>FR990009.1:7590000-9990000 GCA_905404265.1 Fabriciana adippe
AAACAGGTTTCAGTTAAAACGTAATATTTAATATAGTAATAATATGTACCTCCCTTATCGCTTTATATATGTATATATAATCTTGATACCATATAAATGTAAATTATACTATTTCACTATCTATCTAGGAATAGGAAAAGATAATAGAATTCAGTATTATTTTTTCCTCTTTTTAATAAACAATTTTTTTGTAGCTATTTTTACGAGGTCTAGTGTTATTAAAAAAAAATTGAAACATTTTTTTTTATATAGATATTCATATTATGTTTTCCTAAAACATATATCCCGTTTTAACCGACTTCTAAGAAGAGGCGTCTTTGCTAATTAAGAGAGGATTTTGATGATTTTACTGAATGTTCTTATAGGATGATCGTACTATATAAATTAAAACAATTAATTTCTAAAAGTGGTATAATTTTAAAGTAATTTTGACCTTTTTTAACTAATATAACTTAGAGTTGATAAGCAGAGGATATGACACGATGGTAGGATAGTGTATATTTCCTAATATGGTTGGTACTAAGCATTTGGTTGGTTGCGGGACTCAAAAATAAAGCTCAACATAATCAGTTTTCGAAATATCATTACTATATAATATGCCTGCACTACATTTATTTATACCATTTTCAGTATATTTTATAAAGCTAAAGTAAAAGTTTTTATTAAACGTACGTTAAGTAAGTTTGAATGGAAAATAACGCAGCCACGTGTTTCTAAACTTATACAACTCTATGGTTTCGCTTTAATACCTACAATACTATGTTACTAGTGATTCAACAAATATATAAAAAAATATGACAACTTTAAACACTTTGGAATATATTTGAAATGCCTCTTGAATTTTGTAGTATAATGAGTACGAGAGTTTTTTTTTTATTTATGTATATTATATAATATTAACGAGTAGCGACTCACCTTCGCTTCGCTTCGTGTTCGTGTGAACTTCGTGTGAACAAATGTATCCCGTATGAGAACCGTACATTTTTCCGGGATAAAAAGTAATCTATGTGCAAATAGCACAATAATTTATCTCTGTGCCAAATTTCATCCGGATCTGTATAGCAGTTCAGACATGATTGAGTAACAAACATCCATTCAAACAATCAAACATCTAAACTTTCACATTTATAATATAAGTAAGATAAAAAAAAGTGAATATGATTTTCTAACAGAAAAACGTTATTTAAAATACTTATGAAAAAATTAAATAATTGAATTAATTCATAATTATGTTAAAATTCAGCGAGCGATATTTTGCCAACTAGTGAACGGATTTTCGCAATCAAATATAGAATCTGATTAATCCATGACTGGAGGGCCGGAGGTCATAGGTCATACTCCTTAATTTTTAGGTACATAACTATGAGTAGTCATGTACTGGGGTTTTTGCACACATAAATTTACTAAAAATAAATAAAATGAACGAAAAAAAAATACTATAAGCAATTAAAACGTAGATATATTAATCTTCTTTTTTATTTTCACCTTATATAAAAGGTCAGGGGTTTATATGTACACATATAGGTGTTTATATTGATCACACGTAAATGCTCCTTTATTTGCAGTCTATCAGATAATGGTACAAATAATCTATACTAATTTTATAAAGAGGTAAAGTTTGTAAGTTTGAGTTTGTGAGGTTGTAGAGGGTAATCTTTGGATCTACTGAACCGATTGAAATGAAATTTGGTAAGAAGATAGTTTGAGACCCTGGGAAGGACATAGGATACTTTTTATCCCGGAAATTGTCCCTTAAAGGGGCGAAAATGGGGATAAAAGTTTGTATGGGGAATCAACCTAGGGAGGAATCCGAGCGAAGCGAGGGTGAGTCGCTAGTGTCACATAAAGTAAACACGAGAGGCATACTGATTGGCTTTACAATTTTCTAATAATAAAGTAAAATAAAACCGCGATAAAAAGTTTCGTTTAAAATGTCAAATATTCACAATAAATCTTCTGTAGTACAATAAAATTGTAACAGAGTGGAATCTGTACATTACATATTTTTTGGAAAATCTTATTGAAATTGTCGTTATTATCGATACAGAGGCCGAATCTATAGTTTTTAGAATTTTTGTCTATCTATCTGTCTGAGAACGCATCATAAGAAAACCACTGGACAGATTTTGATAAAATTTGGTATGATGATAGCTGGTTATCCGGGTCGACATATAGGATATTTTTTACTGCGGGAAAATATCTAATTTCTGAGAAATCTATACTAACCGTTAAAACGTAGCTAGCGATGAACCCGAGCGAAGCGGGGGTGAGTCATTAGTCAAAGAATATATTTCATAATATGTCTACTCGCTTAAGTTTGAAATAATTTTAAAATATAATGTACGTATTATATACATTATACATACATTGACTCAATATTTACCAGGAAATTGCAAAATTTTATTACAATAGCACAAAGAAAAGCATAAATATGAATATATTACATTTAAAATTTAACATTTTCATTAATTGACTAAAGTATTCAAAGTCAAGGTCTTCCATTCTTACGTAACAAAACGTGAGTTGTACACGTGTGTTTTATTTGGCATTGGTGTTACATAACTTAGGCTATAAAAAAAACACGTTTTCATACGAGATACATACTTGATTTCTCGATCTGTTACACTAATATGTATTTAGCAAAGTTTATAATAATTTATGGTATCATGTCCGTTGCTGTATTATAAAGTTATTATATTATATTTGTATAATATAATCTTTAAGATCACCGCTACTGATAGTTGAATGTATGATTTCATTTTGTAAGTAATGCGATGTTCGCCTATAGTGAACAGATTTTCATCATTCTTTATTGTATTTTTAATGCACATTATTGTTGTTGTATTTTATCCAGCTCTTTTTAATGTCCCACTGCTGGGCATGGGCCTACCTTCAATGCGAGGGGGATCAGGCCACAGTCCATCACGCTGACCAAGTGCGGCTTGGCGTACTTCACACGTGTTGAGAAAACGTGCTAGGTTCTTTTAGACATGAAGGTTTGCTCACGATGTTTTCCTTCATCGTAAGACTTTACATTAACTTTATAATAAACAAATACAGAGACCAATGAAAAGGTAGACTTGAAGGGATCTCTTCCAACTTTTTTATGGATGTGAAAGAAAATTGAGAAAAATGGTATGTTATATTGGTCCCACATTTCCGAAACGGCTCGACCGTTTTTAATAATTTTTTTTTGTATTTTTGGTAGGTATAAGAATAGGTCGTAAAGTGCTTTTCACCCTCCCACCCCCCATTTTTAAATCGAGATTTTAGTATATATATATATATATATATATATAATATATATATTTTAGTATATAGATATTATATAAATACATATACAAAGTCGCTGTATAACATAAAACCAAAGAGATTTTTTTTGTAGATTCAACGCAGGCAAAACGAGGGATTCTGCTAGTAGTATATAGTAACTTAATATTTGCGTGTTATTTATCACAAGGAAATAATTTATATTATAATAATAATTAACAATTCAGTTTCTTAGTACATTATCTAAGGTGGTGTTTACATTAGCCTGTATTATGTTGTATCAGTAAATATTATTATGTGTTGACAAATTATTATGTAATCGACATTTGCATAACGTCTATTTGCGGAGTTATCAGTAATGCAACTTATTATGCTAGTTTTCACGCGTCGTATGCATTTCACTTATCGGTTCTTCTGCTTTGTATTCAGCCCCTTTTAACGTCCCACTGCTGGGCGCGGGCCTCCCTTCAATACGTGGGGGATCAGGCCATAGTCCACCACGCTGGCCAAGTGCGGGTTGGCGGACTTCACAGGTCTTTCGAAAACTTGCTAGGTTCTCACAGACATGCAGGTTTCCTCACGATGTTTTCCTTCACCGTAAGGCAAGTGGTAATCATGTTAGAAATGATTAGCACATGAAAATGTCAGAGGTGCGAGACCCGGGATTTGAACCCGCTTCACTCGGTTTCCCAAGCGAGCGCGTTACCACTGGGCTACCACTGCCTTGGGGTACTTGCTCACATAATATTTTCTTTGTTTTTTCTCTATACGTTGCTAAACCTTTTGTCCCTAGAGACACAAACGAAGCGATGGTAAGCTGCTAGTAATAAACAAATCTATACCAGGTTGCGACCAGGTTGCGACAGGTTGCGACAAGGTTGCGACATATTGCGACAGGTGTACCAGGAGACTAATGTGTATCAGTTTGGTAAAGACGAAGGTTTTCGGAAAATTTTGTGATCATTGTTTATACCATTTAATAAATAAATAAGTACACACGAAATATTAGGCAGCAAGTGTTAATTAGGATGACATAAACAGAATCTATACTAATATTATTAATTCGAAGAGTTTTTTGTTTGGACACGCTTACCTATCATTGAAAATAGTAAGTTTTGATAACTGAGTTAACTAGTATACTAAGTATATATTGTTTAAGAATATGGGTTAATATCACAGTGTGACCTTTAGAAGCGGATCATAAAGAATTAAACATAAAAAAAACTTGTATAATATATTTGAAAACAGCAAGATGTCTTAAAATAGATGTAGCTTTGTGTGGGAGATATATATATGGTGTGTTTATTTTGAGTATTGTAAACAATACTGCTGCCAATTTCCATCGCAGTCTTAATATCAATACATATAATAACAATGTAACTAAGTCGTAGATGAACGTTAAATATTTTTTTTTATATCGTGTGTGATATTTGGATTAGAAGTAATTTCATAGTTGTCCGCATGTTTGTATGTATTTTTTCGCATTACTGGAGAATTGTTCAATAGATCATGATATATTTAGTTGTATAAAGAATTTACTACATAGGTAAGTTGTATTAAAATCAGTTCAGCATTTCAAAAAATACTGAATTTTAGGCCTTCCTTCCTGTGTACGGTTACAGAAAAGGAGGCTATATTAAATGGTTGAAGACGAAATTAACCATTCTTCTTCCTCGTTCCCTCGCTGATGAGGATCGCGACCACTTATAATTTTTTCCAGTCTGATCGGTTCAGCGATGCTTTATTTGACTTCTTTAACGCGTCCGACCACCTCATAGGTACCCTTCCCCGTACGCGTTTGCCATCATCTGGCCCAAGAGAAGCAGTTTCTCTAGACTATGCTTGGGTGATCGCATAATATGTCCTAAGAATTTTGAGAACGATAGTAAGCCGCTCCGTGATCTTGCCCTTAGAATATCATAATAACCAAATGCAGCGCAGGAAAGCCTTTCATCTAATGATCTTTTCCTTCATAATATACAACAGAAAAAAACGTAAAAAACAAACCCAAAAAGGAAATGAAATAAAACTTTATTCATATATACTTACTAACGACTCACCCTCGCTTCGCTTCGTTCCTAGCTTGATTTCCCATACAAATTTTCATCCCCATTTACACCCCCTTAAGGGATGATTTTAGGGATAAAAAGTATCCTATATCCTTCCCAGGGTTTTAAACTATCTTCTTACTAAATTTTATCTAATTCGGTTCAGTAGATCCAGAGATTACCCCCTACAACTTCATAAACTCACAAACTTTACCTATTTTATATGGATTACAAGTACTTTTAAATCTATAATTTAATTTAAAGAGCGTCAGTGTAGTCAGTACATATCAGTCAGTGTAGTACATACATAGAACTAGTTACCAGTATTGTAACAAATTTTAAAATCTGATGATACACATAACACAAAATGTACCAAAATAACCTTGAAATGTGAAGCAATAACCGAGATTATTCTAATTCAAATGATCACGCGTCAAATAATAAAATGCAACAATAAATGAAACATTGTAAGATATTGCGCAATCGTTAAGTCGTTTGCCACAAATCTCACGTGGAAATGTGGTTTCAGGTAAGACGTATCACTGCTATTTACAATTTTCCTGCCAATATTGCCACGTTTTAGTTATTTTGGTGCCAACGTTGGTTCTATAGTGAAGTGCCATCTATTCGGCATTATCTACAGCTGAGTAGAGCACTGGTTCAGTCCCGGATGAAAAAAAATGGTTGTATCTATACATATAATAAAACTGTAGAGGTTGAACGTCTGTACATAAAAAAATGCTAAAAACCGAGTCAAGGGGATATAAGAAGAAAAATAGAACAAATCCAGATTTTTTTCAAATTTTTGTTTTATCTGTCTGTCTGTTTGTACTGTAGATACTTTTTATCCCGGAAAATTAAAGAGTTCCCGTGGGATAGTTAAAAAAACTATAGTAATTTATACAGCTTAGTACACAAAAAGTACTGATTGGATTTTAATGAAACTTTACAATAATATAATTCATACATCAAAATAACAAATAGGCTACTTTTTATCCCCGAAAACTGTACGGTTCCCGTGGGATAGATTTGCTTTTGTTTGCTTAGCCACGAGCCCAGCGGCTTTTAGTATTTTCAAACAGTAAATTCTTAAGCGATTTCAGCCTTAAACTTAAAATATGTACCTATTACTTTTATTTTCTTTATAAAGTTCCAAAAAATCATACAAGAATAGAAAATTAAATACGATAGTTGTTATTGATTTCATTGTAATAAAATTATGTCCGTTTAGTAAGTTTGTTTTTGTTTTTTATCTCTATATATTATTTTTATTATGTAAACAAGACTTGACGTTTTCTTCTTAAGATACGAGCATATTCTTCTTGTCGGAACTTATGCAGATGTCTTAAGAAACCTTCTTGCAAAGCTCTGAGTACGACTGTATGAAACAGGTTAGTTTAACATATCGTGAGAAAATGCAAATTAGTAGGCATTATTACGATATCAGTTTAACTTATTGTTTTTTCTATAATGGAAATAATAACATACCTTTTACCATATTTTTTCTTTAAAACAAGAGAACAAAATAAGTTGTAGAATATTATTAAAAATTAAAGCTGTATTAACTTATTGCTTTAAGTTTTTTTGAGCCAATGTTAGAACATGTAGTGTTAGGAAAATTTAGCCAAACGCAATGTTTTCGTTTAAATGTCGTTGTTTGTTTCGTTTCGAGTCAAAACTTAGTCATATAATTATGGAACTAGTAAAAATAGAATATTTACTTCGTAGTACTACGTTCAAAGTATACTCATGGGTATAAATAAACTTTTTTTTTTTTAATATAAAATTGTACAAAATTTAGGCTTAAATTTTGATATATGCTCCGAACCAGAATTTTAGTTGAAATTTTGATATTCTAGCTTCCCAACGCTGTTTCTTTGGGAGAAAAGAAAGAAGAAGAAGATTGTAAGAAGTGGCAGTGAATGAGTGAAGTCAGTAAGTATACGAATACCAAAGATTTTTTGTTTGTTAAATTTTTTAAGTTTTGGTTTTATTTAATTTAAAAAAAAATTTGAATGTTCAGTTCAAATTTGAGAATTAAAGACTTTTATCAAATTAAGTGGAAGGTATTTAGGCATTTTCTAGAGTTACCTACATGAGGTTTTCTATTTTTGATTATCAGGAAAAACAACAACAATTGTAGGTACGTTATTAATATAGATTGTTAATACTATTTTAGGCACATTGCCATTTTATGTACGGTCGATTAAGGAAATTTCCTACAGAAGAAATGGTATTTGCTATTTATAATTAACATATATGATAGTTTATGCCTGCAGCTTCGCTCGCTTGACGTTTTCATTTAGTCGTAGATACGACTACTACATAATATGACCGTCTGGGCTTGGAAAATTATAGTGATATACACTAAAATTATACACCCGAAATATTTACTTTTACCTTCTTGATGTCAGACGAAAAGTCTGGGACAGACGCGTAAGAATTATAAAAACTTATGCATAAATTTCTTCAATTATTACAAATTCTATAAGAATTTCTTTTTATTAAACATATATTTTTCAAGAAATATTTGCTGTATCACTTAAATAGTTACGAAATTATTATAAACATTAAAATAATTTAAAACTACTTCATATATTCTTTGCAAGCAAAAGTATGCCAAGAAATACCTAGTAAATACGCTTGTTTGTTTGGAATAACAGGTATTACATAATATATGGAAAAATAATTGTTTTTTCCGCTATTATGTTATCATAATGTGAAGTGACAAATTACATATTTTCTACAGTGCTGTCGTTTAAGGGGAAAAATACAGTGTAAGTAGTAAAATGGTACATTCGTTAAGATAATAGCTGTAAATTGTAGAACGTGTCTAATGATCAATGATCAGAATATATAATTTTAACAAGTGCCATCTTATCGGTGCGCCTGCGCACGCGAAATGTAACGTGCATTTTCCACGTGGACATACGCGTGTCTAGTATTTAGTAGGTATAATTGCATAAGTATATTGAATTACAATCTTTAGAGTACACGCTTTTTTATGTCATGTACAGAGAAATAGAAAATTGTTTTTTTTTTGATAATTGTTTTGTAATATTCTATAATAATAACCATACATCCACATTTAATTAGCTCTATTATTTGTAACTTTTAATAGTCTATCTGCTTGTGAAAGTTTCGTTCAAATTGATTAAGTCGCTACCAAAATAATTAACCTCCACAAAAATAGAATCATATCCACAAAAAGAACAAGTATATATACAGATTTTCTTCTCTAAGAATCACTTCACTTATATTTTGACGCACTAGCACGCCTTCCAAGATTACCTATACAGATAAATAAAATTGAAGTGTCTGTTTGTAATATCAAAATAATAATAGCTTTTTACTAAATGCACGTGAAAGTTTATATGGAACTTATAAGAAAAAACAATTTTTAAAATTTTTGTCTGTCTGTCTGTCTGTCTGTTCCGGCTAATGTCCGAAACGGCTGGACTGATTTTGACGGGACTTTCACTGGCAGATAGCTGATGTTATAAGGAGTAACTTAGGCTACTTTTATTTTAGAAAAAGAATCAGAGTTCCCGAGCGAAGCGAGGGTGAGTTTACATATAAAATTAGTAACGTATAATAAGGACATTTTTAAAAGGTACAAAGCTGTTTGTTATTAGGTGTTATTAAGTTATTTTAGGAACAGAATTACCGTTTATTATCTTTTTAAGATCTGTGAGATTTGTTTCGTGCGGAAATCAAATCGACCTCTGGCCTCTGAGAAATACATAAGGAGAAGACAATGTCATATAAGTCTAAAACTCAGTCACGCAGAGATTTTAATTTCGGTAAATTTATCTACTCATGTGACTTATTTAGACTGACTTACCTACTATACTACATTCGTCAATTCTTGAATGTTTTCAAAGATCACTCAAAAAAAATAATATTTAAACCAAAAATTTAAATTAATAATTTATTTTAAAAATACCTGGGTGGGCTACCTCAAAATGTTGAGTAGTTTTTTTTTTAAATTGTTTTTTTTTATGAGCTAAGAAAAAAATATTTTTTCTCTCCACCCTAGTCCCTACATAATATAATATAGAAGCTCACACATTTTTTTAATTACCTTTTTTTATTATTATTTCAATTTTAGTAACAATAATAGGTAGATGATGAACAGACAAACAGTGTAATTTTTTATTACAATTACGTCATAGTCCATGGTCCTTAAAATATGTCAATATTATGATTTAATAATATGAGTTAAGAAATAGTAAATAATTCTGACTTAAATTGTACTTGTATTTATCACTTTGTTTTCATTTTATAAAACATTTACTTATATCAGGTTTAATTTTATTGTTGAAACAGCTATAATTTTAGTAGCCTGATTACAATATGGATTTTTTTTTCAAACAGCATATCTGCTGAATATAAAATGAGAAGCTTCAAACGTTTAATTAAATTAATTGAAAAATTCATTAGGTTCAAATTTCATAGTAGGTATTATTAAATTAGCATAAGCACCAATATGAATGTAGAGGGCAAATAATCTATATATATAAAAATCAATTGCTGTTCGTTAGTCACGCTAAAACTTAAAAACGGCTGGACCGATTTGAATAATTCTTTTTTTTTGTTTTGTTGAGGGGTGTGTTAGGGGTGGTTTAAATATAAAAAAAATTAGCGAAAAAAAAAACCGCTGGAAAACCAAAAAGTTTTGAACTGTTTACTTTGTATGGGAATCACTAACCCTTAAAACGGATCCATGGACGAACTCGAGCGAAGCGAGGGTGAGTCGCTAGTAAATAATAATGATAAATAAATAAATATGTTGGGACATTAACACACAGTACCATCTAGTTCCATGGTAAGCTACGAAGCCTGTGTTATGGACACCAGATAGTTGATACACTACACATATATAACTTTAAATACATACATATTATAAGTATGCAAAAAAACATATTCTAGCATTAAAATAGTTAAAATGCTTTCTTTGTGTATTGCGCAACACAAAAACGTTATTTTTTTCATAGAAATCTCGTGCTGGTCGGAGAGTAATTGTACTATTTATATCGGCACATTGCAAAATTTATTCGTTAACTAAAAACTTACAAGGACTTTTATTACTTGAAATAAGAATTATTCAACTTTTAGGTAGAGTTTCTTCTTGAAAATTATATGGCAGCAGCCTTAAAGTTATATTACGTAAAAAAAATAGGTTATATGAATTAAGTCTCTCATTTTTAGCTTAGTTCAAAGTGATTAAAGCAAAATTTCTAGATTTGATTTTGAGCGATACAATAAAAAACTTTTTATCATGTCAGCTATGACGAAATTAAAATGATATGTATTATTATCGACGACACGTTTGGCTCAGTTTGTAGTGACGCTTCATGCTGTGCTAGCGCGTTCGATTCCCGCTGGAGGCATTCATATTTTGTGTGATGAGCACGAATGTTTATACTCCAGTCATGGGTGTTTATATTTATAATATGTATGTATTTAAAGTTATATAATATGTGTAGTGTATCAACTATCTGGTATCCATAGCACAAGCCTCGTAGCTTACCATGGAACTAGATAGTGCTGTGTTAATGTCCCAACGTATATTTTATTTTTTTTATTTTTAAATATTCTCAGTAACACTCGCCACAGTAGTTTGAATCATTAGAAATCGAGGGTGGCAATTGGTTCTTTGAATATAACGATGGATCACAATTGACGCGAATTATCGGCGTGGAACTAAATATAGACCATCCGCCTACGTACAGTGGAGTGCACCAGTAAACAGTTAAAGTAAAAACTAACCTAAGCGTCATCTTTAACTAGTGATTCTTGAGTAATTTAAAAGATCTCATCTACTTAATTTCTCTGACAATAATAAGTATAATTGATAATCGACAAGTAAACATTTTATTAATAAAATATTAAAGTCGCGTTTTGTTATTTTTTAAAAATTGAGAGAAAATATGTGTCCTACCTCCAATCAGTTAAGAAACACCTGCTATATGGCTGGACTCAAAAGTAGATTCCTCAAAGTGAAGTGACATGCTAGACTCTCAGAGGACTTACCAAAGATTCTTTATCTCGAATAAAGTAAAATACCAAAAATAGCGAAGTTAAGAGTATTTTACAAATAAATTATAGCTAGCAATAAAGCACTCGCTTGGGAAACCGAGTGAAGCGGGTTCAAATTCTGGGTCTCGCTGGTTGGCTGGTATTGAAGGGAGGCCCGTGCTCAGCAGTGGGACGTTAGAGAGCGCTGAATACATATCATAACTTTTCAAAGAAAAGAGGATTGTTGTCGAATACAAAGTTACACGTAAACCATGTACGGTTATAAACAGTAACCTTGTGATAGGATGAGTATAAGCGTTTCAATGTAACATTACCATTTTGTTATATTTTTCAAAGCTAAAACACTTGTTCTTTAATTCTTAGGTCACAAAATATAAGCAAAGCTGAGTGAAATAATTAGCTCATTGCCAAGGCAAATAGAAACTTCCCTACAGTGATAGCAGTTTATATGCAATTTATGAGTAAGAGGAAAACGTGCCCGCATCGAAGGTCTCCGCTTGCATAATAATGGGTGTTATTTCCTACATTATTGAAATTAAAATATTTATTTATAGTTCACAACAAACAAGTTATTAATACATTACCAAGTTTTTGCCTTTCGTTTTATTTAAATGGACAGACGGACAGCGTGTGGTTTTTTTATATCTAATGGCATACAATGTTGATTAGATGTACACAAACATTTATCACGTATCAAATCCACGACCTCCGCCATAAAACATAATGCTTTCAGATTACATAGTAAATACATCAATGAATAAAATTCCTATGTTATATAAGTATGCAACATAATCCCAAATGACACAGTACTTACATAAGATATTTATATGTAAATTTAAATATTTTAAAATAGTAAAATATTATTATTAGAAGATGGTTTCATGTTACTTATCATTTAGACAAGGTCGAGGTCATTACTTGGAATAATACGTTATTATACCAGTATATGAAGCGACCTAACACGAAATAGGAAATAGATAATGCTTAGTATTCATGAGCAGACCGGGAAATGAGTGGAGGGCGCTAGAGCCTTGGGACTAAGGAAAAAAATATCTTATCAGTTACATGACTTCAATAGTAATAGTATGATGGCTTTGAACAAATGGGAGTAAGTTTGCCTCGTTATGGAAATTAAATTTATTTATTAAAAAAACAAGTAAAAATGATTCGACCTGACCATAGCGAGATCAAAATATAGGAAATTCAGATTAACGTGGTCTGTAAGGCTCAATGTGTAACATTAGCAATTTATCACACTTTCAGGCTACTGCTCAGAATTTCTTGCCAAAAATTCAGTCTCAGCTCTACCCGGGGCTTGAACCCAGGACTCATGATAAGCGGTTGCTTGCGACTACATGATATACGGCTGTATTACGTAAATCTACGAATGAAACGACGACGTTAGTGTGTGGTTATCTAATCTATACTAATACTAATATACTAATAATATTATAAAGCTGAAGAGTTTGTTTGTTTGTTTGGTTGAACGCGCTAATCTCAGAAACTACTAATCCGATTTGAAAAATTCTTTTTGCATTAGATAGCCCGTTAACTGAGGAAGGTTATAGGCTATATTATATCATTCCGCAAAAATGTACGGTTCCCGTGGGATAGGTTTGTTTTTGTCTAGGGACGAACCCGAAGCGAAGCGAGGGTGAGTCGCTAGTGTGTTATATAAACGAATAGTTTTATTCTTTTATCAAAGTGAGGAGAAACGATTAATATTTTATGGTATTTTAAGCCAGACATCATTAAAAATTTATAAAAGTGAATTTTGTATTAAAATGTATATTTAGACGTTCATGGCGTTCACGTGCAATTGCCATCTGAGACTCGTCACGTGGCTCGTTACGTACAGATCACGTTCACGGGCATCGAGCGAAACTAATTTGAGCTAGTGTCTTTATAAACATAACAAAAAGCCTGTGATGTAACCCAATTGAATAATATGTTACTCGATGTTTGCTTATAATTATTACTACACTTAGTTAGATTTTCTTAATTTTTTTATAATATTTAAATCTAGATATTATGATTTGTGTTTTATAAGTATATATTTATGAGTAAGAATTATATAACAGGTAGGTAGATGTAGGTTTTGTGTTTGCGATTAGTAAATATCAAAATATGACATTCGAAACCAGCATTTTTATTATGACGTAAAGGAAAATATAGCGCACATTGTTGCATAACATTGTAATAAAATTTTGTTCACTTTTTGTTTCTTTGTCCAATGACGTATCTGAAATAAAATGGTATTATTATATAATTGAAAAAGAGTATAATTTGTCAAATTAATATTTGGTAGCTTATTTAATTTTGCTACTTCATTTTTGTATGAAGTAATGTTCTTTCCATAGTATTATTTAATCATTTACATTATTATTCTATCTCTCTCTCTCTCTCTCTCTCTCTCTCTCTGTATATACATTAATTAGCGACTTACCCTCCTCCCTAGGTCCTCCCTAGGTTGCTTCCCCATACAAACTTTCATCCCCATTTTCACCCCATTAAGGGATGATTTACATAATAAAAAAATATCCTATGGTCTCAAATATCTCAGCGTTTCAAACTATCTTCTTACCAACTTTCATCTAAATCGGTCTAGTAGTTTTAGAGTTTGTTCGTTACAAACATACAAAAATACAAATCTTTCCTCTTTATAATAGTAGTGTACGAGTAAAGTGAAATAAGTATGTACTATTAAAATAGAGCTTCCAAAGGCCAATGATATTTGTCATGTCTGCACATCTATCGACATCAGACTGAAGTAAATTATACTGCGACTAGCGACTCACCCTCTCTTCGCTTCGGTTTCGTCCCTAGGCAAAAACAAATCTATCTCACGGGAACCGTGCATTTTTCCGAGATGATATATAGCCCATAGCCTTGCTCAGTTAACGGGCTATCTAATGCAAAAAGAATTTTTCATATCGAATTAGTAGTTCCTGAGATTAGCGCGTTCGACCGAACAAAGAAACTCTTCAGCTTTATAATATTAGTATAGATTTATCAAAAGATTTATTTATTTTCATTTAAAATGCGTTTTTACGACATAAAGTACTTATATTATTTAATTTTTTTTTTAAACTTTGTGTCAAAAGATTGCTTTGTAAAAAAGTGATTTATATCTTATTTTTCTATTATTATTCCACATGATATGCCACGTGCGTTAAGTGCGCATATTTATATTACCGTAATCTACTGTTGTTACTAGTTATTGCTAGAGATTAGAAGTTACTTAGTACATAACTACTATGTGTATTGTATAGTAATAAAATGACTCAGTCACATTTTCTATACGATTAACCCTTTTTTTTTGTAATGTTGAAAAATGCATTTACGCATACTACCTGTAAACATACAGGTGGTCATGCGAGACTCACCACCCACTAAAACCTACAGTCCACCCTGCTATCAGAGAAGTACCAGGAGCAAACGAATCTGACAATCCGGGCACACCGCCCACCGAAGTGGTCCAGCTTCCACCGCCCGCCCACCGAAGTGGGCCATCTACCTGTGCATTTCTTAGCTTCGCGCCCGGCTGAACTGTCGGACGCTGCTAAGCCCCCCCCCCCTCCTCCACCACAACAAGGAGAACGCACGTTGGGGAGGCGTGGGGGGGGGGGGGTTCAACTAACCCTTATTTATGTAGAGTTTTAAGTTGAATAAAAAACAGCATAGCAAAAGCTTTATATTTGGACTCTCTTAACCAATTCGTCGTCTTAGTCTAAGTGCTTATTTATTCAAAACACATATTGTACTTTACAGTAGAGAGTTTTTTCCTCTATTTTAAAAGCAAAACCTTATTTCTAAGATCTTAATACATATGTATTTATACAAATGTATGTAATTCCAAAAATATGCATTAATATATTATGTATTTTAGATTTTTTAAAGTAAAATGTGTATTTTATACTAATAAAGTCAACAAGTCAAAATTTAAAGTCAACAATTCTGTATTAAAAACTCTGTCGGTAAAATCGTTTGAAAAAATAAGCACTGAAACTACGAATTCATATTAAAAATAGTATTATTATTAATTTAAATTTATAAGAAAAAAATCTTTGTAGTAATATTAGTATAAAAAAGTTTCTTAAAATGCCCTATAGACTTCTAATGATTGTTTGTCATAAAAACCATCTATGCAGGAAGTTACAGGTTCGAGTCCCGCAATATCAAATATTTAAATTGACACTTGTAAATAATAAGTTAGGTCGTAGTCTGTATGTTTTGTAAATTCTGTATAACTTTCACATACCCCTGAAACAAGCTTATAAAGGCTGTTTAACATAACATTATTTATTTATTCATAGATGGCCTATAAGTTTAAAATTCAATACATAGTTAAATCTAGTATATTAATTACTAGTATAGTATTATAGGATTTGTGATTTCCGTATTAATTTATAATATTATACATTTGAAAGTTTGTGAGTATGTATAGATGTTTGTTACTCTTTCACGACAGAACGGCTGAACAGATCTGGATGAAATTAGGCATAGAGATAGATATAGTACTACTTTTTATCCCGGAAAAATTTACGGTTCCCGTGGGATAGGTTTGTTTTTGTTTTGTTCTGTTCAAGCGAGGATGAGCCACTTGTATTATATAAATATGATGTGCATCGGAAGTTTCATAACCGGCAGCTACTATCACGTAATTGAATGACATTTGTTACTTTACATAACACCCGTCCCCTGTCGGTTGAGAGTCGTAACAGGGACTCCAAATAATATTCGAGGGGCATTTATATGAATATATATTTTTTTTGATGTCAGAATTCAATTTTATGTCTGTTCGTTCAAGCTATGTTTGTCAAAAAACTTGATTTTGACTTCTAAACAGGAAAATGGAGTTAAATAACTTATGTAAATAACAATAAAATTATTACTATAGTAAAGAGTTTTATATAACTTAATATCTCTAGAAACTTGTTTTAAAAGCACTTGAAATATCCTATTGATCATAATAATAGTTCTGATAATCGATTTCAAAAAAATGGTACTCAATCCAGAATCATATTTTTGTGTATTCGCCAATTATAAACCAATTCTTGTAATAATATATAATAAGGGGTATTATTTATGTTTATATATTAACATAGGTCTCCATCTTATTTCTAGAAAAACATCCACAAACATATTGAGATCTCCATACATTTTCAGTTAAACACTATTTATGCATAGTTAAAAAATACTAACTTATATAATAAAATAGCTTTTTTCTAAAACTTTAGTTATGATTAACAAAGAACTTTACGGCACTTCTCAAGTTGTAATATTAAATGTTGAAGGATTATATATTATACTTTGTATCCTGATTACTTAAGTCACATTACAGTAAAACCAATCCATCCTGACAATGGAATATACCGTAGTATCCTGGCCTTACGTAACGAAGCACGTGGCGTATTCACGTGCTGGCTTACGTCAGTAGGGGTTAAACTCAGACAAGGTCATAGCCTGTGTGGAATAGGGTAGCTGCATACTGAGCGAATGAAACGCTGTAGAATATACTAGAAGCTTACAAATATATAGCGTCAATTATTTGGTTTATTTTTTTATAGGTACTTAATAACTTAATACTAGCAGAATTCACGGCTTCGCTCTCGATCAAACTACGAAAAATACGAAATTTCATGCAAATATATTCAAGGAATAAAAGTTTTTAATACAAACTTTTATCCCCTGTTTCACCCCCTTGGGGGTTGAATTTTGAAAAATCCTTCCTTAGTGAATGCCTTCGTTATAAGAGGAATACGAGTGCGAAATTTTAAGTTTCTAGCCCTAAGTGTTTGGCCTGTGCGCTTATTTAAAATTTTCATCCCCTATTTTAGCCTCTTAGGGGTTGAATTTTAAAAAACGCTGAAATACGTAACTCATTATTTTTTCCATACTCAATTCATACGAAATTTCACGCAAATATGTCCAAGGAATAAAAATTTTCATACAAAATTTTATCCCCTATTTCACACTCTTGGGGGTTGAATTTTGAAAAATCCTTCCTTAGTGAATGCCTTCGTTATATGAGAAATACTTGTGCGAAATTTTAATTTGCTAGCCTTAAGGATTTGGCCTGTGCGTTGATACATCAGTTAATCACTTTTGCCTTTTATATAATAAGATTACTTATTATAGTGTTTTTTAAACACTACTAGTGTACGCCGAGCTTTATAATATGTGATTTTATTTTTTTGCGTAATAAATTTATGCTGCTGTTAGAATGACATTTTTAGACTAGGAAATATTTTCTGTGCCGAAACAATCATTAAATGTTAGTTTTTAGTTTTTAGTATGCAGTGATGTTTTATAGTTTTTAGTCAACATGTTATTCATTTAACAAAATAAATAATACTAAATAATTAAATATTTGTGAATAATATAAGTTTTTTGTTAATCTTATAATTTGCGCTTAAATTAAATGAGCTTAGAAGAAATTTTAGTTTGTGGTAAACCTTAATATAACGTAATGGCATATCCAGAGGAGGATCACATTGTATCTACCTTAATAACGTCTACTGATAAAAGTAAATGTATTATAAAAGTTTTTTTTTAATATTTAAAATAGTTATTTTGCAATGTTATGTAACGATTTATTTTCATACTAGCGGCTCAATTGTCGTAACGGTTAGTGTAGATTTCTCAGAGATGAGATATTTTCCCGCAGTAAAAAGTATCCTAAATGTTTACCCGGATAACCAGCTATCATCATTACCAAATTTCATCAAAATCTGTCTAGTAGTTTTCTCGTGATGCATTCCCAGACAGACAGACAGACAATAATTCTATAAACTATAGATTCGGCCTCTATATATAATAATGACTATTTCAATAAGTTTTTCCAAAAAATATTTAATGCACAGTTTTTACTTAGAATTTGATTATATATATATATATATATATATATATATATATATATATATATATATATATATATATATAAATAGATTATAATAAGAAAAAATGTGCACCTATTTTTATTAAAATCTTATATAATTAAAAGCAAAACTCTTTACTCATTTAGTTCATGCTTCATAATTAAACACAAAGTACTTAATTACCCATGAAATTTGTTTAAATCAATTTCGTATTTTTCTACTGATAACAAGTTACGTAAATGATATTGTTACATATAAAACATTCTAGGCATAACAATTGTGTTTACGATAGGGGCTCTATAGATTTAGGTAGACATTTACATGACTCACTACGTGTACTTAAAATCACGACGCACTAATATTATATATATGTAAATGATAAATTATGTATGTTTATGTATTATTTCTTTTTTTCCTGTAAATAATGTCCTTCCGACCGATATCGGCTACGGTGGCCAATCTCATTCAACTAGCCATCTGCGTAGATATTATAGTGCACAAGTGTGAGCGCAAACACAAGTGCACTCTCTATTCCTGTCACTCTCATACTCCGATGGGACGACTATTCAACACGACCGGTGAGAGTTAAGCCGCAGACCGTGGGCTTATTAATGTGCTCTCCGAGCCACGGTAGTGAAACACAATCAACTTCTCAACTTTGGGCTGTTACTGAGGCTTTCTAAACAGGAAGACTCAATCATTAAACTTGGCACGACGCAGGATTTGAACCCAGGACCTCCGGATGTGCAGCCGTACATACTATCCATTACTCCACTGATACAGTTAGTCAGTTTCCTGTAATAAAAAGTAACCTATATCATTCTAATCCTCGAAAACATCGACTTATTTTTTACAGTCTACTTAATTTTTGTATCGATAGATAGAAACTAATTTCAAGTATAGCAACACTATTGCTTAGTGGTAGCCCAGTGGTAACGCGCTCGCTTGGGAAACCGAGTGAAGCGGGTTCAAATCCCGGGTCTTACACCTTTGATATTTTCATGTGCGAATCATTTCTAACATGATTACCACTTGCCTTACGGTGAAGGAAAACATCGTGAGGAAACCTGCATGTCTGAGAAAACCTAGCAAGTTTTCGAAAGACATGTGAAATCCGCCAATCTATGGCCTGATCCCCCTCGTATTGAAGGGAGGCCCGTGCCCAGCTGTGGGGCGCTAAAAAAAGGCTGAATGCTACAATTCTAACTTATTTTGCAATCAAACTTCATGTCATTAAATAAAATTCATAAACAAGTGTATAAGTTGTTTTTCCTATATCTCATATTTTATATAACCATTTATTCAGATGGATAAAAAACTTTCCATCTAAACAAAGAATATTACGTTATTGAAAAATTTATATCACCGACTCGGGAAAACGTGACTGCGAAATAATCTATTACATAACCGTTGAGTTTTTAGAATTGTTATTTTTAAACTAAAAGGGTCCTTTTGGTTGGAAGAATTTATTAAGTATATTAATTAATTTCTCAAACACTTGTGTTATGCAATTTTCTATGGCTTTGCAAGTTTATGTCACGGTAACTTAGTAATGGAATAATAGAGTTTACTTATATATAGAAATGATTTAATAGTGAACACTAGCTGCGTAGGTGGGAGGGTCTTTTTTACTAGATAAACGCTGTCTGTCCGTCCCTATATTTATTGAGCTTCAGAAGATAGTCTATAAATTTTATAGTTGTTATTTATTTAGCATTGATTACATAACTTACAAGTAATAAAAAGGCAATGGTAGCCCAGTGGTAACGTGCTCACTTGGGAAACCGAGTGAAGCGGGTTTAAATCCTGGGTCTCGCACCTCTGATATTTTCATGTGCGAATCATTTCCAACATGATTACCGCTTGCATTATGGTGAAGGAAAACATCGTGAGGAACCCTGAATATCTGATAGGACTTAGCAAGTTTTCGAAAGACATGTGAATTCCGCCAACCCGCTCTTGGCCGACGTGGTGGGCTATGGCCTGATTCCCCTCGTATTGAAGGGTGGCCCGTGCTCAGTAGTGGGACGTTAAAAGGGCTGGATACATACATACATAAGTAATAATAGAAAATACAAAGTTAAGTGCGCTCACATATCAGATACGTTTTTTTAGGGTTCTTTGTGATTCTGCTTTATCGTAAAAAGGCTATACCTGTATTTGCATGCGTTAATCTTTATAATCGTAGTATCAGAGTACCTACTAACAATAATCTCACATTAAGTTGGATATTTTTTTTAAATTTTCCTATCAAACGAGATAGGTCTTTGATAGGACAACGTCTGCCTACAAAGGTCATAGATTTATGTATTTATTTTTATGTACATTTGATTATTCGTTTATTTTATGACTTAATTTCTTACTTTTATAAATATAATTAGATTAAAAAAGTCTGTAGAACAAGTGGTTGAAAGACCAACATATTACATTGTCCTCAGTAACATTATATTGCATACTGATTTAAAATCTTTCTGAACTAAAATATTTAAAAAGCTAGGCGAAAAAATCCAATTAAAAGGCAAAATAACGAAGACGTCGCTAGTGTACTATTTACTTAAATAAAATTTAATTAGTATTTTATCTTATAACCAAAGAAGTTCTAAAACTTTAAGATTAGTATTTTTAACTAATTTTCG
Organism: Fabriciana adippe; assembly: GCA_905404265.1. Lineage (NCBI taxonomy): Eukaryota > Metazoa > Arthropoda > Insecta > Lepidoptera > Nymphalidae > Fabriciana > Fabriciana adippe. Next base: position 7,610,878 of record FR990009.1, read on the forward strand.
AACGTAAGAAATAAATTTATAAAGTAAAAGAAATACTCTGGTTTCTAACGTTTTGCTTAAGAAGTTGCTGCAATGAACAAGGTTGGTCTGTCGAAATGTTTGCTAATACGCTTAGCGGTGCCTTTACATTAGATTTACTAATTTAATGTGAAAATTAATAATTTATTAAATAATGAATTAATAATTCATTATTTAATGATTAAATAATTAATTATTTATTTACAATTTACAATATGAATATATAATACTAGCGATTCAACCTGGCTTCGCACGGTTTCTTTTCTACGTTTTAATGGTTAGCATGGAATAGATAGATTATGTATTATATTACTACTCCCTTGTGTAATAGCATGATGATATATAGCCTATATAAAGCCTTCTTTAACAAACGGGCTATCTAATGTAAAAAGATTTTTTCAAAGTTCCTGAGATTAGCGCGTTCAAGCAAACAAACAAACTCTGCCTCTTCATAATATTAGTACAGATTAATTACTATGAAGAAAACGAAAAAGTCTTAAACGGCCATCCTGAAGTGTATTAGTATCTCTACGTTGTAGACAACAAGTTCAAATATTGATATAACTTCACGTGTTTCTATGTCTTTAACCGACTTCTCCAGAAAGAGGTTATTAATTTTCATGTATGCATGCATGAATATCTTTTTATTTATTTAAACATACGAGATAATTTGAATTTATACTTTACGAAAAAGGATTAATAATATCTTGTATGGGGTACCGTTTCATTAATAAATGTTTAAATCTATATACATATACATATGTATATAAAAATCAATTGTCGTTTGTTAGTCTCGCTAAAACTCAAAAACGGCTGGACCGATTTGAATAATTCTTTATTCGTTTTGTTAGGGGTGGTTTAAATTTTAAAAAAATAGGAAAAACTCAAAAAAACACCCGGAAAATCAAAAAGGATGAACCCGAGCGAAGAGAGGGTGAGTTATTAGTTATAAATATATTGTGTTTTACTTATTATATATTATTTGTAAGAGACATTTTCACGACTCAACTTAATAAACTTGAGTATACGGAGAATGGAGTCTAAACAAAGCAATACTGATTCATATTATGAAACTTGAAATCCAATATTTTGCACAATTTTTATTTATTTCAGCAAAAATTATAATATAATTGGCATCTTATTTTATTTGATTAGTTATACCTAAATTCAATATAAATATAAGTTTAAACTAGCTTTTTTAGGAGCCTTTACTAGCAAAAAGTAATAGAATTGAATAGCAAGATAGTATCTTGGTTGTAAGATATAATAAGGTCTTGTAATGTTGCAAAATTTAGATGATCGAAAAGTTTTTTGAATAAGTAAATATATTAAATATCCGATAGCGGGTTACTATTATAAATAATATGAAAGTTTGTACGTAACTGTTAAAACAGAATTTTTCTAACTGAATGTTAAATCCCTGAAAAGTTGAAAAAAGTGACATAATTTGTAAGGAATACACCATATTTTTTTTGTTGTTACATTATAGAAAAGTAGACAACGCAGGCTGCAGCTTTTTTATATAGCAGGAGAATTTTAAAGTTAAAGTTCTTTACGCACGCTTGAAATTGTGAACATAAACACGAACACGTAACATGTCAACGTATCTAGGGATGCGCCCGACAGAGCAAGGGAGAGTCGCTAGTTTATTTTAAATTCTCAAGCAATTTAATATAAGGGTCAATAAAGTAGTACAATATTTATTTAATACTAGCGGTTCAGCCTCGCTTCGCTCGGGTTCGCCTCAAGACAAACAAAAACAAATCTACCCCACGGGAACCTTTCATTTTTCCGGGATAAAAAGTAGTCTATTTGTTATTTTAATGTATGAAATTTATTATTGTAAAGTTTCATTAAAATCGAATCAATGGTTTTTGTGTAGTAAGCTGTATAAGTTACTGTAATTTTTCAACTATATTTAATTTTCCGGGATGAAAAGTATATACAATATTGACCGGGTATATAAGGTACCACCGTGCAAAATTTTATTTAAATCGGTCCAACAGTTTCGGAGATTAGGCCGTACAAACAGACAAACAGACATAGAAACAAAAAAATTGAAAAAAAAAAAACTGTATTTGTTCTATTTCTCTTCTTACGTCCCCCTGACTCGGTTTTTAGTATTTTTTTTCTATGTACAGACATTCGACCTCTACAGTTTTATTATACGTATAGATATAGATAACAAAAGGTTATTATTTTACTTCAATTAGAGGTATTTTGTAAAATCATTGCCCCATGTGACCCGCAACAGTTACACACGAGCATGACCAAAGTATTACGTAGTTCTTGCATTGCGAATTTAACCGTAACCTAAAAATAATAATCGCAACATACTTTTTACAGGCCTTTTAGCAACATCCTATATAATATTTTCTATATAGAGCTTATAGATTGTAGAGTTGGCGTGAAGTTTTTTTTATTAATTTCATGTTTTGACTCTACAATCTCATGTGTATATTTATTGAAATTATTCTAATATTTAGAATGTTTTTTTTTTTAAATATAACTTTTATTTAAATAAAGTAAACGTAAAAGAAGTGTTAGAGTTAAGTAAAAACGGGAAGTCAATTTGGTTTTTAGTATTAATTATGGGATTTTTTTTAACTATGCCGTAAGTACTGCTCAGTACACGCAATAAAACATATTACAACACTTTTCATGTAATCTTAAGGTTCATGAGGAACGTAAAGTGTCTTTCTATTTTTAACTATATAAAAATGAGTTATCGGTATTATTTTTAGGAGACATAGAAAAAAATATGAACCCAATGTGGTAGAAATAGATTAAAAAGTGCTTGGAATCTGACTATATTCTTTTGCCGATATTAAAATAATTCGTGCCAAAGTATAATAGAAGCTAATTAAAATGACTATACAAACTTTAGTTTGTACAAATATTCAACCTGTAACATCCATACTAATATTGTAAACTATTGATTTACCCTGGCTCGCTCGGGTGCGTCCCTAGGTACGTTTTATTATTTTTCAGCGGAACCCTAATTCTTTTTCTGTGAGAGTCCTGTCAAAATCGGTCCAGCCGTTTCGGAGGTTAGCCAGAACAAACAGACAGACAGATAGACAGACAAAACTTTTAAAAATTATGTTTTTCTTACAAGTACCGTATATAATTTCATATGCATTTAGTAAAAATCTGTTATTTTTACATTACAAACAGACACTTCAATTTTATTTTTCTGTATATAGATGTGAAAAAAGTTTTGTCTGTCTTTTTGTTATCTTTTGAAACTTAAATTGCTGAATGGATTCCTATGAAATTTAGCAATCACATAGATTGCATCATTGGGATGGACATAAGCCAACAAAATCTGTTCCAGATGGGACCACTACCCGATATGTATGATATAGTTGTCTTTAAATATATTTTGTTACTTATGTATAATGTATAATATTTTTCTATAGAAGTATACAATAAATGTAAATCTTCACAACATCATAATATAGCCCTTCGCTGCAACAAGACTCAAGTCTAATATTACGACAACATTAGATTAGGCCGGTTACAAAAACATATCCTCTGTTGGACACGAAATTCTTACGGAATAGTAAACAGCACATGTTTTATAAAGATATATGCACATTACATTAAGTTAACTTAAATGTTTATCATTTTAATATTTAATTCAAAAAGTGCGTCAAAGATTCGCTAATCATATAGTTTGTTACAAAAGAGAACAGAACCTACTACCAATTTAGTCAATGTATACTGTGTTCACTATATGTTAAAGGTATTTTTTTAGTTAATTTTAAATATTTTAAAATTGATTTAAAAGATTATTTAAAAAAATCATAATATATTCTTTTTTTTAAAATGTCAAGAGTGAGTCGGATACGCAATTAAATTGTGTCACGTATTTATCTTTAAGATTATATTGAATAACAGTTGAAACCTCATACACATTCGACTTACATTTGATTTTATTATTTATTTACAGTATAGCATACTATTTTTAACATTTCAGTCATATACTCCTAATATAGGATGTTTATATTATATACATACATATGTATATCTATTAATATTTTTCCAATAAAGAAAAAACAAAAGTACTGTACGTGTATCCATTTTTTTGATATTATATATAGGCTTAAGCCGAGAGTCTAATACTCGTAAGCGCTAACAATAAGTGAAAAACTATATCAATTTCTAGATATAAATTGTAATATTGCCAGTTATAAAATTATAATTTCGCATTTAGTGTTTATCTATCATAATTTATGTTATTTAAAGTTTTGAGTGTGTGTGGACAATGCATTATTATTGGACGCTGTCTTAACTTATTTCTTCATTTATTTTTTTATATATACTGTTATTGAATATGCTAATTGGAGATTATGAATTTCTATATGTGTTTAAATTATGTAAAAGGCCTCGAAAGATAAAAGATAAGTATTATTAATATTTTATGAAATATTTGTTTTGCTGTTTGTTCACTGTATTTTTACATAGAGCAGTTCAAGAGAAGTAAAAAGTAATTCTTCATCTTATTCACTATATATAAACGTTTTATTCGCAATTTTTTATTATATGTTACAAGAATTACTATAGTAAAATCTTCTACTGTATATTATAATACTAAAAATTTTACTAAACATAATATTTTCAAAGTCATGTAAATATTTAGAAACTGATAAAATAATACAAAATGAAATAAACATAGAAAATATATTTATTCATCTGTTTATATAGTTATTATAATCTATACAGATAAATAAAATTGAAATGTCTGTTTGTAATGTCAAAATAACAGCTTTATATTAAATGCATAAAAAATTGAATACGGTACTTATAAGAAAAACACAATTTTTAAGATTTTTGTCTGTCTGTCTGTCTGTTGGTTCCGGCTAATCTCCGAAACGGCTGGATCAATTTTAACGGGACTTTAACTGGCAGATAGCTGATATTATAAGGAGTAATTAAGGCTACTTTTATTTTAGAAAAAGAATTAGGGCTTCGCTTAAAAAAAATAAAACGTATCTAGAGACGAACCCGAGCGAAGCGAGGGTGAGTCCCTAATTTAATAATAAAATATATATACACTATAAACTCATTACATTCACGATTGTGTATAACCTCCCTAATACCGATACAATTTCAAACATCGAGTCGGTATTTTACTCGATTTACGATATCGATGTTGCAACGACACCGGAAAGTAGCTTCCAAGGACAATATTAATGGTTTTAAAAGTCTAATGTAACAGTAACAAATACCACGGTTGAATACTCATGTTATGAAATTTGTTCATAATCGTGAAGGCCGATTGCGATTACTATATAAGAAATTATATGTCATGACTTATGTTGCTGCGTGTAAAGTATGGTAAAATGGATGGTAATGACGAAACTTCTTATAGGAGTTTATTTATAAGTTTGGGTTAAAAATATATACTAATGAAAGGTCATGTCACTTGTAGAGGAGAGACGTTGTATTGCCTATGCTTGTTTTGATGAAATATTATTATATTCGATAGATAGATTTAAGGAGTTAATAAGGATTATTTTTATTAATTTTTAATTATGTAGGTACAGACTACAGTTATATTTTATAGTAGTTAAGGTACGGGTTAGTTTTATGCACTGAAGCAAGTTCATAGTCTTAATGTTGCACGAAATGGCAACACCTAGAAATTCCTTTACGAAACAAAGTAACTATTGGAGAATATTTTTAATATGGCTATCTTGTAAATATTTTCTCAGTTAATTATAGATTTAATATTTTAACAAAAACTTTTATAGCATTAAATTATAGCTAGAAGCCCTAAAAAGGGTATATTAATAAAAGTATTCGAATATAGCTTATTTGACCAAGAATTTGTCTTATGTACACTGTCACTTCAAAAGCTCTAAAGCTCAGAGTACGCTCTCAATTAAGACTTTAGTAATTTAGCTTTAAAACGAATCTAGTCTGTGACTAATATTAGTCAATTTCCATTGGCATATGAATTCCTTGTCTCTAAAATCTTATAAATCACGCAATTACTGTAAACATAAATTAGAAGAAATGGTAGGTACATTTTATCATAATTTTTCGTCTCAACTCCCTATATTACTTAATTATAAATATTCGCAACGGCTATGATGAAATTAGTTCCGTAGATATGTCAACACATACATTACCTCACGCTTACTAAATATACATATAAGTGTTATTGTATGTACGCTTATTTGTGTTGAGTTTTGCTATTTGTTGCGATACGACCATTTCGTAACACTTTCAGTTTAAATTCGAAGTTAACGTAATTATTGCGTTAGTTTCAAGGTTTTTCATGTTGTTTAAATATCTAATAACTGGTGAAATAGTTGTTATGTTGTTTTTTTTTTGGAGGTATTTTTTGACTATTTTTAACCGTTGGGGAAAAAATCAGATTCTAAAAGAGTATTGTTAGTTTTCATAGCTTCATATTTAATGTATGATTTTTAAAATTTAGCTAAAATACTTTTATCTGTATAAATCTATTTATTTATATGAATTATGTTAGCATAGCTCCTATAGTAAAAATGTAAAGGAAAATGAAAAGTCAAAGGCCCACCCCTGAAAAATCATACCTTATCCTGGAAACTTTAAATTTAGCATTTTTAGACATTGTATGCATATATTAAAGGAACTAAGTGAATAATAAACATTCATTCACTACTAAACTAAAAAAAACTACTAAAATTTTCATCATGAAATTATCAAATGTGATGTCAAAGTACATATAGAAATATCCCAAATATGAACAAAAATACGAAAGTTATTTTTTTAATATTTATAACTAAATTCATAAATATATTTAATAACTACACCTTATTCTTGTGAACGGGTTGCAGACCTTCTGAGCCATTTCGACATAAAGTTAGTTGACCTGTTGCAATTCATACAGTAGGCGGCGTGTAGTTGATATTAATTCAGCACTATTATACAATTATTACGTGTACGAGTACATTAAGGATGTATTACGAAAGGATTAAAAATAAATAATATATAATCTTTGCCACTATGACTAGAGCTTTATTAGCTACTAGCGATTCACCCTCGCTCCATTCGGGTTCGTCCCTAGTTACGTTTTCACGTTTATCTCAGAGATAAGATATTTTCCCGCAGTAAAAGTATCCTATATGTTGACCCGGATAACCAGCTATCATCATACTAAATTTCATCAAAATCTGTCCAGTGGTTTTCTCGTGATGCGGTAACAGACAGACAGACGGACAGACAGACAGACAAAAATTCTAAAAACTATAGATTCGGCCTCTGTATCGATGATAATGTCAATTTCAATAAGATGTTCCAAAAAATATTTAATGTATAGATTCGGCTTAGTTAGAATTTTATTATATGTATAGCTTTACATATCCTATTCGCACTAATGCAATATTTTTTTTTTATATTTTATTATCACAAGTTTTGAAATAAACCAATTATATTTACGAAACGTCTGTGATGTCAGTCAGTTTTCTACTTATTATTTTGTAGTTATTTACTCTGGCTTTATTCGTCTTTGGGTAAACAGAATATGTCAGTCTCGATGCCTCCGACTATCTCTATATAGAAAAGTAAAACTATATCAGTCGAAATTCTCTATGATGAATTTTGTTACAATGGTTTTCCGGTGGGATAGATATATTTTCCCGCTATAAAAATAGCTTTTGTCACTTTCTAGTCCTTTACCTATCTTCATACAATCCTTCGCTTAGTTACGGCGTTATTGAATGACAAACAAACATCTTTCACAAATAAAATACTAGTATGGATTGATATTATTGCGACCCCTAAAGCGGTGTTTTTTTTAGTTTTTGAAAAACCTGAAAAATAGAATCTATATCAGTGTATGTTTGTTTGTAAGTTACATGATATCCTCACCAATTATGAACCTTAAAAACAGTCTCATATCTATACTAATATATTATAAAGCTGAAGAGTTTGTTTGTTTGTTTGGTTGAACGCGCTAATCTCAGAAACTACTGGTTGGAATTGAAAAATTCTTTTTGTGTTGGATAGTCCATTTAGCGAGGAAGGCTTAAGGGTATATGTCATCCCGGAAAAATGTACGGTTTCCGTGGGATAGATTTGTTTTTGTCTAGGGACGAACACGAAACGAAGCGAGGGTGAGTCGCTAGTATTTTATCAAATTCAAATAATAAACTACATTTGTTTGCAGGTCAATATAATTTCATATTATCATCGATTTTAAATTTTTTACCTTTCGTTTATTTGTAATTTATTTTCTTGTCCTAAAAAAACTTTTTTATAATGACTAACAAGATGTTACCTTAAACTTACTGTCTAATCTATAATAGAAAAAGTTTACGAAATCCCTTTTATTTTAATAATGTACATAAAATTAAATATATATAATAATATTATAATAATATATAGCTCTTTTTTGTAACGTTCCTTTTATACGAGGAGGATAAGCCCAGAGTCCACCATGCTGCGTAGATACGGGTTGGCGGGCTTCACATATCTTTCGAGAACTAGTTTAGTTCTTTTAGTTTGACGATGCGTTTGGATCAGTTTGTAGTGACTCTACTTGCTGTGCCAGCGTTCGCGGGTTCGAGTCTCGTTGAGGGCACTCATTTATGTGATGAGCACGAATGCTTGTACTCCAGTCATGGGTGTTTATATTTATAATATGTATGAATTTAAAGTTATATATATGTATAGTATATCAACTATCTGGTATCCATAACACAGGCCTCGTAGCTTACCATGGAACTAGATGGTGCTGTGTGTTAATGTCCCAATATATTTATTTTATTTATTTATTTATTTTAGCCATACACGTTTCCTCACAATATTTTTTCACTGTAAGCCAAGTAATCATGTTGAAAAATTAAATAAAATATAATGAAATAAAAGTCGTAAAATTATATTTTGTAACATACAATTAGTTTATATTTGCATTGTTCTTATGTGAATTTCAAGTAATGTATATGTATTACAAAGAACATCGTCTCAAGGATAAAAGAGTTGCATTATACTTGGTAATTTAAAAAAAATATTACCTAGATAATAATTAAATAATACACCGTTACAAGAGTTGTTGTAATACAAAATTGTTTTTATTTGAAAAGTAATATCATTATAATTATTATTTTCATGATTTAATCATCTCTTTAAATTACCACATTTAGCTCATATGTACATATAATAAAATAGATAGCGAATTCTGTACATGAACTATTTCTTAAAAACAACGACTGTAATGTATTGTATAAAGAATATAGACCCCAAAACAACACTTATTAAAATTTTTGTTTATTTGTCTGTATGCGTTTCATGCAAAAAGTACTAAACCGGTTTTAATTAAATCTTGTGTAGCGATAACTTATTATTCGGGTCAAGTTTTAGGATAGCTTTTACTATAGGAAAATCTTTCCCTCTGGAAAATTCCATAACTGATTCTGTTGAGTCGTCCTTAGAAATTTACATGGCTAATGTAACATGTAATAGAAAATTGTAGGTCATTAATAATATATTTAAAAAACTTACTGACAACTACTAGGTCTTAAAGGTAATAAAATTATATTTTTTAACTTTAAAGTAATAAAAGTATAACTCATAACTAAAAAGGTACACTTGGATTTAAAACCACAAAGTAATTATGCTAACTATGGGAGTGAATTATTTTTGAAAATACAGGAATCAAAGGCCCAATGGTTATAAAAATATCATGAAATTGAGTACGTTATTTATACTCTAATTATGTACATGTTTATATAGTATATGCATATGTACAAATACGCAAAGAAAAAGTTCAGTACCTTTTTCTCCTCTGATTGTTATTCGTTTTCTTTTTTTTTTATTTAATAGCTATCAACGAACGTTAGTGTTTTCAATAAAAAGTTGTATTCAGCCCTTTTTTACGTCCCACTGCTGGGCACGGGCCTTGCTTCAATAATAATAAAAAGTTGCCAAAAAGAATTATTTTTTATTCAATGATTATGGTTGGGCAAAAACTTATTTATGTAAAATTAAGAAAATAACCATGATACGATAACACAAACCATATACAAAATAAAAACAATTAAGGCGTGAAATGTCTAACCTCATTAGCCAGGTATGCGCTTGTGAAACTACTCGTAGCGTTGAGAGTTTCAACACGTGCGTTGATATGTATTGATAGATGAAAATTCTTACAAGGTCGAAAAAAACATATAATAATACGTGTTAAATGTTAATCATAACGCAATACATAGATACTTACAATGACTCGCCCTCGCTTCGCTTCAGGCTTGTCCCTAGACAAAAACACATCTATCCCACGGGAACCGTACATTCTTCCGGGATGATATATAGCCTATAGCCTTCCTCAGTTAACGGGCTACCTAATGCAAAAAGATTTTTTTAAATTGGATTAGTAGTTCCTGAGATTAGCGCGTTCAACCAAACAAACAAACAAACAAATAAACAAACAAACTCTTCAGCTTTAAAATATTAGTATAGATTAATGACTAAAAAAAGATTCAAAACTGGCACCAGAGTACCTTACAATATTTGTTGATTTTAATTCTAAACATTTTTTTTAATAAGTATTATAATTAAATACAATAATATTATTTATTTAATTTTAGCGGTTATTATTATAAATATTATAATAAAAAAAAACTTAATTAATTAATAATATTATTTAGTGTTGCTATTACTATAATATGTATAACCACAAAGAAAATAAAAAAATATTAATTATTTATTAAAGCAATATTATTGTTTTATATGTAATTTAAAAATTATTATTGTTTTTTATATAATATCAAGTTCTATATAAGTATGTAATAAAAATATAAAAGAGTTATTGAGTCTTTCCGTTAAGAAGGGTCTCATTACAGTCAGGCGCGAAGTCAAAAAACGCACTGGTAGTTGGTCCACTTCGATGGGCGGTATACCATGCGGGTTGTTCCTGGTACTTCTCTGACAGCAGAGTGGACCGTTGGAGCAAGCCCATGATTGTTGTGGTCTGTTTCGGTAGACCTGTTGTTTTTTGGGTGGTTTCTTGGGGTTTTAGTGGGCAGTACTAGCTTTTCTAGACAGTGAGTCCCATATAACCACCTCTGTGTATACAGGTGGTATGCCTAAATGCATTTCCCAACATTAAAAAAAAGGATGACATCAAATTAGAGCGATAGATGAACCTTTTTAGCTACACTCGTAATTAACTGTGTAATCTAATCTTGAAAGTTAGTTTTAAACTACTTCTAATTATTGTCCTATCAATTTGAAACTTTACAAGTATATATGAACTCCCTATGGCAGTATAATAATTGGATGTCATCGATCTAATCTGATGATGAGACCAGAAAGCGGCCCGTAGAACTCTAATATTACTTTCGAGTTTAGGCTCATTGATTAGTTGTATCGACTCCCTTACATAATCGTTGGTCAAAAGCGTGTTTTTGATGCCAATGTCGATATTAATTGAGATTACTTCAGTACATTTTTACATCTAGAACGTGAACTGTGAAAAATAGTCCCATTTGCCGCCATTTTTATATACCGGCATAAGAAACCATTGTCATTTAACCAATGTAACTACAATCTCTAGACAAAAACTCACATGAGCTTGTAGTTTCGTAATTTTTCTACGCTATAATATGAGTAAGTATATCAAAGTAAATAAGATCAATACATAAATGTATGTAATTCAATGAGTTACATCACACATTGTAGCGCTTAAATTAACCGATTTATTTTTCGCAATGGTTAACTGTTACAGGGGTTACATAACCAGACCGGTTACCGATCTTCACCTTGATGACGTAAGATGTCAAGGTTTTTGGTGCAATCGTTTTGTTCTTTAGATGTTTTGTAAAAGTGAGAGGTTTGAGGTGGAATATGACACTGGTTTGTGTGTGTGGTTTTGTCTACTTTATATCGTCTTCTAGTCACGTTAGTCCCTAAGTTTTAGTTTGCCGCTAAGTAAATAGAAGCATATCACTCTAATTTGCTCCGACTATCTCAAAAAATAACCATATCAGTTGTAATTTCTTTTACATAAATTGATTATAACATGTTTTCCCGTAGAAATGAAATATTTTTGCTGTTAAATTTAACTTATTTTACTCTTTTGCCTTCCATTTATATATATAAAAATAACTCAACAATCCGTCGTTCTTTTTGGGCCTGTAAGAAGAATATACCAAAAAAATAGAGAGATATCGTAATGTACGATTCCTTCTTCTTGATAAAAAACTAAATAGGCTTTATAATAAATAAGTTACTCAACGTCAATTTTGTTGTTTTGCGTCGAAAAGTTCAGCGACATTAAAGGTCAAAAAAAAAAATTTAAGAATGCGCATTAAAATACAATTTCAAGCAATTTTTTTGGGCAATTATTATTTATTTTACTTAATTATTATACAATGGAGAGAAATGTTGATGAAAATTGAAATTATCAAACAAAAGTATTTATTACAATTTAGGGTGTATAGACGTTATTAAGTCTTCTAAGATCTAAAAAACAATATTAAAAAATGTATTAAACATGATTATTAACCATATAATAAAAGCTTTCAATAGTTATTTCAAAAACAGACAAACAAAACATAATATAGCTTTAAATAGACATTTCTATATAAAAGATGACCACTCCACTCCACCCGCCCTTGAAACATTATCGCACGCCACTCAGTATTATTTGCTTTTCGCAACAGTAACGCAAGCTAATCAACTATTATCTGTGATGTAACGTCAATATATGCCAAGGTTTGTAGAGAAATGTTCTATTCATCAGTTTATCTTTGGTTGCATAATGTGAAGCACTAGGTCTCAGATTTACTAGACTATACATATAATAAAATTCTAACTGAATCGAATCTGTACGTTAAATATGTTTTGGAAAATCTTATAGAAATAATTATTATTATCGATACAGAGGCTGAACCTATAGTTTTTAGAATTTTCGTCTGTCTGTCTGTCTGTGACTGCATCACGAAAAAACCACTGAACAGTTTTTAATGAAATTTGGTATGACGATAGCGTATTTATGCTTTATAAAATTAACATTAGTTGAAAAATAATTATTTTGATTATTAAATGTATACTCTAAATAAAGTATTATTAAAAAAAAGCATTGCACTTACGTGTTGGGGGTTATAAAATGATATATGCGTAGAAAAATTACGATGGCAATACTTCGGTATGGGTTATATTTTACGTTAGAGGGAAGATTTACCGTTTTGGATGGGTACAACAATTTTTACTATTTTCTTTATTTATATAAAATTTGTAGATTATAAAAAAGAAAAATAAACATAATGAATTAACTTTTCTATAGCTATAACAGTTATTTAGATATAAATATCACAATTTAAATAAAAATCAATAAAAATAAAATTCTATATCACCTCCATATGTAATTACGAGCGAAACCGCGTGAAAAATCTAGTTCAAAATATTAATGTTTTGTAAAAGATCTTATTTAACAATTCAAGTTTACATAAAATATATCCAATCTAGGTCATAGATCTTTTGAATAATCTGTACGCGTTACGCAAGCTGTTGCATCATAATCGGACCAGATATGCATGTAAGCCAAGGTTTTGAGTTCAGGTCAACTTTTTCATAATAAACTGTCTTAAGGGCGTATGCGTATTCTTAATGTATGTTAATATGTAATTATTTTATTATTGTGTGAGTTATATTGCATAATTGCAGTTAAAATATAAACTGATACTTTACCGTGGTTTTCTTTGTGTAATTATTCCTTACTAGCGACTCACCCTCGCTTCGCTTCGGGTTCGTCCCTAGACAAAAACAAACCTATCCCACGGGAACCATACATTTTTCCGGGATAATATATAGCCTATAGCCTTCCTCAGTTAATGGGCTATCTAATGCAAAAAAAATATTTTAAAATTAGATTAGTAATTCCTGAGATTAGCGCGTTCAACCAAACAAACAAATTCTTCAGCTTTATAATATATATATATATATATATATATATATATATATATATATATATATATATATATATATATATATAGTATAGTATAGATTTTTTTTTATGATTAGAGACTGTATTTTCTGAGGGCAGCGGGTTTGATTTTCGTACACGCATTGACTTAGTTAAGACATAGTACAATATTACAGAGCTGCCATCTAGTATAGTCAAGACTCTTAAAGTGGAAGGTGAAAAGTAAAGTAAGTTTTAACTAAATGATTTTTTTCTTAATGAAATGCCTATTATACTTTATGATAAAAGATCAGCGCTTCCTAGCTTCAATATAATGGAACAGAACAATTTTATATAAGTTGAATGGACTTCAAGAAAGAATTTTATCCGATTTTTTTTATTAAATCATATTTTTAACCCTGAACTAGTAAATTACTACTGAATACCAAGTTGGATTTTCTACCGTACTACAATAACAACAGAAAGATGAACGTTTTTTTGTTTTCAATACTATTACCGATTTACCCTCGCTTCGCTCGGGTGCGTCCGTACGTTTTAATTTTTTTGAGCGAAAGCCTAATTCTTTTTCTACAATAAAAGTAGCCTAAGTTACTCCTTATAATATCAGCTATCTGCCAGTGAAAGTCCCGTTAAAATTGGTCCAGCCGTTTCGGAGATTAGCCGGAGCAAACAGACAAACAGGCAGACAGACAAAAATTTAAAAAAATGTGTTTTTTTTATTAGTACCGTATATAATTCCATATGCAATTAGTATAAAACTGGTATTTTGGTATTACAAACAGACACTTCAATTTTATTTATTTGTATAGGTAATATCCGAATAAATTAATACATTATAGTATTGCGGTTATTTTTTATTAAAATAGTTTATTAATAATAAATTTTGAGTAGTGTTCTTGATTTCCAAAAAGGATATATTTTTTGTGTACGTTTTAATCGATATCAACACTAAATGTCAATAAATTTCAATGTTTTTTTTAATAAAGAGGTTATACCGAAAGAGTGGTGCTACATAATGTTCATGTTTACCTGTAAAAGTAAAGTAAATACTTTTAAAGCGATTTTGAATTCGACTAACTTTTATAATAAAAAAGTAATTGTTATATGTATATAGCATATACATACATACCATACATATATGTATATGTAAACGTCTAATAATATAATAATAATGTTCTCCTGACCTATTTTGGTCACGGCAGCACTTTTTAACTTTGGGTTGTTATTTTTTTGACAGAAAACGCAATAACTTGACCCAATCTGAGACTCGAACCCAGAACTCCAGATCTGCAGCCGTATATGCTATCCGCTAGCCACCGTGGCAGTTATTTGAAAAATAACTATATAAGTGTTTTTTTTGAGGGATAGATTACATTTCAAATGTTTTCAGTATCAACAATTATGATTTGCCAAACCCATTGCATCAATAATACCGTTTACCTATAAATCTATACATTCATACACACGTACGTACATACACCGTTGCACGTTTGACTAACCCAATTCGATACAAGATAATTAGATGCAATTAAAAATTTACTTTAAACAACTAAAAATAGAGTCTAAAATACATTAAACGAATCCCGTGGTTTTAGTTTACTGTTACGTAAGACAATTTAAGGTCACTATAGTTGCATAATCTGTATATTACTGTGAGAGCGACCGAAATAACTTGAGCTCACGATTGAGGTTCAATTACCCCGATGTGACCTTAGTATTTATAAGGGGGGAGGGAGGGCAGAGGTCTTTCACAGTGGTCGGTTTAGGATTTGCGTCGGCTAATATTAGAATGTCAGTTTTGAAACGCCAAAGAATGTATGATTTATGGGCGTATCACATTTTCTTGTAACTCGATCTATTGCTTTATATTTTCGTTGTTTATTGTTTGTGGAAAAACACTTTTAAGTACAAATATGGTATTGTTAAATTATGTTTTGGTCTATATATAAGGTCTTTGGCTTTGTTGTAGTTATTTAAATTAATTAGGGATTGTGATTCAGACGATTTAAAAAAAAATTCCATAAGTTTTAATATTAATAATTCAGCTCTTTTTAACGTCCCACAGCTGGGCATAGGCCCATGCGAGGCCATGGTTCACCATGGTCCACATAGGATTTCATATGTCTTCTGAAAACTAGAAATATTCTCGCAGACATATAGGTCGATATGATTTTCCTTCACCGTACGGCAAGTAGAAATACTGCGCATAATTTATACATAAGAATATTAAAGGTGCGAGTCTTGAACCCGCTTCACTTGATTTTCCGTGGAAGCACTTTAACACTGTGCTACCATTACCACAATTGAAGATGAGTTGATTTATTATTGCGTTTAAAGAAAGGCAGCAAATACATTGTTTAATTCCTAAATATGTACGTACATATAAATAGGCAAAGACTAAACAACTTAATAATACCTTTTTGTCCTTTATTTATCAACCGATTTTCTTTTCCTTTCTTTATTTAATACTAACGACTCACCCTCGCTCCACTCGGGATCATCCCTACTTTTTATCGGTTAGTATAGATTTTTCAGAGATGAGATATTTTTCCGCAGTCAAAAGTATCCTTAATGTTGATCCGGATAACCAGCTATCATCATACCAAATTTCATCAAAATCTGTCCAGTAGTTTTCTCTTGATGTGTTTTCAGACAGACAGACAGACAAAAATTCTAAAAGCTATAGATTCGGCCTCTGTATTGATAATAATGACTATTTCAATAAGATTTTCCGAAAAATATTTAATGTACAGATTCGATTTAAAATTTTTTGATATGTATAGATAGATATTGACGAGCATTAGCGTTGTCCATAAAAAAATTTGGAAACAAATTTTTTTTATATAATGATTAATGTCGAATTTTGACGACTGGGCGAACACTAGTAAAAGGAATTATGCTAAACAATATTAAATTAAAATATGCTTTATATGACAAGGAGAGCATTTGCTTAAAAATTTTGCTACATAAATAATGTAATGTACTCAGTATAAGAATTTATAGAAAAAAACTATCTTCTTTATTAATAAATTTAAAATATCGTTTCTAGTATGTTTTAAAATTAGAAACATAAATAAAAATAATACATATCTAATATCTATACAGATAAATAAAATTGAAGCGTCTGTTTGTAATGACAAAAACAGCTTTTTCACTAAATGCATATGAAAGTATATACGGCACTGTTTAAAAAAAAACTCAATTTTTAAATCTTGCCTGTCTGTTTGTCCCGGCTAATCTCCGAAACGGCTGGATCGATTTTCACGAAACTTTCACTCTTTTCAACTTAGGCTTCTTTTATTTTAGAAAAAGTCTCAGCATTCCGCGTAAAAAAAATTGAAACTTATGAAATGATAAAAATCGTATTAAAACTTAATAGAAGTAAAATCACTTAGCGCAATCAACAAATAATAATTACTACATACTAAGGATCTCTCCCTGCTTCGCCCGATTTGTAATATTTTCATATTTAATTTGTGAAATTAAATTCTTTAACGAATTTCAAGTTTTATTTGTTAAAAAAGATTGGTCTGTACATAAAAATTATCTCGCTTTTTTACTTCTTTAGAGGTGGGACTTTAAAAATTCTCACTTTAGAGTTTGCTATAACAGAAGCTTATAAAACTTTAACCACACAAAGGATCAGGCAGACATATAATTTTACTAGCGACTCACCCTCGGTCCGCTCGGGTTCGTCCCTATTAACGAAACTTATTTAGTACATTTAGTATAGATTTCTCAGAGATGAGACATTTTTCCGCAGTAAAAAGTACCCTATAATATGTTGATCTGGATAACCAGCAATCGCCATACTAAATTTCATCAAAATCCCTCCAGTGGTTTTTTGTGATGCGGTAACAGATAGACAGACAAAAATTCTGAAAACTATAGATTCGTCCTCTGTATCGATAATAATGTATATTTCAATAAGGTTTTCTAAAATATATTTAATGTACAGATTCGGCTAAGATACAATTTTATTATATGTATAGATTTAAACAGTACCATCGCAGTGTACACAAAATTTACTTTGTAAATCCCGAACACCTGTGTTTCTTTTGGCAAGAAAGTTCATTGCTACGTATGTATCTACAAGTATTTGAAGCTATTAATACTTCCCTGAAAATATGATCAATGTCAAGGTTCCACGGTGCTAGCACGAGGCGCCAGTTCTCAGACTGGTTGTGGGCCATCCGTGTAGAACTGTGTCGAAATTAGGGTGACAATGTATTTGTAGAGAGTATTGAGTATTTTTTTGTACTTCAAGAGAAGTAAAATTTGCAATTGGACTACTATGTATACTATGAAATATGTGTGTTGTAGATTTAAATAAATAAATATAAATATGTTGGGACAATAACACACAGCACCATCTAGTTCCATGGTAAGCTACGAGGCTTGTGTTAAGGATATCAGATAGTTGATACATTACACATATTATGTAACTTTAAATACATACATATTATAAATATAAACGCTCATGACTGGAGTACAAGCATTCGTGCTCGTCTTACAAATGAATGACCCCAGCGGGATCCGAACCTGCGACCGCTGGCACAGCAAGTGGGGACACTACAAACTAAGCCAAACGTGTCGTCAAACTCTTTTGGTACTCATCTACGCTGGACCGGACGGATTTAGATGACGAAGCCAGGGTAAGTCGCTAGTTAGTAATATAAAAGTTATATATAATATATATTTAAATATTTTCCTTTTAAATTATGGACGCGAAAGTTTGTGAGGATGGATGGATAGATGTCTTTGTTATTTTTTCACGCAAAAAATACTGAACGAATTTCGATGAAACTTTACAGCAATATAACTTTACGTCAGCGTCACACATGGCTACATTTTTTTAAAGATATAGTAATACATAGTTTTAACTGCGTCAGTTAACAATAATTTGAAGTATTTTTCTTACGCTCGTTGACCTTTCGTATGTATACATATATATGTATGTATCTACGTAATAATATAAACCTCATATACGTGCGTTTCTTGCTGTCTTGGGTTTTATTGTTCTTTAGGGTGGCTGGTATGAACTCTTTCTGTATATAATTAAAAAAATAACTGGCTATAATTTAATGACTTATGTACAGTTGTATATCTTTTTTGTTTTTTTTTTCAGTGTTCAATATTTCGCTTGGAAACTTATGTAAAATTGTGAAAAGTGCAAAAAATTCATTACATGTGAATTAAAAAGAAAAAAAAACCTAATATTATTTTATTTAAAATATGACACACTTTAGGAAAACTGTTAAAGTAATTTAAAATAAGTAAATTATTTTTCATAGAAAAAAATATTATGGTTCTAATTATCTAATTTATGGTTACTTGAATATAACAATGTCCGCACGGCTCCCATAGAGCGGTTACACGCGCAGTCGATCTGACATAATCCGCTTACCTAGTATCTGCCGGATGTTACTAGGGTTGACACTGTCAAGTATTTTTTTTTATGTATCACCGTTTTACGTGTCATTGGCAAAATAATCTGTGCTCTACTGGCATGCTTTGAAGCCATTAGCAAGAAAATTAAAATGAGTTGAATTTTTATATGAATTTTAAATTAAATTAGAATATATTTAAAGGATAGTCTACCTTAGATTTATATGCGAGTTTATTTTTTGTTTAAAGGGACTGCTTTAAAGGTTGTGCCTAAAAACAATAACTAATAAAGTCTAACAATGAACATCAACACGAAAAATAATGATGTATGTCCCGAATACTGACAGATGACAATATTACCAGTTAAATTATTAAATGAAATATCATAAAATATAATTAAAAAAAATAGTACTAAAGTCCAACCCTAGAGTGGATGCATCACAGGGATGTGCTCGACGGATGCTAACCTACTACTATGTAACGGGTCTCAACGTATGACGAAATAGACAGTTGGACATGCTTCTAAGATAATAATTGAAAGGCAATTAGTGTGCAGAATGTGAAGTAGATAGAGAAAAATTGGCTTCTTATTTAGCTCTTGCGCACTATCAATCGTCGTCTCATGCTTATTTGTCCAAACCACCAATTTACCGAAAAAGTTTGCATTACAGAATTATTGACTTAATGTGAATTTCATTGGTGTAAAATGCACATTTTACGTTAATGTAGCCGAAAAGATGTATTTTTCCCTAATCTGTATAAATATTATAAATGTGAAAGTTTGTGAGCATGGAGGTTTGTTACTCTTTCACGCCAGAACGGCTGAACGGATCTGGATGAAATTTTGCATAGAGATAGGTCTGGAGTAATACATAGGCTACTTTTTATCCCGGAAAAATATACGGTTTCCGAGGGATAGATTTGTTTTTGTTTTTCTAGAGTATATAAAGCTTAGAAATAAAGCTTTGTTTTTGCATTAGAAGAAAAAAAAACTCTCTTCTGTAAAGTACAATAAGTATTGATCGTTTGAAGAAATAAGCACAAAGGCGACGTAATGTGTCAGACACTGAAAAGATGGCGTTTCAGTTAATGTTAATCAGATAATTTACCCAACGCAGGAATCGAATCTAAGGTTGTTATTATATTATGCAGTGTATCTTCTTATTCCACTAAGAAGAAATAAATGTAAAAATAAAAAATAAATAAAACAAATAGACTATTCCATATAAACCTTACGTGTCTTACAATGTCGCGTGCTAGCACACTGATCTACATCCTATCGATAACTCAGATGCTCTTGTTTTTTTTATCAAACTGTCATTGCATCTGTCATCCAAACTGGAAAAAATAAGGCTATTTTGATTGATGTATAAAAAAATTTAAACAATAACAGTTTCAGAAGAAGAATATGTAATAAGAATATTTTTAAGTTAAAAACCATAAAACAGTGTTAATTGAAGGATAATTTGTTTTAGATTATCTATCTTCTATCATGAATTATTTTATAGCAATCGTTGTCATTTAAGTAGATTAAGTTATTGCAAATGTGTTATATTTAAAACTATTAATCTATACATATAATAAAATTGTAACTAAGCCGAATCTATACATTAAATATTTTTTGGAAAATCTTATTAAAATAGACATTATTATCGATGCAGAGGCCGAATCTATAGTTTTTAGAATTTTTGTCTGTCTGTTACAGCATCACGGAAAATCCACTGGAAGGATTTTGATGAAATTTGGTATGATGATAGCCGGTTATCCGGGTCAACGTATAGGATACTTTGAACTATGGGAAAATATCTCATCTCTGAGAAATCTATGCTAAACGACAAAACGTACGCAGGGACGAACCCAAACGGAGCGAGGGTGAGTCGCTAGTATTACATAAAAATTATTCGATTTGAAAATCTGTATGTTATCTAATAGACTTTTTCACAGTAATCATCTCCATTAATGGTAAAGTTACACGTGTTTTCCTGAAAACAGACATTGAACATGTGCAGATGTCATGAATTCCGTATTGTGCAATACTTATTTGTGATAAGTTATCTTAATTATAAATAATTATAAGTGGTCTGGTTATTGAGTTGGTGCTTATTGTCTATGGAATTACCGATTACTTAATAATTATAATTAGTAATTAGTCATATGATTATAACTTGATAATTTTCTAAATGTAGGTATCAAAATATTGATCAATATTAAGTGCATAGTTTGTATGACGATGTTGCTTCGTTTCTAAATTATTTTACTGTGCGGTGGTAGCGCAGTGGTATAGCACTCGCTGGGGCAACCGAGTGAAGTGAGCTCAAATCCCGGGTCTCGCAACTCTGATATTTTCCTGTGCGAATCATTTACAATATGATTACCACTTGTCTTACGGTAAAAGATAACATCGTGAGGAAACCTGCACGTTTGAGAGAACCTAGCAAGTTTTCGAAAGACATGTAAAGTCCGCTAATGTGCATTCAGGCAATGTGGTAGATTATCTACTAAGCTAAACAATTTCTTAAACAATTGCTTAGTTGTTAATTATAATTGTTAATCATATTATAGAATTTTGCAATTTAATGAAATGAAAATTTATTATGAAGTAAAAATGCATCTTAAAAATGCACTAAGCACTGGTCAATCTAATAATAACAGAAGAAATAGAGGATATTTCCTACATTAACTCATATATTTCACTTACATATATACGTATGTATGTAATTTTTCTTTAGGGTATCGTATTGTATTCAGCCCTCATTAATGTCCCAATGACATAGAATAGTCATAGGCTTTCCCTTAATTCGAAGGGGATTCACCATACTGGCTAAGTACGGGTTGGTAGATTCCACATGTCTTTTGAAAAAGTTTCTAGTTCTTTCGGTATGCAGTATTTTCTTTTCCGTAAGCTATTAAGCTTTAGCTTTACAGCAATCATGGTCATGGAAGAAACTGATTGACCATGATTGCTGTAAAGCAATCGAAACGTCGGGAACCAAAAATCAAAATAAATCCGCGAAATAATCCGAAAATATAGTTATATTTAAAATATCAAATATTCGCTTAAATCTAAGAAAGCATTATGTAACAAACAAACAAACAAAAACAAACAGAGTTACTTTCGCATATATAATATTGAGTATGGATTTTATTCATAATTTCCCGCGCATTTCCTCTTTCCGTGGGATTTATAGTATCAAGACTAGTTGAGCAAGCCAAGGATACGCTTGCAACACCAAATGTCTTAGGAAAGGAGCGGCGTGTCAAGGTACTATGTTCCTTTCGACTCTTGAGCAATGGGATCTACCCTGCAAATGCCAGTTTGTACTTGCCTCGCTTTTTGTGAGTATTTAGGGTTAGGTAATGGGGTCATAGATTGAGTAGACTTTTAAGTTAAGGTTTGATATTGCAATATATAAGGTTTCAATGTTTTTGACGCTCTTGCAGACAATTTTAGAGTGTAAGATGTTTGATTTACTAGAGGACTTATTGATTTCATTTCTTTTTATATTGTTTTCTTCAAAGTTTATTTATTTATTTATCGACTAACGACTTACCTTATTTTCATTCGAATGCGTTTGTAATATCTTTGTATTCATAATATTATAATAAGCGCCATCTTTTGGCAAAATTTATTTATCGGCTCTGAGTTACTTAACATCATAGTCTGTCTTGTACTAAATTTCATCCAAATCAGTGCAGCCGTTTCAGCGTGAAGGACTAAGAAATGGTCATACACATCTTCTCGAATTTATAACAGTTATTAATCTATCATAGATATAACTTATAGAATTGCCTAATATGTTTAGGCTGTAAGTGCTTAATATAAAATCTATAGGTATATATAGTAAAATTGTAATTATGCCGAATCTGTACATTAAATATTTTATGGAAAATTATTATCGATATAGAGGCCGAATCTATAGATTTTAGAATTTTTGTCTGTCTATTTGTCAGTCTGTCAGTATGTCTGTCTGTCTGTTCCGCATCACGGAAAAACGACTGGAGGGATTTCGATGAAATTTGATATAATGATAGCTGGTTATCCAGGTCAATATATAGGTTACTTTTTACTGCGAGAAAATATCTCATTTCTGAGAAATATTATACTAAACGTTAAAACGTAAGCAGGGACGAACCCGAGCAAAGCGAGAGTCGCTAGTAAAATAATAAAATACCATTCATTATTAGCATGAAGAAAAAATAACCATGAAAAAGAACTTCAATTATGTAACCTCTAAAGCTAAAGGAAGTCCGGAACTAAAACCTGGACCTTGCGTTCACCTTCACCTCCACATCAATAGATAAATGACATTACGTGTCTTGTAATACATAACGATCAGTAGTAATCAATTCACAATTCATTACTACAACTACTAGGAGGAGGAAAAAACTTGTAGTTCACTTATAAAATATTTATTTAATGGCCAAGAACTAAAAGATCAGCTTAAATAATATTTATTATATTTAAGTGTTAGTTGCATTTAGCCCTTTTTAACGTCCCAATGCTGGGCACGGGCCTCCCTTCATCACGAGCCATCAGGCCATAGTCCACCACGCTGGCCAAGTGCGAGTTGGCCGACTTCACATCTCTTTCGAAAACTTGCTAGGTTCTCTCAGATATGCAGGTTTCCTCACGATGTTTTCCTTCACCTTTAAGACAAGTGGTAATCATGTTAGAAATGATTCGCATATGAAAATATCAGAGGTGCGAGACCCGGGATTTGAACTCGATTCACTCGGTTTCCCAAGCGAGCGCGTTATCACTGGGCTACCATTGCCTTACGTGTTAATTAAGTGTTGGTCACTTATCATTTAATAAAACTAACAATACTTAATATTATCAAGAATATTCCACACTGTTGCTATTACCCAAAAATATTACTTTGTAATTTTTTTGTGATTTATTTTAATTATTGTTTAGAACAAGTGCGAGTCGGACTTGTACACGAAGGTTTCCGTACCATAATCGATTTTTTTTTATTTGCATAGCAGCATTTTTGAAATTCGCCATCTTGGTTTTTTATTATTTGTTGTTATAGGGACAATAGAAATACACACTCTGTGAAAATTTCAACTCTCTACCCTTTTGGTTCATGAGATAGAGCCCTCTGACAAACGGACGGACGGATGGACGAACGGAGGATTCACGGAGGCTTAGTAATAGGGTTCCGTTTGTACTCTTCGGGTACGGAACCCTAAAAAATGCAGTTAGGTTCCTTGTGCTTAATTTTCTCTTCGAAAACTTTGCATATCTATATATTATTTAAATTATGTAGATAAATTTTACTAACAATAAGTAGTATGTACATATATACGTATAGTGCAAAGTAAAAGGAAAACTTGCAAGAAAAATATTTATAGATTCACTTAAGTTAGGTATATTTTATCTCATTCCTTTTTGTTAAATAAGAAAAAGAATCATTTACATACTTCTTGAATTGACGTAATATGACGTATAAAGGCCAATAATAATAAAATTACTCAAATAACCTTATCATGACAATAATTGCATTGAAAATATAATTTAAAATCCATGTAGTTTTATGATCATGTACGGTTTTAATATCATACTTGTGTTTCGTAATATGCGCAATGATGCAATGGCTTAAGTACTTAAGTCATATATTTATAATATTTATATGGATATTATATATTAGAAATAAAAATAAAAAAAAATATAATAAAATTTGGTTATTGAGTATTTCTGTTAAGGAAGTCTCAGTATAGACAGACAGAAATAGAGATAGCACTAGTTCTTCTGCATAAATACTTATGCAGATATATATATATATATATATATATATTTTTGCTGCACAGTTTTCCATTTTGTATACTTTAACTAGCGAGATACGTTTTAAAGAGATAAAGCAGGTAACGTGAGTTAGAAGATAGAAACATGTTATCGAGAACTTTTCTGTAAGCCTTTTTAAGACCAACAATTTTCAAGAACATTGTTTTGATATATCTCTTAGGGTTTACCTACGCCTGCGTTAGTATGTAAGCGTACGAAAACAGTCTATTTTACCAAACACCATCATAGTTCAGTCATCTTTTTCTATTAGTGAAAATCATATTAAAATTTCTTGTGTGGCTTAGAAGAAGCAAACGGAGAAACAGACAGAGACAGACATCATTTTGTTTTATACTATGTAATATGTATATATGTGAATATAGATTTACCATTTTTCCATAAAAGTGTGACATTTCACCATCCTAAATTTTTAAATATGTTAATGTTTAACCACGTTACTAACATAATATATTTTTGTATAATAAATCATTAAAATTTTTGTATGAAGGACAACTCGGCCGAACCAGTTATTGCGTATTCCCGTACGAATGAGAGATTTTCCTGTGGTAAAGTTTAGTACTATGTGTGAAAAGCAAACAGATAAACAGACTTTTGTTCTATATTCTGTACACAATACGTGACAGTGTTTATAAAAACTATTTCATGTACAGATTTCACTTTGTTACTATTTTATTATGTGTATAGATATATTTCAATATAAAAATACTATAAGTACTATAAATACACTAGTCATTCACCCTGGCTCCGCTCGGGTTAGTCCCTACTTACGTTTTAAAATTTTGTATAGATTTCTCAGAGATGAGATGTTTTCCCGCAGTAAAAAGTATCCTATATGTTGAGCCAGGATGATTATAACTTTGCGGACAACTAGCTATCATTATACCAAACATCAAAATCCCTCCAGTAGCTTTTCCGTGATGCGGTCACAGATAGACAGACAAACACATTTATATTATAAAAACTTTAGATTAGGCCTCTGTATCGACAATAATGTCTATTTCAATAAGATTTTCCAAAAAAATATTTAATGTACAGATTCGACTCAGTTACAATTTTATTTGGTATAATGAGAAAACCATAATAGATAAAACTAAATTTAAAGTTCATACTATAAAAACATAAACATACATATCTTGAATCTTACATGATAAAAATTACCATATTATCCTCTCTTTCTACTGTATCATTTGGTTTTAAAAAAATCATAAATGTAACTGTCAGTTATTACTAGAAATATTTAATATCTACTGATTTTTTAATAGAAAAAATAATATACGACTTACTAGAAGTATACGGCTTTCTAAAATAATATTTTTTGGAAAAGTTACATCGATTTAAAAATCTTTAAATAGTATGTATTTCATCAATGGGGATGTTTTTTTTTTCAAATGTACCGATTGAATTGAATTGAATGGAATTATAAAATTGATTCACAGTTAACAAAAATATCTCTCTTAGCATAACATCTGGTATCTTCGTCGTTTTTTGATTCGGTTAAAATACTATATAATTCCGTATTCAAGGTACGAATCAGACGAAAAGCCCCTTTTATTTATTGTGTCTAACACAATATTCAATGATTTCTTTCCATGAACAATTCTCAGTCTACCAGACTCAATTTGCTACAGAATATGGTTATGTAAACCCAAAAATTTAATATTAACTATTATTATTAGAAAAATAATTGAAATAAACCTTCATTTTTCACGAGAATTGAATCTCTGACCGTCCGTCCGACCGACCATATCTAAGTCGAAAAAGAAAAGAAAAATTACAAAACTTAAACAAGATAAAGAGAACGCTGGATCCAACATCCCTTATAGCAAATATTAACATAAAATATTAATATTTCAATTCATTACTTTTATAACTCTCTCTAATATGCTCAAATGGTTAGATCTTCACTTTGATTTCACAAGCGTCTCGTCAATTGCACGGGTTGCATCACAAATTGTCGATCCATGTATGTTGACATACTTATGAAGGACACATTTGAGCTTGGAGAATTCAAATACTGCATTAAAGTTGTTTAAGAAATATATATGTATGAATAATATTATTTTAGTTTTATATTCACTAGCAACTCTTTTTCGCTCCGCTCGCGTTCGTCCCTCGTTACGTTTTAACGTGAAGTATGGATTTCTTAGAAATGAGATATTTTTCCGCAGTAAAAAGCATCTTATATGTTGACTCCGATAACCAGCTATCATCATACCAAATTTCATCAAAATCTGTATAGTGGTTTTCTCGTGATGCCTTCCCAGACGGATAGACAAAAAATTTAAAAACTATAAATTCGGTCTCTGTAATAATGACTATTTCAATAAGAATTTCTAAAAAATATTTGATGTATAGATACGGCTCAGTTAGAATTTTATTATATGTATAGATAGATGATAACTGAAGGATCTAGTTGGTTTATAGTTCAAACAATTACACAAAATCTTCAGCTTTATAAATAGTAAGTAAAAGTCTAGAACCAAATATCTTAAATTTTTGTAGATTATTATTATTATTATTATTAAAATATTAAAGCAGCTTTTAAATTAGAAAAATATTCTACAAAAAAATATATTGTAATATAGTTATACTAGCAGAAACCGCCACTACGCCCACGTTCAATCTACGAAAAAACTCTTTAGCTTTATGTTATCTATATCTACAATATATATACTATACAAAAAAAAAAACAACATTAAAATCGTTCGAGCCGTTTCGGAGGAATGCGACCACAAACACCGTGACACGAGATATTTATATATTAGATATATATATATATATATATATATATATATATATATATATATATATATATATATATTTTAATATAATATTAAAGCAGTGGTAACATTTGGTAAACGATATTTGGAAAACCAAAAGAACGAGTTAAATTTATTGCTCGTATCTCTAAAAATTCCATTGCGTATAATTTCCAGCATAATTATTATTTGCTAATATGAAGAGTAAAAACTTAAAATCTATCTGGATTTTAAAAAAACGTGTGAAGACAACTTTCCAACCCGCATTTGGCTAGAAGAGTAAACTTTAAAAATACTAAATTATTATTTATATTACTAAAATAGATTGGGTTTTGTAGAGTTATTATTATTATTAAAAAAAAATATTGCAGTATCTTTGATAAT
Organism: Fabriciana adippe; assembly: GCA_905404265.1. NCBI lineage: Eukaryota > Metazoa > Arthropoda > Insecta > Lepidoptera > Nymphalidae > Fabriciana > Fabriciana adippe. Next base: position 7,639,154 of record FR990009.1, read on the forward strand.
TATTATTATTATGCGATATGTGAATGTATACTGTAGAAGAGTGAATGGCAGGTGAAATAGAGGGAGACCACGGAGGATTTGTGAAGACCAAGTATTATCAATACTTAAAGAAGGTGAAGTCAAAATTCTAAGGACCCTCGGAAGAGCGTGTATGAAGAGAATGATAGGAAAGGAAGAAGCAAAAGAGCTATGTACAGATCGTAGCATTTGGCACTCTGTTCTCTCTATCTATCCAATAAAGAGTTTAGTGTGTATATCTGTATGTGTGTATTTGTGTAAACGTAAAACTTGGAACTTGCGATAACTTGGAATTTACGCACTATTCAGATAGTGAGTCAATAGCAATGCCATTTAAAAATAGATGAGATAAGAGAAGGGCTCAATAATGAATGTAAATATCCATATTAAATATGACATGAAGCGAATATTGTTTTTACATAATTATTTACTCTATCCATACCGATTACACCACTATAATAAATACTGAAACTTCTTATATCCCACGGGAACCGTACATTTTTCCAGGATAAAAAATGACTATGTACTTTCAGTTCCATGCTATAATCTATCTCTGTGCCAAATTTCATCCAGATCCGTTCAGCCGTTCTGGCGTGAACGAGTAACAAACATCCAAACATACATCCATCCATCCACCCATCCACCCATCTATCCATCCTTACAAACTTTCATATTTATAATATTAGTAACAGTAGTAAGCAGTATCCATACTAATCCAGTATGGAGTACCTATGTACATCGCAGTATCTTCCGGTAGTTCCGCCGGGCGTGAAGCTAAGAAACGCGCAGGCCCACTTCTGTTGGCGGTGCACCATGCGGGTTGCTCCAGGTACTTCTCTGATAGCAGATCAGATCCTGCGACGCCCCATTAAGGCGGGGGAGGTTTTGTTGGGTTTTAGTGGGTAGTACTGGCTTTACTAGTCGGTGAGTTCCATATAACTACCTGAGTATCTGCAGGTGGTGTGCATAAATGCATTTCCCAATGTTAAAAAAAAAGAAAAGATATGTGCACATTGGCATAAAATGGTTGGTAAAATAGAAATAAAACAGACTCAAGAACAAATATTCTGACAACTGTGTCATTTTACAAAATAATCTATTCTTTATACATAAAAAATAAATATTCAATTTGATAACCTCAATTTTAAAGGCTAGGTATGCTAAAGAGGATATTTTAATAATGTTTTATTGGGCATTTAAATTTTATTGCAGTTTTAAAAATTTTTATCAGTAGTAAGTAGTACTGTTACGTTCTATAAGTTCGGGGATCGGATATGGCCTGTCTTTTGCACTATTGATGTTTTATTGCTCTTGGTTAACAAGAGTGACTTATGGAGATTCACTAACACGCGCAGTGTATACACAGTTCTGGTTAAACTCAGTCACTGAACACTAATTTTCACCACTGGATACACTTTTACTATAACTTCACTCCACTTTTCTTCACTTTTTCTCTTTTTCGTACTTCTTCTCAATCTTCACTTAGCTTTGAAATTCAATTGATCTCTCGACACACTGCCGGTCTTTTTATATGTATAAACAAGAACATTCTAGTATTCGAAAATTCGAAACCTTTCTAGTAATTTCGTATGTTTTATTCCTCTCTCACTCTTACACACAATAATTTACGATTAACTGTTCTTGTCTGATTCTCGAACCTTCCAGTAATTTCGATGCCTCTCTGGAAATGTTTTGACAACTGTCTTAGGATGTATAAAGCTTGCTTCAGACGTGTCTTTTTAATTATTATTTTTGGCTTAATGACGTTACACACTCTCAACTACGCGACAGTACTTTACTACAAAAACTATTATTTTATTATAATACACAGCCTTATTCAGACACATATCTTCTACACAATCTCATTTTACTACTAAGTAATGTAAAACTTAATTGCTATAAAAACATATTCGTACTTGGGATGTGGCTATGGAAGAGCGAAATTGTTTTCTATAGGTGTTTTTACATTTAAGGCGATTTCAATCTTGTTTGAAATTTAAAAAAAAAAAAAATTAATAGTGCAATTGCATAGCTTACTGATCAAATTATTACTTACTGATCATTCCATTGAGTCCTCATTAATGTTGCTTTACTGGACACTAGCTTAACGCCAATGTAAAGGGGAATCGAACTACAGTTGATCGCGTTAACATAATGTGGCTTCGCTGACTTTACATGTCTTTCAAATATTTGTTAGGTTCTCTCAGACATGCAGGTTTTCTCATAATATTTTTCTTCACAGTATTAGCAATAATAAGGAGGTGCAAGACCCGGAATTTGAATCTGCTTCGCTTGGTTTTCGAAGCGAATGCGTTACCACTGAGCTACCACGGGCCGACGAGGTGAGGTTGATCGGTGTCGAGATCAGGCGTCATGGAGTCATCTTGTCGAGCGACAATAAAAAAAAAAAACCATGCTTCCAATCTGAGCATAACCTAATAAAATTGTATTATAAAACCTATGAACTTTACTAACATGTAGACCTATTGAGTCTTACAAATATTATAGTGGTGTTGTAAGATACTTGTCTCGTTTCATTACAACTGTCAATAAGTTATTTACTATTGCGTTACTTAATAAGGCCCTAAGGTCATCCGGAACTGTATACGTAGTATGAGCAACCAAAATCGGAAGTACTGGTGTTTTACCTCGTGAATGATGTAATCAAGGTGAGATAGAAGGAAAATTGCTTTTTGTTATTGTATCATTTGCTATAGTAAGTATAGGTGATTAAATGATTTATAGTTTATATACACAATTTAATTGCTGTATACTAGTATAACTTAATATGGTTATCAATTTATATGAGAATCTATACGATGTTTATTGAAAGCAAGTTTATTTGTAAATCTGTAGAGCTGATAAAAACTAAGTATATATTTTTTAACATTTAATTTGTTTTATTTAAAATGTTCCATTAAATCTGTTTAGTAAATGCCTTGATAAATAAAATTTTCCTTTAAAATTTAATGGATCAAATGTCCACAAGTTCTTTTTTTTTATATAATATAATCAGCAAAGTATAAAATACCGCCCTATTATCGAAATTTTGCATAAAATAGATAAAGTTTCGGTAAAATTAATCAATTTTTTTTATTTCTTTTTTTTGAAAATGCTAAAAAAATAATTTATAGATAAATGATTTCAATTTTTTGAAAAATGTTCTAATAATTTTTTTCCAAATAATTCGTTTTTTGGAAAATAACAAACGCATTTTCGATAACGCGAAGAAAATTTTTTTCTCACCCTCCTAATTTTGCCGTCTTGGCCACTAGCCCCGAATGCCCCTATTGTAAATCCAACGCTGTATATAGGTAATAGTTCATATTCATTCATATTAATGTTCATATTTTATCGACGTTATAATGTTTCTTATTACAAAATTGTTACTTAATAGGTATAATGCAGGATTTTATTTTTTTATTTGTGTTATAGCGTTTAGTGTTATTGTAGATAATTAGTGATATTTACTGTAGAGGATTAATTTCTTAAAAGAATATATCGAAGATGCCCTTCAGACTACTTAGTCTACAGTCAACTGTATAATCATCAATTCTATTATAAAGAAAATTACAAAAAAACTTAATTATATATAAAACAAATTTATTATTGCTCTATTATTAACGTTTAGTATAGTTTTCTTAGAGATGAGATATTTTCTCGCTGTAAAAAGTATCTTATACGTTGACCCGGATCATCATTATTGAACCAGCTATCATCGTAATACGTCAAAATCTGTCCAGTGGTTTCTTTGTGATGCGTTCCCAGACCGACAGACAGACAAAATTTCAAAAACTACAGATTCGGCCTCTGTATCGATGATAATGACTATTTCAATAAGATTTTCCAAAAAATATTTAACATACAGATTCAACTCAGAATTTTATTATATGTATAGATAGATAGACAAATAGAAGAAGATAGATAATTAATTATACAAGTATACCAAAAAATGATAAACACTAATACTATCAAAATGTAAGGTGATTAAGTTAGTGTATGTAACAGCAATATATTCACAATTACCTAAAGCAAACACAATAGTATATTGAAATAGTTCAGTTATGCAAGCGGTGGCGCAAGCGGCTTAGATACGAACTGGGCCAGGGGACGCCTTGTTGCGACGATTGAGAATAAAATTAATATTTTACATGAATTTTATATGATTTTTGCTTTTTTTATATAAATATCGATTTTGAAAACTAAAATAGGTTTTCAAAAATAGTTTTGTATTACTTTAATATAAATAATGAATTTCTAGGTCAACTATATCGGATTTTGTTTAAAACAAATAACTAAGTTGTTAAATTTAATGCCACTCATTGAAATTCTTTGTACAATAGTTGCTTCATTAAGTAATTTTATTTTTTTTAATACTTTATTAATTTACCCGAATATTTGATATTTTAAATAAAACTCTTTTCGGATTTTTCGCGGATTTATTTCGATTTTTGGTTCCAAATTTTTCGAATGCTTTACAGCAATCATGGTCACGGGAGACACTAAGAAGACTACTTAGGTCATTTTATATAATTGTGACAGACAGTGCCTACCCACAAAATTACAAAATGTATTCGAAAATGGCACCAAAGTACCTTACAATATTTGATAATTTTAATTTTAAACATTTTAATATTATTTATAATTGTATGATTTTAATAAGTTTTATAATTGAGTATGGATAAAATAAATAATATAAAAAATAAAATTACCGTGACTGTGATTACTGTAAAGCATTCGAAACGTCGGGAACCAAAAATCAAAATAAATCCGCGAAAAAACCAAAAATGACATTTTTAGTTAGTTCTTTTTTAACATTATTGAAAGAGAAAATAAATGTAAATAATATACGTTAATTTGAATTTCAGATACCTACATACATAGGATTTTTTGTAAGGTAAAAAAGTAGTTAATTAAACTAGCTATACTTAAATTAGAGAATTATTACAAGCTTTGTTGTTATTATTGGTTAACGGTATTATTTTATACCATTAAATATATTTATATTCTATGTGCTTTAGTTAACATGCATCAAAACTAGTTTTTACCTGTGACTTTGCACGTGAGAAATCAAAGAGTATGAATGAATTTGTTCTTGAGTAACGAATGTAGACAAAACACCTAGTGCTTGTATTTGTAGTAATTTTTCAATAATATACATGGTCATATTATAATGTTGATTTTAATTATGGCATATTAGAAGGAAAATTATTAGGGAAAGAGGGTAAGTAAATTGTAGTTCAAAAATAAAATGGTCAGATATTAAATAATATTTGTAACTTTCAAAAAGGTACAGTATATCATAAACTAAATTTTATTTTATTATTTTACATCAAATTTTTTAAAGGTACGTGCTTTCTACGACGAATTTCATACTAACACATTTAATTACTGAATAAATTTACATAAATAAATACATTTATTCTTCCATATACCTAATTCTATATGTCACACAAAATTAGTGGAATATAGATTGTTTAGTGGATGATTATTTTTTTTTAATTAAATTGTAATGCCATGTCGTTGTTATTTTGTTATTATATATTATTCTCATATACATAATATCTCAATAATAATAATAATAATATCCCGCCTTGTTTAACATGTTTTATAGCGAAATTTTATTTTTTTAAAGATTTATATTAATGTGAAGGCTGAAAACAAAATCTATAAATAGAGTAACAAGTATTTTAAATAAATTGAAAAATATATGCAATAAGAAAAATGGCAAATGATATATTAAGAAAAATGTCTGTTTGTGAAACAAAGGTAAAAATGTTGACTACCAGTTTGTACTCACAAGACGTAATACGTTTCAATGGAATTTTTAGTGAATATTTTCATGTCTTAAGTCTGAAAAATGCCTAGAAATAATATTTATAGGTACATGAAATATTATTTCATTTTTAAAACTATCTCACCTAAAACCTTCTTTGCTTTTTATAACATACTTTCGTTATCTTTTAATTAAGAAGATAATATTTATAATTAATAAACATTACATAAGGCGATATTTAATTTTTAAATTAAAACATAAATTATCGCCTTATCAACAGAAATTGGGTCACATTTACATTTGCTTCGGTAATCGGAATTTCGTAATCCAATTGTATACAATTGTTGCGGTCTGACCTATATAGAATACGATTGCAGCACGTCAGGTTAGTAGGCAAATTAGGGCGTAATAAGATGTTAAGTAGTCCAATTATTTCAACATACATTTTATTTGGATTTATTCAATGTTTTTGAATACTAAATTTTATACAACACTAATGTTAAATATAAAAGCAGTGGTAATGCGTTTACTTGGGAAATCAAGTGAAGCGGTTCAAATATCGGGTCTCGCACCTCTGATATTTTCATGTGCGAATCATTTCCAATATGATTACCACTTGTCTTAACGGTGAAGGAAGACATCGTGAGGAAATCTGTATATCTGAGAGAACCTAGCAAGTTTTCGAAAGACATGTGAAGTCTGCCAACCTGCACTTGGCCAGCGTGGTGGACTATAGCCTGATCCCCTTCGTACTGAAGGGAGGCCCGTGCATAGCAGTGGGACGTTAAAAAGGGCTGAATACAATGTTAATAACGAAAATATATGCGTTTGTATGTTTATTACTCGTTAGTCGTTACTCGTTAATGCTGAAATGGCTATACGAATTTGGATTTAAATTAGAACACAGATAGACTATGACCTTTTTTTTAATATTAGGTAATGCGCATACCATCTGTACACATAGCACCCTCTCTAAATGTACACACATACACATACTTATACACACACATACACATACACACATTTATCTGGGATAGGACAACTTACATCCATGTTTATGCAGATTTTTTTGTTTTTATATCGATTGTTAGTATTTTATTTTGTTTTAAATATTACTTTGGCATGTCAAGTAATGTATTTTTTTGGAGGCATTGGGCGCTGCTGAAATACAAGTTTCCTAGTTCAGCTACAGATGCTTCATTCACTTAATAGCGATATTGTTTTTTGGCTTAAATTATTTTGTGAAAACTTGTAAACATTTTTTGGATAATAAATTATATTATTATTATTACATTACGTAAGACTCACTACCCATTAATGCCAGTACCACCCACTAAAACCCAACGGAACCTCACTTGTCTTAATGGGGCGTCGCAGGATCGCGTGTGCCATAACAACTACGAGTCCCCTATAGATGACCTGCCGGCTTCTAAGGCAGATCACAATAACCAAGTTGCTCCCATACTTCAGTCTGCTATCAAAGAAGTACCAGGAAGAGGAAATGGGCTACCTTCAAAAGCGTTTCTTGGCTTTACGACCGGCAATACCTATATTGCTGGACGCTAATGAGCATTAAAAAACGAGCAAAACCAGGGTAAATCGCTAGTTATACAATAATATTCATAAAATTAATGATTTTTATAGTAAGTAGTATAAATATATTAGAATTCAACCAAAGGTTAGTTCAATAAAAGATAATTGTAAGTTAACATTAGGTACTATTTTTTATTCGTATATAATTAAGAATAATAAAAGTGAATTTTACTTCAATAATGTACATCATTGGCTTAATTATTAGGTTAGGTTCGAATTTCTTATCAACGCGACGTAAAAATAATGTGATGATTACAATAACATTAATATTTGAACAACTTAACAACTCGTTATATCTATACTTAAAATTATAAAGCTGAAGAGTTTGTTTGTTTGTTTGTTTGGTTGAACGCGCTAATCTCAGGAACTACTAATCCCATTTGAAAAATTCTTATTGCATTAGATAGCCCGTTAACTGAGGAAGGCTATAGGCTATTTATCATCCCGGAAAAATGTACTGTTCCCGTGGGATAAATTTGTTTTCTTGTCTAGGAACGAACCCGAAGCGAAGCGAAGGTGAGTAGAGTTCTTAATACGAGTATACTCATTATATAAATTATAATTTATATAAGTATAAATTAAATACCTGTATTTTTATCAGCATTATTTATTTTTATCAGGAATATTTATATATAAATGAACTGGATTGTATCATCAAGAATCGAAAACGAGACAATGACATTTAGTCATGTGTGATATTGTGCCATATTCACAAATAAGTTCTATTCTTTACAATTTAGTAAACTAGATAATAGTAGCTTTTATCCTAAGCATTGTATTATAGAAAAACTTTTACAAGAATAATCAATAGTCATTCTCAATCTAATCTAGACTAATATAATAAAGCTCAAGAGTTTGTTTGTTTGTTTGTTTGTTTGTTGTTTGATAGTCCATTAACTGAGGAAGGCTATACGCTATATGTCATCCCGAAAAAATGTACGCTTACCGTGGGATAGATTTGTTTTTATACAGGGACGAACCCGCAGCGAAGCGAGGGTGAGTCGCTAGTTATTTGTATAAAAAATATAACAATTCGTTTACGAAGTTATTAATAAACTTCCATATTCGCGTAATGTCTATTGAAAATTTGTATTGTTAAATTGTGGGTAGGCGCTGTCTGTAACAAGTATATAACGCCTTTGAGATGTCTAACACCTTAGTCTCTCCCGTGACCATGATTGCTGTAAAGCATTCGAAACGTCGGGAACCAAAAATCAAAATAAATCCGCGAAATAATCCGAAAAGATAGTTTTATTTAAAATGAATAAATAGTTGATGCCTACGACACTATGAATATTATAATCTTATTAAGTAAAAAATGTATTAGTAGAAACATATGTTTTTGTAATCTCCTTCGCATTGAAAAGAGTCCTGTGCCCAGCAGTAAGACATTAAAAAGTTCTGAATTACAAGTCTTGTTGGAATATTAGTCTATCTATGTTTTAAAAATCATTCGAATTAATAAAAAAAAAAAATAGTCTGAAAATATGCTTATACATCTACAGTCTAGCTTTTCGCAAGTACTGCACTTAGCAACAAGTGTGCAAGCGTGCACTTGTCGGCATGTGGGTCGCGGGCGCGTGTCTCAATCATTACGTAAGTATGGATTACCTAAAAACTGGATAGGATTACTTATCAATTAAATTTTAAATTTTCTTATACTACATATATGTATGAGTGAGTTAAAATTGAAACTAAACATATATAGAAAATCTCTCAACATTATAAAATTAAATTTGAAAAATATATGCTTAATTAATGTTTTAAAAATATCTTAATTAAGAACGAGTAATTAAAATGATATTTGAAGATTTGACTTATTTATTATAATCTCTATAAATGTAAAAGGAAGAATTTCTGGCATTTTGTAACTGTTTACGTCTAAACCGCTGAAAAGATTTCGATGTTTGACGAGGATATAGATTGCATCATGGTGACACGCATTTCTTTCTTTTCAGCTTCTCACCGTACAAGAAAATCCCGTAGTTCCAAACGAACTAATAAAATTTAAATAAAACTATCTTTTCGGATATTTCCGCGGATTTATTTTGATTTTTGGTTCCCGACGTTTCGAATGCTTTAATTACAGCAATCATCTTTCGTTTTAGACATCTCAAAGGCGTTAGAAACTTGTTTCCTACAAACAAAATAAATCCGCAAAATAATCCAAAAAAATGTTTTTATTTAAAATATCAAATATTCGCGTAAATCTAAGAAAGTATTATGACAACTAATACAAATTTTAACTATTATACATTTACACTATTTAAACTAATACAAATTAAATTGAGATAATATTTCGTAAAATAAAAATATTTCATATCGTTTCTATAAAAGAGATAAATATTTTTTTCATCAAACCCTGAAATAATAAAGCAGACAAAAGTTGCATCAATTTTGTTATTTTTAGATACTACTGTGTTTATTTGAGCATAGCCCGTATAGGATGGATATGAGGAGGAATGTTTATATACTTAAGCATAAGAAAAATTATGTCTTAAGCGAGAATTGAATCTGTGACCTTGGGCTTAGTAGCTTAGTATACTATGCGCTCAATAGATATAATAATTTATAGAAGTACATATGTATGTAAATAATACGTAAATGTCACATCTAGTGTTTATCGAATAAATCGATTGCAAAGTATTATGAAATATTGAAGAGTAATGGATTCGTTAAGAGAAACGCTCCACGTGCATATTTATCTGCACTTTTGGTTTCAATAAGCAAATTACGTAATGTATAGCCAGCAGTAGCAAAAGCTGACTTTGAATAAACACTTTTTTTTAAAACGTAGAAGTAAAAATCTTTTAAATTTATCATACTAATTGCATTTGAAACTATAAGATCAAAACTTGGAGGTCGATTTTAACTGCTCGTGATAAGATTTTATAGTCCTTATATATATATATATATATATATATATATATATATATATATATATATATATTACATTATAGCAGAAGTAGTCATTGATTATATTTTGAGGAATTAATGAGTCATAATACCGATTTAAATCGATATCTATTATTATTACTGATGCACAAGTGCTTTGTAATATGATAGTAATATTGTGATAAGGCTTATCATTTATTATTCATTATGATGGAATGTTGGGTCCTTTTTATAGCTCTAGTGCATGCAAATTGCAATTCTACTCTGGGGCTTTGACGAAATATTATTCTAAATCGTTGAAGAATAGAAAATGTAAAAAATATATAAGAATGTGTTGAGTAGTTATTGGCGATAAACATTTATAAACTGAAAACTTTTCATAAACAAATTTCAATGGAAAAATAACATAAAAAAAAATTACCTTGGTAAGCTCAAAATCTAAGCTATTAAAATAATGCAAGTAAGTAGGTAATATTAAGTCGTTTCAGCTTTTTACCCGCTTGCATTTATTGATACTAGGTATGCTACTTTCAGAGTTTCCGCCGCAGAAATAAAATTATAATTTAACTAGCACTCACCCTCGCTCCGCTCGGGTTCGTCCCTACTTACGTTTTAACGTTTAGTATAGAATTCTCACAGATGAGATATTTCCTCTCATTAAAAAGTTTACTATATGTTGACCCGGATAACCACCGGATAACCGGATAACCCGGATAAACCATATTATCATACCAAATATCATCAAAATTCCTTCAGTGGTTTTTCCGTGATACGGTCACAGACAGACAGACGGATAGAAAAAAAATCTAAAAACTATAGATTCGGCCTCTGTATCGATAATAATATCTATTTCATAAGGTTTTCCAAAAAATATTTTATGTACAGATTCAGCTTGGTTACTATTGTGCTAGTATAATATTATGTGACCTGTGGTATTGTAGACTAAAAAACTTAAATATAAAATAAAAACGACACACAAAACCAAGTAAGTTGCACTTGCATTTTACCAATTTTCATTGTTACCCGCCATAACATTAACAACGCATTCTGTAAAAGGAACGTCTAATACGATTACCTATATAAATACATCCTTTTTTTTTAACGACGGCTGAAAAGACAGTTGAAGCTCAGTAAAAGATTTTACCCGAACTTTTAAAGTGTAATATAACTAATACATATGTACGTATTATTCTGATTTAGCCCTTAACATAAACCACAAATATTTGTAATTGTAATGTTTTTATGTAATAGATACTCTAAAATTTTTAAAGTATTAAAATAAGGAAACTCTTAGTGAGTCTATAAAAACTTGCATACTAAATATGTAGGCAAGTTAACTTTATGATATCCATTAGAATTTGATAATTGTTCACGCTAGAGCTAATTCGTTTAATTCAACACGTCCGAATCGTCCTTCCATATTAAATAATGAGTGTTTAAAATCAGGTAAATGGTAGTATTAAAAAACCTGACTATAGGAGTTATGCAGCCTCGTTTTCCTCGGGTTCATCTGTAGCTGAAAAAAAAATATTGTGTATCTATTCGACGTCTGGATTTGTTTGTAGTGACCCTACTTTCTGTGCCAGCAATCGCGGGTTCGAGTTCCGCTAGGGGCATTCATTTGTGTGATGAGCACGAATGTTTCTACTCCAGTTGTGGGTGTTTATATTTATAATATGTATATATTTAAAGTTATATATGTGTATTTATTTATTTATTTATGTATGTAACTCTCGAGTCTTTCGACTATCTTTATAAATAAAATCATATTATAATACTTTCTTAACAACTATATAATGGCTTTTGAGACGTCAAAATCTTAGTCTCTCCCTTGATCATGACTGTAAAACATTCAAATAAAGTAACTGGGCAACCGAGCTTTCCTCGGAATTCTTGGGCAAAAGTACAATTTTTTTTTTTAAACAAAAACTTGAATAAATAGAAACAAAACAAAAGTAAACATTTTGTATCCAATCGGGATTCGAACCCGATGCCCGAGCGTGCGAAATTAGCTATCATATTTTGCGTGCGAAAGAAAACCGCATGAAAACTCGAAAACACACGTTTTCCCCAGACAAAAGACTAATCTAGATCGATTTTTCGCCTCCGAAAACCCCCACAAGCCGCTTTTCAGCGAAATCGTTAGAGCCGTTCCCGAGATCGCCGCTATAAATAAATAAAAATACAAAAATTGCTCGTTTAAATTATATCAAATAAATAAATAAATCTATCCAAAATAAATCCGCAAAAAAGCCGAAAATATTGTTTTTTTTTTTAAATCATATTAATTGAAATTCCTGTGTATGAGTTTTATTATAATGCGTTTACGGAATGAGAGATTTTCGCTATGTATAATGATATTTTTTTATTAAATCAGAAAAAAATATTCTTATCTGGCATATTCTAGGGGTGTGAGTCACTTAAATGTAATATATAATTAAGTTAGGAATCTACGATTTCACGCAGGTGATTTTTTGCTCGCTTTTATTACTCTAATATACGAAGAATTCTCTACGTACCTACCGTAAATATTATATAATACAAATATTATTAATAATTATATGTTTAAAAAAGTATAACAAGATATTGATTCCAGAACATGTAGCTTAGACGGTATGCCATTGTACCATCGTTGAAGGATAGTGATTTAAAAAAAAAAACTGAAAAATAAATCCTTATGCCCTCGAATCGTAATATCCCATCATGTTTAACCGCAATAATCCCATGTACGTTATGGATTTTCATTCTTCAACGATTATTATCCAAGTTCTTTAAGTTTTGTAGGTTGCTTTAAAATTTAAAATCAGCTACAGGACAATAAAAGTTAACATTAGTTATTTATACAATCGTCTGTTCAAAGCTCACAGAAAGGATAACTGGAGTGAGTCACTGCGTCGCGACGCGACGTCCCAGGGTTGGGGGACATTCAATGATAGAGTGAGTCAGACGTTATGCAACTATAATATATATGTATGTATATATGTATTTGTATACTCATATGTGGATTCCGACTTGACTGCATCGATTTTATTTTCTACTTTTCTATTTTTATCCGACTGCAGCAAAGTCCAAAGGAGGGTTATGTGTTTTCTACTAGCGACTGCCCTTGTTTCGCTCGGGTCGTCCTTTGGTATTTATTATACTATATGCATAAAGGGTAGTGCCACTTGTTCTAAGTCTTAGTGTGTCGGTGTACTAAATATAATTCAAATACGTCCTGCTATTTTTTTTTGACGACACGTTTGGCTCAGTTTGTAGTGAGCCTACTTGCTGTGCCAGCGGTCGCGGGTTCGAGTCCCGCTGGAGGCATTCATTTGTGTAATGAACAAGAATGATTGTACTCCAGTCATGGGTGTTTATATTTATAATATGTATGTATTTATAGTTATATATATGTAGTGTATCAACTATCTGGTATCCATAACACAAGCCTCATAGCTTACCATGGAACTGGATGGTGCTGTGTGTTAATGTCTCAACATTATATTATATTATACAACATTACATTATATTATAGTATTATATGTTATATTATTTTAGTATGAAGATAAACGAACATTCACACACGCATTTATAATAGTTTTGTGTTATACTCTTCATACTAAAAATTAGCATTACTTATTACTGACTAAATATGTAATTAAAGTTTGGAAGTTAATTTTGATCTATACTACTCCTGACTGTCGTAACAATTTAAAATTTAACTGAGGATTCAAAAGTGCTTGTAAAAGTCTATTTGAATAGAATTTGATTCGATTTGTATGGGTTTTAAATTAATATTATTATCTGATATTTTATTGCTTACAGATCATTTTTTTAGTAAAATAAGTTTTTAGGGATACGATTTCTCTTTGAAAAGATAATGGTAAAAGTTCAAAATATAAAAACTTTAATTTTTATCTAAATTCCATTTTTGATTCGATATAAATACAAGTAAATAGGTAAAATGAAAAAAAAAAAACCAATGGAAATTATTCGCAGGAAAGACGACCAACTTTAATTTTGCAAATGTCGTTACTTTATTATTTCCTCAACAAATAGGTCAGTTTCATTGATCCTTAATATTATTTATATGAAATACTAGCGACTCACCCTCGCTTCACTCGGGTTCGTCCCTAGATTGCTTCCCAAAACAAAGTTTTTTTTAATTTTTTTGGTTTTAATTAATTTTTCGTGGGACCCAATTTTTTTTCTAAAATAAAAGTTACAAATAAAAAAAATAAAAGTTTGTTACTTCTTATTACATCAGCTATTGCCAGTGAAAGTCCCGTCAAAAATCGGTTCAGCCATTTCAGAGATTAACCGGAACAGACAGACAGACAGACAGACATACAAAAATTGTAAAAAATGTTGTTTTGGTATATGTACCGTGTATACGTCTATATGTATTTAGTAAAAAGCAGTTAATTTAATATTACAAACAGATACTGCAATTTTATTTATCTGTAGATGTATAGAATTTATATACATATTTTTTTCTTCGTATATATATTTTTTTATATTTGAAGTACCTGCTGTATTCGTTATATTTAAATATTCGCCAGCGTGTACATAACAATTCGCAAAAGTTTTATCACTATCTTTCATCTTAAATCAATAACTAGCGTCGCGACTCACTCTTGCTCCGCTCCGGTTCGTCCCTTGGTACGTTTTAACGTTTAGTATAGATTTCTCAGAGATGAGATATTTTTCCCGCAGTAAAAATATCCTATATGTTGACTCGAATAACCAGCTATAAACATACGAAATTTCATCAAAATCTGTCCAGTGGTTTTTGGTCACAGACAGGCAGACAGACGAAAATTCTAAAAACTATAGATTCGGCCTCTGTATCGATAATAATGGTTATTTCAATAAGATTTTCCAAAAAAATATTTAGTGTACAGATTCGACTCAGAATTTTATATGTATAGATTAGTCGTTAATTTACAATTTTTGAGAAAAAAATATATGAATAATTAAAATAATACTATATTCTTTTGTATTTTTTCAGCGTCCTCTTCCCCTTGAAAGTTCGATAGCATAATTTATTATAATAAAATCCCTTATTTATTTATTAACATTTATTTACTTATTACAGTAATAGGTTTTTGATTCGGTTTTCGAATATTTGTATACTATTTTCAAGATTATTATGTGGCTTCAAGTTCAGTTCAAGAACACTCTATATTAATCCTTAGTCTGAGACTTTGTATCAAATTCATTTCCTTTAAATAAATGTACGATTTATTGTATGTAAAATATTTTACAAAGCACACCCATCCATTAACTGACTTAGGCACCGTAACTTAACAATTTAGTTCAGCTTCAATCACATCCTACCACAATAAAGATTAGTTTGTAGCTATGACCTAACAGGACAAAATGTCTAGACATAATTCCAGGAAGGACACGCCAATGCAAAGTAAAATGACTCATAGTGCCTTGTTATTGCGTAATACATTCGCGTGAGAACGATCCGATCTAATTGACTCGTATGTAATTGTAGAGGTTAAATAACTATAAGTTTTTAAGCACATATTTTATTTTTTGCTGATAAAAGCTTTATAATATATAATAATACCAGTGACTTACCTTCGTTTCGCTCGGGTGCGTCTCATACATACCTAATGCGGATTTTATTTATAATTTAATTTAATTTTTTTGCGCGGAATAACATCAGGTATCTGCCAGTGAATGTCTCGTCAAAATCGCTCCAGTCGTTTTGGAGATTAGTTGGAACAAACAGACAGACAGAGAGACAGATAGACAGACAAAAAGTCTGTCTATTTATTTTGGCTAATCTCCGAAACGGCTGGACTGATTTTGACGAGGTTTTCACTGGCAGATAGCTGATGTTATAAGGAATAACTTATGCTACTTTTATTTTAGAAAAAGAATTAGAGAAAAAAATTAAATCGTACCTAGGGACGCCGAGCAAAGAAAGGGTAAGTCGCTAGTATTAAATAAAGGAATGCATTTATCATTATTTTAAAGCTATTAAATGATTTTTTGACAGATATATGTAAAACGCTTATATTAAATTATTTTTAATTGAAAAGTTTTATCATCATTTCATAAATAAGCACGAAAAAAAATTCTTTACAGAACCCCATAGGACACCCATAGATTACGCGTTTACGTAAACAATTTTATTAGTAGGTACAACATTAGAATACCCTCTATTCGTCATTTAAGCTATATCCTATCTACCTATGTGACGCCAGACGTCCTTGCATTCATAACCTTACTCCATCTTCAATTTTTTGTCCACGACCGGATTAAAGCTTCCAGACTATTATGCTTTACTGGGAATCAAACCTGAGACGTTAGGGTAGGTCACAGTGACTTTAGGGTCACCTTGTTGGTCAATGACCTGTGGCCTTGATGGGCCCCATAATATTACACCGTTATTGTGTAGGGTGGGAACGTTTTATTTATTTTTCAAATAGGTTCGTCGAAAATTGAACATTTTATTAGTATTCGTTTGTCTTTTTTTATAGTTTATTGCTGTTGTTAAAGTTATTTATTTATTTTGTGTTATATGCTTATATTACACTATTTTTATGCTTATAACTGAAAAAAAAACTAAATGTTCATATTTAGTTATAATATATCCAAACATATATAACGTCTCATGTTTTAATTACTACATAATTTCTAACATAACATGTTAATTTTCTAATAATTATTATAAAATATATTTTACTCATATAATACTGCCAAGATGCCTAACAAATAATTTAGTCTAACATTGAAAAGAAAAAAAACGATTGCGCAAGCGCAGACAAGGTGACCCGGCATTGTGTGATCACAATACTGTCTGTCCGTCTGTCTGAGGGGAGCTTAGAACATTAGACTATTGAAATCGGCCTGTTTTTATATGTTTTTTTTTATATTCATAAAACTGGTACACATTGGTGTGCTCTTATATTATATACCAGATATACTTGTACTATATCTACAACTTTTATCGAGCACCTTTTTTTATTATACTATATATAATTGAAGTGTCTGTTTGTAATGTCAAAATAACAGCTTTATATTAAATGCATATGGAATTATATACGGTACTTATAAGGAAAACACAATTTTTAAAATTTTTGTCTGTCTGTCTGTCTGTTTGTTTCGGCTAATGTCCGAAACGGCTGGACCAATTTTAACGAGATTTTCACTGGCAATTAGCTGATATTAAAAGGAGTAACTTAGGCCACTTTTATTTTAAAAAAAGGACGCACCCGAGCGAAGCGAGGGTAAATCGCTAGTCTCATAATAAAACTAAAAAATATTTGCACAAGTGACAATTTACTAAATATATACGTTATGTCATTGTTATTCAATTTTTAGTTTACGTGTTAGGTAATCATTTGTTTTGATTTTACGACCTTATTTTTTTGTTTATATTATAAGACATAATGTTTATTTTAATATATCGTGTAAATTTTCAGATGAGTCAAGTATTTTTTTAAATAAAATTACATATTACTTACTTAAAATATTTTTATAAAAAAGAGAAATAAACATAATTATAAATTATTTAGAGATATTACAAAACGCCTAATCTACACTAATATTATAAAGAAGAAAGATTTGTATTTTTGTATGTTTGTAGCGAATAAACTCAAAAACTACTGGACCGATTTAGATGAAATTTGGTAAGACGATAGTTTGAGACCCTGGAAAGGAAATAAGATATTTTTTATTCAGGAAATTATCCCTTAAGGGGGTGAGACCATTCTCACATAAACTTTTATCCCCATGGATGAAAGTTCATATGGGGAATCAATCTAGCTCGCTAGTATTAATATATACTACTATAATAAAGCTAGAGTGTTTATTTATTATATATTTGCTTACTTGAGTAGTTTTGGTTGTTTTTAGAAAATTTTAACGTGCTACTCTCAGAACCTAAAAAGGAAATTTGAAAAAATACGTGCATTTTTATCTAACATCAAAGTCCGATCGATCCTTTGAATTTGAGTAATAACACTATTACTCTAAATGTAAAAGTCTGCGCGTGTGTATATGTTGACTTAACTGGACAGATTTTGATGTAATTTAGTACATAGATATTTATTCAGCCCTTTTTAACGTTCCACTGCTGGGAACGGGCCTCCCGTCACAACGAGTTATCAGGTCATAGTCAACCACGCTGGCCAAGTGCGAGTTGGCGGACTACACATATCTTTCGAAAACTTACTAAGTTCCCTCAGACATGCAGTTTTCCTCACCATGTTTTCCTTCACCGTAAGGTAAGTGGTAATCATATTGGAAATGATTCGCACGTGTAAATATCAGAGGTGCAAGACCTGGGATTTGAACCCGTTTCACTCAGTTCCCAAGCGAGTGCGCTACCACTAGGCTACCACTGCCTTTTGTACTCATATACAGACATACTATGACCTAATAAAGTAGAATATATGTTACAGTTTAGCAATAAAATTCACCAAAAGGTGGCTCTACCTGTATATAATATTACAAATACAATATTCCTTAATGGATACGCTAGTTATATGCTCGTATAAATTAAATATGCAAGGCACGAGAGAGAGAAAACTTGTTATTAATATATATGTATGTGTTGTAGATGCCCTTTTATTTCATAAAACAACTGAGTTATGGAATCGACGTGAATTTTAAAATTGGCATTTTTTTATAATCAACAGATAGACAGACAGATGTTTAAGTTTATATAAAGTAATTTCAGAGGAATATTATATTATAAACATTTATATTATTATTATTTTTTAGCATATAAGTTGTGTATATTTTTGTAATCACCTCTTAAAAAACCAACCGTATGTTTGATACCCCACTCGATTCATTTGGACGAAAATTGTTTTTCGAGAAACACAAATTGGCATCTCAGATCTGCTATTTAGATTTTTAGTGATATCTGTATGCCTCATGACACCCGCGTTATCACGACGAATCTAACGACATATGAATCATTAAATTTGGTTAAGCCGTTTAGTAATTACGAAAAAACAAAAGCTCGGACATACATACATACATGTAGGTCAAACACATAACTCTCCTTTGGGCTTCGCCTCAGTTGGGTAAAAACGAAGGTTCTAATAAGACTACGGCTTATTAGTATTACTTTTGTTCGCCGAATGTTTGAAATACATACATAATTATTATTGGAGGAAAACATATATTTTAAATAGAATTTATCTATAAAAAAATGTTTTTGAATTATTTTTTGATAGCAAAAAGCTCGTCAATAGCTCCTAAACAAACAAAAAAAAAAATGAAAATCAGTTCACAAATAGAAGAGAAAATGGTACTGAACTGTTTTGTCCTATTTATATAGTATTAATATTATGTTCTTCTATCTATACTAACATTATAAATGTAAAAGTTTGTGAGTATGGATGTATGGATGTTACTCTTTCACGCCAGAACAGCTGAACGAATCTGGATGGAACTTTTTACCCCGGAAAAATGTACAGTTCCCGTGGGATAGGTTTGTTTTTGATTTTCTAGAGGCAAACCTGAGCGAAGCGAGGGTGAGTAAAAATAAAATTAGTTTTCATCTGAAAAACATATTTTATTAAAAGTACACGTGTGGTATTTCATAAATGGACCACGTGGATTGCAATACGACTTTATCACGTGTTAATTAAATAGTAGATTTTGTTATAGTAACACATAACGTGTATGTATTGCGTACATTGGATCACGTTTGTAGGACTACGACGTAGTTTATACACAATGAGATTTGTATTGACGGATGCTCATAAAAAGTTGTTAGTTGAATTTTTATTATACATAAATCGTTTGTGACCATTTCCTGTTCTAAATATATATGTTGAAGATAAAAAAAAAATTAAAAGTTAAAATCCTGAAAGTTTTATCAGAATCAATGGAATAATTAAGAGCTTTTTAGGTAATCCTACTAATACCTATTATAAATGCGAAAGTTTGTGAGGATATCTGTATGTATAGATGTATGGATGTTTGTTACTCTTTCACGCAAAAAATACTGAATGGATTTTAATGAAACTTTACAATAATATAGCTCATACGTCAGAATAACACATAGGCTACTTTTTATTCGGGGAAAAAATTCGGTTCCCGTAGGATAGATTTGTTTTTGTGTTTCTAGAGCGAATTCGAGCGAAGTGAGGGTGAGCCGCTAGTGTAATATAAAATTAGTGTATGACTGCATCTCATATTATGTTGTTAATTTATGAATTAAGCTATCTCTATTGCGAAATTCACTCAAATCTTATATGTGTGAAGAAGTAGTAAATAAACAGACAATATTCACTTTCGCACTTGTGTAATTTACAGTATAGGACGTATGCATAATAATAAGTAACGGTAACGGCTGCAGATCCGGAGATCCTGGGTTCGAGTGCCGGGTCGGGCAAGGTTTAGTTACTGAGTCTTTCTGCTTAGAATGTTTTAGTAACAGCCCGGAGTTGGGAAGTTGGCGGTGTTTCGCCCCGTGTTCACCGTCGAAATTGGTTAGAAGGATATAAATAGGGTCGAATGTATGGGCCCTAAATCAAACTTAAAATTGAGCTTCATAATACATTTAGTACCTATAGTTCAATTTACTATAAGATTTTCTATGGTTATGCCTTTTTTTAAATAAATACACATAAAAAAAAACCTTATCACGTTCTTTTATGTTAGAAATATCAGCAATATAGAGTAATAATGCAGAGTTTGGACGCCATAAACAAATAATTCAAGGGCCAAATATAATTTTCACACAGTTTTATTTATTATCCCTCGTTTTCTCCTTCATTTGAGTTTCGTGAAATTATCTAATACTAGTGTTAATTTGCTACTTTACTTACCTACTAATTTATTTATTCTAGAATAATTTATGTCTGATATTTTTTTTTAAATTAATTAATTAAAATCTACATATTTTTTAGGTTAAAGTGGTTTATATACGTAATAATAAATTTTCGAATTATCCATTATCCAACATTCATATATACATAATACATATACATACATATATGTACATATAATCTGTACATAGAATCTGTACATTAAATATTTTTCGAAAAGTCTTATTAAAATAGTCATTAGTATCGATACAGAGGCCGAATCTACAGTTTTTCGAATTTTTGTCTGTCTGTCTCTCTGTCCGTCCGTCTGTCTGTCTGGGAACGCATCTCAAGAAACACTGGATATATTTTGATGAAATTTAGGATACTTTTTACTACGAGAAAATATCTCATCTCTGAGAAATCTATACTAACCTTTAAAACGGTAAATGGTGAGTCGCTAGTTTTAAATATAATTATAATTTACAATATATCAATATACTCGTAATATGTTCTTGTCCTGCGTGAATATCAACTATTAGTAATACTACACATTTGCAAAGTATTCCGCGACTAATATGTTTTGCTCAATATGAGAAAGTAGGTATTATATGGCACTTTAAAAAAAAAACTAAATATTACATAATTGTGCTAGCAATTATATAAGTTGATGTAGTTAATAGATTTTAAATCCTTCAAAATGTACCTACCTATACCTCAAAATTAAAAATTGTAAATTGTTATTTAAATTAATCAAATATATCCTCAAAATTGTCTTGTTTATATATGTATGTAATATAAACAAGACAAACACACAAATTTCGCTGTAGATAATAGAAGTCATTGACAGAAGAAATATTTCACGAATTCAAGTTCATTGCTTTCCCCTCACTATATTACTGTGACTCACAAGTTACATTAATTTTGTTGGGAAAAGCACATTTATCTTAGTAAAAACTAATTGGAGTTTTGTGGAAATTCACCATTTATATAAAAATGCTATAAAGCTATCATATTTATTTGAAATATGTAAAGGTTCTCTAAAGATAATAAGTGTAGTTAAAATTTTATAAGATTTTCAATGTTGAAGATTATTTTGATACAAAATAATTGTTTTAAAGACAGTAACAATTTTTTTATTTTTTTTTAATTATCTTTAAATTACAAAATATATAAGTCTTTATATAAGATACATGATATTAATAAATAGAAGTATACTAAATATGGATTTTTAATGTAGAAAAGTTCGTATTCAACTTGTTGTCAATATTTTGGCATCTTCCAAAGCATATATAAAAAATAGCTAGCAAGAAGAAAATCTGAAATTTTTAAGTAGAATTTCAGAGACTTTGTATTTTTTATGCATATAATAAAATTCTAACTGAGTCGAATCTGTACATTAAATATTCTTTAGAAAATCTTATTGAAATAGTCATTATTATATACGATACAAAGGCTGAATCTGTAGTTTTTAGAATTTTTGTCTGTCTGGGAACGCATCACTAGAAATCCATTGGACAGATTTTGATGAAATTTAGTATGATGATAGCTTATTATCCGGGTTAACATGTAGGATACTTTGTACTGCGGGAAAATATCTCATATCTGAGAAATCTATACTAACTGTTAAAACGTATCTAAGGACGAACCCGAGCGGAGCAAGGGTGAGTAGCTTGTATCTATACAATACTGCATTTGAGCATAGAAACAAAATGAAGTCACTATTAAAGGAAGGTAGTTATTTGGAGTGGTTTTTTCTTAATTACCCAACTTCAAAAAGGAGTAGTTCAAAAAAGACTACACAATTTAGCTGTTGTTTTTATTATTTCTAGAAAAAAAATAAGAATGAAAATCGCATAATTATTTTTTTAAGAAATAGGAATGATTAAAGTTCAGCCTATATAAGTTTAAAAAATAGTTTTTGAAACCTCTAATGGATTCATACCGTTTTTAGTAAAAAGTAATTATTAACTATTCAAGTACTATTGTATCAAATTATCTTTACTTTACATAATCAATACAAAATTAACCTTACTACAAACAAATTATTTAATTCAATTTTCATGTAAATGAATTCATTTGCCATTTTAAGACAGACTTATTATTTTTCACTACAGACTTAAATGTGACTTTGTCACATGATTTGTTCTATTTGTTAAATATTACTGTACATAAATGCAGTCTTATATCCACGTAAGACTTCTAAGAAGCAGAATGTAATTTTCTAAAAAAATATTTACATATTCCCACTAAAGAACGCATACCTATAAATACCTTGACAGACAGTATAAAAACCTATCCTTTCGTCCTTTAGGACCTTAGGCCCAGGTCTGGGTCACCTTGAGGGCATCGACCCCTTGCGTAAGCATTGCGTCACTTTGCAGAAATGTTCCCTATCTTCTATCTCTGTCTAGCACCATAAAAACCCTATGTATGAGAGGGAAAAGATTATGTAAGCTACTTTCGTTTTTGTTTTTTAATTCCGATTTCGTTCGGGTAAAACTATTTGCTATGTGAATTGTGAGTCATGGTTAGGTCTCGATTTGTATGCATTTTGTTTAAGCTCTAATTATATTAATATTTCAATTGGTAGTCTGTATGTTATTCGCAGCTTCTCCCACGTGACGTGTCATCTTAATGATAGCCAAAGCGCAGATTGGTAAATAATACATAAATATATAAAAACATGTATGTATAATATGTATGTATTTAAAGTCACATATGTGTAGTGTATCAACTATCTGGTATCCATAGCACAAGCCTCGTAGCTTACCATGGAACCAGATGGTGCTGTGTGGTAATATCCCAACATATTTATTTATTTATTTAATTTTACCATAATGGATTTTTATAAGACTAAAATAATTTTAATACATAGTGCATGTCTGAATTGTCATTAATGAACTGTCAATCATTAATGAACTGTCATGAGATATTTCATTATCTTACTCGTATAGACTTCCCCAGGATACATATTATATACTAGTGGCTCACCCTCGCTTCACTTGGGTTCGCCTCTAGGAAAACAAAAACAAACCTATCCCACGAGAACCGTACATTTTTCCATGATAAAATGTAGCCTATGTGTTATTCCAGACTATAATCTTATAATGTATCTTTTTCCAAAATTCTCCGCAATACTCCTTTTAGAATCGATGCAGTCGTTTTAATGATAAAATTGTATTTTTTTTAATGTTTTCGCTTAAAAAATAAAAATCTAATTTTAAGCACTCGCTGACGCTTGGCATACCTATGTGATGTCGATGGAAATAAATGTATTCAGTGAAATAAAAAGTGAAAACTAACTGTTTCCAAATTTTTTTATTGGCAACAATAGCTACTAAAAACAGAAAATCATTTGACAAACAGAAGAGAAAAAGGTACTGAATCGTTTTGTCTTTGCTTATTTATATATAGATATTAGCTAGCATTATACATATATAATACTTTCTTAGATTTACGCGAATATTTGACATTTTAAATAAAACTATCTTTTCGGATTATTACGCGGATTTATTTTGTTTTTTTTTTTAATGTTTAGAATTAAAATCAACAAATATTGTACTGTACTGGTGCCATTTTTGAATTTTTAAAATCACTTTTGCTAAATTGTGGGTAGGCACTGTCTGTAACAAGTATATAGCTTTAGAGATGTCTAAAACCTTAGTCTCTCCCGTGACTTCGCTGTAAAGCATTCGAAACGTCGGGAAACAAAAATCAAAATAAATCCGCGAAATAATCCGAAAAGATAGTTTTATTTAAAATACATCTATACTAATATTATAAAGCTGAAGAGTTTGTTTGTTTGTTTTGTTGAACGTGCTAATCTCAGGAACTACTAATCCGATTTGAAAAATTATTTTTGCATTAGATAGCCCGTTAACTGAGGAAGGCTATATATATATCATCCCGGAAAAATGTACGGTTCCCGTGGGATAGATTTGTTTTTATCTAGGGACGAATCCGAAGCGAAGCGTGTGGGTGAGTCGCTAGTTATATATATTGGTAAGTATTAAAGCATTTACAAACAGTTTTAAAATAAAAGTATTACGAAATATAAAATGCGCAGTACCAGTACATACATAGGATGCGCCGACCTTGATCGCCGGGGTCGCCGTACGCGCGAAGGGCGGCGTATTTATATCGAAAATGCATATCGGACGATCGTTCTGCTCATTTTATGTATGTTGGGAGGAAAATAATATTATACGTTTAACTATGTGATGTTGTTATTAGTTAAGTTTCATTATTATCTAGTTATTTATATTTCTGGTTTCTTTAATATACTTATATGGATATTACTAACGATTAAGCTTTAGATTTTACTTCCATAGGTAACGTATTATTTTGTATATTAGCGACTCACCCTCGCTTCGCTCGGTTTTGTCTCTAGATTGATTCCCAAAACAAACTTTATTTTATTTTTTTTGGTCTTAATATTTTTTTCGTGGGACCCTATTTTTTTCTAAAATAAAAGTAGCCTAAGTAACTCCTTATAACATCAGCTATCTGCCAGTGAAAGTTCCGTCAAAATTGGTCCAGCCGTTTCAGAGATTAGCCGGAACAAACAGACAGACAGAGTGGCAAAAATTGTAAAAAATCTTGTTTTGGTATATGTGTCGTGTATACCTCAGTATGCATTTAGTAAAAAGCGGTTATTTTAATATTACAAACAGACACTTCAATTTTATTTATCTGTATAGATTATACAGTTCACCAACTTTTGGTTAATTTTATTATCAAGAATAGCCTATTATCTACTATAGGTCATAAATCATAATCTTTCTGTACATACAACATTTCATCTAAATCAATGAAGACTTTTACAACTTTTGCTATTATAGGGCGTTTAGATCCGCCTTAAGCCAACAAAGACTTTACAAACACACGTTATCTCTAACACTCGAATTGGCAATCTACAGCGTAACAATTTTATATTATTACTAGCAACTCACCCTCGCTCCGCTCGGGTTCGTCCCTAAATACGTTTTAACGTTTAGCTCAGAGATGCGACATTTTCCCGCAGTAAAATCATCCTATATGTTGACCCGGATAACCAGCTATCATCATATCAAATTTCATCAAAATCTGTCCAGTGGTTTTCCACGGTTTTGACGCGGTAACAGACAGACAGACAGACAGAAATTCTAATAACTGTAAATTCGGCCTCTGTATCGATAATAATGTCTATTTCACTAAGATTTTCCAAAAAATATTTAATGTACAGATTAGACTTAGTTACAATTTTATTATATGTGTAGATTTTATATTATTATATTTTATTGTTGCAAATATTACTTATAATGTTTTTAAAAATCTTCATAATTATGAAAACGGACACAAGAATATGCCAGTTGTGTTTGCTTTCAAACGATTATGCATAACTGTTCTCTATTTGATTATTTAAGTTAAATCATTTCTTGTAAAACATGTAATAACAACTAGCAACCCTTATTTAAATAAATAAATAAAAAATTAGTGCTATAATTTATCTATACTATGTATACACTTAGTAGTTATTAACGACGACTTAATGATGACGTTTGGCTCTGTGTGTTGTGACCCTACTTGTTGTGCCAGCGGTCGCGGGTTCGAGTGCCGTTGGGGCATTCATTTGTGTGATTAGCACGAATGTCTGTACTCCAGTCATGGGTGTTTATGTTTATAATATGTATGTATTTAAAATTATATATGTGTAGTGTATCAACTATCTGGTATCCATAACACAAGCCTCGTAACTTACCATGGAACTAGATGGTGCTGTGTGTTAATGTCCCAACATATTTATTATTTAGTTATATACCTGCATGTAAATAATATTATGTACAATTCAGTGAAGAAATTCCAACCCCGTCACTTTTTTTTTGCAAAGACGGATAAGCCAGTCGGAAGCATCTTAATTAAATTTGATAAATGATACTGCGAAGATTTTTAACCTGTCATTTGTCATTCTCAATAACCTTCACTGCATACGAAATAATTCAGAGATCTCCTTTTTATATATTCAAATGACTTAAAATTCATAAAGAATTTGAATTAAATTGAATACATCTAGATTGTAGAGATTAATTAATATTAATATTTGATTTCGATTGAATAATAAAAAAAATAAAACTAGTTAGTAAGTAGGCTATTTTATTTTAAAAATATTTGTATACGATATTACATAATTTTATATATTACATTTATGTTATTTTACAGCACTTTATTTATTTTACAGCCTCTCTATGTAGTTTTTTTCCTTAAAATACTTTCTTTATTAAAAAAAACTGATGGGATACATATTCATACACTATTTGTTCTTTTTACTTTGTAATTTACAGTTATTTATATGTATAAGTAGAATATTTATAGTAATATTAGTATAATTCCGAGTTATCTTTTATTTTATACAATTATAGTGTTTATTATGATATGTATTGTTATTATTATTGTACTTGTGTAATGTACTTACGTACGTACTACACTCTACAGTTTATTACATCAATGGAGTCGTCAGAGCTTTTCTCGCAAGTATTAGATTGGCCCGCAAATAGCTCAGATCTTAAATCCTATTGAGTACTCGACGCAATGGCTATATAAAATAGCATTACAGTATGATTTTAAAGCTTTGATCAACATTAGTATAACTAACAATGTAATCGCTTCTACACTCGATTGGAGTAAATGTATTTATTTATTAATTTTATTAGAGACAAGTTTCGGTCCAAAAATTGTTTCAATTTCGCTGTTTTTGAAAAAATTAAAAAATAATTGTTGTTATGTAGCTAAAAATTGTTTCTATTTTGTATGACTTTATACGTGTTCATGAGTTATCCAACGATCGAATTATAGACAGGAGTTATGTACTAAATAATATATCTATACATATAATAAAATTGTAACTGATCGCTGTCTGTACATGGAAGATATTTAAGAAAAACTATTATTGAGGATCTTTATTAACGCAATAGAACAATGATTTTTAGTTTTTTTGTCTGTTTGTCGGGTTGCCTCTTTGTCTGTGCATTTGTGCGTTTGTGCGCGCTAATCTTAGAAACGGCTTTACCGACTTGGGTGCGGTTTTCACTAATGTATTGTGGTAAGCTTCACTTAACATTTAGTATTTGTTTTATTTTTAATGGTTCTTAAATAAAAAGCTATGCCAATTTAAAGAATCATCTGGGGGCAAACCCGAGCGAAGCGCGGGTGAGCCGCTAGTACTGAAATAAAATTAAATTTTATTTAATTAGACTTATATCGACTTTTGAATCCTCAATTTAATTTAAAGAGCGTCAGTGTAGTGTCTTAGATACTATTATTCGTAGGTAGTTTTTTAGTCACTATTCGTCTATTTTGGCTATTGCTTACTTAAATGTCAGTATTAACATAAAACATTTAAGCTTTAAAATGTTCAGGGTTAGAAGTACGTAGAAAGATCTTTTTATTTTAATACTAAATAGTGATCGCCGCGTGGTTGAGAATCAACCATAATTCATTAACTTATTTATATATTTATTGTCTTGCGTATATTACAATATTAATCTATTCTCAATTTGACCACATTTGCTTCACGTATTAATATATAGATTATCTAAAACAAATCACCGTTCTAAAATTAAGATCATATCTCATACATTTTCTAGCTACATTTTTATTATATTTTTTTCTTTTGAGAATTCATTAAATAGTTATTTTTACTGACATTATTTATCTTTAGATTTTTTTCTAATTAATTTAATTGTCTTAAATCTTGCGAGCTTTTCAAATGACACAAAAATCGTTACTCTTTTAATGATGTGTGCTTTACTCACCTTATTACATACAATTATTATTTAATATGTGATAAAAAGCAACGGTTTTACAAGTTTTAGCAGATGTTTTAAGAAGATATTTATATCGTACGATACGACGTACGATCGTATCTTATTTAGGAAAATTTAGGTATGTTAATTATGTAAATTAACTTATTTGTTTAATTGTTATACCTATAGACTATAAATATGACTCAACTGTATAAATTGTTTGAAAAATAAAGCTCATGTAAGCTTACGATAATACTCTTATAGTAATGAATAATTCATTTTACAATTTTATAAAACACTAATTGATCATGTTATTTGAAAAGTTTATATATAATTCATTTAAATTCATATCTATTTTTTTTCAACATAGGATATATTCGAAAAAAACCAGATATATTTCACTAAGATCTTCATTTCTACCTCATTTAATCAATATGTTTTATAATGTATTACTTTATAACTTTTTATAAAGTACATTACCTTTTTATTAATAAACTAGCGACTCACCCTCGCTTCGCTCGGGGTCGTCCCTAGGTTGCTTCACCATACAAACTTTCATCCCCACTTTCACCCTCTTAAAGGCATGATTTCCGGGATAAAAACTATCATATGTCCTACATAGGGTCTCAATCTCAAACTATCTTCTTACCGAATTTCATCTAAATCGGTTTAGTAGTTTCGGAGCCTATTCGGTATAAAATAGCAAACAAACAAACAAATCTTTCCTCTTTATAATATTAGTATAGATATAACACTGTTCTTAAAAATCGAACGACATAATAAGCTTAATATTTTCAGATTGCAAAAGTAACAGTACCGCCAGGTGCGGTGCGAGACACAGTAAAAATAAAAGTAGCCTTCATTCTCCTACAACTTATGGCGTGAAATCATTTTTATGGGCTTCTTTAACATTTTTGTAACTAATATGAGAAACTTAAAAATTAATAACACGGTACATTAAAAGATGATATGCGTCTATTTTATAACTAGTAACACCTCCTTACTTTGCTTTGGCATGTCTTAATGTTAATTTGGTTTTGTAGTCAAATAACTGTAATAACCTATCCATCTATTGTTATCTATACAGATAAATAAAATTGAAGTTTCTGTTTGTAATATCAAAATAACAGCTTTTTACTATATGCATATGGAATTATATACGGTACTTAAAAAAAAACACAATTTTTTAATATTATTCTCTGTCTGTCTGTCTGACTATTTGTTTGTTCCGGCTAGTCTCCCGTACGGCTCGACCGATTGTGACAAAACATTTCCTGGCAGATAGCTGATGTTATAAGGAATAACTTACTAACGAGGAGCTAGTTAGTTTCAACTCAGTATCGAACGACGACATTATTGTACACATCGTTATACATTTTGATATAGTTACCTGTAACATCATTGTAGTTGACGCGTAAACTAGTGAAGACTAATTGAATTTCCCAGGGTTTTGCCAGAATAAAATATGTCTAGCCAACGTTCTATGGATATTATTGGTCGCTGCAACCGAAGTCATGCCCGTTTAGTGCACAAGCGGGATTTGCAACAGGTAAATATGTATTTTCCAGAAAGCATTTGATGTATAAGGATAAAAAGTAGTCAATTTCACTCTGAGGCCTATTAATTAATCTATACAGATAAATAAAATTGAAGTGTCTGTTTGTAATGTCAAAATAACAGCTTTTTACTAAATGCATATGGAAATATATACGGTATTTATAAGAAAAACACATTTTTTAAAAATTTTGTCTGTCTGTTTGTTCCGGCTAATCTCCGCAACGGCTGAGCCGATTTTGACGGGACTTTCACTGGCAGGTAGTTGATGTTATAAGAGGTAACTTAGGCTACTTTAATTTCAGTAAAAGAATTATGGTTCCGCTGAAAAAACTTAAAATGTTATGTACATGGGACGAACCCGAGCGAAGTGAGAGTGAGTCGCTAGTCTATACTAAAATATCATTTTTCCTCGTAATTACATATATGAAGAAATGAAATGAAGAATGATAAACTTGTAAGCCTCTATGTATGTATAAATTATATAATTTCTTAGGAGAAGTAAATTAAATTATAAAAAATTAAATAGTGGATGTGAGACTAAAAAAATAACAAAAATATTAGGGTTATTTGTATAAGCTATGAATTTTTTGTTTATTGATTTTGTAAAAATAGAGTTCTCTTGATAGTGTTATAATTGTATACTTTATAGAATTATAAGATTAAATTAATTCAATCAAATATCATTACATATGTGATAATATCCTGTCTCGAATAGAAATCATGGTCACGGGAGAGACTAAGGTTTTAGATGTCTCAAAGTTATATAGTTGCTACAGACAGCCTACCCACAAAATAACAAAATAGTAGTTAAAAATTAAAATTAACAAATATTGCAAGGTACTTTGGCGCCATTTTTCAAGTTTTTTGAATTCATTTTATTATTTTGTGGGTTGGTTGTCTGTAACAACAAAATCCGAAAAGATAGTTTTATTTAAAATACGACTTTTGAATTACGCAACCAGTAGAAAAAACATATTAAAAAGGAAAATTTACTTAGACACTACGTAATACAGGATAATTTATATGTGTTTATCATCCTACGAGTATAATACTCAAATATATTGTACCAACAATAAACAGAAAATTTGAGTTTATATCATGATATTTAACTCTAAACCATTAGACTAGGCCTAAACTCGCAATTATTTTTAAAAATTACCATTAAATGCAATGAAAAGCCTAAAAGTTTAAATTTACTATATACATTGAATGTTAAAACCATTTTACATAGATCTGTAGGACCGTTTTGTATAATGCATAGTTGAGGCCATCAGAGCTGGTCAGGGACCAGGTGGACATACATATATTTCCATGTTAGTGGGATTATAGAGTAACTGTAGGGACTGGTCTGCCAGGTGGTAAATGGATAGTAGTTTTTATTAAGAAAATATTGTAACAACTTGTATTTACTAAGATATTTTATGAGAATGCTTCTTGTACTTGTCGTAAGGTTGGGAAAAAATGTCGGCATTCTCAGCGTTTATTGATTCAAATCGATTTTATACCCACAAAAAGGGTATAAAAGTAAAAATTACCGCTATTACTACTTGACTTATATATGATTATTGCAAAACCACAATTATTACTGTTTCTCAATTAAGCCAATAAGATAATAATACATCTAACTGATTCAAACCTAAATAATTATTTTATGTCTAAAATGATACAAAATCAAATTGCTTTAAAGCTCAGGTTAAGGAATTATATAGATATAGTGTTTTAGAACTAAACATGACACCAAAAAAATAATATTTAAAAACAATATTTTAAAATAGTATATAATTCTTTAATTTTTACTTTAAATGGATATTCTTCTAAAACGAATTTGCTGTAATCAAACCTGCAACCTCTGCCGTAGATTATTTATTAGTTACAAGTACTGCAATTTGCATTGCAATTTTTAAATCGGAAAGTCAAATTAGTTTATGTAAGACGCGTAGGAAAACTATCACTCTCATATTAAATTATGTTAAAAGGCATTCACGTTTACATGACGACTGTGTGATAGCATGGTTTGAAACGTGACAGAGAAGTAGAAAGGACTAAAATATCCTTTAACAACACACGGATAGCGAAAATATTTAATTAAATGTACAAATCACTTATTATTAGCGATAAGACCGCCTTTTGTGCACACTTTTAAATTTGTGTTCTAGATACTTTGTTTTTATTTATTTATATCATAATTGTGGTGTACAATAAAGTGTTAAAATAAATAAATAGTAAAATAAATAAATGATAAGCTTAAAAGTAAATTTGTGGATTTTTTATTATTTATTTTCCTGTTCCGCTAGATAACTTTTTTCTCAGATTTATAGGTTACTGGAAGAGATTTATTTTAGAGACTAGCAACTCACCCTCGCTCCGCTCGGGTTCGTCCCTAGTTACGTTTTAACGTTTAGCTCAGAGATGAAATATTTTCCCGCAGTAAAAAGTATCCTATATGTTGACCCGGATAACCAACTATCATCATACCAAATTTCATCAAGATCTGTCCATTGGTTTTCCTGTGATGCGGTAACAGACAGACAGACAAAAATTCTGAAAACTATAGATTTGGCTTCTGTATCGATAATAAAGTCTATTTCAATAAGATTTTCAGAAAAAAATAATGTACAGATTCGGCTTAGTTACAATTTTATTATATGTATAGATAATCCAATTGCATCCTTGACTTCTTCTGATGTACGTCCAATAAAAAATACATACAATTTTAATTAGATAATTTTTAATTACTATCTATGTTTTTCTATAAAAAATATTAATACCTACGTATCTCTTTTATTGTAATAATCCTACGGTGGTTTTCGACTTCAGGCCGGGGACTACAGTCCCTTTCTTTACTTAAAATAAAGCAGAGTTAAAATCAATTAGCCAATAATTAAAAAAAGGAAGCATATAGAGTTAAGTATAATATATTTTTATGGATTAAGTATCGATATGGATTAATTACAAAGAGGACATCAAAGTTTCCTGTAGTAAAAAGTATCCTATATGTTGACCCGGATAACCAGCTATCCTCATACCAAATTTCATCAAAATCTGTTCAGTGGTTTACTCGTGATGCGTTCTCAGACAGACAGACAAAAACTCTAAAAACTATAGATTCTGCCTCTGTATCGATAATAATGTCTATTTCATAAAATTGGCATAATTAGAGTGAATAGTTTAGTTATAAATTGCACGGCACAAAATTTACATTGTAACGTCTATTGAAGTGTTTATTTACCTGAATATATTTCAATTAATATATCTAATTTAGGTTGTAAAGCTTCAAACCATAGCTTATTTCATTAAATAATGCGATATTGCCGTATGAAATCAAGGTAGTGGCTACATATATGTATATAGAGTTAAAATATTTCAAATCAGGTAATAACAGTGTATCATCAGCCTAATCTAAAATAACGGTTCCCGTTACGGTGCGTTACCGACATAATGAGTAACGTAAGTACATGACATGACATGGATACGTACTGGCAGTGTTTTGCAACCTTTTGTATGAATAACTGTTTGGGATATCGTTTTGTAATGGAAATAGGTGTTTACTTAATAATTTATGTAAGTATATATTTTACATAAATTTGTTCTCAATATTTAAGTTTAATTGACATCTTTGTTCATAGATTTTAACTAGCGACTTAGCTTCGCTCGGGTGCGTCCCTATGTACGTTTTAATTTTTTTGAGCGAAACCCTAATTCTTTTTCTAAAATAAAAGTAGCCTAAGTTACTACTTATAATATCAGCTATCTGCCAGTGAAAGTCCTATAAAAATTGCTCCAGCCGTCTCCGAGATTAGCCGGAAGAAACAGACAGACAGAGAAACAGACAAAATTTTTAAAAATTGAGTTTTTCTTATAAGTACCGTATATAATTCCATATGCATTTAGTTTAAAGCTGTTATTTTGACGTTACAAACAGTCACTTCCATTTTATTTATCTGTATAGATAACGATTGTATAAATAGATAGATCTATGTACAAAAAGATTTGAGCAAAAAGAAAAATATCGTGAGGGAACCTGCATGTCTAAGAGAACCTAGCAAGTTTTCGAAAGACATGTGAATTCCGCCAAGCCGCATTATACCAGCGTGTTATCCTTGCTTTAAGGGGAGAGCCGTGCCCAGCTGTGGGCTGAATAATAATATATAGAAATTTAAAAATACTTCAATTATTTCATATAAGTAGTCAGCCTATAGTTAAGTAATAGATAATTTTTATGTGATAATTGTAAAATTAATCCTGTTTATTTATTTTATTAACTTTAATCTAGATGTCTAGATAACATCTAGATCTAGATTTACAAAATCTAAATAATTGATATACTTGAGATTTACACTGTAATTCTTTTACAATATACGATAAAACTTCAAAAGCAAATAGATAGTGCTCAATACACTGAAAGTGTTCAAAATACCAAAATATATTTTAAAACACTATACATACTACTAAACGTTGTAAAGCCAATAGTTCACTGTCTGTCATTTATGAAGCCACAAAATATATATGTACATACAATAACATAGTAACATAAATACTTCATTCTTTTTTCAATCGGTTAAAAGATTAAGGAACGGCACAGTAACAGGATTTGACTGACTTGTTTAATGATACGAAGACTGCGTACTACAATTTAATACAACTATTTAGTTGGTAGAGTATTGAATAAAATTGATATTGTGATATTGTTTTAAAAACCACGTTTAATTGAAGTAAGAATTTCACCCGTAGAAGTAAATTTCTTTTTAAAATTCATGTGATATAACCCCTAAAATGGACATCAATAATTAAAGAAAAGAATTATAAAAATTGACTCCCAATTAGTAAAGATATCGTTTAAAACGAAAAACCAGTCATATTATGTCCTTTTGGAAATAATATTCCGTTATATGTATTATACCAAAATAAAAAAACATCTGTTTATCCGTAGTTGACGGACTTAAACAATTTATTAGGCACTAATAATACCGTATAAAGGCATCGGGTGAGAAAAAAATATGCTACTTTTGATACAGTCAAAGAATAAGCACTTACATTAAGACTTGAGTAAACTGTATTTAATTGTTGTAAAGGCGAACGAAGATAAGATATAAGAAGATCTAAGATATAAGCTGTCTGTCCGACAATACAGCGAGGGTGAAGCCAAGACACACTGGGAGGTGACCCACTTCGGTGGGTGGTGTAACATGTGGGTTGCTCCTGGTACTTCTCTGGTAGCAGAGTAGACCGTGGGAACCATGATTGTTGGTTAGGATGAGTGGGAGGAGACCATGGTTGCTATGAACTACTTCGACAAGCCTGCCATCGGGACATCGTTATGCGTAAGAGATCCTGCGATGCTCTATTTACATGAGGAAGGTTCCGTTGGGTTTTAATAGGTAGTACTGGCTTTTTTTAAGGGGCAGTGGTAGCCCAGTGGTAACGCGCTCACTTGAGAAACCGAGTGAAGCTGGTTGAAATCCCGGGTCTCGCACCACTGATATTTTCATGTGCGAATCACTTCTAACATGACTACCTTGCCTTACGATGAAGGAAAACATCGTGACGAAACCTGCATGTCTGTGAGAACTTAGCAAGTTTTCGAAAGACGTGTGAAGTCCGCCAACCCGCACTTGGCCAGCATGGTGGACTATGGCCTGATCCCCCTATTATTGAAGGAAGGCCCGTGCTCAGCAGTGGGACGTTAAAAAGGGCTGAATACATACTGGCTTTTTTAGCCAGTGACTCCTACATAACCTGTATATATGCAGGTGGTATGCGTAAACGAATTTCCCAATATTAAAAAAGGACATAAACTGTCTCCATTCTGAACTTCATTTTAATCCGTCCGCAGTTGTTACAACATGAAAACAATCATATACTCGTAAGTGTTATTTCTCAACGAAATAGTAACAATAACATACTAACAACCATTTGCTAACTTTGAAGCTTAATATAAGATAAGCGTTTGCTGGCTTAATGAGTACAGGTATTTCTTAACTTGCCGTTATATTTAACCTTGTTCTACATAATTCAAAGTTTTAGACTAAGGAATAATATAGACAGAATATCCATAGAGGTAAACATGAAGCCAATTAATGTATTCAGCCCTTTTTGACGTCCCACTGCTGGGCACGGGCCTCCCTTCCATACGAGGGGATTTGGACCATAGTCCACCACGCTGGCTAAGTGCGAATTGGCGGACTTCACATGTCTTTCGAAAACTTGCTAGGTTTTGTCAGATATGCAGGTTTCTTCACGATGTTTTCTTTCACTGTAAGGCAAATGGTAATCATGTTAGAAATGATTCGCACATGAAAATATCAGAGGTGCGAGACCCGGGATTTGAACCCGCCTCACTCGGTTTCCCAAGCGAGCGCGTTACGTTGCGTTGCGTTAAGCTAATTAATAATAATAAGAAAATAAAATATATTTTACTCTTTATATTTTAGTCTCCAAAAATGTATATCAATATAACTAATACATAAATAACCCTTATTCTAAGGAAATTGGCGATCTGTATGGCAAAATCAAGAGGCCAAATCACGCTAATTTTGACTTCGACATACGTTTTGGCGGAACCAGTCTGTATACTTCTTTCGTCCTAGTTAACATATTATATGACCATATCCGTGGATATCATTAAACAATAAAATCAAACTACTATCTTAGATTCTAAAGTTATTATATGTGTGTGGGCGCGTGTGTTTTATTTCTTCTGTTTCAAACGGCTGGACGGATTTGGATGAAATTTTAGTACATAGATAGACTATAATCCAGTGTTTCTTAAACTTATAACAGTCATGGACCACTCTTAGAATTTCTAAAACCCTACGGACTTCCTGTCAAAGAATATTGTAGGAAAAAAATAAAAAAATAAAAAAATAAAAAATCACTTTTATTGGTAATTTACTCACACTTAATTAAATATTATCAAATATACTTTAGAATGTTAATTAGTATTTAAAATACATGCGGGACAATATATATACAGGGGACAATAAATATATACACTGTAGGTGCAGTACCTCCGCGCCTCGCGCTGCTCAACAATAACCAGCGAGAGTGATGGATGAAACAAACGATGAGTTAGTTTACTCTACATCTTTTTTTCATTAATGTCAAGAACCAATCAAGCTGCTGCGGGCCCCTGACACACATATTACGGTCCCCCGGGGGCTCCGTGGACCCCACTTTAAGAAACACTGAAACCTGAAGAGTTTGGCACAAGTAAGTTGCTAGCAAAAAAAAAATGGTTTAATTAATAAGGAAAACTATACAAAACGTGGAAATTTATGATTTTCATAAATTCACGTGTTAAAGTTTAGGTAACATTTAGTAATGGCATCAAAATGCAGTTATTCGCTAATAACATTGTCTCGCCGAGTGATTTAGTCGCCTTTGTTGTCTGGCCGCTGCACTGCTGTACTTAAGCATTTAATAAATTAAATATATTCACTTTTATAACTTTTGATTTCACTTTGGGTGTGTTTTATAGCTGATATTGAATACTGAAAAAGTACTTTAAGTTTCAGCTATGATTGAAAATGCTGGAAATTATTGGGCGATATGGCATATTTTAGTTTATTACGTTCAGTAAGTATGGACGCTGCTGTAATTGAGATGTTGGTTTAGTTTTTGTTGGTACTGAGTCCTGGGTCGTGTCAATTATAGTTATTATACTTTTTTTAGATTAACGCGAATATTTGACATTTTAAATAAAACTCTTTAAATCTTTTTTAATGATAGATGTCTCTCTCGTGATTATGAAAATGCCAATAATCGTGCTGCAAAGCGAAAAGTTAGGAACTTAACATCAAAATAAATCCGCGAAAAAATCCTAAAGGATAGTTTTATTTATAATTATTGTGTTTATCTGACAAGGAAATCTCAAAAAAAAAAAAACAGCAAGTGGTTTGGATTTTTGTGATATATCCCTGTGCTTCGAAGAGCTCGAAAAGCCGTTGGTCCTGCGCCTAGTCTCTCACTGATTTTCACGGATTATCGTCCCACCGGATTTTGAGAGGGAAAAGATTAGAGATTGCATACGTGTGTTTTTAGTTCATCAGAGAGAGCCCTTGATCAATTTCGGTTATGATTTTTTCATTCCATTAGGAATGTATATGGTGTAACTCGTCAGTAAATAGGTCTTCCAGTCAGTTTTTAATGCCTCCAGGATAATTTCCTAAGAAATTAATTGTTAACTGACACATCGGTGTGCCCGCGTCCCTTCACACGTTAAAATTATATAATTGTTATTAATTGTTGTTACTTATCAATTTCATATTTTTTTAAATATGATAGAACTAATTTCATGGCAACACTCGCTATAAAGATTCATCGATAACTGAATTTCAGTCAAATTCCATAAATCATAAAAAGAAACAAACACAAATGTTAATAGTAATGTGTAAAAGAATAATTTTATTAATAATTCTCTTTATAGAGCTATAAAGTAGATTATTACGATTTAAACCCAAATACAATAAGATAACATGAAACAGATACTTGAATATCGCGAAATTACATAAAAGAACTAAATAAAAACGGCCGGCAAAAGTGGGTTATCAGAAGTGAATGACCGATAACGAATTTTTAGATTGTACTAGGTTTAAGATTGTAATATTATACGATACGCAAATAAAAAAATAATAAAGAGTGAGTGTATGAATGTGTACACGCGTAAAAAGTAAAACTTGTGTAGGTGTAGGTTATCGGTACTCTTTATGAAATTCAATTTATGTTTTAAATAATTAGGATAGATGAGATACTAAAAAAATAATTAAATAACGTATATTATTCATATTATAATCATATATTTATAGAATATCATTTAAAGAAAGAATATAATATATCCACCTCCCTAAATCCTTTCTCTAAATTGTCCTTACATTTATAATATTACGGAAACTCTCAGAAAGAACGACTTTTATACTTAATTGATAAATATCATATTTTTTACAGCTTCCTAGATAATTGCTCTTTCTATTGATGAAAATCGTATGAAAATCTGTTAAGTACTTTGGGAGTTTCGCCCGATTAAGTACAAACAGCGCGACGTGGGACTTTCACTTGTAAATCATAATATGAAGTAATACATTACTTGACTGTCCTTTGGTCTAGCTTATACTACTGAAAATCCCAATGTTTTATTTTAAAAACTATGGACGATATTTTAAAATTCTTAGTAACAGCTTCGAATTAGATAACGGCGCTGTGTCTAGACCTTTGAGATTATGTATAACCTCCTGCAACTAAGCTCCCTTCAGGTCTCGTCGGAATTTTGTCACATACAACTAAGAGGATAAAAGAAAGTGAACTTATGTTTGAATATTATTAAATCTCAGAAGCGGCTAATAGTTTCTTTAAAGGCAACATAAAGCTTCCAAATGTTTTGTTACTTACTCCAGTAACTTTAAGATAACATTGCTATGAATGAAAATAATAAAGCTTTTTTTCGACTAGCGACTTACCCTTGCTTTGCTCGGGTGCGCCTTTAGTTAGAGTTGTATTAATAATATTATATACAGGCAGCTCGCTATATTTAATAAAGTTTGCCAAATGGCGACGCTGCATACTTCGTCCCTAGCTTGCTTCCCATTACAAACATTCATCCCCATTTTCACCCCCTTAAGGGATGATTTCTGGGACAAAAAGTATCCTGTGTCCTTTCCAGGGTCTCAAACTATCTTCTTACCAAATTTCATCTAAATTGGTTTAGTAGATCCAGGGATTACCCCCAACAACATCACAACATTGCAAGCTCACAAACTTTAGCTCTTTATAATATTAGTATAGATTATAAATACAAAATAACTAACAGTAGCCTATGTGTAACTACAGGTCTAATTCTTTCAGGTCATGATCTATTCCTGTAATAAATTTCATCCAAATCCGTCCAGCCATTTAAACATACAATACAAGTTTTCATATTTATTGAGTGAAATGTGATTTTAGATGCTGTTAAACCAATAAAAGTCAGCAACATTGTCAGCGGAATCCTCATAGATGGGTGTGCTAAAAATAAAATATAAACAAATCAAGCCCACAGTTGTAAGTGCTGCTGCTTCATTTAATATATTTTTCAGATGTCCTCAGACTGTCTAAAACTTTAGGATTAAAGTAAATTTTAACTTCTTACAAAGAAACCTGACGATAAAGAATAATAAGTAAATAAATATTCTTATTATAGCAAGTACACCGCCTACCATTTCTCTCACACTGTCTTTTACCTAGCAGATGGTTGCCTGGTAGAAATCGCTTTAAGCGATAAGGCCGCCTACTGTGCGTCTTTGTTTATTTTTAATTACTATCTGTATGTATTTTTTGTTTGGTGTACAATAAAGAGTATTATTATTATTATTATTATATTTTATTTCATTTATTATTAATAAGTAAGAATAAATATATTTCAGTTCATTTGTTAATGGCTAGAAAACGTACCAGTTGGTCCCAAATTACTTTACGTCAATATCACGTACAGCGAAAAAGAAAATATCCTACGACAAAATATTGTCATATCCTACGACAATATTCTGACACAAATAACTATTCAGAATTAAATTATCTTTTTGGGTTAAATTAATGTCAATGACACTAGATTACTACGTAATAATATTATTGTAATCGTTATTATTATGAGTACAAGCTTTGATAACAAAATCATAATCGTTAATTCAAATTGGAATTATAAAACATCCTAATTTTAATAGGGAAGATGGTTGGATGCTACCATCGTCATTTTATAATTAACATAATAAAATGGAATATCAAAAGTTCTATTTACTTAAATAAAAGTAACAGCAATTCAAATTAGTATTTTTGATTTATAATATGGCAATAGTGTTGATTAATATTTTAATTTTAAATAATAGAAGACTAAATCAATATTGAAATTATAAAAATATTTTAAAATAAAATTAATAAATACTGTGTGGTGCTTTGGTGCCATTTTTGTATTTTTTTTTAAATCATTGTATAATTTTATGGATAGCTACTGTCTATAACAACTATATGATAACCTTTGAAACGTTGGCAACCAAAAATGAAAATAAATTCGCGAAAAAATCCGCAAAGATAATTTTATATAAAATGTCAAATATTCTCTTAAATCTAAGAAGGTATTATGCATAGTACGTATATGTATTTATAATTTTGTCCTTAATTTCAGCCACACACAAAATGCTTTCATTAAAAATATTACTGAATTATTTTAGTCAAAACATTAGAAAAACATTGACCCTTAATAATTTATACTTATAAAATATAATATAATATTAAAATGAGGTCTACAAGGTCACTCACCCGCTACGCTTATCGGCTACGCGCTACGTTTCGAGGGTGAATGCCCCCGTAGACCGTCTACGAAGTACTTCGTTTAATAGACGTTGCTACGCTACCTTTTTTTTTGTTTTTATATTATATACTTGTAGTGAAAAACGGTTAAGTGTGAGCGTAAATAATCAAGTTAGAATTCTTACATTTTTCCTACAGTAAATAAGACTCTATATTCTAATTTATATTTGTTTAGTCAGTTGTTTGATGTTGTATTTTTATAGACTTTACACCATTTTCGTAATTTTTTTATAAAATATGTTTTCTGGATTATTATATGGAAAACTGTTTTCCAGCATTTTTTGTATGCCTGCAATATGTATAGAAAAACATAAGCATGTGAGGACCTATAATATAAAAATAATCATAATAATGTTCTCTTGACCGATTCTGGCCACGGCGGCCATTCTCATTGAGCTAACTGCGCAGGAGATATTATAGTGCTCAAGTGTGCGCACAAAACTAAGTGCACTCTCTATTCCTGTCACTCTCATAGTCCAGTGGGACGACTATTCCACATGATCAGTGAGAGTTAAGGCGTAGGACCGACGGCTTTACGTGCTCTCCGAGGCACGGGGGTGAAACACCGCCAAATTCCCAGCTCCGGGCTGTTATTGAGGCTTACAATATAGAAAGACTCAATAAATAAATTTGGCCCAACCCGGGACTCGAACCCAGGATCTCCGGGTGAGTAGCCATACACGCTAGCTACTACACCACCGAGGCAGTTATAAATAATAACTGATATCTAAACGAATAATAACTGATATCTAAAATTTAAAATGTTAATACTAATTGGAAAAAGTATAACTATAGTTATTCTTATTCAAAATAACTATCATTCCTAAATTACTTAATATAGAAAAAAATAAATTTCCAAACTAAGACTGTCATTATTGCCAATATATCTTCAAGATCTATAAAAAGAGATCTATAGACTCACTTTTAGTCAATGAACTGAATGAACCTCAGTCAGGTGAATGCACGCGCCAGAAGTTGATTTTGTTCCTCAACCTCTAAAGTAGATGAACTTTTTCTTTCGTGACGCAGGCACTTTTCAGTATACAGTATTGCTCTGGAACTTTCCATATATCTTTGAAAAGTGATTTTTACATGTACAGAAGTTTATCATGTTGCTCTTGTAAATACGAAGTGTGTGTACGTTTGCTACTCATTTATGTTGAAACGGCTTGATTTTAATAAAATTTAGTACTCAAATAGACTATGACCTAGAATAGCACACAGGCTACTGTTAGTAATAAAATTTCTCAATAGTGGCGCTGTATAATGCTAGAAAAGTAAAAAGCAACGCACTTGATCAAAGGGGGTTTCTTCGAAGAATCACTTTTTTATATATATATTAAGTATTAATTTATTTATTTTAATATTTGATTTGATTTTATTAATCTTAGGAGAAAGACAAATTTCTTTCTTTTTTTGTGATAAACTAATTTGCTTATGTTAATATTTTTCTTTGCCACCATATATGCTGAACTGGAACTGAACTCTATGCTGGAGGTCATGGATTCAATTCTCGGACAAAAGTAAATATATTTAGGTTCTTATTTAAATATCATTTCGTTCTTATAAACCGGACCAAGACAAAAATCTACATCGCAAAAATGGAATCTGCCCTGGCCCTATAATATATCAAAGGCCACTTTACTAGATGTTTATCTATTGAAAGAGAAATACTCGTAAGAATGATCGCTCTAAAGATTAAGATCTTGTCACCAGATAAAGTTTTATTACCCTGTATAACTTACCACGATGGTCTTTTTATACTCATGCTAATACATTTATGTATGTACATACATATGTCTTGCTTCAAGTTGTTTTCTCTAAGTAAAGAAAGAAGTCTTCATACTTTCTAGTGCTGTTTAGAGTTCTAATTATTAGAGATTTCTATACCAGTATACATCAAACACAATAAAATATTGATTTAGGGAATAGTCTAAATATCAAGTCATTTTTAAAATATACATAATTATGGTGTATGATGCTGTAAACGCAACTACGCTTTTTTTACAGATTTTCGTGAAGTATAGCATAAAAGTTATATCTCGAAGATATGCAACAATTGCTTTTAAAGTGATTTTTAAGTAAATATACCTTTTTAATTAAAAATATTTACGA
This sequence comes from Fabriciana adippe, assembly GCA_905404265.1. Lineage (NCBI taxonomy): Eukaryota > Metazoa > Arthropoda > Insecta > Lepidoptera > Nymphalidae > Fabriciana > Fabriciana adippe. Next base: position 7,682,998 of record FR990009.1, read on the forward strand.
ATATTGTTATTTTATAAGCACGGACGATGTGGCACTGACAGGTTAAAGTAAGATAAGTGAACCAACTCCAAAGTATACCGAAATTGGCCTAACGACAAATAACAAAAACATAATGGTAGTTATCCATTAACGATATCACGTGTGATATATATGATAGATCTCATGTTTTATTTGAAGCATGGTATCACCAAACATTCTAATCGATCGGTTACTGACCCTCTAAGTAACGTACACGGTCAGAGACCCGCAATTACGCACACTGGCAACAAGTTACGCAATATTTATTGTCAACTTGCTGTGTGCGTCAAACCGGACGATCGACATCTGCGAAATTAAGGAATTAGGTTATAACGTTATATCACTTGCTCTATACTATGGCTTTTGCCATTTTTTCTAAGTATTTTTTCACACTCAATTGGAGAATTCAAACAAAAATATATGTATATTATTTTTTAACAATTTTAATTTTTTTAATACAAACACTTCCATTGTTTGATTAAGAATCCATACATAAATAGCCAAAAACAAAGCAGTTCATTACCTTTTTCGCTTTCAGTTGATATACTATGCTTTTAATTGAGAATTATGGTGTATGCTATGGACACTTGTAGTGATTCTATTGATTTTAATAAATATTATTTTTCATAAAGGGTTTTATGTTTGTTGTAAATATTAAGAAATAAATAAAAAATAAGAGTTTCTTTGTACAACAGTGTTAGACTTAATATTACCGAAAAATATCTCTAAGGTTTCACAGCGTCTAAGGCTTTGGATCAAAGACAAAATTTCTTTTGTCGATATTTAGTTTTTGCTATATTATAAAGTTATTTTTTCACTTATAATACTTGTGATAGTAAGTAGTTAATATTCCTATGCTTTTACTCTTATCGAAGTAAAAACAAAATTTGGAACAATTTCCTTTTTATATTTTGTTTGGCTCACATGATACAACTACAAAAAACATAAATTACTCAGTAATAGCGTATTTTCCTTTCAGGGAAAATATTATTTTTAATAAATAAATTAATTAATCTTGTTATATAAATTATTACGTACTAACGACTCACCCTTGCTTCGCTCGGGTTCGTCCCTAGGTACGTTTTAACAGTTAGTATAAAATACAAATCTTTGAATTTCTCAGCTTTTCTCTACTATAATATGCATGTATTATACATATAAACCTTCCTCTTAAATCACTCTATCTAATAAAAAAAACCGCATCAAGATGCGTTGCGTAGTTTTAAAGATCTAATTATACATATGGACAGATAGACAGCGGTGTAGTATGTAGTAATTATAAGCTTTTGTAGCAACTTTAATTTAAAAGATACAGTATAAGTAATTACATATTTTTTCAAATATATCATAACTGCAAGTAAAGTAGCAAAACATAATATTACTTTGAACAACGGATAAATATTTTGGGTGTCAATGAACTGCCAAGGCCCATACGATTATATGCAAAGTATTCCAGAAAGATTCGTCAGCCAAATTAGACCAGATGTTCCCGATTGCAGGATAAACACATGAAATCAAATCATTTCGTTTGTGGTCGCAACACAAATATAACAACTGTGTAGAGTTAGAAAAAGTTAGATGTGTATTATTATTTTATTTACATAGTACTTTGATGCATTTTTAATAAATAATATGAAATATTGATTTATTGATATTTTAAATTAAACTATCTTTTGTGGTTTTTTTTGTGCGGATTTACTATTTTTGTATCCGATTTTTCATTTCATTCAATTGTTTCGTTGAGTTTCATTGAATTGAATCGTTATTATATAGTAAGTTTGCAATTTTGTTGAAATATCAAAGAAAAAATGTACATGCAATAAAATTAACTATATGTTGACTATTATATTTTATGGTGATTCTAAAAGACGTTATAATAGAAGTATATTTAGGTACCCTATGTGCTAATAAATAACTGTGTCTTAATTTAAAAACAGGCATGCGTATCGGTAGTATGGATTAGTCCATACATAAATATATTTAAAATCACTACATAGTATAAAACAAAGTAGCTTCCCGCTGTCTGTCTGTCCCTATGTGTGCTTAGATCTTTAAAACTACACAACGGATTTTTAATAGATAGAGTGAAGAAAAGGAAAGAAGAAAAGGAAGGTTTATATGTATAATACATGCATATTATAGTACAGAAAATCTGAGAAATTCAAAGATTTGTATTTCATACTAACCGTTAAAATATACCTAGGGACGAACCCGAGCGGAGCGAAGGTGAGTCGCTAGTAATATATAAAGTTAAAATAGTATGTATTTAATAGTTATTATCGCAATTTAACGAGTTATTTTCGTTATTTACTAAAAGCTAAAATTAATTTAACTATATGAACGCGTGAAAGGAAGGTTTTTTGATATCGAAAACAAGATTGTAATTCCAAATTTAACTGTAAATGGCGTAATTTTTTTTTATGAATATTTGACGTACGTAAAATTTCATGTACCTAATCTATCATAATAATGCAAGTGCACTGCTGTAACAAGGTGCTAGATTGTAGACTACCTGTATGAAACAATCTCACAATGACAATGTCGCTGTAATCTAATCAGCTATGCAACGGCAGACGTGTCTGTCTCTGAGTAACTCTTCGGTAGAGCAACGCCCGGCCGCCCTTGTGCGACCCAACACGCCTCTTATGTAAAGCCAATGCACGCGTGTCGTGTCCATTGTACTAATAGCATTTAGATACTAGATTTTCGATTGTAATTTCCCTTTAATGTAATACTGCTAAATTCACTTGCACTAAAATTCTTAATTTGTTTTAACACCTCGAGGACCGCGAGCACACCGGTGTGCTAGATAACAATTGAATTCTCGGAAATTCGCACGGATTTCTTAGAATTTGTCCGGGAGGGATTAACACCTCGAGGACCGCGAGCACACCGGTGTGCTAGATAACAATTGAATTCTCGGAAATTCGCACGGATTTCTTAGAATTTGTCCGGGATTAATCCCTCCCGGACAAATTCTAAGAAATCCGTGCGAATTTCCGAGAATTCAATTGTTATCTAGCACACCGGTGTGCTCGCGGTCCTCGAGGTGTTAATCCCTCCCGGACAAATTCTATTGAAATCTAGATAACAATTGAATTCTCGGAAATTCGCACGGATTTCTTAGAATTTGTCCGGGATTAATCCCTCCCGGACAAATTCTAAGAAATCCGTGCGAATTTCCGAGAATTCAATTGTTATCTAGCACACCGGTGTGCTAGATAACAATTGAATTCTCGGAAATTCGCACGGATTTCTTAGAATTTGTCCGGGAGGGATTAAATGTCATGTCAAATGGTGCACGTGCTGACAAATTGAGCCTGTCTTAGATAGGATTTAGGATTAAGTAGGTTAAGTGTGCTACTAACACTAGGTTATTGTATATCTTTGCTAACAAAATATGATCCTTGATGGTTGAAATAAATGATATTATTATTATTATAAATATCAATTCTTCTCTCTTGTTAATGACTTCATAATATACAAGTTGAACACAGATTACTTCATCGTCGTAGGATGAAGAAGACACAAGGAAGATTAGTCGGTAAAGTTAGATTACTAAACAAATCTATCCCATGGGATTTTTTTTCGGAATAAAAAGTAGCCTATGTGCTTTTCCAGACTACAATTTATCTCTGTACTAAATTTCATCCAGATCCGTTTAGCTGTTCTGGCGTGATTGAGTAACAAACATCCATCCAAACTTCTAAACATCCAAATATCTAAATACACATTTATAATATTAGTATACATTTAAATGACTTAAATATGTTAAGCAAACACAATAATTTAATCTTAGATAGATATTTAAAACGTTTAAATCATATTAGGTATTCGGTGTAAGTGGTTCGTAGTCGATAAAAAATATTATAACATTTCCAATAAAAATACGGGACTTTTCAGATTATAACTTCTCGAAATGTACTTGAGAGAAAGAACTATTTATAATATATTTTGTATATAATATATCTAATGAAAGTCCTATGACATAAAATAAATTACTTTGAATTTGGAGGCTTATATTTGGTACTCCATTAAACATTCATTTTTTAATTCCTATAAAATATATTTCAAAGTTTTTGTAGATCAGAGCTTTTCAACGTTAAAACGTTATATTGACACGTTTTGGTCTGAAATTTTTTGTAAGAAAAGTCATTCAATTTTTAAGCTTAACAAAAAGTTCATTTACATTTACATCGTTTTGCAAAAGAAATAGTAATAATCATATAATACCTAATTTCATTAAGGTTTTTATTAATATGCCCCTAATACATATCAAATCCTCTAATAACCTCAATAAAACTTTAAAATCAACTAAATGATAGTGAATGTGTAGCCTTACCCACTACTACTTTAATTTCCTCTAAAGAAATTATGCAAGTAAAAATAAACTTATAACATAGAAATATGAAAATTGATACATCATCTTCTGTTTATATTTTTCATGGGAAAATCTACCATGCCTGCTAATTCTTTAAAAAAAACATCTAAAATAAATTAGGCAGAAGGTTTCCATGCTATGGGATGGTCACTAAAATCTTTTATTTAGACGTGGTACAATGGAAATAAGTCCTAATCCGCCCGCGCCGAAGTCGGCGGATCATCACTGACTTTATCCCATTACAGATGCAAACAAAACGTAAAAGTTGACCGCATTACGTTTGCACGACGTGCAATTTACACTCGTCATGGTCCATTGTGTTTAAATACAGATTTTAAAAAAGTCGACAGATTGATAGCTTTAAAATTTATACGTGTCTAAAATTGGTGTAGATTACTCATTTTCAAAATTGTACGTACGGTGTATATTTTAAAAATTCTTAGTTATATTCATCAAAATGTATGTTGGTAGGTTTATCTTTTTTCCGCAATAACAGTTCGAGTAATTTTTTAAAGAGATATTTTATGGGGTGGGTTAGGCTGTTTTTTATGTCTATATTATCTATGGAATTTTAGCCTGACGTAAAAACAACTTCTTCTACTGGTATTATATAATATGTAATGTTCGCAATTATAATGAAGCTTCTTAATAACAAAATATTTATAAATTATATTCCTTCCTAGATCCTTCTTTCTATTGGTTTTTCACCATACATATATGAAAATTCGTTCAAATTCTGAGAGTAACCTGAACAAACACAAATTTATCGCAGCAGAAGATTTTAAAATGTGAAGAAGTTTTTTTTTAAATTTGTTTAAAAATTTAAGTTATCCAAATTTGGCTAATAGGAAACACCGTTATTTTGGCTTAAAAAATAATAATAGATTATATACTATATAGGTATATATTATAACAAGTTCCTTAGCCTTAACTAGGGCTAAAAATTCACGTTTATTTTTATTTATTTATATATATACCATAAGATATAATATGTTACACAAATTAAAATAACAAAATGTCGACAAAGGATAATTTATCTCTTTAAGAGATTTCTTCCAGAAACCCTTCAGAAGTGAGAAAATAAGTTAATTTAGTACCGTATAGGTACAATACAGCATCAAACAGTATAAACTTAATATCAAATATCAACTAAATATTATAATTATACAAAAATAAATATATTTATATACACATACATACATACAAACATACTTACATATACCAACATACTTATATACTATAAATTATATTTGATTATTATAATTTTTTGCATTGGAAGATTTAACCAGTTACACTACCCGTAATAATAATTGCCACTCAGAAGTATGATGATACATTATATAAATATCATTCATATCATATCATGATGATCATCATACATCATACTGCCATATACATATATATATATTTATGTAATACAGTAGGTATATTCTTTGAATCATAAATTAAATTGTAAAATTAAATGTTTTTGAAGAATAATGTACATTTTCTTTTACAGATGTAGTGCATTAATCATTTCATGTTTGTTTTTCTTTGAAGCGTGAGAAATGTATTTGGTGGATTGATTTAGTGTAATGCGTCATTTTTATAAACGACTAACAAGTGAATGGACAAAAGACTTTTATAAAAAAATTGCAATAAGAAAATTATAAAGAGTCCACACTTAATATACGAATGTGAGATATGAAATTCTTGGAACTACAAAATACAATTCAAATAAAAATACAAAATACAATTATCCCGCAGACAAACTGTGCAAACAGTTTTGTGGGTCCATTTATGTAAAATGCTGTATTAGTTAGTACCTACCATAATAATCAAATAAATAATAATAATAAATAATAAAAAACAATGTCTCCTACACTACATAACTAACCACGTAAATGCTAGTTTAAATAAAGTAAATATAATATATATTTTACATAACGATGTTAAAGCTTTTGATAAATTTTTGAAAAATAAAAATTTTAAATTACTTTCAAAATATCTACAAGAAATAATTTCCATCCTAACATCTGACAGTAATTTATAGATAAAGAAAAATACAATTTGAAGTTAAAATAAAGAATATTTACTATATAAATATTATTTGTTCGTCATTATCTAGCCTTAAACGGTCATAGCCCTATCGAAAACTGAGTGTAACAACCCTTAGGGCAAAAACCTTTTTTTATTATCCAAGCCTCTAGTGCGTTTACCTCGCTTTATCTGAACTTGTGAGGGGTTACAAACGAAAATGCAATGCATTTATAATACTGGCTTATTTATTGTATGACTATTCTGTTAAGATTACGAAATTAATGGTATAGCTTTATTTATCTAGATAAATAATTTTCAGAATTTACATGTATGTATTCAGCCCTTTTTGACGTCCCACTGCTGGACACGGGCTTCCCTTCAATACGAGGGGGATCAGGCTATAGTCCACCACGCTGGCCAAGTGCGGATTGGCGGACTCAGAATTTATATACATACCTTTCTACATTACATTTGAAATTATGAACATCACTGACATACCGAGTGAGAGACTCCTAAACACTTTCATTTGAAACTTTAAAAGGTAAAAAACTATGGTAAAGATTGTATTTAAAAGTAAATTTTAGGTTTTACTCGAAACTTAGTGCTGTTGATAGTTTATAATTTTTGGAGGTATCAAATTGAATATAATATGAGGACGCAGTATATTGTATAAGCTAGGCACAGCATATTGTATACTCTAGGTAATGATTATATCATTTAACTAGCAGAACCCGCGGCTACGCCCGCGTTCAATCTAAAAAAAAACTCTTTGGCTTTATGTTATACAACGACTCACTCTCGCTTCACTAGGGTTAATCGCTATCTATTTATATAATTCTGTTCATACAAAAATGCTGAAATCGCGATTAAAATATGGGGCGTAGGGACTGGAGGGTGAAAAATACTTTACGAATTAATCTCATGCCTACCAAATATGCAAAAAAACATTAAAATCGGTCAAACCGTTTCGGAGGAGTGCGACCACAAACACCGTGACATGAGATATTTATATATTAGATAACGAGAAACTAAAAAAAAATTAAAATTAGGAATGATTTTAGTCAGGATATAAGCTAGAAAGCTTAGAAATCTTTTATAAGATAGCTTTAAAGCTCTATCTGCTATAAATGGACAACAAACAGACAGATCAAATTTCAAAAGCTAAGTTAGTACATTTACATATATTCTATTAGAAACTTTTTTTGAAAATACAAATATGAATTATTATGAAAATTATAATTTGTTCGCATTACCGTTTTTATGGTTAATTGTCTGAGGCAATGTTGTAGAATGTAATCAATCGATTCCCATCGCTTTCTTTGGAATCCACAAATGAATGCCTATAATATGAAGCTTTTATGGAGTCTTTGAAGTCTTTTATGGGGAATAAGCATTATTACCCTATTACTAAGTCAGAGTTAATTTTCAAGTTTGTGCAAAAATTTGTGCAAAAACCTTTATTTATTTGTGAGTGTTTATAACTCTACCCCAATTACATATTTCCTTAGAAGAAGTAAATAACATATGTTGTTAATTTTAATTTAATTTATGCTTTGTATATTACAATAGCTTATACTAAATATATTATAAATTCATCTAGAACTTTCTTTGTATATTGCTTTGATAAAAAAATCTTCACGTTCGTTATTTGTGATCTAATAATCAAAAACATTTGTACAGTTGGGATGAAGAGCTATATAATTAATATATTCTTAAATCATCACAGAAGTGAACTCTGTAAATTTCCTAAATACTAAAGTATCTCCCGGTAACATTTTACAACTATCACAAAAAAGAAACCAACATCCACAACGAAAACTAAAATGTATATTTTTATAACATAAAACACATAAATCATTAAAAAATAATATGTTAAAAGTTATTTTATCTACAAACCGCAATATATCATGAGTTCATACATTGCTTAACTTTTCACAAAAGCGCAAGGATCGGGTAAACGGACATAACGTCTGCTGATAGCATATTCACACACACAACAACATGAATGTATGAATGTATTCGAGCGATCCTCTGTTTTCCTTAAAACCTTGAATGTGTGCGTCGTGTATTTATAATAAAGTTTTCTGTATACACACACATTGAAACGGCCGAGTAGGTACAAATTATGCATTATTTTTAACCTGCATATTTATTTTATTTATGTATTAAAAAAATTAAATGTCAAGAATATAGTGCATTTACAATATTATCTAAATTATAACTAATGTAATTCAGACATTACCTACATATAATTTAATAGACTATTTTCAATATATTATAAAAGCTGTAAGCAATTTGCAAGTATTATGTATTCGAAAGCTTAGTGCTAGTACTGCTGTGAGAGTGCAGACTGCACCGTGTTCGTACACACCGTCTGTGTATCTATGTGTGAGTGCACCCTTTCTGTCTCGCCCATGTTATATCTGCTAGACATTCATTTTATTACCGTCCTTATACTAGTTTAATAAGGTTGTTATTTGAGTATTTTTCGCTTTTATAACTGATTTAACAAGTTTGTCAGTTGTTATTTTGAATCACATGGGTAGAGGAGGGGCGTGTGTGCGCTGCGCATGTGTGGGTTCACCTTGAAAACCGCCACTTCTTTGTGCAATGGGTTATTCGGTTAATGGCATCAAGAAAGTCAATGCCGCGGGATGCTTTGAATACGGTTGGCAAATAAATGAAATTTTGTAATATGTTACCTGATAGAGTAATTTCCATACAATTTTTGCATTGCAATACTATTTTATTGAATGGAGTGCTCAATCGCTTAATAATTAATGCGTATTATTTTGTGATTTCAATTTTTTCTTCATTGTGTAATTAGAAAATGTTCTTCACCAATACGAGTATATTGAAACGATTTTAAATATTATTTTTTAAATATTAAAAGTCTTAATCGCTGCTTATGTTGCAATTAAATGATAAATAATTAAAATAGTAATAGTAATAATTGATAGAAATTGTCCAAAAGTTAAGTTAAGATCTAAGTTTGAATACAAATCCAGAGAACTGTTCGTTTTTTTTATTTAAATTATTTTAGTTGATTTTTTAAAGAGATAGTATAGATATTATCAAAACAATAAAAAGCCACTTTGTATATATTACGATTATTATTTGCAAATTCTACGCAATTATTAACGTACCTACCAATGATACTTACTATAAGTCAATCACAGTTTATTACGTAATTAACTATTATAAAAGTTACATAATATATCTTACATAATATTATCTTACAATTCTCATTGTTTTCAAAAGTGAATAGATTTATATTTTAATTTATTAAATAAATATAATATAAATATCTTAATGCTAAGTAGAAAAAAAATTCATTTCCTTTTAGTGAAGGTTAAAATTAAGAATTTTATGTAACAACTTTTCTTCGTTAATTAAAAAAAATGACATTGAACATCTATTTTTAGTCATCCGGTTTCAGAATAAACAACTATTTATAAATCCAATGGTTTTTTTACACAAAATATAATTTCGAAAATATTTCAAAAACAAATCTATCCCACGGGAACCGTACATTATTCCTGGATAAAAAGTAGCCTACTAGCCTATTCCAGACTATAATTTATCTGTGTGCCCAATTTCATCCAGTTCGGTTCGGCCGTTCTCGCGTGATTGAGTTACAAACATCCATCCAAACATCTAAACTTTCATATTTATAATATTAGTAAAATTTAAATTTCTTAATAACATATTAAAATAATAATTGAAATTGTGATTATTCTAATTGGGATATTATCATTACTCTAACATTGAATAACAAAAATAAATCAACATTGTCAAACAAATCAAAGTACAAACAACGTAATATAATAAATTAATAACTATTTACGATAAGTTATCGTATTTTTTTGCTATCAGTGCGTTACGTCTCAAAATACCCGGCGTCCTGTACGCACTCATGCGCGCGCGCACACAACGTAGTTGTGGTAGGTCGGTACCGTTCTAGGGCGCTTTTTGCTGAGTTACATGGTTGGTTATGGTATATGGATTTTATGTACCGTTTTAAGATGTAATTTTGTTTTTGAAAATTTATGTTGTTTTAAAAAATTATACTTATAAGCATAGATGAAGGTTCTAAAAATATTTTTAACCATTTTGTTCTAGGGCTTATCATTTTATTAATAATAAATTACTATTTAAATAAGATATTACGTATATTAAAATAAAAATCATCCATAGTGATGTCATTTGTTTATCCGTTTTATAATTCAAAAACAGAAGGAGATGTTTTTAACATTACTTTGCATATTTCGACAAGTGTATTCACTCGAAATAAGGAATTTAACCTTATACAAAAAGCTTTATGGTACACATTGATAAATAAGTGTGTGAGTTACATATTTAGTAAGGTTAAGAGTTAGTATACTTTTAAATTATTTGATTAATAAAAGAACATTCATTTTTTCAAATAAATAAATTTATTAATTTAAAATAAATCAAATATTTTCACATACGAATAGTAACTTGAAACATTAAAAGAAACTTAAACTAAAGCTTAATAAAAGTATCTTTAAAAGTCAAGTAGTAAATATAATGATAATATGTACCTAAGTAACATGAAGCGTTGAAGATAACGCCATTTATGTATTGGGGAAGATAGAAGATTATAATTTGTTTTTTTTTTTAGAAAATATAAAAATTACATCATGATAGAAAATAATTAAAAAAAATATATTACCTAATATCATTATTAAATGATACTTATTTATTGTTTAAAAAAAATGTACTTATATTATAAATGTGAAAGTTTAGATGTTTGGATGTTTGGATCGATGTTTTTTACTCAATTACGTGAGAATAGCTAAATGGATCTGGATGAAATTTGTCACAGAGATAGATTATAGTCTGGAATAACACATAGACTACTTTTTCTAGGAAAATGCACGGTTCCCGTTGGATCAATTTGTTTAAATATTTTTATAATTTTACTAGCTCATAGTTTTATTTTATGACTTGTTGTATAATTCTTGCATGGCCTTTTATAACTTAATTACACCTCACAAAAATGTTAAAGCTAATATTGTCATACCCCATTTACTATTTGCACTATCATAAACATATTTATATATGAGAAATGAATCCTTTGTCTCCTTGTAACACTTAGTTTCGTAAGTGAGATTAAGCTTTACAAACATTTTTATCATTTTATCAGCAGGAAGATAATATTTTTAAATACAGTTATGTTTCATACAAGGTCTATAATGTTTTTGCCTGCGGTTCTACTCGCTTAGTTTATTTATGTGGAATTGTCTTACTTTTATGGGTTGTGGTATGATGCTGTGGTGATTGACGTATATCCTTAATAAACAGGTTAATAAAAACTTTAAATAAAACTATTATTTCAGATTCTTTCCGTTGCGAAGTTTCGAATGCTTTACAGCAATCATGGTCACGGGAGAGACTAAGGTTTTAGACGTCATTATATATTGGTTACACACAGTGCTTACCTACAATTTTACATAATAATTTCTAAAAATTCAAAAATGGCACCAAAGTAACTTACAATATCTGCAGTTAATAGTTTTATTTGAAATGTCCCATACTCGCGTAAACCTAAGAGAGTATTAAGTTAATTAAAACATAATAATCTTATTCAAGTAGAACTGTCAGTACTTATATACCCGGAGGGTGTAAGAGCGTTTCCTATACCAAGTAATCTGCTTTTTTTTTTTAAAACATTCTTTTATAAATAATAATAATTTCTTTATTTCCAAAAAGAAATAAAATTAGTTATTTGCTTAACACTTAGTTTAAAGCTAAATTGGTACATTCATATATCTGAATCATAGCATCTGCTGTACTTTTATAAGTATACAATAGATAAACTAGACTCTTAAAATTACTTTACGTTGGTTAATCTATATCACTTGTCTATTGGTTTTCATATTGCTATCGGTTCACTGTTTCGCTTGAATTTTTGAACTACATTTTTTTGTAAAATATATTAGCCTTTTTTATTTCATAAGTAATTAATAGATAAATTATAATCATGCTATCAATTTACTTGTATGTACTTTTGCGAACAGTATACCTCGTGAGCACAAATTGCATTTTGAGGAGCTATTCTGCTCATCACACCGAAGATCTTCATCAGATGTTAAACAATTTTTTATGAGTTCAATTTGAAGTAGCCTTTCAAATAAAAAAAGGACTATCGAAATTGAGTCTCATAAGGCGGAAATAGCTAGTAGCCCCCCTTTTTGGAGGAAGTAGTGTAAGTAGTAAGAACGTTTGTTTTCGAGGATTTTTGAATGGAAGGGCCGGGCCATTCAAAAATCCTCGAAAACAAAAAAAAATCGTAAAGCCTTCATACTAAGTCCAGATCGGTTGTAAAATACGACCTGTAGAAGAGTACCAACAAACTGACAGAGCAAAGCAAAATTTAGCCAGACTTGAAGCAGACACTTCGCTCGCTCGGTCAGTAATATAGAGATTGTTCAGAAATATTTATAAGAATTTTTATTGGACAATCTTAAATACTGGAGGTATATCAATAAAAAATACACCCTTTAACGATCTTAACTGTGAATTTAAAAAAAAAGTAAATTCTTTATGAAACACTTGACTACGCAGAATCTACTTGTTTGCGATCCTTGTCATCTTATTTACAAACCTGCAGTATGGCAATGTAGACAGTAATCATTATAAAGCCTTTATTGTCCTTTATAGCGTACTTGGAAGTACTTATTCATTATTTGTAAAGCAAAGTTTATTATAACAGTAAATATTGAGGCACATACGTACGTTTACTATATGCTAGGGTCTCGAATAAAAACTAAACAAATAAAAATATCTGGAAGTTGTTTCCTTATTCTGAAGGAAAATAGCCTTTGACACTTTCGACTTAGCTCTGTGTATATCCTAAACCGTTCTTTTTTACCATTAATCCCGTAGAGACCCATTTTCTTTGACATAAGAAATAACCCGAATATGTTTTTCGTACTAGAATCCTTTATTCGTCAGTAAAACTTTTATTATCATATCTATACTTAATATTAAAGAGGCAGAGTTTGTTTATTTGAACGCGTTAATCTCAGGAATTAATCCGATTTGAAATTTTTTTTTTGCATTAAATAGCCTGTTTATTGAGCAAGGCTATAGACTATGCATCATCATGCTACTACCCAATGGAGTGGAGCAGTATCATAAATGTCAAAAAATCGGGCAGGCTTCCATACATTATTACTAATAGCATAAAGTCAAAGAGTTTCTTTATGTAGTTTTAGAGTGAGCGAAGCTGCGGGTTCTACTTGTGTATCATATAGTTTAATTAGCAGGAATAAGGACATGGATATCTTTAATAATAGCGTAAGTTTAGTTTAAAAAAAATATAGTTGTATCGTTAAATTATAATTTATTCCTTATGTAGGATAAATAGAGTATAGAAATTTTTCTTAATTTTTGAACTGACTTCAAAAAAGGAGGAGGGAGGTTTTCAATTTGTCGGAATCTTCTATTTTTTATGTTCCCCAAATACTCGAAGACGCCGAAGGACCGATTTGGAAAATTCTTTTTTTGTTTGTACACTTCCCTGGTTGTCCCATGATCATCAGGATCTGATGATAGGATCCTTGAGAAATCGAGGGAACTCTTCAAATTTTATGGGCACACTTGAAGCGATTTGAGTATTTTTTTATTGTGACTCGTGCATTTGCTTTCCAAACTTTCTTCTTACTTTTCTACTACTACGCCTACACTAAAAATTGAAAAAAAAAAATAAAAAAAAAACACCAACTTCACAACACTAAAAAGTAAAAAATAACTGATTGGTAGTTTTCATTTACAATAGATACCTAATCAGATATTTCCGAAGTCGGTGTGCTTTGATTTGTATCGTCTTACTCTGACTTCGCAAATATCCGATAAGGTATCTATAGTTAATGAAAACTTCCATTTAGTTATTTTTTACTTTTAAGTGTTTTGATTAAAAAAAAACAATTAGCTGTTTGCTTTGGAAATTTTAAGGTACTTTTTTTTTATTTTTCTAAATATTGTTTTTAGTTTTGCCTTATCGTATACTATCTTTTGATTGTCATTATCACCTATTAAGCTACTACTTTATCTGTTTTGTTTTCCGTCTACGTTATAATAGTCCAAGCGAAATGCAGTTATTTTTAAGAAAAAATAAAATATTGAAAACCTGAAGTTTTATGATTTTAAAATGTTAGCAGGTATATAAGGAATAAAAATTCATAAAATGCCCCCGATGCCCAGCCACCCCCGAGATATGGGGGGACGCAAAGCGTTGAAAAATAGTTTTCTTCAATTTCCGGCTTACTGTGACGTTCTATCGAAAAATGTTTTCTACAAAAGTTTTAGGTCTAGTAAAAATCTACAACTTTTATTCATAACACTTTTTACAACAACCTCAAAGTTTTCGAGATATTTGCAAAAAACTCAGTTTTGAATTTTTTCTTGGTTTTTTATTTTTAATTTCTAGAATAATCTTTTAATTCTCATGAAACTAAGGTAATGTAATCTGCAATATATATTGAATAAATAAAAAAAAATTGAAATTGAAATGTTCAGCCGTTTCCGAGAAAAGTATGTTTTATGGTCTGGAGAGGCTGAAAATCACCCCCAACTTCAAGTGGACGTTTACATTTAAAATTTTTTTTGTACAATTTTCAAATAGGGCTCATTATTTTCGTCTTGAACTCTACTTTTTGAAGAAATAAAAATATTGTATAGTCGCCCTGTAAGAACACTCTTAAAAATTGAAAATATTGGAGAAATCGATAATTTTTACTTTATAAACTACATTTTTTTTTAACTATCATTGGAAAAGTGTACTTTATTAACCAAATTTTTATAAACTGATTATACCAGTGTATTTTTCAAGAAAAAACGAAAGAAATGGTATTCTTAAGTTTTTAATTTGACGCTTATTATTTATACAATATCGCCGTAAACATTCCAACTTTGCAATTTGACGAGTCGTGAAGAAATAATAAAAATTGGAATTCACGTAAAGTACACCCCATTCTTTTGTATTTTTTTCAGTAGAATCTATTTATATTATTATTTTTTTTAATTCATCGATGTTTTATTAGTTTTTGATCAATTTTGGAGTTAAATTTATTGATTTTTTCTAAAAAAATCGGTATTAAGGTAATTACAGAAAGAAATGAAATTCATTCGTAGTCTAATCTTGTTTATTCATTAGTGTCATCAAAAGTGTAATTTAAAAAAATTAAGTTAATATTTACAACATTTTGTCATAGTTTTGTTAAAAAAATTTTTTGCAAATATCTCGAAAACTTTGAGGTTGTTGTAAAAAGTGTTATGAATAAAAATTGTAGATTTTTACTAGACCTAAAACTTTTGTAGAAAACATTTTTCGATAGAACGTCACAGTAAGCCGGAAATTGAAGAAAACTATTTTTCAACGCTTTGCGTCC
Source organism: Fabriciana adippe (assembly GCA_905404265.1). Taxonomy (NCBI): domain Eukaryota; kingdom Metazoa; phylum Arthropoda; class Insecta; order Lepidoptera; family Nymphalidae; genus Fabriciana; species Fabriciana adippe. Next base: position 7,698,835 of record FR990009.1, read on the forward strand.
CCCCATATCTCGGGGGTGGCTGGGCATCGGGGGCATTTTATGAATTTCTATTCCTTATATACCTGCTAACATTTTAAAATCATAAAACTTCAGGTTTTCAATATTTTGTTCCCAAACTGCATTTCGCTTGGACTATAATGTGTTTAGTAATTACTTTGTTGGTGATCTAATAAATAAATGTTGGTGATCTAATCTATACATATAATAAAATTGTAATTAATTCGAATCTGTACATTAAATATTTTTTGGAAAATCTTATTGAAATAGACTTTATTATCGATACAGAAGTCAAATCTATAGTTTTTAGAATTTTTGTCTGTCTGTCTGTTACCGCATCACGAGAAAACCACTGAATAGATTTTGATGAAATTTGGTATGATGATAGCTGGTTATCCGTGTCAGCATATAGGATACTTTTTACTGCGGGAAAATATCTCATCTCTAAGCTAAACGTTAAAACGTAACTACGGACGAACCTAAGCGGAGCGAGGGTGAGTTGCTAGTAAATAAATAAATTAGTTACATTACACTGTTAAGTCTAGCTTAATTACCACCTTTATCTTTCTCTTCCAATTGATCTATGTTATAGATTAGTAAAATCAAATAGGTAAATGACAGCTAGCACTTTCACGTTCGTAAAGCTGACGTCGCATCAAGATATCAATTAGAACGTCTTATGGCCATTGAACAACAACTAATATTGACTAATCAATAATCATATTTATTATCAATATGATCTTATTCTCAGAACTCTGGTATATTTTAATAGAAATAAACGAATTTGCTTTAATTAATTCTATGTAGATATTATGTAAAACTTTAGTTTTCATACAGACGAGAATAATTTACTTACTTTAAGGATCATTTTAATGATTATAAATTTAAATAACAATATTTAGGACTATGTTACTGTTGAAAACTGAGGGAATTGAATGAGAATAGTTATTTTTCCAGTTATTAATAATAGCGGCTCACCCTCGCTTCGCTCTGGTTCACATCTAGGAAAGCAAAAACAAACCTATCCCACGGGAACCGTACATTTTTCCAAGATAAAAAGGCTATAATTTATCTCTGTACCAAATTTCATTCAGATCCGTTCAGCATTTCTGGTGTGAAAAAGTAACAAACATCCATACTCACAAACTTTCACATTTATAATATTTACACAGATGTACTTCTATATAAATAAAACAAATAAGTACGATGAAATGAATAGGTTATAAAATCCAACATTTCTTTTTTTTTCAAAAAAAAAACATCCTTTTTAATAGTGCGTTCAAACAAATAAAACAAAAATCTCCTTAACTTTTGTAACAGAGAACTCTATCTCTCTCTTTCTCTTTTCGACAAAGAACCTCCATCATTAACTTTTTACTATACTACATATTTAATTAACGTACTGAATAAACTATGTATACCGCGTATACTCCGTATAGTCCTCAGGGCTTTTTGTTTTAGATAATTATTAAGCTTCCTGCAATAGCGTGTTTAGTTTGTTTGAACGGAGTAAAAGTCAAATAAATTATGCAAATTTGTTTTCGTTCCTTGTGGCTAAATTCTTGGTATTGCGGTTATTATTAATTTTATTCTACAGGAAGTATGTAGAATTTTAAAAAAGCTCTGATATATATAAGCTTTACAATGTTTTGTAAGTTGGACGGGGTTCAAGAATTATTATGGAAATATCTTAGGAAAGCTGTGGTAGCTCGTTGGTAGCGTGTTTACTTAAAAAACTGAGGGTAACGGCTTCAAAGCGGATCTCGTATTTAAATTTTTTCCCCTTTAATTTCTTATATTCAGTGAAGGAAATCATCATGAAGAAATTTAGATGTTTAAGAAGATAAACTATCTTTTTCTTGATAGCCTTTTCTCCCTCAAATTAAGGGTAGTCCTTGTATAGCAGTGAAACGTTAAAAGGGCTGGGTTATTATTATTATAAACTAGCGGCTCACCCTAGATGATTATTTAAATTGGCATAACTGTTTTATTTAGGAACCGATTGAAATAAAACAAATACTCAATGTTAGGTGAAGCTTACCGCAATACATTAGTGAAAACCACACCCAAATCGGTTAAGCCGTTTCTAAGATTAGCGCGCACAAACAGACAAAAAAACTAAAAATCATTGTTTTGGATACTATTGCATTAATAAAGATCCCCAATAATAGTTTTTCTCAAATATCTTCCATGTACAGACAGCGATCAGTTACAATTTAATTGTATATATAGATATACATATAAAAATAATACATATATATATACATAAGTACTATATACGAGTACATATTTTTAGTCACGTTACAGTTTTGTTACACGTACCTATATAATTCATTAAGTCAGATTTTTTATTAACCATCGATTTATCAGTTAACTATAAATGGTAGTAACAAACACAATTCATATAGCCAAGTTAACGAGCTAAAGTTATTTCGAGAACAAAAATAAATAACGTTCCCAAGGTACGTAGATCGTTATGTCATTTTTTTCCATTAATTGCACCGGCATCTTCCTGGATCAACGGACAGCGGTCTAGCTAGCCTTGAAGCGGGGCTTAAATGTCAAAAACCCATCTTGCCCCCAAATACCTTTTGTATCAAGGGCTTGTTTAAGCGAAGGATTTTTTATTAAGTATTTACTTATATGTTTAGTTTTTAATATTTTTAGTTCATGTTTATAACGCATTTCCGTCAGTGTGGCAAAAGTGTATTGAAAAAATATATAATAGTCTATAATCTATACATATGTATAATTTAACACCTCGAGGACCGCGAGCACACCGGTGTGCTAGATAACAATTGAATTCTCGGAAATTCGCACGGATTTCTTAGAATTTGTCCGGGAGGGAATAATTTTGAGTCGAATCTGTACATTAAATATTTTTTGGAAAATCTTATTAAAATAGTCATTATTTTCGATACAGAAGCCGAATCTATAAGTTTTATAATTTTTGTCTGTCTGTCTGTCTGGGAACTCATCACGAGAAAACTACTTGACAGATCTTGATAAAATTTGGTATGATAATAGCTAGTTATGCGGGTCAACATATAGAATACTTTTTACTACGCGAAAATATCTCATCTTTGAGAAATCTATACTAACCGTCAAAACGTATCCAGTAGCTAGTATTATAATAAATTAATTTATAATATAACAATAATCATTAAACATTTCCTCTGCCTATTTAGAAACCGTTAATCTTCTGAAAAGCAAAACGGAATTAAAGCGATTTTTTTTCTTTTCTTCTTAATCGTTTTGCCTGAAATTTTATATACCTACCTTTTTTTTATTTCTTTTTTCTCATAAGCTACCGCATCACAGACAGTAATGCTGAGAACAGTCGAGGAGAAACTTAACAGATACTGTTTTAAAAGTAATATTTTTCTTTACAATATTAGAACACAATAATTTAGTAATGGATAAGTCATGATTATCAAGAAGAATTAGACCGCATATTTATACCTGCAAAGTATTGTGTAATAGGTATATACATACACTACAAGCTATATACACTATACAGGATATGTTAACATGATTATAAAAAATTACATAATACAATATTTTTTCAATCCAATAATACTTAAGAATAATAGAGAAACAAAAACAATTATAATATATGTACATATATATAACACTATGAACTCTTTTGTATTCAAATTTTAGTTAAGCAAAATATTTTTTTTTCGTACTGTTAGCCATCTTGCCCTTTTAGCCTTTAGTCCTTCAGGTCTTTGATTTTTTTTCGATGTACTTCTAGCAGGTTTAGTTAAGACGATGTCGTCATTCCTTCATCATCTTTTAATTTTTTTTACCAACCATATATCACTTTTTCTACGTGACCCACTATCTGAACACGTATTAAAATATTTTAATTTTAATTTACTGCTAACCCAAGTCGAAATTTGATATTATTATCAAATTGTATGAAACCTTCGTTTGTACGTGCCTTTAGTACAGTTTCCCATCTGCTACAGAATTTACAACAGTTGTTTAAAATATGTGACTTATGTAAAAACCCTAAATCTTATAGATAATTTTTTTTTTTCAAGATTATTAAACTTTCAGTGTTTTCTTTTTGCAAAAGAGTGTAAATTGTTTAACTATACTTATAATAAAATTGTGAGTCGAATCTGTATATTATTATTTTTTTAATTTTTATTTAAATAGTCATTATTATCGATACAGAGGCTGAATATATATTTTTTTAAATTTTTGTCTATCTGTCTGTCTGGGAACGCATCACGAGAAAATCATTGGATGGATTTTGATGAAATTTGGTATGATGATAACTGGTTATCCGGATCAACATATAGAGGATACTATTTACTGCGGGAAAATATCTCATCTCTGAAAAGGCGGTGTGCCTTGCGGGTTGCTCTTGGTACTTCTCTGATAGCAGAGTTGAACGTTGGAGTAACTCCATGGCTGTTGTGTTCTGCTTTGGCAGACCTGCCGTCGAAGCATAATGGTTGAGTGCAGTGATCCTGCGACTCCCCGTTAAGACGGAGGAGGTTTTGTTGGATTTTAGTGGGTAGTACTGGCATTTCTGGCCGGTGAATCCCACATAAACACCTGTATTCGTTATCCTGTTATTGTTCGTATGCGTAAAGGCATTTTCCAACATTAAAAAGACCTACTCTGTGTTCATGGAAATTAATAGAAAAATATTATATGTGCGTCGACTTGAGAACGTCCTCCTTGTTTCGTCGAATACAATGAAAACATACCATTCATCATTCCCTTAAAGTTGATTTGAATAATTCTTATTAAGGACGCCTTAAAACTGCCGTCTCAACAATGTCTCAACAATTATTAAAGGTAAAGTTCTCCTTCTAAAATCGCTATCACTAATAAAAAAAATATTCAATTATAAAAATATTACCTATTTTATATATATTATATTATATACATATTTATATTATATATTAACGACAATATTAGAAATAGTTTTTTTTTCAAACAAATATCAGTATATGCAATACTCTGAAGTCAAAACTGTGAAATGCCACACAATAGATATCACGTCTCGTCAGACACCTACCCACTGAGCAAAAGTCTTGTTATTGCAGTGGATTTACTTACTATGATCTATTTATAAAAGTGAAAGTATGCTTGCTTCTATGTTTGTTTGACCTTCTTTCACGTCAAAACAAAGTGATAGATTGATCTGATTTTTTGTATGGAGGTACTTGGAAGGCTGGAAAGTAACATAAACTACTAAAATACTTTTTATCGTAGGAAAGCGTCTAATTCTCACGGAACAATACGTTTTAATAAAACTCATAAAGAATTTCAATTAATATGGTTATCTGAATGGAGATAATTGATGCTTCTGTGTACCCAGGGATGAACTTGAGCCTTATGTCACCTTCGTTATGTTTTTGTATAAATAGAAATAGCTTTTAGGAAAGAGATTACATATGTGTTTATTCAGGACTTAATATTTATATGAGTATTGTAAAAAATTAACGTAGAAAGTTACTACAGCTTCAGAGATGCGAGGAGCTATAAATAATATAAGTTTCACATAAGAAATAAATTAAATGGCATCTATAAAATGTCATCATTCTCTTATCCTTGCATATAGCAATTATAATTCAACGCCCTTGTAACAAACAGTAATTCCTCAACAAATGGCGTACCTTGAACGCTTATCGTTCGTGACCCATTTTGAAATAAAAATACACGATTACAGAATCATTTGTACGTTATTTGTTTAAATAATATGACCATGTATGTGTAATGAGGATATGTGATTGAACGTTTGAGTATGTATTTTATTTTGTACTAGCGATATGCTCTGGTTTTTTTTTGGTAAAATTGTCACGGTAGGGGGGGGGGGGGGGGGTCATTGGCGTCCAGCAACCCGGGCAAGTGTCAGGGACACATTAGGAGGTACCCACTCTGGTGGGCAGTGATCTATGTAGATTAATCCTGGTACTTCTCTGATAGCAGAGTGGACTTCTCTGATAGCTTTGGTTGTTGTTGACAAAGACCTACCGTCGGGACATCGTGGTTGAGTGCGGAATAGATCGACGCTCCATTAAGACGGAGGAGGTTCCATTAGGTTTTAGTGGATAGTGTTGACTTATATAGCTATACCCCAACGTTAAAAAAGGTGATTTTTTATCGATCTTACTGAAATCCTATTTTATTTGATATTGCATTGTATTCAGTCCTTTTTAACGTTCCACTGCTGGGCACGGGCCTCCTTTCAACACAAACACAAGGGGGATCAGACCATAGTCCACCACACTGGTCAAGTGCGGGTTGGCGGTTCATGTCTTTTGAAAACTTGCTAGGTTCTCTCAGACATGTGGGTTTCCTATTGGAACATGTGTTGTTATCGCACATGAAAAAATAATAAATAAATCTTTCCTAATAAAACGTACTTTATCTAATATAATTATCTTTATTATTTCTTTTATTAGAAAAACTCTTTGTAATTGCTGTTATTTACATTTTTCAATTGTTACTCTCAAGTGAAATGAACTATTAGTGCTTTGTTAGTTTTTATGCTTGCGATAGAAAAGTTTGATAAAGGACTAATTATTACAAATGTAAAACACTTTAATAGGCGAGTGGGTAAAAAAATAATAGTTATATTATTTTATTATTAGTATATTATTTTTAGGCAGTGATAGCCCAGTGGTAACGCGCTCGCTTGGGAAACCGAGTGAAGCGGGTTCAAATCCCGAGTCTCGCACCTCTGATATTTTCATGTGCGAATCATTTCTAACATGATTACCACTTGCCTTACGGTGAAGGAAAACATCGTGAGGAAACCTGCATGTCTGAGAAAACCTAGCAAGTTTTCGAAAGACATGTGAAGTCCGCCAACCCGCACTTGGCCAGCGTGATGGACTATGGCCTGATCCCCCTCATACTGAAGGGAGGCCCGTGCCCAGCAATGGGATGTTAAAAAGGGCTGAATACGAATACATATTATTTTTGCTTGTTTCATAGTAGGAAGAATCGGTAAATCTTTTCTTTTAAAACCTTCGTACTAAGCAGTGTTAATATTGGCACCAGTCCACATAATATATACTTATCAAGGTCCAAATGATAATATCGATGACAAATCTTAATGAGTAAGGCTATGTATGTTTATCTCGCTTTCATTGTATCTCCGAAATGTAGGTCAATGTGTGAAGGATGTCTGCGTTAGCTGCGTAAATATTATCTGACCGACTTTTTATCATTTGTTTTTAATGATTGTTCGCGGCCACTTAAGGGTTGCCGCACAATATTTCTTTTTAAAGGATTTATAAGTTTTTTTTTAACTCTCTAAACCTGTAGGGAATTTTTAAAAAGTGAAGTTCCTTTCGAGGTTCCTTTAGTAGTTTCAATAAATTTCTTTAAAAAAAACACCAACATTGATCAGAGTAATATATCAAAAGTAATTTTCCCAAAAGGTAGTGGTAGTCCAGTGGTAACCGAGTGAAGCGAGTTCAAATCCAGGGTCTCGCACCTCTGATATTGTCATGTGCGAATCATTTCTAACATGATTACCACTTGTATTAAAGGGAGGCCTGTGCCCAGCAGTGAGACATAAAAAGGGCTGAATACATATATATACAATTTTCGCTGTAAAGGTGACCTGTTTTTTTTAATTTATATATAAGAGATAACATATTTATGAAAATAAAGAATAATGAAAATCGATTCACAATTGACAAAGATATAGTGTAACATACCGACAGTAAAATTATAGAACAGAGTGTTACTAATAATAACTTACCTCCACCTTTATGAAATCCACAAAAGATATTTATTATCGTTTCATCATACACAAATGCATTCTAAATGCAATAATTGATTATGTTTAGGCAAAAAATTACGTAAAATATTTTAAATTTTATCAATGTTTGTTTATCATATCATAAGTTAATGCGCGTTACAAGTGCTTTTAAAAGATAAATAATTAAATATTTAAAAAAACTTACAAACAAGATATTTATCAGGAGATGTTATCTTTTAATAAAAAGTGGAATATTTAAACATTTTCTATGAAAATGCGTAAATAATAAAGGCATTCGTTGGTCCTTACTGCTTGAAAATAAATGTTAGTGCGATTTTCAAAGTGAAGTTTGTTGCTTATAAACTTAAACACACACGTAGAAACTTTCACTGTTATAATAATATATAGTATAATATATAATAATATATAGCTATAATAGTAGTCCAATATAATACTCTTATAAAGTAAATTCAGTGACTTAAAATGATAGGTACTTTCTTAGATTTACGCGAATATTTGCCATTTATACATATAATAAAACTGTAGAGTTTGAATGTCTCTACATAGAAAAAAAAATGCTAAAAACTGACTCAGGAGGACGTAAGAAGAGAAATAGAACAATTACATTTTATTTTTTTCAATTTTTTTGTTTTTCTGTTTGTTTGTCTGTTTGACTCTTTGTACGAGTTAAACTCCGAAACTGTTGGACCGATTTAAATGAAATTTTGCATGGTGGTATCTTATATCCCCGGTCAACATTTTACATACTTTTTATCCCGAAAAATTAAAGATTTCCCGTGGGATAGTTAAAAAAACTATAGTAAATTATACAGCTTAGTACACAAAAACTACTGATTGGATTTTAATGAAACATTTATGTACAATAATATAGTTCATACATCAGAATAACAAAAAGGCTACTTTTTATCCCGGAAATAGTACATTTCCCGTGGGATATATTTGTTTTTGATTGTCTAGAGGCGACCCCGCGAGCGAAACGAGGATGAGCCGCTAGTTTTAAATAAAACTGTTCTGATTTTTTCGCGAATTTACTTAGAGTTTTGGTTCCCGACGTTTCGAATGCTTTACTTTAATCATGGTCACGGAAGAGATAGTTTTATTTAAAATGCTTAAAACAATTTCAATATCATATAACAAATAATATTTTCTTGATGCTTTAGATGTTTTCCAATGGCTTATTTTAAGAGTAAGTTCATTGCCTGGGTAAAACCTCTTCTGTGACTGTAAATGTGCATGGAATGTATCCAGACATTCTTGTACATCGAAGATTTATTTTTAATCTTTGGCGCGATATATGTTTATTCTTATATTCTAGTAACCCCTAGCTTTGCTCAAACCAAAACTTCATTGGATACGCCATTTTGTATCTTATTACTACTGAAATAATTGCTAGATTTGAATAAATAGTCAATCAGTTTTAATAATAATATGTTAAAAACTCGTCGATCTTTTGGTATTAGAAGAAAAAAGTGGATTTTTAATGTATAAAAAATGCTTTGGCTTCTTAATATTTCACTAAATTATTTCTTAAAAACTTTTTTATATACTTTATGTTATAGACGTGACATCGTGCTTCTCACTTCTTAATAAATGTTAAAGTTATTTAGAATTCGGACTAAAAATCGTGCCAGCTTTTACACTTATATGGGTATGAAAGTTTTAACATTAGCAAATGTTTAAAAGAGACCCTAAAACACAATACATTCCCGGTTTTTGGCTATGGAACCCTAAAAATAAAAATTAAAACAAACAATAAATAATAGTTATTTTTATTGAACGTAAAAATACATTCAAATTGTAAAATATCAATAATAACACAATCTTGTTTACAAATTTCAAATCTGAGCAGCATTAGTGAAGTACAGGTGTTATGATGTGATATTGTAGTTACTAATACTTTTTTTTAGCTATATTAATAAATACTAGTAATCGCCGCGTGGTTGAATATCAACCTTATTCATTACGTTATATATTTATTGTCTTGCGTATATTACAATATTAATCTATTCTCAATTTGACCACAGACTTCAACAATAAATAGAAGGGTATACATATATGCGTGTGTGTGTCTCAAATACATGGTAGTGTGTGTAATGTTTTTTTTTTATTGATTTAATGTATTTTTTATGCATAATTTTAAAAAAATATTAGCATTCCGCACTCCTTCTCTATACAAACTACAAGTGTGGTCCATCGTCCGCGCAATTTTCGTAAAAAGGGGTACAAAGTTTTTGCGTCATGTATTAATATGTAGAAATAATGTTGTATTTTTGACCGACTTTAAAGATAAAGAGATACTCAAATTGGATATACATCACATGATGTTTCTGCGTTTTTTTTATGTTTCAGTTGTGATGTGCATAACGGTTTTATAATACTATATTCAGCCTTTTTTAACGTCCCACTTCTGGGTACGGGATGCTTCAATGTGAGGAGGATCTGGCCATAGTCCACCACGCTGGTCTATGGCGGGTTGGCGGACTTCATATATCTTTCGAAAACTTGCTAGGTTCTCTCAGACATCAGGTTTCCTTACAGTGTTTTACTTTACAATAAGACAAATGGAAATTATGTTGGAAACGATTCACGCACGAAAATATCAGAAATGTGAGACCCGGATTTGAACCCACTTCATTCGGTTTCCCAAGCGAGCGTGTTACTACTGGGTTTATACTGTCTTATAAAATTAGTAGAGGTAAAGTACTTATTAATATATACATATAAGTTTAATTAATCTATACAGATAAATAAAATTGAAGTGTTTGTTTGTAATGTCAAAACAACAGCTTTATACTAAATGCATATGGAATTATATACGGTACTTCTAAGAAAAACACCATTTTTTTAATTTTGTCTGTCTGTCTGTCTGTCTGTTTGTTCTGGCTAATCTCCGAAACGGCTGGACCAATTTTAACGGGACTTTCACTGGCAGATAGCTGCTATTATAAGGAGTAACTTAGGCTATTTTATTTTAAAAAAATTATTAGGGTTTCGCTCAAAAAAATTAAAACGAACCTAGGGACGCACCTGAGCGAAGCGAGGGTAAGTCGCTAGTTTATAAAATATAAACATTATACGTTGAAGATATTATACGTTAAACATTAACGTGTGATGTTTACGGGTGCAAGAATCTGAGCGCGTTGCCTCGAGTTTAAAGTCACGATTCAAGGATAACAAATATTTATCGCGATACCTTATGAGTTTTATTTTGTATTAAATTTTAAAAGGTAATATTTAAAAGTAGCTACCTAAAATATTTGATGAGATCTTTCCTGCGAATGCAAAAAACCCCCGGTCAAAGACTTTTTGTTTACTGCTCTAAAAGATAAATTAGATTTCACGTTAATTTCCAAATAAAGAGGTAGGTAGATTTGCTTTATTTTAGTCACTAATACAGTAAATTATCAGCAAAAAAAATATTATTATCATCTGTGCTAAGTAACTTTGTATTTCTAAAAAAGCCACTTAATATACCAGGATAAATAGAACCCTGTGTAACTCTCCGAATCAAATACTTACTTTATTTAAACATAATATTTACTAATTCAAAACCATGTATATTTCACAATGTACATAAATCTTCATAAATCATATCTTTTTTTAATATTTTAAGAGCGTTGTTGCTAAGACGACTGTGCCGCTCTAGGTGAGGCTTAAGTTAGTCTAAAGTTACTGCACATTAGGTATCGCAAGAATACTATTTATTTCTCCCATATTATACTTACAATTATTTATGTATATATTAAGCAGTGCTAGCCCCGCGGTAACGCCCTCGCTTGGAAAACCGAGTGAAGCGGGTTCAAATCTCGGGTCTCGCACCTCTGATATTTTCATGTGCATTTTCAACATGATTACCACTTGTCTTACTGTGAAGCAAAACGTCGTGATGAAACCTGCATGTCCTAGAGAACCTTACAAGTTTTCTAAAGTGATATGCAGCCCACCAACCCGCACTTGACCAGGGTAGTGGACTGTGGAATGATCCCCCTTGTATTGAAGGGAAGCCCGTTATACTTACGTTTGTAAATATAGAAGTAATATATCAATCGAATCGAGATATGTCGTTAAAAACCGGCCAAGTGCGAATCAGACTCGCGCACGAAGGGTTCCGTACCATTATGTATAAAAACGGCAAAAAAAATAATGTCTGTTGTATGGGAGCTCCCCTTAAATATTTGTTTTATTTTAATTTAATTATCTATTTTTAAAGTGAATATATAACTAAATATTCTGTGAATATTTCAAGCGTCTACCTGCTGCCGTTATCAATATCGAGCAAAAACGAGCAAAAAAATCACGTTTGTTGTATGGGAGCCCTCTTAAATATTCATTTTATTCTGTTTTTTAGTATTTGTTGCCATAGCGGCAACAGAAATACATCATCTGTGAAAATTTCAACCGTCTAACTATCACGGTCCATGAGATATAGCCTGGTGACAGACGGACAGACAGACAGACGGACGGACAGCGAAGTCTTAGTAATAGGATCCCGTTTTACCCTTTGGGTACGGAACCCTAAAAAAGTTAGTGCCTTTAAAGAAGAGATTGTTCTCTTCTTGGCTTGAATGATTTCTACATAAAACAAACAATTTGTTGGTAACTACTCTCATAATTTAAGGGGCGTTACGAGACTTAGTTACCAACTTAGCGCATAAATATTATTGCTGAATGTGTATGCATTATTATTATCTTTCTAGTTCAATGGCATAACTTAGGTACTTGACAATTTAGGAATCTTTATTGACACATATTATTTTTATGAATATCCAATAATTTATAGTTAATTTAATGACAGAATTGAAATAAAAAACAAAATAAAATATAATATAATAGTTACTGCTCGCGACTCTACCTGGATTTTCTTATAAAAGCTTAGTTTAGAAGTAAGCAGAATGGAGCACTGGCTGTGAATGGAGCACATAGTTGTTATAGTATACAAAAGTTGTTTTCATCTATACATATAATAAAATTCTGAGTCGAATCTGTACATTAAATATTTTTTGGAAAATCTTATTGAAATAGTCATTATTATCGATAGGCTGAACCTATAGTTTTTAAAATTTTTGTCTGTTTGTCTGTCTGAGAACGCATCACGACAAAACCACTAGACAGATTTTGATGAAATTTGGTCGGTCAAGATATAGAATACCTTTTACTGTGGGAATGTATCTCATCTCTAAAAAATCTATACTAAACGTTAAAACATAACTAGAGGAGAACCCGAGTGGAGCGAGGGTGCGTCGCTAGTATAAAATAAAAAAATATAGCTAATGTTTATGCTTACAGTTTCATCTAAGAGCTGTATATAATAATAATGTAAACTTTTCTGATTTTGGTCACAATAGAGACAGTACCTACTCATAATCATCATTAAGCAATACTTTTAGTTTCTTAACGAAACATGATCATTGTAATATTTATATCAATAACCATGATCATGATTACAATATCATCAAGATCACTATGATTAACACAAATATTGATCTCATGCTGAGTTCAACGTACGGCCTCCTGCGTAGGCAGACACATTGCAACACCGCCGATACATAAATAATCAATTGATTTTTTTATTTTAATGTATGTGTAAAATATATGTTGAAACAAACATTTTGAATTTATAGTTAATATGCATAGTATAAACTTATTTCAGCTTTGATAAAGCTTTTTAATTCTGATAAACATATCACACATGAAATATGCACATCCTTCAACGTGTGATATTATGTATTCTCAGACAGTAATATAATTAGTATTATAGTGATGTTCTATAACCTAATTTCTAGAACAGCAGCTAATTTCACTGAGAGTCGAAAGACATTAGACTGTCTAAAGTTACTGCTTAATAAAGATCTATTACGGAGAAAACTCAATTGCACTTTTGGTTTTATCCAGACTGATTTTTATAGCGATCGATCTCAAACTAACTAAACTAAGAAGGCAGGCAAAAGTCAAACAAGGTTTAATATTTAAGTCATCATATCAAGCTTTCCGCTGTACTAAAAACATATTCTCTACCAAGCCTACTTCATCTTAATCTATCAAACAGCAATTTATTATATTTATTTATTTACAATTAATAATTCATTGAAACAAAAGAAACATCGCATAGCAATTTATAGTTCCGGTTCCTGCATTTAATTAGTTTCCGCCAGACTAAAAACTTCTGAAATCAAATAAGCCATCAATCTAATCACAAACCATTGTCGGATGTCTAAAATAATAAAAGGATGCGCACACGCCGGATTTTATACCATTTAAGAAAGGGGTTCGATTTTAAAATTAGACCGACGCGGCGGAAATCGCTGGGTGCTGAATCATGCATCTCTGCATGTTACGACTGAAGTCCATCGGCTGTTAAATAATATCTATATGAGAACTAATATGGTATATAATATTATTTATTCATTAAATACAAAAACCTGTAATACTGTTTAATATAGTACTTGTTTTAATTAAAAAAAAAGAACTGTAAAAAAACAATTGTAGATTAATAATCAACTTGTGATTACTACCGTACTTAAATTCCAAAAGTTTATTGACTTCACGTAAATTTCAATATTTTTGGATAGCAAATATTATATTAAGCTTACATAAGTATGTTATGGCGATTCATTAAGGCTAAGGCACACTATTCCAGTTCCTATTAGATTACGAGCCATAACATTAAGGCAATAATTAGTCTAAAACAATTACAAAGGGAGATAGATACCTATACTAATATTATAAAGCTGACGAGTTTGTTTGTTCGTTTGGTTGAACGCGCTAATCTCAGGAACTACGAATCCGATTTGAAAAATTCTTTTTGCATTAGATAGCCCGTTAACTGAGGAAGGCTATAGGCTATATATCATCCCGGAAAAACGTACGGTTCCCGTGGGATAGATTTGTTTTTGTCTAGGGACGAACCCGAAGCGAAGCGAGGATGAATCGCTAGTTTGGAAAATAAAATTATTTCTTTTTAGTTATTTACGGCAAATAATTGAGTACTCTCACGTATATGCTTATTTTAATGTCACAAAAGGCCATTATTGCGCCTATTTAAAATCATACAGTAGTTCTAGATAGTTCTGGGATTAGTTCCTTGCTTAATTTTAATAAAACCATATGAAAATTGCTAGTTTTATTTTAATCTACCTAATGGGAAATAAAAGTTTATTTTTTGCTTATATCCTTGTTGTATACATATTATAATTCGTTCAATTCTTTTGTTTAGTGTTTACTAGGAGTGCCGTTTGGGCATTTTACTTTGCCGATATAACGTAGAATGGACAAGACAGAATAATTCATATAATCGCTATTGCGACTCCTTAACAGTACTTTTAAGGTTAGTTTTAAATTCATTTTACACCAATCCAAATTTTTTTATGTCCCTCTTTTGAGGGGCGTTTCCTCGATTCAAGGAGGATCAGGCCATAGTCCACCACAATTGCCAAGGCCCTGTTGGCGGACATCACACTTCGTTTGGAAACTAGTTACATAATATGTTCTCTCAGAGTTTAGATCCTACAGATGTTTTCTTCCGGCAGAAAGCGAGCGGTAATCATGCTGAAAATAAAGCCAATCCAATATTTTCATAACTGTTTAGCCACTAATCGATACACACATAACCTGATGATTTAATTATACGTACATATATTCGATATCACTTACCTTATATAAATATAACGATTATATACTTGCGTTATACTGTTTGTATGAATGTATATATGTTGATTTTTGTATGTACATATGTATGTGCCTACCATTTTGTATATTATTGATTCTTTTAACCTAAGGTTGCCTGGAAGAGATCGCTTCCAGCGATAAGGACGCTGCTATTCATCTCTTTTTTATGTATATATTTTTCTTCTTTATGTAAATATTGTGTGATGCAATAGTGTTCTATAATAATAATAATTACTTAACTTTGCTGTTCAATTTAACCACCTAACAATAAATCATAAGTAACTGAATTAAATAGATATACAATCTGTGTGCAACAGTGATCTATAAAGTGCAACAAAAGCAAGATGGCCGTCTGCGCGCGCGCCTGTCCGTGAACCTGGCGCTAAATTTACACACGAAGCGTCATCCGGTGAGTGGACAAAGATAGATATAGCAGATGTGGAGATAGGTATTTCATATAATTTGCTTGTATCTACTTTAATGCTGAGATATTTTTTGAAGTAAAACTTCTTAACGCACGCTTTACTTGGGGGGTAAGCTGGTGAATGCGTTACGAAAAAATGTACGTACGTTTGTTGCCATGGTAACCGTTGTTATTGTCTGACAAATGATATATAATATTATATCCTTTTCTTAAATGATATTCTATAAATATATGATTGCAATATGCCTAATATGCCTAAATATTTAAAACATAAATTGAATTTCATAAAGAGTACCGATAATCTACAGAAGTTTTACTTCGTGCGCGTGTACACATTCATACACGCACCCTTTATTTTTTTTAATTTAGAATATATAATTTTTATAACATATTCAGAAGTCAACGTTCCAAAAAAATATTGTTTGAGATATTTAAAGTATTTTTTATAGTAAACTTATATACATGTATATACAAAAATAACAATATTAAATATATGACATTATAAAAGTTAAAGTACTTTTTTTTAAATTAGCCTAATATTGACATAATTCAAACTATCTTTTTCATTTCCCGCTTGAAAATCTTACGAATTAAAATATAACTTCGAAAAAATTAGGAAAAATTTTAAGTGAAAAAATTCAGTATTTTGTTGTAACTAGACAAACACACCTTACTCGCAAGATCATTACAAATAAACAAATAAAAATCACAACTTTATTTACTAAAAAGTAATAAATGCTGCTTTATTATAAATATGTTGGGACAAATATTGGGACATTAACACACAACACCATCTAGTTCCATGGTAAGCTTCGAGGCCTGTGTTATGGATACCAGATAGTTGATACACTACACATATACAACTTTAAATACATACATATTATAAATATAAACACCCATGACTGGAGTACAAACATTCGTATTCACCACACAAATGAATGCCCCCAGCGGGACTCGAACCCGCGACTGCTGGCACAGCAAGTAGGATCACTACAAACTGGGCCGAACGTGTCGTCAAATCAATTATGATCCAATAATAGTATTTAAAATTATGTACCACATCTGAATAATCTATGACAAGATGAGTAAGGAGAAGCAGTGCGAAGGTCAACATCTCGGTACCAATGACTCTGCGACCCTGAGATCTGTTCCTAGTTTGAACACTGAACCTACAAGCAAGATTTTTTTTAAGTATACGTTTAAGGCCGCATTTTATTTCACTGTCAAGAGATTTTAATGAACTGACTTATGAGAAAAACAGTAATTATATTTTTATAAAATGAATTATTGCTATTTTTGATGAGACTGCTAATGAAAATATTATCTTCAATACTGATCAAATATTTCCAAAGGAGTATCAACTTTAAACCTTTTTGCATCCCCTATAAGATTACAACATATAATCAAAGTTCTTGTTTCATTATATCATAAAACATGTGAAAACCAAAACTTTTCACATAATGTACCCCTGTCATCGGTTGTTTTATCGTTATTATCATGCGCAGTGGCAAAAGCCACTTATTCACTTGACTGCATTGTTATTTCTGTAGAAAAATATAGGTGTTACGTAGAATTTTTGTCTGTCTGCCTGTCTGTTTGGGATCGCATCACGAGGAAACCACAGGACAGATTTTGATGAAATTTGGTATAATGATAACTGGTTCTTTTTTAAATGTTGGGAAATGCAATTACACATACCACCTGCATACATACAGGTGGTTATGTGGGACTTACCGGCTAGAAAAACCAGTACTACCCACTAAAACCCAACAAAACCTTCCCCGTCTTAATCGGGCGTCGCAGGATCACTTACGCACTCAAATATGACGCCTCAACGGTAGGTCTGCCAAAGCAGACCACAACATCCATGGGGTTGCTCCAACGGTCCACTCTGCTATCAGGAGCAACAAACATAGATGGCACACCGCCCACCGAGGTGAGCCGCCTCCCGATGCGTTTCTTGGCTTCGCGCCCGGCTGAATTGCCGAACGCTAATGAGCAAGGTGAACGCACGTGGGGGGGGGGGGGGGGATAACTGGTTATCCGGGTTAACATATAGGATACTTTTTACTGCAGGAAAATATCTCATCTCTGAAAAATCTATAAAAACCGTCAAATCGTATCTAGGGACGAACCCGAGCGGAACGAGGGTGAGTCGCTAGTTTATATACAAATATACGAGAATTGCTCATTTAATATGATATGTAAGATAAGAATAAAAACAGAAACTTCTGACTGTCGGCATAGTAGGCTAACGCATTAACCATTAGGCTATTCAGATGGCAGCGAAAAAATTACGAATCATATTGCACGGGAAAATCAATGAATTTTCCCAGATATAAGACCTACTTAGATTGCAAACTTCATCGAAATCGATAGAGCCGTTTTTGGAAAACGTGATTACAAATACACTTAATATACAAATATTGCTCGTTTAATAGTATAAGATATAAATAGTATACAACTAACCAAATATTAAAGTTTTTCAATGCCATAGAGAGTAAATACAGATTAGAGGAGCATTACTGTATGAAGAAACTGCAGTAATATCAATTTTTATTGCAATTTCATATTTATTATTATTACCATACTGTAGTGAATTTTTATCGCTGTTAATTAAAATATAAAGAGCTGCGATACATCTGCAGTAAAAAATTAACACATTTATGTCACAATAAACTTCTGAAGTGTAAATTTAAAATATTAAATAAATGTAATAAAATGTTTAGATAAGTTTATTTGCATCTTTTGCATCAGACACAAGAGTCATCATATCATATTCGACGACACGTTTGGTTCAGTATGTAGTGACCCTACTTGCTGTGCCAGCGGTCGCGGGTTCGAGTCCCGCTGGGGACATTCCTTTTTGTGATAAGCACGAATGTTTGTACCCCAGTCATGGGTGTTTATATTTATAATATGTATGTATTTAAAGTTTTATATATGTAGTGTAACAACTATCTGGTATCCATAACACAAGCCTCGAAGCTTACAGTGGAACTAGATGGTGTTGTGTGTCAATGTCCCAACATATTTAATTTAATTTATTTAAATATTGACACCATTGCACGTCACTACTGTGCACAGCTGCACCGTTTTTATATTCGCACGGGTAGCACTAATTCTGTTGATCCGATCGCAACCAAACTTCACACCCGCTTCACACCCGCTGGGCTAATCTGACTTTGAGTTAAAATTGCCTCAAAATTTCATCGAAATCACTCCAGCCGTTTCGGAGCCCATACTGAACATACATAAACACATCTATTTTTATATAGATACATAGATATGTACATATTAAAATATTTTCTTGTGCTTGAAAAGTTATGTACGTTTCCCTTTGTTTCTGCGTATCTACATTAACCAGAGGTAAATGCACGGTATTTTAAAGTTATTTTCGATGTAAGGGTGCGTTTACATCAAACGAGCAAATGCTCATTCTATCCCCACCCTATCAAATTCTTTTAATGTAAACAGAGACAGAGCATTCTTTCGTTGTTCTCTCTGCGTTCGCAAACATTCTATAGAATATTCTAAGAATGCTCACTCGCTTGATGTAAACGGCACTAGAACGTGCGAACAATTGCTTAGAGCGTTCTAAGATGTTCGAACGCGCTCGCTCCCCGTAGCGGTCTCTTCAAAGCGTTCTTGTGTTCTAGCAATTTGAATATTTACGAGTACATACCTACTTATCGAATCATGGATTGGTCTCAAGATAAATGTCTATTAATGTCTATTAACTCCTCGCGGACCGCGAGCACACCGGTGTGCTAGATAACAATTGAATTCTCGGAAATTCGCACGGATTTCT
Source organism: Fabriciana adippe (assembly GCA_905404265.1). Classification (NCBI taxonomy): domain Eukaryota; kingdom Metazoa; phylum Arthropoda; class Insecta; order Lepidoptera; family Nymphalidae; genus Fabriciana; species Fabriciana adippe. The sequence goes on from FR990009.1 coordinate 7,718,494, forward strand.
TAGAATTTGTCCGGGAGGGATTAATAAAATTTGTCACCCACCAACGTCTCTTTCTTCTTTTCTTTTTGACTGTTTGAGACAAAATAATAAATGCAGCACTTGCAATTATAATATCGCTGCCAGAGTCGGACATAACCAAAGAATATATAACTACACCGTGAAAATTGAAATAATGAAACACTATCAACCACAGAATTGACATGAATGGACAATGAGTATTCGTTCGGCTGATCTAAACGTCATTGCAAGAATTCTAGTTCTATGTTCTCATTTTGCTCGTTGATCTTTTGGTGTAAACGCTGAAATCGAGATTTCGTTTACACTAAAAGAACAAGAAAGAATGCTCTTGCTCTAGCTCTAGTTCTTTGTTCGTTTGATGTAAACGCACCCTAACATATTGCACATTCGTACACGTTTTATTGCAGAATCAAACAACTCTATTACTTCTTATTTATTTTAATCTTGGACACACAATGGATCGTAAACGAGACTTAACGTACTTTTTGATAAAATTTATACTAATCGTAAATATGAAGTCTCGAACTAAGTTTTTTTTCTATTAAGATAGTGATTGAAGTCTGAAATAGTATTCTAATTAGCTGTTTATTGTACTATCCCTGTACCCAAAGTATATGAAATAAGAAGCAAAATTAACAAAGTAAATATGCTTATATTAACAAGAAACAAATAATGAATATATTACTTTTAGTCTAACTTATTCCCTTAATCTGAGTATGAATGTAAGCAAAAACCTCATAAATTCAAATGTTTGTTACTTTTAAACCATTGCAGCAATTTCCTCATATTTTTATTAGCGACAGGATGCTAAGAACTTCTCATTTGCATATAAATTATGCTGCTATCGTTGAGGTGACACTATTATCCCTATTTTTTTTTTTGTTAATATTTTGGTAGTAAACTATTTGAAACACATACTGAAACACAGTTTGAAAAGTTTAAGTTTAAAAAAAAATCATTTAGGCATAACAGAAGTTTACCAAAAATTACTTATCTTTACTTATTTTTCCAATACAAGACAACAATCAAGTAAATAAATGCCTTGTCAAGTTTTGTTTTCCTTGCAATATGAAATTACTCTGTTCACAACAACATCAAAATAATTATGTAAAAACTTAAATAACAAACAATGAACGTACCAAGATGGCGTCGCACACGATGTATTCCAAAACGATCACATTGCTATAAAAGGTTAACAATTATGTTTATTCACAAAGTGCATATTTTCAACCAGGATCAACTTTAAAAGTGGGTAACATTGAAAAGTTCATTGGTATTATATGCACTTCCTGGCTTACGAGGTCGCTTCGGCGCCGGCGGCCATCATGCATTTTTTGACGTTTATTTTTGGCGGGCTTTTGTACTTCGTTTAGAAATGGTAAGGACAAATGCATATGACAAAGATAATTAATTTTTTTGACACATATTCTCTTTATTAGTTACACTACGTAATGATTAAAAAATATACTTTTTTTTATATAAGTATTTTATTTTTAACAAGTACTCAAAGGCTCGTATATAGTATGTATTATTATACAATATACAAACTATAAATTTGATTTTCATTTGCGGGAAGAAATAAATAGACATATTGTTATAAAGTAAAATTTTAGGTTCTTTTATCCCTATTTTTTTGGTAGCCACGCGAGCTCAATAATAATAATATTCTTTTTAATATGATACATACACGACATTTAAATAATAGTATGTAATTATAAATTTTAACATCGACATTGGTTTTGGAAAAAAAAATTGTATGAAAAAAAAAATGAAAAAAAAAATTGATATTGATTCTTCAAAACCATTTGAAAAATATTATACCTTTTACAAGGATCGTTAAATTAAAATACCAATTCGTTTCATGCAAAACACAATTGATGTGGCAAATAGCATGATTGCATGCGATGCATATTCCCGACCATAACTGTATAGATGCGCGCGCGCCGACCTGCCGCAACGCGTTCGCGCTCAAGGACAGGCGCAAGAAAGGCATAGAGTTATTGTTATAATATAAAATTTATATATGTTCCTAGTCCATTCGATTATCATGAAGAGTCGTTATTATATAACATAGCGTAGTAGAGTTTTTTTTATTATTATTCCTAACAGACGAGCAGAGAAGCGCGTAAAGATTAATAACTCTTATACAATATATGTATAACTCGTACAATATAAAATACTCGTAATATCTATATATTATGTAAAAGATATAAATTAATAGATAATTATAACAGTTAAAAGATCTTTAACAATTGAAAAAGCAATTAGGGAAATTCTAAAACCATAGTGCTTGTAAATTAGCTTGTTGTTTTCCTCATTTGATCATCAAATTATAGCTTTAAAGAAATGAAATCATTTGTAACATAACATAGCTATTAATTATAATATATTTTATAATATATTACATTTCGTGCATAGTATCATGATTTTAATGACGTTTATGTCACTTGTATATAAATATTTTTCTTAAAATAACTTACCACAGTCGTAAAAGGTTTATACATAACGTATTAAAGTAACAATTGCTGACGCAATTGAAGTTATTTTACCTACTAAAATTCTAAGAAAATAACTTTTAAAATTTTATCTTATTTAAAAAGAATATGATTTCAATAAAACGTGACATAAAATGACATTTACTACGTATGATTTCGTGAACGGCCTATAGTGGTATAAATGCTAGCTTTTACGGCTTCACGTCTTGGGTCTTGGATCTCTTGGATCTTAGGAAGTCTTAGGTTCGAGTCCAGGCTCGGGCCAGGTTCAGTTATTGAGTCTTTCGGTTGAGAAAGTCTCAGTAATAGCCTGGAGCTCGGAGTTGGGAATATGGAGGTGTTTCACTCCCGTTCCTCGGAAAGCAAGTAAAGCCGTCGGTGAGCCTGTGCTTAACTCTCACTGGTCGTGTCGAAGTATAGTCCTATTGGAATTTGAGAGTGGATATTGATCAATCATTAAGAGAATCATTTTACCACTTGTCTTATAGTGAAGGAAAACATCGTGAAGAAGTCTCGTGTCTCAGAGGACATAGTAAGTTTACAAAAAACATATGAAATCCGCCAACCCGGGCTTGGTCAGCGTGGCGGACTATTACGTGATCCCCCTCATATTGAAGGAAGTCTCATGCCCAACAGTGGGACGTGTCAAAAAAAGGCTGAATAGACAACATACAAGGAATTTGTTATTTTCTACTTTAGTAGTGTTGCTGCACAATTTTGCATTTATAATATAGGCATAATAGACCGATTTCAAAGAAGGAGGAGATAATCAGATTGAGTGTATATTTTTTCTAATATACGGGATAACTTTGCTAATTGAAAAAAAGATTTTTACATTACAATAAAAAAAAATCCATCCCTAAGGGTGGAACGATTAATTATTTTTAAAGAGCTTCTAAAACTTGATGACATATATTATTTTCAGAGCCCAAATTAATATAACTAAAATTATATTAATTAATTAATATAACTAAAATTATATTAATTAATTAATATAACTAAAATTATATTAATTTGGGCTCTGAAAATAATATATTATGTCATCTCCTTTCATTTCGCAGTGCGTATTACGAGTGGTGAATAAACAATCGCCGCCTCACGAATCGGACGTCAAGGCCGGACGTCGTTGTCCGCTTTGTTGACGCTGTTAACATTCGTATTTCTTAGAAATTTCACTTTCTGGTTATGTATCTTTTAAGGCCAATGGTAATAACCTATCCTTAGATAGTTTGACCTATCAGAAATAGATATTTGACGTAACTTCTATTGATTTTCTGTTATATTTCCATCCCTAGTTTAAGGGGCGAAATATAAGATTATTATTTTTGCCTTTATAACAATATTTGGATTGACAAGTTATTTCTCTTTTAAATACTATGTATGTATGAATTGGTTACAGGTCATTGAACTTGGTTTTACACCTACATACATATATGTATATACCGTGGCCTTACATTTACGCCTACATATATGTGTATATATGTATAAGTTTAGTCTTAGGATTTTAAAATATACTTACTTGTCTGTATGTATATAAATATACATATCATTAATATTTCCTTATACATAATATTTTAATAGCGATTTTATTTATTTTTATTCGCATATAACGCATACAATATCATAAAATATTTTAAAGATTACGTATAAAACTAAACTCGATACTCGATATCATATTTATTTTAAAAGTATCGCGTAAACTTCTCATAGAGTTTTTTTTAATATTTAAAAACACATTGAATCACCTCACGAATTTAATCGTGACATGTCTTACGACGCTATTATGATAGCTTACAATATTTTTAAGTAGCCATAACTTTAAAGTTTAATTAAATTACATATACACGTTTAATATAGATCCTGTTGAATATTAATGTCTTCAGGATTTATCATCATGGCTTCGTTTAATAATAAAATACAAAATCTTACTTTATACAACCTGCTGACTGTGGTTTTGCTTATCACATGTTCCTATTTGGTCGAAAATCTATATACATATAATAAAACTGTAGAGGTCGAATGTCTGTACATAGAAAAAAATGCTAAAAATCGAGTCATTCCAGATTTTTTCAATTTTTTGTTTCTCTGTCTGTTTGTCTGTTTGTACGGACTAATCGCCGAAACTGTTAGACCGATTTAAATGAAACTTTGCATGGTGATACCTTATATCTCCGGTCAATATCTTAGATACTTTTCATCCCGGAATTTTAAAGAGTTCCCGTGGGAGAGTTAAAAAACTATAGTAACTTATACAGCTTAGTACACAAAAACTACTAATAGGATTTTAATGAAACTTTACAATAATATAGTTCATATATCAAAATAACAAATCGGCTACTTTTTACCTCGGAAAAATGTACGGTTCCCGTGGGATAGATTTGTTTTTTTTTTTGCTAGTGCCGCTAGTCACTAAATAAAAACTTTATATGATAGTAAACAGTTTAAAATTAAAGTATGTGATACTATTTTGACGACACGTTTGGATCAGTTTGTAGTGACCCTACTTACTGCGCCAGCGGTCGCGGGTTCGAATCTCGTTGAGGGCATTCATTTGTGTGATGAGTACGAATGTTTGTACTCCAGTCATGGGTGTTAATATTTATAATATGTATGTATTTAAAATTATATATGTGTAGTGAACCAGCTGTCTGGTATCCACAACACAAGCCTCGTAGCTTACCATGGAACTAGATGGTGCTGTGTGTTAATGTCCCAACATATTTATTTATTTATTTGAACTAATTTTGTGTCTGTGATTCAAAGAAATTAACAAAATCTATCCAGCTCTTAACTAACAAATACTGCGTTTGCCAGCTATGTAGGTTGAGACAAGATAACATTCTACAATCGCTTACGAAAAGAAATTTTGCAATATATTTAAAAGTATAAAGCGTTATATTAGAAAAGGGTTTAGCACTTTGGGGAATAATTTATGATTTATATACGTACTACTTTCATACAGGAACGGTAATAAAAAATTTTGATATAGCATACTAAGAAACCATATTTAACACTATCAACAAACTACGAGCGTTGTTAAATCGATACAAATTTTTGTTCTCTAAACCCTCGACCTCTACACAAGTAGGTTTGGTAATTACGCAGTAGTTGTCAATTGTATAAAAAAGATGATTTAAATTTACTTTACGTAATTTACAATACAAATTTTGCAATGATGAAATAATTTAACTTCGCTTCGGCTCTTAGAATACCGCTCTCTATATAGTCTTTATGTCGAATAAACTCTATCCCGCATGCCACTAAAACACAATAACTTTTTGGCATAAAAAATAATATTTTCGGAAGTCTCATACCTATATTACATTATATTCTTAAAGGAATAATTTCTTTAAATTATATGAATGTATGTAATCGGAATACCGATTTTTGTTTTTTTTTTTTTAATATTACTTCCGGACTTAAGTATGTAAAAAAATAAATAAATGAGAAACTTCAATTTATTTAACACAGAAGCAATAGAAGCTATATCTATACAAGTAAATAAAGTTGAGGTGTCTTTTTATAACGTCAAAATAACAGTATTTTACTAAATGTATATGAAATTATACACAGTATTTATCAAAAAAACGTAATTTTTAAATTTTTTGTCTATCTATCTGTTTGTTCGGGCTAATCTCAGAAACGTTTCGATTAATTTAGACGGTAGTTCACAGTTAGATAGTTAATGTTATAAGGAGTAACTTTAGCTACTTTTATTTTAGAAAAAGAATTAGGGTTCCGGTCAAAAAAATTGAAATATACCTACCTAAGGACGCACTCGAGCGAAGCGAGGGTAAGTCGCTAGTCGTTACTAAAATTGAATATAATAATAAGTTATTATTAACCTAATTATATATATAATTATATTTGAATAACCTATTATTATGTGAATAAATTAAATTCTGCCCTTCTGTGCTCTAAGTTCCTACGCGTGAAAAGCTCTTAATGAAGATTATAAATAAACCTATGAATTAAACTATTGTTATAATAACAAAAACTAAAACAAATTTTCAAATATAACATCATTCAGTGAAATATCTTAAATGTATCCTATTCTTCAGTTAGTTTAGGACAAAATCTATCTACGTGCCGAATTTCATCCACATCAGTTCACTTGTGATTAAGTAACAAACTTATCTCTTCACTCATAGTACATTGTTTTTTTCAAACAGGTCATCTCTAAAAGTATCAGTCATGTAGCAAAAATTTCGCAGCACCTGCAACCTAGATAGCTTTCCAGCTATATCCGCAACGTCATAATGTTTTAATGGATAGAAGGCGGGGTCGATACACTGTTCCACTGAGTTTTACTGTGCTTCAGTGTGTTTAATTTGGAAATTGTGCTAACTGGAGTCATTGACCTTTCGTTACTATGCTGTGATCGTTACGTCAACATATTTTATCTGGGATAGGCACTAATGAACGCCTAATATAGTTATCGCTTATTTTAATAATGTTATGCCTATTATGATAATTAATCATTCAGTTTGACATATATTTTGATCTAAATAAAAGTAATTTTGACTGTATGAAATAACTTTTATTTTTAACTAGCGACTCACCCTCGCTTCGCTTCGGTTTTGTCCCTAGACAAAAACAAATCTATCCCACGGGAACCGGTCATTTTTCCGTGATGATATATAGCCTATAGCCTTTCTCAGTTAATGGGCTATTTAATGCAAAAAGAATTTTTCAAATCGGATTAGTGGTTCCTGAGATTAGCGCGTTCAACCAAACAAACAAATTCTTCAGCTTTATAATATTAAGTATAGATTAAATTCAATTCAATTTTTTTGTTATTGACTTCAAAGCATTCCAGATTACTTATTTTTTTTATTGATTAAAGCGTGTGGACAAATCATGTGTGTTCACTTCCTTTTGTCAGCTTTAAACTGTATGATATAATATGATCTTTATTTCCTGCACATTTTGTTATTTTAAACCAGTATTTAATCTATGTTCTCAAAAATACATAAAAGTGGACACAATTATGTTTTATTATCAATAGTCTAAAATTAAATCACTACTTTAATTTTAGAATAAACTAACCTAGTAATATAAACTATTATAATCACAGATTAACTAATAGTTCCTCTATTATTAAAAGTAAACTGAATTAGCTGCAATATTAGTACAGTGCAATTAGTCTAAAAAACTGCCTAACATCATCCAAATTAAAAGTTTCCTTCGAACTCCAAATTGTTCTATACGGTCCACATATTATTTGGTAAAAAGTTACACCAATTTGAGCGACGGGTTTGTTTTGTGGGTTTGACGGGTAGTTTTAACCGACTTCCAAAAAGGAGGAGGTTCTATGTTCGTCTGTATGACTTTTTAGTCTTTGAGTTTAGCACAATAAGAAATTTCTCTTGTCTCCATTTTAGTCACCTTCGTTTGAATGATATTTTGTTATTTTTTAAAATAATAAAATCGATTATATCTTTATCTACATGTAAAAGAATAATTTCTAATTTATGTAAAACCGGGTTAAATCTGTTCAGTAACTGTTACATGAGCAAATACGAATCGCAAATCGATTCTATGTTTTTTACTAACAGTTCCTCTACTTAATACCACTTATAAATATATTTACAAATAAAAACTCTTTAGTTCAGTTACCTAATGTGTGACGTCAGTTCCGCTTTCCACATTTCCCGCTTTCCTGGTCGTTGACCTTCTGGGTGTGATATGACGAGTTATTATAAAATGATTATCTTGTTTTTCCAATATATGTGATTTAGTTCAATAGTTTTTTACATATCCTCGTCCTAACCGATATGATATCCATATTAATATTATAAATGTGAAAATGTGTTTGTTTGTTTGTCCTTCTTTCACGTCAAAAGGAAGCGACGGATTGGTGTGATTTACTTTTTGTTGAGAGAGATTATCTCATTCCCACGGAAAAGACGTTATAACACAACTCAAAAAAATATTTATGTTCAGAATTACTTGAAACTTGGTATTAATGCTCTTCAATACAATTAAATAAATACATGTTTTAGCATTTTCCGAAATTCATCCCATAAGATGTTAAAATAGGGGACGAAAGTTTGTATGAAACCTACCTTTTTATAGTTTTAGCGCGAGCGAAGCCGCGAGTCCTACTAGTAAATTATAAATATATACATTTAAATCCCATGGGTTAGAAAGCCAATTGAAGTACATGGGTTCAAACCCGAGCGTCTGATCTCTGATATTATCCTGGGTGAATTAATTTCATCATCATGAAGAAACATGGCTAAAAGTACCTAGAAAGTTCTCAAACCTATGAAGTTCGTGAACCGACATTTGAGCACTTTGATGGACATTGGCCTAAACTACTTCACATTGAAGGAAGAACCGTAATCAGTAGTGGTGCGTTAAAAAGCGCTGTATTATTACTGTACTGTATTATTATTACTTTTTCACTTAAAAACTGTTGATGTAATTTTTCATGTAAAGATAATAAAAATCAGCAAAGTGTTGAGAGATGTGACAGAGATTACATAATTCCTATTTCTATCCGCAGAAACTCACAAGTGAAGCTCTGGATAACTATGAGGGAAAATGAAATATTTTATAGGCGACAAGGCACTAAAATTCATGTAAATATTGATTAATATATGAGTATCTAGTATTAAGTAACCTAAAAAGAACAGCTTAAGTTTACTAATTACATAATGGATTAACAATTAACATATATGTTATGATAGTAACACTCATGAAAAACGTAAAATATAAGAAGCACCATTAAAATACATAATATCTTTCAACTCTATAATATGTAAACTGTCCACTTTTAACAAAAGTGTCATTTTAAAACCACTCAAAATGTAAATATTCAACTATTTCTGAAATATACATACATATGTATAGGAAAAAAAATTAAGGGGTGCGTGTATGAATGTGTACACGCGCACGACGTAAAACTTCTGTAGGTTATCGGTACTCTTTATGAAATTCAATTTATGTTTTAAATAATTAGGATAGGTGAAATACTAAAAATAACGCATATTAGGCATATAACAATCATATATTTATAGAATATCATTTAAAGAAAGAATATAATATTATATATCATATGTCAGACTAACAACGGTTACCATGGCAACCAGGCACCAGCTTACCCTCCACGTCAAGCGTGCATAAAAGAAGTTTTACTTCAAAAATAATAGAAACCTGTACACAGTTGTCAAAGGTACCACATGTACATACACATAACACAAAACAACAGAACGTATTCTCCACATACGTACATACACACATACAAAATAATATATTTACATACAAAAACACATTAGATCATCAATTATGACCGTTTGTGTAAATGTATAAAAAACTTGTTTAACCAACCATACCATACAGTACGTTACCTGAAAACGCCCGCCCTAGTTAAAGTTCAACAATATGAAAATCAATTGGCGGTAATGATTCTTCTAAATCGGGCCTCACTAGGCTAGTTCTTTCACCTAGTGATGTCATGATGACGAATTACTTCACTATGTTTTATACTAATAAGATACTTTGTTCTTATCTGTTCTTTATTATTAGCGCTACATATAAGTAATAATAAAACAGTTCAGTATATTTTCTCCTCTGTCTGTCTGTCGATTTTCATTTTTCATTCCTTTTTTTTCAGTAATTATTGACAAATTCTAAAAACTATAGATTCGGCCTCTGTATCGGTAATAATGTCTATTTCAATAAGATTTTCCAAAAAAATATTTAATGTACAGATTCGGCTTAGTTACAATTTTATTACATGTATAGATTTATACAAAAAAGTTTTATGTACTTTAAAAATAGTTTGTAAATATATTTTTATATCAAGTGACACGTTTAACCCCATCTCAGACAATGCTTCAAGATAAGATCACCGCTTGACTGATAACTGGATTTATTATACGCAAATATGTAATAGTGTGACGTCTTAATTTGGAATGTAGGTCGACTGTACAAGGAATTTTGTGGATTATAAGATGGCTGATAAAACATAAGCGTAACACTTTTAATTTATTATATCTACCTTAGTAACAACACTATTTGTCTGTCTTTCTACACTATCTGCCATATACAGTCTGAACAGCTGGTTCTAGATTTATGAAATAACACAATACTGTTATGCTTGTGAAAGTTTGTTTGTATTTATGTATATTTGTTACACCTCGACGCTGGATGAGTTTAGGTGAAATTTAATACATAAATAGATTATAGCCTGTGGTAACATAAAGGCTCAGGCCAAAAAAGATAATTCTTTATATGTATATGATATTATTAGATAGATGGAAGCAACCAAAAAAAAATTAACGTTAAAAATATTCTCGACTAGCGACTCACACTCGCTCCGTTTGGGTTCGTCCCAACTTACGTTTTAACGTTCAGTATAGATTTTTCAGAAGTGAGATGTTTTCCCGCAATAAAAAGTATCCTATATGTTGACCCGGATAACCAGCTATCATCACACCAAATTTCATCGAAATCTCTGCAGTGGTTTTTCCGTGATGCGGTAACAGATAGACATACAGATAAAAATGCTAAAAACTGTAGATTCGGCCTCTATATCGATAATAATAACTATTTCAATAAGATTTTCCAGAAAAATATTTAATATATAGATTTGACTCAAAATTTTATTATATGTACGGATTTTGCCATACAAGTCGTATACTTTCTTTAGAGAATAAGGTTTTTATAAAGGTATTAATTTTTCTTAGATTTACGCGAATATTTGACATTTAAATAAAACTATCTTTTTATCTAACGGGAGAGAGGTCCCGTGACCATGATTGCTGTAAAGCAATCGAAACGTCGGGAACCAAAAATCAAAATAAATCCGCGAAAAAATCCGAAAAGATAGTTTTATTTAAAGGTATTAATCGTTATTTTGAGAAGAAAACATTAACAATAATGACACTAACTATATTAATCCTTAGTCTGAGTATTATAGCTAAATACAAAAGGTACCAAATGGAATGAACCCGAGAGAAGCGATAGTAAGATTAGTATGTCTGTATATCTATATAACGCAAGTGATTTAAAAGTAGGTATATTTGTAAATTTAAAATGTAAAAAGCTCAAATAAGGGATGTTTTCTATGGGAAGTCATCATCTTCAATTAAGACATGGAAATTGATATTCTTCTGTTTTTACCAATGGGAAATTCCATTGGGTTCAATACTTGTAGGTATTATGAGTGCGAAATTGTTTAAGGTCAGATCATTGAACTGATCTGAGATGAAACGAGATGAAATATAATATAATAATAGCTTATATTTTTGATGCTGAATAGAGGCAGAAAGCCTGCGGTACAGGAAAAGTAATACAAATACGTTTTTAATATGGAGGAATTATTCGTGTTATTTTATTAGATATTTAGAAGAAAAAGGGAAGAATTATTGGGTAGATGATGAATTAGGATTAGAAAGTAATATGCGTAAATCTAATATATATATAAATATCTCGTCTCACAGTGTTTGTAGTCGCACTCCTCCGAAACGGCTCGATTGATTTTAATGATTATTTTTGTAAATGTGGTAGGTATGAATGTATGTATGTAGGAATAGGTCGAAAAGTGTTTTTCACCCTCCTACCCCCATTTTTTAATCGCGATTTTAGTATTTTTGTATAAAACATCTATACTATAATAAAGCAGTAACTTAGCGAAATCTGTACATGAAATATTTTTTTAAAACAATGACTGTAACGTATTATGTATACGATATAGACCCCAAAACAATAGTTATTAAATTTTTTGTGTGTTTGTCTGTTTGTCTCTTTGTCTGTACGCGTTTCACGCAAAAAGTAATGAACCAATTACAACGAAATTTGGTGAAGTGATAACTTATTATCCGGGTCAACATTTAGGATACTCTTTATTTCAGAAAAATCTTTCTTTTCCACGGGAAATCGTAATAAATGATTTTATCGAGTCCTCCTTAGAAACCTTCCGCTGGCTAAACCTTAAGACGTACGTCAAAACAATGTACTAAAAAATTGTAGGTCTTGAAAAAGTCAATAGAAAAATCTACAACAGTGTATGTCTATCTCTTAAGGTACACTCGCAATATCTATTCTTATCTATACCTATAATAAAACTAACTTAGTCAAATCGATGTGCGCGTTTCACGCAAAAAGTACTGAACCGATTTTAACTAAATTTTGTACAGTGATAGCTTATCACTCGGGTCAACATTTAGGATACCTTTCACTACAGGCACATTTTTCGTTCCCGCGGGAAAACGCAATGACTGGTTCTATCGAGTCGTCTTTAGAAATTTCTATGGCTAACGGTGGCTGAACCTTAAGAGATACATCAAAACAATGTACTAAAAAATTGTAGGTCTTAAAAAGTTATACAGGAAAGTTCGCAATATTATACGTCTATCACCTAAGGTACATTCGCAATTACTATTTTTATTCACTACTCGCGACTCACAGACTGACTTATCAACGTTTAGCTCAGTTCAGCAGTAAAACGTAACTAGGGACGAACCCGAGCGAAGCGAGGGTGAGTCGCTAGTTTCATATAAATATATAGCGACGAGCCCAAACAAAGCGAAGGTGAGTCGCTGTACAACATAAAGCCACAGAGTTTTTTTGTAAATTAAACGCGGGCGTAGCCGCGTGTTCTAGGTTATAAAATAAAATTATTGTATTATAGTAACTAAAATTCAAATTCAATAGACCTTATCTATGCCTTCGAGCTAAGATGAAAGTCAAGAGTAAGCCCATTTCTAATTAAAAAAAAAGTTGTTCTATGACGGCGTGACGTACAGTCATAATCGTATACCTATTCTAGTATATCCGCTTCAATTTTGATTATATTCTCCCCTTAGTCGAGTTGATTTTCAGAAAAATAAATAGAAAAGCAAGTACCTTTAACGACACGCTTACTTTTAATCAAAATCACTTGAAAATAAATACTTTAAACGAACAGATGTATTCGCATTTATAATAAATAGGTATACATCAATAAAAATAATTGTTAGTGATACAGTTGGTGTTTCAGGCCTATTTGCGCAGTACAGTGTAAACAGACCTAGATCGCCTGTTCCGGGTTCAATTTCGGACGGCAACATAATTTTTTAAAGGTCAATGTTCTAGTGAAATTGTTGCTAACGAGTTAAGGCGATTGCTGTAACTGAAATTTTGCGTGGGGTTGAGTTGAGTTGAGATATTAGTTTTGATTTTATTTGTATAAATATTTTATAACTTTAGATGGTGTATTTTGAACTAATATATGTTGTAATGTCATGTTTAATAAAACTTTTTGCTTTGTTTTTTATAACTTCATATCATAGTTTCAATTTTCCTAAGTTTAAAAAAAAATACTTTTTTATTTATTTTTAAACTTAAAAATAAACTATATCCGAAAAAATTAAATAGGTACTTAAATAAGGTTTAATTATCTCATAATTCTTTCTTAAAATATTTACTTCCTTGTAAGTTAAATACAAAACTATCTTAACCGTTTGTTCTTCTTTCACGCAGCTAGTCAATGATATAAGTCTTTAAAATTTCATGGTCACTGACAATATTATTGTGATGTAAAACGGGATATATATAATGTTTATCGCTTACTTTTGAGAGTTCCCGATATTTCGGCACTGTTACAAGTACCATGGTGTATGATCACGGGTATATCCGTCAATCAAAAGTAGGTGATGAACATGGTACTAAATGTGCCGTTTTATAACACAACTAGCGACTCACCCTTGCCTCGCTCGGGTTCGTCCCTAGGTTAATTCCCCATACAAACTTTCATCCCCATTTTCATCCTCTTTAGGAATGATTTCCGGGATAAAAGTATCCTATATGCTTCCCAGGGTCTCAAACTATTTTCTTACCAAATTTCATTTAAATTGGTTCAGTAGATCCAGAGATTACCCCCTACAACCTCACAAACTCACAAACTTTATTTCTTTATAATTTTAGTATAGATAATATATGTAGTGAATAATGTCATTTTTTACATAAAAATACTACTATTAAAACATTCATAATACATTGATTGCGTACAGGAATTGAACGCGGTACCTTTATATGCTGAGCCAGTTACATTGGTTAGCATATGTTATTTATTTCCTTACATCTATGCAGATAAATAGAATTGAAGTGTCTGTTTGTAATATTAAAATAAACGCTTTTTACTAAATGCACATGGATGTATACACGGTAGGTATACATACCAAAACAACATTTTTTACAATCAATTTTTTTTCTGTCTGTCTATCTGTCTGTTTGTTCCGGCTAATCTCTGAAATGGCTGAACGGATTTTGACGGGACTTTCACTGGCAGATAGCTGATATAATAAGGAGTAACTTAGGCTACTTTTATTTTAGAAAAAAAAAACAAATTAATTAATTAATTTTGTTTTGGGAAGCAACCTGGACGCACCCGAGCAAAGCGAGGGTGAGTCGCTAGTTTCAAATAAAAAGCCTCTTTTCTACGCCCATATTTGCTGTAAAACATTCAAAACGTACGAAGTCATGATGTTGCCTTAACAATTAAATAAAGTCGGTCAGTATACGCGTCGTGCGTCAAAACATAATCCACGCTATTAGTATCGTAGATTCGATCACCGGTACAGTCATGATATATTGCTCTTTAACAGGCCTTTTACTAACATATTTATTTTAATGTGCGTCCATTTATTCTATATTTATTTAGAATATATTTTGGTTTTTCTATTGATATTTTTAGGTATTTCAAAGCGATGAATGGAGTTTGGATTTTTGTCTGTAATAACTACATAAGCACTTTGCTGTTTCATTTAGAGTATATTTTAACCTAGTAATAACCGTACAATTTGTTTATTTTATTAGCCTATAGTTACTCTATGGAGAAGGTTTTCGTCTATCTTGACGACACGTTTGGCACAATGTGTAGCGGCCCTACTTGTTGTGCCAGCGGTCGCGGGTTCGAGTCCCGCTGGAGGCATTCATTTGTGTGATGAGCGCGAATGTTTGTACTCCAGTCATGGGTGTTTATATTTATAATATGTATGTATTTAAAGTTATATATGTGTAGTGTATCAACTAATAATCCGGTATCCATAAAACAAGCCTCGTAGGTTACCATGGAACTAGATGCTGCTGTGTTAATGTCCTAACATATTTATATTTATTTATTTATCTTATGTCTGTCCGTGCTCCGTAGAGTTCGATCATGGGCAGCCCGAAGCCGTCCACCGGCCACCTTTTATGAGTCTTACGTATGGGTCTATCTAGCTAAAGGGAGTCCTATACACGTTTGCCTACAGATCTTCACTCAAAAAAAATTTTTTTTTAATTATTTTTATTAACATTGTAAACTTTCATGGCAACTCGACAAATAAAAATTACTTTTTAAACATATATCACTTCAATTTTAATTTATGACTATTTCAGATCGGATATACACACTGGTTAAAAACTACATTAATTAAACAGCTTGAGCTTTATGTTCTTCATAAATAATCTCCATACTTTGAATTATTGGAACTTTAAAAAAATTGTCGTAAACATGTAAACTATTTCAGTTAATACGCTTTCCTTCCTTGATTCTGTAAAAAGGTCTAAATAGGTTACAGCGGGACAAAGACCTTATGTCATCTGTCAGGATTAGACCATCACCCGCCGTTCCATTTAAAGTACATGACTTCCGTGTTATTTTAAAACGTTAATTAGTTTTGTATTTCAATCTTATTAATATTCAAATGATGACAACTGTGTGGTTTATTTTTAAATTTTTACTTTTGTGTGTATTTTATTTCTTAATATGCTATTATCAGACGGAAATCTTAAATTACTTATTGTTTTAGAAGACTTCTTAGAATATTATTCTAGACGTCATATAATAAAATTGTAACTGATCGCTGTCTGTACATGGAAGATATTTGATAAAAACTATTATTGGGGGTCTTTATTCATGCAATAGAACCCAAAACAATGATTTTTAGAATGTTTGTCTGTATGTGCGCTTGTGCGCGCTAATCTCAGAAACGGCTTCATCAATTTAAGTATGATTTTCACTAATGTATTGTGGTAAACTTAACATTTAGTAATTTTTTTATTTCAATCGGTTCATAAATAAAAAAGTTATGTCAATTCAAAGGACCACCTAGAGACGAACCCGAGCGAAACCAGCGTGAGTTGTTAGTTATTATATACGAGTAAATATGTTTCAGCTTCTAAATTCGTCCAAACATAAGTAGTTGTAGGTTCTACGAACTTATGTTTCCATTTAACATGACCTTAGGAAGGGTGGATGGGTGACCAACCCCCGAAATGTCCGTGTCCGGTCATTGACACCGCAAACTTTTCCGGGTTCACATAGATTGTTTTTTAATATAACATTGTAAATTGAATAATTCCAAGAGGAATTGGCTTGTTCTATATTTTTGATATATAAAGTAATTCGTATAATTACCAATTGACATAAAAACTGAAGAAGGTTCTTAATTCGGTAAGCAGATCAAAGAATTAGACACAGATACATGAATATGAAAAATATCTATTTATACACTATGTGCTAGCAAAGAAAATGTATAATAAGAATCGATTAGATTAATATCTAATATAATATTAGTAGTATAAATTGACAGGCACAAGATCAGGTAGAGCCACATACAATTTTTTTTGACAAAATTTTATTAATTTTGGGGTTACTTAACATACAAAAATTTATTTTATCAGTAGCAAAAATAAGTTTGTGTTTTATAATATTGTATATCATGACATTATAAAAAAAACTGTTACTAAATAAAGAAAAAGTTATTTACTCACAATACTTCCTTTTATGAATAATTTGTTATTCAAAAGGAAAATAGGTTAAAATATTTTCCATTATTTTGTTTCCTCATAATGAAATTAAATAAAACCTTTCACGTATTACGAAGAATTTAAAAGTATGGTTATGAATATAGGATAAAATTTACTACAATTGTCAATTAATAATAAAGGAAAATTACAACGTTGTTATATAAAAAAAAATATGGAATCTTCCAATATAGTTCATGTGTAAACATTGTCATCTACGAGTATTATTACCTCATATAATTAAATTCTGAGTTGTACAATCAATATTTTTTTGGAAAATCTTATTGAAATAGTCATTATTATTGATACAGAGGCAGAATCTATAGTTTTTAGAATTTTTATCTGTCTGTCTGTCTTTTTGTCTGTTTGTCTTTCTGTCTGGGATCGCATCACGAGAAAATCATTGGACGCATTTTGATAAAATAGCTAGTTTTCCAGGTCAACTTAAAGGATTCTCTTTACTGCGTAAAAATATCTCATCTCTGGGAAATCTATACTAAACGTTAAATCGTAACGTGACTTTATATGTTAACTAGCAGACCCGGCTACGCGTTACTGTGGTACACATATGAAAATCGTTAATTTTGCAATAAATAAGTATATTATAAAAATAAAAAACCCGACTGCATAAAAGGTAACTAAAAAGACGAAAATAAGTTCATGATGGAATAGTCACGCCAGAACATCTGTACAGATCTGGATGAAATTTGGCACAGAGATAGATTATAGTCTGGAATAGTATATAAGCAACTTTTTTTTATTCCGGAAAAATGTATGGTTCCCATTAGGTAGATTTGTTTTTGTTTTTTTAGGTGTAAACCCGAGCGAAGCGAGGGTGAGCCACTAGTAAATTTATTAAAAAAAATATGAATCGATCCACAATTGGCTAATTTTCAAATAACATACCAACAAAAGAATAAAACATACAGACGATTTGAGTTATTTAAAAGGAAAAACACCTCTAATACATACATATATTATAAAGGTTATAATGAATCATTGATCATTCTAATACTGAATTGTAAGCCGGTCAATTCATCATAATAAAGTTAAATAAATAAATGAAATTAAATAGGGAGTTTAGTAACCATTTTATGTTTTTTTTTGCGCCGAACCCTGTTTCTTTTTCTAAAATAAAAGTAGCCTAAATTATTTCTTATAAGATCAGCTATCTTCCAGTGAAAATCATATCCAAATCGGCCCAGCCGTTACGGAGATTAGCTGGAACAAACAGACAGACAGATAAACATTTTAAAAACTGTTTTTTCTTTATAAGTAATATACTTTCATATGCATTTAGTAAAAAGCTGTTATTTTTACATTACAAACAGACACTTCAATTTTATTTATCTGTATAAATAAAAAAAGACTCCTTGAAACGCTCCCGGACGAATCGGGGGAAAGTTGCTAGTCATACATAAATTACGTAGGTCCTTACACTTCCTAAACGTAACGTGATAAACAAAATTAGCGGTTTACTCAATATATTGTAAGATAATGTTTTGGTCGGTTCGCTAACCTCGCGGGCGACGACCTTGCTTACGACCTTGCCAACAGGTTAACGACTCCGTGTATTTTCGGCAGTTTTTCTCCAAGGAAAATTTTCTATCGACCAGCCAAAGACCTCCCAACCCTCCCCGCTCTCCCAATAAACATATGGGAATAGGGAAAGTTACAAGGTGCGCCAGGGGTCAAGATAAATGGATTTACACAGGGCAACGATTTGTTCGCACCCACATAACTATAGGAACAAGCGTCAAATTACTTTCAAGAAAGGTATTTGCTCTTATTAGTGTTTAATCTTTTTTATTTGATTTAAGATTAATGAGAAAAATGAGTGAAATCGACTTGAGTCAAAGTAAGTAGTACTTGAATACAGATCTCATAAACATATCTACTTATAAACAAACCTGTAAATAAAACTGAATGTAAGTATCTATCTAAATAACTAGCTCATATTGAACTTATACGGCTTTTTGCAAGATGTCACAAAAACGCTAAACATATGTTTGTTTGTCTGTTTGTACGTACTTTTGTCAAGTCATATGAAAAAAAAACTGATTTTAATAAAACTTTAATTTTGTTACTTAATAATATTGTAATCATAAATGTATACGTAATAGTAATGTCGTCTAGCCACTAGCGTAACAAACTAATATGCTATGTATAGATACGTATATCCTCAATGGAGGTCGCGAATTTGAGTCCCGTTGACTATATAAGTGTGATGCCATGTGGGTGTGTGTGTTATATGTATGTATGTTTTACAAATCACCAAAACAGGACAACATAGGGATGTTAAGCATGTAGCGTTATTTTTAACGTAAATATGTACGTATTTATTATTTCATAATTAATTTCAGAGCTTTCTCCGAACATATTTACATGTAAATTCTCGTTCATATATAAATAAACGTTGAAACATCCCTAATAATTTATTTCCATACTGGTTTAAAAGAGTAGGTAATAATTTATTTGGACTGATAAAAGTGTCATATAATAATTTATTGATTTTAAAAACGCTAAGGCCTCTCGCATACATACAACTGTTGGCCTACCGCATATATACAACTTTTAATCGAACAACTGTTTAGTTGTATATCAAAAGTATATAGAAATGTATGGAGGTCCGCATACTATCAACTAGATAGTTGCTCGACAAAATAATCAAAAAACCAAATCGACTGCTTTTTGACTAATCAGTCGAACAACTATCGGCCGACAACTCAATGTGTATTGCAATGTATTGGAGCACGCATACACTCGACTAAACAGTCGATGCGTGACGGTCGTGCTGCCACGTTTGGCTCAGTTTGTAGTGACCCTAGTTCCTGTACAAGCGGTCGCGGGTTCGAGTCCCGCTGGGGGCATTTATTTGTGTGATGATAACGAATGTTTGTACTCCAGTCATGGGTGCTTATGTATATGTATTTAAAGTTATATATGTGTAGTGTATTAACTATGGAACCAGATGGCGACGAGTTTTATTGTCCCAACATATATTATAATTAGTAAAAATATATTTTTCTAAATAATTATTATTATAAAAATATAAATATATTAATAAATATATTTTATAATAATTATTACTTATAAAAATAAATATTTATTATAAGCAAAGCATAAGTGTGTACTTTTTTTATTTAGCATTACCCTTGTATTGGAGCATAATTGAGTTCTACAAAACAATCGCTTAAGAGACGAAACAAAAGAAAATTATAATAAATCTATTATGACAGAGTTGATTGTATGCGCACCCTCGTCGACTAAACTGTTTGGTCGTCATGAAATCGACACAAGCACACAACTCAACTAAACAGTTAAGTCGATGTAACAGTTGTATATATGCGGTAGGCCTTACATCGACTAAACTGTTTAGTCGAATTGTGTGCTTGTGTCGATTTCATGACGACCAAACAGTTTAGTCGACGAGGGTGTGCATACAATCAACTCTGTCGTAACATATTTATTATAATTTTCTTTTGTTTCGTTTCTTAAGCGATTGTTTTGTAGAACTCAATTATGCTCGAATACAAGGGTAATGCTAAATAAAAAAAAGTACACATTTATGCTTTGCTTATAATAAATATTTATTTTTATAAGTAATACTTATTATAAAATATATTTATTAATATACTTATATTTTTATAATAATAGTTATTTAGAAAAATATATTTTTACTAATTATAATATATGTTGGGACAATAAAACTCGTCGCCATCTGGTTCCATAGTTAATACACTACACGTATATAACTTTAAATACATACACATTATAAAGATAAGCACCCATGACTGGAGTACAAACATTCGTTATCATCACACAAATAAATGCCCCCAGCGGGACTCGAACCCGCGACCGCTTGTACAGCAACTAGGGTCACTACAAACTGAGCCAAACTGACCGTCACGCATCGACTGTTTAGTCGAGTGTATGTGTGCTCCAATACATTGCAATACACATTGAGTTGTCGGCCGATAGTTGTTCGACTGATTAGTCAAAAAGCAGTCGATGTGGTTTTTTGATTATTTTGTCGAGCAACTATCTAGTTGATAGTATGCGGACCTCCATACATTTCTATATACTTTTGATATACAACTAAACAGTTGTTCGATTAAAAGTTGTATGTATGCGGTAGGTCTAATAATATAATGTCAAATTATGTGATGTTTTGTTTTGAAACTGGTATTTTTGTATGATGTAACCTTTACTAATATATAAAGCTGAAGAGTTTGTCGGTTTGTTTGTATGAACTAATCTCTACATACATCGACACCGACTTGAAAAATTGAAAATTAAAGATTATCTTATATCACACTGTGAACTACGAGAGCGGAGTAATTCTATATAATTAACGCGGCCGGAGCCGCGAGAAATTGCTAGTACAGAATAAATTACAAAGACTATTTTCATGTATTTATTATTTTTAATAATCTAGTTGAAGAAGTAATTAATAATTATTTTATTGTCATTTTTATTTTCATTGATATATGTAAAACTCAAATTCAAAATAGGTATTATAGTTTAGGAATATAGAAATAAACTTTATCTAAAACCTTCGTTAACTTCTATATTCACAGTTAATTTGTAATTTTGTAAGGAAGCTACTGCAGATTGCTGCTACAGTTTAGGGTTGAAGTTTGTTTGAATACAAATATTCATATCACTATATGTGTAAAATTGATTCAAATAAACCTTTTTAATTATTATCTGAAACAAAGTCGTTGGTTCATAATTTTGTACAGCCTCAAGCCATGTACATACTATGAAAATAAAAATAAAAATCTTAAAAGATCATATTTATTTTTAAATCAAAAATTAATAACTGTATGTACTCATTTTAAATAATTACTCCATATTGTATTCGTATAATTTATACATGATACAAAGCCTTTATTTGCTAGTATGTTTGCGTTGAATAGATAAATCGATTTTAATTGTGCTTCCATTTAAGGATAGAGATGTGAAAGTGGGTATACACGACACACGGATGACGCATGCAGTAGAGCATGAAATATCAAAAGCTCGGAAAATAAAGTGAAGATAAGGTAAATTTACCGTTTGAATTCAGCCCTTTTTAACGTCCCATTGCTGGGCACGGGCCTCCCTTCAATACGAGGGGGATCAGGCCATAGTCCACCACGCTGGCCAAGAGCGGTTTGGCGGACTTCACATGTCTTTTGAAAACTTACTAGGTTCTCTCAGACATGCAGGTTTCCTCACGATGTTTTCCCTCACCGTAAGGCAAGTGGTAATCATATTAGAAATGATTCGCATATGAAAATATCAGAGGTGCGAGACCCGGGATTTGAACCCGCTCCACTCAGTTTCCCAAGCAAGTGCGTTACCACTAGGCTACCACTGCTTCAAATATCCCGTTTGACATCATAATAATAATGTCAGTGACCAAGAAAGCTTAAAAACTTATATAACAGTTAGAGGATAGACTATTTTTGATCTAGATGAAGGAAATACAGATATTATAGGCAATTTTTACAATTGGAATTGCTTGAAAAGAACCAGAAGTAAAAGCTAGTATAAAATAAAATAATCAAATCTCATTTATTATTACCATATAATATATAATCTTAATCAAAAAGGCACAGACGTATTATTTTTTATCATTGACATGACCTCAAAAACATCTAATCATGTAACGTCATATACTAAAATTAGTTTCATATAGCAGTCAATACCACCCTATTGCGCCCTCGATGCACACATACATACGTGTACGGTACATGTAGATACAGTGTAAACGTTACGCCTATGTGTGCGTTACAAAGGTCGACAACCCGCGAATTTTCGGTGCTAACTATTGCACAATTACTGTATATACGAAACTGATACTGATGCGAAAATCATTTCTTTCTAACTCAAAAAATATTGATCTAACTGGAAAATTACTCAAAAGTCTCATTTTTTTGAGTTTTAAACATTGGCATTTACGAACAAATTTACTTAATACAAGTAATTGATTTAGTGTTATTTCATTATGTATATATAATAAATATATAGAATTTTTACGGTATTTTTAAAGAAATATTTGAAACTTTATATGTATACTTTTTACTGAGGGAAAATATCTTCGCTATGTAGATATTTTTCAGCAGTAAAAAGTATCCTATATGTTGACCCGGATAATAAGCTATTATCATACCAAATTTCATCAAAATCTGTCTCGTGGTTTTCTCGTGATGCATTCTCAGACAGACAGATAGACAGACAGACAAACGGACAAAAATTTTAAAAACTATAGATTCAGCCTCTGTATCGATAATAATGACTATTTCAATAAGATTTTCCAAAAATATTTAATGTACCAATAAAAAAATAATAATAAATAAAAAAAAAAATTAAAAAAAAAATTTAATATATTTAATGTACAGATTCGATTCGACTTTTATTATATGTATAGAAATATGAAGTGCAAAATTTTTTGAGCTTTTAAAAATTGCACTTTTTACAAAATCCATAAGTCTGCTGCTTCTGGAAGAAGTAGCAAGAAAAGAAGTACTGCTACTCTCTTTTTATAATTAATTAATTAATTGTAATTTATGATTGTTGTAACTATATTGTTTATATTAGCGCGTTCTTTAACACTCTGCATACATACCTTTATTAATTAATATAGAATTTTTATGTACCCCATATTTCTAAGAAGAGTGTTAAAGGCATACATGATTCATAATAATACGCAAGTACTTGGTTTTATTTGCTCATTATTTTATAATCACTTGGAACCCACACTATAGTTATGCCTACATTAGATACATTTTAATAAATTATATATTATGACGACACGTTTGGCTCAGTTTATAGTGACGCTACTTGCTATACCAGTGGTCACGGGATCGAGTCCCGCTGAGGGCATTCATTTGTGTGATGAGAATGATTGTTTGTACTCCAATCATGGGTGTTTATATTTATAATATGTACGTATTTAAAAGTTATATATGTATAATAAGTATATGTAGTGTATCAACTATCTGGTATCCGTAACAGAAGAACTAGATGGTGCTGTGTGTTAATGTACCAATTTATTTATTTATATTTATTACAAGTGAGAAGTTTTTGTTGCATATACTTAAATATTACATATAACAGATAAATAAAATTGGAGTGTCTGTTTGTAATATTAAAATAACCGCTTTTTACTAAATGCATGTGGATGTATACATGATACATATACAACATTTTTTACAATTTTTATCTGTCTGTCTGTCTGTCTGTTTGTTCTGGCTAATCTCTGAAATGGCTGGAACGATTTTAGCGGGACTTTCACTGGCAGATAGCTGATGTAATAGGGAGTAACTTAGGCTGCTATTATTTAAAAAAAATAGGGTCCCACGAAAAAAAGTTAAAACCAAATTAATTAATTAATTTTGTTTTGGGAAGCAACCTAGGGACGAACCCGAGCGAAGCGAGGGTGAGTCGCTAGTTTATAATATTATCCAAAAAAAAAACATCTATACATACATATATTGACTGGCAGACATTGCGAAAAAAATTGTGTTTTGTGTATGTCCTTTATAAGCTACACAAATAAGTACTGTATGAGATATTTTCAATATCCTAGAGCAAATCATTAAAAATATATACACAATTACACTAACAACATAACTCTCTTTTAATGATCTTGTATCCGAAATGATTGGTTCCACAATTTGCTGGTATTTTTGTCGCCAATTGACTGTTAAATAAATGAGATTGTTGTTTGAAAATAAAAATATATTTAAATTAATGGCTGTCTGTACTCAGTTCGTTAAAAAACATTAAGAATCTTGAGCAAATTTCGTAGTGAAGATTATTATATTATTTTATTTTGATTTTGTTTTTTTTTTTAATATTTAATTATCCTTTTTTTCAATAATAATCATTTTACAATTTATATATGTATAAATATTTTCAGCCTAACTAAATACATGAGATAGTCAATATCTATAGATACATACTCGTATAATAAATTTCTAACTGAGTTTCGACTCACTCTGTCTGTCTGTCTGGCTATGACCGTATCACGGAAAAACCACTGGGGGGATTTTGATGAAATTTGGTATGGTGATAGCTGATTATTTGGGTCAACATAAAAGATACTTTTTACTGCGGGAAAATATGTATATCATCTCTGAGAAATCTGTACTAAACGTTAAAGCGTAACTAGGGACTAACTCGAGCTTAGTTTTTAACTATCATTTCTTAAAAAAAAATATGACCTTAAAAGGGCTACTAAGATTTGTTTAGTTTTTATTATCATTTTATGTCTGTTATATAACGAATATATATATATATATATATATATATATATATATACACTAGCAGAACCCGCGGTTTCGCTTGCGCTAAAACTACAAAAAAGAGTCTAGAAAGGTAGGTTTCATACAAACTTTCATCTCCTATTTTACCCTCTTATGGGATGAATTTCAAAAAACGTTAAAACACGTATTTATTTAATTGTATTGAAGAGTATTAATATCAAGTTTCAATTAATTCTGATCATAAATATTTTTGGGTTGTATTATAACGGGTTTTCCCGTGGGAATGAGATAATATCCTGCGGTTAAAAGTAGCCTATGTCACTCTTCAGCTTTCTAACTATCTCCACACAAAAAATCAGGCCAATCAGTCACTTTGTGTTAACGTGAAAGAAGGACAAACAAACAAACAAACACACTTACGCATTTATAATATTAGTGTGGATTATAAAACAAAAATATAAATTATTATCATTTTTGTACCGTTTACATTGAACATCATCTCAATGTCTGAGAGAAACACCCAAGCATCGGTATATATGTCACTCTTATCTGATAAAATCTTAATTAATCATTGCAAAAACAACTTCCTAGAACCAGAGGTCAAAGGCAAAGGTTATTACCAAAATAATTTTACGCATGATCGCTTAGAAACATCCTCAGACCACTTAATTCGAAATGTATACATGGAAAAATCGTATTTATTGTTATAAATATAAAGATTAATATATTGTGATGGGATTTTAACAATTTACAGCGTGTTGCTAATAGGAGGTCGTTCACCCGAGGCCTGCAAATTCATCTCGGGTAATGAACCCGATTGAAAATAAAACATTAGTTTACGTAATGAACCATTGTCAGTAATGTTTTTGTTCCTTTGTTTTAATCACGTGTTATAATATTATTATAATTATAATCAGTGATTATATTATGTACAAAAAATTGAAAACATTTTACTTCATTATTATTTAATTCTTCTTCTTCATTATATTTAGGTTTTTTGGGTTAAAAAATATAATTTAAGCCGTATTTATTATTCCTTAAACCAATTTTAACTAAAACTTCTACATGGTTTATAAAAAAATATAAAAAAAAAAAGAAATAAAAAGAACGGAAGGAAGAAAATGTTCTGAATATATACTGTATATGGTACTGTATATGGTTCTGAATATATACTGTATATAATCGTTTTACATCACCAGATCGCATTAAAATTCGACATATTGAAATAGAAAAGTAAACTCAATAGGCTTTACCGTGTGTTGCCTCAACTGAAACATCTATTCTGAAATGGGAGTCTAGTACCAATATTGCAGGATTGATCAATGTCAGGTCATGTCTGAGATACTTGGGGCGTACAAATCATTTTATAATTAATTGTTAAAGGATAGAACTCTTAAAAACATAGAGGAATAACATGTTATGATTCTACGATATTATAAACATAAAATTTGTCATTTCAGTACAATTTTATTTTATTGCCTCCAGAGAGCTCAAAACAGTATACTAAGGGTACTTTCATCGGCGCTTTGGTATGCTCGCAACTCGGAAATCCATGAGTACCTGGAAATCCCAACCATAATTGACGAAGTCAAACGATACTCAACTAGCTATAAGGACCGTTTAGCAACTCACCCAAACCCCTTATCCAGTATGCTCCTGCAGCCAAATCCGAATAAAAGACTCAAGAGAGCTGATGTGCTATCTTACTAAGGGGAGACGGTGCAGTGACTCCACCTCGCAAAACCCCAACCTCTTGCAACTTACCTGATTATAGTCTTGACGACTGATCGTAGGTCTAAACATAGGAAAAAAATATCAGTACAATGTATTTAAAATTTATTTTAATTTATAAGAAAATTTCTACTCACGTAAAAGCCAGTCATAATTAACATTAACTTGACTCATTAACAAGTTCTGATTGAGGAAACTTTTTATTCAATCGGTTACCTCAGTTAACCGTATTACATTATAAATATGTAACCACAAATACGCATGAAGAGAGCATTCATTACCTACATTCTCATGAATTATTTCCAAAAACTAAAGTATGAATCAAATGTTAAAACCACAATGACTTTTCGACGTTTTTTTATTTAAACTATATTAATTTTGGTTAGTCAATCCGTCTGTTATTGCGTGTATGTAGTTATTGGGAATATTACTAGGTACCTATAGTTCATATTAATATCTTTTAAAATAGTTATTTTTTAACCATTGATATACAAAAAAAAAATAATTAAATATTTTTATCATTTCTAAAGTCATGTTAAATAACTCATTTTTTCTAACCATGGAGGTGAATTTCTAAATTCTGTCTTTTTTTTAATTTCATATTTCCAACAGTACTGATTAATTGATTAGAAAAAGCTTAGACCTAGGTAATACTTTGATCTAGGTCTTAATGTATAGGTTAGCTAGTTACAAGTACCTGTTTTATACATAGATTACATCATTACACTACTTAATAACATTATTTTGATAAGTACATTTAAATAGATAGCTTTCTTCAAGTGAAGTGCGTAATCGCTATCGCCGTGGCCTTTGAATAATACAAAATAATAATAAACTTATTATAAACAACTTATAAACTATTAAAACATTTTCCTTAGTAACATGTTGGCTGACGCATGAGTAAAATCGGGTAACCATTACTAGGATAATATATGATCAAACGAACTTCTCAAGTGAAGTTCGATCATTATTATATGAGTCGCTTCATTCGAAGATATAATATAACCAGGTAGTCCTTTTAACCTGCAAGGTAGCTTTCGCACACATTTAAGAGATTTTTAAAAAAAAAAAAGTCGATACACATATCGATTTTTAAATCAATTCATTACTCGTCAATGTCTACATCCCTACTACTCAGTGCCGTCATTCTTTTAGAGATTCCTACCACAAATAAATACAAAACTAAGTTCGGGATCGGGTTGGGGGGGTCCTTATATCTTCGAATGAAGCGACTCATATAATAATGATCGAACTTCACTTGAGAAGTTCGTTTGATCATATATTATATTTCTTCGCTTCATTCTTCAGATATAATATAACCAGGTAGATGTTTAGAGAAGTTTTGTATTTACATCCATTAAATCAACCAGTATCAAGGGAGTAAATTTAAAATGTATTACCTACTATATTATATTAACTATATAATATAATGTGAAAAGAAAAATAAATGAAAAATATAACTACGGAAATAATTTTTTCGGGTACTAAATTATTCTAAAATAATTCATTATTAGTAAAGAATATTTAAGAATATAAAATCAGAATTTATATCTTAAAATAAACATTTCCCATATAGTTTAATTGTTCATTAAACAAAATTACACCAGCAAAACTATTTTCATCTATAGTAATCGAGTGATTATAGAATTTCGCGAATAATTTCAAAGTACGTTTTAATACATAAACGACTGGTCGTTTTCCTTATAGTATCAACAGAGACGCCTCGTCCAGCAAGTGTGGACGTCGCGGAACGTCGCGTGCTGTGTGCTAGATGACGTCACGTCCACACCACTCTATTAATACCTGCTTTATCCGCCTAATTATGGACGCCTTACAGTTATAAAGAGGTTAAGTATATTAGGAGGACGGTCATGTTGTGGAACAAACATATCATATCTTCAAGTCATATTGCAGAATATATGCAGAATCGAGATAAATTATCTCGAAAATACTGCAAAATTAGTGTTGGTTAGTCTCGAACGACTACATACGTCTTTATAATATTTTTGATTAGTATATTAATTCCAATACATATAATATATCATATTTTCGTATTTTGTCAATAAAAGGCTTTGTACGCGTTGGGCTGTATATAAAACTAATAAAATTACAAATTTATTCGTAATTTTTCTCTCCTTATATTTCTTATAGATACCAATCATATAAATTGTGGATCCCATCTACTATGAAACAGTGGAAAGCTGGGTTTTAATTTAAATATTTTTAAAATACTTTTAACACGTTTATCAGATCTAATATTGCTACTTAACAGAAGAGATAATGTGGATCTCTGGCTGTGAAGAATTCCATACCTATAGTTCCTTTATTATACTGATTACTTTAAAGCATAAAATATTCGTTACAAAGCTATGAATAATATGGTAATGATTACCATTGCAATTCTGCAACCACTGTTTAAAAGATATATCTGTACTAATATTATAAAGCTGAAGAGTTTGTTTGTTTGTTTGGTTGAACGCGCTAATCTCAGGAACTACTAATCCGATTTGAAAAATTCTTTTTGCATTAGGTAGCCTGTAATTGAGGAAGGCTATAGGTTATATCATCCCGGAAAAATGTACGGTTCCCTTGGGATAAATTTATTTTTGTCTAGGGACGAACCCGAAGCGAAGCGAGGATGAGTCGCTAGTTATACATATATGCCGCACAATGTAAACATGTAAACGCATGTTGTGAGTACCGCGGCAACCAGAATAAAGACCTTTCTGTAACAAGATTTTTCACCATAAAAGGTTTCCATATTAATTCAGACTTATTCACCATCGTTATGAACGGATGCCAGGCCTGAAATGACAAAAAAGAATTTTCATCTATAATATTTCGAAGATACTTTAGAATAATTGGGAAAAAAAAAGAAAAGCATAAAAGTATTTAGTATTCTAGTTTATTGTGAAAGCATCAATAACTAGAGAGTACGGATCTTTTTTCTATTAAAATATGGCTCTGTTATTTGGCCCTGGCCATAGAAGTAAACAAATTAATTTTAGATTTTCTTAATTGTATTAATATTCAATTAAGAGCTAAATTAGACAATTCACATTTTTTATTTTTATTTTTATTTTTTTTTTTTTTTTTTTTTTTTTTTTTTTTTTTTTTTTTTTTTTTTTTTTTTTTTTTAGATTATTTCCAGCTTTAAAATTTTCTTTCATGTTTTTAAGCCAAATATTTCTTTTTTGATTTTTAATATATTGTGACTTTACGAGCTTAGATCTTCTAACAAGGGACAAAGTTTTAACTTGGTTTCACAATAAACAGAATTTTATACCTTTTGTAAAACGATTATCCTTATATAATATATAATACTTATATTTTAATATAGATCCAGACACCTTTAACGGCATAACGTGCATCAAATTTCAATTGCATATTACTTCAATTGATGAAATTCCCTGATTAAATATTTTTGCAAATGTAAAATATTTTTTGTTAAAAAATATTCATGGTTTTAAGACATTTTTCGGTTCGCAAAGAAATTGTTGATTAATGAGCCAAACATGAATCAAAATTTTCAAAGTGACAAAATTTTCAAAGTGCAAAATCTTAAAAATGTAACAGTTTTAAAGAAACGTTTTGGCTTTCATTATAGTTATTTCTAATACAAAGAACACAGAGCCTGATGAATGAGTTCAACACTTTAGTAAATGTTCTATGGGCTACTAAAAGGCCGTAGGGTATATTACTAAATTATGTTATCAAATTGAATTCGTCTTCAATTTGAATACTGCACATAGTGTTATTTACTGTACTCATGTTTGCTTTCTCAAAAATAGATAAAAAATTTGAAGGTACGTATATCAACTTGTGTTACTAGCGTTGTTGTAAACAACGAAAGAATTAAAATTAAATCAATAAATTTTTTAGAATTAAAATTAGAGCAATATGGGAAAATTCTACCTAAATTACCAAGTTATATTACGTTTGTAATATTAAGTAAGCAATAGTGAGAGAGGCTGTTAGCGTGAAGTACAGACTTACTGGCGAGATGCAGACGGCCGCGGTTTGTTTGAGCGTACAGCGCTGAACATTTGCCGAGCTGGCATTTGGCGGTTCAGAGGGCCTCTGCTCGGGCCTTTGCACCTCTCCTGCTGTTTTGCTGATAACACGGGGGTCTGTTCCAGTTTTCATGACAGGCCACGTATATGGGTTATTGCAAAATAATAATGTGTCGTTATTACTTTTTGAACATGTTATAAAATTAATAAAGCCGTCGTGTTAACTCACGGTTAACCGCCAGGCAAAAACGTTCGAAATAAACATTACAATATAAGGTATAAATTATATATTTGATAATTTTCAATTTTATACGGCCATCGTATTAACTCACGGTTAACCGCCAGGCGAAAATGTTCAAAATGAACATAGTACCATATAAGGTATAAATTATATATTTGATAATTTTCAATTTTATACGGCCATCGTGTTAACGCACGGTTAACCGCCAGGCGAAAATGTTCAAAATGAACATATTACCATATAAGGTACAAATTATATATTTGATAATTTTCAATTTCATACGGCCATCGTGTTAACGCACGGTTAACCGCCAGGCGAAATGTTCAAAATGAACATATTACCATATAATGTATAAATTATATATTTGATAATTTTCAATTTTATACGGCCATCGTGTTAACGCACGGTTAACCGCCAGGCGAAAATGTTCAAAATGAACATATTACCATATAAGGTATATATTATATATTTGATAATTTTCAATTTTATACGGCCATCGTGTTAACGCACGGTTAACCGCCAGGCGAAAATGTTCAAAATGAACATATTACCATATAAGGTATATATTATATATTTGATAATTTTCAATTTTATACGGCCATCGTGTTAACGCACGGTTAACCGCCAGGCGAAAATGTTCAAAATGAACATATTACCATATAAGGTATAAATTATATATTTGATAATTTTCAATTCTATACGGCCGTCGTCCAGGTAATTGAAATATACTTATATAAGGTGCTCAATAAGAGTGCACTATTTTATTTAAAAATAAAAACACGAAGTTTTCGATGACTTTTTGACAAAGATGTAGCTGTATCTTACCGATGACGCGTGGGCTATCGACCTTGAGCTCAGGAATTATTTCTGGATTATTTTTAATAATCAGGACAATCATAGGTAACAGCTGTCAAATTTCAAAGTTGTCATATGCACGAAAAACGAAATGACGCAAAGTTTAAATAGTGCCTTCTTATTGAGACACCCATTATTTATTATTATCTTAATAGAAGTTTTGCTAAGTTTATTAGTGAAAAACGTCATTCCATATTGATCGTAACTTTTTAACTTAATTATCGTTTAATTTTATCATTTGCAAGTACCTACTACTGTTGATCAGCTTCTTGACAATCGTCAATGAGATCAGAGCTGTATTAGAAATTGCCTCGTTATTTAATTTTTGTGCTAACAGAAGGTAAATTTAAATATATAAGTAGGTAAAAATAAAGGTACCTAATCTTTTAATAGATTATGTTTAACCTCTTTTAATATATTTAAGAATAGGCTAAAATTTGCGCCAAAGTACTGTGAATTTCCTCAACAAATGAATCATTTTCAGTCTCCTTTCATAGTGCTATGAGAACTTCTGTATCGAATACTGTACCAACATTGGGACCACCATTTTTGAAAAACGAATTTCTGCGCTAGGCATAAAAGTGTCCTGACCGGAATTTCGAATTGTCATTAATTTTAGCCTCATTAATGTTTTGATCTAGAATACGTCGCTCAGTAATGAAAATTACGAGGTACCTTTGTGTTTAACGTACAATTAACCGCCAGGTTAAAACTAAATTTACATATATACACGTTTTAAGGTTTTATGTAATTCTATGTGACCCTCGTGATAACTTTCAGTTAGCCGCCGGGCTTTAAAATAGGATTATAAATTTATATCTAATATTTAATAAAATATGACGACAAAATGTGGGTAATCGTAAATAGATAATATGTACATACCAAATGGATTCGAATAATGATTTAATTTGAATCCGACGACGTTTAAACAGTTGTTGTTCCCGTTTGTATTAGTTAATATCTTCTTGAACATTTTCACTTTTCTTTGTAATTTTTACCCGAAGAGTGTACGTGTGCTTGCTACCTCGCACGAAAAAAGAATGACGGCACTGAGTAGTAGGGATGTAGACATTGACGAGTAATGAATTGATTTAAAAATCGATATGTGTATCGACTTTTTTTTTTTTAAAAATCTCTTAAATGTGTGCGAAAGCTACCTTGCAGGTTAAAAGGACTACCTGGTTATATTATATCTGAAGAATGAAGCGAAGAAATATAATTGATATTTTTCTACAAGGTACAAATAATGTGAAAATGACCTAATTCATTAATTTAATGTAATTAAATGTTTAGTATTTTTAGATATCTGGGCGACTGAGCTTCTCTGGGCGTTTTCCGTAAAAGATATAAAAATGTATTTTTCACAAAGAATGAGATATATTAAAATAAATTTATAAAGCAAATCTTTATCTAAATACAAAATTTAATCCAAATCCGTGAATGGCTAGAGCCATTTCTGTGATACAAGAAATAAATTTATACATACAATAATTGCTCATTTAATATTATATGATATTTTTATTAAATCGAAATGTATCACACATTGTCTTGTTGGCCTTGGGTTCAAATCTCGGGTCGGGCACTTCAGTCTGTTTTGGTAATTTTAACGTAATCTCCCTCCGTACCTTCAGCATTGGATTTACACTAGGGGCACTCGGAGCTAGTGCCCAGGGCGGCAAAATTCGGAGGGTGGGAAAAAAATTCTCTTCGCGTTATCGAAAATGCTTTTTTTTTATTTTACGAAAAATAAAAAATAAAAAAAATGAGTAGGTACATTTTTCGAAAAAATCGATATTATTTATTATTATTCTTTTTTTTTCATTTTTCAAAAAAATAATAATTAAAGAAATTTAAACTTTCAACATTTTATTCAAAATTTCGATAATATGGCGCCATTTTTTATTATGCCCAGGGGCGGCGATATGGTTAAATCCGGCACTGCGTACCTTGGTAGTTTTCATTTGGTAGTATCGCACCCCCTAGCTCAGAAAGCAGATAAAACTGTACCTTATATTTACGATTTGATTTCCGGCCATGTTAGAGTCGTTTCATCAGAGAATCAGAACTTAGTGAAGCTTGACGCTCTTTCCTTTGCTTATAAGGATTTCGCTCACCGGTGAACTATTCCAAAAGATATGTTATATTCTAATAGAATAGAAAAACATTAACGTAATAAAATCCAAATATTATCCATTTCGAGATTTCTTGTAAAGCAAAAAAAAAAGCAAAAATTATGTTAATTTTGTTTTAAATGTTCTAGAAGGCGCCTTTACAGGTCTTCAACTTATAACAGTACCTGAGATGATCACTAATGAACAGTAGTAATACGTAGCCGAGTGTCATAAAATGCAGAATTATATAAGGACTTACCCTTACTTCACTCGGGTGCGTCTCTAGATGCTTTTTGTATTTATAATAGGTACTAGCGACTCACCCTTGCTTCCCTTCAGGTTCGATCCTACACAAAAACAAATATATCCCACGGAAACGGTAACTTTTCCGGGATGATATATAACCTATAGCCTTCCTCGGCTAACGGGCTATTTGATGCAAAAAGAATTTTTCAAATCGGATTAGTAGTTCCTGAGATTAGCGCGTTCAACCAAACAAACAAACAAACTCTTCAGCTTTATAATATTAAGTGTAGATTGTTACAGGTAGTGACACCTTTTGGCAAATTTCATACCTAATAATAGCCTATTTGTTACTGATGTACATAACCTCATTATTGGAAGCAGAGCAAAGATAATATAATTTAAGTAAACAGTAACAACCCTTGTTTATGAAGCACAGGTATGAAGGGTAGATATAAGGTCATGTTACCCATCTTTTAATTTTTAAATATCCAGTATATATATTACTAGTGCTTGCCTGCGGTTCTGCTTGCATGGAAAGTGGGATGGGGAAAAGAGGGATATACCTATAAAGAGCATAAGCATAGATAGATAATATGTAATCAAATCAATTTTTTTACCCTTTAATGAAGGGACCTGTTCACAAAAAAAAGGAACATCCCTTATTGGTACCATAGACTTAATAATTCTTTTGATTTTTTTTAAAGAGTTCTTTATATTACAGTTATGTAAAAAGCATGTTTATACTATTTTGTTTAATTAATTGAACTTAAAATCGCCATTAATTAGGCTTATTTAATTCTGACTGACATTTTATTGCTTTAGGAGGTTAATACTCTGATTAGAACTATATACTGTAAAGTAATAAACGATAAGATTTTTGTATAGTACGTATAACTAACATTTCAAACAAATATTGCTAGTTAAGTCGAGGCTATTCGAAGGGGATTTGATATACGTTAATGTTTTCATCATGGCAATCGACAATATTATACTATGGTTTATGTTCTATGTAAATTGATTTGTCATCGTCCTACACTTGCATACTTTGTCTGTAGTGCGCTTTATAGGACTTTGACTCGCAGCGGGTCGTACACCTCGGCGCCAGCTATCGCCAAATACCGGATAATGGTGTCCAAACTGAAAACATTGTAATAAAACAATAGGTTATGATAATTATTTTTATGTATGAAACTTGCCATTTTTCACGGTTTCGTCTGTATACATGTAATGTTTATTTAATATATACTTTCCCGTTATTTAATTTTAAAGTTTAAAGACCGACATTCTGCTTTGTGTAGAGATAAAAGATGTTTGGTTTGAATTAGAGTAAAGAATTTTATTACATCACAAAATCTTAGTATGAATTTGATTCATAAATATATTTTAGACGTGATAAAAAAAAATCCAATTTCCATACGTACAGTAAATTGTACAATAATATTTTAAGTATTTTAGAAAAAAGAAAATGAGTTTAAATTACTATCGTAAAAACATTTTCAATCTAAGGCAAAATGCTTAACTTTCTTACAATTTATTAACTCTTGGTATTTTCCAGATGAAACCAAACATTCCGAAGAAAACATAATTTTTGGCGTATTTTTAATATTCGAAGTGTATTAACCTCGAAATATGCGCTCGCGCACGTCGCAGGATGATGTAAGCGTAACTGATTTTAGATGTGCCTTCGTGTAATGTATATAATAAAATATCTATTTAGAAACTTATTTTTAAGTATTATCACAGATCATATAATACTAGTATTGTTTACCTACTAGCGACTCATACTCGGTTCACTCGGGTTAGTCCCTAGGTACGTTTTAACGGTTAGTATGGAATAAATAGTCGATTCCTTGCTCTGTGAAAAAATAAAAACAAATCTATCCCACGGGAACCGTAAATATTTCCGTGTGTGCTATTTGAGACTATAATCTATCTCTGTGCCAAATTTCATCCAGATTCGTTCAGCCGTTCTGGTGTGATTAAGTAACAAACAAGCATCCATCCAAACTTTCGCATTTATAATATTAATGGGATTTTTATGGAATTCCACTATTTCGGAATGTGAATATTCATTCATAAATAAAATTATTATAAATATTTGTAGTTGTATTCGCGCATGTTCTATATAATGATTGCATTTTACAAACTCAAGAATAATATACAAATTTTTGTATTCCGTCTGTTTGTATTCAGTTTTATCTGTACCTAACCTGTAGTTCTATCTGTTTTATGATATGGCTAAATAAATTTTAAAGAAATTATATGTATTTAAGTATGAGTGATTTATGATATCTCTGTTCACACGAACGACATCTTGTTAAATGTACATATGTATGTATGTATATAACGTATTCAAAACACTTATAATAATAAGCATTTAATTAAACAATTCATGATGAGTTCTTATTCTCAAATACTATAAAAAACAGGTGTTAACGAGTCCAAAATACGTTATCAGTGACTCGCCGAAAATATGCGCACGCGCACATGTTGGGAAGGTCGTACAGTTCGATGACATGTTGCGCAATCATGACTCAGAGTTAGTTTGGTATTTTTTGTGTCATAATGATAAGGAAGTTGATATTTATTATTAAACTAGCGACTCACCCTCGCTTTGCTCGAATTCATCCCTAGTACGTTTTAACGATTAAAATGGTATAGATGGACTATATATTATATACACATAGCTACAAAATAAACAGTTCTGAACTTTTCGATTT
Organism: Fabriciana adippe; assembly: GCA_905404265.1. Classification (NCBI taxonomy): domain Eukaryota; kingdom Metazoa; phylum Arthropoda; class Insecta; order Lepidoptera; family Nymphalidae; genus Fabriciana; species Fabriciana adippe. The sequence continues at coordinate 7,755,963 of FR990009.1, forward strand.
TCCTGCAGTTTTTTTAGTTTCCTTATTTTTTTATACTTAATACACCCCTGACACACCTCGAACAAAACAAGAAAAGAATTATTCAAATCTCGTCTCGCTAAAACTCAAAAACAGCAATTGATTTTTATATATAGTTATTATAGATAGATGTATGTATATAAGTGCGTATAAATACATATTTCGGTAAAACGCGCTCTATGATTGTTAAATTAGAAATTATTTACATTAAAATACGATTTAAATATTTAGAAAAATAATATAATTTTCTCATATTATTAGTTTGGATGCAATAACTACGGTCTATCGAAATAAGTAGTTACAATGTACGGATTATTATGTATGATGCCAGCCAATACAAATCAAAGCACACCGATTTCGAAAATATCTGATAAGGTACCTATTCTAAATGAAAACCCCCGTTTAGTTATTATTTACTTTTCAGTGCCTAGAAGTCGGCTTTTTTTTAAAGTTTTTATAGACACGTTGAGATGCTACAATCTATTCAATTTAATTTTCTTGAAAGTTGAGCAAATATTACTCCGCCAATATCACGTAGAAGCGAGAAGATGTAACAACTACAATGTTCTTGTGATTTTGATAAGAAATTACATATTATTGCACCTCAAGAGGTAGTACTATGCTTAGATATTTCATTTAGTTACATTTTTTAGTTTTTTACAAGCTACAACCATTGTGAAACATCATCTTCTCGGAATATTAGTATACTAATTTACCTTCACGTTTTGTGGATACTTTTGTTATGTCCAAATTTTAATGGATTTGTTTGTGGTCTTTAAGTTCGTGCAAAAATCCCATAAGATAGACGCACTTTAAGTTTTTTCTAGAATTTCCCATGTCAGACCAACTATCCCAATTTTAAGCCAACGTTTTCAATTATTTCCCCATTAAAACTTTGTTCAAAGTATTGTGAATATTTTAAAAAGAAATTAGCCAAATCGATTCAGCTTTTCGTAAACTATACGCTTACCAACAAACAGTATTTCATTTTTATCTATTTAAATTAATTATAAAAGGTTAAGGTCATATTTAAGCTGTTATACGTAATATATGTAGATAAATTCTAAAAGTCCTCGTAAAAAAACTTAATTGAATAATTATACTTTGAGTCCAATTAAACCTTATTCCGCATAATAAGAATTAAAATAGTGCGAAATTATTATTTTTTTTAATTTGTTTTTTCATCTTATTATCACTAATATTATAAATGTGATGTATAGGTATATGAATGTCTGGATGTGTGGATGTTTGTTACTCTTTCACGCAAAAACTTACTGATTGGATTTTAATGAAACTTTAAGTACAATATAGCTCATACATCAGAATAGCACACTACTTTTATCCCGGAAAAATGTGCGGTTCCTGTGGGATACATTTGTTTTTGTTTTTTTTCTAGAGGCGAACCCAAGCGAAGCGAGGGTGAGCCGCTAGTATAAAATAATTAGGGTTCCCTTCCCTGAATTCATTCTTAAACCGGAAAAAGTCATGTCACTCAATTTAAGTAAGGTAACTACGTAGTACTGAGAACAGGCGCTGATTCATTAGGTTTTTGTTGTTAAAAAGGAACCATTTATTTAAGTAGCATACAAGTCAATGAAGTATAGATATAGTAGAATACGTGTATACTGTAAAACATATCTGTAACTGGTTTACATTTTAAATTTTTAGAAAATAATAGAAGCTACATCTACAAATTTTAAGCATTTTAAGCATCCTGTTTGTCTACTTATAACTGAAAATGTTATTGGATACTGAGGAACGAACAAACAAAGAGGACAAAAATAAAGTGTATACTATAGTGAAATAACTTTATTTAAAATATATGTGGGTTAGAACAAATTAGATTTACTTTTAAAAAACTTATATTTCGTGTAAATATTTATATACATAGTTATAACGATATAAGCTAATGTTGTTTATAAGCTGATGTTAAGAATTTAATAAAAAAAAAATTTTGCACATATTTGGACTGAGTATTATGAGGATATTTCATAAAACCTTAATACGGGAAGGCTTTGACTTCATCGGACAGGAAATGTTGACAGCTGAATTTTCACTCTGTAATTGAAGGTTAAGTTTTATTCGCATATTATTTGAATACGGGATGCACTCCTAGAAGCCATTGAACAGAAAAATTGAATTGAGTTTGAATATGGGTTCACAATAAACATTTCTATAGGGCTTATAACATAGCGTTTTTAAGTAGGTATATCATAAAAAAACGCAATGTTTAGCTAACTACTGTGCACTGGCTTCCCTACGGGATATAGTATGTAGGTGTTTTTTTAATATTATATAGAAGGAGTTCCACGCTTTGGCGAATTTTATTAGCTACTAGCGAGTCACCCTCGCTTCGCTCGGTTTCGTCCCTAGGTTGATTCCCCATACAAACTTTCATCCCCATTTTCAACCCCCTTAAGGGATTATTTCCGGGATAAAAAGTATCTTATGTCCTTTCGAAGGTCCCAAACTATCTTCTTACTAAATTTCATTTAAATCAGTTCAATAGATCCAGAGATTACCCCCTACAACCTCACAAACTCACAAAATCATAAACTCACAAATTTTACCTCTTTATAATATTAGTATAAACCAAGCAGCTTGTGTGATCTTCCAGGTCTATCTGTATCTAGGTGTATTAAATGTCATCAGAATTCATCCAGTTATTTTGGCGTGAAGTAGTAGTAATAACAAATGCATACTCATACTATCTTCCGCATTAGTCTGACGACACAATCTTTATTATGTTATTTGTGTATTTTCTCTGTAAGTGAATTTTGTAATTCTTTTAAGAAAATAAATGTCTTAAACCGCAGTATTAATAATAAATAAAAATATAATAAATATGTTGGGACATTAACACACAGCACCATCTAGTTCCATGGTAAGCTACGAGGCTTGTGTTATGGATACCAGATAGTTGATACACTACATATATATAACTTTAAATACATACATATTATAAATATAAACACCCATGAGTGGAGTACAAACATTCGTGCTTAACACACAAGCTAATGCCCCCCGCGGGACTCGAATCCGCGACCGCTGGCACAGCAAGTAGGGTCACTACACACAGCCAAACGTGTCGTCATATGAAATATTAAGACTTATATTTGACTATTCTAGATATAAGTAATCTTCATCTTAAAAACAAAATTTGAATAAAAAAAACCATTTCTCTTGATAATTCCTTTATAATGCCATTAGCCAATATTGTTTCAGTTGATGAGAAGTTAATATGCAAAATACGTGACGTTATAAATCGTAAATACAATACTTGTTACAAGTGTATCTAATCAGTAAGTAACGTCATGGATACGTAGTCATCTTCAGTCAACAAATATCATATAATGATACCGCAATAGTAATATTTCTTGATCGTTTTGAGCAAACACCTAGTACAAAAAACAAAGTAAAATCTCTATAATATAATTCAACCCATCAAAATCATGGTTATTAGAATAATTGCTTGTTAAATCCTGTTTATTAGTTTACATAACCACGAATTAATTGAAAATGGCTAAACGAATTTCGCAGTCATTTTCATTGTATGTGATAGACTGAAAAAAGAAACAAGCTTGTCACCAAAAGTTAATGTACATATTCAACCATTTTTAACGACCCACAGCTGGGCATGGTCCTCCCTTCTATGCGAGGGGAATCAGGCCATAGTCCACCACGCTAGCCCAGTGCGGGTTGGCGGACTTCACATGTCTTTTGAAAACTTGCTAGGTTCTCTCAGATATGTAGGTTTCCTCACGATGTTTTCCTTCACCATTAAGACGAGTGGTAACCATTTTGGAAATGATTCGCACATGAAAATATCGGAAGTGCGAGATCCAGGATTTGAACTCGCTTCACTCGATTTCCCAAGCGAGCGCGTTACCACTGCGCTACCAATGCTATAAAAGTTAATTTATGGAACTCAAATAAAATGAAACTAAGCTCGAAGGCTACTAGTAGCCAGATTCACAATCCGTAGTATATTTGTCCCATCCTCAGATCAACTAAATGGCATTATTGTATTGTTATCTGGATTATACTCGTAAGTACTTACAAAGTTTCAAATACAACATTTAGAAGTAGATTTCATGGACTTTCAAGATTTTATTACATAATTTGTTATTCGTTTGTGAATCTCATAAAATTCATTAATTTCAATTGAAAACAAAAAGACCTAACTTGACGGACTTCAAAAAAGTTTGTGTACTTAATTCCTCAGTGTGTATTTTATGCTATATAATATCTTAACCATGATTTTTATTGTTACATTTTTAGTTAAAACTTCAAAGATAGGTATGATATAAAATTCAAAAGATTTCTACGGGATTCTTTAAAAAAAATGAAACAGTGCGTGTATGAATGTGTACGCGCGCAAGAAGTAAAACTTCTGTAGGTTATCGGTACCCTTTATGAAATTTATGTTTTAAACTAGCAACTCACCCTCGCTCCGCTCGGGTTCATCCCTAGTTACGTTTTAACATTTAGTATAGATTTCTCAGAGGTGAGATATTTTCCCGCAGTAAAAAGTACCCTATATGTTGACCCGGATAACCAGCTATCATCATACCAAATTTCATCAAAATTTGTCCAGTGGTTTTCCCGTGATGCGGTAACAGACAGACAGACAGACAGACAGACAGACAAAAATTCTAAAAACTATAGATTCGGCCTCTGTATCGAAAATAATATCTATTTCAATTAGATTTTCCAAAAAATATTTAATGTACAGATTCGGCTTAGTTACAATTTTATAATTTGTATAGATAGATAATTACCCTTAATAGGTGAGATACTTAAAATAACGCATATTAGGCATATTACAATCATATATTTGTAGATTATATATCATTTAAGGAAAAAATATAATATTATATATCAATTGTCAGACAATAACAACGGTTACCATGGCAACAAACGTACGTACATTTTTTCACCAGCTTACCCTCCAAGGCAAGCGTGGGTAAAGAAGTTTTACTTCAATATTTACAGGATAATATGAACCTGTGGTAAAAGGTATAAATAAGTACGTGCAACCAAAAATTACATTTTTGCAATAAAATTCATTCTTTCTGCAAGAAACTCTGATTGTAATATATAAATTTTGGATAAATCACCAAGTTTAACCATAATAAAATGATGAATTAATATGTACCTATGTGTAACAAAGCCACTTAAAAATGACGTTGCGCAATATTAAATCAGAATATGTCGGAACTTTGCAAAGGATAAAGAGATATGACTTGCAAAAATTAATTATTTAAGTTAAATGGTTTTATTGTCGAACTAAAAATATGAGTAATAACCTATAAAAACTTTGACATGACTGTTGGGGTTTTTAGAAAAACATTATGTTAAAAATTGTAGGTCATCACTATTTTTTATTTAATAACTAGCGGCTCACCCTCGCTTCGCTCGGGTTCGTCGCTAGGTACGTTTTAAATAGATATAAATAGTTATTAGCCAGCGTTAGCCATATAAATTTTAAATTTTTTTTCGTTGATTTTTTCATTTTGTCTCTTTATTAAAACCTTCCGTGGACCTCAAGGAACAAATGAAAAAAAATAACTTTATGGTATGGTATTAAAGTTCAAATTGACTTTTAAGTATTATTACAAATCCTTTGTATGGGAATATAGAAAAGTGTTGTTTTTAGACTTTTGCAGGCAAATTTTTAAATTTTTCTCTCCGTAAGAACCATCCTCGTACTTCAAGGAATATTATAAAAAAAGGATTAGCGAAATCGTTTCAGCTGCTCTCGAGATTTGCGCTTAGCAACACATTCAGCGATTCATTTTTATATTATAGATATACATTAGAAAAGTTTGTTTGTTTTTCTCTTTGTATGAACTGACTACTCTGATACTAAAAGGTAAATTAGAAAATTTTATAATTTTGCCTTTTATAGCCCTTACGTCTATTAAAACGGGAAAATTATCACTACATAGTATAAAACAAAGTCGCTTCCCGCTATCTGTCTGTCCCTATGTATGCTTAGATCTTTAAAACTACACAACGGATTTTGATGCGGTTTTTTTAATAGATAGAGTGATTCACGATTCACGGTTTATATGTATAATATATGCATATTATACATATAAACCGTGAAAAGTCGAGAAATTCAAATATTTGTATTTCATACTAACCGTTAAAACGTACCTAGGGAAGAACCTGAGCGAAGCGAGGGTGAGTCGCTAGTACATCAATAAACTATAGCAAAGCCGCGGATAAAATATGTATGTTTTGGGTGTTAAATCAAAATTAACATCAAACGACAACACCTACTTTAAATTAATTTTTAATAACAATAGTGACCAGTTTTACTACAACTTCTTTCGTTACACTCTGTAGACTAAGTGTAACTCATTAAGCTTCTATGCCTTATTTCACAAAAATCTTTTCATATTTTGTTACAGAAGTAACTCACATGGCTTTCAGCCGTATCCCATACTAATAATGAAAACCCTTAAAAATTGATAAAAATGTTCTACTTATATCACTATACCATTTAAACTTTTTTAAACCAAGGAAAATTTTATTCAAAATTAGAAGGTCAACGAATATTTGTATCTGTCTGCCTCTTTATAATATTCGTACAGATTTTATTTTGTTCTGTATGGAAACCAAATACTACATATTTGTAAGCTTTACTTTTGTGAACAAGATTGCACAGATAACATTAATTAAATCAGTATCAGATATCGTAAATCGCTTATGAGTCAACTCCTGAAACTGACTCACGTACGTACGTCACATATGACTAATACTTTCTCCGATGGGGAATTTTCACTTGTTACTTTTTGTATGTTATTGTCATTTCTCAGAACTTTTTTAGTAAAAGTTAACATGAATATTAATTTTGTTTATCTTTTCTTTAATACTTTAACCACATTAGTGGATGCTTAAATCTTTAAAGGCATATAATTGGTACGATTGGCACAGTTTGTGGTGATCATACTTGCTTACTCATATTAGTGTATTATCTATGGTGCCAGCGGTCGCGGATTCAAGTCCCGCTGGGAGCATTCATTTGTGTGATGAGCACGAATGCTTGTACTCCAGTCATGGATGTTTACATTTATAATATGTATGTATTTAAAATTATATATGTGTAGTGTATCAACTATCTGGTGTCCATAACACAAGGCTCGTAGCTTACCATGGAACTAGATGGTGCTGTGTGTTAATGTCCCAACATATTATTTGTACTAACTTAGAAGGCAAATCCACGCTCGCCACGAGTATAAACTCGAGGAGTTGGACAGACTAACTAAATGAGAACAGAATACCCAAGTTCAATACAACTGCCTGAATAACAAAAAATGTAGACATTCTACATTTTTTTGTTCACCTCAGTCATGATTCATGAAAGATAAATAGTATCCTCTTATTTGTTGAATACCATTTTATTATAGCATATTATATTATATTCAAATTCTATTTCGCCGTATTCATTTTATAGTTTTATTGCATCAGTTAAACGAAATCGCTAAATTAAAAGTTAAGGCATTTTCTGGATACAGTTTAGAAAAACCATATGATTTAAGGAAGGTTTTTAATGAAAATTGTACATTGATTTTTTTTTAATTTATTTGGAATAAATAAATAGATAGTTGAAAATTTCACTTATACTTTACTTTTTAGTCACAGGCCTTTCAGTGTCAAACTCTGAAAAAAAAAAACAACATTTTTTTCATTGATTTTAAAATATGAAATAAAGATACTTAAATGTTTTTTAAAATATCTTTATTTTTTTTAAATATTGAAATAACATTATTTGAATAAAATATAACATTTTACAACTTGCCAACTAGTTATGAAAGGAATGACGTAAAGAAACAGGTGATATTGGCGTCATCGTTTTTCCTTACAGCATAATTATTGGTTCTTAGAATTAGTAAAATTTACATTTTTAAACTTTTAATTACATATCCTTATATGTATAATGCTTTTTTAAAATTAAATTTTAATTAAACTCAAAAACAGAAAATAATAATATTAATGATTTTTTTTTTTGTATAAGAGCAAAACTTTGGCTTCAGAATAATTTAGTTTCTGTACAGGGCTACATATTTTTAATTATTTTATTTCTATTAAATTTCTAAGACGAATATTCATATAAGCAAAAGATAACTATAGAATATTTTTTCTCTTCTTCTAACATTAATTGATGCGTAAAAAAAACAGTGTTTTTGCAATTTTTTGCAAATACAATTGTGTGCCAAATCTATACCAATAGAAGAAGATAGTTTGAGACCCTTTTAAACCATAAAACATAGTAACAACCACGACTCAGGTCCCCAAAAATTTGCTCCAGGCTATTTTTTATTTGACTTTCAGGCCGCAACTATTACCTTAAATATATTAATGCTTTTACTCTTCGTATGTATGCATATGTATATGACATATGTATGTTATGTAAACAGTAAATTATTTCTGTATAAATAAATCTCAGTACATCAAACAATCTCTGAATCATTATTTAATAACCATTGCAGCGTCATACTGCCAGTGACGTCACGTCGTGTTTTCCTTTACATAAACGTGACTCATCGCTACCCCTATTTATAATCATTTTCTCATAATTGGCCTTCAATAAATATAAATCATAGTATTTACATAATGATTTGTTTATTTAATAAATACATAGAAAAATATATTGTAAAACAATAAAACACTTTTCCTGTTTTAATCGTTATATTATATTCAGCCCTTTTTAACGTCCCACTGCTGGGCACGGGCCTCTCTTCAATACGAGGGGGATCAGGCCATAGTCCACCATGCTGGCCAAGTGCGGGTTGGCGGACTTAATTGTTATATTGTTAGTAATTAATAAATTTTATACACACAACAGAAAATCATACGTCCCGCCAAAACGTCAAATAATAATCGTCATCATACTTTTCCTGCCTGCCTGGCACCTGCGTAGACGAACACCACAGAGGTTTTACGAAGGCGCTCGATGTCTTCGAGTAAACTAGCGGCGCGTAACAATATACTTCGCAAAATTTATTGAAAATCTCAATAAATATTTTTTTTTATAAAAGTGAAACACGTTTTTAAATCTTTTTTTATGAAGTACCTGCATATTTAGTAAGGTGATATATAGATACGGAAATAAGGACTATATCAAAGCCTATAGTTAAATAAATGGAATCGTTTAAGCTGTTATGATTATTAAATCTTTTCAGAAGACTAAAAGAGAATAATTTTAAATTGATATCTTTACATACTCCTGAGAAAAAAGATCTTGACAGACAGACAGACAACGCGACTGACAACGTGAAGTGATCCTTTAAGAGTTCTTTTTTACCTCTACTTATTTTTCTAATTCAACTTCAAGTAGTAAATATATCTTAAAGAAGACCTCTTTCTAATAAATATTAAACATTTTATTACATAAATACAATAATACTAATATTAAAATCCAAAAAAAACTACATACTGATATTAAAATAATCAAAACATTTATTTTATTTAACGTTTTAAGCCAAACAAACTAGAATCATAGACAGTTACGTAAGTTGCGAACACGTGAAGAATCCAAGTTCACTTCCCCGTTGAAGCACGTTTCCGAGGTTCAAGGCCCGGTAATAACACCGGAATGTTACGTAAAGCGCATGTTATAACGTTGAGTTGTATCTAAATAATGATCGTAGTCACCGTTTCTTTAAAAGCTAGTTTTTATTTGTTCTTAATAGACGATACAACTTTGTTGATGGTTTAATTGAATGTAATTGATTACGCTTGATAGTTTCTACTTTTTACACTGTTTTTTATAAGTATGTCTATGCTTATGGGATATTCATGGGATTTTTTAAAAAAGATGCGTTTATACAAACGCTTATTCCAAGATTTTACAGTGGTTATTGATGAGTTTCAATATCCACTTCTTGGCGTATCATTATAATGTTTTCCAAATTCCACTTTGTTACAAAGTTTCAAATCGATACGACAATTTAGATGTCTGTTTAAATTAAGTTCTAAGATTTGATAACATACTTATTACTTAGTTAACTGGTAAAGCTACTTATAATAATATCGCGTTAGCCCGTTGAGAATCGCGGACAAGCCGGCGTTAACAATTAATTTCTCAGAAATTATCCATAATTTCTTAGAAATTATCCAGGAGGTGTTAAAAATACTTGTGATTATAAAAAAGACCAAGTTATTTTTTTTTATATTGTAAAATATTTATTTCAAGTTATGTATCACTTATGGGTGTCGAGTGTCTTCCTTGTTGCCAGGTCGACGTCTGCCTTTCTCTTCCATGACATGTGATACAGAACTAAGAAGTGAGTGCGTCTGTCGTTGAATTTAAACGACTTGACCCGGAATATCTGACTAACATACTTTATGGGATAAATGATGATCTAGAGATAAATTTGTTTTTTAAATCTATACATATAATAGAACTGTAGAGGTCGAATGTCTGTACATAGAAAAAAATGCTAAAAACCGAGTCAGGGGGATGTAAGAAGAGAAATAAAACAAATCCAATTTTTTTCAATTTTTTTGATTCTCTGTCGGTTTGTCTGTTTGTACGGGTTAATCTCTGAAACTGTTGGACCTATTTAAATGAAATTTTGTATGGTGGTACCTTATATCCCTGGTCAACATTTTAGATACTTTTCATCTCAGAAAATTAAATAGTTCCTATGGGATAGCTAAAAAACTATAGTATTTTATACAGCTTAATACATAAAAACTACTAATTGGATTTTAATGAAACTTTACAATAATATAGTTCATACATCAGAATAACGAATAGGCGACTTTTTATCGAATAAATAGTGTATAGTAATAAATAATGATTAATGGGTTAAGTGCATATTGCTATTTTTAACCTCACTCAAGTTCCCCTGAAAGATATTTGTTTTTCCATGGTCTGTATAGAACCTTAAAAGTTAAGAAAAATACGCTTTTGTTAAAATACAAAAAACATTATTTTCTATTTATCTTAACAATACATATATATATATATATATATATATATATATATATATATATATATATATATATATATATATATATATGTTGTGACAGATAAATAAAGTAAACGGGTTTTCTTAGAAAGTTTTGCTTTTCTCATAAGATGTAGGTACCTACATACGTAATCTTAAGATTTAAGAAAATTTACCCTTCAATCACATAATCCGTATTAATGATATTTCCTTCTGTCTTGACAGTCAGTGATGACACGTTTGGTCAGTTTATAGCGACCCTACTTGCTGTGCCAACGGTCGCGGGTTCGAGTCCCGCTGCCCGCTGGGGGCATTCATTAATGTGGTGATCACGAATGATTGTACTCCAGTCATAAGAGTTTATATTTATAATATTAGTATGTATTTAAAGTTATATATGTGTAGTATATCAACTATCTGGTATCCATAACACAAGCCTCGTAGCTTACCATGGAACTAGAAGGTGCTGTGTGTTAATGTCCCAACATATTTATTTTATTTATTTATTCTTCCCAAACTCAACACTTACCGTCGACACCTCATTAATGTTGCCATATTGCTCTTTGTTTTAACCGGACCGAAAAAACATAAGTTCTTGAAAATTATTCACACAAGACGTACATAAACATTATTAATTTTCCCAGTATATCTAATACCTAAGACTACTTCTTAAAATCCATATAAGACACCATTGAGGTACCTTTTTATTAGTCATAATTGGTTTTCCCAATGAAATCACGAAAATAACCATTCATGAAGAATATATAAAATCTTTAAAAAACAATGAAAAACTTTAAAATACACCCGAATTCTCACCTTTCAGACCTTTGTGTGTATTTAGCTCTTTTTAACGTCCCACTGCTGGGCGCGGGCCTCTCTTCAATACGAGGGGGATCAGGCCATCGCCCACCACGCTGGCCAAGTGCGGGTTAGCGGACTTCACATGTCTTTCGAAAACTTGCTAGGTTCTCTCAGACATGCAGGTTTCCTCACTATGTTTTCCTTTACCGTAAGGCAAATGGTAATCATGTTAGAAATGATTCGCACATGAAAATGTCAGAGGTGCGAGACCCGGAATTTGAACCCGCTTCACTCCGTTTCCCAAGCGAGCGCGTTACCACTGGGCTACCACTGCCTTAACTTTATTTTCTTTCCACCTCATCAATTAATTAATCTAGCTCTAGGAGAGAGCCAATAGACAAATATTTAGGCCCTAATACATGTAATACATACACAATATCACCCACATAATAGTAAAGTGCGACGACCTGTAGTTTTCAAGCGTTTTTAGCGTCCGTATCCGGTCAGAAAGTGTTTTCTTTTACTCCGCGATGCGTGTGCAAATGTGTTGAAAGTGCGCTGTGCGTAGAATAGTAATAAGGGTGGGTTCAATGAATGCTCTTTTATACATTACATAAACTTTTAAGTACTGTATATCTATATAATTGTAGTATCATACAGTATGTTTGTGGTATGAGTAGATTGTTTTTGATAAGATATTTTACGAGTAGATCCTATAAGAGAAATAAAATGAGGATTTAAGTTAGCATTTAGAATTTTCAATCATTTTGTAGATAGTATAGGATAGGAGAAATTAATAGTACTACCCTTAAGAGTGGTGAGTGTCTCCTAACATGCGCAATAAAAAAGCTAATATGCACTTTTTTTTGAAGTCGGTTAATAAGCATTAGATTTCGCTCGTGCCTTCGGATCCTACATCGTAAAAATAAACATTACTTGAGAAGTAAAGATTATTTCGAATAAAACAATTTTTTTTTAATTATTTTTTTTATTATCTACATATTATTAATGAACTAATAAATAAATCATTTTTTTTTTCATATACGCTTGTCATATAATATACATGTAGCAGTAATTACAGTAGCAATGTATTCTAATACTTATATAAAGAAAGCATTTATAACTTTCAGCTTCCAGCCGTTTCTTTGTTTTTCAGTTGCAGAAAACGTTCCGAGAAAGATTTTATCTTAGTTTTATTTGGACTATTTTAAGACACAGACAGAAATCTCCATTTCTCAGTACAATGAAGAATTGTGAACATCTTTTTAGTCTCTTAGCCATCCAGCAGACATGAACTTGCACAAAATTAAGTTATCCTTGTTACTAGCGGCCCGCCCAGACTTTGCTCGGTTTTTTTTTAATTTAACATATGAAAAATTTAAGAGTGCGTGTATGAACGTGTACACGCGCAAGAAGTAAAACTTCTGTAGATTATCGGTACTGTTTATGAAATTTAATCTATGTTTTAAATAATTAGGATAGATGAGATACTAAAAATAACGCATACTGGGCATATTACAATCATATATTTATAGAATATCATTTAAGGAAAGAATATAATATTATGTACTATCATTTGTCAGACCATAACAACGGTTACCATGGCAACAAACGTACGTACATTTTTTCGTAACGCATTCACCAGCTTACACCCCAAGTCAAGCGTACGTAAAGAAGTTTTACTTCAAAAATATTAAACAAAACATACATGCACACATAACATGCAAACATGCAAACTTTTCCACTATTTTCATTTTAGGAGTACAATTTCATATTAATTAACTAAATTATTTTAGAAATAGACAGTCAAAACTCTGTCTGGTCTAGACCGGATTTCATTTATATATTTCATTAATTTAAATTGCTAGCCATTTGGTCTGACTACAAAATTCATTATTATCATGTGATGTTTTTATCTTTAATGGATAGTTCAATTTAAGAGTTAGTTAAATTATTTGGCTAAGATATGCTATCAATGAGTTAAGCTTTTTATAATTAAACAAGCGACTCACCCTCACTCCGCTCGGATTCGTCCCGTTTTAAGGTTTAGTATAGATCTCTCAGAGATGAGATATTTTCCCGCAGTAAAAAGTATTCTATATGTTGACCCGGATAACCAGATATCATCATACCAAAAATCATCAAAATCTGTCCAGTGGTTTTCTCGTGATGCGTTTCTATATAGACAGACAGACAGATAGACAAAAAAAATCTAAAATCTATAGAGTTGATTTCTGTATCAATTATAATGACTATTCCATAAGATTTTCCAAAAAAAGCACATTTACGAGAGGTTCGTCTAAGGATTCCTTTTTTCTTCTTTGTATCTTAAAAAAAGAAATCGAAATAACTGAAGAACTATTTATATTCTATATTATCTATCGCCCGTCTCTATGAATTCAAAAAAAAATCAATGGAACTATGATTTAAATCTATACTAATATTATAGAGGCAGAGTTTATTAGTATGTTTGTTTGTTTGAACGCACTAATCTCAGGAATTACTAATCCGATTTGAAAAAATCTTTTTGCATTAGATAGCCGGTTTATTGAGGAAGGCTATAGGTTATATATCATGTAATATAAAGTCTATCTATTAGATACTAACCGCTAAAACATACCTAAGAATGAACACGAGCGAAGCGAGGGTGAGTCGCTAGGGTATGAATAAAATACATTAAAAGTGATTTTTAACTTACTTTTTTTCGACTTATGTACTTATTATATGACTAAAGGCGAGTGGTAGCCCAGTAACGGTAACGCGTTTGGGAAACCGAGTGAAGTGGGTTCAAATTCAGGGTCTTCCAAGTCTGATATTTTCATGTATGTATAATTTCCAACATGATTACCATTTGTCTTACCTGCATGTCTGAAAGAACCTTGCAAGTTTTCGAAAGACATGTGAAGTCCGCCCCGCATCTATCCAGCGTGGTGGACTATGGACTGATCCCCCTCGTATTGAAGGTAGACCCATGCCCAACAGTGGGACGTTAAATAAGGCTGAATATTATGTGACTCTCAACATAATTCGATTACTAATTTACTATATACATACATATAAACGGTGATAATCGTTATACATACATTTTAATAGGTAACTTTTATGAAACAAAATGAACTGTTTCCATGTTTTAAATATTTACATCATATATTAAGGTATTTGTGGTACCTTACAGAAGTCACGTATCATTAACAATATGTTTCAATTTCCCTTACTGACAAAGGATAACAAAGTTCCTGCATCGGCTGATGTTAGGCTTATTTCGCATTAAGTTTTAAGATATGCGTCAGCTTATTCAATTAACTTCATAACTTTCAACTAATATATTGTCTATACTAATATTATAAAGAAGCAGAGTTTGTTAGTTTGATCGCGCTAATCTCAGGAACTATTAATCCGATTTGAAAAATTCTTTTATCATTAGATAGCACGTTTATTGAGGAAGGCTATAGGCTATATAATATAGAGCCGCTAGTAAAATTATATTTGAATCGATACTGTAACGATATGTTATTATAAACAAGCGTTATAAAGCTGTTAGATAATAATTTTAATTATTAAAAATTAAAATTGTAACCCGACCTTGTTTCGTTTAGATACATCCATAGGATATTATTATTATAATTTTTGAAACAGACAGATAAATACACAAGAGAGGATAAAAAATCTATATAAATAAAAATCACATCGAAGCAAGGATAATAAGAATTATTTATTTTATATTCTAGTATCACATTACCATTATAAGCGAAAGCTTGATACATATATATATATATATATATATATATATATATATATATATATATATATATATATATATATATATATATATATGTGTGAACTGTTAACTGCCTCCCGAGCCGGTCGTAGATTCCTCACAGACTTACATACTGACATTTAAACGACGACTTCGACAACTACGACGACGACGACGATTCAAAAGTCCTGTAAAAGTATATTTGAACAAATTACATTTTGATTTGATTTTGATTTGTGTGTTTGTTAATTCGTCCTTCTCGCTGAAACATCTAGATGGAATTGATGAAACCTGGCGACAATGAAGTAACATAGGCTTAAGCAGTAAAAAAAACCAAAAGCGCCGCCTGTATATTATCTTATAAATACAAAGACGTCTACATTAAAAGGCATTATGTTTAAAGTATAAACAAAAATAAACTAATTGTAAATTAAGCCTGATAGTATGGACGGGGCCTAAGTGTACACCAGCATCGTACGTCGACCTCGCTGACGTAATAAGCCTTGAACTGCAGTTGAATCAGTTCGAATATTCTTTGTATTGAATAATATCCTTGTTTATGAGTAATTTTATTATTTCGTATTATATCTGTTTGTTCATATGTTTTGGAAGAAATGTAATGTTAAGGAAGTAATGTAGCTATCAGAGGCCTGAAATAATATAACAAAATAGGATAAAAACTTACATATAACCACCATACACATGACCTCTCCATCATATCCATGTCTTTCTAGGTATTGAAGAATATATTTTTTAACTAAAAAAAAACAAATCGTATAACACGTCACGTTATTTGCATTGCTAGTTTAGACAACGTTTTATAATTGCCATTGCTAATAAAAATATGTGCATGGAAATCACCTAAGAGATTTCATACGAAATCAACTATATAAGAAAATGATCATAGTATCAGTACTTTTCTCAAAATAGATAATGAAAGAAAATAATAATCAAACTGATTCAAATAAGATCTAATAATAATAATCTTTAAAAAAGCCAATTTGAAGTTATGTTACTCGTGTTGATGGTGACAGAATCCCATCAATTTATACTTTATTTGCTTCCGGTGCTACTACCGGCAAAAGGTCTAAAAAAACTCATTTCCAACATCATGATTAGTATGTCTCAATAGAACTTACATGTGTGTAGTAGGTATATTTTCACCATGGCACTAGATAAACACTACACACAGATACTTATGTACAATGTATATAATATATATACATACTTGTATATATATATATATATATATATATATATATATATATATATATATATATATATATACTCGTACATTATATACATAATTCAAAATAATTACTTCGTTACATCATTACATTTTATTAAGGAAATAACATAAAATACGTCTTGTAATCTTGCGACAGTTTAAATTCGGTAGGAGCAAAGGACTCATTTATCCAAATTTTCGTCCCCTCCGTGATTCACACGTGAGGCCATCGATCCCAGCATCCATATGTATACAAACTGCAAAAATGATTTAGCTAGTAGTAATATGATGAGCTGTAAACGTTTTTTTTTGTATCGAAATATATGTTCAATCACGTCATGCATGTTTAATTTGATACAAACTAATATTATAAATTCTAAAGAATTTATTAATTTGTCTATTACACAGCAACCAAGGTATTTATTGACTTGATTTTTATATTATGAACAGCTTTTTACTTTGTTTATTTTTATAATAATATATAAAGAATAGACAGACTATTTATTCAATAAACGGGCTATCTAATGGAAAAATATTTTTTCAAATTGAATTAGTAGTTCCTGAGATTAGCGCGTTCAAACAAACAAATTCTGCCTCTTTATAATATTAATATGGATTAAAATATGTACACAAATAAGCAATTTAAATACATATCTATGTATTTATATCGACTGTCCACTTTGAATGGCACACCCGCGGATCTACCAGTTTCTACAAGGTTCAAGGCCCGGGTTACGCAAGTCATTTCACCTTACATAACTTACTACGCCGTACTGTACTTTCTTCATTGTCCAGACAAGTGTAAAATACTTGATCTGAATGTTTATTGCATTAACTTATACTATTTTTTTTACT
This sequence comes from Fabriciana adippe, assembly GCA_905404265.1. Taxonomy (NCBI): domain Eukaryota; kingdom Metazoa; phylum Arthropoda; class Insecta; order Lepidoptera; family Nymphalidae; genus Fabriciana; species Fabriciana adippe. Next base: position 7,773,589 of record FR990009.1, read on the forward strand.
TAGTTTGCTTTAATTTGAAAATTTTTGTTCAAAAATGAATTAAATCATCTTAATTAAATAGTTATCTACATCAAAAAGAGAAATATTATTCAGCTAAAATCTGAGAATATTCTAGATATCTGTTTTCTATAATTGTGTATAAATGATCATCCCGGTGTATGTGCATACGTCTGATGCACAGCTTTCTGCGCCTGACATCAAAGGAAATTCCCCAATTTATAGAGGTATTGTTAAAACAAATACAATTTCATATATTATATGTTAATTTTTGATTACTATGAAGCGTGGTGTTAAGAATTACAACATAATTCGAATTCAACGGTAGGCTGAAGGTTAGGAATGATGAAGGGTCACGAGACTTCCTCTATTGATCTCCAAAAGAAAAAAAAGCCTAAAGCTACATCGTAAAGCTTTATAAGTATGAACATATATGTACACATTATATCATATATATGTACATATGATAAAAAGATGGTACACCCACGGAACTACCAGTTCCTGCAAGGTTCAAGGCTCGGTTGCGCAAGCCGTTTCACCTTACGTAACTCTTTGTTGTGCCTAACTGTACTTTCTTCGTTAATTGCTAACGCTTCCTACCGGAATACACGTTTCAGTGGAAATGACAGTTGTGTTACGATTTTATATTATTAAATGTATGAATTAAATTATAATAATTAATTCTATTGTTAGATTTATGTAATAATAGTTATTTTTACATTAATATTATTGTTTTAGTATAATATATTAGTAATAAGTATAAGTTAAGTATAATATGTTTCTATGATTAATAAAATTATAAATTACCGACACATTTAACCGATTAACAAAAAAGAAAAGTATTTGTAATACCATTGTTTAAAGTCAATTGCAACATTTAATTAAATAAATATGTAAATTTTCCTTATTCTGATGATCTTATTTTATGACAAATAGAATTAAAAAAAAGATATTTACAATTTACATTCATGCATGCCCTTCTTAAAGTTTGTAGAAATTGTGATGGCATTGTATCACATCATGTATAAAAATATGATTTATGTCATCTATATTACATCATCTGTTTTAGGCTGAATTGTTTTTTGACCTCATTAGCTTAGTTGGGTCATGCCTACTAAAGATTACACAGATACTTGATAGGATAACAACAGTACCTACTATGGAGAATGATAAAATATGATAATATCTAAACATATGAGTATTAATTACTATATGAATATCTTATTAAACGACTGAAAGTATTTTATATAATATTTTTAAAGTTAAGACCGTGGTGACTCATTCGTAGATTTTTACTTCCTCCGAAATCTCAATAATGTGAAAGATTCGCAAGAAGATACTTTTGCACTCAAATTATGAATTCTTTGTAATATTAAGTAGATATGAGTCATTTTTATTTAGTTTGAAACAAACAAACCCGTCGTCGTATTTTACCAATGTAAAATATGTTGATTTTTTGAATAAACAAATAAATGTTGACCATGAAATAAATTATAATCTGAATATATATATATATATATATAGAAATATTAAACTATTTTATTATACAATTTTGCTAAAATTATATTTTACCGTACTAATAACTTTTATAACATCATTGCAAATGAGCGTAAGCTATTTTTAAACAAACTTAAAGTGTCACATAAATAAAAGTCGTTACGCAACATTGCGTGACGACGCCTAGCGTCCCGTTGCGTCAGAAAAACGGGACTTGAGAAATGAGAATAGAGAAAGTAGTTACGCACGTGCTTCCAATATTAACAATGTTTATATTGCGATTATTATTTTTTAGTGTTTATAAATTATTTATATTTATATTAAATACATTATTTAATGTCCATTATTGTTTTATAAATACGTTAATATGTTTGTCGGTTTGTGGGTCCTTTTTTTATAGAACAACGTAGCTAATTTTAATGCGAATAATAAAACAAAATTATTTAAATTGTTATTAGTAATCACTAGTTTTGGCTCGGTGTTGCCCGTAACTTTTTTGATATTTCGCTTATATTCTACGAGTATGTGACTCAGTTTTCTTTTAATGAAAGATGTTATAATAATTAGCTGAATAGATCCAGAGATAATTCTTCGCTGTATGCGGATATGAGTAATTTTACCTTTTTCTTACAGTTCTATGTTAACTTCTCAAACTTGCATAGTGCAAAATATTATTTTTTTCTCCATTAAGACAAAAGACATTTTGGAATTATAACTAACTATAAGGTTAAAAGTTCAATTCTAATCATTTATAAGAATGCATCACTTCTAATTAAAATATTTACATAATGTAATACCTTATTGACGTCACTCGTCCCATAGTGTTAGACAGTTGGAGGAAATCGGGACTCGCCAAAGTAGAGAAAGTAGGGTCGACGCACCCCACGTTGCGAATATCAATTGCGTTTGGCATTTACTATCGTAGTAACTTGGTGACAAATGTATTATAATTAATTTATAAGGCTCTTATAGAATAACTTTAAAATACATTAAACTTGCTATTCGATGTTTCGATTTTTTCGATGGCGTTTATTGATACTAGGTGCTTTATGAAATTTATTGCCGCATTGTTTTATTATTCGTGGTACAGTGTCTATGGCTGAATGATGTCTCAAATATATTTTGATAATTTGCAAAAAATTTGTGAATTTTTTCCAATACAAGTATATCCAACCAGATCTGATCAAAGTTGAACATGTCTTGTATGTAGCTCAGTGTCATTATTATAGACAAGTTATGCATTTTTACAAATATTTTTTAACATATTCTGCAAATAATAAGTGTATTATTTAACTCAGTGAATATATATTATTAAACCAGCGACTCATCCTCGCTTCGCTCGGGTTCGTCCCTAGCTTGAATATAGTAAAATGGATATAGTATGTTACCCTTAAGAGATAGACATATGCCATTACAGACTTTTTGTAGACCTTTTTAAGGTGTACAATACTGTAGTACATTATTTTGATCTATCTCGTAGGGCTCAGCCAGCGTTTGCAATGTGAGCGAAAAAAAAGTGTTTATTTACGACATTAGAAACCTCTAAAATTATCAGTGTTTCTCTACTATATTATGCATGTCTTATACATATAAACCTTCCTCTTGAATCACTCTATCTATTAAAAAAAACCGTATCAAAATCCGTTGCGTTTTAAAGATCTAAGCATATATAGGGACAGACAGCGGGAAGCGACTTTGTTTTATACTATGTATTGATGTCATTAACAGTTATCCCTTCAAAAATTAAAACTCGCCTTTGATGAGCCCACCTCCCTGATGAGTTAATTAATATTGCCTTGGTATTAATCAAACAGTTCACAATATGCAATGGCAAAAATACTTACATTTCATTAGAACTGTATCAGTTAAACTTTACACGATAAAAAATAAAAACCTTTACAGAAAGATTGCATAACATTATGTCCAACGTCGGTTTTCCGCGGATATGATATTCTGTGGGGTCGCGAAGTCGTTGAACCCCGACATGTCAATGCCAAGCAATGAATACCTCATTGATGCCAAGATAATGTGTAATATGCGAGTATCTAACTGTCAAGTTCAAGGTATTTCTTATGTACAGATGATCTATTTAGCTTATTTTTACTGTCGGAAAAAAAATCAATACAATAATATAACCTTGCATTAAATTTACCGAAAAGAATAACCGGTTTCCTTTGTATTTTCCTTTTAGTTGTCAAATATATGACCTAATTGTAATATATCTTAGTCGAAGATATTTGTATATTATTATTTAAACACTATATATATATATATACTAGCTGACCCGGCAAACGTTGTTTTGCCATATAAATAATTTCCTATTACTAAAATGGCTATTAAAAAATAAGGGTTGATCGTAGAAGGGTGAAAATTGAGGATTGTATGTATTTTTGTATTTTGTATCATAAAAAAATAGAAATTAAAAATTTTGTCTAAAAAATAAAAATAAAAATTTAGGGGTGGACTACCCCTAACATTTAGGGGGATGAAAAATAGATGTTGGCCGATTCTCATAGATACCGGATAAGCACAAAAAATTTCATCAAAATCGGTCAAGCCGTTTCGGAGGAGTATGGCAACGAAAACTGTGACACGAGAATTTTATATATTAGATATATATACTTCTGTTGATAAATCAATTGATAACATTAACATTAAAAGTTAATTTAAACTAAGTAAATCATAGTAAAAATAAAGAAAACTGCAATATATTATACATTACATAACGCATTACACCGTTTCCCGTTGCACAAGAGGAAAGCGTTGCGACCGGAACAGTGAAAGCAAAGCCGTCGAACCCCCAAAGTAATTATCAATGCGGGGACATACCTCGTTATATCGTTATGTCCACAAGTTCAAGGTGTGTCGCATTTTAGTACTAAAATATATTGTGTCTCTTTTTTGGTCCGTTTTTACTTTTCTATATAAATATTAAGATACTGTTTGAATATATTAATAAATATATTTTTTCTAATATTCTTGTTATAAAAAAGTAAAGTAATTAAAGTGCTAAATTGTAAGTATCTACTTTAAATAATTACCCTGTAAATAATTAAAAAAAAAACTTAAACTTATTATGTCAACTATCACATATATGAGTTATTTTATTTTCATACCACGTAAAGCCACAAACAAGTAAAGTGCAGTAAAGCTACAATCGTGTTCTATATATCGTTACGTAATGTAGCAATGTACGTCACAATTTCCCGTTGCACAAGAGGAAAGCGGGGTGCGGCCGGATAGTGAAAGTGGGGTCAACGCACCCCGCCACGCGAATGTCAATGGGACGCACGTGCTATCACGATGCGTAAACAGTTAGCTATACACTGATTTATATATACATATATTATATATATATATACGGTATATTATATATTGGAAATGAATAATTTTGTCGGGATTTAGGTAAGCTATGTCTCTCTTCCGAATTTCAATCATATTCATCGAGCCCTTGCAGCGTGAGACGTGAAAAAGTAACAAACAGACTTACTCATATACTTTTGCATTTATAATAGTGTGACTAATTTAATAGTATAATAAAATATACTTGAGGTTTTATAATCTGTTGAAAATATAAATAAATAATTTTTAAAATTCAAAAAATATATATCCATATGTATAAAAATATATGTCCATATAGTTTAAAAATAATAAAAAGTAGATATTCTGAAACTTTCATGAATGTTCCGCCATTATTAATTATAATTATCTGTAGCAATTTTATTTATTTTTTTATTTTGAATATTTTACATTGACAAAGAGCTATTTTTTTATATTTTTAACCAGTTTTAATTGAATGGGTTTCGGTACCTTCAAAGCTCTATATAAAAGTCCCTAAAGACCGAACAGTAACTTTTAATATATATATATATATATATATATATATATATATATATATATATAATTATACTAGGTATCTATAAGTAACAAGCCACGACAGAAAAGTAGTACAATTTAAATTGGTGTCATAATAAACATCGCATCTAAATGTCTTCATTGTAAATACTCGTATATGCGTGTTACTAATTCGATTGAATTTGTAAAGCTACTATTGTGTTGTCAAATTAGGACAAAAATCAACATAACTTATTCTTGTGACTTAAAAAAACGTAAAATCTAATTGCGACATAACTTTGTAATAAACAGTATAAAGAATATTTACAATTTAAATAACCTCCTTCTTTTTAGCATAAAAATAGGGCCGGGCCAATGATTAGTTAAAATCATTTTTAATATTTTAGTGCAAGAAAATATTATTTATATTACCAATAGGATTTTGTTTTTAATATTCATTACTTTTTATAAATTAATAGCGACTCACCCTCACTCCGTCCCTTGGTACATTTTAGCGGTTGCTATAGATTTCTCAGAGATGAGATATTTTCCCGCAGTAAAAAGTATCCTATTTATTGACCCGGTTAACCAGCTATCATAATACCAAATTTGCTCAAAACCTGTCCAGCGGTTTTCTCGTGATGCGTTCCCAGACAGACAGATAAAAAATCTAAAAACTACAGATTCGGTCTCTGTATCGATAATATAAACTATTTCAATAAGATTTTCCAAAAAATATTTAATGTACATATTCGACTCAGTTAGAACTTTATTACATGTATAGATCAGTGGCGAAGGGTGAAATTTTAGTAGTGGTAAGTCGTTTTATAAGTATAGATAAATGTTAATTACAAAAAGAAAGTTAGTCTTAAAACTTTTAAAGATACGGCATCCTTTATAGAAAACAATTGATAGATTTCAATATCCAAAACGTAAATAATAACGCATTTCAATAAGAAAAATCAAGATGAACAAAAATATATCTAACTTCATATTTACAACGAAGTACTCTAGTGATTTAAATCACAGTTCAATCCTTAATTTAAACGGAAAGAATAGTGAGTATTCTGAATTTCTCCGTATTTCACTGTATTAGGTAACGGTAAGGTATACGTTACCATAGGATACCAAAATGACACCATTTTCGAAAAATTATCCTCCTATTAAATCGAGAAAAATCCGAAAAAATTGTTTAACATTTCAAATATTCAAGTAAATCTAAGAATGTATTAGTTATCCACATCTTATTTCGCTAGTTCAAAGTCAATAAAATATATTTTTCCCACTTAATTCACGTGTCAAGAAGTAATATGATAAAATATTTAGTTCGTAGTCGTATTGTCGTGACCGTGTTACCTCTTTACGGTATTGTGTCACAGTGGAGTGTTGCCAAACGTTTCCGTAACGCTTGTTTGACTTATTAGTCAATATTGAAATTATTTATAATTAAATTAAAATTGTATAAGATTAAATTTGCCGTAAAATTGATTTTAAGTTGATGTCCTAAGTAGATGATTACTTTTATCCCGTTTGTTGCTTGCAATTATATTGTAATAATGAATCAATTAATTCTAGATTATATCAGTGTCTTTTTCAAATAATAGGTATATAGTAAGGTTGCATTTTAAATATGAGCGTTTAATATATATATATATATATATATATATATATATATATATATATATATATATATTTTAGTAACTATGTCAATTAACGTAAGTTATGGAATTATTAATGTATTTGTAACGTATTTTTGACTGTAGATACTGATATCTTTGCTTGGTAAAACTATAAACATTGTTACATTTTAATATAATATTTCTTTATTCGACAGATGCTTCATGTTTATTTTAATCTTAATTGATGCTAAATAATTTTATTAATTCAATTAAATTAAAATAAAAACGTCTAAAAGTAAACCTCATTAAAACTGACTGCCGTCACTTTTACGTCTATTTGCATAATTTACATTTTTTTTATAATTAATTAAACATGTCTCTAATTGAAATTTCCTTGCCTTTAGTAACCGTTATTAAAATCAATAGATTTTTGTATGGAATATCGTTTGAGAAATCATTTAATTTAAAATGTAAAAGCGAGTCAAACTATCTGGTCGTTTAATTAAATATGTGTGTCACTGGTTTGAAATGACCTCAAAAAACAAAATGCTAATGCATGCAATGACAGCAATGTGTAAAAATATTACTTAAGAAGTACCTAATAAAAAGTAGTAAGTTACCAGTTAAAAAACTTTATTTTATAAACTACTAATTAAGATAATTATAAGTAATTACAGCATTCATGACTATATTTTCACAAAAACCATAGATGTTTAAATATATTAATTTTTATTTTTATTGCGTACGCCATCTTTATTTCACTGCAATAAAAAGCAAGCGACATATTAACTATTAAGTAGTAATCACACTAAATTATACCAGAAGTGTTACAGTAGTTTCCTGGCACAAGCCTTAAGTCAGTTAACATAAAATTAATTTTAAATCGTATAATTGAAATATGTAGAGAAGAATCTCAGTATTTGGAGTTGCAATTAGTTGTTGCGAAAGTAGCCGGTGCATAGAGCTAGGTAACAAAGCGGTGCACTGTACCGTTAGAGTTTCGAGGCCGCTTTCCCATTTCACCGACACCGACGACGCATCGCGGTCACCTCATTTTGATACTGCATAGGGTTACCAAAATTTGTTTTGCTATTATATTTTATATTAGATTTTGCCCGTGATTTACTTGTTATTATTATAGTAAATGACCTTTTTTTTTTCTCTCTGAATTCTAGTGAAATGCATGTGAACGTTTCGTTAAAATCGGATCAGCTTTTCCAGGGATTAATGAACCATGTATCTGTTAATCGTTTATAAATTAAATCTATGACATCAAAAGTAACTGTACTTTTGATATTAGATTGTTTTATTTTTGTATGCCATTTGGTTCTAGGCCTAATAAAAAATAAAAATAACCTACAATATACGCGCAAAGTAATCAAGAGATAATAGTTTGAACTATAAAGTATTTGATGTAAATGATTTCGACTGTGTCTCAATAGAAACAAAGTTAATTTCAGAATGAAACAAAATTATAAATCAAAATACTAGCTTGAAGTAAAATAATAATAAATCATCTTTGTAAATATTATACTTAAAACTTGAATCAGTATAAATTCAATAATATAGTCCTCTAATAAGTATAAATAAATGTCACGAAATGTAAAAGACGCGTGCTAAAAATGCAAGCCAATACTGATATTCTAATTAATATTAGAGAGATGAGACAACCCTTAAAAAATTGTTAAACGTATTTACCATACTGGTTGTTTAAAAATACACCTTTAAAGCATAATGCATGAAAGATATCACTTACATTATTTATATTACGATAAAATTATGCGAAATTCGTAAGCTTAATATAAAGCGAGTGTTCTTTTGAAAAGTTATTTTGTTATTTCGATAACTTTGCACATACATAAATTTTATAAAAAAATAACGCTTATTAACGTTAAAATGTAAAATAAAAATAAATAAGTACATATTGTTAGAAAATAAACCGCTCTGTTTTTTAGAGATAACGAGTAGTATTTTTAACAACAAATATTTGCTTAAAATGTAATCGAAACGCGTAATTTTAAGATTAAAGATCTCAAAAAAATATGTACTGTATGAAATATAGTTATATTTTTTGATAACGTATAGCTGCATCAACAAATACAAATGTACATACCTATGTATATGTATTACAGTCATACGGAATATACATCCGAGAGTGTGTATTCCTAGATATTTCAGAAGTTTCTACTAAAGTTAGCATTTAATTGCACCTAAGAATTTTCACCAATATTAAGAGACTGTCGGTTGATAAATTAGAATCTGCGATGTAACAAAAAGTGGAAGAAAGTGTATAGGAAAAGTGGTGAAAATTATTGAATACTTCCCGCGCCTCTCACGATTTATCTTTAAGGCCGCTCTACATCTCGTTATAAATAATGATATTATTAATAGATATACTTTTAACAAAAGAAATGAATGCTTAAATCCCTTATGGCTAATACCAACTTTGCAATTTTTCTTATATCGAGAGTATGTTTGTTGATTATCTTTTTGTTACACACTAACGGAGAGAGATAGTTTATGAGCGGATATGTACATAAATAGGTTTTTATCTTGATATATGAGGTGGTTTCCGTGGAATACCGCCTAATTTAAAAAAAAACTTTGTTCATCTTATCTCTGAGTAAAATTTATTTTGGACTGCGATTGATAATTACTTACAAATTAAATAAGTATTGAGCCAGTGCCTATGTGGGTGGACCCGAAGATTGAACGTTCATGAATAGTACAAATTATTATGCAGATGACAATTCGAGTGCACGTCTTGAAGATACGTGTAGAATATTTAACTTAGCTAACAAAATTTACTTCGGTATATTAAAAATGCATTTTAAACTTTCTATTTGATTAAAAACGAGCGTTGAAAATTTGACAAAAGCAGACAAATTGTACGATTTTTTTTAGTTATAATTGGTTCAGTTAAAATACCAGTTTGTTCAAATTAAAGATTTATATTCAATTTAATACTTCAGAAACGTACCTAATGTATTTACAATTATTAGGTGCTTCATAGTAGTGTTTATATTTCACTTAGTTATATATTATAAACGGTTTTGGTCCATATGTATGTGAATACCTATTAAAGAAAATCATTTAGCTTATCTACACTAATATTATAAAGTGACAGAGTTTGTTTGTTTGTTTGAACGCGCTAATCTCAGGAACTACTAATCCAATTTGAAAAATTCTTTTTGCATTAGATAGCCCGTTTATTGAGGAAGGTTATAGGCTATACATCATCTCAGAAAAATGTCAGTATGAACCCGAAGCGAAACGAGGGTGAGTCGCTTGGATAAAACGAAAATCTTTCAATTCTCAAACAAAACATACCATTTATTCAAATGTAATTATTAACATTAAGATATAATGTTTTTTACAAATAAGAACCTCCGAACTCACAAGGGCGTAATTTACGACCCGATTTCCATTATATCACTGTAAAATATAATAAAGAAAGTGTCACACCACGTAACGCTGGTAACTGGCCCCATTGGATCACCTTTCCCCAACTTTCACCGACATACTTTACTTTTGACCGTGAAACGAGAAACATTAATTTTGCAGGATATAAATTTACAATATCAAAACTTCAAAGTATTATGAAGTTTATGTAATTACTTTGACAATCGCTGAAAAAATTGTTTTAGTATACATTTATTTATTGAGGTAGCTTTTTGACTTTAAATGTTAGTTTACAAGTTTAACAGTTATAATAATATAGCTACGTACATAACATTACAATATCCATGAATGTATGTATTGTTTTTATTTTGGCAAAGTCCACCTGTTTTGTTTTCTTAATGGTACTTAATTGGTTTTAGGTCATTCTAAATGAAATTATTTCCTAAATAGGAACTTTAAAATAACTATTATACAAAATTATTGTATTATTTTTTTATTATACTGATTTTTTTTATTGTATGCAACTTACACCTCATTATTTTAAAATTATAAATAATAATCTTTACAATTGTAAATGTGACATAAAACATTTTCATTTCAAATTCAAAGTAACACTTAATTAAATGTTTCTAGGGCAGGGAAAGTACAATACACTATCTCTATCTAGTTCTAACGATTTTTCATATTTATTGAGTAAAATTTGTAATCTGTATAATATAGATTAACAATCTGGAAAACTGTGTGTAATACAAGCCACAACTTTACGCTATATCCCTTGTAAGGTGTATAATACTACTCGCTGTATTAGGAAAATTAGAGAGAGAAATCTGAATAATAGTTATTAAAATTTTCGAAATAAATTTTTCCTGTATACTAATTATTGAAAAATTAAAAAAACTTCCGAGAAAAACATAGATAGCTGTATACAATAAATAAAACTACATACAAAAGTTCAAATGTTTAAAAAATCAATATAAAAATCGTGCGCCAATGTTTTACGAATCCAGGGCAGAGAAATTTATAAAAAAAATACAACATTCTAATGTCAATTGCGCTTTAAAAACGTCAACGACCTGTTGAATGGCGTAGTAAGTTTGCCGCGAAAATGTATGGCAGTGTCATTGACCTCGCAAAGTTTGAGTTCATCTTCAATTTTTTATGTCTAGACTCTAGACTATCTGTGTCACCTGACTTTCAAATATATAAAGTATCTTTATAAATAAAATATTGTGTGGTTAATAATGAAATATAACACGTGTCTAAAATGTAACTGTAGCCCAGGTACTAATTACTATCCTTATAAAAAAGTATGGATATGGTATCTATTGGAAATAAATCAATATTTATATTCATGTAGTATATATATATATATATATATATATATATATATATATATATATATATATATATATATATGTCATTAATAGTTAAATATTTTTATAATCATTTTAAAAAAATATATAAAAATACGCATATTATAATTTAATATTTTTATATCATTTTAGTTCAATTTATTTTTAGTAAAATTATTTTCATGGTACTGATATCGTATCGCTTGAAAAAAAAGTTTTCTCAGTTATAAATTAATAAAGCTACTGAACTTCATCCATTTATAATTAAACAATTAAATGCTTTTAGAGCCACTAACGTGGTAATAAAACTTAATATCCGTTTGTCTGTGAGTGGAAAAATACAGAAAACGCATTATTCAGGTCTTGGAGTGTTCCAGATTCGCATCCCGTTAGGCGGAGAAAGTGGCTGCACTCTATGCAAATTATGCAATTACCACTTGTACACTTGGATAAATGAAGAAAGCTTGGTAATATGTATGAAATTGTTGTTGTATTTTAGGTAATATGTGATATTGAACATCAAATTTTATGCATGGATATGACCTGGTTGCATCTACCTACTACAAGTGGTGATCTTATAATATTATATAATGTGTCGTTAATTAAATAAGCAATTTATGGTCTTCATTTTATTATATATTGGTGAAGTTTATTCTTCATAGAAATTAAATAATTCCTTAATTGATTATTTGCTTGTAGATATTTCTTTTTTAATGTATTATAAATTTAAGTTTTTTGGACATTATTAGTAACATACCAATTAAAATAAAAACACTAAGTTTAATTCAGCATAATATAAAGAACCATTGAGGAAATCGACGCATATTCGTCTGTTACAATTACATCATTTCTCTCCACGTACAGTTATGCGCAGATAGAGCTGCTTTCCATCTAACAAGAATGATCTAACGTGACAAAGCGAAAAAATGATGCCATCCGCCATATTTGTGTGATGGCCGCAAAAAAACTAACGGAATAAAATACCTAACCGCCAAGCGGAGAAAGGCTTTCGATTGTCCCACATTTCACCGCACGCAAACAAGCGAAGCCGCGGCATAACACGAGTATGATTAATTGGAAACAAACAATTTATCTTGCATAAAGATAACAGAAATGTCAAATTCGTTTGGCGGGAAATTTGACGTTTGTAACAATTGGCCATAGACTATAACATACACTCTAACACAACTCGTCTCGTTCTTTTATTCGTATATAATATTGATGTCTCGCTCACTAGACATTGAAAAAGAAAGCACTGTTTTTGCCACAATTTACGTGAGTATGTCGAAGAAAGCTATGCGAGTATGTAATATTAGAAACGTCGGTTTTATACAGTTGCATTAGTAAGTTGCATAAGAAAATTGCATTTCCCCGATTCACTTTGCGACATTGAGATTTCTATTATGTGTAACAATTTTTTTTATTACTGTGAATGCTTTCTTTGAGTACTTTCTGTGAGATATTGAGTAAAGATTATAGAGTAATAAATTATAACTCCACCTACACTATAGAAAATTTTATATCCACATTTGGAATAAGCTCCTATGTATATTTAAAAATAACACACTTTATCGAATATTAAATTACAATAAATTAAATTAATAATTAATAAATTTTAGTTTTTTAATTATTTTAAACCGCATAATATTATTAAATGAAAACATAGTAAGTGAATTCTTCAAATAAATACCCAACTAGATAAGTAAACATGTTAAATATAATCCCATCATACCAGAACGGCAGAACGGATCTGGAGTTAGTTTACATATTGTCTGGAATTGCACATAGGTTTCTTTTTATCCCGGAAAAATGTACGGTTCCCGTGAAATAGATTTGATTTTGTTTTTCACAGAGCAAGGAATCGACTATCTATTCCATACTAACCGTTAAAATGTACTTAGGGACGAACCCGAGCGAAGCTAGGATGTGTCGCTAGTCTTATACATAATATATTTTAATACAAGTTCATCTATCACATTTGTATACGTACAAAAGATACACAGGCGCATGTAGGCGGTTACCATTGAATGTTACAGTATAGGTTGAATCATAAAGATTATGTACGATTAACTGTATGTAATACGGTGCTATTACCGCTAAATAATAAGTTTGTTTTAAGTGACGCAGTCATTTTTTGATTTTTGAGACGGTCATTTATATTATTAAAACGATTTAAATAAAATGATTGATATTTAAATAATATAGCTTAGGAAAAATTAACTAACTTGTATTTAGTGGTTCTAAAATAATGTAGGAACACCTTATTTGGGAAAGTTAAAGACAAGGATTACAGCTAATTGTCACCTTGTACTCAAAAAAAAACACTTGTTAGATATTACGGGGATTTAAATACATTAAACGTTTTGTTTTTTTTTTTTTTTTTTTATAGTAGCATAGTAATATTCAATGTAGTTTTAAAGCTAAATAAAGTTATGGTGTCAAAGATTTTTTTTAATCGTCTAGATTATTTGGTGACATATGCGTTAAATTTCACATTGACCTTGTTTGGATTCCTTTAACGAAGCACGAGCTATTGTTAATAAACAAAAATGATGCCACATAGCCTAATAACCACATAATATAATTGCTACATCCTACGTAACACTCCATTAAGTTGGTACGTGACTTTGAAACCGCGATATAAACTATAATTTCTCGTCAAAATCAGAAAGCGCGGCAGACTTACACCGGCCGGCCGCCGCTACTATATCATAACTATTTTATGCATTATACTGTTGTAACACTACTAAATGATATACATTACTAATAATAAAATAACATGCCTATAATATGTTTTCTACAAAACAATTATAAACAATTAAAAAAAATATAGATGTAATTTATTTTGTCTGTTGCAAAATTAAAAAAATATATATGATAAAGGCATAAAATTATACAGTCTAAATATTCTAATTCATTTATTTAACATTTTCTAATACAAATAAGTTTTCAAATGCAGCAATGTACATTCTACACAGCAATAGTAACAATAAGGTTAGTAACAGAACGGGTATACAATCTCAGCGAAATGTAAGCGAATGTGGGTCAGTGCTATAACGGCCTGCGCTCGATGTCCTCTGCACTGTTACGTGTGGGAAATTAGTTGAATTTGGGACAGTTTTTTTTACCATTGTTTTCATTATGCCAGTTTAACCTTTACCGTTAGTGCCATAGATACGGATAGGCTTTGTTACAGAGTAATAAAATTTCAATATAATGTTGATGCTTTATTTAAGGCCACTAAGTAGATTTTTTAATTTGCATTAATATTTTTAGATTTTATGCTTAAGTGATATATGATACTTTTATTTTATTACAGCTATAAACATAGCTTAATTAAATTGTGTATATAGAAATAAAGAAAGCTATCTAGAAAATTGTTTTATACCCAACTCGCTCTGACATTGATTAAAGAATGCTAGCAATTAGATAAATGTGTTTTATTTGCCATTTTACTTATTAATATAATAACATAACCTACAGGGAAATAAATACCTAACTGGAAAATGCGATATAGTTATTAATAAGCGATTTACCCTCGCTTCGCTCAGATACGTCTTTAGGTAGGTACGTTTAAATTTTTTTGAGGGTTCCCTTAATTCTTTTTCTAAAATTATAGTAGCCTAAGTTACTCTTTATGACATCAGTTATCTGTCAGTGAAAGTCCCGTCAATATCTGTCCAGCCATTTCGAATCCGGATCAAACAGACAGACAGACAGACAAAAGTTTAAAAATTGTGTTTTTTGTTTAAGTACCTACCGTAGAAGTAAAAAGCTGTTATTTTGAAATTACAAACAGACACCTCAATTTTATAAATCAATATCTGCATAGATATATTATATAGTACGTGATATTATTTTATTATTTTAGATCTAGGAATTGCAGTCAATGGTTAGAGATATGAAATATTCATAGTATTATCGATACGAGCAATCGAGTGGAAGCTCACTTTCCCCCGTTAAGATTTAATAACCAATAACTATCAAAACTGAAAACTTTAGTGACATAGTCTTGAACTTTTTATCAATAGCTTCAATATGATTATATCAGAGATCAGAGATATAGTCATATTAAAGAAAATAATAAGAAAAATGGTAACGATATTAAATATTAATCAGTCATAAATAAAAAATATATTAATATTAGAATTTTGTTAACACAGAACAAATTACTTATATTTATGTACAAGACCAACCGAAACTACGAGACTTACGATTATTTATTATAATTACTCCGTTTTATGTGGAAATGTCTCCAAATATATAACATATATTATAGCTTAATACTGTATTACAGCCAATAAACGAGTGTCAATTTTCTTATATTATAATAATCTAATTAACCGTATTATCCCAAAAACGTACTAAGTAATGACGAAAAATGACTGAAGAAATCACCAATTGCCTGACATTTATATAGTACTAGCGAAAAACAAAACAAATCTATCCCACGGGAACCGTAATTTTTCCGGGATAAAAAGTAGCCTATGTGTTATTTCAGACTATAATCTATCTTTGTGCTAAATTTCATTCAGATCCGTTCAGCCATTCTGGCGTGAAAGAGTAACAAATACCATACATACATACTCACAAACTTTTACATTTATAATATTAGTATGGATAAGTAGATATTTACAGATTTTTAAATAATATGTATATAAGTTAATTTAATGAATTAAATGACCAAGTTTCAAAGCGTCGTCATCCAGCTATATGCATCTAGCTTATAGGCAGCTTTCACTGCAACAGTGCAGTGGACTTAGGCTATTATAATTAATAATTAATAAAACGATAATTACTTGGACTTGTCAAGTAAAACCTAATGAGATATAATTACATCCTGCAAACAATTGGTCTTAGTCCGAATAAGCGGAAATAATATTTTATAGTTAGCCCGCCATTAAAATAGTATTTGGTTAAATCTTGTTTAATAAATAAAATACATATATTATAGAGTTTTTATAATATTTATTTATTACTCTTGTAAAATAAGTAATTTAAATTAAGTGAATTTGATTTATAAATGTGTAAATTATTTAAATAAATAGTGCTAACTTAATATTTCCTTCATTGATATAAGTGGCAAATTATAAACATAAATCAGTAGTGTGTACAATCAGTTGTATTGAATACAATCTTTATCCCGAAGGCAAAGGAAAGCTGCCTGAAAGTCTCAAACGTGCACTTTCGAACTTCTGCGTAGGTAAATATCTGTAAAGAGAAAACTACATGGGATTAGATCATAAACATTTGTACAGAATTAAAAAAGTACGACTAGGTATCGCTATTATATTTAAATGTCAATATTTTGTAACTTTTTTAATGTATTGAAAAAGAAACTTACTTCAGATATGCCTACTGGTAATCGACGCCAGCGCTGCTTTTGACTAGAAAATAAGCTATAAAACTTTACAGATTGGGAATGGTGAAATTCTCATTGTCTCTTATATACTACGTATTTATATAAATTCAAAAATAAGTCACTAAATGACCACCTTGATTATAAAAAATACTTTTTTTTAATCATGACAAACCCAAAAAAAAGAAATGTCACCTTTTTATTGCTATCTTTCACTTCCTGCACGACATAGAGCTCTCAATCTATGTATAAATGCGACCGCATTGGGTGTTTCTAATACAAATAATAAATATAAAATCATGTACGATTTCATTCGAACAAAGCCTTACGATATATAATAATCCGCACATTGCATAAAAAAAACTAACTTCATAGTTTTACTGTCGTTTATTACATTATAAAAAATATAACATCATTTCCTACCGGCAAATTTTCCGGTCATGTAATATTAGCGTAGAACCGCCTTTCCGTACGCGTAACCTGGCATTGGCATTGCATGCGTATACGCAACACGCACACAGACAAAGAGCTTCGAAAGTGTGACGTACAGTACTTTCACTCACACAGGTGCATCTATCTCTACAGTGTATATACAAACGCATACAAACACAGAGTGATTAGTTAGTGGTGTGGGTAAAGAAAGGTGTTTAGCTAGGTGAAATGGGCACAAATACATAATGTCTGATGTCTGCGTTAAACGGAACAGGCAATTAAAATAAACGATTGATCGCAGTTGCTATGTTAATCTTAATCTTAAATTTTTAATTTATGTAATTTTAGAGGTTATATGGTATACTAAATATAGAATACATATATAAAAATAATTACTGTTATTAAAATAATTAATGATATTCAAGTTTCAAAGTAAATATGTATATCATAATTTTCGAGACGAGAACGTGTGGCGTCCGTTCGATGTCAAAAAGTTAACATAGGTATTGCGAGTATTATTACATATTTTATACTAGCGGCTCATCCTCGCTTCGCTCGGGTTCGTCTCTAGGAAAGAAAAACAATCCTATCCCACGGAAAACGTACATTTTTCCGGGATAAAAAGTAGCCTATGTGTTATTCCATCTGTCTGCTAAATTTCATCCAGATCCGTTCAGCCGTTCTGGCGTGAAAGAGTAACAAACATCCATACTCACAAACTTTCACATTTATAATATTAAAATAATACGATTCATTTGTTATTTTGTTTTTTTTTTTTTAATATTAATAACACAGTTAGGAACTTTGACAAAACAACTATAAAAATTATTTATTTGTCAACGAGATATAGTTATTCCTATAGATTAAGAAGCTTATTTAGTATCATTGAGTAAATTACTTTAATCTTAATTATTGTGTATTTTACACTGTAAATAGAGTAAAAAGAAAATAAGGAACATATTGGAAAAGGGGTAAACCGTATTAAGTACTTGCAATTAACTTTTTCATGTTAATCCCTTAAAGGTCGCCATGCCATCACACTAAGTATTGCGAAGTATGACTTCATTGATCGCTAGTTCCACTTTTCTCAGTTTTCTCTTAGTGAAAGGGCCGTTAGAAGGTTCTCGAGTTTCTGAACTAGAATTACAGACTGATAATCTATTAAATTATATACTAGTCTTGCAAAGGTACATTGTTAGTGGTAAAATGCGTAGAATATCTTGTTCAGATGTTATACTTACAAATAATTGTGCTAAATTAGATGATAAACGAAGTGCTTTTCATGTATTTTTTTTAAATATTAACATTTGTCTTAAAAAATGTTATGCAAAGAAAATGTTTTCTCCTTATATCATTTAATATGATAAATTAAACATTAGCTGACTAGACCGACTATATCTTTGAGTATTATAAAATCTATGTTACATCTTTTAAATAAAAATTGTTTATACAATTAAATATTGGGAAGAAAAATGGCGATTTTGTAAAAAAAAAATGTGTAAACCGGAATAAACAGGTCGTACGACTTTATACGGGTTTCCCCTAGATTAAAATAAATGAATAAATTAAATGTAAACCTAGATTTTATTTTCAATCAATATCAGCCAAAGCAATTAAGTCGAGTGGGTTATAACAGTAATCCTAACTAGAAACTAACTGTTAGTTAAATCCATAAACGCTATAACTGCTTAATTTTCTAATAGCATTCGGTACCGGTAAAGTACATTTACGAATGCCCAAATGTAAACATAATAGCCATCTTACATAAACCGACTTGACCTACAATTTGAGAGAAAGGTCTAGGCGCCCCCCACACTTCACTATATTATATGCAGATCAGCGACTTCATCTATGAAGTCAATACACCAGTGTAAATAAATACAATTATTATATTACGAGTATTGTACTATTGATTTTTTACTGCCTCGGTGGTGTAGTGGCTAGAATGTACGGCTGCACATCGAGAGGTCCTGGGTTCGACTCCCGAGTCGGACCAAGTTTAGTTGTTGAGTCTTTCTGTTTAGTAAGTCTCAGTAACATCCCAGAGTTGGGAAGTTGGCGGTGTTTCACCCCCGTGCCTCGAAGCGCACGTAAAGCCGTCGGTCCTGCGCCTTATCTCGTGGTCTGGTCGAGTCGAGTAGTTATCCCACCGGAGTATGAGAGTGACAGGGTAATATCTCCTGCGCAAATGGCTAGTCTCAATGAGACTGGCAGCCGTAGCCAAAGTCGGTCGGGAGGTCATTATTATTTTTGTTTTTTTAATTAGCTGCCTTTTTTAATATGCTTTTGTTAGCTTCGCTTGGAACTAATTATGCATCTTTCAAGTCGATTAATTTGACCTACGTTTATTTGTCATGTCGATATACACTTTGTAATTACATGAAATCCAAATGACAATAAAATAATTTGATATCATCGCGCTATCTGTGGATGGAACTAGGAGGATAGCAAAGTCTACAATGGCTACTAGTAAAGTTATCTTTTAAGGAACTTATTTGGCTCGTTCTATCACTTATCTGTAGGTCAATAGTTTAAATTTTATTGAAAAAATATAATTATTATCACGGGTTTTTTCTGTTTATTGCCATAATTTACGAACTCTCGAAATATATAGAGTATATTATATACTATATAATATACATATGTATGGATGATATGTATTTTCTTAGATATCCTATCTTGTATCCTGGATGCCTTTATAGGATTTTGCAAATTAATGGTTATTATTGTAATTACTATAAATAGTTAAGTTATACATAATTTATACAGATAAAAAAATTGAAGTGTCTGTTTGTAATGTCAAAATGACAGCTAAATGTGTGCTAAATGCATATGAAATTATATGGATACGGTACTTATACGAAAAACACAATTTTTAAAATTTTCGTCTGTCTGTTTATTCCGGCTAATCTCCGAAACGGCTAGTCTGATTTTGACGGGACTTTCACTGGTAGATAGCTGATGTTGTAAGGAGTAATTTAGGCTACTTTTATTTTAGAAAAAGAATTATGGTTCCGCTCAAAAAACTTAAAACATACTTAGGAACGCTTCCGAGCGAAGCGAAGATTGTTTTATTTTTTGTTATGTTATAATTTAAATAGTTCACTACTTTAAAGAAAGTTAAACAGGGGTGTTAAAATTTAGAATGTGAAAATATTTCTACTCATAAAACGCAGACAAAACCTCAACGAACCTCTAGTAGAATATGTTGTTTTACATTATTAAGTAAACAACTTTTATCGTTTTTTAATAAATAATAACGGTAAAAATTATAACCGTTTTTGCCCGAAGTCATAGTAATATATGCAAATATACGATAATTATGAATCGTGTATTTATTAAGATAATATCTAAAATTTAATATATAAGAATTGTGCGTCTATCTGTTTGTAACGAATCGATTTCGATGAAACTTTAGTAAATTGTACTGTGCAAACACTTGAAGGTTTCTTAAATGCCATTGATGTCCTGTGAGTAACGCAAATTTTGTATCATGAAAGCTGAATTTTATTGAAAAAAAAGCAGATACATATAAACTAAGTAAGTATTTTGGTAAATAACGGGACGCACGGGTGTCACGGGTGTCGATATAGGGTGAGGTGTAGAACCATCCATGATTCCATTCCCCTACTAGCGCCAGTGTAAAAATTAATGAGTGCAACTTTACACCTGGGCGAAGCCAAAGCAGTTTGGTATTGAATATTTTAAAATAAAAAGTAGTCAAATAATTTAATAAGCTCTTACATAAAACGCCGGCTTGACCCAGAACTTGAGAGAAAGGTCTGTGCTCCCCTCTCTTATGTATTTACACATTAGTGTCGAAGCGTGACATCAAATATTCCATACTAGTAAATAAGTCTTTCTTTACTTATATTGTATAATTTATAAAATTAATTATTTAAATTTTGTATGGAAAATTAGAAGCTAAATGTTTAAAAATAAAGTAAGTTTAATTTTTCGTAATTATAAATTTTATATTTTTTACTGTGTAATCCAAACAATTTCAAGCTCGAGGATCAATAATACTATGAAGCAAACAAAAACACTATTTATTAAACAAAAATGCGAATATCAAATTGCTTCAAATTAACTTGGAAGAAATCAACCACAGTAGGTTGTAGGTTGATTTATTTTATTAGATTAACTGTTAGTATTTAAATAAAAATCAATATTTAAACAGACTGCCAAATCCATATTTAATAAACATTTATTACATAAAACAGTATGACCCAGAACTTGAGAGAAAGGTCTAGGCGCTCTGCCACTTGCGTCAACCATTTTGCATCTTATTACAGCAAATGGCATACACTGACGCTTTAATTATAGAAACAGCTTTATATTTCGTGGTGTTTTTAGCTACAATGAAATAAATCACTTTAAAATACAGCTTGAAAAAATCATGAAAACATCAAATTATGGTACAAATACGACATATGAACAGGAATATTATCTACAAAGTAGGGTATACATACATATATACTTAATATGAGTATTTTTTTGTTTTTATATTATTTATTTTTATAAATAAAAGTGAGATGTTTATTTTTATAAAAATCTATTTTATGCTCTCATTCTAATTTGCACGATGCCAAAGCTGAAAAAAAAAACAAAAACATTGTCTCTCTGTGTATTTATCACGGCTTAGCCTAAGCTTTTTATTCTTGGAAGAAAGAATTCCTGCGAGCAAAGAGATCTACGTTTAATTTTATTTCTATACACGTTTATATTATCTAAGCATTATTTAAATAACAATTGGTATTGCAGTCAGCCACCATAGAAATATTGGCTTAATGAATTTCAAACTCATAAATATTAATTTCTTCGTTTAAATTTTATTTCTAACTAATTACTACTCTTAAAGCAGAGTGCGTAGAGCAGAGCTCAAGCTGTATTTTTAGACACGCATTCTATTAAATTATTCATATTTATGTCTTTATTTTTTTCTACCACTAGAAAACCAAGAAAACCAATCTGTTGAGATCCATCTAACCATTCCAGTTCAAATAAACAGACAGACTAAAAAAATCTAAAAACGACTTCTATTGTATTAAATATGTACAATGTACATATCGCTTAATAATATAAGATGGCACCAGCCAACAAGACTATAGTTAATACTCTCTGATCCCCTCATAATATTCAATATCCTCATTCAGTTTACAGTATCGTATAGCAAGTATGAAGTACAAGCATATCCAGTCCATCCGTTTAACCTAGTTATATCTATGACCTATCACTAGTCTCTGGTCGCGAGAAAGCGGGCCCTACTAGCTTTCCCTTCACGGGCCGTTTGCCCTCAATAGGGCTGTAGTAGGAGAAGTTAAATAACATAAAATATAATATACCTGCGTTATTTTTTATTTTTTATTAAATGACCATTATTGTCAATGCAAAGTAATGTGTGTGTTAGTTGCTTTTTGATACCTTAACATCTAAATTAATTATGATCGAATTTAATGCGCAGCTCAAAGTATATTTTTATTTTCCTTTTTCTTACGAGCCAGAAACAGAAAGATTAATTTTATGTAATGAATACAACAATAGTGCCTACTACTTCTTTGTGGACATACAAACAATCAGACAGAAAGATGGACGGATAGCGTAGTCTTAGTAAAAATGTTCCGACTGAACCCTTCAGAATTTGGATATAAAATCCTCAAAACCAGCTTTTGAAAATATATCTGACTTTTCGAACTTATGTGATCTTCTCCGATCTTCTACATTTTAGAGATCCTTAGACTGAAGGCAAAAGCGGAATTCTTACAAAGTTATATATTATTATTATTTCATTTCTGTTTGCCCGTCTATTCTATGCTATTGTAACAGATCTTTGAATAGGATTTAAAAATGTATTAAATCCTCTAAAATAGACCTTTGATTTAGATGAGTGTAGAACTAAACGACTTGTTTTTCATATACTTATTAAGAAACTGTAAGCGATATAAACTTATTTTTATTGTCGATATTTTCATGCGTAAATTGTTTATCAAATAAGTACCTAAAATAAATATACCTAACACAAAAACGCTAATGGTAGCCCTCGATAGGCGAAACGGACTCGAACTCATACTAATTTACAATCCAATTTCGTACAACAAAATTATAAATCTACAAAACATTGTATTCCACACTTCCCCTTTACATTACCTTTAGAATTCTCTCACAACTCACCTTTAAAGTTATATTTAAAAAAAATCCTTATTGGAACCTCCTTTAAGTTCAAGGGTTTGGTCGAGACTCTAAACTCTAGGCGTTGATAGGTATCAGTCAGGATAAGCAATTTTTGTTTTGTACCTATCTAATATAATAAAATAAAAAAAATATTTGAAAATATTTTAAACATAGGTAATATAAGTATAGACTACTCAATAGTTAAAATTGGTAAATGGTAAATGTACTCATTCTCATTTTTTTCAACAATCCAACGGTTATTTTTCAAAAATTTAATAAAACGAAAAAAAAATAACATTATATGCTTTAATTTTTAAGTGATTTATAAACAATAGTATAATAATAAATATTAATATACTGTGATAATATTATTGTTTTAAGTCAAGCGCCATCTATTTAATATATTTGAAATTACGTTTGAAATATCATTGGAATTTTGCAAGACTTAGTTACCTACAAGGCTACATGAAAGATCACAACGACATCTTTATGTTAAAAAGTTGATTCATTTTTTAAATTATAAAAAGATAATTTTATAAATTATGTATCTTAAATTTTAGATATTATTGATACCATTAATTTATATTTTATTGCTGCCTGACTAATCATATTGAGTTATATTTTAACAATTATTATTATTTTATATGTTTGCAACCCTCAAAAATGCAGTTCCTCATTCCAGGAACCAAGAATTTTAGCACTGGTCACCCAACAGCTCAATCTAGGAAGTACAGGAACTGCTGGCAAAAAATATTGTTTTCTGTTATTTTTATTCAATGAAATGCAATTAAATAAAACGTTTAACGTTTCGTCAAGATGATACCGAGATGAATAAGTGTGTGTGCGGGGCGAGTGTATCTAATTTGAGCAGGACAAGAGAAGCAGGTGTGACAGGAACAAATACCGCATAGGGACTTAAATTTAAATATAATTCATTTAATCTTCATTTATCATTTGCGAGTGATAAATATTTGTTTGGATAGCTACAGGAAGTTTCTAATCAGTGTTATGCCGGAGTGTTTTTATGTGATATAATCGTCATAATATTTGACCCACTTACGGAGCCTTGTGGGTTGACCTATTGGAAACGAATGCGGACAGCGCTATGTTATTTTTAGGATGTAGCTTTGCAGCTAATTAAATATTTATAAATGTCTTTCGCGATGCAGAATTATAATCCCAAGTTCTATGAACGATTTACCTTAATTTTTCTAGTTGGAATATGGTGAGCCTTTGTTTTACTTAGTATCATTTTTTTTCTTGCGTTGACATTTCCCCATACAGGTTATTTGTATGTTTTTTTTTTTATTTTCATTTTTCTGATATTAATAGACTATTGTGAAATTTCATGAAATAATAATCATTTGAAATATCTTTAATGATGTAAAGCATAATTATAAGATATGTTAAAATTGTCAACTGCATTTAAGTATATTTGGATAATTTTAATTGTCTAATAGAATTTTTACTTAAATCCAATCTATTGTTTTACTACAATAATTTTATGGTGTATATGTATTTTGTTCATAGAAAACAATTGTGATTTTATTACAGATAAGGAGAATCCTAAATAAATAAATGATATATAAGAGATGTAAATATAAATAAATGATAAAAGTGTGAATGGAACAACTTCCTTTGAGGGATCAATTTATCAATAGAAGAATTTCTTTTAACAATAATCACTTCACTGACTATCTTAGAGTAGAATCCTGCGTAATATGTTAAAATTAAAAATAAGTAAAATTTTTTTACCTGTAACATAATACACATTTTAAAGAAATAATGGTAGTTTAACTGATATGAGATAAAAAATGGAGATATTATGGTTACTTAGTATGGAAATTTTGTGAGATTTACTATGGGATTAGCTTGACACTATAGAAGGGTGAATGTGGGCCTTAAGCCCTAAAGCTGGATATAGTCAGTAATGAAGAAGCAAAATGTTCGCACTCTATCGTTAATTGTGTGCACATTTACTTATTTACTGGTTGGTGCAGCTGTTTTTGATGCACTTGAGTCTACCACTGAAAGAAATAGATTTGAAGTTTTACAAGGTAAATAACTTTTCATAAATAATTTTTCTTAGTGTAACATTTAATTTGTTAATTATTATCATGTTTTTTTTTACAAAATCATTAAAATAGTGTTAACATGTTACTTTTTGCATTGCATTTTTATTTTTGCTTGACAAATGAATTTTTTTATTCATTATTATATTCAAATATAATAATAAATTGTAACAATATGTACACTGATAAACATAATTTTAGTATTTACAAATATTTAAAAGTCCATAACTTTCAAGTCAATTAGTTTCATTTGCCACCTTTGATTTATATGATGTTAATGTTTTTTCAATAAGAATGAACCAAACAATAAAATTACTATTATTACAGCCAAAACTTCTTATACACTAAAAAAATATTCATCCGTCTTTATGTATAATATTGTCTTTGTTAAAAATATATAGATTTTATTAATACTAACATTTGCAAGCGAGTGTATTTGTTACATTTAGATGCTGTAACAGCTTAATATTTTGTGATTATATATATTATTATAGTTTATTATTTATATAGTGATGGAAATGACTTATATCATGGACTAGCACATCAAATACTTTTTCTGGACAAACATACCACTCAAATAGAGCCCAGTGCAATAAATAACTAACGATAACAATAAGAAATTTTACAGGTTTTTCTATTCAAGCTGAAATGTAGTAAATTACTCTTAATCTTCACTTACCAACATATGGAGATAATGTTTGAATTATACATTTAAATTTAATCAAAAATGACTTTATACTATATTTCACATGTACACATTGGAAATATAGCATAGTTCTTATACAAAAAAAAGTACATTAATTTTATAGGAGGTTGCATATCCCTCTCAGAGGTACCTTTAAAATGGAATAGTTCTACTCATTACCATGCTTCCTTTCGTTGACTTTATTTTCTTAATCTTAACATCAATTAACTTCTTCTAAAATGCCTATATGAATTCTTAAGTAAATTAGTCTTAAAATTGTTCTTCAAATCAATTAAGTTGAATAATGCATGGTAATAAGTATAACATACTTAATGAAAATACATGGTCGCGGTGACCATGGATCTTGGTCGCGGCGACCATTGATTGGTCTTGGTCGCTAAGCACATAACTAGGCTCGCCTTCATAGTATTATAACAATTCCAGCGATCGAAGGAATGATAATAAGCAAATACAATATATCCGAAGAAGATTTCCGCGTGATGGAGACTGTGGTGCTCAAGTCGGAGCCGCACAAAGCTGGCCAACAGTGGAAGTTCACTGGCGCTTTCTATTATGCTACTACCGTGCTTACTACTATTGGTAAGTTGAATTAAATAAAATCACTTAACGTGACCCCCATTTTAAATAAAACTATCTTTTTGAATTTTTTCGCGGAGTTATTTCGATATTTGGTTCCCGATGTTTCGTAAAAATTGTAATAATTATAATCACACACGACACGTCGGGAACTAAAAATTAAAATATATCCACGAAAAAATCCGAAAATGATAGTTTTATTTAAAATTTTATTTAAAATGTTATATATTTTCAAAAACTAAGAAAGTATAATGTGATTACCATTTTATAATGGAACGTGTAGAAAGGGGCTCAAGCTTGACTGGTGGATATAAATCTTCTATTTTTTTATTCGACTGACACATACTGTAGCCTAAATAAACTTGATATATTTTAACACTAGCGACTTAACTTCGCTTCGCTCGGGTGCGTCCCTAGGTATGTTTTAATTTTTTTGAGCGCATCCCTTATTCTTTTTCTAAAATTAAAGTAGCCTAAGTTACTCCTTATAATATCAGCTATCTGCCAGTGAAAGTCCCGTAAAAATTAGTCCAGCCGTTTAGGAGATTAGCCGGAACAAACAGACAGACAAAACATTTGAAAATTGTGTTTTACGTATATTAGTACCGTAAATAATACACATTTAGTAATTGTTATTTTAATTTTACAAACAGACACTTCACAAGACAATTTTATTTATCTGTGTAGATATACTCGTAGATAGTGAAAAATATAGACCTTTTTTTGTTATAATCAGGGTTGGCTAGCTTTTAGTAATTTTTTCCAGTACCTTCTATTCTATTCTACGTCAAAACAAAATTTATTGTGAGTTCAAATTTTATCCCAAAATATATTAGAAAATTACATTAAAACTTTGAGTAATACTATTAAAAGACGTGCGCAATAAACAATAGCATTCCCAAGGAGGTTTGATGTCAGGCAGCGGCCGCTCGTAAAACTTTTTGCCAAATCCTATCAGCAGTACGGAAGATATACTGCGCCGACCCCATGTGATTGGGAAATGGGCAGTGAGATGACGATGACCTTCTATTCTGCTTGAGCATTTTTTAAGTTTATCTATCTATACATATAATAAAATTCTGAGTCGAATCTGTACATTAAATATGTTTTGGAAAATCTTATTGAAATAGTAATTATTATCGATACATAGGTCGAACCTAGTCTTTAGAATTTTTGTATGTCTGTTTGGGAACGAGCGCACCACGAGAAAACTACTGGACAGATTTTGATTAAATTTTGTATGATTATCCAGGTGTGTAACATATAGCATAATTTTTACTGCGGAAAATTATCTCACCTTTGAGAAATCTATAGTAAACGTTAAAACGTAACTAGGGACAACGAGCGGAGCGAGTGTGAGTCGCTAGTCATTTTATAATTAATTTAAGAATTAGATATGTGTTAGTGATAAAAAAAACGTTATTACAGGCTATGGACATTCAACTCCTGCGACAATCGGTGGGAAGCTGTTTACGATGTTCTACGCGATTGTGGGTATTCCCCTCGGACTGATAATGTTCCAGAGTATCGGTGAACGTGTTAATAGATTGAGCAGGTAAATATCTTATTTTTTATGTATTATTGTTATAGGCAGTGGTAGCCCAGTGGTAACGCTCTCGCTTGGGAAATCAAATGAAGCGGGTTCAATCAATTTGTTGTCTTGCGATGAAGGAAAACATCGAGAGGAAATCTGCATATCTTAGAGAACCTAGCAAGTTTCTGAAAGACATGCTCAGTCCGCCAACCCGTAGTTGGCCAGCGTGGTGGGCTACGGCTTGATCCCCTTCGTATTGAAGGGAGGCCCGTGCCCAGCAGTGGGACGTTGAAAGGGGCTGCACACATACTCTTTTAACTTGGTCAAAATTGATAAGTCCATTAGAATAAAGTATAATTTGACTTGATCTTACAATTGTGATTTTATGCCAATACTTTAATTTTTCAGCGTAATAATAAAGTCGATAAAACGCGCAATGAATTGTAAGCAAACGCATGCTTCAGAAGTGGACCTAATATGCGTAGTGACGACGCTCTCGTCGCTAACTATAGCGGGGGGCGCCGCCGCCTTCTCCAAGTTCGAGGGATGGAGCTATTTCGATAGTGTTTACTACTGTTTTATCACTTTGACTACTATAGGTAAGTGGTTTTTTTAATAATGCAATAATTCATGTCTTTTTTTTTTGTATAGTCATTAAGGTATTTGCTATATTTATTTGTAAATTTTCAATATCTGTAGCAAACGTTTTTCATTAATAAATTTAAAATATTTGTAATATTTTATACATAGGTAACTAAAAACTTTTTAATGGACTTTAATAAAAGAATTATTCCTTGTTTATTACGAACCAAATACCAATTGTAATGTATTTTTTTTTGTAATGGAAAGGATATGGATATCTTAAGATTTAAGTAAATACTTTTACGGTTG
This sequence comes from Fabriciana adippe, assembly GCA_905404265.1. Lineage (NCBI taxonomy): Eukaryota > Metazoa > Arthropoda > Insecta > Lepidoptera > Nymphalidae > Fabriciana > Fabriciana adippe. The sequence goes on from FR990009.1 coordinate 7,803,031, forward strand.
ATTTGTATAGTCTGTTTTTTAATCTCAGAGACAAAACTGACATTAAGTGGGTTGTCAGTTTTTTGCAATTCTTAAATAGTGATGTGCCACTATCGAAAACTAATAAAAAATCCGTTCGGTAGTTTTTGAATTTATCGCATTCAGACAGACAGACAGATGTGGTATGATGACTTTGTTTAATGATATGCAGTGAAGTTATTTTATCTATTATTTTAATTTCAAATACACATTGTCCTCAGGTTTCGGAGATATGGTAGCGTTACAGAAAGACAACGCGTTAAACAGAAAGCCTTCGTACGTGATGTTTGCGCTTATATTCATCCTATTTGGCCTCGCGATAGTGGCCGCCTGTCTCAACTTGCTAGTACTTCGGTTCGTCACTATGAATACTGAGGACGAGAAGCGAGATCAACAGCAGGCGGAACAGGTATGCGTTTTAAATTTTGCTAGTGATATTATTATACTATGTAGTATTATAAATAAGAAAGTTTGTATGTGTGTGTGCGTGCATGTGTGTGTAAACGACTGGACGGATTTCGATAAAATTTATTTATATATAATTATGGATAAAAAATACATTAAATCAATAAAAAAAACATTACACACACTATCATGTATTTGACACGCACGCAATATACCCTTTTGTTTATTGTTAAAGTCTGTGGTTAAATTGAGAATAGATTAATATTGTAATATACACAAGACAATAAATATATAACTTAATGAATTATGGTTGATTTTTAACCACGCGGCGATCACTAGTTATAATAAAAAGTCAAGAGGTGTCATGAGAGACTCGGTAGTAACGATGTTGTTTTCGCCTTCTCCCATTGGCTCATAAATTAGGCCTTAAAAATTGCATTGTAGATTGTATCATATATATCAAGCAACGTACATTGTACATGTTAAAGGTCATCAAAGAAAGGCCTGTATAGAGTGCACACGAGTTTCTCATAACATATACCTATTCCTTGACATTCATGAGCGCATGGCACTTTTGTCACGAGTACTAGGGGACCACATCTTATCTCTACTAATATTATAAAGAGGCAAAGTTTGTGAGTTTGTGACGTTGTAGGGCGTAATCTCCGGATCTACTGAACCGATTTAGATGAAATTTGGTAAGAAGATAGTTTGAGACTTAAGCGGGCGAAAATGGTGATGAAAGTTTGTATGGGGAATCAACTTATATTCATAATCAAACAATGTTTTTTTTTAAGATATTCGCTGTTATTTGATATCAACCATCACCGTACGTTATAGTTAAAAAAAAATTATCGATATAAAACGCGTGTTGTATACAAACGCGTGTTATATAGAAATACCGGAACAAATATCTTGGATATAGGCATAACTTTATGCTATACTAAAGGGTGATTTAACGACTAACTTCATACTGTAGTTTAAATCTGTCGCATCGTAAAAAAAAACATTTTCATCATTTTTTTGTTAACGCGCCAAAAGAAGTATAACTTCAAAAAAAGGCGATTGTAGACTTAACCATGCTACCTTCGGTGTGCGTGTCAAACTCGCACTTGTCTCATTTGTCTATAAATATAATAAAATTTTAACTGAGTCGAATTTGTACTTTAAATCTATATATATATATATATATATATATATATATATATATATATATATATATATATATATATATATATATATACACTAGCTGACCCGGCAAACGTTGTTTTGCCATATAAATAATTTCCTATTACTAAAATGGCTATTAAAAAATAAGGGTTGATCGTAGAAGGGTGAAAATTGAGGATTGTATGTATTTTTGTATGTTGTATCATAAAAAAATAGAAATTAAAAATTTTGTCTAAAAAATAAAAAAAAAAATTTAGGGGTGGACTACCCCTAACATTTAGGGGGATGAAAAATAGATGTTGGCCGATTCTTATAGATACCGGATAAGCACAAAAAATTTCATCAAAATCGGTCAAGCCGTTTCGGAGGAGTATGGCAACGAAAACTGTGACACGAGAATTTTATATATAAGATATATATATATATATATATATATATATATATATATATATATATATATATATATATATATATACAGTAGCGCTCAAAAGTATTTTGACAACATAAAATTCATTATTATTCCTCTTAAAATAAAACACTATCGGACAGTGTCTTGAGTATAGTGGAGAGCATTATATCCTCTCATGTGTTAGACTGTGCTTCTGAAGCAGTGTGTCAAAATAAACGTCAAAAGTTCGTGCATATTAAGCACGCTTATCATTCAAATTCCGCATCCTCTATGTAAGTGAATAACATTTTTCAAATCTTATTTGTATCGCTCTAATTTTCACACAGTATACTCAAATAAATAAGCATAGCATAAGACTGAAGACAAAGTTTATAAAATACACTATTATTGAGATATAATCTATACAAAGTCGCCCCTCGGTTTCGTCGAAACGCGCGAGCCGTGTGCATTGTTCGCGTGTTCTTTTTGTGATAATATCTATTGTGTGTGGAGTGAAAGTGATCGTAAAATGGATTTACATTATGACTAAGTAAGTAAAGATCAATATTAATTACATGATTAGGACAATTGAATAAGATTTTGTATAGAAATAGTGGTTTTAACAAACATCGCCGCTATTATTCGCGGCAAAATGGCGTCATTCTCGTCGATATTTTTTGTTAACTTTATTATAAACATTGTGTATTATATACGTTATATATAATATATTATACACGTAGTCTATTATTTTTATGATCTTTACGAAACATTTAATTTAAAAACAAATGTAAAAATAATTCGTATTATTGTAATAAAAAAATACCATATTTTAAAGGATGTCTACACAGATGGGGTATTCTATTTGTTTACTTTAGAAATATTTCAATATGGAAGCGTAAAATATTATCGTTGTGCTTAAAACATTGTCATTATAATCATATTTTAGGAGGTCAATTAGTGTTTAAAATAAATGCAAAGAATTTTTCAATTATTGCGAACATTTGAGAGACCTTTTTTTTTGTTTTTAATTTCAAGTGCTTGGCTTGTAGTTTGATTTATTGTAAACTAAACACTTCAAACACTTGAAACTCTGTCTGTAACAAGTATGTGGATCGTATTACATAAAAAGTTATTACCCTAAGCCACTTGACCTACAGTGTTTTCGATATTGAAAAGTAAAGGATTTTATTATTTTATTTCACTCGCGCGGGTGAAAAAAAAGGGTGAAATTTTCTAAAGCTTGTGTGGTGAAAAAAATATATGGAGAGGTGTATTCTTTTTGTTTATTAATGTGAGATAATACAGTTCTTATGAAATAAAAAAAACAAACATTTGAAATAATGGTTTTATTTTTAAGTTATAAAGGTTTTTAGGTAGATTTTTGGGTAACATCGGGTTCCCTGACTTCCAGGTCTATTTACTAATACATTGTAAGGCAGTTTTTATTGTGGTTTTTTAAATGTGTTAGGTTATTTCATAACGATTCCAACGATATAAGTTACTATAGCTCCCATACAAAACTTTACAGATGTCGTCATTTTAAACACCCGCGAGAAAGTTTTAGGGGTTGTTTAAAACCACCCTACACGAAGCTGCATTTTTGACATAAAGCTTCATAAATGGGCAACACAAATGAGAGGATAACTACGATTATTTGAACGTCATGTTACGACTTGTTTCGACTTGTCACTTTGTGCTGCCTGACGAATGTGACTTTCAGTGAGCTCAAAAGTATTTTGACACGCAGTTTGCTCCGTAAATTCGTGGATGTTACTTGCTTCTTTCTTCTGATTTCTACTGATATTTACTTACAGTAATTATTTCAATATGCCGAAATGTAAAGAATATTCCAGTGATTTTAGAAAAGCCGTGATAAATGCGCTAAAGCAAGGATTGAAACAAATCGAAGTTGCTCGTATTTTCAAAGTGTCTCGTCAGCTTGTTAGTGCATGGAATAAATTGTATAATAAACGAAAGACTGTCGAAAATAAGCCTCGCAATGGACGTCCAAAAAAAACGTCTCCTAAAGTCGATCGTATCATAAAAAAGTTATCAACAAATGATGTTCGCAAGTCGGCTGTAATGATACTAAGAGAATTGAAAGAAAAATATCACGTCGACATTCATGTTTCCACTGTCAAACGACGCTTGAAACTCTTTGGATTACATGGACGAAGACCGACGAAAAAGCCTTTAGTATCTACGAAAAACCGGAAGGCCTGACTTGCGTTTGCAAAACGGCACATATCATGGTCAAGTTCAGACTGGTCTAAAATTTTGTGGAGTGACGAAAGCAAATTTAATTTAATGTCTTGTCATGTCGTGACAAGTCTTGTCATGTCATGACATTAAATTAAATTTGCTTTCGTCACTCCACAAAATTTTAGACCAGTCTGAACTTGACCATGATATGTGCCGTTTTGCAAACGCAAGTCAGGCCTTCCGGTTTTTCGTAGATACTAAAGGCTTTTTCGTCGGTCTTCGTCCATGTAATCCAAAGAGTTTCAAGCGTCGTTTGACAGTGGAAACATGAATGTCGACGTGATATTTTTCTTTCAATTCTCTTAGTATCATTACAGCCGACTTGCGAACATCATTTGTTGATAACTTTTTTATGATACGATCGACTTTAGGAGACGTTTTTTTTGGACGTCCATTGCGAGGCTTATTTTCGACAGTCTTTCGTTTATTATACAATTTATTCCATGCACTAACAAGCTGACGAGACACTTTGAAAATACGAGCAACTTCGATTTGTTTCAATCCTTGCTTTAGCGCATTTATCACGGCTTTTCTAAAATCACTGGAATATTCTTTACATTTCGGCATATTGAAATAATTACTGTAAGTAAATATCAGTAGAAATCAGAAGAAAGAAGCAAGTAACATCCACGAATTTACGGAGCAAACTGCGTGTCAAAATACTTTTGAGCTCACTGAAAGTCACATTCGTCAGGCAGCACAAAGTGACAAGTCGAAACAAGTCGTAACATGACGTTCAAATAATCGTAGTTATAATGCTCTCCACTATACTCAAGACACTGTCCGATAGTGTTTTATTTTAAGAGGAATAATAATGAATTTTATGTTGTCAAAATACTTTTGAGCGCTACTGTATATATATATATATATATATATATATATATATATATATATATATATATATATATATATATATATATATACATATACAGTGCCCTCCAAAAGTTAGTTGAAATTTATTCACCTCGTCAATTTTGTCATATATTTTCTAAAATATGCAGTTTTAATGATTGAACTGTTTACTTTTTACGTTCGGATACACTATTCTAATACATATAATAAGGAATTCACCGAAATTCATTTTGTTGTCGTCCATAATCCATGTTTATTTGCACACTACTTGAACTAAGTGCTCCAAAAGTTAGTTGAAATAGGAATCTATCACCGGTTTACGATACTCTCGCGATTTTAAACTTATTTATTAATATTGTTAGAACAGTGTAAGTAGTTTTCATTAAATAATTAGATATTATAAGGTGATTTAACTGAGTATAAATAAATAATGGCTTCGAGGGGAAAACTAACTATAGAAGAAAGAACAAAGATTGTGTGTGGATACAAAAAATTAAAAACTTTAGTACCGTGCGAAAATTATTTAAAGTTAGTCCTAAAAGGGTGCGAAAAATAATGAAAAAGGGTTTAAAATGTCTTAGTCTTGTAGATAGGCCACGGTCGGGGCGTCCTAGAGCTACTACTTCTGTTGATGATTGACAAATAATGCGGCAGTGTCTAATTAATCCCAGGATTATGATACGAGAGATCAAAGATCAGTTATAGGAAGCAGGAACCTCGGTTTCTGAAACTACTATCAGGCGACGCCTGCATGATGCTAATTTACGAGGTCACGTTGCCAAAAAGAACCTTTAATAATATCGATCCAAAAAACGAAGATTGGTCTCTGCCCTCAAGTATTCGGATAAGCCAATAGATTTTTGGAAGAAAGTTCCCTTTAGAGATGAATCAGAGTTCCAACTACTTGGAAATCGACCTCGGAAAACTGTTGGAGCAGTAGCAATGATAATTCTCACAACGTCAAATACTTGCGGCCTACTGTCAAAAACGGCGGAGGGAGTGTGATGTCATTGAGGGTGCTTTTCTCGGTACGGTATGGACCGACTGCAAATATTTGAAGGTAGGATGATAGCACATATGTATTGTAATATTTTGAGTGACAATTTCAAACAGTCTGCTGAAACAATGGGGTTAGGTCGGACTTTCAAGGTCCAACAAGACAACGATCCGCAGCATACAGCAAAGGTAACTAGAGAGTATTTTAAATATAACGAAGTGAGTTTACTGGAATGGCCTTCAATGTCACCTAATCTTAACCCCATTAAACATTTTTGGGATGAATTATACCGCAGGATGCCTATTTCGGTCAAGCGCAACAGAAATTTATTTTAAAATAAAGTTCTTGAAACATGGTCGACTATACCAGTAAAAATATTACAAAATCTTGTAGAATCAATGCCTAGACGACTCAGAGCAGTTCTGCAGAATAATGGCGATCATACGAAATATTAAAAGTTAAGATATTAGCAAAGACATAATCCGTAAAATAATTTTTCAACAATTTCAACTAACTTTTGGCATCGTAATTTTACTTTTGATTTACATAAATTTTAATTATTAAAATTGTTATGATTGTTTTATTAATAGAAATATTCTAAATTGATTATATTTTAATAAATAGTTATTAAATCCACGATCTTATTTGGTTATATTATAGTTTTTTTACATTTCTTACATTATTGATGATTTCAACTAACTTTTGGAGGGCACTGTATATATATATATATATATATATATATATATATATATATATATATATATATATAATAAAATTGTAACTAATTGTAAGCCAAATGTGTACATTAAATATGTGCTAGAAAATCTTATTGAAATAGATATTATTATCGATACAGAGGCCGAATCTATAGTTTTTAGGATTTTTGTCTGTCTGCCTGTCTGTGGCCGCATCACCAAAAAATCACTGGACAGATTTTGATGAAATTTGATATGATGATAGCTGGTTATCCGGGTCAACATATAGATAGTTAGAAAATATCTCATCTCTGAGAAATCACTACATATTATAAAACAAAGTCCTCCGCCACGTCTGTCTGTTTGTTCGTGATAAACTCAAAAACTACTGCATCGCTTTTCATTTTGTTGTCACCAATGGATAGAGTGGTTCTCGAGGAAGGTTTTAGTATATAAAGTGTTAAGTTTTTGTACACATCGGCTAAAATATAACGATATTCGTTGGAGGTGTCGGAAAAAAATAAGCCGTCGGGGAGCTTTCAATGGAAACGCTGCCTAAATAAACCCTTTGAGATATAACAAAATAATGTATGGTGGAATTGTATATCTTGTCTATATAATCCCATCGCCATCGCGGACTTTTCTGTAGACCTATGTCTACAGAAAAGTCCGTGATGGCATATGTCTATCTCTTAAGGATAACATACTATATTTATACTAAACGTTAAAACGTTAGTTTACATATTATACGTGTGCACGGCAGGCGCAGCAAGTGGCGGTGCGGCTGGAGGGCGACGTGATCACGGCGGACGGCGCCGTGCTGCGCGGCGTGGCGCGCGGCACGCGCCTGCCCGCGCCCGCGCGCCTCGTGCGCCCCGGTCAGTGCTGCGGCGGGGATTGATTATTTTAACACGTTTTATTAGCTTCTTCTATATATATAAATATGTTGGAACATTAACACACAGCACCATCTAGTTCCATTGTAAGCTACGAGGCTTGTGTTATGGATACCAGATAGTTGATACACTACACATATATAACTTTAAATACATAAATATTATGAATATAAATACCCATGACTGGAGTACAAACATTCGTGCTCGTTTCACAAATAAATGCCCCCAGCGGGTCTCGAACCCGCGACCGCTGGTATAGTAAGGTCACTACAAACTGAGCCAAATGTGTCGTCAAATCAAATCTATGTAACGGAATCTTTAAACGCAATTTTTACCCACTTCAAAACGCCAGATTAACGTGAAATTTAGCATACTTATCAAGGACCGACAACAATAAAATAATTTTTATTAAATAAAAATGACGATACGTTTGGCTCAGTTTGTAGTGACGTATGTCTAGTGTATCAATTAACTAGCTTAAGAAATACAAAATAGTATAATAAAATTAGTTTTTCATATTTTCTTTTCAAAAAATGTAAATTAACGATTTACACCAATATGTATAAAAGTTTCCTTATTCTCTAAAGAAAATAAACGATCTGCACGGCAAAATCGAGAATAGTAGCATAAATAACAAAACACGCTACTATTTTTGACTTTGATATTTTTTTGGCGGACTCTATCTATAATTATAATTTGTTTCCCTTTTCATCATCGCGAAACAAATCGGTACTCAGTTCTGGTTTTAGGAATCTTTTATTTAAAGGTCCTGTCTCAATTTATCTATTTCATTAAGTACTTTTAACTACCATACATTTAAAGTTTATATGGAACATAACGCTTTCTTTGATATACCTCGTACATTTGAGATTTTTTTTTTTTGGAGATTTATTTTACTTTTTGTTTCCCAAAGTTCGAATGCTTTACGGCAAATATAATCTATACTAGTATAATAAAGACGAAGAGTTTGTTTATTTCTTTGTTTGTTTATGTCTTTGTCTGTTTGATCGTGCTAATCTCAGAAACTACTAATCCGATTTGAAAAATTCGTTTATTGAGAAAGGCTATAGGCTATATATCATCATACTATTACCCAAGGGAGTGGTGCAGTATTATAATATATAGTCTATCTATTCCATACTAACAGTTAAAACATACCTAAGGACGAACCCGAGCGAGTCAGCTCAAAAATTGTAGCTACTACAGACTGCATAACTGTTGAGAGATTCTCTTTTAAATTTAATAAAATTACGAGCGCCTTTAAAAATCCGTGCTGCGATTTCTCCTCCAACATACATTTCAAATTGTTGCTTTTTTATAACTTAAATTAAAAAAAGATTCCCCTATGAATAACATACATAAGTGGAGATTCATTATAAATCTTACTCTGAAATTAAAATTTTAAAACTTACTGTTTTGTTTTCAGGTGATACGTCGATGGTTCCTTTATATGTAGACGAGGACTATCCTCCCAGCGTGTGCAGTTGCTCTTGCAGCTGTTTTGGACCAAATAAGTGAGTTTTATCAAAACTGATATAGCCTAATTGTCTATATACTTTTAATATATTTATTATAATATATTAATTATATTTAAATAAATAAATAAATTATTTTTTTAGGTATTTTTTAAATCCAGTTAATTCAGTCTGGCGAAACCAAAATAGTAATAATTAAAGTTATAATAAACTTAAAGCACTTTTTTGACCAACAATAGTGTGTGTATAGGGACTTGTCAAATCGAACCAAAAAAAATCAAGGTTTTACTAACTTATTTTAAAGGTTATTGAAAAATTGCACTATCTATAGATGTTTTCACCTATTTAGATCAGCTCGTTTATCGACTGATCGCAGGTCTAAACATGGAAAAAAAATGGATCATCTCAATGTCCTCCAATTTTATCATATTCTCATCTAAATACAGACAAAGTTTCGAATTGATACACCTGTTAGAAATAGGTTAAAATTAATATACAGGGCTTGTGTACATATATACAAGAAAAATTTATGAAAGTGTTAAAAAAATGGTATGCTACAGTAGGGTATAATATGGTATGCTACAGCTATACTATATAGGTATATGTAACATATACCGTTTCACATTATCTGCTATTTATAAATAGGCTAAGTAAAACAGTTCAGTACCTCTCCCTTCCTTTTGTCAACTGTTTCTTTTTTATTCAATAACTATTGACGAGCTTCAGTATTATTAATTAAAAAAAATGGAAACAGTTTTTTTTTTTTTTAATAGAGATAGATAAAGACAAAATAGCGCAGTACATTTTCCTCCTCCGTTCAACAACCAATTGTATAGATAGTAGATATCGACGAGCTTCAAATATATATTTTAATCTGTGTCTAACGATTAATCTGTGGGATTTGTAAAGTAAGTATTTGTTTGCAATTTTCATATTTCAGGTCGATACCCTACCGTGATCCACTGTCGCCGGTGCCTCCCACCAACATCAAACAAATCAAAGCTAAGAATTACCGGGAATTAGGTAATATACCACGTTACAGAGAGAAATCATCAACGAAAAGTCGATCGCAGTCCTTAAGACTAAACTCTGCTTCAGGATACTTGTATATGAACGCGAAAACCAACGATTTTCAACTAGATCCAGATGATTTTCGCGAAATTATCGCGAAAAGACGCGAACAACTGCGTAAAGGGATGACTAGTTACGAACTGTCTCAGGATCAGTTCTTAAATCCATATAGCTTTAACCGGGAAAGTCCCCACAGTTTACTATATTCTATGAATATTCGTACAGAAAATCGTAGCAACGATCCACTCGTAGACGATTACGATTCCGAGAAATCGAGTTACGCGAAAAAGAAGTTAATGAAGAACATCGCGAGAAACACGAATAATAAACGCGTGGAAAACTATTTCTACGATGACGCAGTGCTGCATTTTGACGACGAATACACTTTCGATGGATCGATTTTATTTGCTAAGAGAAGAAAATCGATTAATCAGAACTGGGAGGGATTTACTTGCGATTTTAAAAACTCGTTTAACGATCAAACATCGAATGATGATAGTTACGGATATTATATGCCTGATGAAGAAGAGCAAGAGAAGTTTTTCGTGAATGATGCGCTATCAGTCATCCTACCCACGCACCGTGCGAGTATTTAGCTAAAGTTTAAATAGGTTAGTTTAAAAAGGGCCAATTAATATAAAAGACTTAAATCGTACGTTAAATGGCGTCGTATCTCAAATTTTGGATATTTTTATGTGTCTACTTTATTGGTTGATTTATGTTCAAAATATTTTTTTTTCCAAAAATAATGTGTTCCTCTTAAATGTATGTTAATTTTGTGTTTCTTGTTATATTTGAGGAATATTCTCGAATGGATTTTTGTAATCGATTTATTGAAATCGAATAAATATTTTTCTTATTTAGTATAGACAGTGTAAAGTACGTGAAGTGACATAATTGTTTTAAAAAAATTTTAAAATATTTTTTTTTGCATTGTTTAAAATAATCGATTTTGATGCGACTCCATTCAACGAATAGTACGACATTTTGCGTAATCTCGATTCGATTTAGCTTTTACACTTAGGCGGGTAGACGCTTTTTTATTCTAACTTCATTAAGCTTGGCGTTTGTAGATATTGTAATATAGAGGCTTCGCAAATTTAGGGTTATCTCACACGAAAGTTTTACCCAATTCCCTAGCTCTTCCTTCTTGAAGTTATACTTCTTTTGGTACGTTTGGAAAAAATATGAGAGTAAAATTTTTCAATGCGCGCGCACACCGACAGCCAAAAAGCGACATGATGAAGTTAGCTGAAAGCGACATGATGAAGTTAGCTGTTTCTTTTACAAACAGAGAGTTGTGGTACGGGATGAAATGTTTAGCTATTTTTGTTCTGATACGCCAAAGAAGTATAACTTCTTACGTGCGTAAACAAGTACACACTGACACACGTTTTTTTTATTTGAAGATACCCGCGTGAGAGACACCCTAAATGGTTAAGGAGTTTTTGTTCATAATACTCGGTATATTACGGAAACTACTATTTGTAATTTAAAGCGGTATTTATTTTTAGCATTTATTGTCCCAATGTGTTTTTTTTTTAATTTTAATTTTTTTTTTAATTATAATGACACAAAAATCGATCTCACTAATTTATAGAAAAAGTAATGAATTTTCAAAAGCCATGATCTTTATATCGATAGGAAGTTAAAAAAAATATTGCAATGCAATTGATTGTTTTATCTGTTAAATTATTTATGACATGTCAGTTATAATATTGTTGAAGTAAAACTTCTTTGGCCGTGACTGAGGGGTGTGTCAATACATTGGAAAATGTGTGTCGCAAAAGTGAGGGTCAAAATTAATATATAAATTAAAAAAATATATGTTATATTTATAGTTTAATAGTAATTATCTATATAAATAAAAATGAATGTTGGTAAGCGCATAACTCAAGAATGGCTGGACCAATTCGGCTAATTTATTTTTTTGTATGTTCCTTAAGGTCCACGGAAGGTATTAATACTTTAAAAAAAAGAAAAGAAAAAAACTATATCCATGTTACTATATCCAAGCTGAGTCGCTAGTTATTTATAAAAATAAAGATTTATTATTATTAATCATTTTATAAAATTATTATATTTATATTTTGATTTGTTTTAAATTAATTGCGGTATCTGCCACAGCGCCAAAGAAGTTTTACTTCAACCGCGCGTAACTGTTACACGCGCTCATTTTTTTTTATATATATATTTTGTATATGATGTATATAAAAGTTGCCAAAAATATTTCTAAGTACTGAAAAGAACAATAAGTATTATTGAGTGCCAAAATTCTATTTTCTAGTTAATTTAATTTTTAGTAAAACAAAACTGAAATTTATTTGATACATTGATATGTAAATCTCCAAGTTGTCATCTGTAAATTTTGACTTCCAAAACGTGGCACAATTTTTTTTTTTCATAAACGCCCAATGTTTAAAATTTATTGAATTATATTTTTTTAATGGCAACATCGATTAAGTAAATTTAGGTTTATAAATAATTGTATGTTTGAGAAATGCGTATGTGATTTTTAAATATTTTTAAGTCAGGTTTGTTTATGTACGTACATATTTAAACATTTTTTATGAAATGATTTAAAAGAAATAAGGAGTAAAGTATCGCATTTTTCACTTTGTCGTGAAAAATTGTGAAAATAATTCCTAAAAACTTCTAGAGGTGTAACACTAAATAATTAGTATACCAAAATTACCATTATGACAACACTGTTGTTAATTTTGTTAAAATTATGAAATTTAATGAATTTTTAATTTATATTTATTCAGAAAGTTTTATTAAGAACGCTGCACAAATATTATAATAATTGTTAAAGGCTTTGAAAGTCTTCTTGCTATGGAAGTTCTTAAACAGCTAAATATTTTTCCCAAATTAAATATGATACGTGGTTGACACTGAAAATTGTTTTAAATACGAATTTAATGTATCTAAAAAATTGAAAATTTAATTTTTTTATTAAAAATATTTATTATTATTACTTATGGTGAAACCAGAAATGATTTTTAAAACCGATTTTATTCTTTCGTCATAAGAAAGAAAGCCATAACTGACAATTTGGTAAAAAATGACTTATACGCTGCTAAAAAAATGCTTGACTTGATGACATGACTTGATAGTCTTACTCATAAACCTCTAAGTCTTATGAATCCGGAGATACCATAACCATTTTAATCGTAATTACATCAAAACTAGTAGTAATTTTGATGTTAGTAGTCAGACAAAACTTTAAATATCTCGAAATCAACTTTTACGAAGTTAAGGCCTTCTTTCTTATGACGGCAGTATTGCTTAAAGCGTTATTTTGAACTTTTTAAATTTATGAATTATTAAGGGGCTTGTTTTGGCCAAAAATAAGATTTATTTATATAAAAAATATGATCATGTGAATGAAACAGTTTGTTTTATAATCTATTAGGTTTTAAAATAACACAACAATACATAACACACAAATACATTTTAAATTCATTCTTAATCAAAAGTTCTAGTATGTTAGTCACTTACAAGTGTCCATAGGGGGCCATTCAAGTATTACGTAAGCACCGAGGGGGGAGGAAGGAAAGGGGAGGTGGTCTTTGCTTTGCTTTGCTTATTTTTGATGACACGGGGGACGGTGGGTCTAGCTCTTACGTCAGCAATATTTATTTGAAATAATAATTAAATAATTTTTAGTAGATTTTGATTTGTCAAATTAATGTTTTCAGAACACACATAATAATCTTACTACAAAAACGAAAAGTATGTTCAGGAATTTCCCAAAGGAGGGAGTAAGGGCTTTGCTTACTTTTGCTGACAAGGGGGAGGGAGGGGTTGATTATTACTAAAATTCTGCTTACGTAATACTTGTATGGACCCTAGCATTGACCAACAAATTACATACATGCAATGCTAGTATAAAAAGAAACTAAAATGACTATACTATGTTTTTTTTCATTGTCAATACTGTGCTAGTAGCATGAAAATAATTTTTTTTTTGAAGCCAATATTGTGTTAGATTATATTATTTTACTATTTCGTTTTTGACCTTGGGAAAACTATTTACAATTGTTTTTTTTTTAATTTTAGTTTTGTATAATTTTAATAAAAGCTATAATTTAATAGATTTAATAGATTTTGTACAAGATAGCTGTTTTTTCTTACGTTTTAAAAATATGTAAAGTAACAATTTATGAACATTAAAAAAAATATTAATTTCTGGAATTGGACCAAGACTTTCATGTTGTGTTCTATGACGTTTTTAGTATTTATTAAAAAATATATGGGGTCGATGAACGCAATTATGCATGCGTTTAAATTGTGATTATTAATAATTAATGTCTGATACATTTTATATTTCCATTTTTATTGTGATATAATTTTATTGCTCGTAAGGCTTGTGATTTTTATTCGCATTCGAAATATGTTTTGATTTTTTTTTATTTTTAATCTGTGATTTTTTCTAGTCAAATAATTAATTAATATAAGATTTTTTTTTTTAAATAACAAACGTGCCAAAGCGAGGCCAAAAAGTTTTTAAGTACATACGCTTTTTGCCAAATATTTTTTTTTTTACTATGTCTTGATTTTTATTGATAAACGATTTCATCTACTTAGATTACCTTCAATTTTAGAATTTAATTATTCGTAGATACTAAAGACTACTTATAACGAGTATCGTTAAATATAACTCTACATTACGTTTTTTCTTAAAAACATGCCAATTTATATGAAATACCCTAATCTTGTAAAGTTATGACGTGTTGCGATTTTTATCCATTTGATTGGACAATAGTGAGATTTTACTAATAAGTTAGGAAAATATGTATATATTTTTAATATAATTAATATTTTTTTTATTATTTTTTTTTTTATATCTTCTATGCTTTTTTGAATAATATTTGTTATTTAATGACAAATCGGTCAAAATAATGCGAGGTCCAATATTGAATGTAATTTTTGTTCGACTTTACGTGATAGCTTCACCTATTTTGATGAATGTTTCATCATTCATCCCTTAAGGGTAAGGGTGATATAAATAACTTTTTATATCTTTGAACTCGGTTAAATATTTGTGATGATTCAAGACATGATTTTTCCAAAAATACTTTTTGAAGTGAATCTTCTATAAAATCGAATTTAGACTTTCTTTAGATTTGAAGCTCGATGAAACGGAAATGCAACACTAAAGAGAGACAAACACATAAATATTTAGGATTAAGCCGGCGAGAGAATGAGATAGAATACATTGCCACGTTGCCATGGTAACCGCTGTTATTGTCTGACAAACATATTAAGTTTCATTTCTACAATGTGCGAATTTCACAAATACACGCACTTTTTTTTTAATTATGTTTAATCAAATGAATAAAAAGCGCATATGTCATAATTTGTCGATCCAAACTTATGGTTAGTGATTTTGAAGCCGATATACCTTCTATATACTACTGTAATCAGTATGTACGTATGTATGAGCGTATAACTGGGTGTCTGTAATTAATGATTAAACGACTGTTAAAATTAAACAAAGCAGTCTGAGTTAATTGTAATTTATTATAAAAATGTAATATAAAATCGGATTTCATTAAAAAATACATTAAATATTTTTTGTGTTTTATTTTGTTTTGATGTGTGTATTTTCTAGCTGGAATTGAAGGGTCAAGCAGTTTCTACATCAGATATAACTCTATTCTAGTATAGATGCCGCATTCCACCATACAAAGATGTATTGTTTTCCTATATTTTATCAATAAGCATTACTAATTATTAACAACTAGATTGAAATTGTAAAATAAATAATAATATATGCAAATGGAAAGAAACCTGAACCTTTGTATGAATAACTTAATCAGACTACTAATATAATGCGAGTTTGAATGTATGTTCGTTACTCCGTCACGCTAAAACGACTGGACGAATTTCTATGAAAGTTAGTACATAGACTATTATGATCTGAAGTAACTCATAGTTTACTAGTAAGGAAGCGAGGGTAATTCATCTAATGCTGGGTACACACCGACCCAACGAACGCCAACGAAGAATATTCAGCGTTGGCTACCGCACGTATGTTATAATGGGTACACACCGACCCAACGAACGCTAATGGGTTTCGTTGGCCCCGTTTGGACGACTTAGCGAACGCCAACGATCGTTCGTTGAGATACACAGCCTTGTGACAGACGGACAGCGGAGTCTTAGTAATAGGGTCCCGTTTTACCCTTTGGGTACCGAACCCTAAAAACTAACAAGACCTGTCTTCTGTAAGTGACCAAATATATTCATTTAGTAGGTACCTTCTTAATTTATATTTAAATTACTCAGCCATATTAGATCTTACAATATATCACATAATACTACACTAGTTTTTACTAAAAAAATATATATGTATGTTATTGGAAATCCGCGGTATGTATGTACAGAATTTAGCCGATTTTATTAATATTCTGAAGTTTTATCCAACAAATAAAAATTAATTCAATTAAATATCAATAGATGGTGCTATATTATGTATTCATTGTTAATATTAAAGTGCATAAATTCCATAGAATTTCAAAAGAAGCTAAAAGCTTCCTATAATGGCAGCTTTATAATTCAGCTTTACAATTGACAATGTTATGTTTTCCAAATAACTAATTATTTTATTGTATAGGACCACTGTAGACCTATTTTATTTTTGAAATCACATTCGGCTCTTATATTTTAAATTTTAATATCATATTGATTGTTTTATTTCAATGTTACTATTTTGGGACGAAGCGACATCTAGTTTATTAAACGTTAAATAAAATAATAAAAATTAAACAGAGTTGGACTTTAACTGTAATACGATTGTTGTCCACTAGATGACAGTATTATCATTTTAGGGTGCAGCAATATCTATAAATACAGGACAATACAATTAATATTAGTTAGATGGCGGGCGGATAGTTAGACCCCGGGACACGCACCTTTGATATTTTCATGTGCGAATCATTTCTAGCATGATTACCACTTGCCTTACGGTGAAGGAAAACATCGTGAGGAAACCTGCATGTCTGAGAGAACCTAACAAGTTTTCGAAAGGCATGTGAAGTCCGCCAACCCGCACTTGGCCAGCGTGGTGGACTATGGCCTGATTCCCCTCGTATTGAAGGGAGGCCCGTGCCCAGCAGTGGGACGTTAAAAAGGGCTGAATACAGATGGCGGTATTATTAAAATTTATCGATTTTACTTCAATATAATCATTAATAGTTATAATAATAACTAGCAGAACCCGCGGCTACGCCCGCATTCAATCTACAAAAAAAAGTCTTTGGCTTTATGTTATACAGCGACTCACTCTCACTCCGTCGCTATGTATTTATATAATATTGTTCAGGGCCGCATTTAGGGGTGTGGAGGCCCCGGGGCAACAACGGAGTGGAGGTCCCTAATTATTTTTTCGAATAAAATAAACAATTTTTTTTAGTCAAGTGATTTAAGTATTTATTGCGAAACAAATTAGATTATTTCAATAAACATATGTAGATATAGTCAAATACAAGAATTATTCGAAATTAAATTACAGCGTTAATGAATAGAACCTTGCGAGTTTTTTTCGACGAAAAATAGTTGATGATGTCGCTGAACGTTAATGCTTTTTTTATGGATAGAAGTCTTAAATTACCCATATACATAAAATGACCACATACATTATTGACTTAATGTAAGCATAAATAATCTATGATAAAGTCACTTTTTAAGTAAAAGAATATACATTATTTTAATAAAATTAAATATTATACTGAGATAGGTAGTTGATCAATAAATAATTTAAAACTATGTTTTAGTTCAATCAATTGATTAGATGAAGCCGGAAAGCTATTTTTTTTTATATTGGAATAGACACAAATAAGTTTGAGATGTGGATAAGTACTGTTTTACTAAAACTACGGAGATTTTTGATGGATAATACACAAAACCACTCCAGAATTTTTTTTTTTACAAAAATAAAAAACCGATTGCATAAAAAGCGACCTAAAAAGAAGAGAACAAGTTGACGAAGGAACATAATGTTATTATTATTTTGTAGTCAGAGACATACACACACGCAGCTATTCTAAAACATGTAGGTACATAGTATATGTATGTCTCCAAATGCATAATACTATTCTCCTTCGTCAATTTGTTCTCTTCTTTTTAGGAGAGTTGGACATTTTTAGTTTTATTTAACAATTTCTTATCCTAAATTCCTTTTGAACATATAAGTTGTAAATATTTCTGTAAACGTCTCTTAATAAGTTGTATTTCGATACCTAACTCGATTTATTCAGACGAAATTTTTTTTCAATATACACAAATTGGCACGTAGGATCCGCCATTTTGACTTTTAATAATATCTATATAGGTTATGACACTCGCATTATCAATACTTATCGAATTACATATGAATCATCAAAATCGATTAAGCCATTTAGTGATTACGAACGAACATAGAATCAGACATACATACAGGTTAAACACATAACCCTGTTTCACCGCAGTCGGGTAAAAAGCAAACATCTATATTATATAACATCAGCAACAGCATATAAATAAACCTTATTCACTTGTTTTAACATGACATACCATATGGAAACTTTTAAATTTAAATTTGGTGTTTAAGGATTTCAAAATGAAACTCTCGTTGGTTGATTGTTTCTTAGCTTTACTTGCTAGTTGCCTCTTCTAAGGCTATCAGGCGAATGGTACACAATGAACAAAACCTCATTTTTTTATTTCTAATTAACAATCTTATTAGAGAAGCTACTGTGCGTTTAATCTTTTAGATAGACTCCTGTGAGTCTAAATTCTTATTGTATTTTACACTTAAGGTAGGTTCTGCCGTCGCGTAGACGTAATATACATCATCAATTTAAGTATTATATTGTCTATGAATTTGTATAAGTCTAAATCGATTTTAGTTATGTTTTGATTGTGGTTGGTTGTGGGTGAATTCAATAAAAAATGCAGTTATTTTATCTATACCTTCAGATAAATAAAATTTATGTCTGTTTGTAATGTCAAAATAACAGTTTTTTACTAAATTCATAATAAATATATATACGGCTTAATACATATACGGTTTAAATTTTTAAAATTTTTGTCTGTTTGTCCGGTTAATCTCTGAAACGGATGGACTGATTTTGATGAAACTTTCATTGGAAGATAGCTCATGTTATAAGGGTAACTTAGGCTACATTTATTTTAGAAAAAAAATCAGTTTCCCGCGCAAAAAAATTAAAACCCATGAAATTGTTAATAAAATCCGCGTACCTAGGGACGCACTCGAGCGAAGCGAGGGTATGTCGCTAGTTGACAATATGTGTAATTTTTATAATAAAAGGTTAAATCCCCATGAGCTCTTTGTTTACCTTTAGTTAACTACCAAAACCTATGGAGTAGATATAGTTATGTGCATGCACTCAAAATTACAAAAAAAAACAAAAATAGAAAAGGATCGAAGAAAATTTCTTTTAAATTTGAATTAACAAACGTGAATTTACCTATAAAATATTGGCATTTGATGATAATATTGCAGACCTAAAAATTATAAAATAAATAAACTCACGCGAAAAAAAAACGCTTGATAATTAATTAATTATAACCGCTCTGTTTCTTCATTTTACCCAACTGCGGTGAACTGCGTTCAACGAATATGGATAAATTGTTTTTAATATTTAAGAACAATTATATAATATGTATAATCAACCATATTTGTTAAAAATAAAAACGAAAAAGTAGTCGACCAGTCAGTTTATTTTTTTTTATTAAATCTCTTTTGTGGGGGCCCCTCTCTTGTGGAGGCCCCGGGGCTGCAGCCCCGCTTGCCCTCCCCTAAATCCGGCCCTGATATTGTTCATACAAAAATCGCAATTAAAAATGGGGGTGGGGGTAGGAAGGTGAAAAATACTTTACGACCTATTCTCGTACCTACAAATTATATAAATAAAAAATCATTTTATATATTAGATTATTATTTTTGTATTGAATTTCATTATAGCGTCATCTAGCGGATGGTTATTGTACTATAATATAACTGTTTTGGGTTACAGCGACATCTAGTTCATAGAATGTAAAATACAATATCAATAAAATGGGCTTAACTTTAACATAGTACGACTGTAATCCGCTAGATTGCGTTACTACTAAAAATTTCAACATTAAAAAGAATCCTAAATAATCTATACATATAATTAAATTGTACCTAAGCCGAATCTGTACATTAAATATTTCTTTGGAAATTTTATCGAAATAAACATTATTATTGATACAGAGGCCGAATCTTTAGTTTTCAGAATTTTTGTCTGTCTGTCTGTCTGTCTGTTACCGTATCACGGAAAAACCACTTAAGGGATTTTGATGAAATTTGGTATGGTGATAGCTGGTTATCCGGGTCAACATATAGGATACTTCTTACTGCGGGAAAATATCTCATCTCTGAGAAATCTATACTAAACGTTAAAACGTAAGTAGGGACGAACTCGAGCTGAGCGAGGGTGAGTCGCTAGTAGTGAATATAAATTACCTAAAAATAAAGAATATATTTAAAAGGTGTTTATTTAACTTTAACGATTCCTATGTAATAGATAAGAAATTAGGGTTAAATAAAAAACTTACTTGTTAGCCAATAAGCCAATTTGAAGAGATATTTTAAATAAGCAAAGTAAAGTTACTGTCAATTTCCCGTTAGATGACGAAAAATGTCATTAATATGTAATATATCTTCAAAATAAGTAAACTGAAACAATAGAAATTGTTGAGCATTGTCGTTGAAAGGCAGTTTAAGGAAAATAACAAAAAGTTGTAGGGGGGAAAAGCTCGAAATAATTTTGGTGGAAAACTATTATAAATCTATGATTACAATATATTAAGTTTATCTGATATGACCAAAGGTGAAATTTTGTTTTTCTAATGATTTATTTATTTATTTTTCACTTTTTTAAAATAAATCTTCAAGTTTCAATATTAATGGTATTAATAGCTTAAAGTACACTTAAAGGAAATAAAACAACATTGAATTCAGAAACATTTAATATGTACTATTTATTTAAGTTACACGAAACATATAAATACATAAAAAAATGAATATATCCAAAAAATCTTGCTTAGAAAACACTTTTCAGGAATGTCAATTAAAAACAAAATGATTAAACTTTCATTTAAAATACAAAGTGAAGCTTCTCAGTAAGTATAAGTTACTTTACGGAAGTAAAAGATGCGAGCTTCAAAGTGACAACGGTACCTTCTACATACATATATTATATACCAGATTCTATGAAAAATGTATAAAAGTTCTTTGCAGTGTTTGCTCTTACTTCTTATATTTAAGTAATCATTTTTAAATTCTTATAAATTACTTTGTTCTTTATTAAAATAATGTTGAATCATATTATAAAAGAAACTTAATTTGTGTTAGTATACAAATAATAGCTTCTGCCCGCGGCTCCGTTCGCGTGGTGCGTCGATCATGACCGTATCTTAGCATGTAGTTAGTTTTCACAATTTTTTAATTCGATTTTGATCTTTAATGTCAGAGATTATTACATAGATACAAACAATTTAATACTTATTTATAGTGGTTTCATGATTTAAAGTTTAAAAAAAAAAGCTTATTATATTTTTCTTATACATCGTCCGTAATCTTAATTAATCCGTCCGTAAGTCCGTAAGTCCGTAATCGTAATTCCTTGCTTTTCAACCTGTACATCGACCGACTCGTGGAGGAATTGAGTAACACGCATGTAGGTTGTCACATTGACGATACCTGTGTCAATAATCTCAGCTACGCAGACGACATGGTCTTGCTCAGTCCTTCCATAGCTGGCTTAAGAAAGCTGATAACTACCTGCGAGGCATACGCGAAGGTGCATGGCTTAGCATATAACTCAAAAAAGAGTGAAGTACTTGTGTTTAAGTCTCAAAAATTAAAACCACGCCATGTCCCGCTCGTGAGTCTAAACGGTGTATTGCTGAATGTTGTCGAGAAATTCAAATATCTTGGTCACGTCATCACTAGCGATCTACGGGATGATGATGACATTGAGAGGGAACGCAGGGCGTTGGCGGTTAGGAGCAATATGCTCGTCCGCAGATTTGCTCGGTGTACAAAGGACGTCAAAATAACTTTATTTAAAGCGTTCTGTCAGTCCTTTTACACCTGTAGCTTGTGGGTGGCATATTCGCGCCGGGCTTACAACGCCTTGCGTGTGCAATATAATAATGCCTTTAGAATGCTGTTGGGGCTGCCGTGGCGTTGCAGTGCTTCAAAGATGTTCGCAGAGGCACACACGGATGGGTTTCATGCCATTATGCGCAAGAAAGCTATTTCTTTGATGCAGCGTCTACACGACAGCAACAACAGTATTTTAAAGTGTATTTCGGCCAGAATGGACTGCCCCTTTCAGAAACACTGGATGGAGTTGGCCATTGGGCTAAGGTAAAACTAAAAATACTAACAATACTAACATAGTATTTAAGTATAATTGTTACTAACCAATTAACAATATATGGATGTACTTACGTCTGAAATAAAGATTATTATTATTATTATTATTATTATTAATGCTTATATTTTGTCCAAACAACTAATTTACCAAAACAGTTTCTAATACAGAATTATTGAATTTTAAATATCAATTCTATTGGCATAAAATACACCTTTTACTTTTAAAAAAACCAAAAAGATATATTTTATCTGTATATGTGTAATATATATGTATGTTAGAAATAAAGCTTTTTTTTAAGAAATAGAAGAAAAGAACTTTCTGTAATACAAAGTAGCGATAAGTAATATAATTAATTTTAATATTACTAGATAATTTACGATCTGAGATATGAATTTCATGGTAATTAATTTAATTTAGACCCAACGAGAGCTCTTTGTTAAAAATGCCACTTAAAATAAAAGTTTTATAAAATCTATACAGATAAATAAAATTGGAGTGTCTGTTTGTAATATTAAAATAACCGCTTTTTACTAAATGCATATGGATGTATACACGGTACATATACCAAAACAACATTTTTACAATTTTTGTCTGTCTGTCTATCTGTTTGTTCCGGTTAATCTCTGAAATGGTTGAACCGATTTTGACGGCACTTTCATGACTGGCAGATAGATGATGTAATAAGGAGTAACTTAGGCTACTTTTATTTTAGAAAAAAAAATAAGGTAAAAGAATTAAAACCAAATTAATTAATTAATTTTGTTTTGGGAAGCAACCTAGGGACGAACTCGAACAGAGCGAGGGTGAGTCGCTAGTTTATAGTATTATTGTAGGTATAGGTACTAGTTATATCTATTACACACGAATATAACCGTTGGAACACTAAACATAAATACTTTTGTTCATAAAACATTTAAATTTCGTAGAAGAAATAAACAAATTATATTTTTAAGCAGTACATAATTTTAAGAAACAAGAATTGCCTTAAAAAGTACGGTGAACGTATAACAAATTGTTTCCTTTGTAGCTAACAAATTAAAATTAAAACGGTAGGAACCCTCGCAAAATAAAACAAACGTCTTAAATTCGTTTATTCCATTGCTTACAAGTATTTGCGAAATGAGAGTACTTTTTAACATTTCTCTTAAAATGGATT
Source organism: Fabriciana adippe (assembly GCA_905404265.1). Taxonomy (NCBI): domain Eukaryota; kingdom Metazoa; phylum Arthropoda; class Insecta; order Lepidoptera; family Nymphalidae; genus Fabriciana; species Fabriciana adippe. Next base: position 7,826,835 of record FR990009.1, read on the forward strand.
TAATAAATACCCGAGCTGTTATGAGACTGGCCAAACAGAATAGAAGAAAAATGGTCCCACCCCGAGGGGTCCGCCCGCCGGGGGTCGCTTTGAATAAAGAAAAGTTAAAATTTTCTTAAAACACCCCTTCGAGGGGTGGACGCTATCTATCTTCGTTTAAGTATTGGCAAAAATGACCCCCTGTCGGCTATCTCGCTCGCTCTTAGCCGTGTCATTGGCTGGTTTTTAAAAGAAGGGTGTCAATGGATTTGAGTTATTATTAAGATTTTACGTCAAAAGATATTTTTTATAGACGGGGCTGAAAGCGGAGTCGTTGGCCTAAAATATTGAACGATTTATTGGGGTTCTTATAATAAAAAATGTTTTTTTTTTGATGATTAATAAAAAATTGAATTGACCGATGGATCGTTTAAGGTATTCATGTATTGAATTTAAAACCATATACCTAAGGAAAAATCAACAAATTTTGGTAGTACCTAAGGATAATATTTCAACATGAATAACATTATGCGTAGATCACAATATTTTATAAGTACCTTAATTTAATACCTTTAAAAGCTTCGGCAATGGTAGCTTTGGAAAAACTTCCTTTAGTAACTCATTACAGAATCTTTAAAAAGCATTTCTAAAAAAAATAACGTTTTACAAACATTATGTCAGAAATCTTACTAATAGGTATTATAAATGTGAAAGTTTAGATGTTTGGATGTTTGTTACTCAATCACGCAAGAACGGCTGAACGAAATTTGGCACAGAGATAGATTATAGTCTGGAATACCACATAGGCTACTTTTTATCCCGGAAAAGTGTACGATGTGACAATATTATAGAAAATACATTCGCAAATTAGAACAAAAGAAATCGCTATGAAACATCAGTTTTAAAATACAGACAGTATTTTAAATAAACAAATATTAAAAATGGTTTTTATATAATTTTAGTTCACATAATTGATTTAAAATACATTTGTAGCGTTTACAAACTTCATATTATATCGCCGTCAAGCGTTTAACAGGTGGCTAACTATGTATCTAATGACCGTCGGCAAAATAAATAATGCAAATATTATTTTTATTTTTGTTCAAATAAGATTTTATGAATATAAGATACCAAAATTGTTATAATTAAAAAGAGATTATTGAACGAAGCTATCTTTTTTTTCGTTCGACTTGAAAAAGATAGCTGGCCCAGAAAGGACACGCACTCCAAAGGACAGGACAAAATGGAAAGTATCAGAGGAGGCCTTTGTCGAAAGACAACGAAAGATAAGCTGTAAAAGAAAAACCGGTTGTCGATACAATTAGTTAAAAATTAATATTGTCAAATAGAATTAAAATAATATTATATAGTTTTTAAAAATGTTTTACTATACATAAAGGTTTATTTTATGTATTAAACGAAGAGATGGATTATGTTATGTTTTAGGTATTATTATTATTCAAATTAAAGAATTATATAGACTGACCCCCCCCCCCCCCTCCCCCCAAAAACGTCAAAATAAAAAAAAATAATCTAGCGTGATTTTGGTGTTTATGCTACTATCTCGATTTTGCCATAAAGATCATTTACTTTATTTAAATAATAAGGGAAATTTTATATAGGTATTAGACGTTAATTTACAGTTTTCGAGAAGAAAATGTGAATAACAATGAATAATAAAAATAATAGTACATTCTTTGGTATTTTTTAAGCATTAGTTCTCTTTCCCTTATGAGATGATATAAACTTATTTTTTTCTTCATTGTAATAAAACCCATTAGGTATTTTGTTTTATTAACAGTTATTTACTTATCACAGTTAGGAGTATTCTAGTAGGTAATATCTGTGTAATGTTTGGCTTCATGTTTAGTTCTATGACACTGTCTATATTACTCCTTAGTTTGAGTATAATTATTGTAATTTTGGACGAATTTAAATAACAATAAATATAATATTTTTTAAAATAATACTTTTTCAGTAATGAAATATTCTATTGAAGGGTTCATTTAGAAATATTAACAATTTTGATGTACTGATGAATGAAAGTGAAATATTTCATAAATTATATAGAATTAAGAATTAAAAACAAATATTTTGTAATATAAGAGATGAAACTAGTATAGGTTGATTTTTTAAAAGAATTAAAATATGTTTTAAAATAAAACATTGATAGTATTTTATGCTGACGCTACCCTTTCAGAAGTTAACGCGATTTAAGTTGAAAGTGCGAAGTTTGGTGATTTTCACTTACGCTCCTCGCTCAATTCACTTTCACACTGCACTGCTTAAACTTCTTTAGTGACAAATTTTTACCAACAATTTAGAACACAGATTCACTTTTTTATATTAACAAAATCGATTTTATAATCGATAACTTTTAGAGTTGAAGAAAAAAAAGAAGAAAATATACATACGAGTGTGTAAATGCTTAAAATACAAAATATCTGTTGGTAGAATACATAAAAGGTAGATCGTAATTCGTTACAACGCGAAATTACGGGTTAAGAGGGTTAAGTCATGAATTTTATTGTTTTTTTTTCCTTATGTATAATCGATATTATTTAATGTTTTCTAAATGCATAGAGACCTTAAAATCGTAGAGCGTATTAATGAATCGATATTCTTTAGTTATAAAAAAAGCCTAATACAAATTGATGAAACTTAATTTATAGAGTAAATAAATATTCTTCACAGCCAGGACAATATTATGATAAAAATAAACTTATGTTTTTTTTTCAAAAGTATATATATACTCTATGCGACAAATTGATATGCTTATAATTTTTTTATTTAATTATAGCAATCATTTTAAATAAAACCATCTTTTTAGATTTCCACAAAATAATACAATTTTTTCTATTTTGTGGGTAGGTGCTGTCGGTAACAACTATATAATAACCTTTGAGACGTCTAAAACCTTAGTCTCTCCCGTGACAATGATTGCTGTAAAGCATTCGAAACGTCGAGAACCAAAAATCAAAATAAATCCGCGAAATAATCCGAAAAGATAGTTTTATTTAAAATGTCAAATATTCGAGTAAATTACGTAAACCTAAGAAGATATTATATAGGAAGTACGTCAATATGTACGTACCAGTATATTATCTATTTCACGATCTATTACATAAAACTTGATTTTAAGCTTGCCGATAATGTTATTTAAGCATAAATAATTTTATTATTTTAACTAAGATATAAACAGAAATTGTGCGAAACGTGTACAAAGTATTCGTAACATTATAAAGAAACAACGTACATTTTGAATTCTAATAAATAAGTTGAGACGGATAAAATTGTTTTATTTTAAACGAAATTGAACTGGGCCGAGTATTTCTTGTACAAATTTTAATATCTCGGAGGTAGATAGCTATTTATATTTTTCCTCCCCCTCGTTTCTTTTGGCGATTATTATTCTGTATTCCAATGGGGGGTGGGGTGAGCCACCCGCGGACTCTTTCCTTTTTGCTTCTTAAGTCCATCTTGAGAGAACAACCGCGTGCCTGGAATAGATTGAGGTTTTTAATTATTTTATTTGTAATAAATTATACATACGTCGTATATTTCATAAATTAAAATATTGTTTTCAGTTTAGCGATAGAAATTATTTAAAATATTTATTGAATATTATTTACATAAGTTTTGTTGTTTCATGAAAAAAAAATCCCCCCAATTCAATGATTATCCGGCATTTGATAGCGAAACATTTAGTACATATATAAACATTTAGATACAAATATTATGACCGCAGAATAATTTAGAGTTTGAAAACCAAATATATACAATTTTGGGGTTCAATAAAAAAGGTTCAATAAATTTTTCATAATAGCAATATTATACTTTGAATGTACCATTTTAATTTAAGATATTTATGATATTTTTAAATTATAATTATCCATCTAACGATGCTCTATGTCATTCGCTGTGCCCTGCTTCTGTCACTTACCCCTTTTACTGGAAAAACCGTGGCACCTACCCGGAAGGGGTACGATATTTAAATATAAGAAGAACCCCCTTTTTTAAAGGGGGCCTCCCCAGATTTATAGATCTGGCCTCGACTGCGTAATTACTTATCTTTGAGAATACAAATCAATCGAGTTTTAGATCGGTTTGTATTTTGTTAATCGCAAATCTCTTTGGTGAGGCCGAATTGAAAAATACTTCAATGAGAGCTGTTTTTGAAATTAAGTATTATTTGTATGCCATGAAACCCCGAAATTAATTGAAAATAAAGTTTTTGAATAGAAATGTATGTAATGTAAATGTGAGAAACTCTTTTTGCTAAAATCATTAAATAAGAACATATAATTAATAGGTTATACTATAAATCATTCATAGACTGATATCGATTTTTATGTATTTATTATATATTTATTTAAAAAAAAGCTAATTTTACGCTTGTTAAAGTCTATAAAAGTAGGCAATTCGTTATTCTATAACACAATATTATATTTCATTGGTAAAATAATGTATACATACAAAATTTGAATTGAAAACATATGGTATTGTAGCATAGGTGGTATTAGTCAAAAACTTTACATAAAGTATCCAATATCCAATACACCTATTTTTTCTATTTTGTAAACTCCGGAACAATAACTAAAGTATAACCATTGGGTAATTGGCTTTTTTCGGTATTGCATGGAATTGCGATAACAGACGTAATATATGTAAATAAAATAGACTTAGCTTATTACCAAATAATGTGATTATCAGAGATAATGTAATATATTTAAACGAGCAATTCTTGTATATTTATTTATATATTTATTTATACCGGCGATCTCGGAAACGGCTGTAATGATTTCGCTGAAATTTGGTTTGTGAGGGTTTTCGGGTGTGAAACCTCAAGTCTGGGAAAACGCGTGTTTTCAAGCGGCTAAGGCGTAAGATTGACAAACACAGGTGTCCGGATTCGAATCCCGGTCGAATACAAAGTTTTTTTTGTATTTATTCAAGTTTTGAGTTTTTTTTTTGTCTAAAAACTACGATATAACAAAAAGGAACTCCGAACAAAGCTCGGTCGCCCAAAAGAAGTGCATCGACTATAAAATCACGTGAAAGTACCGCGTATGTGAGACTCGCCCTTATATGTGATATGGGATGTTGGAACGTTTTATGATTTTTCTATGTTAAATCTTTATATATCAATTCTTTGAAAAAAATACGGAAATCGATTCTTAATTACTGATAAAATCGCGTATCATAGCTAATTGCTTTTTCTCGCTCTGGCGCTGTCATCGAAGAAGGCCGTGTGTTACATTGCTCCGAAAAGAAATACATAATTAAATAGTAAATAATTCATATTCCATTATGAGATCTAAAGATTATTATTCTTCAGTATGGAACTAACTTGAAAAAGTGTAAAATGGTGCTAAGAGACTCGTAATAAAAAAAAAATTTGAGTTCCTCCTTTTTTTTTTAAATCGGTCTAAATAAGAAAAGAAGCTATTTTAATTGCTATTAATTATACCTACTTCTAAAATGTAAACCATTCGTACATTTACATAACTCGTTTTATTTGACATTGGTAAAATGTTTAGAATGCTAATGTAAGAAGCGGGTGAGTTTGTTTGATAATTACTTAAAACCTCGGGTGATTTCATTGTCTTAACCGTAGGCTTTCTATAACAGATTAATATTTATCTACTATACTTCTCTATATCTTTCTAATTTATGTAGAGACTTGTATATGTCTCTATTGTCGAAATTATACATTAAATGTTAATAAAATGAATTATTATAGTTAAGTTTGTTTATACTCCTTTTACGTAACAACAGAGTGACAGAGTGACGAGAGTTTTTCCTTTTCAACTTCCTTCTTTTTTAAGTCGGGTAGCGAGTATTCGAGTCGTCTTATTTAAGTATACCATTTATTTAAAAACAAAGTTTAAAATAAAATTTCGTTAAATGTAGGTATACCTACAAAAAATCATATTACAAATGTAATTAAGTTTATTTTTCTCGTAAATCTTTTCTATTTTAACTTTTTCAATATATAATTTATTAAAAAGTTAGGTTAGTTAGACCAGACTTCATTTGTTTTTAAAGATTTTGGTTTAAAATTGGTATCTTTGGCAGAAACGTTAATCGGTCACGCGTCATAAAATGCCACGGCGCGATGCTCGCGGTTACCTCACGGAGTTCATTTTCAGAGTTTTATTCATTTCCTTTAACGATCTTTAAAATATATTTCCCTTTGAATGTTCTTAGCGAGAAATTGCTAGTCCCAATTCTAGGAAATATCTGTCTAATTGAAATAACAGTGGGAGAGATTAAAAGTATTGATAATACTAAAATATAGAGCTTTAAATTTTTTCCAAAATAATTAGGTGGAATTAATTGAAAACCAAATATTCTTCATCTCCATATACTATAATGGCTCTACGTAGAGCAGATTTCATGAAAATATTTAAAAATTTTTTGAAATAAACGTGCATCTAGGTATTTATTAGTATAGTAATTATTTATTTAGTAATTACTAGCGGATCACTCTCGCTTCGGTAGGGTTCCTCGCTAGGTACGTTTTACATAGATATTTAAAATAGTTATTTGCCAGCGTTAACCATATAAATTTTAATATTTTTTTTGTATTTTTCTGATGTTTTAATATTTATTATCCTATTCCGGACTAAGAGAAAATTGGTCCAGCTGTTCTTGAGTTATAAATGGTGTAACTAACACGACTTTGTTTTATATATATATAGATTGTAGATATGTAGCTAAAGTAACAAGCTTTGGTATCTATTAGTGATGTATAATATTATTGTAAATGTCAATATAAAATATACGGGAATGATTTGTGAGAGAAAAACGATTAACCGTCCATTTTAACTACAGTTCATTTCTTGACTTTCTTGATCTCACATTTCAATCCAACCGGTATGATAATGTGTGCAGCTTTAGCTTACGGTTAATATTTATTTTTGAGGCGTAAAGAGACAAAATATTCCGAATAAGTAACAAAAATTAAATTATAACGAGTCTCTGCTGTATCCACATAAAAGTTGAGTTGTACGGCTTCATTAAGTTCTAACTCAAAATTCTAATCAGTTTATATTATATAGCTTTCTTTACAATAAAGAAAATTACAAATATACTTAATTATATATACAAAACAAATGTACGATTAGTTATTACTGCGCAAGTCATTATCAATACATAGTATAAAACAAACTCTTCCCGCTGTCTGTCCCTATATATGCTTAGATCTTTAAAACTACGCAACGGATTTTGATGCGGTTTTTTCTAATAAATAGAGTGATTGAAGAGAAAGGTTTATATGTATAATACATGCATATTATAGTTCAGAAAAGTCGGGAAATCCAAAGATTTGTATTTCATGACGACACGTTTGGCTCAGTTTGTAGTGATCCTACTTTCTGCGCCAGCGGTCGCGGGTTCGAGTCCCGCTGGGGGCATTCATTTGTGTGATGAGCACGAATGTTTGTACTCTAGTCATGGGTGTTTATATTTATAATATGTATGTATTTAAACTTATATATATGTAGTGTATCAACTATCTGGTATCCATAACACAGGCTTCGTAGCTTACCATGGAACTAGATGGTGCTGTGTGTTAATGTCCCAACATATTTATTTATTTATTTATTTATTTATTCATACTAACCGTTAAAACGTACCTAGGGACGAACCCGATCGAAGTGAGGGTGAGTCGCTAGTTATATTATATTTATCAAAGTATTTTATACAAATATTATTTAGCAATCTATCGTTCGATCTAATAGTACAAAAAATAAGATATAAAGCGGCAAGCATCGAAATGGAAGACTAAAATATAAGTATGTACAACTTCTTGCATACACTTAAACATATATTTTCTTACTTGTACCTTTGTTTTGAAAAAAATATTATCTTTTGTTTCAAAATTAAATCTCTATTGAACTGAACTTTTACTATCGTTTTGAAATTGAAATTTAACAGAAATTTTATATAGTATAATTCTATGGTAAGTCTAATTATTGTAACATAAGTTATCATTTTGACAAATATTTTTAAAGTTTACTAATAATAATTAGATGTTAAAATCCAAATTTACGAAACCCGTTTGGAAAAGTTGGAGTAACAAATCATGTGTGATCAAAAGCTTATAGATATCAGGATGAACGTACCTACAACGACTTAGACTTTAATACAAGTTCTTTATTTACATTTTAAATAATATTCATCAAAATGGTAAGCGAGAAACCTCTCAGAAACATCGATAAAAATACAATGAGCGAAATAAAATAGCATCTTATAAAGCGCCGGCGAGAGGGGGAGGGGGTGCCACTTTTCTTTCTCTCGCCAAAGCCATTCTAAAGGTGCGTTGAAATTGTATGGATAACGCTGTCAACTTCAAATGTACGTATTATGTATAATAATGTGATGTTTGGTTTAATTAATAAATAGTTGCTTAAATATGCTTATTGATTTCTAGAAAATCATGTACTGTATACAGAATACTATGTTTCCTGTACATATATTACAAAAAAAATTACATTGTCATAAGTTATTTAAATTGGGACTCATTAAAATAATAAGCGTAAGTTTTTGAAGTTATACTTCTTTTGGCACGTTTGGAAAAAAATATGATAGTAAAATTTTTACGATGCACGCGCACACCGACAGTTAAAAAGTCAAAAAAGATGAAGTTAGCTGAAAGCGACATGATGAAGTTAGCTGCATTCCTTTTACAAACAGAGAGCTTGACACTTTGACATACGGGATGAAATCTTTAGCTATTTTTGTTCTGTTACGCCAAAAAAGTATAAATTCTTACGTGCGTACACACATACGTTTTTTTAAATTAAACTAAAATTAATCATGATTATTAATTATTAAAGATATTTTGATAAAATTGTCTGCAGTTTTACAAAGATATTTCATTTTTTTATTGCTTTTTTAATTTATTTTTAAATATTACTATCACGCATTAAAATTTAATCAAAAAATATATTCAAGCCCCCATTAACAGTATAACATTTATACTAAAGATAAATTATATAATCTTTTATCAAGTAGGTATGTCCACATTATGCCGGGAGAGTGCACGGTGCGGTGTTTTTTCTCGTTTTATATTAAAATCGGGCGAGCCAAGGAAATTGTCAGTCAGATAGGAAATTGCCAGCGCCTTCGCTCCGTCGTGACCGGCCTTTATAGCAGCTTTTGATTCCTTTTATTTATTCATAGCTTTTTTTTCTACTAAATTTTTAATATCCTATTTAAATACACAATGACACGAACATTATATAATTCATTCATTTTTGTTACAAATATAATATGCTTTATTCACAATGGTTACTTTATTATTATACAATACATTTAACCTTGTGTATATTGTCATATCCATAAAAAATAACTTTTTATTCTACAAAGTGTGCCTTCAATGACAACACTACGTGTATTTCCCACCATTATTTACTTAAACAACCAAACCACATACATTTTAGGACTTTTCTTCTGTCGAAGACACTTACCGACCAACCAATTTATGTGACCCTCCCATATTCCTAAACTTACCCTTTTAAGATGTATTTTTCTTAGTAACAAGAGGGGTGGGCAGGTCTTGCTATAATGGCCAGTTATTTATTTTATTTGCGTCATTTTTGCCTCGACTCCCCTTTCGCGGATCGTTTTTGTAGAGCGCTGCAATGTTGTCTAGTGGCCTGGAAAATTATTTTAATTTTTTATCAAAGAAAATAAATGTGCTATGTCGTGATTTATTAATAAAATTTAAATTATTTCAAATTTTTTTAAATGTCTTATTTAAATGTTATTAGAATCAAACATTTAAATCGAACTCATTAATGTCTTAAACATTTAATTTAATTTTAACTTAATATTGAACTCTGAATATATTATTAAACAAACCATTTATATAAAATAATTAAGTGCTAAAACCTCTTTAGATATGTTTAAAGAAAAATATTAAAAAAAAAACAGGGCGACGGTCACAATGAAAGGCGGACGTCCAGCTATCTTTTTGCGAGACTTTCAAATAATTGTATAGATAACAGAACAAAGAAACCCCTCCCCCAATGGGTGGGGAGACATTTTTACTGTCTTGAGACCCTCTTTTAATCAGTAACGCTTAGCGTTTAATTAAAGAAAAATCTTATTTTTATTTTAAAATTTCTACGGAGAAACGCAATTAGTTACGTTATACGTACATATACTTGCATGAGAAGTTGTAGATTCATTCATTAAATGCTGTTTTAAGAATATACATACGAGTATACGTATTGGCGTTGCCTAAATCGAGTATCTATATCATGATTGTGTCTGTCTGTCCGTTTAGAACTAAACATTGGTTAGGTTAGGTTAGTTGTATTTTAGGAGATTTCTACAGGATAGCACAGGATCAGCTGTAACCTTAGAGTATGTATACTTTAAGGCTGTAACCATAAATAGTAGTATAGATTTTTTGAATAAAACTTATGTTTATATATAAAATGATATAGTAATATTATAAAGTGGAAGGATTTGATTGTTTGTTTGTTTGTTCGCACCGAATAGGCTCCGAAACTACTGAACCGATTAAGATGAAATTTGGTAAGAATATATGTAGATTGAGACCCTGGGTAGGATATAGGACAGTTTTTATCCCGGAAAACATCTCTTAAGGGATTAAATATGGGGATTAAAGTTTGTATAGGGAATCAACGTAAGGACGAACCGGAGCGAAGCGAGGGTGAGTCGCTAGTTTATATTTAAAATGTCGTATAAAGCAGATGAATATTTATTTTCAATAATATTTATATTATTGAGAGTAATAATAATATATATTTTTTAATTTAAATAAAGCCGAAGGATAATTACTTGGTACAAATTCATCTGTAATTGGTTAAGAAACGCGACTCAAGGCATAGCCGTTTCCCTTAAACAAGAAAGAAATGAAAGATCAACACAGCATCTTAGACGTGAGATGAAAAAGGAGAGACTATCTCCCTGAAAAATTAAAATTCAAATCGTAAGAAAATTAAAATTCGAGAGCGGTCAATTTTACCTCTCGTTCTATCTTATTGGAATTTTATATTGCTATCTCTCATTTATAAGGGTGAAAAAACTAGGGTGATTGAAGTATAAGGCTCTTTGCACACTATAAAGTTTATAATACGATTTGATATATTAATGTCTAACCAATAACAGAAAGAACTTTCTTATAAAGCTCCTATTTTAGTAACTATTATTTTAGTATTCAATATTAAAGGCGATAAAAAAATTATCTACGCTTATTAATTATTTTGCGAATACTTTACATAATTAAAAATGTTTACAAAATATGATTTTCATGAATATTAAAAGAAACAGCTTCTATTTCTTAGGTATTTTTTTAAAGGTTCTAATGAGCCGTGACCGGCATATTAATATGAATAAAGCCTAAAGGGTGGGGTTACCATCTGTTATTGGAATGGTAATGATAGCCTCTGACGGTCGTTACGGTTCGTAAAACATAATTTGCATTTTTCTAAGTTTTTGTCTCTTGAACAAGGATAATATTTAAATAGGAAACTCTAGATAATACTAATAAATATTTCTGGTACCGTTCACGTTTTCATTTTCATTCAGTCCACGATTATTTAAAATGAACTATGTTTTATTGGAACCCGAGATACATTAGATATATTCGTAAAATTGGAAGTAGAGTTATGTTTATATATTTAATTAATTAATTGATTATTGTAATATTTAAAAAGAAAAAAAAACACATTTTTATGTTTTTGTTTGAGTACATATAGGTACTTACTTTTTTTTGCTTACTAAGGTAAACTATTATTACTAAGTTATTATTGTTATCTTATTACTCGTAGAATGCAGTGTTGCTTATAATTAGGGCATCATTTAGTCTAAATCTTCTTTTGTTTACTAACATGTACAAATGTAAGAGTGTATGCTCTGTTAGCGACCTTTGTAATAAATAAATAAATATTTCTAATATGATCTTTATCGTATAAATGAAAAATACGGGTAATGTTATAAAAAAAAAGGTTAAAACCCTACACTTGTTGTGATGTGACGCACTATTAAGTGAATAGTATGACATATAATCATTCCATAAATAAAATTTTTGAAACACATTATTAAAACATATTTAATACGCAACTTTGACCTGTTAATATTCTTTTTACTCAAGATGTCAAGCTTTGTTACGGTCAAAATTACCCGTAATAGGTTTATGCGGTTTAATTGAACCGAACCCCGCAATTTCTAAGGTTACAAAACTAAGAGCACCCACGGAAGAGAAAAAACAAGCTGTTTTTTACCTTCCGCGAGTAGTACCAAAGATATTCAGCTCTTTTTAATATCCCACTGCTGAGCACGAACCTCTTCTCTATGAGAGGGGTATCAGGTCATAGTCCACCACGATAGCAAAGTACGGGTTGGCGGACTTAACATCTCTTACGAAAACTTGCTAGGTTCTCTCAGACACGCAGGTATCTTTATGATATTTTCCTCAAGCGTATCAGAGCACCTAATACCTATATATATATATATATATATATGGTCGCTGCGCCTGCAAAAACCGACAAACATTTTTTTTGCGAAAATGAGTTTATTACATAATTTAATAGTACTCAGTAAGCCACATCATCCAAAAAAACAGATTTTGTGATATGTCTACTGGATCCAAAAATAGCAAAATGCCCTATGTATTTTTTATACAAAAATGGATGTAAAATAACGATATGTGCTTATAAGCACATAGAGTATTTTTTAATATGCTGAAAGTTATACTTTTCGCGCCTTTAGCAGCACATAGCTGGTTTTACATTAGACGCAATATCATGTGTTTGACAATATAAGTTTATAATTTTTTTTGTTAATTCGAATTAATTTAGTACTAGAGTAAAGCATCCGATCAAAAACATAACATGTAAAAAAATGCAAGTCTCGCAACGCAGCAAAAAGTTATGAGATCGAATGTAAAACCAAGTCGGTTAATTTATTGTACTTATAATTTATGGAAGTATCTATCCAACAACTTTGTCATAAATTGTTACCTAATTCGTTAAATAACAATATTTTATAAATACCGTATCAGTGTTAGATATCTTTTTTTGAATAAATAGAATGACAGCCATTTCAACTAAATTTAGCTTTAGAGCTTGCCTTCGCCACGCTGCGCCTATTCATAAGTACAATACAGATATATTATTAAAGGAGACATCATCTGTGACTTACTGTACAATATATCTACTATTTACCTACACAAACGTTTACGTAGTAACGAAAAATTATCGTATGAACTGTAATAGTAAGTTTGTAACCGCATATCCATTTATATATAGGGTTACAAAGTTATTTATGCAGTTTGTTGCATATCTAGAAAACGGGACTGAAATTACGGGATGTTTTAGTTTATATTTACTTTATAGGCTAAATACTAATTGAGTTCAAAATTTGAAGCTCAAGTGTCTACTAGAAGTGCCTTAGAGTCTTGATGATCGGTGAGTGAGTGACGAAATTACAAGAACTTGGACCTGCAATAGTTCTAAATTGCAGGTTTGAATTTAATGTAATTTGGGCATGTACCTAGTTATATTATGTTCTCTTAGTTACTAAAAATTTAGGCTTCTAGCTTTATCCATAACGAAGTTACAGGTAGGTCGAAAATGTCCTGAATGTCTGCGAGAAAAGGATGGTACGGCCGTGCCTATTTTTGCTCAACTTGACGGTTGCCCTCAGATAAGGTTCGAATTATTTAAACTTTAATACGAACTGCATAGTTACACAGTTTCAACACAAAGAATGTAAACTTTGGATTCATTAATTAATGATGATATATTATAATCTATAAAAGTAAACGAATTAAATAGGTATTGTATTTTGGCGTTGATGTTTATATAGAATTTGTAAGTCGGGTATAGAGACGAATATACAAACTATTATAGCAAAATGTTCAAGATAAATTAAAGATGTTTAATGTTATTCGCGCAAAGTTTCGCATAAAGTTGTTTAATATAAAAATTTTATAATACTTAAATACTTTTGGTCACATTATCGTAGAAAGCCTCTATTATTGGACCTGTAGAGGTTAGAAATGCTAATAAAAAACATAAAAGTAAAGAAATTTTACAGGAAGCAACACATAGACGTAATTGTGGTATTGCTTGCCTAAGGAAGAGGGCAAGATGACACTTCAATGGGGTGTCTACTATGTAGAGATTTCTTTTTAGCCATACTTGATATAAAAAAGACGCATTTTCTAATTGGGTTGATAATCAAGAAATCAACATCCATATTCCACGACGGAGGATGACTACTTTGCAAAGCCCTTGCCTAGACCCCAAGCTGGAACTGATTTTAAACTGATTCTGTTGAAATATGATTACAGCTGTTATCTGAAGTCCCCAGTCACTGTCGCTCTTCTTCTCTTAGAATTTACATCGACATATTTTGCAATCAACTGTGTATAGACTAAAAAGCAAGGTGTGTACTTAACATGGTGCATTAAAAAGTTGCTACTTCTGGCATAAAGAAATAAGATCTTAGAGATTTTAGAATCACATAAACTTTCATTTTTTAAGCTTCGCAAAAACCAATGTGACACATATTTCTTAAAAAGAGGGCAATAAAGATGAAGTCTTATCATTATCGTAGTAAACGTTGCACATCTGAAATGTCTGCTGAGCATTGCGTTGCTACATTAGACATGCAGATCTGTTTGCCCTAAATTATTGGTATCAGCACAGTATTACAAACAAAAGTTACACTATAAATAAAGCATAAAAGGACGTGTTCATATTTACATATGTAGCTCGAAGAAAATTGGGGGAGTGACAGCAAATGAAGTTGTTTTTTGTATTATAGCTTTTATAATAGCGCAAAAAATAAGAGTTTAAAGGAAATAACTCTTATTTCCAAAAGACGTAAATGATAAAAAGTTATCGGCAAGTGCGTCGAGTGATGTGCCAGTTAAAGAGAAGTATGAGATAGAACCATTGCTTTTAGAACACAGTAGACAGTGTACACTCTCCACTTACTACTGCGAGATAGATCTCACCAGCCAGATTCTCCTCATATAATCTGTTGGAGTATATAAAGTAAGTGAAGAGTGTATACTATCTACTATGTTCTATAATCAGTTGTTCTATCCCAAAATTCTATTTAACTGAACTTTTCTCTTCGACTAGGGTCACGTCTACAAGACGGACATATTATAAAGACGGAGAAACGTATTATACTACGACATTCTGAATCTTGGAATTTACTTCCACAGCGGCGCCGCAGAATTATTTTGCAGTATCCTATTTCTAACTTATATTTACAAGCAATAACCCTTGACACAAGCAAACTCTACCACTAGCAATGTCAAAAACATTTATGCACCATTATTATTTTGCATTTTACATAGGCCTTCATTTTAATGTCGTCGATCCTGCTCCAGATCTCTCACCGGCGTATGAGAGGGAAAAGAATAGAGTGTGCACTTGTATCTTTTATCCGACTAGAAACTCACCCTCGCTTCGCTCGGGTTCGTCCCTAGTTACGTTTTAACGTTTAGCTCAGAGATGAGATATTTTCCCGCAGTAAAAAGTATCCTATATGTTGACCCGGGTAACCAGCAAACATCATACCAAATTTTATCAAAATCAGTTCAGTGGTTTTCCCGTGATGCGGTAACAGACAGACAGACAGACAAAAATTCTAAAAACTATAGATTTGGCTTGTGTATCGATAAAGTCTATTTCAATAAGATTTTCCAAAAAATATTTAATGTACAGATTCGGCTTAGTTAGAATTTTATAATATGTATAGATATGGAAATGATTTGCACATAAAAATATCAGAGGTGCTACCCGGGATTTAAGCCTGCTTCACTCAGTCTTCCAAACGAACACGTTACCACTGGGCTTTTACTGCCTCCATATCATAATGTGATTTGAACGCTATTTTTTATTATTTTGTAAAGATGAGATATTGTTCCGCAGTAAAAAGTATCCTATATATTGACCTGGATAACTAGCTATCATGACACCAAATTTCATCAAAATCCCTCCAGTAGTTTTTCCGTGATGCGTAACAGACAGACAAAAATTTAAAAAACTATAGATTCGGCCTCTGTAACGATAATAATGTCTATTTCAATAAGATTTTCTTAAAAAATATTTAATGTAGGTACAGATTCGGCTTAGTTACAATTTTATTATAGGTATGTATAGATTTATTGAGTTCTATGTTATCTAACTTCAAGCTAAACCTTAGGACCGAATTAATTATCTAGTATTTTAATAAAAGTCACCTTTTATTAGTTTGATAAAAACGCTATGTGTATTTTTAAACAATATTCATTCGAGCATTAGTGCTTTGTTAATCCCGCTGTGTTAGGATAACGCATAGCTGTATTTACGGCGCAAAATAAAGACGCTATGTGTCATTTTTAACTTAAAAAAATTATTTTGTGAAAACAAGAAATAAAATGTAGGCTTTAAGGACGGGATATGTTGTAAGACTAGCGTAAGGAATTTTGTACATACTCCATTTTTTTCTACATAAGTTGGCAGAAGTTAAAAACAGTTTTTTGTCTCTACTGAAAAGTTGAGTATTTTCGTTTGTCGGTTTTTGCAGGCGCAGCGACGATATATATATATATATATATATATAATACCTATATATATATATATATATATATATATATATATATATATATACTGGTAATGGCCACTGTCGCGTATATGTGGCATATTATGCGATATTCGATAACAATATTGTGTCAAGTATTACTTATTAGCAACATGCCTCGTGACCATTCCTTTTTATTGACTCGATGATGATTTTAAAAGAATCATACACATTTCTGAATAGTAGGTTAAACACTTGTTGTTCTCTACTTCTAGCTACGTTTAAGTGATCAGACATACCACTGTACTGCGATCATTTTCAAAAATACTTTTTTAATTCAATATCTTGTCAACGTCCACTTACCCACAGAAGCTATATCAACAGGGCTAGGTTCAAATTGTATTAACTTTTCATCTCCGACTCGTCCGCCCTCTTAATCTTTTAATAAATTTGAAAAATTTAGGTAATAAACTATATTAACTACACACAAATTGTTATTTTCACTGTCACATATAATATACTAGCGACTCACCCTGGCTCCGCTCGGGTTCGTCCCTTGTTACATTTTAACGTTTAGTATAGATGTCTCAGAGATGAAATATTTTCCCGCAGTAAAAAGTATCTTATTATGTTGACCCAGATAACCAGCTATCATCATACCAAATTTCATTAAAATCTGTCCAGTGGTTTTCTCGTGATGCGGTCACAGACAGACCGACAAAAATTCTAAAAACTATATATTCGGCCTCTGTATCGATAATAATGACTGTTTCGATAAGATTTTTCAAAAAATATACAATGTACAAATTCGACTCAGAATTTTATTATATGTAGGTATAGACATATAACTATTACACATACAATTTTTAATTTTCTTAATATAATACAGTAATTTGTTGGAAAAATATTACCTACTTATTTTACATGTTAGAGTAGTAGCGACTCACCCTCGCTTCGCTGAGGTTCGTCCCTAGGTACATTTTAATTTTTTTGAGCGGAACCCTAATTCTTTTATTGAAATAAAAGCAGCCTAAGTTACTCTGTATAACATCAACTACCTGTAAGTGAAAGTCCCATCAAAATCGTTCTAGCCGTTTCGGAGATTAGCCGGAACAAACAAGCAGACAGACAGATAAACATTTAAAAATTTTATTACTCTTATAAATACCGTATATAATTTCATATGCATTTAGTAAAAAGCTGTTATTTTGACATTATAAACAGACACTTGTATTTATTTTAATAGTCATTAGTAAAGTTTTTTTAATAAGAAAAATTTAAATCATACCAGTCAAAACGATATACAATATCAAGATATTTGGAGAAGTAATTATTACTTTGTTCAGTGTCACCTCTATCTAAGAAAGCTGTCTATAGGGGTGCACAAATTATCTTAATTTTTCATCTTGAAGTCGCCTGTTCCCTCCCGTTTATAATGGCTTCGAAAAAACAGATTTAATAGTATTCTAAATATTATGGTAGATATAGCGTTAAGTCTTACGACTTTATTAGTAATTACTAATTATAATGTTTTTGAGGTTTGCCGTTGCAATAGAGAAAAACACACGTCAACATAGGTATGTGTTTATATAAGTTTATAGATATTTACTAAATTTTCTTTAGCTTCTTTATTTTTATATAAAACACTTCAGCTTCATATACATCCTTTAATAATATTGTAATCTATACATATAATAAAACTGTAGAGGTCGAATGTTTGTACATAGAAAAAAATGCTAAAAACCGAGGCAGGGGATGTAAGAAGAGAAATAGAACTAATCCAGATTTTTTTCAAATTTTTTGTTTCTCTGTCTGTTGGTCTGTTTGTACGGGCTAATCTCCGAAACTGCTGGATCGATTTAAATGAAATTATCATGGTGGTACCTTATTATATCCCAGGTCAATATTTTAGGGGTACTTTTCATCCCGGAAAATTAAAGAGTTCCCGTGGGATAGTTAAAAACTATAGTAACTTATACTATAGTAAAACTACTGATTGGATTTTAATGAAACTTTGCAATAATATAGTTCATACATCAGAATAACAAATAGGCTACTTTTAATCCCGGAAAAATGTACGGTTCCCGTAGGACAGATTTGTCTTTGTTTGTCTAGAGGCGAACCCGATCGAAGCGAGAGTTTAGAGAGCGCTAGTTATTAATGTAGTACATAATAAAAAATAATATTAAAAAGAAGGCAAAAAAGGAGTCCATATGTAATGCATTCCCTGGGCAAAATGAAATAAAGCGGGTCGTAACCAGAGTCTTGCAATTCTTGAGTTTTTTTATAAGCGAATCTCAGTTTGGACATAATTACTACTAGCTTATACAAAAGGAAATATCGTTAGAAAATCTACAAGTCTGTGAGAACCTAACTTTTTTCAAACGTTATACATACATATAATACAAATATATGAATCCACCAATTCGCATTCAACCTCGTTGTGGATGGACTGTGGCCTAATCTTACGGAAAAGAGAGCTGTGCTCAACAGTAATGAAGTAAAAAGAGCTGAATAACTATGTTATTATAATCATATATTTTAGGATATATTTTATCTAATAGATTGTTATTTGAGCGAGAGTCAGTCAAGTCAAACTAGTAAATAGTAGTATGCAATTTGTGTCCCAGCCAAAAGAAGCAGCCTCTCATTAATTTCATTTTCATCTCAGAGAGAATTGTTTTCCCCGCCTTATAATAATTATGAAATAAATAAACAAAATAAAGTTATTCAAAATTATATAGAAAAGCGTACACTATGACACTATATTTCGATGACACGTTTGGCTCAGTTTGTAGTTGTACTTGCTGTGCCACAGGTCGCGAGTTCGAGTCCCGCTGGGTGCACACATTTGTGTGAGGAGCACGAATGTTTGCACTTCAATCATGGATGTTTATATATATAATATGTATGAATTTAAAGTTATATATGTGTAATGTGTCAACTATCTGGTTTCCATAACACAAGCCTCGTAGCTTACCATGGAACTAGATGGTGTTAATGTCCCAACATATTGATTTATATTATTTTACAAAGAAGTTAAATCAAATTGAGAAAATAATGTTAATATGTAATTAATCAAGTAAAAGTCAAATTTAAAAAAAAAAATGTTTCTCATATTTTCTTACTCTTTTATTTTTCCTATGTTAGCTGATACGACAATACAGATTCTATATTTTTTAAATATATAATTTAAAAAGATTTATTATAAAAATTGTACAAAATACTTAGCTTCGTAGATACTTTTTTAAATTGTAAAAAGTCTTTTTTTTTATTATGGAAGAAACCAAACTTCTAAGTTTTTAATATCGAATGGCTTATAAAAATATGTCAGATCCTCTCTCTACCTTTTAAATTAATTTTACTTTCTTTTTTCATGCTTTCTCTAAGAATATTGAATGATAATATCGAGCAAAATGAAACTTATACCTATATAATGATTATAATATAATATTACATTGATTTGCATTGCATCATAAATAATCTGTGCTATAATAAAATATTTATATAATCTGTGTCCAGTCTATAATACTGGCTGTCTGTAGGGGCGGGCGCTCAAATTGTCTTAATTTTTCATCTCGGAGACGCCCGCCTTCCTCCTCTCATAATTGTTTTTAATTTAAGCACGGAATGAGAAAAGCCGAAGTTTCTAAGAGAAAAATGGACGGATCAAATTGAAGGGAATAAAAATATTAAGTGCGGGAAAAATATATTATTCTATTTAACTTTAATTAATTAGTTGTTTTACATTTTTATTGATAAATTCTTCTTTTAAATAGTATATATATAATATATTACATACAAGTATGCATAGGCATTTTTTTTAAATATCTCAGATCTGGGAAAAACTGACGAAAGAGCAGATTTTCACCTACATTAGTATTTTGGGTGTTAGATAGGGATATTGATAAATATCTGTATAATATTTAAGCATAAAGACGTTGATGCCAAATACGATGACAATATTTCTTAATCAATTTCTTTTGATAATTTATACCATAATTATATATGATTATCTATTTGAAGAGTACACGAGCCGAAAATTGTATAATCGGAAACATATTATATCAACACTCCAGTCATAATATTGTCTAGGATGGACACTAGCCAACATAGTAGGGCTAGACATTTATGGAACCTAAGAAAAAACTATTGTTTCCCGCTGGCTCGACTCCAGCTGTCTGTCTCCGTTTCCGCAAAACCCACGAAATATGTTTCAATTCGCATTTAATGTTTTCTTTGCATTTGGCGTCTTTGCAAAATGTAATTTATACTTTTACAAGGGATATTTATATGCGATGTTGCTAAAATTTATCGTGCTCTAAAGGTTGGTGTGCCTGAATTATGACATATCTAGAAGCTGTACTAACTATTTGAGGAAATATTTCGAATTTGACAAATAAAATTCTTATTTATTTGACAGTTAACTTTTTAATCTGTCACTTTGATATGATTTAACTTGTTCGTGAGAGTTTTTTTCTATAATTAAAAAAAAGTCTTATTCTTCCTCGATTTATATACTAGTTCCACGTAAAAGTTAGCTTAGATGTGAAGAATATTTAGATGTCTAAATAATATATCATATTAATATTATTGTTGAAATTACTGTATTTTGTCGCTATTTTTGATATTTTAATGTTTATCTTTTATATTCACAGTTATTTTTGTATTGTTAATAATAACATTTAGGTTTTTAAAAATTGATAATTCTCTAAAATATATATATTAAGGTCATATAACTTCTTTTCTTAGCAGAAATGTCTATTTTTTCACGAAATTATCGTATAACCGTTAGAGTTAGAGTTTCGAAGGCTCCTTCACATAAGTCATTCATTTTTAAAAGGTAGAATCATATTAAAAAAATGTTCGAGGGTGAATTCTTCCCAATTCAAATGTACAAGTTACGATAGCAAATTTTAAATTATATACCGGCAATGCCATGGAAACAGATGTACTTACCTAAGGGTGGCAAGTTTTTGTAAGAGGGTGAATCACAACCCCTTTTTATTTTTTATCGGCGGCCAATTTACAGAGGAAAGTGTGACACAGACATTTATATAATTATTTTCGAGGAAAAAAAATCAATAGAATGTCTTATGATTCTATCAAATGTGTTGATTTCTTTAAATAAAATTAAAAATAGTTAAATGTATGTTACATTCCTTTTATTTCAGAAAAATAATTTTAAGTACAGAAACGATTTAATTCTTTTACATCTCGCAATGGAAAGAGTAAATAAAAATAAATTATAAGTGAATGTAATGACACTATTTTAATTTATCAATAAGTAAGTTTAATTCAGAATTAATTTCTGTTTCAACTTAGCAGATTGAAAAATGTCGACATAGTTATCCTTAAACAAATTATATAAATTTCAATACTTTTTAGTGATTCTTATAACAATCAGGTTAATTTGGAAGCTCCGGTATACGTAAGTACCGTAAATGTCTACTTCCGGCCCGACAGGATGTGTCGCCGGATGACGCGTACATAGTTTGTACGAAGACAATAATTGCATTACTATCAGGATTTTGTTTTCTGTATTAAAAGGATAGTTATAAGAGGTTTTCCATAAATATTCGCGTGTAATAAATATACGAAAATATTAAATTAAATAATTTAACCTTTAGTTACAAGGAAATTTACAAAAAAAATGTATTTATAAGTTGTACGTAAATTCTAATATATCAAAAATAGAAACCGTAAAAAATAATTAAACATAAAATGATTAATGAATAAAACCTACTTTAAACCATCAAAAAAACTTTCGGACGAGTACCCGAACTTGAAATATAGACTATTAAACTATTCCGCGCTTCGAACGCTCAAAGTTGGCGGTGAAAAATTCGACTTTCGAACATGGACGTTCGCAAATTAAAAAGTTTCGAACACTTTCCCTTTCGAACTGCCAACTATTCCCGCCGCCATTTTGGTTTAACCGTTAACGTTTAACTTTTTAATTTTAACTCTGTCATGACGTTTCTGTATAAATGGGTCTCGGTATTTCCCTATAAATAAGTTTATGTTTTCAGAATATTATAAAAGATTAAGGTATTTTAAATTTCATTATTTTTTTAAACATGATATATTTAAAAAAAAATTATCATTTTTAGTGAAAATCTCAATTAAATGTGTAATCAACAATGTAAAAAAACTACTAATTCAAATCTATCTTTTTATGTACATATCTAACTTCTCTAATAATGTACATACATTAATTGTAAGACTGATTTAAAAAAAACCCGTAAATTATGGTTTATCTATACTAATATTATAAAGAGGAACTAATCTCAGGAATTACTTATTCGATTTGAAAAATTCTTTTTGTATTAAATAGCCCGTTTATTGAGGAAGGCTATAGACTATATATCATGTAATTTATAGACTATCTATTCCATACTAACCGTTAAAGCAGTACCTTAGGTATAGCTGTTGTACAATTTTCTCTTACTAATAAAAAAGAAATACTATGACATTTAGTAGAAAGATCGAACTTTTTTTGTATACTAGAAGTATGTTTTCATCTTGCACAATGGGTGTCCTTTTTATGTGGGTCACGTGTGTGAATCGTGTTTAAAAGAACGTAATAGATGAGTTGATTTTTTTCGTGGCGTAGGAGTGCTATTTGGGCACAATTTACTTCGCCAATGTCGCGTAGAACAGAGAAGACACATTTTATATATAACTAGCGACTCACTCTCGCTTCGCTTCGGGTTCGGCGTTAAACAAAAACAAATTTATCCCATGGGAACTGTACATTTTTCCGGAGTGATATATTATGGCCTATAGCCTTCCTCAGTCAACGGGCTATCAAAGCAAAAAGAATTTTTCAAATCCGATTAATGGTTTCTGAGATTAGCGCGTTCAACCAAACAAACAAACTCTTCAGCTTTATAATATTAGTATAGATGACCGGTAAAAAAGAAAAAAAAAAAAACACTAGATCTGATTACATGTAGAAACACAGCGATAAATAATATTAGGTATATACCTGGCTAAATGTAATACTCCATTTATGTTTTAATCTGTTGCCATTTTAACGATTGCCTTTATTATCTGTATTCTGAGAAGGGTGCGTCCGCGGAAGAAATGCAAAGAAAATTATAGGTAGGTACCTCCATCGTGACCCCTTGCTTTGAATCCACTCTAATGAATCAACTGCTATCTTTTATTTTAACGATTTGTATTTGTTTTTCCTCTTTAGAAGACATCTTTATTATTTTGCTAGGTGTATAATCTAAACATGTAAATATAAAATAGTAAATGTTTATGTTTGTTTATTTATGATTAGTCGCACTTTAAAATATTCAGTAGTTCCGAAGTTTATTCTATTTGTACAAATACAAATATAAAGTGATCCGAACGAACTTGTCTTACAAGTTGTTTATGAGTCTTGGGTAACTTATGGGTGTCTAGGCAAAAAGGTATTTAATCAAAATCGGTCAAGTGCAACTTGAATTCGTTCGTTCCATACATGTAATTATACATACACTTTTTATTAATATAACTAATTCTATGTATGCAGTATATTAATTTTCATGATCGATTACGAACGTTAAGAAAATGTTTATTGTATTTTTATACATTTTTATTATTTGTTATTATAGCGGCAATAGAAATACATATTACATACTTTGAGAAAATTTCAACACTCTTCTTATTGCGGTTCATGAGATACAGTCCTCTGACAGACGGACGCACGGACGAATAGCGAAGGCTTAGTAATAGGGTTCCGATGGCACCCTTCGGGTACGGAACCCTAAAAATGACGAGAAAAGTAGTACAGGAAGATGTCTTCTATAGCGATTAAATAGTATAAATAAACACTCTAAAGAAGAAAAGCGTCGAAGCGTGCAGAATTTAGTTATAGAAGCCTAAAGTGGTATTATATTTAGCTGTTTATAATACCTGCCCGCCGTACTATATAGTAAAAAACAAAATAAACAAAGTTCTTGCTCCGCCTTTTTTTGTTAAACCTAAGAAAATTATTTAAAATTTATTTTTTTATGTACTTTGGAAATGCTTATTTAATTGTATAAGATTATTATATTATAATATTTTCTTATAAGAATGACAGTTCGCTTGGCTTCATTTACAGCTTACTCATATTCTTTGAGCAGCCTAGATAAAAAATAAAAAATACTATTTGTTGACAGGTCTTTCTTCTTTTATTATTTAGTTTTGTATTTTCAATTTGAATAAATTTTTGATACTTAATACTTTCAATATGTCAGTAGGCCGATGCCTGAGACGTGATATGAGAGGGAGAGCCAAAAGGTTAATACGAAAAAGGTTAATACGAAGAGTCTCTCCCGTGACCATGATTGCTAAAGCATTTGAAACATCAAGAACCAAAAATCAAAATAAATCCGCAAAAAAATCCGAAAAGATAGTTTTATTTAAAATTTCAAATATTCGCGTAAATCTAAGTATGAAGTGAACAAACGCATACATCAAAAATAATTTATTTTGAAAATGCTGTGTATTGCTTAGAAAATGATAATTCCAGAAATTATATGCTGTAAAGTATGCTCATGAATGTATGTATGTATGTATGCACATGTAATTAAATGTTATGAATATCTATTAATCTAAACCGCTTTTTTTAAATGTTATTTAGGTAAACTAGTACGTACATTTTCATTAAATTGTCTTATTAGATTTTATCATAAATTCTATTTTGACCAAAAATTCACTGTTTACGATTTAAAAAAAAAACTGTTTGCAAATAAATTTAAAACTAAATAAAGATGCTTATCTTAAAATAGGTGATCATTTCTTAGTAGATCTTGCTATTAGAATTCAATATCTGAAACTTATCTATTTAGAGCTTATTCTAATAATATATTAAAACTTGCGATTTTACTGGAAATTTTTATTTTATATAAACAACATTTTACAATGAAAATGAAAAGAAAAATTAGAAAATAGTTTTTTCATAAAATCTTTATAGCTTTGAGTTTTTATTACTTTTACCTAACCTTATGAGTGCAAAATTACCTTAATACAATGTTTATAAACAGCGAAGATGTAAATTTGAAGTCGTTAAAAAAGTTTATATGAACTTGAATTATAAGCACCTCCTAACTAAGTACTTAAACAAACACTCTAAAAATTTAAAACACGAAAACTCGTTTGAGTAGCTTACAAAGTATCACAAAGATTAGAAACATATTTTATTTCCTACAAATTTGAATCCAGTAAAATCCAGAGACTCATTACGAAGATAAAATTTAAATTGCAAAATTCCCCCTTGGAAAAAAGCCGTGCTTGGGCGTCAAAAAACCTAAGGCCCGAGGGCGAGGAGGGTCCTCCTTCCCTTTTAAATATTTTTCCTTCGCTTCTTGCTATCAAATTTTCGCGTTTCTAATCAGAGAATACAAAATGGCCGACTTTATCTTTTTAATTTAATTTGTGGATCATAAGATAATGATGTAATTTTATAATGCCTATATAAAAGTATAATTATTTGTTTCTATAATTTATAGATTTTTATGCCCGACTAGCGACTCACCCTCGCTTCGCTCGGGTTCGCCTCGAAAAACAAAAACAAATCTATCTCACGGGAACCGTATATTTTTCCAGGTTAAAAAGTAATCTATGTGCTATTTTAGACTATAATCTATCTCTGTGCCAAATTGCATCCAGATCCGTCACCCATCAACCGTTCTGGCGTGATTGAGTAACAAACATCCATCTAAACATCCAAACATCTAAACTTTCACATTCATAATATTAGTAAGATATATTTTGGATCGAATATATCGAAAGTTACTTTTGTGGATTGTAAAATTATTATATTTTTAAACTAAAAAAACTTATAATTACAAAAACAGGTACTGCACCTAATATATTATTGTTGGTAAATGACGACACGGTTGGGCTCAGTGTGTAGTGACCGTACTTGCTGTACCAGAGGTCGCGGGTTCGAGTCCCGCTGGGGCCATTCATTTGTGTGAAGAGCACAAATGTTTGTACTTCAGTCATGGGTGTTTATATTTATAAAAATATATATGTATTTAAAGTTACATATATACATATGTGGTGTATCAACTATCTAGTATCCATAACACAAGCCTCGTAGCTTACCATGGAACTAGATGGTGCTGTGTGTTAATGTCCCAACATATTTATTTATTTATTTATGTATGTGCATACGTAGATATAACAAAACTATGGGTTGATAGATTGTAGCATCCCTTCTATTTATTTTTAACATTATCTGTAAATAATTCGACAAAGTTGGATGTTTTCAGACAAATGGGCACACTTAAACAGTAAATTGGTTGGGAAAGTTTTCGCGGCGGCGAACGACGTGTCAGCTTGAAAAATATACGCCATGATACTTATTATTATTGACTTGTGATTTGAAGCTCCAAGTACGCTTTATTTAATAATAAAAGTATAGGTAAGTAGACTTAACTAATATGACAATATCTATACATATAATAAAATTGTAATTAAGTCAGATCTGTACATCAAATATTTTTTGGAAAATCTTATTGAAATAGACATTATTATTTATTATCGATACAGAGGCCGAATCTATAGTTTTTAGAATTTTTGTCTGTCTGTCTGTCTGTCTGTCTGTCTGTTAACGCATCACGGAAAAACCACTGGATGGATTTTGATGAAATTTATTATGATGATAGCTGGTTATCCGGGTCAACATATACGATACTTTTTACTGCAGGAAAATATCTCATCTCTGAACACTAAACGTTAAAACGTAAGTAGGGATGAACCCGAGCGGAACGAGGGTGAATCACTAGTTAGGTATATTTTTTTTAAGTAAAGAATTACACTATGTAAAGGTTAATAATACGAGTGACATGTTATTGCTTATCTACATTGAATTTCCATTGTAAGTACAATGAGAGCATAGCGCGTGCTAACTAATTAGAGTGCCGATTTAAAATAACCAAGTCGTTTTTAAACAAAATGAGCGTTCGAAGAGGAAGGGGATTTATCAAAACTTTGTAATGACACAAATATAATTACGCGTAAATCTCAGAAGGGCGATGAGAAAAACTTGCGATGTACCCGGGATTGATTTTATTTGGGAGACGACACGATTTTTTAATTAAGAAGGGCTTCAAACGTAATGAATCGTAAATTCCGAGAAAGACGTTTCACCGTTATGAAAAGATTTGAAAGTGGATGCTGTCTTTGGAATTTGCCTTTAAGCGCTTATTGAAAAGTTCGGTTATAGAGTCGGCTCGGCGGAGGGTTTTTCTTAAATTTCAAAATATACATTTTTACTTGATGGTTAAAAAAATAATATTTTTAGTAATATGTCAATTAATACTTTCTTAGATTTACGCAAATATTTGACATTTTAAATAAAACTATCTTTTCGGATTTTTTCTCGGATTTATTTTGATTTTGAAAAATAAAAAATTAAAGAGTCCTTCCATATATTTGTACTAAGATCAAAGTTTTATACATGAGTTATATTGGAATATGTGCTTTTTCAATTTGCTCAATAATGACCAAGTTTATTAGATAACTATTAGTAACAATATTGACATAGGTCAATATTTAAAAAAAAAATTATAATTAAAAATTATCCATTAACTAAATTACCTACAGCCTGACTACAAATCTAACCTATGAACTAATCTATTAATACTGCAAACCCACTACATCTACTTTAATTCCAATTTTATGTGTTTACTAGCGACTCACCCTCGCTCCGCTCGGGTTCGTCCCTACTTACGTTTTAACGTTTAGTATAGATTTCTCAGAGATGAAATATTTTCTTGCAGTAAAAAGTAACTAATATGTTGACCCGGATAACCAGCTATCATTATACCAAATTTCATCAAAATCCCTCCAGTGGTTTTTCCGTGATGCGATAACAGACAGACAGACAGACGAAAATTCTAAAAACTATAGATTCGGCCTCTGTATCGATAAAAATGAATATTCAATAAGATTTTCCAAAAAAATATTTAATGTACAGATTCGACTCAGAATTTTATTATATGTATAGATAATAATCGGTGGTAAATAGTCACATTGTTATCTATGTATGTCTAAATATAGACATTATACAGCTTATTCTAGTAATGTTCAATTTTTTAAA
The DNA here is from genome assembly GCA_905404265.1 of Fabriciana adippe. Lineage (NCBI taxonomy): Eukaryota > Metazoa > Arthropoda > Insecta > Lepidoptera > Nymphalidae > Fabriciana > Fabriciana adippe. Next base: position 7,855,465 of record FR990009.1, read on the forward strand.
GTTATTATATCTTAAATAATAATGGCGATAAAATAATAACGATTTACCATATAAATTAATTTAATTATGATATAAAATTGCGTCACGCGTGTTCAGTATTAAAATATATTCAAAGTTTTATTCTTCCAGTCCCTAAATGCATGTATGAAAAAGATTTAAATTGTTTCAAACAAAAGATTTACATTCTGATGCTTATTACTAAGTCTTCGCATTTAAGCCCAACTAAGATACATTCGATATTTTTAAGCCTCCCAAATAAATCCACAAAATTCGCCTTATTTTATTCCTACTGCGTGAAATTTTACGTCATTGAGTGTTATACAAATATTTATTGGAAAATCTTATTGAAATAGACATTATTATCGACACGGAGGCCGAATCTATAGTTTTTAGAATTTTTGTCTGTCTGTCTGTCTGTCTGGAAACGTATCACGAGAAAACCACTCGACAGATTTTGATGAAATTTGGTATGATGATAGCTATTTATCCGGGTCAACATAAAGGATACTTTTTACTGCGGGAAAATATCTCACCTCTGAGAAATCTATAAAATGTTAAAACGCAAAAACGTATATATGTATACTTTTCAATTTGATCCGTCCCGAAAATTTTGTAGAAATCACAATATAATAAATTGTATGATTTGAGAGACACATAAGTGCTCATATAAAAGTTTATTTTTCTTTGGATGCATAAAACCCTGTATACTGTTTTTATATACCTGTGTTTATGTAATAAATACCTATACAGTCTTTAAGTTCTGAATGAGATCTTTATTGATAAAATTTCAAATAAAATTCATGTAATTATTTATTGTGTCCTTCATTCGATAGACTAATAAAATTCAATTAATATCAAAATTCAGATAATCTTAAATCTATTTTGCATAACCGATAGCAACATGAAAGCTAAAATAAAACAAAAGTTGTAAAAGTCTTAATAAATGTGAAATTTCGCTTCAAAATGGATATTTGGTGAGGCCATTTTTAAGAAACCGGGGGTGGTCACCCCTCCGCCCGAGACGCCCACGAAAAACCGTTAAGAACAAAAATGCGGGCCAATGACGAGCCACCCCTAAAATATCGATAGCGGGGGTGCTTTGATAAAAACTGTATTGTATTTTTTAGACGGCGAGTTCATGATTTATATCAGGCTACTTAAATTTTACTGATTTTAAAAAAAGAGGTTTTTTTATTTAAAATAAATACGGGTAGTTTATATATAAATTAGGGCTCATATGTATACTTGGGGCCTAAGCAACGTAAAACAGTAGCTTTAATACAAAGATATATGATAAAAAAAGAATATTTAAACGACTTACCTGGTAACTGTATCACATTTGGATTTTTATTAAATAATTCTTCAACTGATTTTGATGCACAAGGATACTACGACATGGTCAAAACGCAACTGACTTAACCCTTCATTACGGCATAGGGTCAAAAGTTGTCTTACCGGTTATCTTGGTGGGGTCCCGACAAAAGATAGTAAAGGGCGAAACTGGACAATAGAATCACCTTTGCCAAAGGGTTGGCCGATTTCTAATAATACCGGATCGTATTATAATATTTGGACCTATTTAAGTAACCATTGGGTCTTCTATTGTAATTGCGAAACTGACCTGACCGGTTTTGCCAGTTTGTAGTCATGTCACACATATCGATAATTTTTTATCGTTCTCTCGTCGATCTAGATGATTTAATTATTACATTTAAAGTTTCTGGCTTTTTCGTAAGAAATACTAAAGTAAATTTATTTATAAAATACTACATTTACTAATAACGAAATGTTTTATAATATTTAGTGCAATAGATAAATAAACTAACAAGTAAAATAATAAAAAAAAACGAATGAATATGAGATTTATCAAAGTTACTGTGCTATATTATTATTTTTAAACACATAATAATATATATAAGTATAGAAAGTGTTATAGTGTGGTAGTACAAACTATCGATAGTCGATACGAGTAACCGTCCACTAGTTAGCTAGCTTCCGTAAAAAACAACAATTAAAAGCGAAGAATTGTCCACATTACAAAAGGGCGCATTTGCATTCCGGTACAACCGGTTCTCACGAAGGGTGCCACATGTCTCTATTTGACACCTCGTGGGCATTTGCAGGGTTACTTTGACCCTGAGTATGACCGATGTAGAAAGAAGCTTACGTTACGATACTTAATTTTTATTTTTATTTAAAAATATAGTTATGAGTTTAGAATACAATTTAATACTTAAGTCTCTGACGATATTTCATAGACACTTCACAAAAATCTAAAAAAACAAGAGAAAATATAAAGCTATATCTAAATATAGGTCTTGTATTTGAGTAATATAAAAAGAAAAAATAACTTTAAGGCATATGACTTTTTGTATCTTATATGAGTATCTTATGACTGTTTTCCACTGAAAATTAAAACAAAAGATTCAATAATGATGATAACGTATGTTTAGTTAATTGTATAGAAATTCAGTCATAAAAATTCTAATCATAAATGTACGTTTGACTGTTTGTGTATTTACTATATAATATTATGTATGTACATACATAGGTACATATCTATAATATGATATTTGATTAAAGAATAACAGCTTAGCGATCTTACGATTAATAACCATTTTGTTAATTAATTATCACTTTTTTATTATTCTAATATGTGAGGAGCATGTCATACTCAAGATTTTCCTCTAAATATTCTTATAACGTCTACGAAGCAGCGAGCGCTACGCCGTAGGCATAACAGCGTTATTGATGAAAAATGCATAGATAATAATTGTATTATATTGGTTGGTTACCGTTAACGGTTAATATAGATTAGACTATATATTATATATGAACATGCATAGGTATAATGGCAGTGGTAGCCCAGTGGTAACGCCCACGTGCGAATCATTTCTAACTTAATTACCACTTGCCTTACGGTGAAGGAAAACATCGTGAGAAAACTTGTTTGTCTGAGAAAACATAGCAAGTTTTTGAAAGACATGTGAAGTCCGCCAACCCGCACTTGGCCAGCCGTGGTGGACTATGGCCTGATTCCCCTCGTGCTGAAGAGAGACCCGTGCCCAGCAGTGGGACGTTAAAAAAGGGTTGAATACATACATAGATATAGAAAAGTATAGTAAAGTACTTGCCGTACTTTATAAAATAAAAAAATGTATAACCCTTAGTTGAGAAATGATTGATTCCCCATATAAACTTCCACCCCCCTAAAGGAATGATTTCTGGGATAAAAACTATCCCATATCCTTTCCAAGGTCTCAAACTATCTCCATATCAAATTTCATCTAAATCGGTTCAGCGGATTAAGCGTGAAAAGGTAACAGACAGGCAGAGTTATTTTTGCATTTATAATATTAGTACGGATAGTTTTAGAAAATCTTATATTTATATAATTTAAGAAATACATATTGAAATGCTAAATAAATAATTATAATATAAATATTTTATTATTTATATGTATATAATGTACATATATGCATATATACGAGAAATATTTATTTTGATACTTAGATTTTTTTTATACTATACGTGCATTAAATTTTTACTTTATCCTAACCATTTATATTATTTATCAAGTATCAATTCTCTGCATAATAAATAATAATCCATTAAATAATTATTAACTTTAAAAACTAAAGTTTTTTAAGTGAATAATTATTAACTGTTTTTTTTTGTGTTTTAATTAATGATTAAAAAACTAATAATATTAAAATATAATAGTAATATTCTGCCAACTAAACAGTAATATTCTGCCAACTAAACAGTCAGCAAGTAGAGCTCACAACTATTCTAAAACACTCAAGGATGTTACAAGTTTAAAATATCCCAGGTTATCGCATCCCATTCACTGGGAACAATGAAATACAAACATTATCGTAACGGCCGCGCGTAAGACATTCATCTGAATAACAATAGGATGGTCCATTCGACCTGTGTTTTTTACTTGAGAAGTTTCTAGCTTTATAGCTGGGGTGGGGTTATCTTTGTCAGTCAGTTAATAATTTGTTAAGATATGCTATTGCAATTAACGTTTTTTTTTTAACTTAAGATGTTATTATTATTTGTGTTAAGATTTTTTGTTATTTTATTTGATGTGTTATGTTTGTAAGATAGTTTAACGGTTTGGTTTTAGTAATCTGTCAGGATTACTTATAAAATTAAGTCGATAACTTAAAAAAAATAACATTGAAGTGGACGGCTTGGTGGCAACACTGCTTTATATTATTTATCTATACAAATAAATAAAATTGGAGTGTCTGCTTATAATATTAAAATAACCGCTTTTTACTAAATGCATATGGATATACCTATACACGAAAAAATTACTAAAAAGTAGCCAACCCTGACTGAAACAAGAAAAGGTCTATATTTTTCTCTACCTACGTATGAAATTATGTACGTTACTAATATACAAAAAACACAATTTTCAAATATTTTGTCTGTCTGTCTGTTTGTTCCGGCTAATCTCTGAAACGGCTGGACCGGTTTTTAACGGGACTTTCACTGGCAGATAGTTGATGTTATAAGGAGCAACTTAGGCTACTTTTATTTTAGAAAAAAATTGGGTCCCACGAAAAAAAAAAATTAAAACCAAAAAAAATAAAAAAAAGTTTGTTTTGGGAAGCAACCCAGGAACGAACCCGAGCGAAGCGAGGGTGAGTCGCTAGTGATTTATGAAAATATATTGTAATTCTTATATTGCAACAAAGAATATGTTTTTTTTAAAGTTTGGTAAATATTTTACATACTAAATACTTTTTCCACTATTTAAAAATAGCCTTTTAAATATTAGCGACTTTAGTCTATGTTCGATTTTAACGGAAAAAATAAATGAGTATATCTATGAATGTAAAATAACATTGAAGAAGACCGAACACCTCAAAGTTTAGATAAGTTAACATTCTACAATTATTAACGTTAATAGAATATTATACGAAAGCGACTTTTCTAAGCGATAACTTAGTCTCGTAGTTATGTAGTAGTTTGTATAAACGATATACAAATATTGTAGAAAATGACCTTGTCTCAGAGGACTGAGAAAAAGAGATAGAAACGATATTGGTGACATTTTTTTTTCAAATATTGGAATTTACACGATAAATTGTTTTATATCACGATATATAAACAATATTAATTTTAATTTTTACGCACAAAAGTTCCGTAATAAGATTTTTATTAAGCATTTTGTTATGAAAATCATCACTTTAATAATTTACTTTGTACATCACTTGTACGTTATACACTTTTTAATTAAATGTTAATAACATGTTTTAATACCTCTAAAACATCTATACACAGACACACAGCCAGACGTAGATTATACATATTTTTGTTCACGACTTGAATTGAATTTACTTATGCTAATTGGTAAATAATATATTAAAATTTATAACTCAAAATGTTCATAAAACTAATAATTAATGTACCCATCGACATGTCTTCGTATGTTGTGATTATATTAAGTACTAGCGACTCACATTCGCTTTACTCGGGTTCGTTCCCTAGCTTGATTCCCCATATAAACTTTCATCCCCATTTTCACCCCCTTAAGGGATGATTTCGGGGATAAAAAGTGTCCTATGTCCTTTCCAGGGTCTCAAACTATCTTCTTACCAAATTTCATCTAAATCGGTTCAGTAGATCCAAAGATTACCCCTACAACCTCACAAACTCACAAATTTACAAACTTTACCTCTTTATAATATTTATATAGATTAAATAGGATTTAAAGGTGTATCAAAAAGCAAAAATCACAGAAACGCTTTTAATATTTCTTAATATTAAAGTCTGTACTAAACTATTTTACAACTTACAATATAAAAACAGAGTAGGTTCAGTCATAAATTCTGCGAAAATCTCAACTTTCAACCGTTCTTTTGGGTGTATTAGCAAAAGTACCTAATGGTGAGAACCCCAGTTGAATATTAGAAAATTTATAAAAAAAGATTAAATAAATAAATGTTGAAGTAAATTTATTTTAACAAAACTATTTGTTTTATAACAGATAATGATTTCAATGTAATGCATTATTATTTTTAGTATTAGTAGTATTCTTTTTACTGTAAAAGTATTAGGTCATCTATTGTTGAATAGTAGAACTAGTAATTCAGCGTCATCTAGTGATAAAAAGCATAAACTATAAGTGTCATCTATCGTGCAGTTTTTAAACTAATATTTAACCGCTATCTAGTGATGAAAAGATTATTTTTAATTAGCGCCATCTTGTAGTGATTGGACATAAGCAAATTAATTTAATAGAATTTTTATTTTTAATTAATAATTTCTATAGGCACAATCTAAATTGGTGTAATATTAATAAATTATCTGCGCTTTATTTGATCATTATTAATCATATAGTAAATAAAAGTACGTATTATAAATAGTTTATACTACTGTCCAATAGATGGCGCTATGAAGAGACAGTAAACTATAGTCAAAATTTTTAGATGCTTGTTCGTTTTTATTATAAAATATGTTCACAGTTTATAGAAAAGTTACAGGAATTAATTTATTGCACCCAAATATTATAGATGAAAAATCTTTTTATACAATTCATATATTATATTAAAAGTATTTTGAGAAAAATATTATTTATTACCAAAGAAATATTTTCAATAAAAAATATCACAAGATTTTAATATCGTTCCATATTATTTTTCGTAGATATTTAATAAATAGCTTCAAATTTTAAAACTTACATATATATTATCTTATTCAAGAATACCATTAATGTTTTAAAAAGTAAATATTGTATGACTTAAAATTTGTGATACAAGATGATTTCGTCATGTACAGTATATTTTAAATTACTTCATTATATTTTTAACAAAACAAATATAAAATTATAGTAATAACTGTTAACCGTAACAGGTAACATAAAAACGTATAAAAAATATGTACAGAACCATCTTATTTTACAATCACTTAAAAAACAAAACACCCAACATTTCCCATCATTAACTCATTACATGCACTCTTGATTGACAGACCATAAAAAAATCCCCAACACTCAACAGGTTAAACAAATTAAGCAAACAAAAAGCCAACTACGGGGCAGCAAATTGCCAGGCAAATTACCGTGAGGTTTTAAAAAAAGGATAAAAAAAATGTGTTAACAAGCGGTCGACTCAGTGAATTAATCACTGTAATAACCCGTTGGGATCCGGGAAAAAATCTGTTAGCCACAGAGTTCCGGCGAAAAAAATGCCCCGGGACTCTTAAAACGTAATTTATCGCTGTCCCGTTTGCGGATAGAGGAATGGCCGAATATATTATCGGTAGGGAGATTTTTTGTTGTGCTGTCGTAGTTCGGAAAATGCTTTTTATGGAGTATAGCGTTTTCAGTTGTTTAAAGCTAAATTTTATTTTTGTTATTTCTTATGTGTGTCTTTGGTTAGATAATATAATTACAAGGCGTTTGTTGATCTAAAAAACGAATATAATGTGTAATTTTTCATGATGATTGTCAAAATAAAAAAAAATATATTTTACGTTCATTATAACTGTTTTGTGTCTATGTTTACTTCTAGTTATATTTAAATATTCTATGTTCTTAAATACTTTTTTTTAATATAGTTCAAAAGTATCTTTATTCATATTTGCTTATATTATAGAGTATTTTATTATAATAAATGAGCGTAGAAAATTCCTAATCATAACAAAAATATTCTAAATAATTTAAAATTTATGAAAATTTTAAAAATGTACTAAGTGTAAAAGTGTGTACATAAAAGTTTACAAGCCACGACCCCCGGGAGGTGTTAGAGGCCCCTCTGATATAACCTAACTAGGTTATTTATATCGTACCAAGAGCAAAGTTTGAAAGAGCTTGCTTTATGGTCTTTGCGGATGTTATATCATAACTTGGCCATTTTTAAATTATTCTTTAATTAATATTTACGCAAATAATAATTACGTACGTTTCAACTTTTTTCAGCGGAATCCAAATTATTTTTCTAAAATAAAAGTAGCCTAAGTTACTTCTTATAATATCAGCTATCTGCTAGTGAAAGTCCCGTCAAAATCAGTCCAGCCATTTCGAAACTTTTCTTTTTTTTTCGAAAATTAGCCGGAACAAATAGACAGACAGACCGATAAAATATTTAAAAATTGTGTTTTTCTTATAAATACCGTATATAATTTCATGTGCATTTCGTAAAAAGCTGTTATTTTGACGTTACAAACAGACACTTTAATTTTATTTATCTGTATAGATTTAGATAGAATTTCTATTAGCGTATACCTTAATAATATGAATACTGAATAGTCTATTCAACAAGTGTCTTTTCTTTTGGGGTGTCTTTCGATTCGGAATGGTATGTAGATGATTTTTGAAAAAAATCAAGTTCCACTTGCAAAAATTGCAAAAGTTATGAACAATTAACTAAAAATAACAAAGGGGGTTTACAGTTATGTAAATACCTCAAAAATTGGTTGAGATTTTTCAAATCTAAAAAGATTTAAAAAGAGGAGGAAATTTTCTGAAAAAACTCTCAACTTCCGGAACTATAGGATCAATATTTATGTTTTCTCAAAGGGATGAAAATTCGATATAAAGGCACATGTTGACTAGGCTAGATATGCAATGCAATATTATTAAAAATTTAACTAGACCTTAAATAGTATATCGGAAATTCTATATAACTTTCATATTATATTCAGTTGACAAAAATATAAATATCAAGACATTATTGGAGTTACAATTCTAATAAGAGAACTTACTTATAATACGAGCGGGCTCATACAGATTATGTCACAGCTGACCTGACGTTGTTCTGTTCATATTTGAATAAGTTTATTCATTTTAAGATACCTTATTCGAATTATTGTAACATTTAAAAAAATGGCTAAATCGGTCTAGCCGAGTTCTCCAATGATAGGTACGTTTCGATTTGTATGCACAAACAAACAGAAAATATTTTTTTTAAGTATATAGATTTTTAAAGTGGAAATTAGAAGTGATTTTTATTAAAATAAAGCAATCACTTACAATTTTAGCAAACAACTTTTGTGTTCATGCCATGATATGGCTACATTTAATGTTTTTTTCAGTAAACGTCAAAATATAAGTAATTTTTACGTGTAAGCTTAAAATATTTGTAAAGTTTCGTGCGAGATATAATTTTAGCAGGAAATGCGGTAAAGATTTATCACGTCTATTTTTTTCTACCTTGCTAAAGACAAAGCGTACCAAGTCGGGATGTAAAACAACATTATTTGCTTTACTGAAAAGTAAAAGCTAATGATTATTGATGCACTACATTCTATTTATTATATTTTATAATAAACCAACAATTGTTATAAATATTAGGATTTATAATAAATATCCAGTACGTCTGTACCGTATGACAATTATTTTCCTCCTTTCGTTATAGATGTACCTACCAATCTGATAAAGTGTTTTTGTGGCACTATTCATATTCATATTATAAACTAGCGGTTCATCCTCGCTTCAAACAAAAACAAATCTATCCCACTAGAACCGTACTTTTTCCGGGATAAAATTACGTAACGTTTCATTAAAATCCAATCAGTAGTTTTTGTGTACTAAGCTGTATAAGTAGTTTTTACTACCCCACAGGAACTCTTTAATTTTCCGAGATGACAAGTATCTAAAATATTGACCGGGGATATAAGGTACCACCATGCAAAATTTTATTAAAATCGGTTTTACAGTTTCGGAGATTAGCCCGTACAAACAGACAAACAGACAGAGAAAAAAAAATGACATAAATCTGGATTTGTCCTATTTCTCTTCTTACATCCCCCTGACTCGGTTTTTAGCATTTTTTTTTATGTACAGACATTCGACATCTACAGTTTTATTATATGTATAGATAAAAAAAAATGAATATCCGTTAGGTAGCTTTTAAATTTAGGTTGACATAATCATTAACACCTCCTGGTTAATTTCTAAGAAATTAATCGTTAACTGGACCACCGGTGGCTCGGCGGTCTTTGACAGGTTAAAACAAAAACAATATGATATTTTTTAATTTTTTTATTTTTGCTTAAACATATAAAAACTAAACTTAAAATAAACAAATAATTCAGTAATATTATCTCATCACTGCTGGGTACGGATTTTTATCTATTTGAGGCAGATTAAGCCTGCACTGGCCAGAGGCATATATATAGTATTTTTAATAAAATTTATTTCAACTAAACATATTACGCCGAAGAAATAAAAACAATATATATATATATATATATATATATATATATATATATATATATATATATATATATATTAACAATAACCTACTTGATAAGCTGATAAGCCAAGATTGTAAAATCTAATAAATTTTATCAATAAAAAACATACAATTTTATGTATGAATGAAAAATGCAATTAGTTTAATGAACGTGAGGATCGAGTGTGAATATTTTACTGGCACTTAGACGTCCGTCCGCGTCGTGTTCCGGGTTTTTTCCGGGACCAGCTGCGAGTGTTGTAAAGCTTGGTATACATTGAGGACTTTAAGTTGAAATCATGATATAATTTTGTGGGTAGATACCGTATGTAATAATAATAACTAAGACTTTTAAGACTTCAAAAACCTTACTCTTTCGTGGCTATGATTGCTGTAAAGCATTCGTCGCCAACAAAAATTTAAGAATAGCACATTAAAATCCGAAAAAAAGACCATTTTATTCAAAATTAAATTTAAATTAAAATATTTTTATTTTTAAAATCTACATTTCTAATGCTATTTTCTGAATATATTAAAGAAACATCTAAGTCCAACGATGTTGATATATGGACTAAGGATTTAATCAGACAGAACATATATAATTTTATATACGTACATATGTACGTAGTATATTTTACTGAACCTCATTGTACCTCCGCCTTTAATACCTCGTTAGCATTCATTGCGTGTCTTTGTTTTCGATGTCCCAGCGCTCATTTTTCATTACCTTCTGCTTTGATATCTCATGTTTTTGTTTTTGTTACTAGTTTCCCTCCCTTTACAATCGTAATACTAGCAACTCACCCTCGCTTCGCTCGGGTTGTTACCTACTTATGAGTACGTTTTAACGTTTACTATAGATTTCTCAGAGATGAGATATTTTCCCGCAGCAAAAAGTATCCTATATGTTTACCCGGATAACCAGCTATCATCATAGCAAATTTCATAAAAATCCCTCCAGTGGTTTCTGTGATGCGGTAGCAGACAGGCAAAAAGTCTAAAAACTATAGATTCGGCCTCTGCATCGATAACAATGCCTATTTCAATAAGATTTTCTAAAAAATATTTAATGTACAGATTAGGCTAAGTTACAATTTTATTATATTTTTATATCACGAGAGAAGCGGTGGCGCGAGACTCGACCGAGACATGACCTCGACCACTCTGTCAAGAGTGAACGACTAAGAAGAAGAAGAAGAAGAAGAATATTTTTATTACAATTTTATTATGTACATATTGTTGAAAGGTATTAAAAATAAGAGCTTCACATCTAGCAATTATATTATAATATTGTTGATCGAAGTGTCGTACTAAACAAAAAGTTCAAAATTATTATATTTGATTTTTTTTTTTAATAAAACTTTGTTTTCGGATTTTATATGAATTTATTTTGATTTTTGGTTCTCGACGTTTCGAATGTTTTACAGCAATCATGGTCACGGGTGATGCGAATCATGTTCATAGTCACGGCTCTTCCTGAGCTTAAATATTCGCGTAAATCTAAGAAGGCTTTATATATATTTATAAAACCTATGTAAGTATATTTTTTTTACTATCATTTTCTTTCGTGGTTACGAATGTAGGTAGGCACACCTAAATAGTATTTTTTTCTACTTTTGGAATTTATTGAAGCGTAAAGAAAATTTTGAGGAATCTGCAATTGGGATCCTTCTCCTTTTTTAAGAACGTCAAAAACTGAGTGAATTTCATAATATGGTTTACCATGTTTGAGATATTTTCATCGAAAAAAGGCATGAAAAATCAATATACAAGAGGCGAATACATCGCATAACATACCCACAAACAATCCAGACGAATTGAGTATAGGGTATATATACTTCTTTGGCATAACAGAACAAAAATAGCTAAAGATTGCATGCCGTAGGTATGTCACAATACTCTGTTTGTAACTGGAATAATATATATTTTTTAATTATTAAATAAGGCATATTAGGCATATTACAATCATATGTTTATAGAATATCATTTAAGGAAAAAATATAATATTATGTATCATTTGTCAGACAATAACAACGGTTACCATGGCAACAAAAGTTATCAGCTAATTTCATCATGTCGCTATTTGGCTGTCGGTGCGCGCGCATCGGAAAAATTTAACTCTCATAACTTTTTCCAAACGTCCAAAAGAAGTATAACTTCAAAAATGTTTAGGGACAAAGATGGGACGAAAAGCTAACACAATTATCTCCTTTAAAGCCAGTATATATAAGCTTGTATAATGTATACAGCGTATAGGAATAAAACAATTTTGTTGAACATTAATGTAGATAGGGCTCAGATCGTAATCAATTTAATTGGAAATTTCCTTTGATTAAACGCAAAGACGTTGTTAGAAGTTGACCCAATAAAAGGGTAGCGTTTGCAGAAAAATATAATTAGTATAATAAAATAAATGTATGTACATATAATATTTTTTCTAATAATAATAGGAATGTTGTATTTGGGCCATACTTTTTTAATGTATAATATATTTTGTGCGAGTTGTATTAGACGATATAGACCACGAACAACACACGATGTGATGTACACATAAGCGTATGGTCTCAACTTTTCTATGTTTTTATTATACAGGGTAAATTTTAATTTACTGAAAACCTTTTACGAATATATTGGTAATATCTTATGAAACAATTTTAGCGAGATCAATCTTTACAAAACATAATACATTTACAAAAAAACTACGTTTAAGTTTTTGTTGTCGTGTCTGATTCCTTATACGTCTGTATTTTATAGTACCTAAACAATTTCATTCAAATCCTACATCGCGTCGTCTAAGAAAATTGCCATTTTTTATACTTTACACTTGATAATACACATCGTGTTCAAATCATTATACATAAATTAAATAATATTCAAAAAAATCACAAATAAGTAGTAAAATTAATAATTAATAGGTAATCATAAAGTATAACCTCTGCGACGCGCGCATCCATGCGGCGCCGGTCGACGCCCGCGCTCAGCTGATTGCGCTGCTTGCGAGTACCTACTTCACCACTTCTCACTGACCACTATACAATGTACATGCTTATTGCACCAAAGGCACCACTTCAAATAACATATTAATTACATTAACTATTTACATACTGCTTATTGTTCATTAGTTTTTTTATTATTTTATTAATTTGTTTACTGAATAGACATTTAGTTAGATACGAACGCTATGCTAGCAACAATGCTTTCGGATGGCAATGTATGACACTCCATGCGTAATATTGTGACACATTGAACTGTCGGGCTGCCTCATAAGTGCTAGCTGCTGGATTTTCTTCAAAAAACTGCAGTATGTTTTCCTGCTCATGAACTGCGCGCCGGGGTGGACGACCACGATCGATTGATACAGGCTGGAATTGCCCATAATCTCGCAATCGCTGTGTAGCGCCCAGCATCGTAGCAGAGCTCGGTGTACGTGAGTTCGGAAATCGCCTTGAATATTCACGGCAGGCTTCACTAACGTTATCATTGCAAATTGCTAAAACTCGCACCATTTCGGTATACTCGATATTTGAGTATCGGTAAGCCATCGTAACAAGGTAGCATTCGCAATATTAATCTCGCACCGGAAGGACAAGCGTCGCGGGCGCATCAAAGGCGACTGACGCAACAGGTAATTAGGTCAAGTTTAAATGAGTAAGCGCTGCTTCCTGCACCCCTCTACTCCTGCCCCTACACCGGCCACGCGCTTTCTTTTGCTAATGCTAGGACTATTACGGTTTAGAACGTGCAATAAAAATATTTTTATTTTTGTATGAAAATAAAAATTTAAGAAATGTTATTTTTTTTTCTTACAAATGTTGTTGTTATGATGTAAATAGTATGTTCCCAAAAGGTTTTCAGTGAATTAAAAATTACCCTGTATATACAAGAATTAAAAAGAACCAAGTGAAGCGGATTCCAATCCCGCGTCTCGCACTTTCGGTGTTCTTACGGACGAATCATTTTAAACATGATTACCACTTGTCTTACGGTAAAGGAAAACATCGTGAGGAAACCTGCATGTCTGAGAGAACCTAGCAAGTTTTCGATAGTCCACATGATTTTTCTTAAAGCCCGCCAACTCGCACTTGGCCAGCGTGGTAGACTATGGTCTGACTGACCTGACTAGGGCCGTATCCAGTAGTACACTACTGGATACGTGACTAAGTTAATAATGGCTGAAAATCATCACATAATTTTAAAATCAAATTATAAATTAACCAACGAGGCAATTGTTTTGAAAGCATAGACAAACCTATTACCTATGCATAAATTTTATATACAGTATATTATTATTATAGAGCTAATGGTGAGTTCCTCGCCGGCTCTTCTCAGCAGAACTGCCTTCCGAGCCGGTGGTAGATTCCTTACGGACTGACTATACTGACATGTAATTTAAATTTTACATTGTAAAATTGACGATTCAAAAGTGCTTGTAAAAGTCTATTTGAATAAACTATATTTTAATTTTATTTGATATATAAATATTCTTGTTTTGTAGATCGTAGAATATTCGTATATCTTAAAATTTCCACCCAGTGAATCTTGCGGGCGGGCTAGATTATGCCAATAAAATTTATGTGAGGCGCATAGCGGTACAGCCCTCGCGGGTAACAGCTATTGTATACCGAGCTATGGATAGCTACAGTATATTATAACTTGTTCGGTTCGCCGATAGGAATGGGTAATTTAAATTATTTACTTAAGAAAATTTTAAGTTTCTTTGAGAGTTAATTGATGGTCAAAGGAGAGGATGAAGGATAACGGATCGCGTTGATTCAAATACTATAGTTAGAAATTGCCTTTTTTAATAATCATTAATTTGAAGCTGAATTCTAGTACATAGCTTTGTCTTGACGAGACGTGCAAAGTTTTCTTGACGAAATTTATCTATAACTAGCGACTCCCGTCGATTCGACTCGAGTTGATTCCCCATGCCCGCAACAAAATCCTCACAAACTTTCATTCCCATTTTCACCCCCTTTAGGGATGATTTCCGGAATAAAAAATATTTTATGTCCTTCCCAGGGTCTCAAAGTACCTTCTTACTAAATTTCATCTAAATCGCTCCAGTAGTTTTTGAGTTTATTCGTTACAAACATACAAATCTTCCCTCTTTATAGTAGTAGTGTAGATGGTATTTAGCTAATTGAGGATACAGGTATTAAATATTTAAATCAGTAATTATTTTACTAATAGTTATTTCAATGAATTAAGGTAATTTAATATGATATTTAAAAAAATTACATAGAAAAATTTACATTTATGTACATTTTCAAAGTCAGTCCAGTGAAGCTATTCAGGAAATTCAGCTTAATAGTAATCATTTTTAAAAATTGCTTCTCTTTCTCTGACAATAAAATCTTAACCACGAAGGAAAATGATAGTAAAAAAAATATACTTAAATAGGTTTTACAAAATATCTATATAAAGCCTTCTTAGATTTACGCGAATATTTAACTTTAGGAAGAGCCGTGACTATAACCATGATTCCCATCACCTGTGACCATGATTGCTGTAAAGCATTCGAAACGTCGGGAACCAAAAATCAAAATAAATTCGCGTAAAATCCGAAAGTAAAGTTTTATTAAAAAAAAAACAAATATAGTCATTTAGAACTTTTTGTTTAGTACGCACCATATTTATTGTCATTATTGGGACTATTCACTTCAGGCAAAAACTTCGTCTGACAACTGTCTGCACCTAACTGATAGCAAGATGAACTCTAACACGAACAACAAAACTCACGCTTGCACTTATAAATTTTAAAGTAGGTATTTAGTTCCAATCATACATCAAGTAGTACATACATACTGGTAGTACCTACTAAGCCGAAAGTTACAGTTTCAATTTTTTGTTGGGAAATTTAAATCCCAATGAAGACTATTTACAATTTTGTTCGCTGCTATAAAATGTAATCGTGATACTATAAAATGCTATAAAAATCGAAAGCCTTAATTGTCTAAGCACAAATTTGAACTTACGCACACCACATAATGTACTTTTTTAAACGAAATAACGTGCGTTTTAATTTTATCATTCAAAAAGAAATGAACAAAAGAGATTTGAAAAAAGAGAGAGAACTTATTTACTCCGCTAATAATCCAATTTACTTAATTTTTGAGCTACACAGTAATATAACGTTTTATTTCTAAATAATATAGATATATAATTAAGGTCTACATTAATTTAATGTTATAATCTTATAATTGCTAGGGTGAGTAAGTCTTTCTTACCTTGTACAGACACCAATCTATATATACATAAAATGCTTTGTCCTGACTGACTGATCGATCAACGCACAGCCTAAACCGCTGGTCGTAGAAACGTGAAATTTAGAGGATAAATTCCTTATATAATGTAGGCATCCGCTAAGAAAGGATTTTTCGAAATTCATTCCCTAAGGGGGTAAAATAGGGGATAAAAGATTGTATGAATCTCTGTTATTATTAGCGCGAAATGCACGAAAAGTGGTATTTAGCTTTAAGATAAAAAATAAGAAATATATGTATTAGATTTTTTTACGAAATTCATCCCTTAAAAGGGTAAAAACGGGTGATGAAGTTTATATGGGCAAACAATTATTTATGATCAGAATTACTTGAAACTTAGTATTAATACTCTTCAATACAATTAAATAAATACGTATTTTAGCATTTTTTGAAATTCATACCAAAAGGCTGTCAAATAGGGGATCAAAGTTTGTATGAAACTCTGTAATTGATGCACAGAATATGGTATTTAACTTTAAAATGAAAACTAAAACAACACAAATATCATTTTTTTTTTTCGAAATTCGTCCCTTAAAAGGATAAAAGGGGGCTGTGCTGTAATAAGGAAAAAAATCTTTATGATCAGAATAACTTGAAACTTTGTATTATTGCTCTTCAATACAATTAAATAAATATATATTGTATTTTTTTTTAAATTCAGCCCCTAAGTGGATAAAACTGGGCGGTGAAGTTTGAGTTGTTGAATATATTTAAATAGAGTAACATGGCTCGAGTGTGCTGTGTGGGATATAAAGTAGAGAAAAATTTACAGAATATACGCTTAACATCTTATACATATTTTTGCAATTAATAAAGTAGGTATGTATTGCGATAAAGTTTATGTTTTTCGCAGGTTTATCGCGGGCGAAGCCGCGGGTTCTGCTAGTCTCTCATAAAGGCTTCTATTACTATTATTTGTTAAGTTTACTTATGATATTACCTTGTTATAATGGCTTTTGTGATGAGAAAATAAATAAATAAAAAATAAAAAAAAAACATTTTGAATTGGAGTTCGCTATTGTTTAAATATTGAGAGCTTAACAAAAGTTAAAACTTATAAGTTAAACTGTTCATCACATTAATTAAGAAAATGAATTGCAAAGATTATAATAAGTATCATTTTTCAATAATCTATAAGTACAAAAATATAAAAATTAACTATAGTACCTACGAAATAAATTTCCCTTAAAAATACATCAATAAATTCAAGAAAATACGATGGTCTAAACTCTGACACTCCTTATATTTAGCCCTTTTTAACGTCTTAGTGCTGGGCACGGGCCTTCCTTCATTACGAAGGGGATCAGGTCATAGCCCACCACGCTAGCCAAGTGCGGGTTGGCGGACTTCACACGTCTTTCGAAAACTTCCTAGGCTCTCTCAGGTATGCAGGTTTCCTCACGATGTTTTCCTTCACCGTAAGACAAGTGGTAATCATGTTAGAAATGATTCGCACATGAAAATATCAGAATAGAGACCCGGGATTTGAATTAGGCTACCACTGCCACTATAACTACCAACCGATAGAAAATTCAATACAACAGTTATAAATAAAAACTTACTACAAATTAATATATTATGTAAAATTAGTAATTCAAAATTTAATGATTTTGTACTAATTTAAGTATTTTTGAAATCGTTTTTTTTTTGAATTATTTTTGGTAATGTGGCAACTACGTTTTAAAGTGATCATACAATATAGAGTCAAACTGCGCAGTTTAACTTGTCTATTTAAGCTAACCAGTTCTGCCGAAGTTCAAAGCCTAAGATAACTGTACAGTATAATTGACGTCAACACATACCTACTCATTCCCTATGAGCTCAATTTTACAGGTAAAACTTTGTCATATCAGCGTGTATAGGATAGCTTTATTTATAAAAAAAAAACGTCATTTCAATGACATTTTGGGATAAATATTTATATCCTTATAAAGACTAAGTTTGATATCATATTTCAGTTTAGCCACAACAATACAAACAATATATGTCTAGAATAGATGCATAAAGCGGCACACAGGAAATCATGAATGCACATGGAAGAGATCTATGTCCACAAGAGGAGATAGAAACTGCCGATGTTAATAATGAATAATATATCTCTTTATGAGCAAAAAAAACTTTATATATTCTTATTTGCAGGATAGCGCCATGATTTGAATAAGTTAATTATTTAACTTAGAATTTGACAAATAATATAAAAAAGTGTGCGTGTAACCTTTACGCGCGTTTGAAGTAAAACTTCTTTAGCAAATATCGCAATTAAATTTAAAACAAATCAATAATTAAATAAGGCATATTAGGTATATTACAATTATATATTTATAGAATATCATTTAAGGAAAGAATATAATATTATATATCATTTGTCAGACAATAACAGTGGTTACCATGGCAACAAATATCAGTCACAAATAACAATCAGCTAACTTCATCATGTCGCGTTTTGGCTGTCGGTGTGTGCGCGCATCGTAAAAATTTTACTCTCTTATTTTTTTCCAAACATTTCAAAAACAGTATAACTTCAAAAAATACCATAAACACTAAGTGATAAAATTCCTTTAAAGGAAAAAATATCTCGATACTTTTTTTAAGCGATTGCTATATTGTTATTATGCCTTAGTCACTGTGTAGTTTACACTAGTGTCATACAAAAATAAAAAAAATAATGAATTAACATCTATACTCTATACAAATAAATAAAATTGGAGTGTCTGTTTGTAAAATTAAAATAACCGTTTTTTACTAAATGCATATGGATGTATACACGGTACATATACCAAAATAACATTTTTTATAATTTTTGTCTGTCTGTCTGTCTGTTTGTTCCAGCTAATCTCCGAAGCGGCTGGACCGATTTTGACGGGACTTTCACTGGCAGATAGCTGATATTAAAAGGAGTAACTTAGGCTATTTTTATTTTAGAAAAAGAATCAGGGTTCCGCGAAAAACAATTAAAACCCTTGAAATTGTGAACAAAATCCGCGTACGGCGTACGCACCCGAGCAAAGCGAGAGTATATCGCTATTTAAATTAAATGAATATCTTATGAGTAGCAAGCTACTATTTATGTATAAACATAGCTAACCGTAAAAACGTACCTAGGGACGAACGCGAGCGAAGCGAGCGTAAGTCGCTAGTATTAAATATAAGTAGTAGGTAGAACTTGTTTATTGATCGTATCCAAAAATATTTTCATATATTTGAATTTCATCATTATTTTAATTCATTTCTTCATCAAATTAATTAACATTATTCTAGAATTTATAAAGTATAATAATAAATGAGCCGTAAAGTATCTTGCAACAACTTAAACAACTCATCTAACTTTAACACTTTGTTTTGTACAATTATCAAATCATAAAGTACATAATCCGCTACATACATACAACATAAAACTCCATCATATAGAGGCTTCCCAAGATATTAATATTAAGATTACGCCCGGGAAAGGGGGTGGTACGTCTTAGAAATTGTACAAGTGATTTTCATATTTAATGTTCAAATAATAAGGGTCGATATTGAGTGAAAGCATTTAAGAGGGTGGAGGTACAGAGGGTGAGTATACTTGAGGGAGAATGTAAAAACCACCCCGCGATCGACTTATATGCTGTATCAAGACACATATGATGTTCACGGATAATGTTGTACGTAAATTTTAATAAGAACTCTGTTTTTTATGATTGAAATTTCGTGTTTTTAAGACAGATTAGTTTAAGATAATAGACATTTTCAAACGTTGAGATCATTTTCAATTTTAATTTTTTATCGTCATAAATTTATATTTAACATTCGAATTTATACTCGTGTATAACTCATTGCATATTAAAAATTATAAATAGTTCGTTAAGAAAATGCTTACTTTAGCAATCGATAAACACTTCCGTGTGTATGTAAATAGCGATGTTAGTATTTCATATAATATACCTAAAATTTAAAAACTACCTAACCATGCGTTGCACACTTGAACTAAAGAATTATAAAGACAGAGTCCGCCAAAATAAATGTCAAAGTCCACATTAGGCACCAAGAGAGTATTAAGTGAATAAAGGATAAAGAAAATTCACATACCACCTTCTATCAGTCTCTTCCACGCCCCCCTAAAATTTTACCTTGGCTCGTTCCTCCGCGGCGTATACTATACGTAGTTGCGTATCTTCGCGTCTTCAAGCGTGCCATATAAAGAGCTTATTTAATATGTAAGTCAGAAGAGTACTTTACAGTGCCTAACTAATTCTATATAGGCATAATAATGTTGTTAATAGCCACAATTTTGTGATTTAGTCAATTGTTACATTTATGTTAAGGCCATTTTTAAAATGGTTGATTATTATAAGTTTAATTTTATAAATCACTAGCGACTCACCCTCGCTCCGCTCGGATTCGTCCCTAGGTTGATTCCACATACCCATTTTCACCCTCTTAAGGGATGATTTCCGGGATAAAATTATCTGTTGCTCTTTCCAGGGTCTCAAACTATCGTCTTACCAAATCTCATCTAAATCGATTCAGTAGATCCAGAGATGCCTACAACCTCACAAACTCACAAACTCACAAAGAAAGTACTGAATTGATTCTATATATTTTATTTAATATTTACTTAGTAAAAGTATAGTAGAAATTGCACTATCTCTCTGGAACATAGGCTGTGTCTTAGTATACCTTTATACCTCGCGAGAGGAATTCTAGATTAAAGATATAAAAGATATATAAATACACAAAAATCAAGATTTATGAGTGATAATTATAAAAACTATCGGATCACTCTCATGGTCATATAAAAGTTTTTAAGTGAAAGAATACGCAAATGAGTGGGTGTCTTACACATTCACGCTGTAACGGTTTAATGGATTTGTGACGGAACGTTAACGGTACCATATCGATATCATATCGATATCGTATCCAGCATTAAAAAATAAACAATTTTGGTTTACCTACTTACCGTAAGGTGAGTGCAGTAAAGTAATGAATATAATAATGATAAATAAATTTATTAGTAAGAAAATTATATTTACATATAAAGTGCCTATGATGGAATTCATGATAATACTACGTGAAATATAAAGAAATACCACAAAATAAAAATGAGCAAAATCACAGCAATAGCTAGTTACTCGTAGCTTTTTAAAACAATAATGTGAAAAAAAATATTTAAAAGAATAACGTATTCTCCATTTATTACATCTAACATCTTGCAAAACTATATTATTATTGTAATAAATATCCAACATAACGAAGTTATGGACCACGCGAAGAGAGCAGGGTAATCTTATTAGAGGAGGTAGGCAACGACCCGGAAGTTTTCATTACAGGAAGTATAGTTTAAAAGATGTTATTAACTCGAATATTGTTATGGTACCCCTGTAGTTTGGTAGAAATTCGATTAGGTTGTCTGGGATTCGATTCCATTAAATCTTAATAACATATATAGGCGATATAACGTAAAACTATTTTTATTTTATATTGAAAAAATAAAATAGTACATATTAATGTACTTGAAAATTAAAAAAAAAATGGTTTTGCTATTTTTATATAATTATAAAAGTAGTAAAATATTTAAAGCTAGCTAGCAAGCTACCAACAATAATTGACGACTACAAACTAATTAAATGGTTGTCGGCTAAACTTAATAATTAAAAGCTACATACATTTTTATTTTACAATAATTCCTAAATATTCAAATTCTTGGATTCAGAGCTTTACTCCCCCTCTACCCGCTATCAAAATAGAACCCGAAAAATCCCTTACATTAAAACATCGCATCGCTGGAAAATTAAAATCACTATCCTATGCAGGCCACGTCGTAAAAACGAAAACATTATCCATTTTCCGGGAAAATCCGGCAAAATTAAAACTAAATCGCCTGACCCGAATCCAAAATTACCCACACTACTACAAAAACAATACTAACACCAATAAGCGCGTAAAAGGCAGGTATCGCCAACCCTCTGTAAGAATTTGCAAAAATATACGAATAGTTATACTCGGAGGGGGACGGGTGAAGGATGGGGTGAGGGCAGGAAGCGGGTTGAAGTAGCGGGGTGTTTCTACGCCGGGGGTGTCTCCTAAAAACGGTTAAGTAGCTCCCCTACCCTCTATAACTATTTTATGCGGTCCCCTTAGAAAGACAGCGAGATGGGGCCGCGGTGATACGCCTATAGCGTAGTTTGCGAGGGGAAGTGAAATTTTAACATGTCTAGTCTGTTAAGAATTCATGGCGGATTTATAATTAAATGCCTAATTAGGATATTGCGTTTGCTACGTGGCAGCGAATTTTAATTTTGAACCGGAAATAGAAAGTTGTAAGTTTGCTACAACAAACATTTGTTTTAAATATTTATGAGGATATGTCAAACTTTAAAATGAAGCAAAAACCTGTGACATGCATATATAAAATAATATTTTTAGATTTGAATAAAAAACAAAAGTACAACCTAGCCTTTCTTTTTTCAATGAATATATTTCTTTTAAAAGATAATACGTACCCTTTGAATACACCTGCATTAACAAGTGTAACTTAAAACAGGTTAAGATTTAACCGAGCATTATATTGCAAGGTAAACCCTCAAGAAAATAATCCAGTTTTTTAGTGGCGTAAGTAGTTCGTGAGAATAGTCACTTTTTTATAAACCTGTTCATAGAGAAGGGTTGATTTTTTACATGGAAATCTGAAATTAATGTGTTTTATTAATTTTATTTAAGATTTTGATAATGTGACTAAAATTACACTAATTAAGAATTATTTTCATTACAATTAGATAACGATTTAGTTGATTGCATTTGATTGTTTTAATAAACAATCAATCTAGGATGAAATTATATTGAATGTTTGATAATAATAATTTATGTACAGAAATAGTAATCATGCTAATAGCAATTTATTCACAATTTTTATTAATATAATACAACACGTGTAAAAATATTTATTAAAAGTAAAGTATGATAATTGATACAATAATAATAATAAAAAAATATAATTCAAATTATATAAATAATCCGTGAGAACATAAAATTACAATTGACTCGACACAAAGAGCTTATAAAAGTTGAACTCGTTTTCCAGTAAACTAGATTCCTAATATCGCTCTCATAAAACAGGTTAAATAAACTTTATAGATAAATTCTTACAAAATTCCCACAGAACATTGCTTTCACAATATTATAAAACCAGTCATATTCAAAGGGATGGTCATCGTCTCAAGTCAATAACAAAATCGAGATCGGATTTATTCAACCGGTTTAAGAATGGGGTAAAAACTAGATAGTCTTTTTATCGTTTTCAAATAATTTTACTTTATTATAACATTATTTTATTATTTTTTGTCAGCCGTTTTGTACTCGGTTGAAAAAAATCACACTTGTATAATTTTAGCCTTCTCTACTTTTATACAAAATAAACTCTCTACAAAATATTTGTACTTCACTTAAACAATAAAAAGGTCTTGTCAACATTATTTATAGATGAGAAAATACGTTCAATAAAACAAACCAAATGTTGAAGATCCCTGCGCGGTTGCTTGTACCCATGTAAAAAGCCAACGTCTAAGGCGCACAGAGCGGGCGGGGGTGTGGGTGGTTCATATACACACCTGCTTTACACTCGTGTGGGTGCATTCGCCGTACATTTCCTATGTGAGAGTTTATATTTTCATTTCAATAGTTTTTACGTTGCAACCGTAGGCGTGAGATAGCCGTGTGTGAGTTAATGCCGTATTGATTTAGCCGCTATGGCGAAGTCGGCAAGAAATTTATTATCTTTAAGATAAGTAGGTACAGGTATTTTGTGCGTGCCGGTACCTGCTGTATAAGATGAATGGTTTTCTTAACAGGTTTGTTTGTAATTAGTTCAGTGGCCTTGTTGTAGAATAATAGACTTATATGTAGTATAATAATATAGCTTGTGTAATTTCATGAGTGTGAATATCATGATTTTCTTCTCTGTTATTGTCTATCATCTTTTTAACTAATGAAAAAAGTGTGTTTTTAACCTAATATGTATATACAGAAAGTTACCACGTTATTGTATACAATTATTATATATGATGCAAAAGGTCTTTCTTAATTTAATTTGTAATTTATTCATTTTTCTTGCAATACATTATTATTTTTACTACCTCAATAAAACGGTAAATATAAATTCCACATCTCCTTATACAATAGATGCTCTGCACTATTCAAATTTATTTATTAAAAAAACAATTAATATATTACATGTATATAATTATTTATTATTTGATTGAGTAACAGAGATGAAAATATAAAGATAACAATTTTAATATTTAATAAATAGTAATAAAATATAACTACTACAGTAACTAAAAATAAAATACTAATAAACTAAATCCACAGACTAAAAAAATCTATCTGTAAATAAAAAAAAACAAAACACATACCAAATGTTGGCAGCTCCTGTGCGCGGTTGAAAAAGCAGCGTCTAAGGAGGCGAGAGGGGAAGGGGGTATATTTTAAGATGGCTTCCGCGCGAATATCGACGCGCCACCGCCCGCGCGAGTTTTACTGCCACTGATTTGTATCCTTTACTTACTTCACTTATTTTGGTGTGAATATCAGATTTCATTGTTTTTTACTGTTATAATAATATTATTTTGTTTTAAATCTATCAACAGGTATTTTGAATAAATAATTTTTTTAGAAGCGATAAAATATTTGTGTGTAGCTTTTAAACAGTATAACTATAATCTTTAAGCTTGCACCAAAAATCTTAATTTTATTTAAATGACCTAAATTATGCATTCGCAGAATGCTATTCAACTTCCTTTACCACCTGTGAAAAAAAACTTGAATTAAGTATTACTGAAAAAAAAACCTTGGAACTTATAAAATAATAACATTAGAGTAAAAATATATAAACAGTAAAAAGGCTAAAAGGCCTGTCGTGACAAAATATTTTTTTATATTGTTCTTGTATTTTATTTTAATTAATAAAGAAGGTTTTAGTTTATTACTAAAGATGTTATGTAGATATAGAATCATAGATCCATCTTGCTATAATTAAATTATACAATGGGACGTATTTAGGTGATCCAGGTGAAGTGAATAGCGTGAGAACTTGGTGCCGACGTTCATTCAAACTTCAACGTGAAATATTACAAATATCATCTATTTTCGGTGAAAGGTCAATCCTTGAAGCTTGTACCATAAATATCAATACTGAAAAAGAAAAATTTAAATATATACCTTGTGGCTGTAGAGAAAATGAACTCAATTTTTTTTTATATATTCGAAATTAAAAACTTAATTAACTACCTTGATAGGACCATTATAAAACGTTTATCGTTTTAACGCTGACTTTTAAAAATCAAATTAAAATTCATCAATTGTATTTTATCCTGGATACGAAAACGTCTTTATGTTTAAAAAAAACAGGTTTTTTAACTTTGTGATTTTGGATGCAAAATTACTAGAATTATCACAATAAATAGCAGGTATTTAAATTTTAATATGGATATAAAATGCATAATATAAAATAACTAAAAAGGAAGACGTTTGTCCTAGTAAGGTTAAGAAGCGACGCGTTGAGAGGAAAAAAATTATGACTTTTAAGTTTGCCTTTTGAGGAAAATAGAATTTACTCATTTATTTTTACTTACTAAATATATTTCAATTCAATTCTAAATATAATATATTTCAAATGTGTTTCTATTCATTCATGCATATTTAGAAATATTGAATTGTATTTCTAGCTCACTCACGTACATAACGTAGATTAGTTTTATAGTACGAATACTGACTAGTAGGTACATTATATCATACATATACAATATTTTGAGAAATTTCAATAATTCAATCAACATTTAAAAAAATTTCAAATCAATCTATAAAATAAACAAATTAAATTTTAGTTTCAATTAATATTTTAGATTTAATAAAATGTTTTTTATAAGTCGCAAATATCCTCATTTATCACATATATTTAAAAATATGTACGTAAGATTGACTTTACAATTTTGACATTTTTGCTATATTACATGTCATAATTCTGCTTTTTCAGTATCGATTTATAGTTTTTTATATTAATCTTCAATCACGAATTAAATCAATATAAATCATGGAGAAACAAAGTGCAGACGAGCAACAATCCGACTCTCGACCAAGACCCGACGATTTCTCGAACTATCTGCCTTGGGCTTGCAATCAACTGCAACTGGATGCAACGATAATAATCAATAAAGTTGTTCAAAGTAGGTAGCTCATATAATAATTACTTTCTTAGATTAATACGCATATTTGATATTTTAAATAAAATTGCATATTCTTCGGTACCTTTAATCCTCCCAAATATTGTATTTATAACTTTTGGCTGTATACACTGTCTGTAATAACTAAATATAACTTTTGAGAAATCTAAAACCTTTGCCAACTTGCACTTGGCCAGCGTGGTGGTCTATGGCCTGATCCCCCTCGTATTGAAGGGAGGCCCATGTCCAGCAGTGGGACGTTAAAAAGGGCTGAATACATACATACAAAACCTTTGTCCTTTCATTTCATTCGAGTATTCGAAACGTCGGGAAATCAAAATAATATCCAAAAAAATTATTTATTTAAATTGGAGATTCCTAGTTTAGATTCCATAAGATCTATCACTTATTTTTGTGGTACTTTAAATTAGCTATTTATTATTTTGCAGATGAATATGTCAGTGCAGCTATGACTGATCGGATTAAAAAAGGAAAGAGTAAAATTAAGCTAAGTCAGTCTCGACATAACGTTGGCTCCGATCAAGAAAGGGAAGAAAAATCCACATCGGATCTGCCTCCATTACTTTGTACTGAAAAAGTGGTAAAAATATTTACAATATACGACAGTTTCTTCAATTTAGTGGAGATAAGATTTGGCAAAAATAATTATTTACCTAGATTGATATTTAAAATAATCGGCCTTATTATACAATTTCAACCGAATATAGCCAAGATCGAAATTAATGGGGGCATGGATGGTTATACTGTTTATGAAATAAATAAATTTCTTAACATGTCTAATATAACAGAGCTATGTTTTGATGGTTGTTTTTTAAAAGAAGCTAATTATGATATTCTTCTAGATACAAATAATTCTCTCCGACATCTTTCGCTTTCGAGATGTAAAATAGACGATAATGTCGTTCGAAATATTGCTAACAAGTTAGCATATCCTTTACCAGCTTCAAAATCTTTATATATACTCAATTTGTCATCAAATGGGATTACTGATTTGGGAACACAATATTTAGTTCAAGCTCTTAGATCTAATCGGAATCTAAGTTATTTAAATTTAGCTGATAATAGAATAACCGATGATGGAGCAGGATATTTGCTTCACGTTTTTGCTGAATTTCCGTTAACCGACACTGAACTTCTTGAAGCGAGGTTTAGGCATATGGTATTTTTAAAGAACAAAAACATAATGATTGATCGCACTATAAAAGAACTAAGATCTGGCGAATTAGATAGAAAAATAGCCAAACGTAAATCCACTAGACCTGTCTCTGCCGCTTCGGGTAAGAAAGGGAAATTGGAAAAAGAATTATCAGAGATCAGAGATACTAAAAGCTTAGTAAATATGGAATTTCTATATTATGAAAAAGCTGTTAACATGGTTGAAAATACTCTTGGAGAATTTAACGATCCTTTTTGTGCAAATAATACAAATGTAAAAGGTGGTATGGTGTATAGCAAAGGCAACAATACACTATGCTATTTAAATTTAGCATACAATAATTTATCGTTTCTATCGCTGAAGAAGATTTTGGCAGTTCTCATGTTTCAGAAGCTGTTAGACAGGAAGCCAAGGGGATTAATAAATTTGTTAATTGAAGGTAATAATTTACCGGTGTCTTGTATGGAAATGAGTCAAATTGATGATGTATTGGAGATGGGGTTAATGGTGCACAATAGGAGACTGTCTGGTGGCAAGAAAAGACCTCAATCGAAAACCACGTCACGTTAAATAATTTTAGATTTATTTAAGATAATTATTATTATAGTCCTTTAGTTGTTGTATTTTATTAGTTGTAGAATGTTATATTTATTAAAATTAATTTTAATTTAATCATTAAATATTATAATATCAAATTTTCTTTTAGTTTGTATTAAAACCATACATGTCACACAGAATTATAATTTTAGGTTTTATGTTGTGATCATGCTGTAATCTACCAAAACATTCTTACAAAAGCAGTTACAAGAAATTTCTATTCGTTTCATAGTCCCGTCCTTTCCACAAACGCCATAAATGTAATTTTTGTTCATCATATTTTTAATAAATAAATATATATGTTAGGACATTAACACACATCACCATCTAGTTCCATGGTAAGCTACGAGGCTTGAGTTATGGATACCAGATAGTTGATACACTACACATATATAAATTTAAATACATACATATAATAAATATAAACACCCATGACTGGAGTACAAATATTCGTGCTCATCTTACAAATTAATACCCCTAGCGGGATTCGAACCCGGGACCGCTAGCACAGCAAGTAGCGTCACTACAAATTGAGCCAAACGTGTCGTCGGAATAAATCACTGGTACTTTTTGTTACTACCTTCCAATCAAATATTTTTGTTCTTATCTAACCGTACATGACAGTACACTTAATAAGCTTATAATTTGGTAATAAATGTTTGTTTGATTAGAAAGAAAAGAACTCAACGTCCATTTTTATGTCGTTGTTTTTTGTGTTAAAAATTAGTATAAATTTTTCAGAGATAAGATATTTTTCCGCAGTAAAAAGTATCCTATATGTTGACCCGGATACCCTGCTATCATCATACCAAATTTCATCAAAATCTGTCTAATGGATTTCTCGTGATGCGTTCCCAGACAGACAGAAAGACAAAAATTCTAAAAATTATAGATTCGGCCTCTTAATCGATAATAATAACTAAGTATTTCAGTAAGTTTTTCCAAAAAAATATTTAATGTACAGATTCGACTCAGAATTTTATTATATGTATAGACGAGTTTGACGCAATAAATAGACAAACTCAGTATTTTAGACACTAAATACAATATATATGTACATAATAGTATTTTATACATATTTCATGAAAAACAGAGCATTTACATAAATATCTAAGATGCCTTAGCCACATACCACAAATTGCGAATATCTAAAATCACGTCTCCCTCTAAAGGCAATAAAGCGGGTATGAAACGTATCATTAATACGTACAGAATTGGTTTACTTTATTATTCAGCGTATGAAGACGTTCGGTCTAATGGCTTTTATATGTCTTTCTATTCTACAATATACCTGGAATGTGCTTTTGTTCTTGAGCTGTTTGATAGATAGAGTTGTAACTGTTATATAATATCAATATAATATTGTGGTTTATTTGTGAATCATATTTATGTAGAAAAGATGAGAAACTAAGATGAGGAATTCTAAAATATGTTTTTTTAAATCTTATTATTTAGTATTATACACTAACTACTTGCCCTTGCTTCGCTTGAGTGCTCGCTTCCCTAAGAGCCTTTTGTATTCATAATATCATTATGGATTTATTTAACTCCAAATGCAAACTATGAATTTTGGTTAAAATAATACTTAAAAGATCTATAGTCCCAATGAGATTTTTTGCCAGTTCTCTCTGGACCGAGGCTTTGATTCGAACAAGTAGTACAGTTTTTAACGTAATAGATAATGAGTGTATTTTTGAACTACTAATAATAATCTATTTGTATTGTACTGTATTAAAAGGGTATGTAATATATTTTATAAATCGTAATGAATTCACCAGAATTGCTTGAATTTGAATTAAATTGCTTTGAATGCTGATGCTTGAATAGGTAGGTACTAGGTACGTACCTACTACACTAAGCAAAAAGTAAATAAGTTTATTCGAATCTTAAAATAAAAAAAAAAAAACAAATAAATATTTTAAGTGTGACTTAATCTTGCGATATATTCAACCATTAATATTATTTATTTGTTTTATTGGTATACCTAATTCAAATAAGTATATCGTGTTATGTACCAACTCACACTTGACCAATTTTGTATATCTTTTCGTCCAGGCAAGATATACAGCTATCTTAATGTCGCACATTTCTTTAAAAAAGAAAAGATGTGTTAATACTTAATAGCAATACACAAAGAATTTACACTTCAATTAGAAAATGAGAATTCAATCTCATCTTCATCTTGTCATTGTCTATAACCCCCTAAAGGTAGATCGTAATTAATAAAACATTAGATTTGAATTTACAATTCCTAAAAGCTATCCGTTATAATACTGATTTGAAATTGAATCGTTCGGAAATATGTTTAAACTATTCTAAATATTATAGCTTGCCAAGCAAATCTGGTACTTATATGAAACTGATTATAGCAACACTAGCGACTCACCCTCGCTTCGCTTCGCGTTCTTCCCTAGACAAAAGTAAATCTATCCCACGGGAACTATACATTTTCCCGGGATGATATATAGCCTATCCTCAGTTAACGGGCTATCTTATGCAAAAAGAATTTTTCAAATCGGATTAGTAGTTCCTGAGATTAGCGCGTTCAACCAAACAAACAAACAAACTCTTCAGCTTTATTTACTAAGGCATTATTTATTTAAATGTTATCCATACATTTAATTTTGTTTGTGCTAATAAATATTTGTATGTAGGTATATGTCACCGTAAAATTGTAAACACCGTTAGATTACAATCTATCTAGCGAGATTGTAAATTGTCGAAAGATTTTTTTCCGATAGTTTACAATCTCTCGAGATAGATTACAATCTAGCGGCACTTACAATTTTACGCTGACATACATCATGCCTTTTTAACTTCCCACTGCTGGGGTTGGACCTCCCTTCAATGCGAGGGGGATCAGGCCATAGTCCACCACGCTGCCAAGTGCGACTCTACATGTCTTTCGAGAGTTTGTTTGGTTCTCTTAGACTTGCGAAGTTCCTCAAGATGTTTTCTTTCATTGTAAGATAAGTAATTATGTTGAAAATGATTCGTACACGAAAATATTAGAGGTGCAAAACCCGCGATTTGAACCCACTGCACTCGGTTTTCTCTAGCGCGTTACCACTGGACTCCACTGGCTTAAATATATAAAACTTATTATACAACCAAATTTTTATTTTGTTTTTTTCATTTTATCCTATGGAGTACATTATTTTATATAAATATTATTTAATGATCAAAATGTTTTTTTGTTTTGTTTTACGAAAAATATCATACATCATTTATTGAAAAGCAGTTCCAATATCCAACATTCCAGCACATATATCTATTATCTTAGTTTCAGCCGATATTAAACTTTGCAACAATAGTCAGAACTCGAAAACATTAATCTTCAAACAAAACCGCGAGCTCAATATAGTGGGGGAGTGTATAAGTATATTTTAATATATCTCACGTAACGCAAGTAAGGATGAGAGGCAAGATGGCGCCGCGACTACTTCTTAGCGCCGCGTGGCTGCGGCACAATTGTTATGGAGACGGCTTTTTATTTTTAATATGCTTCTTTTATTAATTTTTTTGCATATTTAAAACACCATTTCAATATAAAAATTAAAAACTGAAGCTTACACAATTTTTGTTCTGATACCAATATGTTGTAAAAATAATATAACGAATAATACGAATTAATTAAATATTTTTTTTAAATCGACAAATATTTAGAGTATCTAAAAGTTAAAATTTAATATTAATTTAAAACAAAAATAACATTATAGTTATTCCTAAACAAGAAATCCTTCTCTGTATTTGGCAGCAGGCGCACAAAGTTATAATATCGCCGGTTTCGCGGGGGGGCGTCTTGGGTGGAGGTTCACGCCTTACTTATTTACATAATTACGTATAAATTCTATCTACGTGTGTGCTATGTACTGGAGTTTAATATTTCATTTTGTATTATAAGTGGGTAACTAAAGTCTTACTTTCAATGTTTTGATTAATAATATTTTTTTACAATACATAATATATCTGTATGCAATACCTAATGGGCGTCTTTCTGATCAATATTTTTTACAAACATATTTTGATTGTTTAAAGAATAATTGGCTACTTTCAATCTTTGTTCTAGAACATTAATAAAATAACAAAACTTCTTTCTAAACTCTGTTAAAATATGTAGGTACTGAAGGATGCACGTGTAGTTAAGACTAGCCTATATTCCTATAGAATGTCTCATATATTATACAAATATTGAACTAAAAATGTTTTCAACTAAAGGAACTGAAAATTGGAAATATTTTTTTTTCATTTTTTTGATTGCTACCCTTTTTATTAGAGAGCTTTATTGTGATTTTTTGATGATAAAAGAACATTATAATGTGTTTTTGATTAACGCTGTGTAAATAATTTCTTTGAGTATAAAATAAAATACATAGTATGTACAAATTTCAGATATCAACATTATAAATAAAGTGTTAAAATCTTTAGTTGGGATAGTTATATAATGGGAAAAGACAGCTAAATTCTAGGAAAATATAACGTACCTTATACACCTGAATACATAACATATTTATAAGCGTTTACTCACACTATCCCACAAGTAAAATAAAAGCTTATATTTGAAGTAATTTTATACGGAACCTTAGGGGTAGGGTAATAAGCCCCGAGGATTAGAAAGACGTCATTAAAATAACGGAGGCGTAAACATCTTATATACATACATACATCCCTTATATGTAAGAAAACTTTACATGAACTTCACAAAATTAGCAGTTATTGTTACTCAGTTAAATATTGTTCATATCTATATAGATATATAAAATTGAAGTGTCTGTTTGTAATGTCAAAATAATAGCTTTATACTAAATGCATATGGAATTATATACGGTATTTATAAGAAAAACTATTTTTTTTGAATTTTTGTCTGTTTGTTTCGGCTAATCTCCGAAACAGCTGGACTATTTTAACGGAACTTTCACTGGCAGATAGGTGATATTATAAGGAGTAACTTAGGCTACTTTAATTTTAGAAAAAAAATTAGGGTTTCGCCTATAAAAATTAAAACGTACCTAGGGACGAACCCGAGCGAAGCGAGTGTGAGTCGCTAGTCTTTTTATATAACTTTTGTTTATTTTTTAATTAATTTATATATTTTTTGACTTTGAACTAAAATTGTAAAGAAGCTACTCATTGTATTCGGATATAAAATAGCTTATATCAATTTATGCCATATAATATTCTATATCCTTATACAATATTAAAAAAAAACATAAGAATAAAGATATTAATTGAACAGCATCATGATTATTGATTTAATAATGTATTAGAACAAGTATCATAGAAGACAAAGCATTTCCTTCATATTAAAATCACAACCAGTCTTTTTTATAATAACATTTTAAACTTACTCTACGTAAATATTGTTAAAGCTAAACAATATTCATTAAAATTCTAACTCTACATAACGAGCATATATTTAAACCGCTACTAAAATTCGTAGCTATTTAATTAACAGTTATGTAATAGGAAATTTTGAGTGCCACCGTCTTACCATGTCTCAGGTGGCCGCCTCCCACACCACCCCCTAGCGAAATATCTCTATTTTCGCGACAGAAGGAATAAATACGAGGCGTGCAAAGTACGATGCGTATTGATTTTCGACATATAACGTTAAGAGATTGTATTATTTATGTACACTGTACATGTTACTTCTAGTAGTAATGTTGTTATATATTATTAATATTTGTTTTTAGTATTGGAAAGGTTATCTTTGTTAAAAATACTTAAAGGCATAAAAATGAAAAAATAATAATAATACAGTAGTATGTATACATATGATAAAACTGTAGAGGGGAAAAATGCTAAAAACCGAGTCAGGGGGGGTGTAAGAAGAGAAATAGAACAAATCCAGTTTTTTTTTTCAATTTTTTTGTTTCTCTGTCTGTTTGTTTGTACGAGCTAATCTCCGAAACTGTTGAATCGATTTAAATGAAATTTTGTATGGTGGTACCTTATATCCCCAGTCAACATCTTAGATACTTTTCAACCGCAAAATTAAAGAGTTCCTGTGGGATAGTTAAAAAACTATAACAACTTATACAGCTTCATACATCAGAATAACAAATAGGCTACTTTTTATCCCGGAAAATGTACTGTTCTCGTGGGATAGATTTGCTTTTGTTTGTCGCTAGTTTAGGTATATTTAGAAACCTGATTTGTTTGATTACAAAACAACGTCTTCATATAAACACTAACGACTTAACCCTACTTTGATCGAGTGCGTGCACCTAGTCTTTATGTACCAAACACTGCCTATTTCTTACTTCAGGTCATAATCTATCTCTCTGCTAAGTTTCATCCCTATCGGTCTAACCATTTCGGCGTGAAGAAGTAACAAATGTACACACAAATACACAATTTTTTCCCATATGTAAAAGCAGTCCGATTTTATCAGATCTTGAATCAATGAAGCTGTAAGCATAACTTGCACTAAATCTAAATTTGTTTTAAACGTGTTAAATACATTTAACAAACGTCAAATTTTAAATAAAACTATCTTTTCGGATTATTTCGCGGATTTATTTTGATTTTTGGTTCCCGACGTTTCGATTGCTTTACAGGAATCATGGTCACGGGAGAGACTAAGGTGTTAAACATCTCAAAGGCGTTATATACTTGTGACAGACAGTGCCTACCAACTATTTCACAACCAAAAATCAAAATAAATCCGCGAAATAATCCGAAAAGATAGTTTTATTTAAAATGTCAAATATTCGCGTATTAAACGTCAAATTGTTCTGTTTGACGTTTGCTCCATGTATTTAAAACATATAATTACAATTCTAAGCCGTTATGGAAAAAAAGATTAAATCTAGTTGTACTAAAATATTTTAACAAACATAGTCACAAAAACGAAGTATATAATATTTAACGTCGTAAATCGTCGAAAGTTACGAGTTCAGGTGTAGGTAATACTTGTGAGTAACACTGTGTGTACTTGTGAGTAACCCTAACTTAAATAACTGGGTATAAAATATGTATGCTGAAATCTCAGATTAGAGAATTATATAGGAAAAAAACCAAAATAATGGATTCCAAAAATAAAAAAAATATGTTTTAGGAGTCGACATAATTTTTTATTATTATTATTTATAGCATCATCTGTTATTCAAGTTTAAATTTTATTTCAACAGACTTATCAACAGCAATTAATTACATAATTATAAACAGTTGCTTATTTATTAATATACATATATACTTGTAAATTTATATTCCACTCTAACCAAGAATTTGATATAACGGTTTGGAACTTTGCCGCGCGCTCGTTTTGAATTTAAATTACGCTCAGGGCTGCCAACTGATAAACAAACGTAATAAGTAACCTTTATTTATTTCCATACTAGCGACTCACCACCGCTCCGCTCGGGTTCGTCCCTACTTACGTTATAACATTTAGTATAGATTTCTGAGAGATGAGATATTTTCCTGCAGCAAAAAGTATCCTATATGTTGATCCGGATAACCAGCTGTCATCATACCAAGTTTCATCAAAATCCCTCCAGTGGTTTTTCCGTGACGCGGTAGCAGACAGACAGACAGACAGACAAAAATTCTAAAAATTATAGATTCGGCCTCTGTATCTTGTATGTTTTTCAGAAGTAATTAACAATTTTCTAGTTTATATTTATTTTTTTATTTATACAGAAGCAAAAGAAGCAAATAAATGCAATAAAACAAAAAATGAATAACATTATAACGGCGATAGAATATACATTTTAAAGATATCTTAAGAATTTATAAAACCTTGCCAACCCTAACAAGTTCTCTCCAAGAAAGCAAAGTAAGGAGCGAAGTTAGATTGAAAGGCGCGGCGAGTACGTGCCGGGGCGATGTCGAGCGATGTTTTAGAATTCCGCTTTGAGTTGAGTGCCGTGATTTTGTATAGGATTATATTATCTAATATATTTATAATTAAATGGCTATTAGCTAGCCCCATTAGCCAATCGTCTTACTATCGTCTTTCTACAATCAATATCGCTAGTAGAAACGACGTTGCTTGAAGTACCTACACGTTTTCTATTCACATGATATAATGCGTTTTACCGATGATACTCGTATATCTTCACATTTTTTTTAATTTCTATTAGCGATAGCGATTGTAGAATATTTATTAATATTATTAATATGCTTATAAGTAGGTAAGTAGGTTTGTAATTCAAATGCCTACCTAGTTACAATTATAAAAAAATAACGTTACAAGTGAAATAATGTGATGCTTCATGCAGATAAATAATTCTCTTGTTCAACATTAATTAGAATTATAATGAATAAACAAAAATAATTTATCAATTATTTATTTAATCATATCTACATATTGTATTCAGCCCTTTTTAACGTCCCACTGCTGGGCACGGGCCTCCCTTCAATACGAGGGGAATCAGGCCATAGTCCACCACGCTGGCCGAGTGCGGGTTGGCAGACTTCACATGTCTTTCGAAAACTTGCTAAGTTTTCTCAGACATGCAGGTTTCCTCACAATGTTATTCTTCACCCTGAGGCAAGTGGTAATCATGTTAGAAATGATTCGTACATGAAAATATCAGAGGTGCGAGACCCGGGATTTGCACCCGCTTCACTCGATTTCCCAAGCGAGCGCGCTACCACTTGGCTACCACTGCCTGTAGATACATATTGCACCATCGAAATTTATAAGCCCAGCTAAATATTATATTGTTTTAGCTGAAAAAAAATTGATAAAAATGTTTATAATTATTGTCGAGTGAGTGTTTAAGCGATTACTTTTAATCTCAATATATTGCTAAAAGTAATACTGTTTCTATAATTAATAGATAGAAAGTATTTTATTGATGAATAAAAATAATGTTGTAAAGGAATTTCATATGGGCAATCATGTGCACGAGCGTAGGGCAAGACGTTAATAGCAAGGATTCTCAACGTTTCTTAGTTAAATTGTTTGATGCTTATATATTAAAAAATAATATATATTTTTTTATTTTTCATAGAGTATGTATCTTAATATTGAAATAATATGGTAAGTTCCAATTAAAATGATTACCGGCTCCATCCGCGTTATCATTTATATATTACTATATCTAACTGCCTCGGTGGTGTAGTGGCTAGCATGTACGGCTGTACACCCGGAGGTCCTGGGTTCGAGCCCCGGTCGGGCCAAGTTTAGTTATTGAGTATTTCTATCGAGTAAGCCTCAGTAGCAGCCCGGAGTTGGGAAGTCGGCGGTGTTTCACCCCCGTGCCTCGGAGAGCACGTAAAGCCGTCGTTCCTGCGCCTTAACTCTTACCGGTCGTGTCGAGTAGTCGTCCCACCGGAGTATGAGAGTGACAGGAATAGAGAGTGCACTTGTGTCTGCGCGTACATTTGTGCACTATAATATCTCCTGCGCAGTTGGCTAGTCTCAATGAGATTGGCCGCCGTGACCGAAATCGGTCAGGAGGACATCATCATCATCACTATATCTATACAAATTATAACCTATGTGTTATGTGTATTACTACGTAATGTAAAGTTTTATCAAAATCTATTTAGTAGTTTTTGAATGAAAGAGACACAAACATAGTTCACATATTTGTGTTTATAATATTCATAGGATATTTTATTAAACATATTATTATTAAATAAAGGTCTGGGATAAGAACATATTGTTGTATGTAAAGTTACATAAATGTAGTTAAATAAACTACATTTATGTAACTTTACATGCCTTATCACCTATTCTATTCTAGACTGATAGTACACTACCTTAAAATATTATATTCTCACTGCTGAAGAAGAACCCAAAAAGAGTAATTTGACAATACAGTTACCTACTCTTTCATTTTTGTAAGGGAAATCCCTACACTAATATGAAATACTAGCGACTCACCCTCGCTTCGCTTTGGGTTCGTTCCTAGACAAAAACAAATCTATCCCACGGGAACGGTACATTTTTCCGGGATAATATATAGCCTATAGCCTTCCTCAGTTAACGGACTACCTAATGCAAAAATAATTATCAAATCGGATTTGCACTTCCTGAGATTAGCGCGTCCAACCAAACAAACAAACTTTTCAGCTTTATAATATTAGTATAAATGGGAAAATCCAAGGTGCTAAATAGACGTAATAAAGATTAAAATAAAAAACAATTTTTATCAATTTAAATGGAAACTTCTCTATAAACAATAATCAAAGTTTGAGAAGCACGCTTAAGTAGGTAGATAAGACGGGATGGCTACGGTTGCTTAACGCGCATTGCGTTAGTCAGTAGACATGTCGTATAGGCTAATAGTGATAAAACCCACTTAACGTAGGCATGTGTTGAAATATTTCTGTCTCGAAATTTAATTTAAATGTTCAATAAAATAAGATATTTTAGGTTTATTTTGATACTCTTAATAAAACTGGGTTTTACATTTCACTTGTATTTCATGTTAGTTACCTAATTATTGTCTAGATATTTTTATGATTTTTTTATTAAAAAAATATATTTATGTAAAACAGATATATGTATGTTTAAAGCTTAAAAGCTTTAATTCAAGAAAATTAACTATAGTAGTAGTAGTTCTTACTAATAAGTTAGTAACTTGTTTTTTTTAACTAATTTATTATATTATTATATAAATATCTATAAAATATTTATGACTCGGTAGGTTAAAATTATATTTTAGAAGCACCAGAAATAATTCCGCAACAAAAAAAAATTGTCCAGATGTACGAGTAATACCTACATCAGGTTTTTTTTCTTTTGTTGTTTACGCTTTTGCACTTAAAATTGATTTATATATTAATTATTATTAATTAATCGAACCTCATTAAGCTTAGTACCAATGAAAATATAAATATAATTGTGAATACTGGATAGGTTCAGCCGATGTTTATGAATCGTCTACTCCTCCTATTCGATTATTACTCTCTCGAATATTATATGTAGGTGCCTACATACATATACATATATTATATAGTTTTAATATTAATTTAAAAGCACTTTTATATGTCTTAAAATGTTGCAAACTTAAAACATTTTTATGTAAAATAAGATTGATATTATTAAACTCAACTCTGAATTTCTAGATATTACTAAAATGTATCTTACATTGTGAGCACTAATGAAAGATACAAAATACTCATTAGTAGCTTCAAATATTATCAGTTGTTTTATTATAATAATATTTCTCACAGTATATAATCTGTTAAAATTCTTCTTATAGAAAATATCTATTATTAAACTTAGGATATAAGGACTAATATTAGTTTTATTATATGTACGGTATACATTCCGAAAGCATAGATATATTGATAACTTTATAGAATATCTATCTAGATTATTCATAACGTTTTTTAATTGACGAACCACGAAAGCGAAGGCTCTGTTAAAAACTAACATAGTCATATAATTAAAAAAACACAAATCCAAAAAAAAATTTAAGTAAAAACATATTTTCGAAGTAAAACACAGTTTTGATTTAAACAAACAAAACTCCTAACATAAATAGTAAACTTAGACATTATAATCAATATTTACTTAAATCTACCTGCCCGCCCCCTAAATCACCTGCGTCATTAATTCATTTTAAGACGCCTAACACAGCATCCCCTTAGACTCGACATTTGCATATTACAAAGTATGGAAGTTCGCTAACGAATGGGGTGCGGCCGGGGGAGGGAGCTAAGGTTGTGCTGTAAGACGGGGAATTGGATACAGGGGTGTATTTGGAACTTTTCAGTTTTTAACATTACTTAAATTTGTTAAAATGTTTTATATTTAATACATTTTCTCGTGGAAAGTTATGAGTAATATGAGCTTTTACTTTGAAATAAGTACTTTTAGTTCTTGTTTGTGATGATAATGATCAAGTA
The DNA here is from genome assembly GCA_905404265.1 of Fabriciana adippe. Lineage (NCBI taxonomy): Eukaryota > Metazoa > Arthropoda > Insecta > Lepidoptera > Nymphalidae > Fabriciana > Fabriciana adippe. The sequence goes on from FR990009.1 coordinate 7,895,711, forward strand.
AACTCTGTTTATTTTGTCTAAAGTATCTTAAAGTTAACTTTTTAAATAGCGAACGTTGCACCTCTTAGAACTTAATGTTTAAAACTACTAATTTAAAGTACTACTAAAAAAGTAAAACCTTAAACTATTTACATATAATGTTGTTCTATATACTGAGCTTTGTGGTATACAAAAGTTTCTACGTGGTATATACCCGAATTATTTATAACAATCAACTAAAATACTAACTACATAAATAAAAAAAAACCTCAAGATATTAAATTAAATAATATAAGAAAATAAATTCCAAATCCGTCCCTGCATACCTCGAGCGCGGAAAGATGAAGGAAATGAAAATGTACGCTGCAAAAAGGGGGGTTGCCCCCTTAGAGGAAAGCCCGAAAATTCTATAAAGAGGGGAGGGGAACCTTTTGTGCGATAAGCCGTCGAGCATTAGTCTTACAGACGTCTCGGAATGAGTTCTTATCGGCTGGCTATTTCCTTTTTGGTAATGCGGGTTGTTTGAGCCTATGTTTATGTATAGGCGTTTAGAAAATTTCGCCTTTGCTTTGCATTCCCTTTGATGTTTATTGAATTAGCTGATTTGGTTTATCAGTTTGTGTCTTTAAATAGATTAAATGATATGTCACGAGAGATAAACGTATTTTATTAGATTTTTAATTTTAAATTAAGTAAAATATTTATTAATTAATATTTTTTTTTATTTAAAAATGTAAAGTCACGTTCAAATAACTGTTAAAAAATTATTACAAATGGAATGGAATTGTATAAAGATTTACTTTTGAAGTATATACTTTTAATGTAAAAATAAAACACGAACATAAATATACAGTAATGATAAAAATGGCAAATAGCTATATTGCAATAATAATATGCATAAAAAACCAGCCAAGTGCGAGTCGGACTTGCGCACGACGGGTAAAAAAACGGAATAGGGTTCCGTTTTACCCTTTAGGTACCTTTAGGAACCCAATTACCTTTAGGAACCCTATTACCTTTTATATTAAATAGATTAAAAATTAAATAGTATTTATTGGTCTCCACTAATGGTAATAGGTAAGTATAAATTCTGGTAATTTTTAGTTTAGTTAAGTAAGCAAAATTTTTGAACCGACTTCAAAAAAGGAGGAGGTTCTTAATTCGTCAGAACCTTTTTCTTTCTTTTTTTTATGTATGTTCACCGATTACTCGAAGACGCCTGAACCGATTTGGAAAATTCTTTTTTTGTTTCAAAGGGTGTTCTTCCCAGGTGGTCCCATTTAAATTTTATCGAAATTGGCCAAGCGGTTTTTAAATAAATGACTTAATCGAATATGTTTTTAAAAATCTTTTCCTCTTACAAATTACCTGCTCATTACGTCTACACTAAAAATGGAAAAATAAAAACTTAAAAAAAAACCGACTTCCAGGCACTAAAAAGTAAAAAATAACTAAACAGGGGTTTTCATTTAGAATAGATACCTAATCTGATATTTTCGGAGTCGGTGTGCTTTGATTTGTATTGACAATTTTGTATTGACAAATCAAAGCACACCGACTCCGAAAATATCTGATTAGGTATCTATTCTAAATGAAAACCCCTGTTTAGTTATTTTTTACTTTTCAGTGCCTGGAAGTCGGTTTTTTTTTTAAGTTTTTATTATAGTATTAAAATATTGACTTTCTTTATTTATTAGAACAAAAAATACAGTGTTAATAAACTTTAATTACATACGAAATAAATATTCACTTAATAGGTAATTATTGTAGACCGTACAAGTCATGTCCGCATCAAAATGTGTCAAAAATGCTAGCTGCATTATGTTTTTTTTATTATTTGGTTAATGTTATTTTAATATACTTTATTATTTATTAGATAGCGTAACTTAGTTTATACAGAGATTACTTCAAAAATATGGTTTTTGATAATATAATTTAGTTCGTTGAAAAACACGAAATTTGTATCGAGTTTTGTCATTTTGAATTTAGGTATAGTTTTTTAATATTTTAATTTCTTTCAAAGATTCGGCCATTAATATAGTAATTTTAGTTTAATCGAAGGAAACTAAATATATATACTTGATATTGACTTAATCTAAAAGAAAGAGATTATTAACAACTACATATGTACATATTATGTGGGTTGTTACAAATCTACATACTACTTAGTGGCAATATGTATTTTTTTATAAATTAACTAGCAGGTCACCTTCGCTTTGCTTGGGTTCGCCCCTAGCCCTGATTCTTTAAATTGACATAACTTTTTTATTTAGGAACTGATTGAAATAAAACAAATACTAAATGTTAAGTGAAGCTTACCACAATACATTAGCGAAAACCGCACCCAAAATTTATCTAAGATTAGCGCGCACAAACGCATAGACAAATAGACAAAAAGACTAAAAATCATTGTTTTGGGTTCTATTGCGTTAATAAAGATCCCCAATAATAGTTTTTCTCAAATATCTTCCATGTACAGACACCGACCAGTTACAATTTTATTATACATATGTATAGATATCGCTTAACTTAATTTAATATAACTGACCCGGCAGAGTTATCCTATCCCATTTTCAATAGATTTATTTTTAATCCTTAAGGTTATATTAAAATTATTTTGAGAAAACTTTCAGTTTCTCTTGAATTTCTCAAATTTCCGAACAACTTTTTTTATTTTCCCTTTAAAACCTTATTCAAACTTTAACGAACATTATAAAAAATAGCCAAATCGGTACAGACGTTCTTAAATGTTGCGATACCAAGAATAGAATTTTATTTCTATAAAGTAGGTAGGTACGTATTTATAGATAAAAAAGTATAATAAAGTATTTATACATAAAAAGAAAGTATGTATTTAGAGATAAAAATTGCACTAGTCACTGTCCTGCCCATAACATAATATCTCTTATACAGGATAAGACACAAGAAATCACGTCTAACTGTCTATCCATCGCCTACCGACCACTTCGTATTTAGTTAAAAAATGGTTAATTATCGAATATCTATAGTTTCGCATTAATATTAGTTTGTAGGAATAAAATATCTTTATAATTTTAGCGACTCACCCTCGTTTTACTCAAGAGCCTATCTAGATAGATGCCTTTAGTATTTATAATATTATATACAGCCAGCATACCTTTTGATACAAATTTTATTACTAGCAAAAGTACATATATCTACATACTTAAGATCAAAGCCATTTAAACATGAAACAAACATACACACATACAAACGTTATATGAATTTTACAAGCTCAAAGTGAAGTTAAAATATACATCAAAATATAATATAAAGGTATGCAGATAACATATCAATGACCGCCCTTGACCCAACTCTGACTCCTATGAACTGAATACCGTTAAATCACTTATAGTATTTAGCTAAGACCTAGGTCACACGTAATATGGGAATCAATTAAATGTCAACGTATAGGTACGTTGTAGAGTTATGAAAACATCGTTTCTTTTAACACTATTTTACTTTGTTTACATATTTATTTCAAACTTGAGATTTGAAGTGTAGCTATTATCTATACCTACAAGTAATAAAATTCTGAGTTGAATCTGTACATTAAATATTTTTTTGAAAAATCTTATTGAAATAGTCATTATTATAGATACAGAGGCCGAATCTATAGTTTTTAGAATTATCTGTCTGTCTGGGATCGCATCTTAAGAAAACCATTGGACAAATTTTGATGAAATTTGGTATGATGATAGCTGGTTATCCGGGTTAACATATAGGATACTTTTTACTGCGGGAAAATATCATAAAGATAATAACATAAGCATCTCTGGGAACTTGAGATGGGACTTGAATGTATTTATCAATTATAGTTAAGTAAAAATAAAGGAATGAAACTTTTCTCATTTCAAAGGTACAGCATTAAGGTTTATACACTTAGATATACCCCATTGGTTCATTACGTATTAGAACTACGAAAATATCATGAGAGTATGAGAATTTCTAGAAAAGTATCTTTAAACTATAGCAGCTCAATCGATTTGAGTGAAATTCAAAATTGACACGTAGAATAGTTTTTATTACAATCATTAAATACAAGTATCTATACAGATAAATAAAATTGATGTGTCTGTTTGGAATGTCAAAATAACAGCTTTATACTAAATGCATATGGAATTATATACGGTACTTATAAGAAAAACACAATTTTTAAAAATGTTGTCTGTCTGTCTCTTTGTTTCGGCTAATCTCTGAAACGACTGGACCATTTTTAACGGGACTTTCACTGGCAGATAGCTGATATTATAAGGAGTAACTTAGGCTACTTTTATTTTAGAAAAAGTATTAGGGTTTCGCTCAAAAAAGTCGCTAGGTAAAAGGGTAAGTCGCTAGTCTATAATAAAAATCCTTGCTTTTGAAGAGACTAATTTTCTCACGCAGACCCACTCACGTAGCACGTTGATAAAATATAGCATATATTATTTTATTTATACATAGTGTTTCTACCTAAGCCTATTCCAAAATTGTTTTAGCTTTTGCAAAGACATCTCTATATACAGATAAACAAAACATTTTCCTCCGCAGTATAAATAAATCAAAACAATAAGTTAGAACATAAGTAAATACGTAATAATTTTACACACCATTTTATGTCGTTCGTCCTTTACCCGGCAGTCGGTCGTCAACTGACCGCTACATGTAGGGTTATCACAGGCTAAATAATTATACATAATTGATTATCCTTATTATGAAACACAAATATGAAATAACACAACGCAGTACATCAACAACGCTATAAATAACTATTATTAACGAAACAAAACACTGGAATCCATAACTTAATAATTAAAAAAAAATCCATTTTTTTTAAATTAAACACATTCATAGCTATAGTTCGTCAAAGTTTTACAGTAACTGATACAATAAATAAAATTCACTATCTGAATGAAAGTCTCAAAATGCTGGAACTTGTTTCTAATATTTAAGGGAACTGTATTCCCATGGAAATAATAAATAAATCTCGTTTCTATCTTTTCATCATATTCCCATGACACTGACGACCTCAAAACACCCATAAAATCAAGTTTTACACAAATAGGCCAAATAAACTGGTTAATTCAAGTTTAATTCTGATCGATCCTAAGAAAGTTTCTTTTCTTTAAATCTACATTATTTCTTAACTTGTTCGTTCGGACAGGTCTTCTTATTTGAAAGGGGTTGAAAATACGATAGCAAAATGTATACAAAGGGGTTGACTTGCATTCTTTTTTATGAAGAATTATTTCTTATCTAATCTTTCTTGAATAATAAACCGGCTGAGTGCAATGGAGCCGCACCTTAAAAAAGTTTGCAATTTTTAATGATTTATTTATTTATGTGTTTATAGATTAATAATAATATTTTTTAGTTTTGTACTAAGCTCATTTTTAGGGTTCCGTACAAAAGGGCAAAACGGAGCCCTTATTACTAAGACTTCGCTGTCCGTCCGTCTGTCTGTCTGTCCGTCTGACACCAAGCTGTATCTCATGAACCGTGATAGTTAGACAGTTGAAATTTTCACAGATGATGTATTTCTGTTGCCGCTATAACAACAAATACTAAAAAACAGAATAAAACAAATATTTAAGGGGGGCTCCCATACAACAGACATGATTTTGTTGCCGTTTTTATATATAATGGTACGGAACCCTTCGTGTCGGAGTCCGACTCGCACTTAGCCGGTTTTTATTTCTCTCTTTAGATGCATTCTTAAATCAATTTAGATTTATAATTAATGCCACGGAAACCACTTAATGTTTTGATATAAAAAGTAAAGTATGTATATCCATGAAGTATTTAACCTATGGCCTATAAACTATACTTGCCTTTCTTTCTAAAATACAATGCTATTTTGCCGCGGGAAAGATAAAAGATAAACAATATATTTTTACGAGAGTACTTATAATAATATTATATACTTATCTATTATACAAACATTTTCTTTTACCTAATTATATTTTTGTTTATTGTAAATGAAATATTAAACCCACTCCTTGAAATTAAAAACTAATGTCGGAATATGATATTATTGTGGACTAGCGATTTACCTCCACTTCACTCAGGTGCGTTCCTAGATACGTTTTAATTTTTTTGAGCGAAATCCTAATTCTTTTTCTAAAATAAAAGTAGCTTAAGTTAGTCCTTATAATATCAGCTATCTGCCAGTAAAAGTCTCCTTAAAATTGGTCCAGCCTTTTCGGAGATTAGCCGGAACCAACAGACAGATAGACAAAAATTTAAGAAATTGTGTTTTTCTTATAAGTACCGTATATAATTTCATATGCATTTTGTATAAAGCTGTTATTTTGACATTACAAACTGACACTTCAATTTTATATATCTGTATAGATTAAACAATTGCATACTTGTGTCAGTGTATAACAATTAATTGTACATTTAATAATATATTTTATTGAATTAAATGCATATAAAAATATCTATCTTTTACAACCTTATTTCTTATGAAAGAATAAGGGAACGATTCTTGTGAGAAATATCGAGTCCTTTGAACATGTCATAGAACAGGTTACCCATTATGTTTTTTTTTGTATAGGTACGAATAAAATATACCTTGAAAAAAATATATTTTATATAGGTATAAATAAGAATTGAGAACTAAAAAAACTGTTTGTGAAAATTACCTTCCGACTGCAGCTCCGCTTCTGAAATTGATAAAAAACTTTTATCTCTAAGCTTTTTAAATTTTATCAATAAAGCTTTTTTTTTCGTATCGGTTTATCAGTTTCAGAGATAAATATACATACCTATATGTATACCTACAAGAATTAAAACCTGCAGCATAATATAACATATTATCCAATGGTACCTATTATAATGTACGAAAATAAAATAAATATCAATGAATTATAATCTTACTTCTTACTAATATTATAAATGTGAAAATTTAGATGGATGTTTGGATGTTTGTTACTCAATAACGCCAGAACGGCTAAACGGATCTGTATGAAATTTGGCACAGAGATAGATTATAATCTGAAACAGCACATAGACCGTTCCCGTGGGATAGATTTGTTTCTGTTATTCCGCTAGTAATAAAATAAAAATATCATTAACATTTTAGTATACTACGGAGAAAGACTAAAGTAAATGATTGCTCAACTGGCACGCTTTGAAACCATTAATAAGAAAATTGAATTGATAGTACATGATTTTTTTATATTAAGTATAATAATAATTAGATATGTAGTTTAATAAAAGTAGGTACTAGTAGTATTTTTGTAAAATATTTAGGTATAACTTATAGCCAATAACCTTCATTCAAACTAAAACCGTATAATAATCCGTATAGAGCTTTTAAGAATAATTTAAAGATAGATTCAAACAAATCATTATTTTATACCTATGCACTGATTTAAACACAATATAGGTATTTCTATTTATTGGCATCAATCTGCTGAACATCATTTCTCTTTTGTGTTTAAGCTTTGATAAGTCAACCAGTTACATTTATTAGAACAGTTAAATATAATACAAAAAAAGAAAAAAGGAAATAGAATAAATAACAAGTTTATTTATTTGTTACTTACGTAAGTACCGACGTAAAAATAAAATAACAACAGCTAGTAGATGAAAGGTTTAGTATAACAACATAGATTGGCTTAATTTTTTAATGTTCATATAAATAAATTCCTAGCTCTCTTTCTTCTTATTATAAAAAAAAAACATTTTTTTTTATCTTAGTACAATTTTTTAATAATCTAAAATAATATAAATATATATACCTATAGGTACCTATAATGTTATTATTTAAATTTGCTTTGACACTAAAAAAATAAAATAGGAAGCAATTATAACATAATAAACATTAATGAAACAAAGATAAATACATAATAAATAAATACATATTAATTATTAGCTGTAAATAAGGTCATAAATTATAATTATTCACAATGCAATCACAATTTTATTAAATATGTACAATTAAAAAATTAAAATATTATATTACAGCCTCTTTCAAAAGCACTAAATGAAACACAAATAAAATACATATTATAAAACATTTTCCCAAACCCATTTCTAGAATAAACAATAACATTAAATGCCATCGTACAATAAAATTAACATTTCAAGCAAAAAAGCGCACCTCATGTATAACACAAAAGCAGTCATCTTATTAGACAACTCTACACAAATTCTCATACAAAATGTTCATCCAGTTGTGAAGCGCTTGCATCGCTTTAAGGGGACCGTATAATATAAACACCCCTTTTCCTAAGAGAAATTCAAATTTCAGCCGCCATCTTGCGCAAGACGTCGATATAGAGTAACTAGCATTTTTTTCGTAGAACGTCTTAAGTTAAATATTTTTACGCCACTATAGTCCGTACGACGTCACCTTACGCTACTGAATCGCTCGTGTAAAAATGTTACTCTACACCGTCTTCACTACTCTATGAAAAGGAACAAAACTATTCAAACTAGTTCTAGTTTGAATTATATGCTAATAAAAATAGAGTTAAAAATGGCATGCCTTAAAATTGCATATATGGCATTATATTTTCGGGCGACTAAAACTAAGTTAACAATAGTTATAGCATGTATAGTGCTGACTCCTTCTACTAACTATATCAATAGCGTGTAAGAGAGAGACAAATATGCTTAAGTTGATACAATTTTATGGGCGTGGTTAAATAGTTTGATAGTGAAGTTCGGAAGAAGTTTGAAAAGGGTAGGTTTTTATTGGATTTTCGTAATGGGAGCTGAAATGTCGGTTTTGGAATTTCAAGATGTCTGCTCTTTGGTAATTTAATGTTTCTTATAATTGTTTAAAAAATGCTCATAAGTTACCTGAAAAAAAAAAATTTTGTTAAACTATTAGGGGACTATTTTTTTAAAGACATATCTAATTTTTAAATTATAATACCATAATATTAAAAAAAAAATCGTTAAAGTCAAGAAAGATTCAAGAAGAATTTAAGAAATTCAAAAAGATAACAACAAACTCCAATAACAACAAAAATCTAATAGGACTATTTTACTATTAAGAGCAAACATTAAACTCTTATAAGTGAAAAAGTCCTATTTTCCTGTAGTAAAACACTTATTCCATATACAAATAAGTATGTTTTTTATACCTATACATACATATATACATATCTACCTTTATAAAAATGCAATCAAATTATTCATTTAATGACGGAAAGTTTACAATAATGTACTACTTATATAGCAGACTAGCAACTCACCCTCGCTCCGCTCGGGTTCGTCCCTAGATACGTTTCAACGTTCAGTATAGATTTCTCAGAAATTAGATATTTTCCGGCAGTAAAAAGTATCCTATATGTTGACCCAGAGCTATCACTAAACCAAATTCCCTCCAGTGGTTTTTTTGTGATGCGGTAACAGACAAACAGACAGACAGACAGACAAAAATTCTAAAAACTGTAGATTCGGTCTCTGTATCGATAATAATGTCTATTTCAATAAGATTTTTCAAAAAACATATAATGTACAGATTCGGCTGGGTTACAGTTGTATTATATGTATAGATTTATTATATGTATGTATAGCCAGAGGTATCTAGTATATATGTATATATCTCGACCGAGTTTAAATGACATTTTAAATGAGAGTCAACACCCATCCTTATTTGCTAGTTTGGAAGAATAAACATAAGTCATAACTATCAACTTATTCAAGATAGTATAAAATTAAGTATTGCTTCTATACTAAAGTTAAACAAAAATGTATCCTTTTTCTGGTTAAGTATCTTTTCACTGCTTATAAATTATTTGAATTTGATGATGATTTAAATACTACAATTATTATTATTTTTTTTGGAAATATTTATAAGATTTACCTGCACTTGGCCAGCGTGGTGGACTATGGCCTGATCCCTTTGTACTGAAGGGAGGCCCGTGCCCAGCAGTGGGACGTTAAAAAGGACTGAATACATACATTGCAGGAAGTATTCAATAAATATTTTATTCTTATAGGAGTTAATATCAATTGTGGAAAATATCTTTAAGACTTAAGTTAACATAAATAAAATCACATTACTAATAGTACCTGCCGAGCGAGCTTCGCTCGGTGTTCTTTTTTGTTATATCATATTTTTTAGATAAAAAAAAAAAACTAAAAACTTGGATAAATACAAAAAAATAGTAGAACTTTGTATCCAATATCCAATATGATCCATATAATGTTAATTTTGCACCTTGGTCGCTTGACCACGATGCTTATGCCTGACTGTAAGAAATACGAACATAAATATCGAACATATTCTACGTAGAATAATGCAAAAGAAAACCGCATGTAAACTCGAAAACACGCGTTTTCCTAGACATGAGACTAATCTAGATCGATTTTTCACCCCCGAAAGCCCCCCCATACCAAATTTCAGCGAAATCGTTAGAGCCGTTTCCGAGATCGCCGGTATAAATAAATATATAAAAATATAAATAATTGCTCGTTTAAATATATTAGATAAATGGGAAAATTTGTAGATGTATATCTGAAAGAACCTAACAAGTTTTCGAAAGACAGGTGCAGTCCGCCAACCCGCACTTGGCCAGCGTAGTGGGCTATGGCCTGATCCTCCTCGTATTAAAGCCCGAGCCCAGCAGTGGGACGGTAAAAAGGGCCGAATACATACACAATACATACAACTTTTTTCTTATCATAGAAATCAGATATATTCGATGGTGAGATAACATCTACTATATTATAAGAGTCAAAAAATATATAAATACATATACGAGTATGTACCTACATTCCAACAGGTTAAAAGAAAGTTGGAGCTTTACTTTATAAAATAACTAAAATAAATAATAATAAGAAAGACAACTCTAATCCATCCATCATCTCCAACAAATCTATCCCACGAGAACCGTATATTTTTCCGGGATAAAAAGTAGCCTATTTGTTATCCTGATGTATGAATTATATTATTGTAAAGTTTCAATAAAATCCAATCATAGCATTTGTGCACTAAGCTGTATAAGTTACTATAGTTTTTTAACTATCCCACGGGAGCTCTTTAATTTTGATTTTGATGAAAGTATCTAAAATGTTGACCGGGGATGTAAGGTATCACATTCAACAGTTTCGGAGATTAGCCCGTACAAACAGACAGAGAAACCAAAAAAAATGAAAAAAATTGAATTTGTTCTATTTCTTTTCTTACATCCCCCTGAGTCGGTTTTTAGCATTTTTTTTCTATGTACAGACATTCGAACTCTACAGTTTTATTATATATGTAGATTATAAATGAAATGGTAAACTGTGACTTTATTGTTTTCAGCTAATATATTATATAAAATACGATGATGATACGAGAGTATTTTTAATACTTTTTTATATTAACGCCATAATCTGTCCGGATTTTTTCGTTGATTTATTTTGATTTTGGTTCACGACGTTTAGAATGCGTTACAGCTATCATGGTCACGGGAGAGACTTTTTTTTTTATGTGACTAAGGGGGCAAGCGAGCAGGAGGCTCACCTGATGAAAGGTGATCACCGCCGCCCATGGACATCTACAAAACCGCAAGGCTTGCAAATGCGTTGCCGGCCTAATATCGACGTCTAAAACCTTACACCTATTACGAGAACAAAATTTACAGTTTCAAGCAAGTACAGATTTATTAATAAAAACACTCATATATGGTTTCCACACAACGTTATATACAAAATGATATTTCTAATCACGGTAATCAGCAAAAATAATAAGTAATTTCACGCTGTAACTGTTTTGTTTCAATAACGTCTGTACTTCGTAATAGGTAGGTACTTCGTAATAATTTTTACACCTAATTAAGTATCGATTTTTTTTTGTGGGCATATTAAATGTTGATTAGTAATTTACCCCTTGAGTACATTTTCGAAATAAAACAAATATTTTAAATATTATTATTTCGATGATAACTAGAGACTAATGGTTAGCTAAAAATCTATACATATAATAAAATTGTAGAGGTCTTATGTCTGTACATAGAAAAAAAATGCTAAAAACTGAGTCAGGGGGATGTAAGAAGAGAAATAGAACAAATCCAGATTTCTTTCAATTTTTGTGTTTCTCTGCCTGTTTGTCTGTTTATACGGGCTAATCTCGAAACTGTTGGACCGATTTAAATGAAATTTTGCATAGTGGTATATCCCCGGTCAACATCTTAGATACTTTCTATCCCGGAAAATTAAAGAGTTCCCGTGGGATAGTTAAAAGAGTATAGTAATTTATACAGTTTAGTACAAAAAAGCTACTGATTTAATTATAATGAAACTTTACAATAATATAGTTCATACATCAGATTAACAAATAGGCTACTTTTTATCCCGGAAAAATGTACGGTTCCCATGGGATAGATTTGTTTTTGTTTGTCTAGAGGCGAAGCGAGGGTGAGCCGCTAGGTATAAAATAAATTTTGAAATGTTTTCTATGTAAAATAAAAGGTCATCGAAAAACCTGAAGTACCTAAGTCTATCTGCTTAGGTACTTAAGGTCGGAGCCATACATACATATACTTAGAATAGCTGCATATCTGTATGTCTCTGACTACATAATACCATGTTCCTTGGTCAACTTGTTCTCTTCTTTTTAGTTCACTTTTTACACGATCAGGTTTTTTATTTTTGTATTTTATAAACATAAATACACAACCTCTTTGGGAGCAAAATCGATGAAATCAATTTTTTAAGGAATACCATACTATTTACAATCAGGAAAAGGAGTTATTATGACAATTTAAATAAAAATGTAGTTCTTAGTGTTTTTTAAGTTATAATTATCTTAATATCTTTTAAAAACCGCTAAAGTTATTCACAAATCCTAGTTTTAGTTGTTTCTATGAATATTGAATAGAAACGATTCACTTTTGCCAGTAAAAGTGACACGTTAAAGGTATGGTCATAAGTTAACAAACGTAGCTATTAATTACGTAGTGCGGTTTGTTTGGAGCTAGACATTCTGGCGATTGGTGACACTCGGACAGCGGACGCTGTGGAGTCACTTTGATTTATTATGTCTTAAATTTTTTGTCTAATTTATATTATTTTGATTTATCCAATATTAATTTTAAAATTAATTAATAAATCTGTTTCAAAATGTTATAACATTCTTTCTTCTCAGTCGTGCACTCTTGGCAGAGTAGTCGCAGTCATGTCTCGGTTGGGTCTTGCGCAACCGCTTCTCTCATGATGACATCGTGACTTTCTTGATCTTAATAACATAACTTACATAAAATAACATAACTGCATTTTTTATGCATTTTTGCTTGGATGATTGATATAAGGAGAAACCAAGGGCAGTATCGCTTCATCCAAATTTAATACACAAACTTCAACTTTTAATACAATTGTAGGTATATTATAGATTAAGTTAATATTTTCTTGAGTTATTTTAAAAGTCTCCAAAGTCGATATTAGTTAAATATATTATTTTATGTCAGAATCGAGATTCGTCGATCGTCGATCGTCGATTCATCACGAGATGTTTTTTATCTCGAGATATCGTTTAATTTATACACATATTTGGCACACCTTCAAATGAATTTAATTTTGAATCTGATAAATATTTTACAATTTACACACATTCTTAAATTGAAATATAGAAGTAAGACAATTAATAAATATAAGGCAAATGCCGGAACGTATAAAACAATAATATTATTGTTATTGTATAAGTTAGGCGACTCTACAGATCTGTCGGGGTCATTGCCCGGTCACTCGAGTGGCCCACTGCCGACGGATTGATGGCTCACACCTACGTACGGCGTGTTTATGTTATAATAGGTTGCTTTGCTAAACTATTTCATCTTTAACTGGCTTCATGTCGATTACATTTTACGAAATTCATTTAATTTAGATAAAAGTATTTTTGTATGGATAATTAATAGTCGAAAAGTTAATAAAACATTTTATCAACATAGTCTCTCCCGTGACTATAATTGCTGTAAAGCATTCGAAACGTCCGGAACCAAAAATCAAAATAAATCCGTGAAAAAAACCGAAAAGATAGTTTTATTTAAAGTGTCAAATATTCGCGTAAATCTAAGAAAATATATTACATACCTATAAATGTATATACATTTATATACAACTTATTTTTTTTAAGTATACATTAAACTAATAGCAAAAATTGTTATAAATTATAATATAATACATACTTAATATTTTGAAATTGGCTTATACTAACCTACTAATTGATTTATATTGGGTTGACTCTAAGAGATCTCTTTTAGAGATAAGTCCTATGTCTCCTTCAGTTTCAATGTATTTTTTAATGATTGTTTAGTGTATTAAAGAATATAATAATAATATACTTAATATTAATTATTATCTCACCTCTCATTTTTAATTACGCATTCATGATAATATAATATCACTAGCGACTCACTCTCGCTTCGCTTCTGGTTCGTCCCTAGACAAAAACAAGTCTATCCCACGGGAACCATTCATTTTCCGAGATGATATATAGCCTAAAACATTCCTCGATAAATGGACTATCCAACACAAAAATAATTTTTCAATTGCAACCAGTAGGTACTTCCTGAGATTAGCGCGTTCAACAAAAAAAATAAACAAACTCTTCAGCTTTATAAAATTATATTAGTATAGATAATAATTCCATCAATAACGAAACATTGTTAATGTTAAAATAATTAAAAAAAAACTACATATTAGACTAGACTAAGCGAAGGAGACTAGGGATTAAAAATGTGCCAAAGAAATAGATGTATATACATACATACACTCGAAAAATCATGGCACAGTCGGATAATAAAGTTCCTTTTAAAATTGGTTTCATTTTACTTCAACACGTCATTCAGCATTACATTTTACATTATAGTAATTTATTATTTTCATATTTAAATATTATAAGAATGTACAGATAATGATGTATCAGGGTTATATTTTTTACACCTTTCCTAGTCAAGTTGACTTTTTGCCATCAATATTGTTAAAAGAAAATTAAAAAATATATAAAAATTACATAATAATATTCTGACTGCATTCATAATACTAAAATCTGTAATTTCTATGGTTTGTTTGTTTTATTTTGGCAATAGCCATATGTTCTGTCTTATTTAAGTGTGTATTTAAATTTTAAATAAAACTATCGTTTCGGATTATTTCGCGGATTTATTTTGATTTTTGGTTCCCTGCTTTGGTTTGGTTTGGTTGGGAACCAAAAATCAAAATAAATCCGCGAAATAATCCGAAAAGATAGTTTTATTTAAAATGTCAAATATTCGCGTAAACCTAAGAAAGTATTATGTGTATTTAAAGTTTTCTCTAAACCTTGAAAACCAAAATTTTATTGAAACTTATATTAATTCCTTAATTCTCACGCTTGAGGCTAGAAGTAATAATTTAAAGAAATAAGTCATCCTCTGTTCTGTTTTAACCCACACGATGTCTGGTTATTTGTATATATATATCTATAATACTTTCTTAGATTTACGCGAATATTTGACATTAAAAAAAAATGTTTAGAATTAAAATCAACAAATATTGCAAAGTAATTTGGTGCCATTTTTGAAATCATTTTGTAAAATTGTGGGTAGGCACTGTTTGTAATAAGTATATAATGATCTTTGAGACGTCTAAAACCTTAGTCTCCTCTGCTGTAAAACAATCGAAACGTCGGGAACTAAAAATAAAAATAAATCCGCGAAATAATCCGAAAAGATAGTTTTATTTTAAATATCTACATTTTTTATTGTGCTACGTAAGTAAATAAAAAATAAAACAATTATATACGACGACCATTTTTACAAGGATTTATCATTCAGCTAATATAAAGTAGAATATCTTTGTCACTCATTGTCGCCTAAACTATTTACATACGTGTATGTTAAAAATCATAATCCATTGTTTATTGTATGAAAGTAGGATGTACCAACAGACACACTTTCAAAACAATGTTTTAATATGACATTTACTTTTTTAAAATAATCATTATAGAACTTTTATGGGGGAAAACAAGAGAATGAATTAATATTTTGTACTTGTTTTTAGAATAAAATATATATAGATAATAATTGAATTAAAAATATAGAAAACAAACCAGCATTTAAAGTAGGTATATGGTAAGATAAGTTTTTAAAATTATTCTGATTAGTATTTTCATGTATTTTTTACAGTTAATAACAAAATGTCAAATTATTTACTCTCTAAGCTTGGAATCACTAAGTGTTGAATTTTAAATCCTCTTCTTAGCATTTATTAGAAGTATTTCCAACGGGTTCTAAAGCAAAATTTAGTTCAGCCGCTTAAAGTGTGTTTATGTTATGGTTTGCAATTTATAAGGAATACAAAGTTATTACAATCTGGTTTTGCTGAAAAGTATTGTTTTATTTAAAATTCTTATACAAAATTTCTTATATAAACGAATATGTTTTTCTAAGTTTGTAAAATATTTTTTTATTTTATTTTATAGAAACTTCTGAAAAATATTTTTTATGATAATTCTATTTGACGCTAGGTGGCGTTGTATAGAAATACCCAAAGTAATATATAAATACTACTATATGCAGTGAATATTATTTAAAAAAGTACGTAAATAAAACCATACTTTTTTAATTTTTAAATTACTTAAGTTAATTCAATATTGTAAACTAATATTTAATAATAATTTGTAAAAGAACTATTCGACAATAGATGGCAGAACAATCTTGGATAGATGGCGCTTATTAAATTATTTTGTTCGACGATAGATGGCGCTTGACGTCCTGAAAAATACACATTCAAATTATCACCACAATTTAAATTATCAAGAGACTTAACATCAACACCCGGACAAAATCATTGAGAAAATGAAGGCTTAAATTGAAAATCTAACTCTTAAGGGTAAAATCTCAAAATGTTTTTATGGAAAATTATCTTTTCACAATTAAATTCTAAATGCTTTAGAATTTCTAAAAACATTGGAAAAATAACATACTAGTGAAAGCCGAATAGGTTGTTAGTAACTAACAATTTTTGATAGTAAGATTTAATAGATCAAAATCTTAAAAAAAAAATCATTATTAAAAAATATGACACATATCACACAGCGAAACAATTT
Source organism: Fabriciana adippe (assembly GCA_905404265.1). Classification (NCBI taxonomy): domain Eukaryota; kingdom Metazoa; phylum Arthropoda; class Insecta; order Lepidoptera; family Nymphalidae; genus Fabriciana; species Fabriciana adippe. The sequence continues at coordinate 7,912,719 of FR990009.1, forward strand.
TCATAAATTGTAATTAATTCTTGTTGGGAGTTAACGTTGAACTAAAAAGAGGATTCTTACAGTAATATATCTATTCTGCGCAGTTATAATCTTACAAAGTATTATTTATTATTTAATTAAATTATATAATTTAATATTAATTAATTTTTAATTAGTAATACTAATAGTAATTTTGAAATAAAATATTAAAAAAGTTGTTTGAATAAGGTACCTACTCGTAAAATGAATATGCAAGTTCATATAAAGTCTCCATTTTTAAATTTAAAAACTATTTTTATTCTTTTCTTATTTTTAACTATTATTAGTTCCATTATTTAGTTATTTTTATAACAACTAATATCATTTTAACCGTATAATGCATAAAAAATAGAACGTCCATTCAACCCTCAAATTCCCACACTGACCGCTGTCCGGTTTAGCCCCTCGTAAAGAAACCTGTTATTTCCTTAAAGAAATCCATCTTTAAACTTGATTTAATTCTCACAGTGGATATTCCTTTTGTCAATTAGAATCTTCATTTTTTTATAATAAAAAAAAAGTGTATAATTAATAAATTCCCAAGATATATGAGAGAGACTTATAAAGTTTAAAATTGTAGTTTGTTTGAATTTTCCATTATTTAGATTGTATTTTTATTACTATAAGAGTATAATATATAAAATGAAAAAGTAAATTAGTAGATATTTAAAAATATAAAATTAAAATATGTAACGAATTTTTATTTCATTAACCCTTATGTTAATCATATTTTTCTGAATCAACAAACCATTATTTTATATATATATATATATATATATATATATATATATATATATATATATATATATATATATATATATATATATATATATATTATGTTACTCAATCACACCAGAACGGCTGAAATGATCTGGATGAAATTCGGCACAGAGATAGTTTATAGTCTGGAATTACTATTGCATAATTTACTTTTTACACGAATAAATTCCTGTGGAATAGATTTGTTTTTGTTTCTCACTAAGGGCGAATCCGAGCGAAGTGAGGGTGAATTGCTAGTACACCATAAAACAAACCCTTTACGAGAATCGAAAATCGAATCTAGAATTTCCGTTACAGTAAATTAACGGAAGTCAACTTTCTATCAAGGTACTGGGTTATATATTCTCTAATAATATATTTTTTAAATATAATCTTAAATGTAAGTTTTGAAATAGAACTGGTTAAATGTGAATTTAACTCGTATTGCAATTATTTATATTTGCCAATAAAGTAGAATCATATAAATTAGTGAACGAGTTCGTTCACATCTGGCCATTTTATTTGTACTTTTACTTTAAAAGTTCCTACTCATAACAAACTTGATGCTATTATGCATGTTTTAAATTACTTTTCTCACCTATAGATTTACTCAAAGCAACATCTACATAAATAATAAAATTCTAACTAAGTCGAATTGTACATTAAATATTTTTTGGAAAATTTTATTGAAATGATCATTATTATCGATACAGAGGCTGAATCTATAGTTTTTACAATTTTTTCTGTCTGCCTGGGAACACATCACAGAAAACTACTGTACAGATGTTGACGAAATTTGGTATGTTGATGTCTGGTTATCCGGGTCATTTTAGGGTATTTACTTTTTACTGCGGGAAAATACCTCATCTCTGAGAATTCTAGATATTCTAACCGTTGAAACGTATTCTATACATAACTTGATCCTAAGAGCAAAATAATATACCAAAAATTGGTTTTAATCCTTTAGATACTTAACCCTGACATTAAAACGGTAATTTTACTTTCTCAAGTAATTTTTCTTTCTTTTCAAGTCAGATAAAGCGAAAAAAATGATAAATAATATGTTATTGTTATTCAAATCCAAATCATTTGTAATATCTTGACCGCTGTCCGTTACGCAGGGTTACTTAGCCCTTATAAGAAACCAGTAGCCTTTCAAAGACTCTAAAAACCTGTTTTGATTCTCACACTGGACATTAGACCATTATTTATTTCAGTTTACGTTCAAAGAGTGAAGGATGTTCATAATGTCTTAGCTAAGTTACACAGTTAAAAATTTAATACATATATCTATACTTATATTATAAATGAGAAAATGTGTTGGTTCGTACATCTTTCACGTATGGTGTAATATGAACCAACATATTAGAGTGATTTTTGTACAGAGATAATTCGCGAAATAAAAAGTGATAAGCCTCTTTATTGATTTTTTAATATACTAAGTGATTGTATGAAGAAGTCTTGCTTTGACGCGCAAGTTTCAGATAGGACTTCAGCGAAGCATGGGCGGCTTACTAGTGAATGTACCTAGGATATATGTAGGTACAACGTAAAAGAATGTACGTATGGAAACTATTTGTGAATTAAATGTTTTAATATCAACAAATCATTTTTTTAATGTAAATACTTATTTAGAATAGTTATACTTACTATAGAAAATATCTTAATTTTCAAGAGTAATTTCATATTATCTACGTGAAAGGATATGAATATATGTCAAATGTTTTACACGAATGTTTCTGCGTGGGACGGGAGGAAAAGAAGATTTTAAATTATTTAAAGCAAAATTTAAGCAAAATTTCAATAATAAGCTTAATGCATAATATGCAGATGAGGTATGTTTAAAAATTAATTATATCATAATATCGATTTAAGAAATACCAATAAAAACAAATTCCATTTATACAATACGTAGACATGCAGGTCTCCTCACGATGTTTTCCATTAACCGTTTGACCGTTTCCGTTTCCGTTAACCGAGAAGTGGTAGTAAAGCTGATGATGAATGATTCGCACCCGAAAATATCCGAGGTGCTAGACCCGGGATTTGAACCCGCTTCACTTGGTTTCCCAAGCGAGCTGTTACCATTGGGCTACCACTGTCTACTGTACTATGGATTTCAATTAATACACTATAATAATATTGTACCGTTTTATAATATTAATAATAATTACCTCAACTGGCTTCTTTAAAGACAATAGAGAAAACGATAAAATAATAATATCAAATATTATTATTGCGTAGTTTATTTTTATATAATTGGTCCGCTCCTACGAGGAATCTTGCATTGCTGTTAGACACCTTATAATCATCCTCAATAAACAGGTACTAAAATTAAAATATATTTTTTAAATTTATCTAGTATTTCCAGATATTTGCTTATTCAAAGAAACAAACAAAAAATAAGCTTAATTAAAATAATATAAGTATTGACTAGCAATTTATCCTCGCTTCACTTGGGTGCATCTCTAAGCTGGAATAGTTTAAGAACGACTAAAAACAAACGTTTTAAGAAAAAAATATTTTTTTACGCCAATACCTAACCTTTGCAGGCGTATACAGAATAACCCACGATAGTTTCATCATAATCGGATCAATAGTTTAGTAATGCATAAAGGACAAACATATGAACATTCATTTTTATTTATATAGATATCTATCTATCTAGATTATAACACAAAGTGACCTATAAACATCTAAGAAACAACTCCAGCCCAAACAATATTAATTTAAGCGTTACTTAAGTTAAAGGCATAATTACACAAGTTTCTTGAGAATTCATTATTTCTCGGCAGGTGGCTGGGCAGACAGCCTGCCGTAGCCATAAATCGTGCCGCTGTAAACGAGAAAACGTAATGAAACTGCTTGCATTTTCTCCTCCGCATCAGTCAGAGCGTTCGGTGGTGAGAGATGTGTATATGAAATTTTATTTCTGTAATTTATACAGATATAATTGAAGTGTCTGTTTGTAATGTCAAAATAATAGCTTCATACTAAATGTTTATGGAATTATATACAGTAATGATAAGAATAATACAATTTTTAAAATTTTTGTCTGTCTGTCCGTCTGTCTGTCCGTCTGTCTGTCTGTCAGTTTGTTCCGGCTAATCTCTAAAACGGCTGGATCAACTTTAACGGGACTTTCACTGGCAGATAGCTGATATTATAAGGAGTAACTTAGGTTACTTTTATTTTAGTTAGTTAATTAGTTATAGATAAAAATAGATGAAATTTAAGATTTGTAGGTAAAAAAAATTTTTAATGGTATAAATTAATGCTGCTTTATATATTTAAATAATGTGTTTTATTTTTATTGTTAACTAATGTCAAAATAAGTCTAGCCATTTCGGATATTAGCCGGAACAAACAAACAGACAGACAATAATTTCAAAAATTGATTTTTTAAGTACCGTATATAATTTTATATAGATTTAGTAAAACGCTGTTATTTTAACATTACAAACAGATACTTCAATTTTATTTATCTGTATATATAGTTTCCTCACTTCTTTTTGTTCGTGTAAAGCTATTAATACTTAGTTAAGCTATATACATAATAGCGACTCATCCTCGCTTCGTTTCGGGTTCGTCCCTAGACAAAAACAAATCTATCCCACGGGAACCGTGTATTTTTCCGGGATGATAGCCTATAGCCTTCCTCAGTTAACGGGCTATCTAATGCGAAAAAAAATCAAATCGTATTAGTAGTTTCTGAGATTAGCGCGTTCAACCAAACAAACAAACAAACAAACTCTTCAGCTTTATAATATTAATATAGGTAATAATTAATTATTAGACAATAATTTAATATGTTTAAAATAACGTATTGATCAATGACATAAAAAGACTTTACTAAGTTTATACGAGCTCTCGAATTCTAACCTCGAATACATAAGACACTCACCTTTACTAAAAACACTCATGACCTTAATATTGAAGATTCATCTATAATATTATAAAGAGGTAAAGTTTGTGAGTTTGTGAGGTTCTAGAGGGTAAACTCTGGATCTACTGAACTGATTTAGATGAAATTTGGTAAGAAGATAGTTTGAGGCCCTGGAAAGGACATAGGACAGTATTTATCCCGGAAAACATCCCTTAAGGGGGTGAAAATGGGGATGAAAGTTTGTATGGGGAATGAACCTAAAGATGAATCCGAGCGAAGCGAGGGTGAGTCGCTAGTATTTCTATAAAGAATGAAACTAAATCTAAAATAGATAAAGTATGATTTTTTTTATATGTTTAGGTGAAAAGTATGAAAATTTAAGAATTTAAAATATCTAACAGTAGTCATAAATGCATTATGTAGGTAACCTGAAACGTATATGGCAGTTACTCGTACAGTTTTCTTTAAATGTTCGCTCGGGCTTGCTTATTCAGTTTAACTATATAGACATATAGAACTGCACACGTAGATATACTCTATCGTATATAACTTTTAGTTTAGGTCACACAATAGATCATCTAGGATAAAGATTTTATATAAAGCATATTGGGTACCATTACCTTTATATACATACCAAATTGTGTGCTTATATTTTCATAAAAATATTTGCTTTGAAGAATATTTGCTTAGGATTGAGGCACCCAAGACAGTAGGAACCTAGGACAACCATGCCGCTAGCTATGCTATGGCAGTATCGCCACTAGTGGTTGATGATGTACCTAAAACACGTCCATGACAGTCATATAATTTTCTTATTACTTAAAATGTATCGATACAAAGCTATTATTATAACAATACATATCAAATACATAAACACTACTACACCTTAGCGAATTAAATTTATTTTTAAAGATATTAAGTTATTTTGAAGTAAATTATCTTAACTAAAATCTCAGCAACGCCACTCTATCCCTAGTTAGTGTAGAACCAGCGCAGAAAACAAATTACAAATCATCTCCCGCGAAGACGCCAAGCAAATGACTCAGTTACTGCTAAATTGCTCATAGATTGCCGTCTCGCAAAATTTCCGACGGATTTAAATGCAAGCTGTTATTGTACGGCTTAATGAAATTGTATCGATTTAATTGTGGCCGGAATCGATTCCAATTCGATTCGTATATTGAAATATTGGGAGGGCTACGGTTGTGGGTTTTGTATTAAAAGGATATGTGTATTTATAATTAAATACCCCATTGTATGTGCAATTTGCTGGATTTATTTGGATGTAACTTCAAATTTAGGAATGATGTTAATATATTATTAAACATAATTCTTAACAAGCCGTAAAATTGTTTAAATTTTTGTAAAGTATTAAAATATCCTACACGAACTACCTGCCTATAAGAATAGCTAAAATAGAATAACTAAAGTTTTTAGGTTTAGATGTAAGAGGTAGTGTTAGAAACTACTCATCCGATTAAAAATATATTTAATGTATATTTAGAATAGATTTTGGGAGATATGAACTGTTAATTATTCCATTGAAATAAAAGAGCTTTCGTTGACACCACTTTTGCAACGTAAGTCGCAGAAAAAAGATCACAGAAAGAAAGAACATCGCTCCAGAGCGAAGTGAGGGCAAGTTGCGAGTTCTTTATAACATCTTAAAATTTACTTTGAATTAGTTGAATTAAAATGTTTTTATATAAATAACATTAATATATAAATAAATACATAGCAAAGTCGCACCTGACTTCAATTAAAGGGGTTTCTACTAATAATACGTTTAAACAATACCAGGCATTAGAGGGCGCATACATCAACGTCACTAGTCTTACGTATTTCTTCAGCGTCATTAACAGAACGACTTCCATTCTGAGGCCCATTTAGATAAAATGTCGGAGATTTCGACGAAGATTCCACCCCCCACCCTCACCCCCCAGGAAGCCCGCAAGTAATGAGTCGCGAAGATTTTAGGGCGTAAATGTTTATATAGGGTGCGAATTTAGGCCATTGGTAACTTGAAGGTGTTAGTAATTGATTAGTTTAAAACTTTTAAGTGACTAAGGTAAATATATTACGATGTGAATTGGAAGAGACTTAAAGGTTATTGAATATAGCTGTTATCATTTTTATATGATACTAGCGACTCACCCTCGCTCCGCTCGGGTTCGCCCCTCGTTACGTATTAACGTTTAATATACATTTCTCAGAGATGAGATACTTTCCCGCAGTAATAAGTATCCTATATCTTGACCCGGATAGGCAGCTATCATCATACCAAACTTCATCAAAATCGGTACAGTGGTTTTCTCGTGATGCGTACCCAGACAGACGGACAAAAATTCTAACTATAGATTCGGCCTCTGTATCGATAATAATGATTATTTCAATAAGATTTTCCATAAAATATTTAATGTGCAGATTCGACGCAGAATTTTATTATATGTATTATTATATTAAATTTATAGATAATCTATATGTACCTATACTACGCAAGAGAACTTATTATTTTGTTTAAAATCTGTGAAATATACGTAGAACGTGTGCATATATAGTATAAAATGCTCAAAAATGTATTATAATGTTCGGATTAAATCTATGCAGTATGTACCTTAAGCTATAAAATATTTAATTACTTAAGTTGTATTTTATATAATTAAATATATTAGGTATTATTTATCTATAAATATTTATACATATTTATGTTCACTTTTCTTTATTATAAACGCACGTTCATTCTGAAACGTACGTACCTAACTACTACCTCTTAATAGTGCAGCTTTTTAGCTTTTAGATTTTTTTTGATTTTTTTGCAATCAATTCGATATCAGAGATTTTTTACTTCAAAAATTTATTTATTTATTTATTTACGTGCCAAAAAAAATATATATAAAATAGAAAACAGTAACCATGTGTACAAAGGATGACTTATCTCTTTAAGAGATCTCTACCAGAAACCCTCGAGCGTGAGATAATAACAATAATAATAATAAATATAATATGAAATAATAAAAAAAAAAAAAACAACAAAAAACCTATATTTAATATTAAAAACTAAACAACCTGTACACAGCACATTCCTGGCAACCCTCTATTCGTTTGCTTATCTTTACTCTTTAGCGTCGCGACGCAAGACTTTTATAATGCATTCTGAGGGGGCGCGTATGTCTACATTTTCCATCCTTTAGGCAATGAATAATAAGTTTGTTATACTGTATAGTAGAGTATTAAGAAATTTTAATTAAATGTTTCATATTATAGACACTATCATATATTTCTTTATAGATTGTGATTTTGAATTCCACAGTTATTTTTTCGGTATCGCCTATTGAGCCTAGATGAGCATATTGAACCAAACATTTGATTTACCAAAGTGGTCTAGTTATTATAATGTCATTATAAACATTACCGATGAGTATTGATCAATAATCAAGCTTATTTATGCTATTTTGAACCGACTTAAAAAAAGGTGAAGTTACGCGAGGACAAGACGTCCTGACACTATTATTGTACATAGGGTTTCATGATTTATTTTAAATGAATAGATTATAACTCAAAGACTCAAGCACCAACACATTATTTATAATTAAAAAAAAAACTTTGTAGTCTGTTGTTTGATTTATATTATTTATCATATTATTCTCTCGTTGAGCTATAATGTAATATCTATAAAAAATAATTATTTTTTTGTTGTTATTCCTATTATAGACTCATTATAGACACTATACAATACTTACCTATATTTTACGTAATTAAATTCTTGTAAGCAATTAATAGCAGAAGTCAATTTGTAATACTAAAATAGAAAAATAAAAGGAGTGCTGGATAGTGCTCTTTAACGTTTGGTACATATGTAGGTACCTACAGTGTCAAATGTTTTAATTTGCATCAAATAGAACCTATGAAATATGGCATAATAACCAGTCGGTTATGTTTATACTCTGACAATTGTATTAATATATAAACGTGGGTTATTCCTTTAAATAACATTATCGTATTTGATATCTATTTTAATTTAAACTACTAAGCTATATTCCAGTATATTAAAATAATTAATATGTAGATAATAAATTAGATTGCCAATTAAAATATCTTACAACATACAACGTCTACAGCACAAATTTTAATCATAAACTTAAAACGTACCAAAAACTCAACCCTTTTCAATACTTACCTACACTTACCCCCTGCCTTGGGTAAATTCTTAGGGTGAAAAAACGGGGCGCGCCCACCCCACCCGGGCCCGCCTTAAAGTAATTCTTGGGGGAAAAAAGGGGTGGGTACTTAGCAACGAATAGAATGGCGCGTTTTTGCTGCTCTGCATTTAAATTTCGAATGTCGATTGAATATAGTTTTTTTTAAGTTATTTTTATTTTGTATCTGTATTTAGTTTTTTTTGGATTAAGGTGGTTTTCTGGATTTGAATTTCAAAAGTCGATGTTATATTTTGATATCGACAGTTTTTTTCACCGATGTACATATTTTTTGTGTCTTTATCCAGTAAGTTATGTCTTTTGAGTTGAGGTAAGTTTTGCTGTAATTTATATATTAGGTATGTATCATTTAACTTGTTGTTATAAGGTTATTGTAAACAGTGATAGTAAAATTAATATTGATTTTATATTATAATACCCAACATTCTTAATTTTTTTTCAAATACAAATATATAATCGACTTTTTAAAATTTACATGATAATAAAAGTCCAAAAGAAATAATTTCTTATATAATACATCAAAATCCTAAATTATTATAAAATACTGTCTAATAATAAATACTATTTATAATTTATTAAAAAAAACCGATATGTAAAACCATAAACGAGTGTTTAATTTAACTAACAGATTCTAATTAGCATAAGAAAGCCTCTCCGTTAAGCATCACTATACAAGTACCAATATAAAGCGAAACTAAAATTCCCCCACTAAAAAACTTTCTCGTCCAAACACTAGCACGCACACATTTAAAAATCACTCCCCCACGAACACAGACAAAAAACGTTAACTAGTTAACCCGTTGCTATAGCGCGGTCTGCGCGATCTGTACACATATTTTAAGTTTGTACGAAGCGTTTAGAATATATATAAAATGTTTTGTATCTATTATGATTTAAGTAACGAAAAATCATTTTAGGTCATTTATCTATTTTAATATTGTGGAATATTGAAAAAAAAAATGAGTTTTTATATTTCTCAAAGTAATTACAGCTTTCACTTTTAATTAGACAATTCTAGTAATGTACAAGTTTTTTTTTTCATAACATTCATAGATTAAAATATAATATTATTACAACAACATTAAACTACTTAATATTAAAAAATATATTAATCAACTATACCTATCTCTTTCTCTAATTCTCTAGTTTTTTAAAACTACAACGCGCTACCCATTTTTCCCCCCATGGAAGGGGGACCCTCATATCCTTGTAGAAATTTTGTTTACTTCTCTCTCGCAAGGAACAGGGTTTCCGGGAAGCGGTAGCTGCGCGGATTGGTTTTGCCAAGTTTAAATCCGCCCGCTTCGTTTTTTGTCTGTGGTCTGAAATCAGTTTTTATATAGTCTACTGTAGTTTTAGATACTGTTAATTCACAGGTTGGGTATATTTTGATAAATTATTATTTACAGTTATTTTAATAACACATTTTCACTACTAGTTTTATAATGTTTTTTTCTCGTTACCTAATAGAAATTATCGACAACTTAAGAATAAATTTAAAAAAGTATCACAATGAAATATTGAAAGCTATGTGAATTTAATTATTTATATTTTAAAGAATTCCATTATAAAATAAAAAAAATCTAAAACCATAAAACATTTACATAAATAGGTATAAAAAATATAAGTATTATATAGATAAATTATAACATGCATTATTTATCTGTCGTAGTCATTTATATATTTAAAAAAAACATTATGACTTTTTTTTTACTAAACCTATATCGAAACAGCATTTTTCAACAAATATAAAGCGAGTATAGTCTATACGAATAGTGCAATATGAAAACTCGTGCTCCGAATACGGAACGCGTTCAATCCAAACTTGAATTTAAACGTGGAGTTGTTCCAAGTTCGAAATTTGAAAATTAGACGACTTGCCGGGAATTAAATACAATATGGCGGAGCTTTGAAGTTTGTATTATAGAAAATAATGGCGACGAAAATGTTTTTTATAAGACGTTCATATATTAGAAAGAAAAAAAAAATGATTTTACACTATTATAAACAATATTAAGAAGCTAAAGATGAATAGTACGGAGTAAGTTGTTTTATTATTTATAGTCATAAAATATAAGTGACTCGACAATGTCATTAATAGATTATCTCATTTTTTATGTATATATTGTGTTGTCTGTTGTACATCCTAATTTTATAAAGAATAGCTCTGTTTCTACTATTTAATCAGATCTAGTGTTTTTTCTTCTTTTTTACCGGTAATTCTATATATAACACGTCTTCTCCATTCTACGCGACAATGGCGAAGTAAATTGTGCCCAATTGGCACCCCTAGAAGCCACGAAACAAAAGAATTGAATTGAATTGGTTTAGACTACATAACCTAAAAATGTAATTTCCGAAACACATAAAACTGCACTAAAGTTTCAGTATCTGTTGTACTGTAGACAAAGTCGTAGACTGTACTTAGTTTACCAATAAGTAGATACCCATTAGGGAGGCCCCAAACAACATAATCGTGCTATATTAATTCGCTAATTTCTATAGTTGCCTATATCTTCTCTGAGGGAGGCAATAAATTTCGCGATACACGACGGAAAGCAATTTGCTTTGTCACTGAATTTTCTCATAGCATTTATATAATATTAGATAACATTGTTAAGATTTCAAATGGTTAAGGGATGATTTCTTATCTGCACGCCGCAAACATTAAAATAAAAGTCACTCATGTGGTGAAGTAGTCAGTCTGTACGTTATTTCTTAAAAGATGTTCTAGCTACTGTTCTCGTTTGATGTAACTTTTTGTATTGTGATACTTATTGAGTTTTAAATTGATTTTCAGTTAAATAATTTTAAATAAAACTACCTTCTCGGATTTTTTCGCGAATTTATTTTGATTTTTGGTTCCTGACGTTTCGAATGCTTTACAGCAATCATGTTCACAGGAGAGACTAAAGTTTTAGACGTCTCAAATGTCATTACATACTTATTACAGATACAACGATTTTGAAAAATTCAAAAATGACACCAAAGTACCAATATACCTATATTTATCGAAAATTGTGACATTTATGTATCTAATGCTAAACCTTGCCTGAGAGTAAAAAATATTTTTGTAAATTAGAATTTCTCCTAGACCTGATTTTTTTAAAGATATACACATACACATACATACATAAGTGTATGTATATATATTAGGAGAAATCTGGAAAATATATTATGTATAGTTATTAAGTATAATGATCTATATAGTTATATCGATCCTTATTTTACCTACCTATTTACACCTCCATCAAACATAAATACGACACAAAATAGAAAACGCAAATCTTGCATATTCTAAAGGAATATGACAAATTTTGAACCTTATTTCCATTCAAAATTGTCTTGGAAAGTCAAATAACAGGAACGGCTACATTCTGTAACTGGCATTCGTATCACGGAGACAAAAGTGCTGCACACCTCTGAACAAATTCAATAAAGTTGCCGAAACTACGTTAAGGGGAATACATAATTTCTTAGTGTCTCTTTGTACGCGGTAGTGATGTATCTTATGTGTTAATCAATCGATATGGCTAATGTTTAGAATAATTTCTTGCCCATATAATACTTTAGAATTTCGCACATTTTAAGCAAAATTATTATTATTTACATTGACATGATAATAATATTAATATTTCTTGATAGCTTTTTCTAAAGCATGAACTAAATTAGAATCATCTAGAAAAGTGATCGTTTTTAATATTTTTTTTTCATTAGACAAGGATATCATATTCACTATATATAGATGTGTATATGTTTCTGTATATAGGTGTGGATTTTAGTTTGAATAAATAAATAAAATTGTACATAGTATTTTAAAATGAAAATATTTTGCTTTTAAGAAACACTATATAAATACCCGTCTTGAAACGAGGCAGGAAAACCTCAAGAGATTGCAGGAAGTCAGCTGATATCGCAGTCCGGAGGTGGAATAATTTATTAGGAGTAGCCATTCGCTGCGAGAATACTACCCAAATTATGTAGGAAATAGAGGGATGAAAAATTAGGTTTTATTTAAAATGAACATTGATTTTATTACTAAATATTTTTTCAAATTAACCTTTTAAAAGGTATTATGGAATAATCTGTACCTATAAGTAAGTTAATACGTGCTTATTCTTAATAAGCTCTTTTATAAGCTTTTTTATTTTTTCGTGATTGTTGTTTTTTTTTAAATCATTTTATATTTTTTTTCTTACATCACAAAGTTTGTTTGAATTATTTCAATTCATTTGTTTAAATAATGATAATATTATAAAACGCTAGATTATCTAACGAGAAAATCGTATTCAAAATTGAAAAAAAATATCGATATATGCACACCACTAACCAACAGCGTTACTATTTAAATCCAGTTACAAGTTCTGAATATATTTTGTAATTACAGGTAAAGTTACATGAAAATTTTGTAGGCGCAGCTGCGCGCCGCTTAAATTGACTCTTTGAAATATTGTTATTTAAATTAAGTTACGGAAAGTGGGAGGCTTTTGAGACAATAAGACGTTTATTTTCAACAGTATAGCTGCGTTTTGTTAAATTAAAACATAGTAGTAATTTAAAGTATGATAATTATACGTAAGTAGAAAAACATATAAGTAAAAAATTGATAAGGTTCGAGTCATGTTCCGAGGGTTTCATACTACTACATAATCACTATGTATGTATTTACCAATAATAAATAATAAATCCTGCTCGATTTCGGCTGCGGCGGCCAAAATCGCTGAAACTAGCTAACAGCGCAAGATATTATAGTGCACAAGTATGCAAATACAAGTTCATTCTATTCCTTCTCTCTTAAAGTCCGGTGAACAAGAATTCAATACTCGCGGTTAACAATCAGGCACAGAATCGACGGTTTTCGTACTTTCCATTACCACGAAGATAACTGCGTCAACTAATAAAGGAGGAATACTATTGGGAATTACCTGACAGAAAAACACAATAACTACTGTAGAACCCGACCTGGGACTTGAACCCAGAGCTTTCAGATTTGCAGCCGACAGCAACTTGACCAATGAGTACTTTATAGTATTGAATAGTGATTAAGCGTATACTTGGCCAGTTTTTATAATAAGTGACATATTATGTGACACTTTAAATAAAACTATCTTTTCGGATTCTTTCGGTTCCCGAAGTTTCGAATACTTTACAGCAACCATGGTCACGGAAGAGACTAAGGTTTTAGAAGTCTCAAAGGTCATTATATACCTATGTAGTTGTTACAAATAGTGCCTACTGCCTGTAAGAACTATATTGTGACCGCTATAAATACGCACAAAAAAACCGAAAAATAGTTTTATTAAAAATATCAAATATTAGCGTAAATCTAAGAAAGTATTGTATTTAACACTAATAAATATGAGTATTACTATTTTTACCATAAAACAAAAAGAATAAGAAACATAGAATAAGTTTCTGGTAATTCCGAACCGTACGTTAATTGGTTTGGTTTTGCTATTCTTGTTATTAATTAGGCTGTCTACCATAAAAACGCGATATATTCGGCAAAAACGTCCGATGGTTATTACTATTCCTATTGTATTCAGCCCTTATTAACGTCCCACTGCTGGGCACGGGCCTCCCTATAATACGAGGGGGATCAGGGCATAGTCCACCATGCTGGCCAAGTGCGGATTGGCGGACTTCACATGTCTTTCGAAAACTTGCTAGGTTTTCTCAGACATGCAAGTTTGCTCACGATGTTTTCCTTCACCGTAAGGCAAGTGGTAATCATGTTAGAAATGATTCACACATGAAAATATCAGAGGTGCAAGACCCGGAATTTGAACCCGCTTCACTCGGTTTCCCAAGCGAACGCGTTGCCATTGGGCTACCACTGCCACTATTCCTATTCCTATTACGGCTAAAAATATAAATCCCTTTAAACATAGCACAAATGGACGGACGTATAGATAACGTAGGCTTAGTAATAGGGTCCCGTCTCAACCCTTCGGGCGCGGAACCCTAAAAATATATACTTAAGCAATTTTATTCAATTAGTATTCAACTTTCTTCAATTTACGATAATACAAGAGTCGTAAGGATGTCTCTGAATGTAGTTCTGCTGAGAATAACTATACCTACTGCTGCGTTACTAAACGGCTTTACGTGCTCTTTGAGGCATGGGGGTTTACCAACGCCAGCCTCCCAACTCCGGCTATTACTGAGAATACCTTAATAGAAAAACTTAGTAAATAAACTTCGCCCGACCGGGGACTCGAACCCAGGACTTCCGGATCCGCAGCCGTGCATGCCAACCACTAGACCATCGAGGCAGTTTTCATTATATACTCATAATAAGATGTGCAGTACTAAATAAATAAAAAAGTACTGAAGTAAATAAATGAAGACAATAAAGAAAAATCGTTGTACAAAATAAAGGATTATTCGAACCAAGTATATTTGTTCTAGTCCATTTCAGCACTAAAACGCAATTAGTATAGTAACGCGTTGCGAAGAAACCGTTAGCGATAACAGAGACTTATCGCCTGTCCCTATTAACATTGTCGGATGTGAAATTCGGCAACTTTACAGGAGAGCGCGTCAAAGTTTGAATTGTTGATATTTTTTAAAATGTACAAGTTAGGTTAACAAAAATTAACTGAATTTTAATACACGTTTATGGTCTTAATTACATGGTAATAAAGTATTGTTTTTGTTTTTCTAAGTATATTAAAAGTCAGAAATGACTTTTTTAACCGTACCAAATCAATTTTAATTTGTCGGATCTGTCATATGCGACAATGTTACACGTACAAACTACTTGATAATTTGTTGGAAGTGCCACATATGACAATGTTACGTGTAAAAACTTATTTGTTATATGTTGGAAGTGCCATATACGTCATTGTTAACAGTAAATTCTAGACCAAAGTCTGACGTATCTTAAGCAAAATCAAAAATAAAACACATTTAAAGAAATCTTTGTAATTAGATATTTATTAAAAAAATAAACACAATTCAAAAAAAACTCTAGGAGCATAAAAAATAAAATGGCCTCATTTACACAGCCTCATAAACAACGAAAAACTTATAAAATTAATACAAGAAAAAACACTCCAAGAGTATGAATATAGTCCGAAAGGATAAAAATAAAAACTTACTCAGCTTTAACCAAAAATCATATAAAATAACAGACTCCTCAAAAATAATAAAAAACGGCTTGACCAACATAGCATTACACACTAAAAAAAACTTATAAGTTTGTTATAATATGAAGTGACTCTAGGACGATAAAAATAAAAGTGACCAAAGTTATAATATAATAATCTTAGTTATATATTCAGTAAACAAGCTTCTATAATGACCTAATATAGGTACTCTACCTAAATTAATTAATCTCAACAAAAGTTTGAATTTTCGTTACTATTCTAAAAATGGCACTTTATCATCACGGTATAGGTTTTATTATCGTAATATAGAGACAAAATCATCAGTCTTAAAAGAGCAACGTTACTAATTAATCATCCTCGTCAATGTCTTTAACTGGCTCTAAAATTTGATCAAAGTGCCCACACTTTGATCAAATTTTAAGTTTTGATAAAAGTTCTGATATTTCTCCTGAATTATTCCACTTTGACATAGGTTAATTAAGTCCTTATATTTATCACGACTAATAGAAAGATCTCCATTATAAGCCTGCTGGATTTAATAATTCATGAGATGACCTTTTAGTGTTTCAGTTACCAGATTTCAATATTATTATAGTTTTCGGTTCATCTTCAAAATTATACTTATATTCAATTTAATTAAAGCTTAAAATCATAAGTATCAGAGTTTGTCATTTCCTTTATTTGAGTGTACTTTCAGCTTTAGCGCAGCAAAAAAGATAGTACCATTCATCTGGAACATAGATTAACCTGCGATCATTAGCACGCTCAATAGTCGAATGGACACTGTCACCCTCGTTTTGTGTGTGACCATAAAACGATGGGTGATAGTGACTCCAAATTCTTTCGTAGCCAGAAGATAAAGAGCAAAAACTTTCCTGTTTTGCCCTGCACAATTGTCTGACTAGAAACGAAATGTTTTTACTCTATTTAAGTAATGTAAGGTTTTATAAACTGATAGAGACAACTAGAGACCTCGTTTGCGCCACGTTTTGTAATTACTTATATTATAGTTCTTTCTTCGGCTTATGAAAGCGTACGTTGAAATTTGCGTAAAGATTTATATAATGAGGATATATATTCGGATATAAGAATATTGTCGTTTTATCAAATACAATCCTTCGCTGACTCTCGCTGAATTTCGAGGAAGATTTCATTCGACACTTTTCATTACACGGTTCTTTTAACTGTTTTTCTTATACCTCTTTTCCTCTGTGATTTGTAAAGCTCTTCCCCTGATTTTTAAAGTCTTTCTCTTATTTATCACCCAATTTTCTTTATGTACTAGTCGTTTGTAGCCTTTATTACTTTAAAACACTTGAAAAGGAAGTTACAGATGGTGTGGGTAAGTTACCATATAAGCCATCATTGGTTGGTGGTTAGTCGTTGGTTTTTTTGGGTTTTCACTTCCTGAATACGTTGCACAGAAGCTGTTATTGCAAATTTCATGAGGGGATGGGGACGGCATTAGAGTTTTTGATGTAATTTCATGGTCAAAAGCTACATTAATTTCAGAAGGAATTTTAAAATAAGTCGAGGTCGATGAAGTGGGTTCATTATTTTCTGGTGTATCATATTCATTGAAAACGTTACCAATCAATTCATTCAACTTAATAAACTGATTTTGGAAACCATATCGCAATGGAGATTCCTATTAACTGAAAAAAAAAACATATTAATAAGTTAGACTAGGAATAAATAAAAAAAATATTTTTCTGTACGTTGTAGTACGGAAATTATTATTAGTCAATAGAACCAAACCAGTACAGGTGAAACAAAAGCGTCAAAATGCATTTTTTATAATAGCAATATAAAAAACATAAATTAAAATACCACAACCAACATATATAATATACCATTAAACAGTTAACAAAGCAATATGTACCACATCCAACATAACATTTTAAAATACATACAGTTAACAAAGTAGGAAGTAACACTTCCAACAAATTGGACATATATTAAAACGACAAACAAAGACGGATCTGGTACTACCGACATATTTTACTCCATTCAAAACAATTAATAATGTCGGTTATGTCACATCCTACAATGTTAAACGAACTATTCCATATATTTCATTAACAATAAAAAAAGCAAATATTGAAATTATTTTATTCTTGAATAATTAGTATCATGTTAAGAAAGCTATTTTAGAAATAAAATAACAATAAATATTTACCTGTTTCTTCATCTTCACCTGCAGTAGTCAAAATGTTTAAATGAACACTCTTGTTTTTATCCATAAAATTTTCTCCAGATTGTTTAATGGCTAGTTTTATTAAGCGCGTGGACCTCGTATACATAATTCTTATTCATAAGAACAAAATATAGAAAATAATAGGCTATAGTAACGTAATATCACGCGACGTGCGCTCGCCCGTTTAACATGGTTGGAACTGGCACAACCGCATGCGTTGCCGACCCTCGCGAACCGCGAACATTGTCGCGAGTTGAAATCCGTCATTGTTAACTGGCGCTCGTGACAGATTCGACAATGTTAACGTGGCTATTTTAAAAAATACTCGTAAAAAACATTTTTTTGTTGCACCTACTAAAAGAAGAGACTTTTTAGGAGTGATTAGTGAAATAAAACGAAAATGACAAAAATGCATATCCGACAATGTTAATAGGGATAGGCGTTATAGTATGGTTTACAGAGGCGAATGCAATTTACTAGGAAATTAAATAATTATATAGAAATTAAAAAAAAAAGATATTTCAGTTAATACTTTATTTATTGTTACATTTTTTTATAAAATCGATTTTTTTTATATTCAAATAATAAATAACATTCTTATGCTTCTAAGTAAAACAAGTATTACATTGTGTACAGATTTATATTCTAAGATATATAATATTCATATAAACAGATGATTTTCTTCGATAACACTTTAATTAAATACAAATTAAATTTAATTTCTATAATTAATTTTAATCAAGTACGTCCCTGCCGACCCGCGTTTGAAAATATAAATTGGGATTCATATATTTAGTGCGGGTCTAAAAGTGTTTTGAAAAGTAGTTGGGAGGGTCTAATTCCTTTAGTTTTATGCCTTTTTGGGTGTTTTTAGCTCAGTTTGAATCCCGCTGTTTTATAAGGGTCGATGTTTGGACAGGACCCTTTTTTGGCGATAGTTTCAGTTTGGACGTTAAATTTGCGAATTACATTTCGAAAGTTCTTTTCGAGCTTTTGTTTTAAGGGTGTGGAGGTTTTATTATATAGCTATGTTTAATTAGTTAGTTTAGTAGTATGAGTTTAGTTATTATAATATTATTGAAATTTTTAATACTATCTGACGATCTGTATGAGTATTTACCCAGCGATTATCAATATGCCCTATGTATATCACTACGTAGTATAAAACAAAGTCGCTTCCCGCTGTCTGTCCCTATATATGCTTAGATATTTAAAACTACGCAACGGATTTTGATGCGGTTTTTTAATAGATAGAGTGATTCAAGATGAAGGTTTGTACGTATAATACATGCATAATATAGTAGAGAAACACTGATAATTTTAGAGGTTTCTAATGTGATGTAGTAAATAAGCAAATTTTTTAGCGCTTATATTGCAAACGCTGGCTGAAACCTACGAGAACGAGATAGATCAAAATAATGTACTGCAGTATAGTACACCTTAAAACAATCTACAAAAAAGTCCGCGATGGCATATGTCTATCTCTTAAGGATAATACTCTATATCCATTTTACTAAATCCAAGCTAAGGACGAACCCGAGCGAAGCGAGGGTGAGTCGCTAGTTAATAATAAACAGATGTATTTATGTATTATTTAAGAGGACTTTAGCTAACTACCATCCAGCTTGGTAAAATGGGGGAAAAATCTAATGTATTCAATTAAGCAATTAGATGTTAGTCAAATATTTTATTATAACTCCTATACTATATATTAAAAAGAAAAGATAGAATAAAACATGTACAAGAAAAGAAAATTCCTTTATAAACTTTACATATGAAAATATTAATATTACTATTATAGAACTAATAACTTATATTTTTAAATTATCTGTATATAAATAAAAAATCACAACACACAACTAACAATGAAAAATTAATTACCACTGGAAATGGAGTTAAAAAATTGATTAAAGCTCGCGTAGACCGCACGGTTCTACGAGTTAGTTCTACGGAAACGTCAAAGTTTTGGGGGATGGGGGCGCCGGGGCGGGTGGTTGGGGGTGTGGGGGGCAAAAATGAACGCGCTGAAGACGGATCGGGGAAGTTTAAAATTAGACTCGCCCCGTCTATTCTTTGTAAAAAGATGGTTGTATTTAAAGTATATACATGTATAGATATTTTGTTATACGTTATATGTGGCATATATTTAGAAATTATAAGTTTGAAATTTATAAAACTTAGTTAGAAATATGCTAAATGAAATGCAGATTAAAAAATAGCATCTTATACATACTTTCTTCTAATATATTACCATCCTTTATAGTAAAAAAAAACCAGTATAATAATGTCTTACACGACGCATATTTTCGAGATGGACGTAAGAATGATAGAGATTTGTAAGTAAATATTTAAATATATTAATAAAGGAATCTTATTAATTTTAAAATCGAAAAACAAAACGAATCGTCGAAGTATGTTCGTCTTTTTAAGATCAATTTAAAGTGAAAACTAAAACATTTGGAATTCAACGCCGTTTCTTGAGTTTGTTGATACTACAGTCTACGTCGGTAGAATGTATGGAGGTGATCGTCCATCGATAGATATAAAAATAATGCTATGCCCTAACATTCGACTGACTAGGTTGCCGTGTGGCGTGGTCCTTGAAACATACACTGTGCAGTGTGCACACAAATATATAAAAAAAAACGATGACAATAACTCGTATTTTATTTTAAATAAAACTATATTTTCGGATTATTTCGCGGATTTATTTTGATTTTTGGTTCCGGATAATTATGGTCACGGGTCACTAAGTTTTTAGACATCTCAAAGGCGTTATACACTTGTTACAGATAGTGCCTACCGACAATTTACAAAAATGATTTAAAAAAATTCAAAAATTTCGTATTTTATTAATATAATTGTCATGAATTCGAACATGGGACTCCGGTGTAAAGTACTCTAACCACTAAGCCAAGCGGTAATTGTTCGGATGAATATTAGTAAAATTATATTTCTTAAAAAATCTCAGACGTCTTGACCGATGTCCAGTTTGTAGGGTGATTTTACCCTTTCAGTAAGAAACCAGTTATGTCTTTTAAGTGGATTCGTACTTTTATCTATCAAACCTGTTTGGATTCCCACACTGGACATGTTGATTGTGAGAGATTAAAAAATATATGAATACGTTACTCTTTACTTGCTCGGTTAGTGTAAGTGCATGTGTTGTGAAAGTGTAGTTTAAAAATAAAAGTGAAATAATATGCTACAATAGTGTTAGTAAAATGATATTAATATTCCAACTAATATTATTATAACAAACTATAATATATTGTTTTAATGTACAAATTTTAGAACACTCAGTAATGTGTTAAAAATGGCAAATTAGGATTTTATTATAATACTAGCGATTCACCCTGGCTCCACTCGGTTTCATTCCTTGGTATGTTTTAACGGATAGTTTTATAAATTTCTCAAAGATGAGATATTTTTACGCAGTAAAAAGTATCCTAAATGTTGACTCGGATAACCAGCTATCGTCCTATCACTTTGTCTTTGTCCTATCACGTTTATTTACGAAATCACATTAGAAACCTCTAAAATTATCAGTGTTTCTCTGCTATATTATGCACGTATTATACATATAAACCTTCCTCTTGAATCACTTTATCTATTAAAAAAAACCGCATCTAAATCCGTTGTGTAGTTTTAAAGATCTAAGCATATACAGGGGCAGACAGCGGGAAGCTATTTTGTTTTATACTATGTAGTGATAATAATAAACAACTTTTTTCAATACACGGATTCATATAAACGATTCAGTCAAAAATGCAAGGCATTTAACGATCAAGAGAATTCGTATTAACGATCACATTACTGAATCGCCCATGGACCCGTTAATATGGAACGGTGTGTTGCGAAAAGAGCGAAAGAGATAAAACAGTAAAGACAATTCAGTGGACGACATTCCTAAGTCCCCAGAGCGCATGTTCTTGAAACAAAGGAAGGTAATTGAAAATTCTATCAAAACTTTAACGAGACGAGGCTTCTTTGACAATAAGTTGGAGAACTCATTTCGCAGCAGCTGGTGAATTAAGATGTAGATTACGTTGATTTTTGTTTGGTTAATTTTTTTTGCATGAAATCACGATTATTATTTAATTTTGAAATAAAATAAAGTATTTCCTTAAAAATATAGATTTTTAAAGTTATATTTTGATTTAAATAATATTTGTAGCTAAAAAACCTATGTTATTCAAATATAATTCGCGGGGAAAAATTATAAATCTCCAAAAGTATTGATGGATTTGGACAGTGATTTAAACTAAGACTGCATAATTTTCTTACATTAAATAGTTTTTTTTTACCGCAAATCGAACCCGTTATTTTTTACGAAAATAATAGGTAGGTGGGTCCTTTTTTTCAAAGTTATTTCAAAAACATGTTCATTTATATAATCTATTTAGTTTATTCAGATTTATGTACTAGTTATTGTTAAAGTACCTATTATTATTATTTATAATTAATAAATATTCTAGTAGGTGTATTAATACGTACTAGAATATTATATTCTTGCACTATGTAATCTATACTAATATTATAAAGAGGTAAAGTTTGTGAGATTGTGACGTTGAAGGGGGTAATCTCTGGATTTACTAAACCGATTTAGATGAAATTTAGTAAGAAGATAGTGCGAGATCCTAGAGATGCGGAAAGAACTTAGGATAACTTTTATCCCGAAATCATCCATTAAAGGGGTGAAAATGGTGATAAAAGTTTGTACGGGGAATCAAGTTAGGGACGAACGCGAGCGAAGCGAGGGTGAGTCGCTAGTCTTTTATAAAATAAGCAAATAATTTTAAGAAAAGTTATTACTTCCCTTTATTTCCGAAGAGTGAGTGATATAAAATTAGTGTAATACATTATTTTATAAAGTAGTGTAATACATTATTTTATAAATTAACTAATTTAAAATAGGCCGAATTATTGATATTTTCGATACATAAACCATTTAAAATAAAGGTACCTGGACGACCGAACTTGGCGTTTTTCGGAAAAGATATATGTAAGAATTGAGCTTTTTCAGGAAAAACACCTATATAGATAAACTTAAACGAACCTTATCTAAGTACAAAATTTGATCGAAATCGTGAGAGCCGTTTCGGAGATACACGAAATAAATTTATATAAATACTGCTCATTTAATATTATAAGTTACTATTACAAATTTCTAAATATAGATGAATTTTCGTGTCTTACAACTGCATGGTTAACAATTATTTTTCAAATGAACGTGTTACTCTAATATAAAGTCATACATCTCAAGTGTAGCAATCAAAAGCGTTTGGAACGTGAGGCTAATCTAAATTTCTATTAAAACTTGAACTCGCAATGTCGAACGCAATCATGGATTTTATGTTGCACTCTGTTATTTATGATTTTTCATACTTTATGCCTTAGAAATCTTGGATAATTAAAGATCCAACCCTTACCCTTATTTAGGTGTATACATAAATGATGAGTTTTAAAGGTCACTTCTCAGCTTTATTGTCACGGAGTTGCATTATGTAAAATTATTATTCAATCGGATACTTAACACGTTCGGTCCAGCAACGTCTCATGACGGCAAAATTAGAAGTTAATAATTAACACAACGTTTAGTCACGTCTACTTTAAATGTGCATTTATTCGCACTACGTTTCATAACGTCAGGAGGTAGTACGATATTCTACTAAATATATATTTGCGCCGCATCGCTTGGAAGTTTTAAAAGTCTACTGCCGCATCGAATCAACTTTTAGTGGTGTTTTGCTAATATCCGTCATAAGCACACATGCTCACATAAGCACACACACAACGTTCGTACACGTCGCGGGGAGTAGCGACGCGGCTAGCTTCAGTCGTTCTGCGCCGCGTCAAGAGAAGCGCGTGCTGCGCGTACGTTGCTCGACCGTATTGAAGTGATCGATATACCGTAAGTTTTTTATAATATGTTTATTTTTAATAATAATAATAATAAATAAGTGTGTATATATATGTATATATATTTATTTTTGTATAATTATAATAATTCGTTGATATATTTTACCATTTAATGCTGTACCTACATCACACTAAAGTAACTTATTCTCTCCCTTCTGAAGGGTTTCTGGCAGAAATATCTTAAAGAGATACTTTATTCTTTGTGGATTTTTGGTTACTTTATATATAAATAATAAATAAGTAAATAAAAATAATTCCATAAAGTGATTTATTTACACCCTTTTTGATAAAACGTTATAAAGTAATCAAAAATCTGTTGTTTTAGATGGATAAAAAGCGACTCTGCAGTAAGGGGTTTCTGAAGGTATTTGAAGATTCTTCGTCCCGGGAAGTTACTCCTGATCCTTTCAGTGATGATGGAGAGTATGGAACTGACAAGGATTATGATCCAGAACCCATAAATACCGACAGTGACAGCTCAGTAAGTTGCCCACATCCTTCCAGTTCTGAGAATTCTCTATGCTCAAGTAGTACCGAAAGTATCTTCGATACCAGTGCTCGCATGAGGCATAGAAAAACTACTTCATATAAACATAGTACACATACGAACGATGCAGACACTATTTCCTTGGAATTTCTTCCTGGATTGCTGATGCCAGTTGAGTCAGAAAATAGCCTACCTCCCGCCTCATTACCTCTAAAAATGCATGATATCGTACCGCTTCCGCCATCGCCAGTTGCTGAAATAGAAAAGAACCACGGATCTTCAACACCGCTGCTGCCTAAAGAGGTACAAATAAATGATTCAATATCTGCTACAATTCTCTCGTTTTCTAATGTCGATACATATCTAACCTCACCCGCTTCACCTCCACGGCCTGTCTGTATGTCCGTATGTCAAGAAGTTCAATCAGAGACTGGTTTACCATTGCTTGTAGCTGAAGAGGTTTACCCAACAACACCCACTTTGTCACCAGTGCCACTGACTGCAGATTCGCACATTCCCACTCTTTTGCCACCACTTGAAGAGATAGAAATGGAGAAGCGCTCATCACCACTGCCCTCGTCGAACCCACTAGGGGTGGAAAACAACTCAATGCCCGGACCTTCTCACGATCATAGTCTTAATCGAGAAGCACTGACAGATAAGCCACGGCAAGGCACCGGACACCTTCTCCAATTCTTCTACTTCAATTCTTTTTCGAGAAGACTTAATCAAAATACTAATAAAGCTGCCTCCAAACCTGAAAGCGGAAATGATGATAAATAGACACAGATTTGACAACCGTCTCAAAGAAAGAGCTAACTTTTCACAATTACCCGCTAAAGAAAACATTGAATATAATGGTCACTGGCCTGAAAAGATTCCCGTAAGGGAAAACTCTAAGAAAAGTAGCTGTTATATGAAATGTAAGATGTGTTCCAAGAAGAAGATAAGGAGAGAAACTAGCCTCAGATGCAAAGGCTGTAGGGAGAAGCCAGCACTATGTGCCGTTTGTTTTGAAGAGTGGCATAGGCAACCTTCAAATGAAGAGTTCCTTTAGTAAATAATAATTAAACTTTTATACATAAGTTAAGTAAAAAAAAAACCTTAATTATTGTAGCACAAATACTTAAGAATATATTTAGAGTTCATTTTCGTTTTAAATAGGTAAATTTTATTAATTTGCAGCTTTTTTTGTGTAGCTTGATCTCGAAACGTGCCATTTCTGTAATAAGAATATTCATATAATAATTAAAATTCTTTTATTTTCATAAATAGCTATTTTTATTACTGCCTTTCTATAGAAATAACGACTTTGGATGTAAAAGACATTCACAACGACGACGACGTGTACTGGCGTTGTTCATCTTATTGGGATATTATTTGAATAATAATCGGTACAGCGTTATTTCACGTCGACGTCATTGAAAGTTCTTAAATTAATTTTAAAAATCATGTACAGAATGCGACGCAGCTTCTATTAGCGTCAACTTGATAAGACGTAGTTCTTTCATGTATAAAATTAAAATATTGTTTGAGACGCAACGTTTATGAACGTCAACGTGACTAGACGTTGCTCATAGGTTTCTATACCCTAATTTGACTGTATGCGACGCAGCGTTATATAACGTCAACGTCTGTCAACGTTTGTGTCGAATAAAAAATTAATCTTGCATACATGAAGAGCACAACGTTTATCAACGTAAATGCAATTTGTATGGGAAAACGGTGTGTCACAATGCGAGAATCTTCTTACGGTGGCGCTGGGCCGAACGTGTTAACTTACTTGAGACATCATGCTACTATTATAAATACGAAAGTTGGATGTGTGTATGATTGTTATTGCTTGGCGTTGTAATGGTTGCTCGTATTTAGATTAAATTTAGTAAGTAGGTATTAAGTAAAATATATTAAAAACGTTTTTAATGTTGGGAAATGTATTTAGAAATACCACTTGTATACATACAGGTGGTTATGTGAGATTCACCGGCTAGAAAAGCTAGTACTACCCACTAAAATCCTCTTCCGTTTTAATGTGGCATCGCAGGATTGGCACGACGCCCTGACGGCAGGTCTGCCGAAGCACACAACACAACCAAAGAATTGCTCCCACGGACCACTCTGCTGTCAAAGAAGTACCAGGATCAACCCGCATGGTACACCGACCACCGAAGTGGGCCACCTCCCTGTGTTTCTTGGTTTTTCGCCTGGCAGGTTTGCCAGACGCTATTGAGCCTCCTCCCTATCCCTCTACCCCCACCACGGCTAGGTAAACACACGTCGGGGGGGACGAATATACTAAGACCTAAAGTCACATAAACTACTCATTGAAATAAATTTTGCCAAAAGGTGGCACAATCTGTATTAATATTATGAATATAAAAGGCAAAAAGGGAAGCACCCGAGCGAAGCGAGTGTAAGTTTCTAGTGGATTAAAATAATGGAATTCCATCATCAATACACATGGACCGTCATCAATATTACTTCGTAATATTAGATAGTCTATTTTATTAAAAAAAAAAAACAAAAATGACATTGCTAACATACGCACGAAAACATACATCTAAATATAAATTCTACTCCTTTTTTTGCAATCGGTAAAACGATTAAAACAGTTTCTCAATATAATGTTTTTATCAAAAGCTTTCAAAGACTACGATTCAAACCCTAATTGAATTTCGCAACTTCAATTACGTCTAAGACGAGTTGAGGCAAATTACTTTCAACGAACTTCTTTACATACATAATAATTCAATATTCGTTTTATAATCGATTTTCTTACTTTAACTACGTAAAAATCATGATTAAAATTAATTATTTTATATTGTAACTAGCAGAACCCGCGGCTTCGCCCGCGAATAAATTACGCAAAAAATAAACTTTTTCATTAAAGTTGTGCCAACCTTCAGAAGGAGGATATAGACAGCAGAATACTCTCTAGCTAAGTGAGAACATCTCTCGCGCTCTGGTTTATTATAGTTGTCACTGCTGTGGTCAGGCGAGAAGTTATACATAATTTTCCTTTTGGTTTGGAATAATCTCCGTTCTCTACTTTATATCCCACACAGTAAGTGTGCACTTACGGAGAACTTGACTCATGTTAGACTATTTAAATATATTCAACAACTCCAACTTCACCGCCCAGTTTTACCCACTTAGAGGCGGAATTTAAAAAAAAACTAAAATACTGTTTATTTAATTGTATTGAAGAGCATTAATACGTAAGTAATTTTGATTATAATTTTTTTTTCCTTTTATAAACAGCGCAACCCTGTTTTACCGTTTTATGGGAGGAATTTCGAAAAAAAATTGATGTTTGTGTTGTTTTATTTTGATTTCAAAGGTAAATTATACTTTCCGTGCATCAATTACAGAATTTCATACAAAAATTTCATCCCCCATTTACCCCCTTATGGAATGAATTTCGAAAAATGCTAAAATATATATTTATTTAATTGTGTTAAAGAGCATTAATACCAAGTTTCAAGTAATTCTGACAATAAATAATTGTTTACCCATATAAACTTTATCACCCCTTTTTATCCTCTTAAGGGATGATTTTCAAAAAAACTTAATACATATATTTTTTATTTTTCATCCTAAAGCTAAATACCACTTTTTGTGCATTTCGCGTCAAGAATAACGGAGTTTCATACAATCTTTTATCCCCTATTTTACCCCCTTAGGGGATGAATTTAGAAAAATCCTTTCTTAGCGGATGCCTAAATTGTATAAGGAATATGTCCTCTAAATTTCACGTTTCTACGACCAGGGGTTTAGGCTGTGCGTTGATCGATCAGTCAGTCAGTCAGGACAAAGCATTTTATGTATATATAGATTTTTTCAATACAAATTTAATTTTTGATTTTTGATAACCTAAACACCTCAAACGCCTCGCATATAAGTATTTATAACTAAATTCCAAATAATTACTTATTTATCACTAAAATAACCTATCAACTTTATATAATACTAGCTCACCCTTGCTTCGCTTCGGGTTCATCCCTAGACAAAAACAAATCTATCCCACGGGACCCGTACATTTTCCGGGATGATATATAGCCTATAGCCTTACTCAGTTAACGGGCTATCTAATGCAAAAAAGAATTTTGAAATCGGATTAGTTGTTCCTGAGATTAGCGCGTTCAACCAAACAAACAACCAAACAAACTCTTCAGCTTTATAATATTAGTATAGATTATAAACAAAAAAACATAGTTGAATCTTAACAAACAATTCGTAATCCCAAAACACCGACAAAAACATTAACCAACAAAACGACATCTCAGTTGACTCCGCATTCGTACCTTCCCGAATAACTTTTCACCCCACGAAGACGGAAAATTTACATAAATTTACAAATTTCGCAGCGAAATAAGGCATAGCATAGTTCGCGGGTCACCCCCCGACCCCCTGGCCCCTCGTTGGGAGGGACCGTTTTTCATGTTTAATTTTAACTTTGGTATTAATAAATGTTCCAGTCTTTCGTGGAGAATTTTACGCTAACCTTTGGTTTTACATACAGCTATGTCGCTCGGGAGACGTTAGTTTTATCGTATAATTAGTTTTGGAGTTGACGCTACGCTTGTAAAAATTAATGAGCGTTTTGTTTTCGTGTTATGAATATTTTATTATCTAAGTGCTTTTTCACGTTTTTAGCTCGTTGTCTTATTTCGTATTTTATTTTTGTAACATTATGTTATGTTATAAGGATTAAGATGTATTTATGTGATGGAACTTGCATTTTTTTCCTTATTTTGAGAGTTGTTCTTAGAAATGTCAATGTTACTTTTATAGGATCAATTTTAGTAAACCCTAATCAAAGTGCTCAATTGCACAATTTTATATGGTTGGTGTAAAAAAACTTAATATGTAAGATGATTCTAACGACATCTATACTTATATTAGAAAGAGGTAAATGTGGGTTTGTGAGGTTGCAGGAGGTAATTTCTAGATCTACTGAACCAATTTAGATGAAATTTGGTAAGACGATAGTTTGAGATTCTGGGAAGGATATAGGATACTTTTTATCCCGGAAATCATCACTAAAGGGGTGAAAATGGGGATGGAAGTTTGTATGGAGAATCAACCTAGGGACGAACCCGAGCGAAACGAGGGTGAGTCGCTAGTGTTATATAAAATAAATATTAAATTATATTGTTATAGGCTTGGTATAAAACATGAAGTGGAACATTAAAACAAGAACGCCATTAAAATACGTAATTGCTGAATTAGACCGCCTAAGATTCCTTTATCGTAGTTAAGTGCCACAGTGTAAAAACATATCATTATTTATTATCAAAAAAATACCTATATTTTAAATCATTTCGTAATATTTAGTACATACATTTTTTCTTAAAATTCACTATCTAAAATTGGAAACAGTTCTATAAATAAATACAGTGGTGCGGTGAATGACTGAACATTAGTTGTATTAGACGTATACCTACTCATGTAAAAATATCAGGGACGTGACTTTAAGACATAATTTAAAACGAATACCTTTATATCTTCCTAAGCTTGGTATAAAACAAGGAGCGGAATATTAAAACGGGAACGCCATTAAAATGCGTAATTGCTGGATTAGACCGCCCAAGATTCCTCTATCTGCGACCGGAGTGTCACAGATTAAATAAAGTTGTATTGTCTGTGATGAACATTTTAATTTTAATAAAATAGCTACTTTTTTAAGAATTTATGTTTACGAATCTAATTCTTACAAAAGTTTTAAAAAAGTCTCAAAAGTTCTTTAAATAAATATACCTATTGTCTATTCTTGCAAGAGTTAGGTACCTACATATCATTTTTCCAGTAATTTTACTTTCAATTAAAAAAAAAAAAGAAATACAATAAAACAGTGTCTTTCTTATTTTTATATTGCTTTTTTTGTTATAAATAAGAAATTCATTATATTAATCACCAGAAATGAAATTATGTAATATAAAATAAATAATTTACCTACATAAATAAAAATAATGGTATTCATAAAATAATGATAGTCTATGGCACGTCCAAGATGGCGTGTTCGAGCCGCGCCTGCCGACGTGCTTTCCATACATCATGAGATAACATTACAAGATTTTCGCTTACAACATGGATTATGGTATCAATTATTTAAATTAAATATTATTTTAAATAAAATTATCTTTTCGAGGATTTTTTTTAATTTTTGGTTCCCGACGTTTCGAATGGTTACGAGAGAGACTAAGGTTTTAGACGTCTCAAAGGTTATTATACTTATAGTTGTTTTTAAATATTATGTTTAAGATAATATATTATTTTTTACTTATTTTTACCATTACATCTTACGTCGATTATAGGCTTAATTACAAAATGAAAAAGTCCGAACAATTCTATTGTTATTTTGTTGTTGTTTTTATTCTATTTAGTATGTAGTTTACCGAACACTAGGAACTTTAATAAATTAATTAAAACTGTGAATAGTCAACAGCGCTTTAGTTTAAGGTCGACAAAATTGTATAAAATAGAAATCCATAATACCATATCTAATTATCCCTTTAAACTAGCTTTCTACATTTTATAACGTTATGAGAAAACTATAAAGTATATAGTAACAATATTTTCCGTCGTTAAACGTAGTTTTCTATTAGCAACAGCGATTATAGATTCTCATGTGGCTCAAGCTTCTTTCTGCGGTAGATAGATTAGATATCGCTTATTCAGACCGATGATAATAAAATCTTTTATTCATAATAATGTTAAATATTATGAGCGGTTTAACATATGGCTTTTTGTGTTAAA
Organism: Fabriciana adippe; assembly: GCA_905404265.1. Classification (NCBI taxonomy): domain Eukaryota; kingdom Metazoa; phylum Arthropoda; class Insecta; order Lepidoptera; family Nymphalidae; genus Fabriciana; species Fabriciana adippe. Next base: position 7,944,076 of record FR990009.1, read on the forward strand.
TCTTTTTTGCTCTTCGTAATTTAGGTACGCTGTCGAAATCGGCTGAAACACGCTTGTGAATCTAAACGACTTAGTGTTTAATTGGCTTGTCCAGCTTCAGAATTAACATTTAACATTCACTTTTCTGTTTTTATTTCACGTAATGTTAAATTTGTTAACATTTTTTTTATTGAATATATTGTATTAAAAGATTAGTAAATCTTAGGTCATAAAAAAAAAGAAAGTATGTATGTAGTAACTATTTAGACGATTTTATGTACATATATTTCGAGAATTAGGATTATTATTTCATAAATTACTCAGAAAAGCAATAACATTCCAAGTTATTTCACAAAACAGTATCATTTTATACGAAATTAGAAAAGGTTTGCAAAAAATATTCACATCTGAGACTTCATTTAATTTAAACCCAGCAAAAAAACGTAAAGCATTTATAAAACGAAGCGAAACTTTTTGCCTCCACCGGGGCGTACCCCATCTACATCTATAAATCTATATGACGTCATTAAGAAAGCTGAGGCGCAACGTCTTAAATATATCTGTCTCGCTTACACCTACAGTTTTTTCATATAGGTCATTTAGGGGGGAAGTCTTAAGAATGAAAAGAGTGATCGTTTCTCTCTCTCGACGCCTTACAATGAAAAGACGGTGGAAATTAAATAATACTTTGTCGTTTATTGAAATAGGGGGTGGGTGATTGTGAAAATTTTGGGGGTGACTGTAAAAAGGTATTGATTTTAGTTCAGATTACATGTTTTGTACTTATTTTGTGGTATTGTTATGTTGGTTTAATGAAGATTACAATGCTCATTTTAGACAAAAGGATTTCGTTTGAATTTGGTTGATAAGATGTGTTTCGATGTGTTTAAGTATTTTAGATGTAAAAACTGTTATTTTTAAATGTAGCCTATGTTAGACTAGACTGTAGATACCTACCATATTTGTGTAGGCATTTTTGGGTAAAATTAATATATATTTTTTTTTATAAAAAAATAAAGATTTTTTATTTTATATTGGATAATTGGTAAATATTGTTGTACCTACGATACTAAACCTACCTGTATAGGATAGTGGGTTCAATTATTTAACAATATAAATTTTAATGTTTTATGCAGATCTCCGCCACTAGCCATCGTTTTAAACAGATGGAGAGATGGGAAATGATAACTCACGCTTGCTCCGTAGGGACATGTTGACGAAACGAGAAGAAGCTTTGAAATGAGAAATTGTCGCTATAATTGCATACATAGCGGTATTCTTATTAAATATATTGCCACTTATACATTTTTGGTATAAATAATTGTTAGTTTTTTTTAAGTATGTTATAGATAGCTTAAATACTTCAGAAACAGAAAATTTCAACCAAAGTCGTATAATGTACGAGTAATACAGCTCGGTATACGATTATACAATTATGGTATGGTGGACGACACGTTTGGCTCAGTTTGTAGTGACCCTACTTGCTGTGCCAGAAGTCACGGGTTCGAGTCCGGCTGGTTCATTCATTTGTATGATGAGCACGGATATTTATACTCCAGTCATGGGTGTTTATATTTATAATATGTATGTATTTAAAATTATAGATGTAGAGTGTATCAACTATCTGGTATCCATAACACAAGCCTCGTAGCTTATTATGGAACTAGATGGTGCTGTGTGTTAATGCCTCAACATATTTATTTATTTATTTATAGTGATTATATAACTTAGCTTCAAAGATATTTATCTTAAAAATACTTAACTTATTTATTTCATCAGACGTGTTTGTATATACGTATTAAGTCTTTTTATCATACACAGTCTATGTTTTCACAGACATGCAGGAACTCACGATGTTTTCCTTCACCGTAAGGCATGATGAGACATGAGAATAACGGGTTGAGATTTAGGGATTTGAACCCACTTTACTTAGTATCCTAAACACTTGCACGTTAGCATTGGGCTACCACTGTCTTAACGTATATTGGTAAATTTAATTCACTACTTTAGAATTCCTTAATAATAAAGTTCATATTTAAAATTTTCATTATTAATAAGACTATTGCTTCGCCCGCGTTAACTATCTGTTATCCTATTTAGGCCACCAAATATGGCCATCTCCATATATAAAATGAAGTCATATCGCCATTAAACTTATATAATAGTAATAAAATGAAGCCATTTATACCTTTAATTTCAATTTTGGTATCGTAAAAAGTCTCATGGATGCATGAGAATGCCTTATTCGACCAAAAGACTTGTGCATATTATAAAACCTATAACTATATTCAATAAACACGCGATATAAACCAAGAAGATCTTTGCAATCGAACTGATAGTTTCTAAGATAAACGCATTCTAACATATTACTAGCTTTTCACCCTTATAATTCGTACTTTTATATATGCAAAAGTTAACCCTTCTTACACGTAGTATGATCTTTGCCATAGAGATATAATTTATGGTCTTGAGAGTGTATAGGGCTTTCATTTCGTTTTAAGACGTGGTTCCTATAGGATATGAACATATTCTTATTTAGATGTTTAGGTCATAGAATGAATTAACAATACAAAAAGGGAATAATAATAATTAATTGATTTATTATATAATGTTACTTTTAATATTAAAAAATGTTACTAACTTTTACCTATTATATTATACTATATCGTAGTCTCGATTGTTCAGTGGATAATAAGTACGGCTGCAGCCTGCAAATACGGAGGTTCTAAGTTCGAGTCTCGAATCAGACTAAGTGTAGTTCAAAAATCAGTCAGGACAGTATAATATAGTAGAGTTGCTTAGACTTTATATTTTCTTTAGTAACTTTTTGTATGTGTTATAAAAAGGTCTTGATGTAGGAAAAAAAATATTTTGAAAATTTTTGCATTGAGTAGGAGTCGAACTTGTGAGCTCAGAAACATTAGTAACGAGACTGGGGTCAGTCCCAATATTTCAAGTAGGTAAACCATAAAAAGTTGGAATATACACAACACTATTCTTTATCAATGCTATCATTCTGAATAAAATCGACAATACAGTGGGGGAACCCCCTGAAAGGCCGGGCAAATAAGCCATTAAGCGTTGCGACGGTACACGACTATAAAATCTCTGCTTCTTGCCCCCTACCCTGGGGGCCGCCCCCTCGATAAACTGCTTTATGCCTTTCCTACTATAATTAAAATGGCTTGCCGTTTTCTAGCGAATGGAAAAGTCAAGATGGGATGTTAATGTTGCTTAAAATGGATATAGATATATCTAATATTTTCTAAATATGTTATAAATGGGCAAAAATACATCCTTTCTGTTAGTTTTATATATGAACAAGTACTTAACTTTTGTCCATGAAAGTTAAAAATAAAGAATTACTTCCGTCTCATGTTTAAGTTAAGGAGTGGAGTAAAATACCTATTTGTAAATTATAACTACCTACATAAAATGGTTACTGCCTTACTACCTACCTACATAAACTACCTAAAATAATTATTTTTCTATCTCTCAACATTTATTCATATGAGAAAGGTAATAATGTTGGAAAGAAAAAAATCGATTAATTTAATCGATTATAAGAATGAAAACAACTATGGTAGCATCACTATAGCTACGCGTCTTGTAGCATCACTAGTATTATATGCATTTTTCTTCTTTATATGCAATTCATAATAAGTACAATAATAAAATGTCTATTTTAATAAAACGCGAACGTAAAAACACTTAATTTTGTTTGTACTTACGATCCCTTTGCTACGCGAAATCTCAATTTAATTGAAGCGTTTTCTGTTGACTATAAAAGATCTAAGACGAAATTTAATTTGGCAGTTTTAATTGGGGCGCGAATAATATTTTATGTGTATAGAGTATGGGGGATGTAGGGGTAATGTAATTATAATTTATATTTAATGAGCAACATATTATATATTAATATATTTTGTTTATGAAGATATATATGTACATATATAATTAGTGATTTTTTTTAAATATGATACAAAGAGGCCTTTATTTTTGGCCTTGGTTTCTGGATATTTTGAGTACATACCTACAAATTATTAGATTTTTTAACTGTTAAACATATTTTTTTAAAATAATAATAGTAAATAAGCACAATTTTAATAAAAACCGGTTCGACAATCGATTTGAACTAGTTTCTAAAGTTATTGTCACAGACACACACGTGTCCGCCCGACTGGTCGGCGCAAGGGTTGGAACTAGATTACATATTAACTGATTTTATTCAAAAACTTGCTTTTCCACATTAACTGGTTTAAAACATTATTTGTATTATTTTTTTGAACACGTGGTATTTTACAAGCTCTTTATCGGCTAATACCGAATTATTACTTTCTACATATTCATACATTATCATACTCGTACTAGTTATGATCATGACTAGTGGTCGGTGGAAAATTTCCCATCGTCTACACATAGAAACAAAGGTCTTTCATGGGAGATATATCTCAGGTACCCTGCCTTGATATACATACACCTTATACTATATATTATGTATGTACTTTGGACAAATAAATATATAACTTGGTAGCAATTTTATTACACAGCTAATTTTATTTACCAAAAATTCATTTATTGATATAAACTTACGCTATCCTTGAGAAAATAGAACAATAGGATAACTATTTTAGATCTTCATATAAGTGGAGTTGCAGGTAAGTCCATATAAAAATAGTTGAATATAAAAAAAACGGTAAGATTAAAAAAAAAAACATTTCTTTTAAAGAAATTTAATCATTACTAGCAACTCACCCTCGCTTCGCTCGGGTTCGTCCCTAGTTACGTTTTAACGTTTAGCTCAGAGATGAGATATTTTCCCATATAACCAGCTATCATCATACCAAATTTCATCAAAATCTGTTCAGTGGTTTTTCCGTGATGCGGTAACAGACAGACAGACAGACGGACAAAAATTTTAAAAACTATAGACTTGGCTTTTGTATCGATAATAAAATGTATTTCAATTAGATTTTCCAAAAAATATTTACATTAAATATTTTTTGGAAAATCTAATCAGATTCGGTTTAGTTACAATTTTATTATATGTATAGATGACATGAACAAACATACAACATACTTTGAGTTCGACTAAAATAAATAACATTAATAATTTTGTGAAATATTAAATGTCCGATAAATATATAATTAATAGAAATATTTACTGGTAAGTGTAACATTCGTTAATTAAAGCGATGATCAAAGAAGAGCGCCGCGCTCAGCTATTGTACCGACTTCCTGTTACACACCGGGGGGAGAAAGGCGCTAGTGCGATATACACAAGTTCTTTAAGATATTAATAAAACTTTTAAAATTGCTAAGCATGAATGAAAATTAATATTATCTATTACATGACAAAAATAAATCTAATTTCTTCTCTATTTTTTTAAAATAATATTTTTTTTTATTAAATAACTAAGGAATTCTTATTCGGTTTGAATATTAAAATACTTTATTTATCAAAATAATATTATTATGTTAATATCGCTATATGAAGAACATTAAAATAAAACAAAAAAATCATTTCAAGTGTTACCTACTTAATACAGAAAATGATAATACGCTTTGTTTATTTTTTAGTTAAAAAAATATCAAATTGCAAAATAAACGGAAATTAACATTACTATATAATTCTCTAGAACAAATAATATTTATTATTATTATAAATTTTCATTTGTTCACGTTCAAGAAACGCCTACACAAATTCCACGTACCCCCATCTCATTTGTACCCCTAAGGGTGCGCCATCTTGAAGGAAAACACAAAGATGCTGAATGGAGAAATTTTCTTGTGTAATTTTCACGCGAATCACCCTCCTTCCGTGCCTCGGGGTAGTTTGCGACCAGCCTCGCTTGAACCTTTAAAACACGTTATATAATACCTATATACTTTATGTAAGAAAATGTTTGGAATAACGTGCATGAGTACGGTATAAATAACATTATTAGCGCATTAGTTGCGTTAAAAAGGTATTTTATTTGTTTTGAATTCATTTTATGCTACAAAAAAGCTTAAAAATTCAATGTATCTTTTCTGGGGTCTATTTTTGTAATAATTATTATTATCTTTTGTTTTTACATTATCTATATAACACATTTCTTATCAATATCTAAAGATTTCTACCTATATATATATTTTTTTTAATATATTTTGTAAAATACATCTGATTAATCTATTTATATATACTGTATGTGTAAAATTATTAATTATAATAGTAATAATAAACATAACTTTAAATTAAGTTCAACTTGTGTACTGCTTTATGTCTCGCAGTAAGTAAAGTACATAGGGGCCACAGTCTAGCTTAAGATGACCTACGAGTATTTCTGTTTTTTATACAATACATATACAAGCCAACAAGTCTACTTACATGGCAACTACGTATGCAGCGGGTTCAAATCTCGCTTAGGGCACACTTTTTAACTTTGTATGTTGATTGTTTAAATATAACTTATAACATTAACAATTCGTGAATATTTGTCCGTCATTTACGCAACAAAAGAATAAAGAGTCAACGTGATTTTTACATCAAAATACCTTATAATTTGATATAAAAATAGTAAAATTTAAAAAGAAATCACGGTGTGCCTTGTTATTACCCTCAAGAGAGTCCCTAAGCCCTCTTCTTTTAAAGGTAATAGTTTCTGAGATTTACGGAAATATTTGATCTTTTAAATAACACAATTTTCGCGTTTTGTTTTGGTTTTATTTTGGTTTTTTGCTTCCGAAGTTAAAATGCTTCACATCAAACATGTGTTACAGGAAGGATTCATGGAGTCCCCGTGACCATGTTTACTAAAACCCTAAAAGATTATATACCTAGTTATTTTAGAAAATTTTGAAAATTTTACCTCTTAAGTTCTTTCTAGAGTAAAGTCGGGTCAAAGTAATCTAATATGTATATACATACATAATGTACGCGACGTAGCAGCGCCGCGGGCGCGAGTCCTACAAGAAAATTAGTTATTAAAATTTCACTGACGCTGTGAAATTTATCTCAGACGCGGTGTACGGGGATCGACTTATGTTGAGACTTTCTTATGTAATATACCTTGAATATTTAAAATGGCGAAAAACATGTGATATAGCGTTGAAATAAGATTATGTAATTAAACAAAAAGAAGCTGAATTTTAAGTTGATTTTAAGCAATACTTATCTACTTGTCTCTGTCATATACAATCGTTGCATATTATATAGTGTACCTGTGTAAGCTTCGCTTGGAGTTCTTTTCTCTTATATCGTATTTTTTAGATTAAAAAAAACTAAAAACTTGAATAAATACAAAAAAATAAAATAAAACTAAAAACTTTATATCTGACCGGGATTCGAACCCGGACACCTGTGATTGTCAATCTTGCACCTTGGTCGATTGAAAACGATGCCATGGTAATGTTATATTAATATTACCGTGACGATGCTATGTCCGAGCGTAAGAAATTATCGATCATATTTTGCGTGGAATAATGCGAAAGAAAACCGCATGAAAACTAGAAAACACGTGTTTTACCAGACATAAGACTAATCTAGATCGATTTTTCGCCCCCCAAAACCCCCACACACCAAATTTCAGCGAAATCGTTTAAGCCGTTTCCGACATCGCCGGTATAAATAAATCAATAAATAAATAAATATATAAGAATTGCTTGTTTGAATATATTTTAGATGAAAAAATAATAATAATAGCATTATTTTATTATTATTTATTATTAATTACTATAATAATTTGGTCTCATCGAGCTTAATTGATGTAAGCCATGAATGCAGAAAGTACTTTTATTAACAAACATGAATTTATCCACAAAAGACCTATAACGGTCCGAAATCAGTTGACCAAGATGGAAATTTGGTTACAACAAAAAAATTTTTATCAAACCCTCATCTATTAAATAATAAAAGCTCCGACTGACCATTTCATGTTTAATTTATAAGCTTTCTGAGAACAGGAACCAGTTTTCTTAGTGATGACAACGGGACGAAGACATCGGACAGCGGTCAGCGCGTGGGAAAGGGGTGTCAGGGTGAATTTTGTTTATTGTTAAAACTTACCCCTTAAGTTAGTAAGTTATTTATAATACGTTTTTATTAATTTAAATAAATTATAACTATGACATAAAAAATAAAGCATGAGTATTATTTAGAATGTGAATTGAAGTTGTGAATTAATTTGACCAAATGAAATTAAAATTAAAAATTGTACCGACATGTTAGTATACGAAATAGAGCTTAAAAATTAGTATTTATTATTTTTTTATAGTTAATGTATATATTAACCGATTTCGAAAAAGAAAAGAGGAGCTACTTAATTTCAACTTACCTTTTTTACGTTGTGCAATATCTTCACCAATGGTTTTGAATAGATTTTCAAGAATATTTTTTTTGAGGTCAAGAGTTGTCCCATTTATTTCCTGAAAAAATATTCTACCAACCGTAACAGATTTTCAAATCGTTATTTATTGAAGTAAAACTTCTTTACGCACGCTTGACTTGGGGAATAAGCTTGTGAATGCGTGACGAGAGCGTTACGAAAAGTGTGTTCAAATATGACAAATGATATATAATATTATATTCTTTTTTAAATGATATTCTATAAATATATGATTGTAATATGCCTAATATGCGTTATTTAATTACATTTTTAGTATCTCACCTATCCTAACTATTTAAAACATAAATTGAATTTCATAAAGAGTACCGATAACCTACGGAAGCTTTACTTCTTGCGCGTTTACACATTCATACACGCACTCTTTAATTTATTTTTTAAATATATATATTTAATGTTAAAACAATATTTTTCCAAAGTATCAATTTAATCATGTATAGTGTAGAGCGAAGACGCCGTTAAAGTTTTCCGTGCTACTTTCGCGGCTCTACAGAAAGTTGGGCCGGGGCTCATTACGGCCCGAAATAAACGACGCACATTGAACTGCTGTACGTTAAATTATATTTATTTTATATTAGTCTTACGGTAATTTGCTTTGAATATCATGAATATATTCAGAAACGTTAGAAATATGTTTCTACCACAAAGTATACATTTTAAAAACACAAAGATTAAATTAAAAAATATATGTTTGTAATAATACAAATACAATATAATTTGATGACACGTTTGGCTCAGTTTGTAGTGACCCTACTTTTTGTGAGTTCCAGCGGTCGCGGGTTCGAATCCCGCTGGGGCATTCATTTGTGTGATGAGCACGAATATTTGTACTCCAGTCATCGGTGTTTATATTTATAATAATATGTATGTATTAAAAGTTATATACTTGTAGTGTATCAACTATTTGGTATCCATAACAAAAGCTTCGTAGCCTACTATGGAACTAGATGGTTCTGTATGTTAATGTCCCAACATATTTATTTATTAATAATTATTCAGTAAGATTGCAATTTAATTGAAACATATTTTTAATATAATAGGTGAAAAATGTCTACAAATTAAATTATTTTAGCTCTGGTATTTTACTATATTTTATATATTTTATTTTATTAGAACTAATTGAGATAGAGAACAATATAGATAGACAAATAAATAAGTAAAAAAGAGATCTTTTTATAACTTTCAGTATTTAATTTATGTATAACTAGCGACTCATCCACGCTTCGCTCGGGTTTGTTCCTAGGTACGTTTTAACGGTTAGTATGGAACAAATAGACTATATACTACATGTTAAAATATAGCCTATAGCCTTCCTCAATAAACGGGCTGTCTAATGCAAAAAGAAATTTTCAAATCGGGTTAGTAGTAACTGATATTAGAGCATTCAAATAAACAAATAAACAAACAAACAAAAGAACAAATTCTGCTTCTTTATAACATTAGTATAGATAATAAAAATAACGAAAATGATTTGATATCTGAGCTAAAATTATTTTTGGAATCCTAAAATAAAGCTTGAACTGATCTTTTCTTCTGCTGTTATTATACCTGCAAAGAACAGAAGATAGCTTAAAAAATAAAAGTAATATATTATTAGGCGTAGTCCATCATAACTTGTAAGTAGAAATAGAAAAAAAGAAGACCTGTGTGTGTACTTATGTATGTACGCACGTAAGAAGTTATACTTCTTTGGCGTAACAGAACAAAAATAGCTAAAGATTTCATCCCGTATGTCACAATTCTTTGTTTGTAAAAGGAATGAAGCTAACTTCATCATGTCGCTTTTTGGCTGTCGTATCGTACAAATTTTATTCCATAATTTTTTCCAAACGTGCCAAAAGAAGTATATCTTTAGAAAATTCTATTTTGTTGTAGTTGTCTCCATAATACATAAATTACTATTTAAGTATAAAATCTCCTGTAAGATATTGAATTACTAAGTATATTAAAAAAAATATTTACTGTATGCATGAAACCAATATAATTAACTATTTATCATTTAACACAGTTTTTGTTATTTTTAAACTATATATTTTTAAATAAACATTTCATCCCACTGTCGTTTTACCTTACAATCTCCCGCTTTCAAACCCCGAGGCGTTTATATAATATCTAGCAGATAACTTGGAGTTATGTACGTGTGTATTGACAGCACTAATATTTATTACAGGCTTTTGTTATCGCGCGACTCTATATCGAGTTACATCAGTGTTAAATTACACTCTTAGATACCTTTATACTGTCTGATTATTTATTTGTAAATGCGTAAGTGGTCTTTATAATTTAGTAAAAGATACTTTAGGTTTATTTATAAATTATAAATAATAAAAAAAGCTAAATTTTAAATAAATAAATATGTCGAGACATTAACACATTTCACCATCTAGTTCCATGGTAAGCTACGAGGCTCGTGTTATGGATACTAGATAGTTGATACTCTACACATATATAACTTTAAATACATACATATTATAAATATAAACACCCATGACTGGAGTACGAATATTCGTGCTCATCACACAAATGAATGCCCCCAGCGGGACTCGAACCCGCGACCGCTGGCACAGCAAGTAGGGTCACTACAAACAGAGCCAAACGTGTCGTCAATTTTATTATTAATATTAAAATAGTAAATTTAAAAAAAAAACGTTATTTATTTCAATGTTTTTACAATATTTTATTAATGCACCTAGTATTAGATAATGTTTTAAAAAACTTATGTCTGTAGATTGTGTTTTTAATAAACAGAACAAAATTAAACAATTTTCAAGTCGGTTAAAATTGTGGGGAGAAACAAATACATATTTATTATTTTATCACTAATGATTTTAATATCTTAATTTTATTAACATTTATTACAGTTTGAATATTGTAGAATCTTTATGTAATTATGATCCATTTGACTGATGTATCAACGCGCAGGCCAAAATCATAAGGCTAGAAAATTGAAATTGCACACACGTATATTTCATATGACGAAGGCATCCACTAAGGAAGGATTTTTTAAAATTCAATCCACCCTCGCTTCGCTCGGGTTCATCGTTATGTATTTATATAATATTGTTCATACAAAAATACTAAAATCGTGGATAAAAATTGGGGGGTGGGGGTACGAAACGGGGGTGAAATAAACAAAAAAAAATCATTAGAATCGGTCGAGCCGTTTCGGAGGAGTGCAATCACAAACACCGTGACTTGAGATTTTTATATATAAGATAACACGGAAATATATTATCAGATGGTAAGAGTTGAAAAAAATCTATATAAAGTAAAAGAAATAAAGGGTATTTGTAATATTTTATTCGCTAGAATCGAAACTGCGAACGACAGTGTAGGCAGCCACATTTAAATATAACCTACAAAATATCTCAACAGTCTTCGTTATTTTATCAAAGAACAAGGACTATAGAAATATGTTTTTCATACATTTTTAATTTTTTATTCTTATTTTTATATCATTTAATAGTTTAAATATCTTTCTTTTACTAAAGCAAGTACGTACGAATACTGCCCCATAGCTACTTATAATAGAAAGCACTGTCTATTAAGCGTAAAACAATTATGTATCCATATTGTATACGTAATTATTTTGCGCTCATATTATTTTGTTAATAAATAATAATTTATTAGTTTTGTTTTTTTTATTTTATTTATTGTTCAAACACACAAACAAGGAATTATATAATAATAAATGTTAATGAATAAAGTACATTGGTATTATTTCACAACTTAAGTTTCCTAATATAATTATTATAAATTCAGAGTTCAACCTAAGAAAATTAAGCAAAAAAATCAATCAAGGCCTCGCAAGGCGTGTCCTTCCACCCTCCGTATAATATACGTGCCTGTGATAAATTGCACCCTCCCCGGCCTTTGGTTTCTTTGACGAACTTCACTTATATCTACAGTGTGATCTAAATAAAGGAAATTAAATCTATATTTATTATTAACTTTAGTATAGATTTATCAGAGATGAGATATGTTGACTCGGATAGCCAGCTATCATCACAATAAAAAAAAAACAAAAACCACAATCCCACAAGTGGTTTTTCCATCATGCCGTTATGACCGATACATAGATAGATAGATAGAAAAAAAAATATATAAAAACTACAGATTCGGCCTCTGTATCGATAATAACGTCTATTTCAATAAGATTTTCCAAAAAATATTTAATGTACAGATTCGGCTTAGTTATAGTTATATTATATTATGTATATAAGGTATAAATTTAGGTATAGATGGAGTCTATATACTTCTGATATATTTTTCTAGTTTGAAGCTCTTAAACTAAAAGTATCATATTGTGGAGTAACCTTGATAACTCTTTATTTTGGTAAAAATATCCTCTAGACCGATTTTGTCCATGGCGGCTAATCTCACTAAGACCACCTGTGCAAGAAAATATTATAGTACAAAAGTATGCGCGAGAATGTAACTGCCTTCTATTGCTTTACTCTTAAAGTCCAATAAGGTGAAAATTCGACACGACTGGTAAAAGATAAGGCACAGGACTGGCGGATTCATGAGCTTTACAAGCATGGGGATGTATCTTTGGTAACTTTCCAAAACCAGACTTATTTTTATATAGCTTATAATAATTCCTTAATAGAAAAACTCAATTCGTATACCAGAATTAATCCCGGACTCAAACTCAGGACCTCTTGAGTTGTAGCTATAGGACTATAATGCAAATAGCCTCTTATGTGGGTTGGATGTAAAGCTTGTGAAAGCGAGGGTGGTTACACGGTCGCATATAAGAAAGAAAACTTATTTAAAAACATCTCATCGAACACACTCATTCTGGGAGCTTGAAAATAAATGAAATGTGCAATACAACCTGCTAACACAATACAATTCTTAGAAGTGATTGCTTAAAAAATGCTTAAAAGAAGTATGTAGTTTTAAAAATTTTGTATTCAAATATTATATAAAATATGTAGTATTTAAAAAAATAATTCCTTATAATTTTATGATCTACAATTTTTCTCTGGACTATATTTTTGATAAAACTTATCGTTTTCGAGACAAATCCAAAAAACCGAAAATTTTGACCTTCGACTTTGAACAGCTTTTTTAGCACACATGGGATCAATGGGGGGACTTTTGGCACTTTATTTCTACTCATGTACCAAAATTCAGCTCTGTCGGAGTTTTTGTTATTTGAAATGTCTATTATGACCGGACTATTAACAGTAAGTATTGCTTATAATTAATATATTTTTTATATTCTTAATGCAAGAAATAAGAAAAAGTTAGTTAGTATTAAGATGATGTATACGTTTCTGACAGACATACAAACTTTAATTACCCTATAACCACGTATACGTGCACTTCTCACAGCAATCATAACTTTATCTAGAAGTTTCAACGTTGCTTTGACACGTAACTGTGGCTTAAGTGTATAATATGATAAAAATATATAACAGTACAAGTATCTACAGAATAGTTAAATATATCTGTAAAACCCGTGAATCGTCTAATTTCAGCTTTTAATTAACTTTAAATACATCTATATTTTCTTATTGATTATTGGTTTAAAAATGTTTCATGGTGATGGTTTGGAGAACTAAAAATCAATATGAATCCGCGGAAAAATCCAAAAAGTTAGTTTTATTTATTTATATCTAATTATAATAAAAAGAATAATAATAAACCTTGGTAGCGAAGCCGCAGACATAGGTGAAAATGTTTTAGCTTCCTATATTCCTCCACTTAAGCTTCTATGCCAAAGCTCACATACCTACTCAATAAGCTTAAAAAGGGATACAAAGTTCGTTCTTCACGTCTTAAATGTATAGATAAAAATATATATATTAAAATATATATTTAACATAGATAAAAATATTTAAATTTACAATTTAAGAGATAGTTTTATTTAAAAAATGAAATATTCGCTCAAGAAACTAAGAAAGTATAATAAAAAAAGTTTATTAAAATTTACCATTCTGTATAAGTTAAACGTAACGCGCGTAATTAACGACGAAGGAAGGAGGCCTACAAAAAACCCTCACACTCTTAGTGTCACGTCTTGCGTCTTACACAATCCGCACACAAAGATGTAAGGCGTGGATTTGAAAGATTGATTAGGGTGGAGACAGATGTATTTACAAATGGACCTATTTAAACGTACAGACCAATATTAAATGTTATTATATAAAAATAACATATTTAAATATGTGAAAATTTATGTAATTTAGCAGTCGATGATGATGGAAACCCTGTAATTTTTTTGAAAAGTAACTATATACTTTTTTATATTAGCCTGTGTTTTATTAAATATTTAAAGCATATTTAAAAAAAAAAAAAAGAAAAGTGACACGATCAAAAGAAATCGGCGAAAATACATCCCTTTAAAAAAATTGTAACTGAATGAAATAGCTATGTATGTGTAAGAGATTATATATTTGTAACTAAATAGTAATTTTTATTTTATTCTTACAATTTACCCATTTTAGCACCTACTTTAAAACATTATTTTCATGTACATATGTATATACTCAGTATATAATAATATATATTAACTAGCGACTCACTTTCGCTTCGCTCGGATACATACGTTTTAACGGTAAGTACGATGTACATACATAGGTATAGAAAAGTAGGCAGGTTATTTTATATTTTTTCTTTTTATTAAAACTTTCCGTGTACCTTAAAGAACATACCAAAAAAAAAAAAAAAACAATTTGCTGAATTGATCGAGCCGTTATCGAGTTTTTATTTTTATTTATATATAAAGAAGAAGATAATACAAAAGATACAAGCGGAGCTTTCGTAATGAAAGCTTATTTATTTCATTCTAAACTGAAATTAAAGTCTTGATCTCTTATACACAATTCTAGAAACGTATATTGCATCTGGTTACTGCAGTTGGCATATTATATTAATAACTTTTGCCCGCAGCTAACTCCGATTACTCAATAAATGTATAATGACTTCGCTTCATCAATAAATACAAACAGACAGACAAACAGTTTCTTTTAATTCTGAGCGGTAATTTTAGAGTTATTATACGAGTATATATTTCGAATTTAATTTTCGAAATTAATAATCATCTTTTTCAACTTTATATTAAACTAGCAGAAAAAAAAACATTTTTTTCGGGATAAAAAGTAGTATTTGTGCTATTCCAGACTATAATCTATTTCTGTGCCAAATTTCATCAAGATGCGTTCAGCCGTTCTGGCGTGATTGAGTAACAAACATCCATCTAAACTTTTACATTTATAATATTAGTAAGAGGTGTAAAATGACTTATGACATGATTTTAAATTTTAATATAAATATAATGTTTTATTTGATTTTACTAATGAAGAAGTTATCAACAAAAGAATAGAAAAGGTAACCACTTCGTTGAAGACTTTCTAAGAGGATACAAAAAGACTTTTAGGAGGATATAAGAAGAATTTATTGAGAAAAAGTCTTGGGATCGTAGAATAAAAACAACTAATAGCAAATAATTAAGAAAATTGTCTAAAACTTTAACCAAATTAGCTATTAATATAATTAGTATAAAAATTGCATTCATAAACTTTTTACTTATTAAGCTTCCATTTTAAAGTGTAACCTTAAATAAATGTAATGTAAGTAAAATTACAAAATTTTCTTTTCTTAAATAGATTTTTACAAGTACTTTCGAACTGATGATTTACTTTAAAGTGAGTTCGTGAAGCAGTCATAGGCTGGAATTGCAGTTCTTAAAAGAGCCGACGAGAAATTCAACTTCGATGTGCTTAATACACTAATACTAGACAGAAATGAGAACTAAACCTAAAACTTACTAAAGTAAAATAGTGGTACGATGCCAAAAGAAACTCTAATCACTTTTCATATACTAAAACGTGTATAATTAAACTCTGAATGCTATGAACAATGAAATTTCCCACTAATAATAACAGTATAACATTATCTCCTTTATCAAAACTCTTATAAGTGCGAATAATTGGGGGTGGGGGGTTCGTTAGGGCCTTAATGCCGGCAGACATTAATCATTCCTTTCATAAAGAGTGGGGGTCCGTAGATAAATAAGTGTAGTATGTGTTTTCTTAGGGTACCCTTCTTGAGATGGGAGGGAATGATGTGGATAAGACTTAATTATTTATAAAAATAGAGAAAATATTAGTCTTTATTTGCAGGTCCGTTTAGGATACCAAATAACTTCAACTACATTACAATAAACGTTACTATAATGATTCGATTTAAAACAAGGTCAGAAGAAAGTCTCCTTGACCATGTTTGCGGTATTCAGAACAAAAAAAAAATACAAAATGAGACCACAAAAAAAAGCCGAAAAATTTTTTTTTAAAGAAATACTATGAAACTGAAAGATTATCTGTATTCATATGGTTTTAGTTGATATGGAGTAATAATAACATAAACAAAAAATTGAATAGTTATAGTAAAAATTAGGACATAATAAACTACATTTTGTGTGACCTCGAAGATTGCAAACAAAATTGAGGACATAACAACATGGATACTGGTAGGTATTGTCATATCCAAATTTTAATAATTTTGTCTGTCATCTATCGAGTCAGCTAATTTATTATACTTGTATAAGAACGTTTTCTTCGAAATTTGATGTTTTTGTCATTTTTAGTACTTTTTTTCCATTTTCCGTTCGTTTGTTCCATGTTAGCTAGAGCCGTTATGTACGAATTATAAGATTTCATGGTTTTCTGTAGTTTTAAAATATAATATTTGTTCTAGAGATTTTATCTTTACATTAAACCATATCGATTAGTTAAATAAAACAATAACGTTTTATTTTTTTGCATTTTTAGTTGGTTCGATTAGCGGCTTAAGTAAGACTTTTAAAAAAATCCAGTTATTCTTATTTAAAAAATAAAAGAATGTTTCCTGTGAGTAAAACTTGATATCTTCAATATTTGAGGTACTCTTCTCCCATGTCCCGTTCGTCTTTTTCACTTGTATTATACCTATATTATATGTATTACCTAATAGACTAGTAATTAGTAACGATTTCTTGGAGTTATGTGTATATTTAAAGGACAACATAGAGCAACTTAGTAAGCTCCGTTAAGTGTAGGTACCTAGAATATTACTTATAAATAGTTTCTAATAATACAAAAAAAGGCAGTGGTAGCCCAGCAATAACATTTCCAACATAATTACCGCTTGTCTTACGGTGAAAAAAAATATAGTGAAGAAATATGCATGTCTAAGAGAACCTAGGAAGTTTTTGAAAGACATGTTAAATCTGCCAACACGCACTTGGCCAGCGTGGTGGACTATGGCGAGATCGCCATTGTAGTAAAGTGCCCCCCCCCCCTCCCCCACCAGCAGTGGGACGATAAAAAATCGTTGAATACAATAATATAAATAAAAAAAAACTTATCCACAGCTTTCCAACGAATTTTCTTGAGCGTACCGAGCGCTGCCACATAATTATTCATCTTAAATTGCAAGAGCGTGTGTGTTTATACATACATAGCCTACATGTGTGCGACTCAAATTACGCCCGCTTTGTAAGAAAGCTCCTTGGAAGGAAAATTTATAAATTTATTAAGATTTCGCTCAGCGAGTTATGGAATTTAATTACGTTATATTTACCGTACCTATGTGTTCCGACGAGTAATAAGTAAAGAGTATATGTTTAAGGGAAAGATAAATGGTATGTCATGACGATCTTTAGGAGGGCACCTTGTGGGCTTTATCCTTAAATACCTACAGGAATAAAATTAAAAATTAATTTTAAGCTTTAATCATCAACCGGTTTTCTTTTTTGTTTTTTTTTGTTTAGAAGCTTTTGATAAGCTTTAAGTGTTATCAATAAAAATTTTGGAGATAGTTATTTATTACTTACTATGTAGATAGCTAATTTCTATTTATATATGTATGTTTTTCACAAATTTTCAATAATGAGGTCGAATTTTGACTACTAGGCGAACACTAGTGCAAATAAAATTGCAATGAAAATGCAAATAAAAGTTCACTGCTCCGATTTTACAATATTTTTTTAATACTACATATAGGTACTTTCCCTTAATCCCAGGTAGATACCATGGAAGATTCCATGCAAATTTTGAAAAATATGTTAACCGGTTATATATAACAATTAACAACTAAGCAGACAGATAAACAGACCGAGCTACTTTCGCATATATAGCAAAAGACACGTGAGTTAAAAACATTGGACACGTGTGAATCTGACTTGAATACTGAAGGTTCTGAAGCATGAAACTATTTTTCAAAGGTACTATGAAATACAAAATTACCTAATTTTAGAGCTCTAAATTCACGCTGCTAATTAGCGACGAGATAACATTATCATACGACTCGGTAACATATTTTTATTAAAGTTTTATTAAAGTGTTTGAAGAAAAATATATTTTTAGAATGATCTATCTCGATCTATTTTTAAAGACCTATCGAAAGATACTCCCAAGACCATATTATGTGACATTATTTTTTTCGCGCATTTATTATATGTATGAAGCGCTACCCCTATTTGTTTTTCGTAATTGTAATACAATATTTTTAGCAGCTCTCCTAAAATTTCAGCTATGTGGTACCTATATATGATCTGTGGTAGTACTAAGTACTTATAGTCTCCGAATAAAATGTGGACACACAGATAGATGGACAGACGGACGTTTTGTCTCTGATATGTTTTATTTTTGTCTGTGGGCTATGTAACCTTAAAAACAGCGATAAGCCTCTTAAAAGTCTTCACATGAAATAATTTCAGTAATTTAACTAATTAACTCTTCTAGCTAAACTAATAGGTAATTCTTATTTTTTTAGGACTCAAGTTATGTTTAAGTTTTATGGAAAATTCATATTTGTTTTTAAATATTAAAACTCATAAAATATGGGCTCTTTTTTTTAAATGCGTGGCATTCTTACTTAAACTTAATCGTGAAAATTAATTTGTTTTAAACCTAGTTATCAAATATAAAATTATGAAAATCGTGTCACAATTTTCGAAGATATCGCTGGACCAACATACATATAATAAATTTAAACAAAAATAAAATGACATACATATATTTGAATTCAGCTTCCTTCTTTTTGAAGTTTGAGGCCGGTTAAAAAAACAGTGATAAACGTGCACTGTACAGAGTGCAATGAGAACACGAGCGAATTGAAGGCGGGATATGTATAAATAATATGTAAATATAGTATTATTAGCGACTACCCTCGCTCTGCTCGGGTTCATCCTTATTTACGTTTTAACGGTTCGTATACCCAGAGATGGGATATTTTTTCGCAGCAAAAAGTATCCCAAATGTTGACCCGGATAACTAGCTATCATCATACTAAATTTCATCAAAATCCCTCCAGTGGATTTTCCGTGATGCGGTAACAGACAGACAGATAAAAATTCTAAAAACCATAGAATCAGCCTTTGTATCGATAATAATGTCTATTTTAATAAGATTTTCCAAAAAATATTGAATGTACAGATTCGGCTTAGTTACAATTTTATTATATGTATAGATGTATATGTGTATTAGCGTCTAAGATTTGTACTCTACTAGTGACAATAATTAATATTAAAAATTTGAGTAAAACATATATGAATAGAATTAACACATCAATATAAAAAAAAACTGTTTAAAAAAAATGATAACACTAAAGTTCGTCAATAGCTACTAAACAAAAAAAAAAAGAAAATCGGTTGAGAAACAGAGAAGAAAAGTGTACTGAACTGTTTTGTCTTTGTCTATTGATATATGTAGATATTAAGTTTAGTAAGTTAACTCAAAATTCAATTACTTTATTATCAAGAGTCAGGAGGACATTATTCAATAAGCCTTATTAATTTCACTAACAGATACATTGACTTCGAAATCACTTTAAATGTAATTTTTTTGCATTGGGGGGTGATTTTTTTTTAATTTACACGGGGAAAGTTTTAGATGCAGCGTATTTAATATAAAATAATCAAAAGAAGAAAAAGAAGAGAGAAGAAATAATACATTAAAAATCAGTAAAATGTGAAACACATTTGACCAAGTAGGTACACACTAGACGTTGAAAAGGTAGAAATATGTTGGGAGTTGGGACATTAACACACAGCATCGTCTAATTCCATGGTACGCTACGAGGCTTGTGTCATGGATACCAGATAATTGATACACTACACATATATAACTTTAAATACGTATTATAAATATAAACACCCATGACTGAAGTACAAACATTCATGCTCATGCAAATGAATGGAGGAAGGAATCGAACCCGCGACCGCAGGCACAGCAAGTAGGATCATTACAAACTAAGCTAAACATGTCGTCAAAAAGAAAGCATAGCTAAAACACGAAGATACTCAATTTAGATGTATGTTTTTAATGTACATATGTCAGGCTTCTCTTTTCTTTTCTTTCTCTTCATCTCACTGCTATCTGATATTCAGAGTCCTTTTTTTACTGATTAATTTACAAACTAAGAGTCTTTTGTCTCGTTGAAAGAAAAAAAAATCATATCAGCTAAGGGTGGAACAATAACTTTTAAATTGATTTTTAAATCAGTATACGTTTTTAATTTATTTCTAATTATCTCAACCTACGCAATACCACACAAAGCCTCCTATTTAGCGGTCTGGCCTAATCAGATGTAGACAGGTGAAATCGCAGTAACTACTTAGTCCTAAAAGCTAGTCTTAATACCCGCTACATTAAAATGACAACATAAATCTACCAGACCATAGATCAATTTAGTATATAACTCCATACAAAACAAAACAATACAGGCAAGACAACGGATGTCTTATTTAAATATTATGTTAATAAACTTACCCCCTAAAAAGCCACCCTCCACCCTGGGGGGTTTAATTAAATCTCTCTTAGAAAAGACGACTCAGTATTTTCTTTGTGTCAGGTGACAGTGGATATTTTAGCCTTTGATGTAAGATGTTTGTTTTATAAGGCGGAATATACAATGTAGTTACTCGACAATGAGACCAGAGCTTCTCAAACCTATATGAGGTTTTACTTTATGTGAAACTTGAAATTAGTTAGCTTAAGTTATGTAAAGTATTGTAGATTGATTATTTCGTAAAGGATATTTATTTTACTGCCACCAAATTAACGAAAAAAGTAACTAAGTATAATGAGATCCAAAATTGGATTATGAATGTTATAATAGGTACTGTTAGTTATTGAGTAAGTCAGTAATAGTAAGTTATATTGTGCTTACTAAGCATAGAAAACAGCGTAATATAATAAAATTATGATCGACGCTTCTAGCACGCTTTGTTGAAGCTAATCTTCACTTATATCTGAAATCAAAGCTTGAAAAATGATTTAATTATTGTATCAATTTCAATTTCTTAAAAATATAAAAATACTCTATACCTACCCATTTCTTCTTGATTTACCATCAAAAAGGCGATCAAAGCTGTATTGAGTAAGGGCTTTTAATTAACCGCTTAACGAGCGATTAGCAGCTAAACCGAAAAATGCTATTTTTATGGAGATGGACTCGCTTTATCTGTACATTTTTACAAGTATAAACAGAAATTTGTTTACTATTAGACAATATGTGTCATGTGTTTTTTTTTAAGCTTATGTCTATACAAAATTAAATTTTATAATTAATGGTTAAAAGTTGTACAATGTACATCATTTTTATTAATATATTTTGATACATATCGATACACCTTCGCCAACTAGCAATATGGCCGATTTTATTTTATTTTACGATAATTAAATAAAGTCAAGTTTAAGGTATGCTCTTTTTTTAACGTCTCACTGCTGGGCACGGGCCTCCCTCAATACGAGGGGGATCAGGCCATAGTCCACCACGCTGGCCATGTGGGGTTGGCGGACTTCACATGTCTTTCGAAAACTTGCTATGTTCTCAGACATGCAGGTTTCCTCACTATATTTTCTTCACCGAAAGATAAATGGTGATCATGTTGGAAAAGATTTAATTCGCAGGTGTTAGACCCGGTATTTGAACTTGCTGTACTCGGCTTCCCAAGCATGCGCGCTACCACTGGGCTTCCACTGCCTTAAGTTTAAGGTAAAACGGGCAAAAGGGTACTTTGACACTTTAATGTGCGCAAGTACTTTAAGTTCAAACATATCAGTCTGTGAGATGCATCATTCGTTTAAAAGCTTATCAATATTAACTCCTCGCGGACCGCGAGCACACCGGTGTGCTAGATAACAATTGAATTCTCGGAAATTCGCACGGATTTCTTAGAATTTGTCCGGGAGGGATTAAATAGGATTAATTGCAAAAAGGCGACCTTAGTATTTTGTTTACTCTTATTTGATGTTATAATACAATAATAATAAGTTAATCTATACATATAATAAAATTCTAAGTCGAATCTGTACATTAAATATTTTTTGGAAAATCTTATTGAAATAGTCATTATTATCGATACAGAGGCCGAATCTATAGTTTTTAGATTTTTTGTCTGTCTGTCTGTCTGTGATTGCATCACGAGAAAACCACTGGACAGATTTTGATGAAATTTAGTATGATGATAGCTGGCTATCCGGGTCCACATATAGGATACTTTTTACTGCGGGAAAATATCTCATCTCTGAGAAATCTATACTAAACTATAAAACATAACTAGGGACAAACCCGAGCGAATATAATAAAAGTATTACTAATGAAATTATTTTTGATTGTCTAGCATAATTCAAGCTGTAATAATAGACCTTTTAACAAGATTACTTCATAAGCATAAATGTAGTTAAATAAATATAATTAAAAACTAAAATACATGAGAAATATATTTTTCAGTAAACTTATCATAGATTAGTTATGATAACTAATAATCATTCATATTTTCCAAACCGCCTCGACTAAACGTACGTACGAGTATAAAAACTCAAGGCTTTACCTTAAGGAGGCTTTTAAACCCAAGGAAATAGTTTCTGTTCTTCTTAATAGTAAATAATAGATTGCCGATCATCTATGTTGTTGGTATGATTGTAGATTAAATAATAAAAGTAATAAAAATCATAAAACCCAAAACTATATTGACGGACTGACAAACGTATAGGCAGGTGTAGTCGATGGCAGCAACTTATCTTTTGCATTCTGCTTATCTATACTAATATTATAATAATGCGAAGGTTTATGGGGATGTATGGATGTCTGGATGTAAAGATGTATGGATGTTTGTTACTCTTTTACACAAAAAGTACTGAATGGATTTTAACAATAATATAGCTCATACATCAGAATAACACAAAGGCTACTTGTTATCCCGGAAAAATGTACGGTTCCCGTGGGATAGATATGTTTTTGTTTTTCTAGAGAAGAAACCGAGCGAAGCGAGGGTGAGCCTCTAATATACAATATAATAAGGCATTTATTCCAAAATGTCAATTATTTGATTTTTTTTTAATTTATTAACGAGTAAGCTATTCATTAAAATATAAGCTTGTAAAAATATGGAAACACAAAAATCTGATTGTAATTGGTGAATAGTGTAACATACAGACACACAAACACATACACCCGAATTGAGTATTTCCCTTTTTCCCGTATTTGCAAGTCGTTTAAAAAAGCATATCGCTTACAATACCAATAAAACATAATATTCAAAAGAGTCCAGTTCCTTTAAAAACCGCGGGTAAATCCGCCGGGCGCCACATAAAAAAACGATTTCACCCCCCGATAAAGAACTCGCCTTTAGGGGAGTTTTTACATGATACCTAGCTTCTGGGAATTGTTTATGTTGATTTTGAAACAATAATTAACCGCTAAGGGTAGTTTAAAAAGGTGTGTTATTAGATTAATTAGGATTAGAAATGTGACTGTGTTGGGGATTTTGCGATTTTTTTTAAAAAACTGTATTTTTTTTACTGAATTAGTGACTTATATAAATAAATATGTTGAGTCTTTAACACACGGCACTATCTAATTCCCCGGTAAGCTACAAGGCTTGTGTTATGAATACCAGATAGTTGATACACTACGCATATATAACTTTAAATACATACATATTATAAAGATAAACACCCATGACTGGAGAACAAACGTTCGTGCTCATCACACAAATAAATGCCCCCAGCGGGATTCGAACCCGCGACCGCTGGCACAGCATGTAAAGTTACTACAAACTGAGCCTAACGTGTCTTCAAAAGGTATAACACATTATTACAATTAACGATTTTTTTATTACTATCTTTAAAGCGTGCCAGTTGAGTACAGATTACTTGTTCGCCAATGTCACGTAGAATGGAGTAGGCACGAAAGTGATTGGTCGGTAAATAAGATTATTAAAATCTTATTATAATGTATTCAGCTTTTTTTAACTTCCCACTGCTGGGCACGGGCCTCTCTTCAATACGAGGGGGAACAGGCCATAGTCCACCATGCTGGCCAAGTGAGGATTGGCGGACTTCACATGTTTTACGAAAACTTACGAAGCTCTCTCACACATACAGAAAACATCGTGAGGAAACTTCACGATGTTTTCCTTCACCGTAAGGCAAGTGGTAATCATGTTGGAAATGATTCGCACATGAAAATATCAGAGGTGCGAGACCCGGGATTTGAACCCGCTTCACTCGATTTTCCAAGTAAGCGCGATACCACTGCGTTACCACTGCCCCAAACATTACAATATATGTCCATAATAATTGTAATGGTCTATAATGACATTATTAATATAAGACAACACAGCTATTATATTACGTTACTAGCGACTTACCCTCGCTTCGCTCGGGTTCGTCCCTAGTTACGCTTTAACGTTTAGTATAGATTTTTCAGAGATCCCGCAGTAAAAAGTATCCATGTTGGCCCGGATAACCAGATATCATCATACCAAATTTCATTAAAATCTGTGCAGTGATTTTCTCGTGCTGCATTCCCAGACAGACAGACAGACAGACAGACAGACAAAAATTCTAAAAACTAGATTCGGCCTCTGTATCGATTATAATGACTATTTCAATAAGATTTTCCAAAAAAATATTTAACGTACAGATTCGACTCAGAATTTTATTATATGTATAGATTATACAAAAAATGATCTATGAAATAACATTATTTTGTAAGTTTTTAATTAGGTCCCTACTGCAAACAACATTAAAAAAAAAACAAGAATTTTTGTCTATTGACAGAGAAAATCATTAATTTGTGCTACTTTCTAAACACAGCCTAAAAGAATTTCATAATAATAGTCTGATAATTTGAGATTTCTATTTATGAATACTCTATGTATTTATTCTAATAAGAATTTTATGTTGAACCTTTGTCTATTCGACAATAGATGGCGCTAGTATCAACAGATGACTTATATTTGAAAAATTTAGATATTTTATTTTTATAGTATTTTAATTCACTTTATTAATAAAATAATAAATTACAAATATTAATAAACACATTAAACTTTATAAATTATTTAATTTATAAATAGTTAAGCTATCTACTCCCCGATAGATGTCACTATACTTAATAGTAGTTCTGAGTAATTACGACAGTGGCGCTTTATAGTTCATACTTTTATTATTATAAATGATAATTATTTGCAATATAGATAGATGTAGATAAAAAATAAACAAAAAAACATTTAAATGAAACTATAATATACCATTCATAAGTGTCACAGGAAATAATAACAAAATATTTTATAAAGTTTATTCTTTAAATATCTACTTCTTAAAGAGTAAAGGTGTTTTTTTAATATCATGGTTAAGCTTTTTTACACGGTAAAGAAGCGAAAGTTTAAATTAAATTTTATTATTATTTTTATAGTTATTATTATAGTTTAATATTATTTTTTCCATAGAAATAGTTAATGGGTTCAAGAAAGTTTAAGTTATCTTTCTTAATTGTATATGATATATGATGATTCCGTAGATTATATAGTATAAGATAAACTTCAATTTTTCATTAATGAATACTCTTAAGCTTTACATTTCCCACGTAGAATCACATTTTTTTGAATAAACCCACATACGTCCATTTATCTGCAAAAACAAAGCAAAAGACTCACCCTACTCATCTCACTTACAAGCCAATGAAGCGAGCAAATAAGCGAAAAATCCGCTTGACTGTGGAAAAAAGAGATAAATTGAAAAGCGTAAAGGAAAAAAACGGTGAAATATGCGCCATCCAATGATGTTCGGCCGAGGCGCGCAATTATTGAAGGTCGTGAAAAAAATCTGACAAGCTTGAAACAGTTTTCTTAATAGAATTCTGTATAAAATAAAACTTATTGTTTCGTTTTCTTATTAGACGTTAATAATAGGTTAGAAGTTTATATTGTTATTCTAGCTTATAACTATTAAGAGTAATTAATCTATACAGATAAATAAAATTGAAGTGTCTGTTTGTAATGTCAAAATAACAGCTTTATACTAAATGAATATGGAATTACTTACGGTACTTATAAGAAAAACACAATTTTTAAAATATTTGTCTGTCTGTCTGTCTGTTTGTTCCAGCTAATCTCCGAAACGGCTCGACCAATTTTAACAGGACTTTCACTGGCAGATAGCTGATATTATAAGGAGTAGCTTAGGCTACTTTTATTTTAGAAAAAGAATTAGGGCTTCGCTCAAAAAAATAAAAACCTACCTAGGGACAAACCCGAGCGAAGCGGGGGTGAGTCGCTAGTGCTACAATAAAGTTAATAGCTTTGTTATAAAGAAACTATTTTATAATTACGTATATAATCAATTATAATAATAAAATATTTATATTTAAAAATGTGCAGTACAATATTTACATTTTTTAAATATCAGTACTTTTATTTATTATCTTATATGAGATAATAAAGCTGATTTTTTTTAATAAAAACGTAGATAAAAAATCCTATATAAACTAAACGTTCAATTTTTATATAAATATGCCACTCGTTATTTTCTACGATAAAGGATAATTGTTATGAACAATGATCAAATATATCAACAACCCAAACGTATATCGGAACCCTAAATTAGAAAAAAGGGCCCACAAGGGGAAATGAAAATCGCATTGATATTGAAAGCCTTTTTAAAAACTCTGTCAGCCGCGATCGGTCCCACACACGATATTGTTTGCTTGTCAAACAGTTAGTACGAGTACGTGTTATTGTTTTGGTGATGAGAAAAATTGTAAAACAATATCGTTATTTCTATTATTTACTTTTAAAATACCTATATGACATGTTCGAAATATTATTTTATATTTTTTTTATTATTATTTATTTGATTATTATAGTATGTACTAATACAGCATTGTACCTTGATCATGTGTCACCAACAAAGAGCGCTCCAGACTGCCATGGTTGTTTACTGGAAGTAAGTATTTATGTTTATGACTAACTGGAAGTATATTGCAAATTTTAAACAGTTTATTATAATCACCTTTACAGGCCTTTTTGGTGTTTTTAGATACAATTGATTTTAAAAATCTTATTTGTACTGCTTCTAATTTTGGTATATAACTTTTAAAAGTAAGGCCATAGCATAGATGATGTATTAATAATAAAGATAAAATTAGATTACTCACAAGAGAATGTTGAATATAATTAGAATCGCATTCGACGTTTTAGTAACTACAATATACTAACATCGATATACAATATACACAAGTGGGAGTATCGTAGACGTCATTATACAAAATATCAAAGATCAGATTATTTTATTAAAAAAAGATATAGACTACCTAAAATTATAATAATTCTTACTATATTTTTTACTATATTTTTGTTAAATATTGTTTTATGATAAGTAAAAATTATTATATTTAAAAATATTTAATGCAACTACTCACCCACAGATGGCATAAGCTGTTGCTGTAATAAATACTTATTTAGCAAACTTTACAAGAATAGTATATAAAAATAAATTTAAAAATAATTTTATTTTAAATTAAATAACTGATGTTACTAAACAATTATTTCGTTTTAAATATTTCTTTTTAAACATAGAGATATTTTTAATTTATTTTATATATAATATGAGTTCAATTAAACTATTCCATCAGAACCCGTAAATAACACAATGTTATATTAATAGAAGTTCAATTTTTATTTATAGATTGATATAATACCGATCCAAACGATTTACTGAGGCAAGCCCTAGACTGGAATCCCCAAGGAAAATGCAAACGTGGCCGTTCAAAATAAACCTGGCGGCGGACTATCATTGACGAAGCGAAGGCCATCGGGAAAACCTGGAGCGAAATCAAACGCGTAGCCCAAGACCGAACGGTATGGCGATGCGCTGTGGACGCCCTCTGCCTCATCAGGGGACATAAGAACATAAATGGAAAATAATACCAATCGATGATTAATTAATTTATTATTATTAATGATTAATGATATTATGATATAACATGATCAATTTTGAACTTAGTTATTTTACTAAATATTGTCGCAGAATAAATTAACGCGAGCGAAGCCATGGGCAAATTCTAGTACAATAACACAATTTTTAAACTAAATTAATTCCAATTTAAGTCTTCAAGACAATTTATTAGATTTTGACTTATTTTATCTATCTGCGTAAACCTCTTAACTTGGTAGTTTAACTCGTTTAACTCATAAGTATCTTTTTAATTAATGGTTAAATAAAATCTTCTATTTATTTATTTACTCAAACTAAAATCCACAGCTATATGCAGAAATAGAAAGTAAGAAAGTACATGAAAAATGTCCTTATATAAGCCGATTTTGGATTTTCGTTATGTATGCAATACAGATGGATAGACTAAATTTACATATATTAAAGAAAAGAAATAAATTACAAAAAAAAACAAAAACAATAAAACAGACAAAAGAAAGAAAAGGACTGCCGACAGAAGTGAAAACTTAAAACTACAAACAAACAAACAATTACTACTAACTAATATTTTCATGAATACTTCATCTAATATATTTATAATAAAAGATATTTTTCTTAATATACAAAAAAATATATTTATACCATATTTTCACAAAAAATGAATTTATATTGGCCTTTATAATAAATTACGTAAGTGAAGTCAAAAGAAATAGCTCGTTAATCAAAATATCGGCTTGTGCCCGTCCCACACCCCGGTCTAATGGAAAAAAGGATGAAATCCAAGGGATGCTTTTAATATTTTTTTCATTAAAGTTTTTAATATTAATGCGAAAGTATCGTCTCGGGTCCGCCTAATTATTTTTCGGGCATTCCCATTTTCCGGGCGGGCGGCCACGTTTTTTTATATAAAAATCCAGGTGTATTAAAATTATATTCAGCTACAGACGGGTTTATTTCGAAAGTATTAGTGCTGTTTCGCTGGTTCGGAAGATGAAATTTGGGATGCGATTTCAAATGCTTTTTGTTTAATGTCGTATTTTTATTATGTAATTAAGGTTTTATATATAACAAGTAAATAATTATAAAAGTATATAAAAAATATAACAAGACAAATAAAATAAGGCAGTGGTAGCCCAGTGGTAGCGCGCTCGCTTGGGAAATCGAGTGAAGCGGGTTCAAGTCCCGGGTCTTTTTTTTTTCAATTTATTACATCTACAGGCTTTAATTGCCCGTGCTCTTTTTATAACATAGTTTTTATGATTGGCGATAACACTTTTTTTTATACTTAGAACTAACGATACTTAAAGCTATAAAGTCCCAAGTCCCGGGTCTCGCACCTCTGATATTTTCATGTGCGAATCATTTCCAACATGATAGCCACTTGTCTTAACGGTGAAGGAAAACTTCGTGAGGAAACCTGCATGTCTGAGAGAACCTAGCACATTTTCAAAAGACATGTGAAGTCCGCTAATCCGCACTTGGTCAGCGTGGTGGACTATGGCCTGATCCTCCTCGTAGTGAAGGGAGGCCCGTGCCCAGCAATGGGATGGTTAAAAGGGCTAAATACATACACACAAAATATATAAAAAACTAACCATTTTTTTAATGTAATATCATTTACTTGTAATTTTAGATTCAAACCGAATGTTTGTTTAAGCCAGAGATGTTTGCAACATATGTACATACATGTTGGATAATATCTTGCCATATCTAATAAGACAAGTCTTAATAGATTATCATCTTTGAGATTAACAAAGTAAGATTACTAAAAATCTTAACACTATGTAAAGAGATGAAATTTTAAAGTATACTTATATCGTTTAGCCAGGAAAAAATTAACTAATTTTCAAAACACCTGTATTATTCTAGATATACTCAAATAATATCACATTCGTCATCTTCCTGATTCGCATGTGAGACAGAAACATGGTAATATTTCTTAAATTGTTACGTAATGGCTAATTTACCTTGTCTTGGATTCGAAGCCGCAACCTTTATCGACACGTTTGGCTCAGTATATAATGACCCTACTTGCTGTGTCAGCGGTAGCGGGTTCGAGACCCCCTGGATTCATTTGTGTAATGAGCACGAATGTTTGTACTCCAGTCATGTGTTTATAATATTATTTATAATATGTATGTATTTAAAGTTATATATATATATATGTATTTTAACAACTATCTGGTATCCATAACAAAGGCCTCGTAGCTTACCATGGAACTAGATGGTGCTGTGTGTTAATATCCCAATATATTTATTTATATTTAAAAGCCATTGCCACTAAATCGTAAACCACAATGACTTTAGACTTCGCGAAGTATTTTCATACAGAGTATATCAAAATACTTTACGAAGTACAAGGAAGCGATGAGAAAACTGATACAAGAATAGGATTTAATAGAGCAGGTATAATCTCGTACTACGCAAAGTAAACATAAATGAAAGCAAGTATTATTCTTATAGAAATTATTATCTTACAATTCTACTTTAAGCTTTTTGTTTATTTTCGAAAATAAAATAAACTGTAATATGATTAAGAAGCAATTTATTGAACGTATTTTAATGTTAGATTGAATTTATTTGTAGTGAGGCTTTTTTCTTTATAATCGTGCGATGGAACCCCAATTATACCACATAATTATGAAATACTAGCGGTTGATTCCCCATACAAACTTTCATCCACATTTTTACCTCCTTAAGGGATGATTTCCGGAATATAAAGTATACTATGTCCTTTCCAAGGTCTCAAACTATTTTCTTATCAAATTTCATCTAAATCGATCCAGTAGTTTTTAAGTTTATTCGTTACAAACGTACAAAAATACAAATTTTTCCTCATTATAATAGTAGTGTAGATTAAGAGACGATGGAATCACAAGGTGACCATAGGAACTTCATAGTTACATCACTAGTTTATAAAAACTAGTGTTTGCCCAGTGGTCCAAATTCAACCAATTTTTTTTTTCATGATCACATTAAAGCTCGTTGATAGATACTAAAAGAAAAAAAAAGAAAATCGGTTGACAAACAGAGAAGAAAAAGGTATTGAAATGTTTCGTCTTTGTCTATTTATATATAGATAATTAATCATTATTTGAATAGAAAAGTAGATAAAGAAAGATTCCAAAATCAATTTAAACGCAATTGTCCCATCCTTAGGGTGAAATTTATTTGAAATATACTTGAGGCAACTAAGAAAAGGTATAACAAGTTAATTTTAAAGAAATATGATGATCGAATCATATTTGGCTAAGATTGCGTAACATACGCAAAAAACCGAATTCAATATTTCTATTTTAGGTCAGTCAATATCTTGCTTTTAAAAGAACGTTAATCTTAATTAACCATTTTCGGTATTAAAATAACAAAAAGCTGATATTTAAAACGTAAATACGTTTATTCACTCTAATCCATAAGAGCCTAAAGAGAAAAAAAGCATAATATAAAATTATCTGCAAAATTCACTTACTAAAGAACAACGGGTAACATTGTCTCCCTAATATAAGGGAGAAAAATTCTACCCCCTGAAGGGGTGGCCGCCATCTCCGGTTCATTTTTGAAGGGGTGAACTTCTTTTACCTGCGTAGTCTTTTGAAGAAGGGATTTTTCGCTTGAATTGCTATATACATATTACTTAAAATACACGGAAATTTAAGCATTAGTAAAAGTTTTACTTAGAATAACTTAATTGGACTATACTGTATATAGTGCAATTAAATCAATTCAATATAATATAATAATTTTTATTTACTTATTATATAAAAATTTTTACATAACTTAGGTAACTTTTTAAATTATCTTTCAAAAACTAACATCAAAACGTAGTATCTTTCGTAAAAGATAAAAAATTAAAAACCGTGAAAGTAACAAATATATTTTCAAATTCATATTATTATTAAGAGAACCATATTATATTGTATTAGATATTTTATTAATAAGTATGAATCTTAATCAAATCTTAAATTCTTAAAAATATAAGTACCTGATCTATGTATATGTAAGTAGGCAAGGACGAAGCAGTTTCGTACATTTTTCTCTTCTGTTTGCTAAAATAAATATAAGTATGTTGGGTCATTAACACACATCACCATCTAGTTCCATGGTAAGCTACGAGGCTTGCGTTATGGATACCAGATAGTTGATACAGTACACATATATAACTTTAAATATGTACATATTATAAATATAAACACCTATGACTGGAGTATAAGCATTCGTGCTCATCACACAAATGAATGCCCCCAGCAGAACTTGAACCCGTGACCGCTGGCACAACAAGTAGAGTCACTATAACTGAGCCAAACCTCTTTCTTTTTATGTTTAGTAGCTATTGACAAGCTTTAGTGTTATCAATAGTAAAAAAAATAGTTCAGTTTTTTTATATAGATAGGAAAATTCTCTTCGTATAATATATTAGAGACTCACTCTCGCTCCGCTAGGGTTTGTCCCTATTTACATTTTAACGTTTACTATAGATTTCTTAGAGATAAGATATTTTCTTGCAGTAAAAAGTATCCTATATGTTGACCCGGATAACCAGTTATAATCGTAGCAAATTTCATCAGGATCTGTCCAGTGGTTTTTCCGTGATACGGTAACAGACAAACAGACAGACAGTTTTTTCGACCTCTGTATCGATAATAATGTGTATTATAATAAGATAAAAAAAATATTTAATGTACAGATTCGGCTTAGTTACAATTTTATTATATGTATAGATTTTCCTCTCAATAACGATTATGGTCAAATTTTGTGCACGAGGTGGGTAAATTTGACATTGAAATTTTATATGTATGTATATATATGTAAAATTGAAATTTTGTAATGAAGTCATCATTTGATGAAAGGTTCTGAATATAATTTTTAGTTTTCTGTTAATTTCAGTGATTGCAGTATGTCATCTAGTTTAAGGTTGCACAGTTCTAATATACAGTGTATACATATTTACTTATTTCTACATATACAGTATATAATATGTGATATTTTAATAAGTGTCCGAAGAAACTTCGAAGAATTAGGATTATTTAATGACCTAAGAGATAGATCTAATTTTATATATTACACTTAGCAGTATGCTTAAAATATAGCTGTTTAACCATCAATAACCCAATGGAAATGTACCCATAACATAATATATAATATACAAACGACATTTTAGATTTTTATTTCCCATATTTAAAGCAATAAACCACAGTTATAGCGTATAAGAAACGTATATTTTTGATAAGGCACAATTTATAGATACGAGTCTTTGGCGCCGGAGGCCCGCGTTGTCTGTCCCCGCCTTTATATGCTACAATGTTATGGAATAGGATTTACTTTATACAAGTGACCCTTTACGTTTTTAACTGTTATTTTTACAGAATAATAAATATCCCTCAGAACTAAGCATGGAATAAAAAGTAGCCTAGTCTTATGGCGATATATTCTTAGAGCCTTTTTTCTTTTCACTTCAAGTGAAATACAAACTTCAAAGGCAAATAAGATTGTATTGAATCAGCACCATTTATGGCAGTATATACCTATAGGAAGCCTAAAGAATAAAAAAATAAAAAACAAACATACTTATTTTTTTATTAAAATGCAAGCGACTCACCCTCGCTTCGCTCGGGTTCGTCCCTAACTTGATTCCCCATATAAACTTTCATCTTCTTTTTCACCCCTTTAAGGGATGATTTCCGGAATAAAAAGTATTCTATGTCCTTCTCAGGGTTTCAAACTATCTTTTTACCAAATTTTATCTAAATCGGTTCAGTAGATCCAGAGATTACCTCCTACAACTTCACAAACTTTACCTCTTTGTACTCGTAAT
This sequence comes from Fabriciana adippe, assembly GCA_905404265.1. Classification (NCBI taxonomy): domain Eukaryota; kingdom Metazoa; phylum Arthropoda; class Insecta; order Lepidoptera; family Nymphalidae; genus Fabriciana; species Fabriciana adippe. The sequence goes on from FR990009.1 coordinate 7,978,464, forward strand.
ATTAGTATAGATAAGCTAAGAAGTTACAATATACGCCCAGGCTTATATACAATGTATAATAGCATACTTTTTATTTGTTTATTTAAAGTTTCGTAATTAAAGATGAAGATGTTTGTTTATACGAGTATAAGAAAATTTAATTACATTTAAATATGAAAATCTATTCAGTGTCACAAATGTATGGATCTGTTTACGGATTGATATATATTTTTTAGATATTAACGATACAGAAATCGGTACCAAATATTAACGATTGCAGATGTTATCCGTTTCCATACGTAGCTAGCCTATCCCATCCCTTTGTCTTGCCGCACTCAGTATTTTTTCCCCATTACATTTTCATTTTATTTCATATTTCTCCTTCGGGGGGTGGGTAGGGATAATAAAATTTTTCACCCTCGCCTTTATTTATAGGCACGGTTAAGGCAGAATATGTTTCTCGTGCATTTAGTAATGAGCTGAATTATTAGGGTTGTTTTTCGAGATTGCGATTTTTTCCCTTTTTCAGGGTTTCAGCTGCTTGTATGAGATAAGTGGCGGTTTGTATTGTCAATAAATTTTTTGAGTGCTCCCTGAGGACGACGTGATTGCGTTTATGAAATTTTTGTACGTTTTATAAATATGTTTTTATATTTTTAGGACACGTATGTATGTATGTAGCTTAAGATTTATGAAACTTTCTACTTGTTATTGGTAAGAGTTAGAAATTATTAAAAATCTTGCTTACTTAATATTATAAATACGGAAAGTGTGTGTTTGGGTGCCCTTATTTCACGTAGGAAGAGAACAACGTTTACAAATATTTTTTGTTCATAGTTTATTGACCGAACCATGAATTATCATCATTTTTGAACCATTTACGTCTATATAGAGTCAATCTCTTAGAATACTATTGAAAAATAAGGTGTATAAATGATTTAAGTGGGGCCGGATCGTAATTGACAAATTTAATACTAGGCTTTCCCATATAAACATTTAAAGCTATTGATGGTATACCATTTATACTGGCTATTACTTATTATAAGTTATACTTAGAAATATCATAGAAATCAATGTCGAATGAAATAAAGTTTGATTTAAAAGTGTTTATTGAATTTTTAACCGTAATTATATCTATTTTTATCTGTTTTTTTTTATCTTGTTTTTAATATTTATCCGTAACTCACTTATTGATTACAAACTTCAATTAAATAAGTTAAGTATACTGGTATAAACACTTAATGTTTTTTTCTTCATTATTATTATTAAATAAAAAAATATATTAATAATTGTTTATTTTATTTTGATTTAAATAATCTAAATAATGAAACTATTCAATATTTACTATTACAATCTTATAAATAATAATAAGTTATTACAGTAATTTATAAAACTTAAGAACTCAAAAGCTATATATTATAATATTGTTTTATAAAAATACATAATAATAATAATAATTAAATTAGACATATTTTTTTACAGTATCCACTTTTATTATTATTAATGAAAAATATAAATAACAAAGTGCCATCTAATAATAAAACACGCATCCAATTTAGTATCTCCTTAAACAAAGCAAAAACTCCGTACTCGCAACATTACGTTGAAAATTACACAGCTTAAAAACCATTAATAACCTTTCTTCCCTCCTTCGCAAATTTCGAGTCCTTCGTTAAAACTGTAGAAAAACCACCCTCTGGGCGGGCGGGCGTAAGGGGGGGACCGGGGCAGTCTCAGAAGAAGAAATATGGATCAATAAAGAAATAGCGCGGTGTCCAATGGTGGCAGCGGCTAGCACGCACACAGACGCACATTACACCAGTGTGCCGTGTTCGTACACGGCGTTTACTCATACATAGGTGATGGAGGAAAAATGTTTCCGTGTGTGCGTGATCGCGCTTGTGTAACCGCAAGAAAAAATGCGCGAGGGTCGTTTTTGGATTTGAAACAGCGTTAGGGTTAGGTAATTAGATTATTAGTACATCAACAGTACATTAATGGTTTATGTCCTTTTAGATTAGGTCTTTGACTTGATATTTTGTTTTTATAGTGCTTAAGTAAAATAAACATGTATGAAAACTTTCTTTACGTAAAATACTTTAGAGTACTCTAAATGTTAAAGTTATATAAAATATCAGGAAAAACGCTCATGTATAATTAAATAAGTAGACTAATATTTACTACTTACTATATCATAGCAGCAATAAAAGTTTCTCCTACTAAATAAATAAAAGATTCTTGCATATTATATCCTCATTACTAATAAAATTAAAATTTATTTTATACTTAAGTACAATAATCATATAAAAACTACTGTACAGTTTTAAAGAAACTTTGCAGTTTTAAACTTTATAAGCGTGGCAGCGTCTGCGGCGAAGTAATCTCGATTTCCTTCATTTAGATCAACCCGATGAATTCGACGAACAGTTTCTTTATGAAACATGCATATAATAATTTAGTTTTATGTTACTTTTTTATTAAGAATATAAGTATAGCTGTTAATTGTAGAATTTATTTTTATGAAACTACTATTGTAGTATAGTGAAGTATTTGAAGTAGGTATGTGTGAAAGCTTTTAGCTATATGTTTTTAATATATTGTATTTGTTATTCTTTTTTTTATTCTTTTACGCTGAATTTTATAACCTGCTAGCGGCTCGCGCTCAGGTTCACCTCTAGGAAAACAAATACAACCCTATCCCACGGGAACCGTAGATTTTCCGGGATAAAAAGTAGCCTATGTGCTATTCGAGACTATAACCTATTTCTGTGCCCAACTTTATCCAGATCCGTTCAACCACTCTGGCGTGAAAGAGTAACAAACATCCATACTCACAAACTTTTACATTTATATATATATATATATATATATATATATATATATATATATATATACTGATTTGTTATTCTTTTGAAATAACTGGACAGATTTGGATGAAACTAATATGTAGATAGACTATGACCTAGATATATCATATAGGCTAATATGAGGTACCTAAGGACGCATCCGAGTAAAACGAGGTCAACTCGCTAGTTAACAATAAATTAGAAATGGAATATGAAGAAAAAAAAAGCATCCCTCATATTTTTTTTCTATTAAGTAATATTACATTATCACATACATATAGACATTTCTATGGTTAAAACAAAGACCTAACCCATCTAACATGCCAGTATCAATCCCCAAAATCGAAACCCCAAGTGAAATAGTTAGCTTTTTTGTTAGCAACATTCTTGCTTTTGTGGGCTAGCTATTTTCTCACTCGTTTGAAAATAGTAAAAAATAGGCTTAACTATCTATTATTAAAAATGTTTTTAGTAATATTATGTAACAACTAGAGCTTATTTATACAGATAAATAAAATTGAAGTGTCTGTTTGTAATGTCAAAATAACAGCTTTAAATACTTAATGCATATGGAATTATATACGGTATTTATAAGAAGAACACAATTTTTAAAAATTTTGTCTGTCTGTCTGTTTGTCTGTTTGTTCCAGCTAATCTCCGAAATAGCTGGACTAATTTTGACAGGACTTTTACTGGCAGATAGCTGATATTATAAAGAGTAACTTAGGCTTAAGAGTAACTTAGAAAAAGAATTAGGGTTTCGCTCAAAAAAAATTAAAAGTACCTAGGGACGCACCCGAGCGAAGCGAGGCTAAGTCGCTTGTCCTTTATATGAATACACCAACAAATTTTACGTCTCTACCTTTAATAGTCTAGATTTCGTTAATAGTCTAGATTTTAAACAACAATAACATTAGACTATTTTAAAATTTCGCCTCTAATAGCTAGATAGCAACCAAAGCTTGTTTATAACTTTATAAGCTCTCTCTTGCCAAGTCCGCAGGAGCAAAAATAATGCGCAAAGCATTAAAACGAGATAAGGTGCCTAGTTGGCAAAAAACATAAATTTGGCAGCGTATCACGATACAATGTAGTGCCGTACTGCGAAGTTTAGAGAACTTAGTTTTTAATATTTTGTAATCATTGTTATGAGAAATGTTACTTTTATGATAGAAATGTGTGTTATTTTCGTGTAATTTATTTGAGAATTATACATTTGTATTTTTGTATTAGTAAATTTTGGAAAGTATCTTACTAACTCTTAACTCCAGTAAGATTCAGTAGTTTTATGTGTTATCCTTTTTATATTACTTATGCATTATTTTTTTATTATATTCACCTTGTAACAGACAAATATTTAAAATATCTATAATAGTCTATATCACTCTCTAGCCAAAAAGCTATACAAGACACGACCATCCATGTATTACTTGAAAAAAGACACTATAAAAAACCACACAAATTTTATAATATAATGAAAAATATCAAAATGCATTTAAAATCTAAGTACACCCTACATATTACTGCTTAGAATATATGACGTATTATTATTAAAATGAAAATCAACCATATATTTATTATAAAGAAATGCTTACCCTTAGATGACGTCACGTTGCTTGTGCTCTGTCAGCGTACACCCGACCAAATTAAGTTGACCCCCTTACCCCTTTCTTCCTATTAAAAAGTTCATAAGAAAACGGTCGATCATGAAAATACAGAGCTCTTTACGAAGTGGGCGGCTAATGTTTTGTTTTGCTTAACGTAAATGATGCAAAAAGCCTTAAGAAATTATAGCGACTAAGATATAAAGGGTATTGTTTGGGATAAGATGAATATGTGCGTAAGTAGATGTGGGTGTTCTTTAAAAGGTTTCAGAAATTTTATCATACTATCTTATGAAGAAAATTTTAAAACTAACTTTCTCCTATGGTTCCGCTCGCGTGATGGGAAGATTAAAAATCTGTCACTCATGAATCCTCTATTGTTCAATGAAAGTTTTATTAAAATTGCTTACTTTATTTTTTGTATTTTCGTAGGACACTTACTACGAAAACTTATCTCCTAATATATTACAATCGGATCAAAGATTCAAGAAATTAGCAGATCGCCAAACAGAAATACATTTTAATTTACTATAGAGAAAAATAAAATTGAAGTGTCTGTTTGTAATGTCAAAATAACATAGCTTTTTACTAAATGCATATGAAATTGTATATGGTACTAATAAGAAAACACATTTTTAAAATGTTTGTCTGTCTGTCTGATTTTGACGGGACTTTCACTGGTAGGTAGCTGATGGTATACGGAGTAACTTAAGCTACTTTTATTTCAAAAAAAGAATTAAGATTCTGCTCCAAAAAATCAAAACGTACCTAGAGCTCACGCGAGCGAAGACAGGGAAAGTCCTTAGTTTATACATAGAGATAGATAAAACAATTCTTTTTTATTTGTAATATAGTTTATTAATATGTTCCGTAATCTTTCCACCTATATGCATGTTCATTTTATAAGTTGTATTCAGAGAAGTGAAAGTTAAGAAAATTGTCTTTGAAAGCTTTGTCAGATCTTTAATATTATTCTACTTATTAAACCTACTTCTATTTCTATTTGTATGACTAAACGTGTAATAAGTCGTTAATTAATTAATTCAGCGACATAATATTTATCAGACAGTCTATTTCCACAGATAAAAAAAAAATCATAAGCATACTTTCTACTTTTTATATAAAAAAATATGACATTGGTGTACATAGTGGGTCAACTATATAGGGATTCAAAATATCTACACTATTATTATAAACATAACAGATTTCTATCTTTGTATGTTTGTAACGAATAAACTCAAAAACTATTGGACCGATTTAGATGAGGTAAGAAGATAGTTTGAGACCCTGTGAAGGACATAGGATTTTTATTCCGGAAATCATCCCTTAAGGGGGTGAAAATGGGGATGATATAGGGGGGGGTTTGTATGGGAAATTAATCTAGGGACGAACCTGAGCGAAGCGAGGGGTGTTTAGTATAATAAACTACTAACGATTTACAGTCGCTTCGCCCGAAGGCTTTTGTATTTATAATATTATATAATACAGGTAGTACCTACTGATTATTACATCCTATCTTTATAGGTCTAGTCTCAATATGAATTTCTTTATTTTCTACTTATAAAACGACGATATCTCATATTATTCATTCCGAGGACGTACTAATTAAAACTTTGAATTATTCTAATTCAAACTAAAATAATGGATTTTTATATAAAATTACAACCCCTTTGAACGTTGAAATTCCAAAAAAAAAACATCTCCAATCGAAGGCTTTGAGGGATATATCTACCTTAATTTTAAGTTCTATATAATATAAAGCACTTATACTTTTTGAAAATTCCTAATTATTCAATGAGTTTCGCTTTTATATCTATCTTCTATCTATATAATTTGTCTTCAATGCGGTGCCATTGGTCCGATTAGGATAAAACTTTAGTGAGTTATTCCGTATATGCCTGCGAAGGTTTTTGATGTAAAAAAAACATTCAAGTGAAGCGAAGGTAAGTCGCTAGTAATATATAAAACTAGCGACTTACCCTCGCTTCGCTTGGTTGCGTCCCTAGGTACGTTTTAATTTTTTTGAGCGAAAGCCAATTCTTCTTCTGAAATAAAAGCAGCCTAAGCTACTCCTTATACTGTAATATCAGCTATCTGCCAGTGAAAGTTCCGTTAAAATTGGTCCAGCCGTTTCGGAGATTAGCTGGAACAAACAGACAGACATACAAATTTAAAAAAAAGTGTTTTTCTTATAAGTACCGTATATAATTCCATATGCATTTAGTATAAAGCTGTTATTTTGACATTACAAACAGACACTTCAATTTTACTTATTTCTATATATTTTCATCAAAAGAAATATAAGCTCTATGCCCTATGGAATATTTTCTAAATATTTTATATAATAGAAATAAAGATATTAATTAAGTTTTCCTACAGTGGTGAGCGGAGATACCAGCACAATAAGACCTGATTCAATGCCTTACAATGAACTGAAGAAATATGTAAAACGATGCGGAACCCGCGACACGCAGGGACGGGCTTGGTTTACTTTAAAATAAGATAGAATCAAAATTAAATATTTATTTTATATATAGATATGTAGTATATATACGTACGTCAGTATTTTTTCTTATTTTATAATTTTTCATTATATCAACAATATTTTTAAGGACGACAACGAATTTAAAGCAAATTTAACATAATATTGACAAAAACAATATGAGTAAGCATTGAATGACACTTAAAATGTTAAAGTCCATAATTGTTTGGACTACACGGTGTACAAAAATAGATATGTGTCAAAAACATTAAAAATAATTCTGGGCCTATATCTTTTGTATCTGGATATATTATAATAAGAAAAGCAGGCTCTAAAGAAACATACGTATACATATTATATTAATTATAATTATTTTAAACACTATAAGGTTAAATAGTACCTATTAAAGTATAGAATTTTAGTTATTTATTAAATTAAACTCATGAACTTTATATTTGACAAATAAATAACTGCTGACAAACTAAAGTCGAATATATTTAACCTCATTTAGAAATTCAAATCAAAAGTTTAATTAGAAAATTAAAAGCAAAATCACGAAATAGGTTTAATTTGGTTGAAAAAATATGTATATTTATAATTGTGTGTTCAGCATCTCAAGTACGCGCCACGAACGTCCGTACTCCGGCGTGGGGTGGGGCGGGGACGTCCGACACAGCGCTGCTTTTTACGTTCCTTTGCAGAGGCGCAGAACATTTTCTTGTAATTTATTTTTTAATTATAAAACATATTATATACCTTTTTTTTTGTTATTTAATTAATGTATGTGATTTTAAGAATAGGTTTGGCTTGATAAGGATTTGGGGTTGTTATAGTGCATGCGCAAGCGATCTTACGGCGTCTGCTATGGCAACGATAGGATCTAACTGGTTTTAGTGAATAAGGATTTACAGTCCCATGTCCCATGGTCAATAATGGTCAGCAGGTACCCGTTATATGTGTTATTAAGTTGATAAGCAAAACTATTATTGAACTGGAAAATTATATAATATTTCATCATCATAGTGGCACAGAACACCTAATACTAAATTCGTTCTATATAAAAATAAATTTATTAGGCTTATTTATATAGATTATATTTTCTTCCACAGATATATTTAATCAAAATATTTAAAAAAACAAATGTTGAATCCAAAATGTTGCTAACTCCTATTTAAGAAGGTGTGAGCGGCATTGCCTCAAGAATGCTACAATTTTCCCGAGTTTTCCATTTCTCGGCCCTCCCCCTCCCTCCCCCTCCCTCATCACCCGGCGGGAGGATAAAAAAGGAATGGTCTCCGTTGCTATGCTACGGAGTAGGTATTTTGTTACTCGTTTATAAAGTTTTGTCTCGATCGAGTATCGGGTGACGCTGTTTATTTGTGATATAAAAACATCCTTTAAAGGTATTTGAAGCTTTTGGGAAAATTGGGAGATTATGTGAGATTTTTTAACTATACGAAGTTTAAGTAGAAAATAAAAATTATATTTTGTTCAATTTTGAACTAAATAGATTAAGATCTCATAGAAATCGTTTAGTATGTTAAAGTGTAGCTTATATCAATATCCATATAAAACGATCTCTATGTAACAGATGATGTTATAAGGGAGACATTATAATTGGTAAATATTTTCCATATCTACTGTACCTATTTAAAACCCAAAACCATAAACTTAATTATTAATTTAATTAAAATTCTTTTCCAAACGAAATAAAACAACCTACAACATTTTAAAAAGTTCTTGCTAAATAATTAAATTTCCTTTTAGAAATAAATTAAAGCGGGAAGGCGACGTCCGCGTCTCAACACATTTTCTGGCAAAACAAATCCTTACTTGCGAAGAAATATAAAAAATACAACCGTAACGTCTTAAATCCATTATGTTATGATCAATCGAAAATAAACTTTAAAACAATCATACAGAGCTTAAATTGCAACTATTTGAAATTATTTCATCTCACTTTCAAATTCATCAAAAAGGTCGTATAAACTTTAAATTAGATATTAGAAAACCTGCTTTATTTTCATAAAAATAAAGTACAATATCATTAATATTGTGTATGTAATTAGCGTTGTTTTTGCCCTAGCATGAATATATACAGGCTGCTTCAAGTTGGTGAGGGCCCCCACTTCTTTGCCGTAATTTACATTTTAAATTGCACTTACATAGCTGAGGCTAGCGTCCGTGAATTTGTATAGTATAGAAGAATCGAAGTTTGGATTAGTTCTTGTTAAATGAACACTTTATTTCATTGTTTTGTTCCATCGTAGTTAAATAGTTTTGCCTTGCTATTAAGTTAGTGAGGCTTTTTTTTTTATTTCATGTTGGGAAATACATTTACGCATACCACCTAGCATACAGGTGGTTATGTGGAACTCACCAGCTAGAAAAGCCAACACTACCCACTAAAACCCAACAAAACCACCCCCGTCTTAATGGGGCGTCGCAGGATCGCTCATGCACTCAACTACGACGCTCCGACGGCAGGTTTGCCGAAACAGACCACAACAACCATGGGGTTGCTCCACAGTCTACTCTGTTATCAGAGAAGTACCAGGAGCAACCCGTATGGTACACCGCCCACCGAAGTGGGCCACCTCCCTGTGCGTTTCTTGGCTTCGCGCCGGCTGAACTGCCGAACGCTACTGAGCCCCTCTACCACGACAAGATGAACGCACATTGGGGGGAACATAGTGAGGCTAGTCTAACTATCACGGTTAATTATTTTTATTCTATACTAGCACTTACCCTCCTTTCGCTTGGCACGTTCTTTGGTGTGTTTAAAACAGACACAATTTCATGGGTTTTAATTTTTTTTAAACCCTATTTTTTTTATGAAATAAAATTAGGCTAAGTTACTCCTTATAACATCAATTATCTGCCAGTGAAAGACCCTTTAAAATCGGTCCAGCCGTTTCGGGAATTAGCCGGAACAAACAGACAGACGGATAGATAAAAATATTTTTTTCTAATAAGAACTGTATATATATGTACATACCTACTTTCATAGGAATATAAAAAAAGTTGTTATTTTGACATTACAAACAGACACTTCAATTTTATTTATGTGTATATACTAGTGACCCGCTGTGACTTCTCTTAGGTATAAAGTGATATACCTATAAAATATGACTTACTGATTATATTTATTATATTTAGAATAACAATCTCAAATTATTTTACACTACCTACGCGTAACATGTCTTACAGTTATGGTACTACGTCATTAACCTTTTACTAAGTTGCACATTCCTCATCGCAATAGAATATTGAATGGTTCAGAAATGTATACGTAACTAAACGTAAATAAACAAATATCTATTTATTTTGTATATGTAGGTAGATACTAGGTCCCTACCTAAAAACTCAACAAACTCTATATTTAAAGAAGTTCAAAAAAAATGCCTCTGACCTAGCGTTAATGTTATGAATATTAGAAAAACATTTTTACGCACATATGGCACTGTAATTGGCATTTTAAGTCAGAATCTGCAGGTTCGATTTTTAGGTCAGGTAATTATTGTTTATAACAAAATAACTATTCAATTCAGTATGAATAAAAAGAAAATTTTTGTAATTCAAATATCACCTTGATTTCTTATCGACATTTTATTCTTAGCCATTTTTTACCTATTTTTACCTAGCCATTTTTTACCAAGATGAGAAGTTCTACGTTAATGAGAAATAAGTGACCCACTCTCACTTCATTGAGTATGTACCTATACCTTACAATAGTAGGTACTATTTGCAATGCCTCGGTGGGGTAGTGGCTAGTATGTACGGCTGCACATCCGGAGGCTCTGGGTTCGAGTAATGGGTCGAGCCAAGTTTACTTATTGAGTCTTTCTATAAAGTAAGCCTCAGTAACAGCTCGGGGTTGGAAAGTTGGCGGTGTTTCACCCCCGTGCCTTGGAGAGCACGTAAAGCCGTCGGTCCTGCGCCTTATCTCTCATAGGTCGTGTCGAGTAGTCGTCCCATCGGAGTATGAGAGTGATAGGAATAGAGAGTGCACTTGTGTCTGCGCGAACACTTCTGTACTAGAACATCTCCTGCGCTCTCAATGAGATTGACCGCTGTGGACGGGTTCGGTCAGGAGGACATTATTATTATTATTACTGTTTATAATATGTAAATATCCCACAAGAATCCGACTCTCACTTGACCTTATTCTTAACAATGACTGATTTTAGATCAAATCTTCAACCTGTTACAAATCATTATTATTACATTATGTAAATAAATCGATTGTTTTCACTTTCTACTAAATCTAAACTTCCGACCCTTTCAATATTCAATAAAAATCGAAATCAATACAAAAATCGAAAGTTTGAAAAAAAAATGTTTCCGGTGAACTGTTCATGTGAAAACCAACCTTACTCTATGACATTAAAGTTTACTTTAAATGTATCGCTTATCATGATTCTAGTGGTTTGTCACAACATTTGTGTTTAAAAATGTTAGAAAAAATATTATAATATGAAAGGATCGTAAATTTAAATTGATATACACAACCTGTCGATACCTTGTTAGATCAGATAATAGGTTAAAAATATTTCTTTTTGATACAACTTGTTTTTGTATAATCAACAGATGGCTCTAAAATCTGATTTGTATTCCTAAACAAATAGAATCAAACCTCAACAAAAACGGTTTTATAAGCATTAGACTTTTTTTTTATTGAAGTGTGTATAGTCTATCTATACATATTATAATAAAATTCTGAGTCGAATCTGTACATTAACATTTTTTGGAAAACTTATTCAGATAGTAAAAAGTATATGTTGACCCGGATAATTTAAGTTTTATCTTATTCCAGATTGTACGGTTATAAATGTGTGTTAAAAATTATCTGAGGGCACGGCAGTGCCCCCGCCAAGTCGAGCAAAAAAAGGGCACGGCAGTACCATCCTTTTATCAAAGCAATTCAGGGCATCTTTCACTCCCCCGTTATGGATAAAGCTAGTAATCTAAATTTTCAGTGACTAATAGAACTTAATATAACTAGGTATATTTCCAAATTACATTCAATACGAACCTGTAGTTTAAGAATTTTTGCAGGTCAAAATTCTTTAATATCGTCACTCACTCACTCTCTGATCATCAAAATTATAACGTACTTCTAGCAGACATGCGAGCTTCAAATTTTGAACACAATTAGTATTTATAACGCAAGAAAAAACTCAAGTATCCCACAATTTCAATCTCGTTTTTGAGATATACAACAAATTGCAAAAGTAACTTGGTAATCCTATGCAAATACATATGCAATAAATGCGATAGAAAAGTTACTTTTGCAGTTCATACATATATTCAAAACAAAAATAAATATTTGCCACCTGTTTTCTCGTCTAAGGGGTTGAATTTTCAAGAACTTTAAAATACACGTTTTTAGTTTGTTTATCAGTTCATTCAAGAAACACATAGCAAATTTAAAGCAGCTCAGACCATTTATTTTTTATTTTTTATTTAATGTTAATTGGGTAACGATTTATGACAAAGTTGTCCGATAGATACTTCCATAGATAGGTACTGAATAATTTAACTGACTTGGTTTTTACATTATATCTCATAACTTTTTGCGTAGAAGAAATGCGTTGCGAGACTTGGATTTTTTTTACATGTAATGTTTTTGATGGGATATTCTCTTTCATATTCTGCAAGAACGCTTTTACTTCCTCAGGAAATATGACTTACATACATACATTGAGATTATAACTATTTCCCGCATGATAAATTATTACATCAGTTAATTATTAGTTAAACTATTATTAAACCCTACGTTAAAGTTTGGGTATGTTTGTGTATTCTTCACTTTGAAATTACTAGAACGATTTGAATGAAATTTCGTACACAGATAGATTATGACCTGGAGTAAGAAGTATACGGCTAGTAAAAATAAACTAGAAGGTGACGCTGCTTTGTAATATTATAAACACACATGACAATTTTTTTTCAGCCATTAGTGTCCCACTGCTGGGCAAAGGCCTTTCTTTTCTCCTTTCACTCTGTTCTATTTCTGGTGATAACCTTGTCTTTTATAAAAGTATCCAGGTCGTCCCTCCCTCTGCGTCTGTATCTACCGCGACAGGACAGGGAGTCATAATAAACATTTAGATTCTACTGATAATTTTAAAAAAAATATTAGAAATGAATAGCAGGTATGTAAATGTATGGCGCTACGCGACAAAGTTAGCGGGTATGAACGCGGCATGCGAAGGCGAGTACAGTGCGGTAAGAATGCGCGAAAACACCGGCGAGTTATTGCAGCCTTCCCCAGATATGCGGTACACACGAAGGATCTTTTACATTATAAGTTTTTTTTCTTTTTCTTTAGTCTCATAGAAGATGAAATTAAAAAAAAATATGTACTGCATATGTCATTTTAATAATACTTTTAATACAGATGACATATAGTCCAAGCGAAATGCAGTTTGGGAACAAAATATTGAAAACCTGAAGTTTTATGATTTTAAAATGTTGACAGATATATAAGGAATAGAAATTCATAAAATGCCCCCGATGCCCAGCCACCCCCGAGAAATGGGGGGACGCAAAGCGTTGAAAAATAGTTTTTTTCAATTTCCGACTTACTGTGACGTTCTATCGAAAAATGTTTTGTACAAAAGTTGTAGGTCTAATAAAAATCTACAACTTTTATTCATAACACTTTTTACAACAATCTCAAAGTTTTCGAGATATTTGCAAAAAACTCAGTTTTTAATTTTTTCTTGGTTTTTTATTTTTAATTTCTAGAATAATCTTTCAATTCTCATGAAACTAAGGTAATGTAATCTACAATATATGTATATAAAATAAATAAAAAAAAATTGAAATTGAAATGTTCAGCCATTTCCGAGAAAAGTATGTTTTATGGTCTCGAGAGGCCGAAAATCACCCCCTACTTCAAGTGGACGTTTACATTTAAAAAATTTTTTGTACAATTTTCAGATAGAGCTCATTCTTTTTGTCTTGAACTCTACTTTTTGAAGAAATAAAAACATTGTATGGTCGCCTTGTAAGAACACTCTTAAAAATTGAAAACATTGGAGAAATCGATAATTTTTACTTTGTAAACTACATTTTTTTTAATTATCATTGGAAAAGTGTACTTTATTAACCATTTTTTTATAAACTGATTATACCGGTGTATTTTTTGGGAAAAAACGAAAGAAATGGTATTCTTAAGTTTTTAATTTGACGCTTATTATTTATACCATATCGTCGTAAACATTCCAACTTTGCAATTTGACGAGTTGTAAAGAAATAATAAAAATTGGAATTCACGTAAAGTACACATTTTTCTTTTGCATTTTTTCCAGTAGAATCTATTCATGTTATTATTTTTTTTAATTTATCGATGTTTTATTAATTTTGATCGATTTTGGAGTTAAATTTATTGATTTTTTCTAAAAAATTAGATTTTAAGACAATTACAGGAAAAAAATGAAATTCATTTGTAATCTAATCTTATTTATTCATTAGTTAAAAGTGTAATTTAAAAAAAATAAGTGGATATTTACAAAATTTTGTCATCGTTTTGTTAAAAAAATCATAAAAAATGTAAAAAATTAAAAAAAATAATAATTAAAAACAAAAAAAAGTACATTAAAGGGCAATTTCAAAAAGATTTAAATTTTTTAAATTACTCTTTAATGTACTGTGCATCCATCAAATGCTTCGATATTGATGATAAAAAAGAAAAGGATGCCTTTTTATTGAAAGTCGAATATCTCAGGAAAAAATCGACGTAAATAGTTTAGTAAAAACTTTTTTTTTTCATTTTATACATTTTTTTATGATTTTTGAACAAAACTATGACAAAATTTTGTAAATATCAACTTAATTTTTTTAAATTACACTTTTAACTAATGAATAAATAAGATTAGATTACAAATGAATATCATTTTTTTCTGTAATTACCTTAAAATCTAATTTTTTAGAAAAAATCAATAAATTTAACTCCAAAATCGATCAAAAATTAATAAAACATCGATAAATTTAAAAAAATAATAACATGAATAGATTCTACTGGAAAAAATGCAAAAGAAAAATGTGTACTTTACGTGAATTCCAATTTTTATTATTTCTTTACAACTCGTCAAATTGCAAAGTAGGAATGTTTACGACGATATGGTATAAATAATAAGCGTCAAATTAAAAACTTAAGAATACCATTTCTTTCGTTTTTTCCCAAAAAATACACCGGTATAATCAGTTTATAAAAAAATGGTTAATAAAGTACACTTTTCCAATGATAATTAAAAAAAATGTAGTTTACAAAGTAAAAATTATCGATTTCTCCAATGTTTTCAATTTTTAAGAGTGTTCTTACAAGGCGACCATACAATGTTTTTATTTCTTCAAAAAGTAGAGTTCAAGACAAAAAGAATGAGCTCTATCTGAAAATTGTACAAAAAATTTTTTAAATGTAAACGTCCACTTGAAGTAGGGGGTGATTTTCGGCCTCTCGAGACCATAAAACATACTTTTCTCGGAAATGGCTGAACATTTCAATTTCAATTTTTTTTTATTTATTTTATATATATTGTAGATTACATTACCTTAGTTTCATGAGAATTGAAAGATTATTCTAGAAATTAAAAATAAAAAACCAAGAAAAAAATTAAAAACTGAGTTTTTTGCAAATATCTCGAAAACTTTGAGATTGTTGTAAAAAGTGTTATGAATAAAAGTTGTAGATTTTTATTAGACCTACAACTTTTGTACAAAACATTTTTCGATAGAACGTCACAGTAAGTCGGAAATTGAAAAAAACTATTTTTCAACGCTTTGCGTCCCCCCATTTCTCGGGGGTGGCTGGGTATCGGGGGCATTTTATGAATTTCTATTCCTTATATACCTGTCAACATTTTAAAATCATAAAACTTCAGGTTTTCAATATTTTATTTTTTCTTAAAAATAACTGCATTTCGCTTGGACTAATAGTATTATACTAAAATTTATTTTAATTCGATATTATATATTGTAAATTTAGATACTGTTGTTTTAATATCTCTTAAGTGTATATCTACTTAGAAATTATATAAATTATATTTATAATAATATTAAATTATAAAAAAATAATTCAAAATTCGAGTTCACTTGTTTATGCTGCTTGTTCGACTTTTTTTATTGTTAATCATTTATGTCTATGATAGACAGACACGCGACATAAGAGCTTCGTTATTTCAAGGAATATTTGAAACCAACAAAAGCCTATGCCTTTTGTAAAGGTAAAAAACCTCTCACTACCAAACCCTATTAAAATTACCTTACAATTACGCTTATATATCAACAGTCTCAAGAAAACTAAGCAACATGTAGATGAAGAGAATTCATATTATCGCATATACCTATACAGATAAATTAAATTAAAGTGTCTGTTTGTAATATCAAAATAACAGATTTTTACTAAATGCATATGAAATTATATGGTGCTTATAATCATACTCGTAAAAGATTTCGACGAATTGAGAACCTCCTCATTTTAGGAAGTCGGTTAAAAACGTAACTTTTATTATTAATTTTTATCTGTCTGTTTGTTCTGGCTTATCTCCGAAACGGCTGGACTAATTTTGAAGGACTTTCACTAATGCTATAAGAAATAACTTAGGCTACATTTATTTCAGAAAAATTAGGATATCGATCAAAAAATACCGAGCGAAGCGAGTTAGTTTATAATAATATGTACTAGTAGTTAGTTACATCAATTAGTAACTTTAACCTCCTGCAGGTGTACACACTAGTACTAATGTAAGATTTACGCCGGTTATCCGGCGAGAGGAACAGTTAGCTCGGGAAGGAAATCCGGGCGCCGTCACACTAAAAATTTGCTTTACAAATTGTTTGCGAAACAACCAGGATATTTGGAAAGTTCTCATTTACATATACTTTGTACGTTCGTGCGATATCGATCTGACAGACTAGTTTTTAGAATGTTAAGTGCTGCTGATAACCTATTAAAAGTTTTGAAGTATTTTAAACACCCTTGTCTTTATAACAGCTGTTGCATGTAGTTTTGATATAGATTAATTTGATGTTATTTTAATTTCTATTGGTAAAGTTTAGGCAAAATGAGGTCGTTGACCTAAGTAGTGATTATAAGGATGAGATACAGTTATATTTCCTTTTGGAATAAAATATCTTTGATATTATGTTTCTTATATAAATTCTATTAGACTCTCAAAGTGGCAGTAATATCTTCCGATTTCTACACAAAAGTGTAAGAAGTAACAAGACGTCTCTTCTTTTTTTTAATAATAGTACGTACGTACGTAGTTAATAGTAGTACATTCCCATCGCCAAGGTTGCAAAAATAAATGTCTTTAATAATTATTAGGTAATTTAAAGTTCTTTTCGATCAATGTGCTGAGTTGGCAGTATATACTAACTAAGAACCGTGTTCTTTTTAACTAGTATTAGCCAACAATCTTTAATGTATTAATACCCATTATAGATACGAAAGTATTTTAAATAAAACGATCTCATCAAATTTTTTCGCGGATTTGTTTTGATTTTTGGTTTGAAAAATCCCAAAAGTTAGTTAGTTATTTAAAAAGTCAAATATTCGCGTAAAACTAATTTAAAATCTAAGAAAGTATTATATGAAAATGTGCTTATTGAATTGTCCCTCTTTTACACAACAACAGAGTAATGAATCGACGTGTTTTACAACGAGGCAATGAATGAATTAGATAGTATTTTAAGGTGATTTTTGTACTTTTCGACATAAATCTTTTGCATTGAGTCAACTATAGACGAAGTTATTAGTTATATTATAAATACAAAGATTTGCCATAAGTTATAATCGAATGTAATATCGGAACTATCATTTGACACTGTCTTTATTCCTCTAGTTATAAACGTTAAAGAACCTATGTATAGAATAATATTTTAGATTCAATTTTAACACCTATCGTTTTACGTTAACATCTGCTCAAGGACCTTTCGACCCCAAATAAAGGTAAGAAAGGGTCAACTGGCCGGTACCGGATCTAGTCGGTTCCGGCTATAACCGGTTTGCACTAGGTGAAGTGACCATTGAAATGCATATTTTGGGATAAACTATGAAAAAATATAAGTTTTATAATATTTCACATATAAATTTTTCTTATTATATAAAAGGCAAAAGTGATTGACTGATGTATCAACAAACAGGCCAAACCCTTAAGGCTAGAAAATTGAAATTTCGCACACGTATTCCTCATATAACGAAGGTATCTAAGGAAGGATATTCCAAAATTCAACCCCCAAGGGGGTGACATAGGGGATAACAGTTTGTATTTGTATGAAATTTCGTATTTTTCGTAGTTTGATCGCGAGCGAAGCCGCGCTTTCTGCTAGTTAAAAATATAAATTTATCACTAGTCTTTACCTATTTTATGTGTAATTATACATATTTTTTTATTTTATCTTATTTAGACAAAGTAAAAAATATATATTATTTTTATTTATTAATATTTATTTTTAGTGTAATGATTATAATCATAGTTAATAATTCTCAATAAAATTAGCTTAAATATTATATATTTCATCATAAAGTTATAAAACAGTAACGAATTGAAAAATGCATACGTATGTATATGTTGATTTCTCTTATAATATTTTTTTATAAAAATCAAATTATTGGTGTTGATCAACTTCAAAAATGGCAGAAATATCATATCGGTTGTATGTATATTTTATAATATGTTCGCTAATTGTGAAACATTTTTAAGTATTCGTTTTTGTATGTATGTATTGTACATTTTAAACCTCACGTTTAAAAGCAAAGTTTAATTTGACAATAGTACTGACATTGATATTTTTAAAGTGATTATGTACGTCCCTATAGCTATTTAAAAACTATTAGCTAGTTTAAAATTATAAGATTTAATAAATTATAATTTCTTTTTTCAAATTTTTAAAGACGAAAATAATAATATTTCTATTATAATTCCCACTTCTTCTCATCAACATGGCCACCCTATAACTGACCACAACAAAATTGCATTCAACTCAACTATTATTAACAAAAAGTCAACAAAAGATCAGGACATATGGACATCGGTGTAAAGTATTGTGTTTTTTATTCTCAGTCACGTTCTGGAGACATGTGGCATGAAAGGGTTGGGGCAATGCTAAATTGTTTATTGATAGTCGTTCGGTAATGCTTCATTGAACGATGTCGATAAAAATATCCTGTGTTTACTATTAACTTGTAATATAGAAAGTTATTTTTTAAGTTTAAGTTATTTTTTGAGTTAGTTTTGCATAACTAATGAATAAAATATTTTATGGAGAATGAATACATAAAAAAATATATAATCAAACCTAGTACTACTTAGATATTAATAAATAAAATCAGTCTATTGAAATAAGAAAGTCATAATTACGATGAATAATTTTCGTTCGATACACATTTAATGGGATGACCAAAAGCTTTGAGATCTGTACGTGTAGCTTCTGGCTCTTTTATTATAATACTAGCTGTGCCCCGCGGTTTTACCCACGTTAAATTTGTTTGATTATAAACATTAGTTTTAAAATAATCACAATACATTCTGCCCGATTTTTTTACTTTTATGATTACTGCTCCGCTCCCTTGGATAGTAGCATGATGATATATAACCTATATCCTTCCTCGATAAATGGGCTATCTAATGCAAAAAGAATTTTTCAAATCAGATTAGTAGTTCTGGAGATTAGCGCGTTCAAACAAACAAACAAACTCTGCCTCTTTATAATACTAGTATAGAAAGATCTTTTAATTTATATATTATAGAAAAAATGGAGACTGAAAGCTCAAACCACAGCTTATTTCAGAATATTTATAAAAGCCTCACGATACATTTGTTAGCTAACCCTAATCAGATGGTACCAGTCAAGATTATTGAATTTATAAATAGATAAAAACTACTTTCGATAAAATTTTATTGACGATTCGCGTGTTGTTTCGTCTTTTCGTGTACTTTTCAATAGATGAAGGATAAATCTTGATAATTATATATGATTTAAATATTTTCGAGATATTTACTGATTAATTATTAATAACTAGCGACTCACCTACTTTACTTGGGTTCGTCCCTAGGTACGCTTTAACGGTTAGTATGGAATAGATAGACTAATATATTATATGATATATAGCATATAGTCTTCCTCAACAAACGGGCTATCTAATGGAAAAATAATTTTTCAAATCGGATTAGTAGTTCCTGAGATTAGCGCGTTCAAACAAACAAACAAACTCTGCCTCATTATATTATTATTAAGTATAGACAATATATGTCGTAAAATGAATATTAAAAAAAAAGTAACTATTGCAAAAAGATAATGAAAAAATACATTTATATAAAATAAAATTTAAAATTCTCAAATATACATTAAAAAATAAATAAGTAGGTATAACTTTTCTATCATTTATTATTTAAAACACGTACATAAGTAGTAATGACAGAGCGCGCGTAGGCGGAACAAATATTGGTTTGCCTTTTTACAATTATACACTCGTACGTAATTTCAATGAACTAAATACAGTTGTATTACTAAGGGTTCTGCTTTGTAAATTGCTAGTTGTTTCTAAATAAAACGCTGTTGTTATATTAGCAAATAATTAAATTTAATGAAACATTGCAAGAAAGATAAGGTTACAACGAAAAAATAAATTATTTGAAATTTTTCTATAACAATTATTTTTTAAATCTTTTGTCGCAAGCCATTCCAGTAGCAGCTGCAATAAAATCCTTGCTAACAATACATTAAAAAGGATAAGGAAGGGTCAGCAAAACCAGATTGACCAGTCCTATTCAAAAAATAGACAATAACGGCCCCAAGTTGACCCCTGAGGGACACCGGTCACTTTCGCGCGTTGTGACCAAAACCGGTATTAAATCAAAAGGGTTATAAGCTACAAATATTATTACTAATGTCGTCTAACATCTAACAAACGTATCGGTCAGTTCTGTATATACTTTCAAACGTGATCGTTGTGATTAACTTAGTCAAAAGCTTCCTGAAGTACCTACCCTAAAGCTTAAAGGTAAGCTTTTTCCTTATTGTAAAAAGACCGAATTTCCCACGCTGTAAAAGAAAGGGACTACTTAATGGTTAAAAAAACCATTTTCCTCCGCCCGTGTCACAAAAAACTGTCCTACAATTATCACCCCCCGCTTTGCTCGGCAAATAGAATTAGGCGTGAATTAAATTAACCCCGGAATTAACATGGATAATACCCGCTCTTCGCTTTTTCCTTATTTTTCTCGCCTTTTTACTGTTTTTTCGTTGACACGTCCCTTGTCGGGACTCACCCGCCAATTTTGAAGAACAAATGTTGTACTTGTCATCCTTTTTTAATGGAAGTTTTTATTTCTCACTCATTGAGATTGAGCCTTATATTTGTTAATCCTCTTTGCTTTATATTTTACAATTATTTTATTTTCTGTTTATTTTTGTCGTTTTACTTTAATTTGTTAAACTGGAAGTGTTTGTAGTATCTCCTAATCTAGTTGTAGTAACTACGAATACATTACATTTTTCTTGAAATATATTTCAATTATATATCGGTGACAGTAGTAGATATTCTATACCTGATAGCTATCGATACCAAATATATGATAATTTATGTATTTAATGATAATTTAATCACTTTGAATGGGTATAATTTGATATATTTACAGTGTTTTACTTACCTCTTCAATTAACAAGTCGGTTGGTTTAATAGGCCAAATCTATTAGCTGTACTAATGTTTTTTATAATTAGACGTAGCTTATTTTGGAGCTTTTTTCTATTTTGATGCTGTGAATTTCTATGCTACATATAATCCGGTCTCTTCTAAATTCCGACCTTATATCAATATCATGTTATAGTTTTGTAACCTATTTGGATTTATCAAGTAATTTGATTTAAACCTACTAAATCTATACAGATAAATACAATTGAAGTGTTTGTTTGTAATAGCAAAATAACAGCGTTTCACTAAATGGATATGAAATATTTACTGCACATATACGAAAAACACAATTTATAAATTTTTTGTCTGTCAGACTGTTTGTTCCGGCTAATCTCCGAAACGGTTAGACTAATTTTGACAGGCCTTTTACTGGCAGATAGCTGATATATAAGGAGTAATTTAGGCTACTTTAATTTTAGAATAAGGATTAGGGTTCCGCTCAAGAAAATGAAAACGTACCTAGGGACGCACATACATACATATATATTAATATATATTAACACGTACTGGAAAATAATTAATTACTAATTATTCCTCATTGGAAATGATAATAAATGAAGATGTTTCTCTGAAGATCTATAAAAGTTTCTATGTTCGCTTGTTAATTATAAGCTATATACTTTTAAATGATCGAAGGGTGAAAGTTACAAAGATATAAATTATGTGAAGAGCCCTTACACTACTTTTAGAATATTCTATTTTTTATTATTTGATTTATTTATTGGGCCCAAACGTGTTAGAGTGGAGACCGCGTTTAGGCAAGCGTAGTGTAGGACGCCTTGCAGCACGATAGACAGATGACCTAAGAAGGTGGCAGTGGATGGATGCGGACTGCCCAGGACCGGGATGGTTAGCGCTCACTGGGGGAGGCCTTGGTTCAGCAGTGGACGACTATAGGCTGATTGATTGATTGATTGATTGAATGATTGATTGATTGACATTTGATTCTTCATTTTTTTTAAGCATTGCATGGCAAACTCAAATGAGTAGGTATAGTGTCTAGTATCAAAATTGGGAATTCCCATAAAATTTCAATATAATTTTACAATGTAGAATCTAATTATGAGTAAAAAGACTATAAAACTGTAAAACCATAAAAGTAGTAGTAAAGGTTAAATATTTGTAGCAGTTTTTACTACTACAGTTTTTACTCTTTGAAGTTTAGTTATATCTTTATCCGATAACTTAAGCTATGAAAAAATTGATTACCTTACATTAAAAGTGGGGAGGGTAGGGTAGGGGGGGGGGGCGTATTCTTAGGTATCTACTCTTGTATCCTTAACACCTCAAGGACCGCGAGCACACCGGTGTGCTAGATAACAATTGAATTCTCGGAAATTCGCACGGATTTCTTAGAATTTGTCCGGGAGGGATTAACAAAAAGGTGTATCCAAAAATTTTTTAAAGTAATTATAACGACAATCTTAAGTGTTAAATTTTGTCCTGAAATTTGTATGAAAAATGACCTATATATTAAAAAAGGATTATGAAACTATACACACATTTTATTATAATATAACCACAACGCTTAAAATATAATAAATATAGAGTACATTTTATGTTTTAAAGATATGGTTTTATATTTTAATATTATTGTACAGCGTTTCCAGTAGGACGATTAATGAAATACTTATTTTGATGCAAGGGCTTAAGAAAAGGGGTCTTTAAAATGTCAAAAGAAGGTGAATTTCCCTAAGGGTGAACTCGCCCCCTTAATTATATCTTTAAATATCTAAGTGCATTTTTCGAAGGGCCTTTATGTAGGATGAGGGAGAATTTCAGGGGATGAAAATTAATAATGGATTTTCTAAGTTTTTGGTAATTTCGCATAAGGCTTCCGTTTCACTGCTTTTTGATTAGTTTTAATTGAAACAATTGTTAATACTAATGATAAATAACTTGCGGATTTTACTTTATTTAAACTTAAATTTTGGAAATAATATTGAAATGAGTTACAGCTACAGCTCTTACATGAACTAATACTATGTACTTTCACTAAATATAAATATTATATCAATAAAATGATATAAATTTTCAAATAAAAATATAATGACATCTAGGACGTTGTATATGCTACGAGTATAGAAAGTCTTTTAAATAATATTATAAATGTAAAGAAGTGACCTATGGTAATTTTATTTGACATTTGAAGACATAACACATCATTTTCAGCATTTCATCGCAGATAATGTCTAGGAATAGGCGTCAATGGATAGGTCAATTTTTTTAATCATATTAAATTTAAACTAAAACTTAATTTCTTATTAATTAGACAAGTAAATAAGTTGCCAAAGGTTCAACTTTTACACATTCTAGTGGCAATATCTATGATTCATATTATTAAGTTGTCGTGACTTTGAAACGTAGTAGATACGTAACGTTGTAATTTGCCTATAATGAAAACAAAAAAAAAATACTTCTAAGTAAATAAGCTTTTTACCATCAGTAGCTTACGGAACTTGTCAAAACAATTAAAATACCTATACTAGAAGGTTTTTAGTCCCATTGAAAACTTTTACAATATCAGATACATATATCAAACAATTGGAATAAAAAATTGGCTACAACTAAAAGATATCATATACATATTGACACCTGGATTTCCCATTTTTGTAAAGGATATAATGATGTTTATAAGTAGATAGGTAGGTAGGTATTAGACATTTTTAATCAATTGAAAAATATTTGTGTTAAACTTTATGTCAGTAGACGAGAAATATATAATAATATTAATTGGTTGCAACAGAAGTAAGCACTTATAATGTACTGGCGTCTCACCCTCGCTCCGCTTGGGTTCGTCCCTACTTACGTTTTACCGTTTAGTATAGACTTCTCAGAGATAAGATATTTTCCCGCAGTAAAAAATATCCCATATGTTGACCCGGATAACCAGCTATTATCATACCACATTTCATCAAAATCCCTCCATTGGTTTTTCCGTGATGCGGTAACAGACAGACAGACAAAAATTCTAAAAACTACAGATTCGGCCTTTGTATCGATAACAATGCCTATTTCAATAAGATTTTCTAAAAAATATTTAATGTACAGATTTGGCTTAGTTAGAATTTTATTATATGTATAGATTAGGTAATGTAACATGTGTTAATACATCCCAATATATAAAAATAGAAATAAAACTTTTGAATACAGAAAGCCCTCGTCTTAGCAATTTAAAACAGGAGGTGTGCATTTATTTCTTCTTTTCCCCCTAAAGGCGTCAATTTTAACTTGACCTACCCTTCTTAAGATTCCTTCAGCAGTTAAAAGTATATAAGACAAAACAACTGGGGGCCAAGAGTTCTGACGTGAGTGGTGATGTTTTAGGGGGCAATGGACCCCTAAAAAACGAAACCCCTTAATCGAGGGAGGTACGTCTCGGTAGGTTTGTTTCTTATTATTATTAACTTTTTAGGGTAGGTACTTTTATATTTATATTCTATGGGTTTTTATGGTTTGAATTTAAAATAAAAATTTATAATTTTAACTGAAATTATTAGGCTTTGTCTTTGATGCACTATAATAAAAAATGTTTTAGTAAATTATTTTAAAATTAAGTAAATTTACTAAACTTAATATAATTATGTAGTTAATTATTTTTCATAACTCTGTTTTAAAATATTAATTAATTGATTTTACTTCACGGGTAGTCCCCTTACAAATTAAAAAAAAATCATCCTTTAAGATAGAATAATAACTTTTAAAGTTATTTTTGATGAAATTTCGCTATTGAACTCTGAATATTTCGGCACTATTGCATCTTCGAAACATTGACTTTATGTTAAAGCTAAAAAACTGTAATAATGCAAAATTATCATAAAAAAAATTAATAAGCTTTTATATAAAATTATATAATGAAATAAACTTTTTAAGTAAAAAAAAATACCTAAGTTACTTAGGTAGTATATTTTTGATTTTTGAATGTAATATTTTGCCCATTTTGAGACACTTCACGGTTATGATCACACTACGGTAAGTAACAAAATTTGTAAAGTATTCGCATTCGCAGAATTTACAAATGAGTTCTATTTCATTTGAACAAAGTATTGTAATTAATCAAAATCCAGGTAAAAAATTATCTAAAATATGAACGCCGCGATTTCAAAATGAGAGCGCCATTATACGCCCGCGGAATTCCAATGACGAATTGTGGAGGGTTTTTCTTGTTTATAAAACCAACTTATCTTTACTGGCAATTCAGAAAAATTATAGAAAAATAAACTTTAATGCTTTGTGATAAAATTTATTGAATTTAGGTCATCTGTAAAATGAAAAAAGACTCCCACTGTCTCTTCCAAGGATTTATCGTCTTGCAAGGGGGACAAGGAAAAATAAGAAAGGGTTGTTTTTCCTAGGGAGGGGGTGATTCAATTAGGGCGGGCGGCGGGCGATTAATTATGCTTTCGAAATTATAGCGAAATAAAAAGCAAGAGTCATCTTCAGATGTCACGTCGGAGTTTATAAAATATATTTTAAAATTTTGTCCTCAGTAAATAAAATATATCATGACTTTATGAATTTGTAGCTTTATCGTGTGGATTTACTCAACGTTAGGTATATATTATCTATCTAATAGAAATAAATACAGATGTTTTTAGAAAACATTTAATTTAACAGAGGCTTATTTTTTTAATTTAGATTATTTAAAAAAAAGACGCTAAGATTTTTTTAAAGTATTTTTCAAAAAATGGTATCAATTCTTCTAACATGATTACATTGTCAAAGAAAAGATCATTATCGTAGACTTTGGCAGGTAATTTAAGATATGATTAGTTTTATACCATACTAGCGGCTCACCCTCGCTTCGCTCGGGTTCGCCTTTACCTCGACAAACAAAAACAAATCTATCCCACGGGAACTGTACATTTTTCCGGGATAAAAATTGCCTATTTATATTCTGATGTATGAACTATATTATTGTAAAGTTTCATTAAAATCCAAACTGTAGTTTTTGTGTACTAGGCTGTATAAATTACTATAGTTTTTTAACTATTCCACGGGCACTTCTTAATTGTCCGGGATAAAAAGTATTTAAAATGTTGACCGGGGATATAAGGTAGTATCAGGCAGAATTTCATTTAAATCGGTCTAACAGTTTCGGAGATTAGCCTATACAAACAGACAGAGAAACAAAAAATTTGAAAAAAATCTGGATTTGTTCTATTTCTCTTCTTACATCTCCCTGACGCGGTTTTTTGATTTTTTTTCTATGTACAAACATTTGACCTTTACAGTTTTATTATATGTATAGATTTATGATTTAATTTAATTCTAAATATGAAAAAAGCAAATGAATACAGTAAGTAAATTGCAATATATCTATACATTTAAAAATAGCTTTCCTGAACATAGATTATTTAATATTTATTTAGATCTCCCGAACTAACCTACATACCGTTTGTTTATATATAGATTTAGTATCCCCGTGACCTTATTTCGAAGCCTTCACATGAATCAACGTACGTTAACCCATTCATATGTGAAGGTTAACATGTTGTTTAGACGAAATTCATCTTTAAAACTATAATTTACAGTACATTTTAGCATAACACTAAAAGGACCACATGTGTATTGAAGTTCGTCTAAGTTTCCTAGGAATAATGTTTTGAAAACTTTCCTTAAGGATTAAGATAAAGAATTTCTTAAGATTAGACAACATTTTTCGACGACATGTTTAGCTCAGTTTGTAGTGACCCTACTTGCTGTACCAGCGGTTGCGGGTTCGAGTCCTGCTGGGGGCATTCATTTTTGTGTTGAGCACGAATGTTTGTACTCCAGTCATGGGTGTTTATATTTATAATATATGTATTATTTAAAGTTATATATGTGTCGTGTATCAACTATCTGGTATTCATAACACAAGCCTTGTAGCTTACCATGGAACTAGATGGTGCTGTGTGTAATTAATGTCCCAACATATTTATTTTATTATTTATTTTGTACCAAAAATACGTACTTATTAAATACTCTCATAGCTCAATGCGATTATACGTTATGACATAAAATGATTTCCTTTTTATTCATGATTTTTTTGTAAATACAGGTATTTAATACTGTACTAATATTTGTAAAATTATTAAAAAAATACTATTCATTATTGAAATTATGTCTAAACCGCATTTGATGTAATTTTTCTAAAAATATAGTAATCTTTACGACCACATGTATGTATTACTTAGTTAGTCTTTTACATATATTTCCATAATAAAAAGAATATGGAAAAAACTAAAATAAAACGATACTTTCTAAATAAATCTAGAAATAATTCATAAAAAAACACAACACTTTTATTTCATGTTAATTGCTCTCTCTTTTTTTTGAGATATCAAAAACCGAATATTTGAAAATCCAACATATGCAAGGACATAAGGTAAAATATAATATAAAAACATTTTAAAATACTATAAATACGAATAACAATTTAGTTTCAAATAATTAAAAATACAATTTAAAAAGCTCTACATTGAAAAACATAAACCGATCTTTCAATTAACACATAGCATCAACCATAATAAAAAATAATTAGATAATTAATAAATTAATAAAATAAAGCAATACTATAAAAGTAAATATTAAAAACCTATACATTCACCCTAACATCTCAAAACTACGTCCCCTTCGAACTCTACATCTAAAAACAGAAAAAACGCTCTACCAACCAATTAAAATTTCGCAGCAAATCGAATGCCCCCACCCCAAGGTACACTTTTATCCGACGTCCACCCTATAGGAGCCATCTTGCTTGCCCCCCTGTAGGCGGGCTTGGGGGGCACTTTTCTCTCCAAGTGTTGTTTTAATTCTGTCGAATATCTTTTCGCGAATACCTCAAGACTTGAAATTTCCTTGTTTCGTTTTGTTTTGATTTTGGTTCATCGGTAGAGGGAATTCTTAGACTTATGAGATTTGATGGTATTTACTATTCAGTTATAATATTAATGTTACTAACAAATTGTTAGAAAGTATGAATTTTTGTCATATATATTTTTCAAGAAAAATGTTAATATATATATTTTATTTGTAAGATACAATTATACAGTATTAAATAAGCATTTAAAATGGGCCGGAGATTGTTTAAAAATATGATCTACTTGTCGTAAAATACATAATAATGTACTTAGTACTGTACAGTACATTACACAGTAAAACTACTGACAGACAGATAAACATAATCTTTTTTATATCTATCTAATATTATATAAAATATTTTAAATCCATTATAAAAGCGAGAAGAACTAAAGCGAATCTTCATTAAGTTGGCGCAAAGCCCGTAGATTAAGCGTGAATGAAGTCTTACATTTGCATGGAAATTAAAAGTCACCTGATAGTGGACCGATCCCGCCGGATATTCGTAGCGACGCAGATTTTATATTATCATTTTGTTATTTTCTTTGTTCTTATGTAGTATACTTAAAAATTAAATTCGTTTCAGATTTTATTTTTTACTAGTGACTTAATCTTGCTTTGCTTCTAAGTCCCTAGAACATAGTTATAGCCAGCTTTACGCCCGGTCAAAGTCTATATATGCACTAAATTTAATCCAAATGCATCTAGATATTTCAACGTGAAGGAATAACAAACATACACGAACATACAAACTTTCACATTTAAATAAATAAATAAATAATATGTTGGGACATTAACACACAGCACCATCTAGTTCCATGATAAGCTACGAGGCTTGTGTTATGGATACCAGATAGTTGATACAATACATATATATATATAACTTTAAATACATACATATTACAAATATAAACACCCATGACTGGAGTACAAACATTCGTGATCATCAACAAATGAATGCCCCCAGCGGGACTCGAACCCGAGACCGCTGGCACAGCAAGTAGGGTCACTACAAACTGAGTCAAACGTATCGTCATGATTAATAATATTACTGTGAGTGTAATATTAGTTATGACCATGGCATCACTTATACGTACGACTTTAAAAAAATGCCTTTCCTTTTAATCTATTCGCTAGAAATAATCCAATTAAATTTAGTTCAAACGTTCCAGATATAAGTAGGTACAATATGATAACCATTTATGCATATAGTTTGATTTTATTATTCTAATAATCTTTTTCTTTGTTACAGTTATAAGAAGATAGCTACATTTCGAAAAAGCGTAGATTTTAAATTATTTATAAATAAAGTAAATTTTAATTTCTGTTTGTTTTATTTATTTAATTATTGTTTTAATATTAAGGAATTCCATAGTTTTCCAAAACATTTGACAGCAGACAATTCGATCATAGCATTTGACATATTGCTTTACTACCTACACCTAAAATAAATTGTAGATTGTAGAGACTATATTTGCAATTTTTTAGCAATTATTTATTTAATATGGCAATATTTAAATGGATATTTAATACTACAACAATTAAAAAATTTCATAAATAATTTTGATTCAAATATCTTCAATTCTATCTATAATATAATAAAATTGTAACTGATCACTGTCTGTACATAAAAGATATTCAAGAAAAACTATTGAGGGTACGTAATAGAACCTAAAATAATGATTTTTAGAATTTTTGTCTGTTTGTCTATGTGTTTATGCGCGCTAATCTCAGAAACGGCTTAACCGATTAACGTGCGGTTTTCACTAATATATTGCGGTAAGCTTCACCTGACAGTAGTGTTTGTTTTATTTCACTCAGTTCATAAGTAATAAAGTTATGTCAATCTAAAGAATCACCTAGGGACGAACCCGAGCGAAGCCCGAGCGAAGCGAGGGTGAATCGCTAGTATAAGAATATAAAAGTATCATATAAAAGCTGTAGAGCTGATAATAACTTAAAGCTAATGCTTTAAAGAATTCGTTGAGCACTTCGCTGTCTCGACGTTACTACTTTAAAATATCTTATTTGATTTTGATTTTTAGTCGCACAGTGTTTTAGAAAAGAAGAAAAAAGGAAGAAAGAATAAAAAAAAGCAATACTCTGTGTAAAAAATAATAAGATTGTCTTTCTTATTGCTTTTCCATAGAAAGGGTGTCACTAACGTAATATTATTTGTGGGCTGTCAGTAATAAGTGGAATTTCGGAAGTCCTTATACAGACTTTGTAAAATTTATTTGAATAGGCATTTTTTCCTATTAAAATAAACTTTATAAGGTCTATATTGTACTTTATACAAATCATACTATAGATGACGCCACTAGCAAATAATACGGAGAAGATAAAAAAGTATCCTCGATTCACTAAAATGAGAAAAATTACTTTAATAATAATCTATTGGAAATTACATCTACTTAGCCCACTACTATGTTACTGGGTCTTACTGGGATTTCTAATGGAAGAAATAAATGTTACTCTTTTACGTCGGAAAAGCTGGACGAATTTGTATGTTTAGTAAACAGATGAACTAGAACACATAAGATACAGGGAGGCACAAGTAGACAGTACCTGGAGTAACACGTGGACTATATTAGTAAGTAATTATATATATATATATATATATATATATATATACATATATATATATACATATATATATATATATATATATATATATATATATATATATATATACATTATACATACATACGTACATATGAGTAGATGAGTATATACTAATAGTAGTGACTCACCCTCGCTCTGCTCAGTTTCGTCCCTACTTACGTTTTATCGTTTAGTATAGATTTCTCAGAGATGAGATATTTTCCCGCAGTAAAAAGTATCCTATATGTTGACCCGAATAACCCGCTATCATCATACCAAATTTTATCAAAATCCCTTTTGTGGATTTTCCGTGATGCGGTCACAGACAGACAGACAGGCAGACAGACAGACAAAAATTCTAAAAACTATAGATTCGGTCTCTGTATCGATAATAATGACAATTTTAATAAGATTTTCTAAAAAATATTTAATGTACAGATTCGACTCATCATTTTATTATATGTATAGATCATAAATATGTACATTGTACATATATACAAACAAAAGTTAATATTTTTTTATCAAGCAGAAAGCATAATCCAAAGATTAACTTGAGCAAAGCAAGGGTAAATCGCTAGTCTCACATAATTCACTATCAGAAATTAAATTCACTATCTAATTCCAATAGTAGCTTTTTACTTTCTTCGTACAATTACAGTTTTTGTGACCAAAAGTCGAAGCTCGAAAATCGAAAAACATTAGTTAGAACGATTCAACGAAAAGACGAGATCACGTACCGATAACATTACCAAGTTTTCGCATTAAGTAACTTTTATTACACTTATCTTGGGGAGGCAGGTAGGCAAAAATGTGCTTCACTTGGCTTTACTTACAGATATATGACTTATAGAACAGATGGGTCCAGTGGATGGTGATGATCTCGAGTTAATGATCACAGTATATTTTATGGAGAACTTACTTATACAATACAAACTTTAGTAGATGTAGGTTAGAGATATATATAAAAATAAAATGACTTGTCATGTTCTTACTTATAATCTTTACATAAAAAACTAAATTGGATGACGTAGTAAAATATAATTGGCCTAATCATTTTAATTTCATATGATATTAATTTTTATAATTTTCTTTTTATTTTTTATTTATACTTATTATTAAAAATCTGCTTATGGCTTTTTCTAATAATAATCAATGAAAAATTTTGTTTAGCTTCTGTTGTTTTTATTATAATTTTAAGTTTTAAAAGCTATTAATAATATTATTGTATTTATAACATTGATATACTCGTACAAAAACATTTATCAATGATTTACATGTGAATATTCATGCCTATGACCGTTTGACGTACAACCTAATACTGCTTAAAAACTAGAAAATTTTATGTACTGTACATATTTACCTATTTATTTATCACTAGCGATTCACCCTTGCTTTGCTCGGGTTCGTTCCTAGATTACTTCCCAATACAAACTTTCATCCCCATTTTCACCCACTTAAGGTATGATTTCCGGAATAAAAGTGATCCTATGTCCTTCCCAAGATCTCAACCTATCTTCTTATCAAATTTCATCTAAATTGGTTCAGTAGATCCGGAGATTATCCCGTACAACCTCACAAACTCACAAACTTTACCTCTTCATAATATAAGTATAGATTATTTACCTATATTATTTACTAACTTTTATTAGAAAAACTCTACGTTTTATTAAAATTGTAGTATCCACAGCCATTCTTCATTATCAGAAGCAGTATTAACTGAAGAGATATGACTATCATTTAGTCGACGTACGACGTATTCTTTACGTCTTTCAGTTTACGAAGTATGATATTAACTTTAAGTTTGGCCAACTTCAAAAAGAGGAGATACTTAATTCGTTTGAATTTTTATTTTTGTATGTTATGAGATTTCTATGCTAATAGAAAATTTTCAATTATTAAAAGGTACATTTATTGATTTTTAATAAATCGACCTCTGAGTAAGTTAGTATACGTTTTTAGTTAAAAAAGGTTAAAAATAGTTTTTTTAATATTAACAGTTCAACTAAATTCAATTTTATATAAACTAAACTAAGTATCTCTAATAGACTCGTATAAAGGAGTATTAAAGTATAGTATAGAAATACAATCAGAACAAATGACCGAGGCAAGCACGGACGGGTTTACGACAATGCCTATAAGAAAACGGGCGTCGCGTTATAAAATTTGCATTCGGCTGGCGGCGTAATGCAGGCAGGGGGCGGTTGGTTAGTGTGGAGACGGATTTTTATATTATATATCTGTATATAGGTAGAATATATCTTATATATTTAAACGAGCAATTCTTGTATGTATATTTATTTATTTATTTATACCGGTGATCTCGAAAACGGCTTTAACGATTTCGCTGAAATTTGGTCTGTGGGGGTTTTCGGGGGCGAAAAATCGATTTAGATTAGGCCTATGCGTGTTTTCGAGAAACCGCGTGAAATGCTTGAAACGCGTGTTTTCGATTTTTCATGTGGTTTGGATGGATGGATTTTTCTTTCGCATTATTCCACGTAAAATGTGGTCGATGATTTCTTACGCTCGGGCTCGGGCCAAGGTCCAGGATTGACAATCACAGATCATTTTTAGTTTTTTTTGTCTAAAAAATACGATATAAGAGAAAAGAACTCCGAGCGAAGCTCGATCACCCAGGTACCCACATATAAATAGGTCTGCTTTATGAATTATTAGGTAGGCTTTATCACATTTAAAATCATAAAAATCAAATTATAAAATAGTCAATATAATTTGATTCTTTTTAATAACTAGTTATCTTGATATATTGATTACCTGAATATATAATATACTAGAGACTCACCCTCGCCCCGTTCGGGTTCGTCCCTACTTACGTTTTAACGTTTACTATAGATTTCTCAGAGATGAGATATTTTCCCGCAGTAAAAAGTATCCTATATGTTGACCCGGATATCCAGCTATCACCATACCAAATTTCATCAAAATCCCTCCAGTGGTTTTTCTGTGATGCGGTAACAGACAGACAGACAGACAGACAAAAATTCTAAAAACTATAGATTCGGCCTCTGCATCGATAATAATGTCTATTTCAATAAGATTTTCCAAAAAATATTTAATGTATAGATTCGGCTTAGTTAGAATTTTATAATATGTATAGATAATAAAAACTAGTATATACATTAATCGTCAATCAATCTCACTCTCATTGACTTGAAGAATATTAATAATATTTAAAGTAACATCACATCTTAATAAATTTAATATGTTTCTTTTAAGTGCTCTCCATAGTGTCATACCTCAAGGGGGTGGTGTCCGACCTCTAGGGGGCTTGCGGGGGTAAACAGGAAAAAGGAGGGTAGGAAAATTTCCATTTTCTTACGTCTTTCCAACCCGCTCTGCAGCAGTTTTTGATTAACGGACGGCAAGGGCGAAATTTCATTATATATTCATCCCCCCTAGCTTATTTACTTGGGGAGTTATTGTTCGAAATATCGATGGAGATTCTTTTGTTGGCGATGTCTAAGATAAGACGCGAATTCGATTTAAAGACGTGAAATTTTGCATAGAAATTGCAATTTTCAGATGCTTTTGAAAGTTCTGAATAGAGCTTTTAAACTCTATTTTAATAGATCCATTCTTTCATATAACGGTATTATTAAATTTTGAGTTAATATAGTAATCATAAATTTTGGTAGCCATGAAAGCAACTTTAAAAATACATATTATAGGGTGTTTTACTAGATTATAACCTCACTTTGGTAAACCACCTCTTTTTTTTGGTCGACTGTCGTTTACGAGTTGTTTTAAAAATTAATATTGTTAACTACGTACTACTAAATTAAGTACTTATGTTGTATAGAATAGTAAGCAAAGATCTACTCTGTGATTCCAGACAATCTATGACAGTTTTTTTATTTGGTAATAACGGTATATTACAAAACCAATGGATGAACACAGAAAATTATTGCTAATCTAATAAAACTCATCTTTGAAATTCAAATGTTTCTAAGCGTTTTAACTGGAAAAAATCTTATTAGAATATGTTCTGTTATGAAAATTATAGAATTATTTAAAAAGGTTAATAATATTAAATCCTCTTTATTGCGACAAAATCAACGGCTGCAGTAGTAATGTGACATTTTTTTCAATTGTAATGAAGTACGTAAAATGTTTTTCAGTTTAAACAATATTAGGATGAAATAGAAATAATAACCAAAATATAAAATTAACAAGGAGCTTAGACAAGATATAACTCTACAATTATTAGAGGATTGAAATTTTAAAAATTGTAATAAAATGTCAAATTCAATCGTTATGTCTAATAATCTCATTTAATACCGACCAATCTCCTTCGCGTCTTCTCCATTCTAGGTGACATTGGCAAAGTAATCTGTGCTCAACTGGCATGCTTTGAAGCCATTAACAAGAGAACTGAATTGAACTGAATCGTTATGTCATAGAATCATAATATTCAATCGTCCCCACTTTTTTAAGAAAGATCTTCAAAGATGACATCTTGGGTCCATCCTCGTTCAAGAATTGTGGTCTGGCAGCTAGCTTATTGGCTAATAAAAAAAAAATGTAATAATATAGATACATCACTAGAAAAACTGATTACTGATTTTAACAGAACTTTTATTATTTTAAATAGGCGTAGTAGGTGATATATATAGTTTGAATAAGAAACTTTCTTTTTCATGAATAACTTGTATCTTAAGAGCGGTCTTATAGAAAGAAGAAAAAAATCGAATTAGACACGTATGTATAATGAATTTGAGAGCTATAAACAAAGTTATAACCTGACAAATTAAATAATTGACTATTTTAAGCTTATGTCGACTATTATGTTTATTTTAATTTAGTACGTATTGTACTTTTTCATTCAAATAATTTTTATCTAATAATTTTAAAAAAAAATAGTTTAAGTTTGACCTCCCCATTCTATGCACTCCCATTTATATGGGAAGCACTTTACAGGGGCCATGTTTAAGCGTTATACATTAAAACCATATACGCTTATACAGACAGACAGTGCCAAATATTAAAAGGTTAATATAAGTATTAATTGGAATGGGCCTAGAATTCACTCCTAGGCGCGATGTACTCGTAGATTCACGCAATATAGATTAGATCGCTACACTATGTTGATGTCACAAAATAGAACACAAATGATAAACTAAATTTAAATTAAATTTCTAGTTTCAAGTAACTTTTTTCTTAAAGCTGCCTCGTTGGTCTAGTGACTAGTGTGTGCGGCTGATCTGGCGATCATAGGTTCGATTCCTAGGTAAGTAAAGTTATTGAACTTTCCGATTAGAAATTTTTCATAGTAGCCCAGAGTTGGGAAATTGGTGGTGTTGTGAGACTCTTGTATCGGAGAGCATGTAGAAGAGCCTGCGGCTTGTCTACCACGGATCGTGTCGAATTGGAATTGTTGTCCTACCGGAACATAAAAGTTAAAGGGGATGGTCTATGTACGTAGGTACTTGTGAACTACAATATCTTTTGCGCAGATGACTAATGTCAGTTTGACATTGGCAACCTATTTTATAATAATACTAGCAACTCATCCCCGCTTCCCTCGAGTTCGTTCCTAGGTACGTTTTAACTGTTAGTATGGAATAGATAGACTATATATACATAGGTATAAAATAGGTTGGTGACTACTTAAAAAAAAGTAAAATAATATATATATATATATATACATGTAGGACTGCCTCGGTGGTGTAGTGGCTAGCATGTACGGCTGCACACCCGGAGGTCCTGGGTTCGAGTCCCGGGTCGGGCCAAGTTTAGTTATTGAGTCTTTCTGTCTAGTTAGCCTCAATAGCAGCCCGGAGTTGGGAAGTTGGCGGTGTTTCACCCCCGTGCCTCGGAGAGCACGTAAAGCCGTCGGTCCTGCGCCTTAACTCTCACCGGTCGTGTCGAATAGTCGTCCCACCCGAGTATGAGAGTGACAGGAACAGGAATAGAGAGTGCACTTGTGTCTGCGCGTATGCAATGAGATTGGCCGCCGTGGCCGGAATCGGTCTGGAGGACATCATCATCATCATCATCATCATCATATATATATACCTTACTTGAGAAATGATTGAAATTCCATACAAACTTCCACGCCCCTTTTCACCCCCTTAAGGAACGATTTTTGGGATAAAAATTATCCTACATCCTTTCCATTATCTCAAACTATCTCCATACAAAATTTCATCTAAATCGGTTCAGCGTATTAGGCGTGAAATGTTAACAGACAGACAGACAGACAAATAGACAAGAGTTACTTTCGCATACTCAATATTAGCATGGATTGAAGCAAATTTTGAATTTAGACTTAAATGAGGAGATTAATTTCTATTTTTAAATTATCTCACTATGAACTACAATGTCGTCCTTTGCAGGTGTCGATATTATTGCTAATAAATAGGTTTTTTATTTATTTAATAATAATGATATAAAAAAAAAACCAGTAATAAATTTTTATAAAGAAATATTAGTATTATTAGTGCATAGTCTTTACGTGAAAGATTCTCTCTAGACTTTCCATAGAACATGTAGCTCTTTCGCTTGCTATGGTATTACTATGGTTTACTGGTGTTTAAATATTATATTATACGTTGTTTCTCAATAGTAACAAGTTATTAACATGTTATCAGCATGTATCAGTGATGAAAGTTATATAAGAGAGAGAGAGAGAGAGTATTAGGTATGAATGGATGTAGAATTGTTTAAGGTATGGATGGATTATTTGTATGAAAATGTGAGTGATAGAGTATGACCATAAAAGTAATTATTCTGTACAAATATATTTTTCCTACTTTTACGGCTAGTTTTTCTTGAAAATTAATATACAATAACTTTAAAGCGCAATGCTAAGGAAAGAATGAAACTTGGGTTTTCTATTACGATGCTATCGCCTAATATACAAACCGAAAGTTCTTTTTTTTTGAAGTCGGTAAAAATGTGAAACTAAATTTATCTACTATATTATTTAAATGATATAATTATATATTATTATAGCGTCAATAGAGACCTTTCTGCTAAATGTTAATTTCCCACAGTAACCATTTTCTATAATAAAAAGTCAAGTGGTAGTCTACAACACCTTCTTCTTAGTCGTTCTCTCTTGACGTGTGGTCATGTCTCGGTCGAATCTTGCGCCACCGCTTCTCTCGTGATGCGACGCCATGTATCTCTATGTTTGGCGGCTAGGGAGTTATCATTTGTGCTGGAGTGTGTCACAGATTTTATGAGGTTTGTCCATCGTGTTTTAAAGCGCCCACGAGATCGTTTGCCCTCGACTTTCCCTTACACATTAACTACTTTTATTCATTTAAAAAAATGAGTTATTATTATTGTATTATTTTCGTTTTTCTACAAACCATATTATCCACATCCCTTCCCTCTTACAGTTTGCCAATTCCAACAGTTGCCTGGAGGGGATTGCTGTTTTAGCGATAAGGCCGCGCTTCTTTTACATAGTCCTTTTTTTTCTTCTTTGTACAGTTTTTTATTACTTTTTTATGGGTGTACAATGAAGAGTATTTATTATTATTTTTATTATTTTTTCTTTAGTCTTCCTAAAATTCTAGTTAAATGACTACGAATAAAGATTCACTCAGCAGTGTATGTACACTGCTTAAAATATCCTCGCATATTGAAAGTGAGGAACAAAAGCTCTTACAATCTTTTCATCCTTCATATATAAGCTATGAAAAGATTGTTATCCATGGAGAAAATTTTAACGTCTAAAATATTTTTAAACCCTGATCTTTTTAATGAAAGATGCAAATAGTAATTCTATTTCTACTAATGAAATGTAGATACTGATACCGACCTGCATTAGTCTATACAGATAAATAAAATTAAAGTTTGTTTGTAATGTCACAATAACAGCTTTATACTAAACGCATATGGAATAATATACGGTACTTATAAGAAAAACTAAATTTTTAAAAATTTTGTCTATCTGTATGTTTGTTCCGGCTAATCTACGAACGGCTGGAACAATTTTAGCGGGACTTTTACTGGCAGATAGTTAATATTATAAGGAGTACCTTAGGCTACTTTTATTTAATAAAAAGAATTAGGGTTTCACTCAAAAAAATTAAAACGTACTTAGGGACGCATCCGAGCGAAGCGAGCGAACAAATGGATGGGACGTGGAACAAAAGTAACTTAAATATTGAAGTTATCGAATTTTACCCAAAGAAAACATAGCTTTATTTTAAAAATGGTTCCGCCTGTATACTTAGTATACTATGATACTTAATTTTTTCTAGGTTTCATTGGCTGTACTAAAACATAATTTTTCAATTTATCAATAGATGGCACTGTTCAAGCAACGAATGTAACGACGTAAGTTTACGTTTTAAGTGTTAAGCTGTGGTTAGGAACTAGCATAGGAGCATATTGATGTATGGGTGTTGAAATAGGTTTGTGAAATAATGGTATAATATTTTAAAGTAGGTATAGAATATTTATTAGATTATTACTAGATTTTATTTCATAGGGCCATACTATTCCAATAACAATATGTTATATTAATATCTCTATATATTTTTCTTTGATTCTAACATTTAAGGGGAATTTAATTATTTTGTTTAAGTCCATTAATTTAAAAAGCTTGCCTAAGAAATAGATATACTTAATTACATACACATTAACATTACCTTCCTTCTAGCACAGTCGGATAAATAGGAAAAATTGATTACTAAAACAAAAAGTACCACAAAACAGTATTAAAACTTCTTCTTAATCTATTCCATGGCGAAATTAAGTAGCATATCTAAGTAGTATATAATATCACCATAGTACAGTACCGATATTCTTACCCATTTTATACAAATATATTATACAAATCTATATATTATATAAAAATGAATCCCTATTTCCCTTGGTCACGCCATCACGCGTGAACGGCTGACCGATTTCACTAATTCTTTTTTTGTTGTGTTTGTTATTGTCAGGAGAAGGTTCTTACTTTAAAAAAAAAAATAACAAAATTGCGCAGGAACTTGGAAAATGGAGATGAAAGTTTGTATTGGGAAGCGAGCTAGGGACGAATCCGAGCGAAGCGAGGATGAGTCGCTAGTAATATATATAAATCGTGAGAATGTCGTCTTATTCTCTTATTTAATAGGTTCTCATACATTTTCTAATGGACAAGTAATTTAGTGCAGTAAGTATCTATTTAATCACAATCGTCATGGCGCAATAAAATTTTATTTTGAATTTACTGAGAAACAAAATTAATGTAATTAAATATATAATTTTATTAACAAAATGGTTTGTTTTGTAAATTTAATTATTTTTTTTGTTTTACTATTACTTAAATTTAAAATAAAATTTATATATTAGTTTACTGCTATTCAATAATAGATGGCGCACCTATATATAGTGATATTGATAAATATAAACAATAAGACTAAATATTTTTGTTTAATTTTGCTAGTAGCACTTTATATTATTTACTCTATAAAATATTTTTTCAATGTAATAAAAATAATTATAAAATTTAATGTCTTAAAAATGTTTATTTAGTACAAAAATCTAATAGTAGATGGCGCTACTGCACATTTATTAACGTACTTGCAGCACTATTCGACAGATGGCAGCAGTATCGTTTAATTTAATCATAGAAAGATGCAGCGTTCAGTATAATGAAAAATGCTTTAATTGTTGTACCATATTTTTGAGACTTATAATATTTTGATATACCACCATCTATCTATACAGATAAATAAAATTGAAGTGTCTGTTTGTAATGTCAAAGTAACAGCTTTTTACTAAAGGCATATGGAATTATATACAGTACTTATAAAAAAAACCACAATTTTTTAAATTTTTGTCTACCTGTCTGTCTGTTTGTTCCAGCTAATCTCCGAAACGGCTGGACAAATTTTAACGGGACTTTCACTGGTAGATAGCTAATATTATAAGGAGTAACTTAGGCTACTTTTATTTCAAAAAAGAATTAGAAGAGAAGAAGAACGTCAACTATCCCATTTCATTTCAATTCTAGGATTGCTTTCGCTGTGGCCGTATCACGGAAAAACCACTGGAGGGATTTTGTTGAAATTTGGTATGATGATAGCTGATTACCCGGGTCAACATATAGGATACTTTTTACTGTGGGAATATATGTCATCTCTGATAAATCTATACTAAACGATAAAACGTAACCAGGGACGAACCCGAGCGGAGCGAGGATGAGTCGCTAGTCAAGGAATAAAATCCAAAAATCGTATGTTTTGATTGTGTTAACACAAATTTGAATTTACTCGTAGACTTATGAAAACAATATGCGTTATGTCATGTTTTTAAAGGCAGAAGTTAAAAACAGTGACTTTTAAGAGTTCCAAATATTATATCGAGATAGATATTATAGACCTTACAAGTTCAACCCTGCGCATTCTTCAGTAAGTTTTTGCAAGAGGTCAAGGAGACATAAATTATAATATGTACTTTCGCACTAAGAAACCCGTGCCCAGCAGTTAACACCTCCTGGATAATTTCTGAGAAATTATGGATAAGTTCTAAGAATTTTTCCAGGATGATATATAGCCTAGAGCCTTCCTTAGTTAACGGGCTACCTAATACAAAAAGAAATTTTTAAATCGGATTAGTAGTTCCTGAGATTAGCGCGTTCAACCAAACAAACAAACAAACTCGTCAGCTTTATAATATTAGTATAGATTTCTAAGAAATTAATTGTTCACTGACACGCCGGCGTGGCCGCGATCCTCAACGGGTTAAAAAGGGCTGTATACATACAAGTATTTAATCATGTCTATGATGCTATTGTTTACAGGAAATATCAACAAAAACACTTCCGCATTATTGATAATGAGATAATATTTTACCTCTACTATAAGAAGAGGCATCGGCAACACGTGTATTAAAAAGTTAATTTCTTCAATCGCATAAAATTTAATATTAACAGCATTGCGTTCGAAAGTACAATGTATAGAAAATTTTTAATTTCACGCCAAATTCTTTTGAGTATCGCAACGTAATTGATTGATTATCGAAATCAGTAGAGTCTAGGAATTAATAAATTATGAACGAGATTGATTAAGTTTTTATAATGTTTAGTTTAATTTTCGTATTTTTTATACTTCCCAGGGCAAATTCTGCTGATTTGAAAAGTAAAGTATAAGCTTATATGTTAATGTGTGATATTTTAGTTACGTGATTTTATAACAGGAATGAAAGCTCTCTAAAAGCGATTAAACTTTTTCGACTTTTCGGACTTCAAAAAAAGAGGATATGGTTAACTATTAAGTGTATACAGTGGGTCGTTCTTCTTTTCTTGCGAC
The DNA here is from genome assembly GCA_905404265.1 of Fabriciana adippe. Classification (NCBI taxonomy): domain Eukaryota; kingdom Metazoa; phylum Arthropoda; class Insecta; order Lepidoptera; family Nymphalidae; genus Fabriciana; species Fabriciana adippe. The sequence goes on from FR990009.1 coordinate 8,020,806, forward strand.
AATGAATTGGTGTTTCTCAGTTTTTCGAGTTTTTCAAGTAACAATATTTTGATTTCAGTGTTAGATATTTTTTTGCAAATGCATTTAATTTTCATTTATATAATTTAATCTTTATTTTAATGCCCGTAATGTTGTTTGTTTTGTGGCGATTTTCGAGAAAACACTGTGACAGAGTGGTTCTTTTTCGGTAGGACATCCTTATGAATTACTACACTGTCACGGTATTTAATGAAAAATAAACACATGCAAAAAACTATTGGCTACAGAAAGTTAAAGATTATTTACTATTAAAAGGTATAAAGCGATGAGGATGTAAATTCCAACAATGAATACATAATAATCTATACTCTAATATGACACAAAATGAGGTGAGGGACAGATCATTGTCGCTAGAAAAGAAGAACGATCCATGTATGTTTTTTATGTACGTAATATGATAAACGATATTTTCACCAAAAAAAATGAAGTATTTTTTTCCTTTAACAAATTATGGTGAGGGTAGGTGGAATAATAAAATTAATGTGTCTGTACAATGTTTAAGTCGGCGGATCTTTTTAGTTAAAAATGATTTTTTTAATAATATACAATTTAAATTCTCTTTCAGAGTACGATCTTATACTAATACCCTTAATAAATGTACACGAATCAGATAAAAATATTCATGATACTTGGGAAAAACATAGAAAAAATAGCAGAGAAAATTTGCATAAATTAGACATAGAACCATATGACGATGCGATAGATCTCGCTGATGTTGATAATTTCGATTATGGAAAAGACCGAGATGAAATTCCTGACAGTCATCAAAAATTAGAAGAGGACATTTCTCAGTATGGTGAAGATAAAATAGTTGGAGGATTCGAAGTAGATATTAATTTGTATCCGTACCACGTGGCGTATGGGAGTAACTGTGGTGGTGCTATCATTGATAAGAAATGGGTTATGACTGCTGGGCATTGTGGGTAATTATAATAATACTTAATAAAAACATTAACTATTCAAGTATTATACGAGTATATAGCTAGCGAGTAACTGCCTCGGTGATGTAGTGGCTAGCAAGTACGGCTGCACATCCATAGGTCCTGGGTTCGAGTCGGTCGGGCCAAGTTTAGTTATTGAGTCTTTCTGTTTAGTAAGCCTCAGTAACAGCGGGAAGTTGGCGGTATTTCACTCCCATGCCTCAGAGACCACGTAAAGCTGTCGGTCCTGCGCCTTAACTCTCACTGGTCATGTCTCGTGTCGTCCCACCGGAGTATGAAAATGACAGGAACAGAGAGTGAACGTTGTGTCTGCGCGTACATTTGTGCGCTATAATATCTCTTGCGCAGATGGCTAGTCTCTATGAGATTGCTGCCCTGGCCGAAATCAGTCGGGAGAACATTATAGCAACTTACCATCGGTCTGGTAATCCTAAGTATTTTTGTGTTTATAATATTTTATATAGCAGTGCCTTTTGACATTACATAATCTATCTGTGTTATAAATTTTATCCAAATCCGTCTATTTAAAATTATATTAGAAGAAAAAATTAAGATAAATACAAATAATTGATATGATAAATGAAGTCATTAAGTATATTCATGTGTACGTAAAACTGCTAAATAATTGTAAAAATGTATAAATTTGTTTTATAGTAAAAAGCCATATATACGAGTAGGATCGAAATATTTAAATCAAGGTAAGAAAATATCGGTGAGGAACAACTTTATCCACCCTCTCTGGTCATCTAAAAATAAAGAACATCCATTTGACTACGATTTCCAACTTCTGGAGCTCTCTGAAACATTAAAATTTGGAGAAAATGTTCAACCAGTCAAGATTGCGCATATAGAAGATATGGTTATTGGTAAAGTTGTCACTGTCACTGGATGGGGGAATACTGAAGAGAATGTAAGTAAATGAAATAAGTTTAGTTTTAAGCTCTAAATTTAGAATTGTCAAAATCATTTAAAAAAAAGGTAGTGGAGTTATTCGTATACGAGCTACCTTCTACACGTAAAACAGATATGCTGAAATAAGCCAACTAAAACTTTAACAGTTGGTGTTATAAATATGAACATACATAAATGTTCTGATCTATAAAAAATCAAACAGAACATTATGATTTACTCATTAAATTATATAAAAAAATCTTTTAGTATGAAAATGATTGTATAAAATAGTAATTTCAAAGCTCGAGAAATTCATTAATCGTTATAAAGTAAAAACATTGACGTAGTTAATTTGACCTCATTCATCTGTGACTAAATTAAATACTTAAACAAAACATGTGCCTTATCTTTGAATTTAATCATTCAATAATCATTATGCATATAACAAATAAACGTTAGAATGTACCTAATAATGTACGTAATATGTCTGATCACATCTTTTGTTGAATATGAAGTGACATTAAATGTAAATGTCAGAAAAGGTTGTTTGTAAAATATGCATGAATTATGGTGTTGTTACAGGGTCCTTACTCAAATGTGCTTCGAGCCGTGCGTGTACCAATTATATCGAAGGAAAATTGTCAACTAGTGCCCTATCCGTACTTTAGAGGCGCTCTAACTCCTCGGATGTTTTGTGCAGGATATGTGGAAGGAAAGAAAGATGCTTGTCAGGTAATGTGGCTATGTTTGACGAAACTTGGCTCAGTTTGTAGTGACCCTACTTGCTGTGCCAGCGGTCACGGGTTCGAGCTCCGCTGGGGGCATTCATTTGTGTGATGAGCACGAGTGTTTGTACTCCAGTCATGGGTGTTTATATTTATAATATGTACGTATTTAAAGTTATATATGTGTAGTGTATCAACTATCTGGAAATCATAACACAAGCCTCGTAGCTTACCATGGAACTAGATGGTGCTGTGTATTAATGCCCCAACATATTTATTTATTATTTAATGAAACGTAACCTTTTTTGTAGCTACCGACATTTAAAGTGATGATAATATACTAATATGTAGTGAAGTTTTTTAATTGGAAAGAGATGGTGAAGCTTTAAGGAAGGATAAAAACAAGTGTAAAATATGATGTCAATAATTGAGGCTTAGCTAAAATTTTCTCCTATAATCGATAAACAATAGATATTTGAAAATTATATTGTAATGACAAAAATGATTATGTCAAAGAATCATTCGAATCAGTCATTCCCATATATTTTTAGGTTTCTTTCTTCAACGATTGTAGAAAGACACCTTTCAGTTCCTTTATTTGATAAAAGTATTTTTTTTTTGGTTCAGGGAGACTCCGGCGGTCCCGCAGTGGCTTATGAAAGATTATTAGGCATGGTGTCTTTTGGCTATGGCTGTGCTACTCCTGGTTCTTATGGAGTTTACAGCAAAGTGGCCAAAGTAAGATCTTGGATAGAAGAAGTAACCGGATTGAGCCTCGATTAAAGATAGCTTCTTATATATAGTCCAATTTTTTTTTGATATAAAATATTTTGACGAAATTTTTTTTTTTAATTATATATTAATAAAATATGTTTTGATTATGTGTTTTATTTATACCAAATTTCTATAAGAAAATATACTGATTTGGTATTGATTTTATGATTATAGTTACTAGCGATATCTATATAATATATAGAAAAAAAGTTGTTTAAGATTTACTTAGTACTAGCGACTTACTCTCACTCCGCTCGGGTTCGTCCTAAGTTACGTTTAAACGTACGCTTAATGTGGTTTTCCAAGAGATGAGATATTTCCCCGCGGTAAAAAGTATCATATATGTTGACCCGGATAGCCAGCTATCATGATACCAAATTTCATCAAAATCTGTCCAGTGGTTTTTTCGTGATGCGTTCTCAGCCAGATAGACAGACAGGTAAAAATTCAAAAAACTATGCATTACGCCTCTGTATCAATAATAATGATAATTTCAATAAGTCTTTCCAAAAATTATTTAATGTACACATTCGACTCAGAATTCTATTATATGTATAGATGTTCACATAATGAAATTCAAATATTATTGGAATTTTTAACTGTTTGATCAATCGCGCATCATCTGAGAATTTCTGGATTTTAATAGAGTTTTTAAGTTTATTAAGTCATTGAATAAGTCGACCTAAAAATATAAGTTAAGCTACCTACTCTGCTTGTATTGTACTTATAAAAAGCCCGATGTTGATTACGATTTACGAAGGAACAGCGTACTTAGACGAAGCAGGGCGTATATGTTAGCCAGTTTGGTGGCAAAATTATAATTGAAATTGAAAATTTACCGTTTAATAGTTCCAGTTTCTTCTTGTTACGAATACTTACCGACATTAAAGAAGGGATATAGTGACACGGACATTTTACTATACCGTATTTGGTTAAAATTGGTGCAGGTGTGACTTTCTATAATGGTTCAATGGATTTCAAATATAAGGAACGTAGCTTTACTTGTTAGTACGGTTAAATGTTTCATTGCACCTGGTTATTAAGGTAGACATTAAGGGGTTCGATTATAACATCTACTTAAATAATCTAATACTTGCTTGAACAACGTGACAGTTCATAATGCTTTAAAAATAGATTTCTTTTGATCTTATGTCATAGAATCTTAAGTACCGTATAGGTATTATTTTTACTCTCCCTTCTTCGACATCTTGTTTAAGACCCACTAAGACTAATAGTAGCCTGACAGAGAAATCCCACCCAAAACGATTATGTAAGAACATCAAAATTTATTATTACTTAAAAACTTTTCTTAAAAGTACGATTCATTTAGCCATCTTTGAGAAATCGGTGAACATACATAAAAAAGATACAGAAGAACACAGAACCTCCTCCTTGTTGGAAGTCGGTTATATATATATATATATATATATATATATATATATATATATATATATATATATATATATATATATTGGATATAAAAATATAGTAAATGAGAAGAAATCTAAGGCAAAAGTGGACTTTTCTCTAAAAGAGACCTCTTCCAAAGTATGGGGATGAGAAATAATATTATTTAAATATTGAGTTCCAAAGAAAAAGTATATGAAATTTTATTACTTTGGGAAAACTATTGCTTTTTGAATGAGCTTACTTTTTGCTAAATTGACGTGAAGGCGATATTTTATAGTACGATGTACATAGGCTCTTCACTGCAAGCTTTGCTTGTTAAACAAACAGCATACGTGATTCATTGCACTATTCTGTTTATTCGTCGCTCAAGATGCACGCTAGGTGGCGATTCGGACTTTCATATTAATCGACTTAGACTAGCAATATGTGTTAAGTTTGAACCTGGAACATTCAGCGTACAATGCTCAGTTTCTAAGATACCACTGCGCCACATGTCTATAGAATGTCATTTTTTAACAATAAATGCGAAAATGTGTGTTGGTTTATCACTCATTTTTTGTCATACGTTTTTGATTTAGAAACACTAGCACTATAGTCGGTATATTTTTTATTTTTTAATAGGGTTGAAATTTTAAATAATTAAATTAATACTATTGGTACTGTATAACAGTTAGTTCATAGTTTCTTATTTTATATGTAGGTTTTCGTACATGAAGTAGCTGTAGTTTTGCTTGCATCGTAAAAAGTAACTTTTAAAACAGTATTTAATAAAAGCGTCTGAAAACATTTATACAGATAAATAAAATTGAACTGTCTGTTTGTTATGTCAAAATTACAGCTTTATACTAAATGCATATGGAATTATATACGGTACTTATAAGAAAAACACAATTTTTAAAAATGTTGTATGTATGTCTGTCTGTCTGTTTATTCCGGCTTATCTCCGAAACGGCTGGACCATTTTTAATGGGACTTTCACTGGTAGATAGTTGATATTATAAGGAGTAACTTAGGCTTTTATTTTACAAAAAGAATTAGGATTTCGCTCAAAAAAATTAAAACATACATAGGGATGCACCCGAGCGAAGCGAGGGTAAGTCGCTAGTATTTTAGACGTTTTCTATGAATTTTGTTAATATCTATTTTGATGGGTTGACGTGCTTTTGAATTTTGTCACCATATAGGTACGTATCTGCCACAAGTGCCACCTGTAGAAGCCCAAGACAAATTATTGCTCGATGACCTTTTTTTAAATATTGTTCCATTAAATTATAGAAATTTCGTATAATTCAATCGACTTTCTTATTACAGTTTTTCTTTTTTGAGATATATAAGCTATTTTTAAATCGAAATTGACTTTGGCTTAGTAATTGTTAGCATAAATTATAAAAAAAATCCAGTTTAAAAATATTAAAGGAACACACTTTGCTTAACTATAATGTGCGAAAATTATCAAAACGAATCAAATGAGCTCAAACTCCTTAGGATACATCGTTTCACAAACATACTCGTATAAAATTCTAACAGATATGACAAAAGCTGCTTAAAATTATATCTAAAATTTAATCACAATATAGTTTTAAATAAAACTATCTTTTCGGATTATTTCGCGGATTTATTTTAATTTTTGGTTCCCGACGTTTCGAATGCTTTACAGCAATCATGGTCACGGGAGAGACTAAGGTTTTAGATGTCTCAAAGGCGTTATATACTTGTTAAAGACAGTGCTTACCCACTATTTTACTAAAATGATTTCAAAAATTCAAAAATGGCACCAAAGTACCTTACAATATTTGTTGATTTTAATTCTAAACATTTTTTTTTAAGTAGTACATAACGCCCTTAGTCTCTCCCGTGACCATGATTGCTGTAAATTATTCGAAATGTCGGGAACCAAAAATCAAAATAAATCCGCGAAATAAGAAAATATAGTTTAATTAAAAATGTCAAATATTCGCGTAAATCTAAGAAAGTTACACAATATAGTTTGAAGTGGAGATATTAAAAAAGTGTTAAAAACCTGTAGATCTAAATTAGTAGGTAATTTACAGTAATAATAACTACAAATTTCTGCATTATTTAGATAAAATAGAAACATAAAATAGAATTTCTGAAACCATAAAAAATTGAAAATTAATATCTGAGTTCATCCAGGCTTGTTGAAATCGACAGATGCCTTTATGAGAGCAGATAAAGGGTATGTAGAATAATGAAAAAGGATTCAAAAATATAAATTATTACCAATCAATGGGGGATGATAGCCGACTGACAGCTTCATGCTGACAGAATCATTGATGAATTAATTTTTCGTTTATTGCTCTGTTCACTTTTGTATATTATGTATACCTACTTGTATATATGTATACAGGATAGTAGGTTTACACTGTAATAATTTCTGTATGTGGCAGTGGTAGCTCAGTGGTAACGCGCTCGCTTGGGAAACCGAGTGAAGCGGGTTCAAATCCCGGGTCTCGCACCTCTGATATTTTCATGTGCGAATCATTTCTAACATGATTACCACTTGTCTTACGGTGAAGGAAAACATCGTGAGGAAACCTGCATGTCTGAGAGAACCTAGCAAGTTTTCGAAAGACATGTGAAGTCCCCCAATCCGCACTTGGCCAGCGTGGTGGACTATGGCCTGATTCCCCTCGTATTGAAAGGAGGCCTGTGCCCAGCAGTGAGACGTTAAAAAGGGCTGAATACATACAATTTCTGTATGTCATCTTAAGAGTGGAAAATAGCTTTTTCTTATGTATGGACAGTGGTAGCAACGTGGTACTGTACATTTATGTGTGGTGCGCTCGCTTGGGGAACCGAGTGAAGCGGGTTCAAATTCCAGGTCTAGCACTTCTAATATTTTCAGTGCGAATCATTTTCAACATGATTACCTTACGGCGATGGAAAATATTGTGTAGAAACCTATGTTTGACAGGACCTAACAAGTTTTCAAAAGACATGCGCTAGCCCGCATTTAACCAGCGTGGTGAACTAGGACTTGATCCCCCTCGTATTAAGGGGAGGCCTGTACTCAGCAGTGAGACGTTAAATAAATATATACACATTATTATTATGTTATATATCTATTTTTTATATATAAGTTTAGCTTGAATTTGCATTAAGTAAGAACTAAATTGAACAGTTTTATGATTATTAAACCAAATGTAATAGCTATATATTTAAGACATTTAAATCATAATAAGTCTACTTCCAGTGGCCCTTTTAGTTATATTTATTAATACTATTTACGAGTAGTCATATAAATATATGTTTACGGTCAGTAAAATAACTATACTTTCACCTGCAGCGGTCACGTCAAAATCCGTTCTACTTAACCGTTTTAAGTTAAACTTATCAATCTACACTAATAATTATATTATTATAAAGAGGAAAGATTTGTATTTTTGTATGTTTATAACAAATAAACTCAAAAACTACTTAAACGATGAAATTAGGGAAGAAGATAATCTATACTAATATTATAAAGAGGTAAAGTTTGTGAGTTTGTGATTTTGTGAGGTTGTAGGGGATAGTCTCTGGGTCTACTGAACCGATTTATATGAAATTTGGTAAGAAGATAGCTTGAAATCCTGGGAAGGACTTAGGATATTTTTTATTCAGGAAATCATCTTTTAACGGAGTGAAAATGGGGAAGAAAGTTTGTATGGGGAATCAATCTAGAGATGAACCCGAGCGAAGCGACGGTGAGTCGCTAGAAATATTTAAACTGACCAAAAGCATTATAATATGATACTTTATTATTCTAATATATGTAGACACTAGATATTCACAGATTTTTTTAAATTTTATAGGTCTAAAATTTATGAGACTACGATCATAATGACTCTAGTTTAACTACCTATTAGGGTTTAGTTAGACTTTAGACTACTAAAATTGTCAGACTACGATCATAATGACTCCAGCTTAACTTATTACGGTTTAGACTTTAAATTAAAGTTTCAGAGGGGAAAAAGAGCTTAAATAATTTAAATAAGAAGCACAAGTTCTCAGATTCATACACGCCATATTAAATGCTGTAGTGAATGACGCCTGGCATAGTGGCGTACAATCGATTTTATCTCCCACTTTGATTGTGAACACAGTGTAGCATCTAGATTTATTAGGTTTCAACAGATCAACGCCCCGGCTGTTGGGTTCATTTTGATTTGACAGTATTAGTATGGAAATGTTATTTTAGACTTGTGCATTCGTTTAAAATAAATAATATTGTATTATACGTATATGTTGGTTTTGTTGGTTGGTACCTCAAACACGTAATCATAAAAAGAGCATTGAGTCGATGTGATTTTGGTTTTGATTTGCATATATGTAAACTTTTTTTTTAACTATAAGCCACACTTTAAAATGACTATGGAGTTTTTCTTTCATTCTACGTTATACGTTACTTATGTTTTAACATTTAGTATAGATTTCTCAGAAACGAGATATTATCTTGCAGTAAAAAGTATCCTATAACACGGATAACCAGCTATCATCATGCCAAATTTCATCAAAATCTGTCCAGAGGTTTTCTCGTGATGCATTCTCAGACAGATAGACAGACAGACAGAGAAAAATTCTAAAAACTATAGATTCGGCCTCTGTATCGATAATAGTGACTATTTCAATAAGATTTTCCATAAAATATACAGGATTGACAGAATTTTATTATATGTATAGATTATCCATAAAATATAATTTATTTATTGCGCGAACTAGCTTTCATAAATATTTAACTAAATTCAGAATTATACTAGCGACTCACCCTCGCTCTGCTCGGTTTCGTCCCCAGTTACGTTTCAACGTTTAGTATAGATTTTTCGGAGATGAGATATTTTCCCGCAGAAAAAAGTATCCTATATGTTGATCCGGATAACCAGCTATCATCATACCAAGCATTAAAATCTGTCCAGTGGTTTTCTCGTGATGCCATCACTGACAGACAGAAAAAATTTCTAAGAACTATAGATTCGGCCTCTATTGATATTAGGTAATTACTATTTCAATAAGATTTTCCAAAAAATATTCAATGGACAGATTCGAATTAGAATATTATTATATGTGTAGATAATGGTTTTCATAGTAATGGTTTATCTATGTTTAAAGATATTTGATTTTAAAAGTAGCATTTGCGAAGAAACGCTACGAACAGAACAATATTTTTAAAGACGAACAAACGTTTTAAATAAAACTATCTTTTCGGATTATTTCGCGGATTTATTTTGATTTTTGGTTCCCGACGTTTCGAATGCTTTACAGCGATCATGGTCACGGGAGAGACTAAGGTGTTAGATGTCTCAAAGGTATATATAGTACAGACAAATAAATAAATCCGCGAAATAATCCGAAAAGATAGTTTTTTTTTAAATGTCAAATATTCGCGTAAACCTAAGAAAGTATTATACGAACAAACGATTTATAGTACTCAATTGACGCTATATCATAATGTACACCGCGCAAAGTCACGGGCCCTAGTTAGTGTATATCTTAGATAACGGCACCACAAACGTTCAGTTGCGGGTAAATGCAACTATTTTGACCGCAGACTGACTTGTGCTCAATTATTTAGTTATGTATCTAATACTATATACTAATTTTGTCACCCCTCTGTGTTTGAATATTTAAATTTTGCTTCGTTAAAAATCTTATTAACTTTTTAAATATATTTGTTTTTAAATTTTACTAGCGCAAAACCGTGGCTTCGCCCGCGTTCAATCTACAAAAAAACTCTTTGGCTTTTTGTTATATAGCGACTCACCGGGTTCGCCGCTATGTACCTATGTATATTTATATAATACCTATAGGTACATAGTTTTACAATAATGTATGGATGTCTGCTCGATTTGTTCACATTTGTAATTACTGCTCCGCTCCCTAGGGTAGTAGCATGATGATATATAGCCTTCCTCAATAAATGGGTTATTTAATGCAAAACGAATTTTTCAAATCGGTTAAGTAAATCCTGAGATTAGCATATTCAAACAAACAAACAAACTGTGCGGAATTTTTCAAATCGGATTAGTAGTTCCTGAGATTAGCGCGTTCAAACAAACAAACTGTGCGTCTTTATAATATTAAGTATAGATAATATTATGTTTTATGACCTCTTTTAATAATGTTAATTATTTTTAAACGTAAAAGCGTCAGTCAACTTCGCTTTCCATAAATATTTGATGGCTTGATATGTATAGGTACAGTTTAAGAGTTACCGTACGTTATAAATTTTATATGGTTTCCGCTAGATTGACCAAGTTCGTAAGAACATAGTAAGAAAATATACGATGTTATCGAATGATATTGAGTCATTGTATTGCCGATAAAAAGTCTACAGTGCGCGGAAGCTCTTATTCTCTCATTGAAGTAGCGCGTAAATATGTTTATTAAGATTTTTTTTATCTAAAAGTTTATTTGGACCTACTATACATTTTATAGGCTGCTCTGACGTCGCTAGTCAGTCGTCAGTTAGCTAGATAACTTACTGTTAAAAAAATATATTGGTAATCCCATAAATATTATAAATGCATAAGTTTGGATGGATGGATGTTTGTTAGTGAATCACGCTAAAACGGCTGATCCTGGATGAATAGCACATAGGTTACTTTTTATCCAGGAAAAATATACGGTTCTCGTGGAATATCCATACTAACCGTTAAAACGTTCCTAGGGCGTACGGACGAACTCGAGTGAAGCGAGGATGAGTCGCTAGTAATTGATATAAGTGACATGATAAATTCCTCAAAAGTCATCTTTAGAAGATTATTTTATGCTTTCGGGTTGGATTTTATTCGTGTTCTCCTCTCTCTCTCTCTTTCTCTAATTATAGTTAAAAAAGAGGCTTGCTCTTTAATTTTTTAGTATTTTCGTATTGGAAAAATTCGTATGTTATAATAAATAATTCCTTTTGGTTTAAAAGTTATATTGACTTAAAGATTACCTTAAAAGTAATTTACAAATTAAAATAGATTTTTCCTTTAATTTAGAAGCTAATTACCGAGCAGCTTCTTAACATATGATTTGAATTAAAACAGTTTTCAACGCAAGCTGTTTAATTGATTGATAATGGGTTGGATCTGGGTCTGATGTTTTTAAGACTCATCGAAATTTTTCATGATAAATTATATTTTTTATAAAGTATATATAATATTTTTATAAATATATGTTTATTTGTAACATAATATACGTTTTAAAATATACTTATAATATATACAAAATATATTTAATACCATTAAAAAATCATAACTTTAGTATGTATTTCTGCGCATACCCGGGAAGGTTTTTGACACAGTACGCTCAACGTATGATAGGTAGTCGTATCAGATAATTTAAGATTTATTGGTCTGAATACAACAGGTACAACGAATAAATAATTTATGTTGTAGGTACCAATAAGTTGGTATGTGAATGTGTATATATGTGAAACTAGCGGCTCACTCTCGCTTCGCTTGAGTTCGCTCCTAGTAAAACAAAAACAAACCTATCCCACGGGAACCGTAAATTTTTCCGCGATAAAAAGTAGCTTATGTGTTATTCAAGAATATAATCTATTTCTGTGCCAAATTTCATCCAGATCCGTTCTGCCGTTCTGGCGTGAAAGATCAACAAACATACATCCATACATTCTTACAAACTTTCACGTTTATAATATTAGTAGGATGCAAGGAAGCAAAGCTGCGGGCAAGAGCTAGTATATAATAAATATTATAATGTACATAAATTTAATTATCTTCTATTGCCTGTTCCTTTCGTGTTGATGGCATCCCCTTCGTATTGAAGGGAGGCCCGTGCCCAGCAGTGTGACGTTAAAAAAGGGCTTGAATACATATGTACATACATACATATTCTTTTGCCTTTGACGACATAGTATTTGACTTAGTTTTTAGTGATCCTACTTGCCTTACCAGCGGTAGCGGGTTCGAGTCCCGCTGGGGGCATTCAATTGTGTGATGGGCACGATTGTTTTTACTTCAGTCGTGGGTGTTTATATTTATAATATATATGTATTTAAAGTTATATATGTGTAGTGTATCAACTATCTGGTATCCATAATACAAACCTCGTAGCTTATTATGGAACTAGATGGTGCTGTGTGTTATGTCCCATCATATTTATATTTTATTATTACTTTTAAAATTTTAATTAAATAATGTTGTTACATGAAAAATAATTTATACTTTACTTGTTACTTAGCCTCGCTCGGGTGCGTCCCTTTATGCCTTTTATGACTTACATACAAAAATATACGTACCTATTCATCTTTTGGCAAATATTTTTAATTATTAATTTTTAATTATTTATTATTTTTAATTATTAATAACAGTAGCCTACGCATTATCCCAGTTTTAGACAATCTATATTGAAATTTTATCGAAATCCGTCTAGCTGTTTCAGCATAAAGGAATAACAAGCAAACATACATACAAACCTTCGCTTTTATATTAGTAGTGTGATAGTTGCTTTCGACTTCCTTTTAAATTACATACATACTTAGATAAAAGGAAGCTAATGTATACAATATTCGTAAAATACACGTATTACGTAAGTCACGATTTGAACTTCAGCAACTTTCTCTGTTATTGAGCAAGCGTTGTTCACAAATCCTTACTTGTTCACACTACTGTATTTACTATTTATATTTAATCTACTGGCGACTTACGCTCGCTTCGCTCGGGTACGTCCCTAGGTACGTTATAATTTTTTTGAGCGAAATCCTAATTCTTTTTCTAAAATAAAAGTTGCCTAAGTTACTCTTTATAATATCAGCTATCTGCCAGTGAAAGTCCCTTTAAAATTGGTCCAGCCATTTCGGAGATTAGCTGAAACAAACAGACAGACAGACAAAAATTAAAAAAAAAAAAAGAGTTTTTCTTATAAGTATCGTATATAATTCCATATGCATTTACTATAAAGCTGTTATTTAAAAAATATTTATATTGTATCAATAGTTAAGTTACTTTCAAGCATATTAAGCATTCTTGTTAGACGTATACGAGTACACACAAATAATCTAAAAACACCGATTAGAATTCAGCGAGGTAGATCGCCATATTCTAAAGCAAGCAAATGCGAAAAATAAACAGCTGTAAATCTCATTCCATTTAATAATGTCAAAATGCTTCTAATTTAGTAATGTATTCTCTTTCAGCGTCCATTTTGTATGATTAAACGCCAACTAGTAACAAATAAAACCTAAAGGCAATACTGTCCAATCAATTTCATGAAAAATTGTCGAGGCAATAAAAGCTACAGCGGACATCGCCTACACCGGTATTAAAATCGCGTATCGACGAATTTGCCTCTGAAAAATAAGTGAAAAACATTTTCCGTTTTCCGAAAACCTCCCACGCCCATATAGTATATAGTTAATGTAATTATCTGCCTTCAATTTTGTATAAAATGATTCGCGTGTGCGTTTGTGCAACGTTGTACGCGTGTATACGTACAGTATTGCATTCGTATGGGTTTATTTTATCTACGGTGTTTGCCGTATATTGATGTGGGGGGTTCTCCCTAACCCCACCGACCCCTTGGGGGGGAGGGGAGGGGAATGATGATGACGATGACGAGTCTGCGCAAGTGCTAGAGTGGGACGGACAGATAAAAACTATCTAGGATACCTATAGCACTGTTTTCACCCTACGTCGTGTACAAGGATGTTAAATACTTCATTTTTACCTTATTGATAAACGAGCGTTCGGTTAAAGTAAATTATTCACATTTTTAAACGCATAACTTTTGTCAAAGCGTTATTTTAATGAAAATAACACAAAGGCTAATTCAAAAATTTCGTTCTATGATAATAATCTGTTAATATTATGTGATAGGGTAGCGTATTCGATAATTGCCTCGTTTATGAGTCCCTGTGCTTTAAATGTATTAAATAGGTAGTTTTTGTATTAATGTTCTAGTTGATTGAATGATTAAAAATCATGAGGTAAAACTTAGTTATAGGATGAATACGCTATGAACAAATTAAATACAATTTATGAAAACAGCAGGCAATTGTTTTATTTTTATATTAGTTTATGGGTAACTTTTATATGATAAGTTTTCGTTTCAGCCTATAAAACCATGCACTTTACAGTAATTTACACCAAGTAATCTACATATGGTAATATTTTAATTTTCCCTTGTGTTATACGAACCATGTTTTCGATAATTTTCGATTAAACAATAAGCGTCTCCTTTCTAAAGCTTTTTTATTTTACATTGAGCTTTAAAGCACTTTTTAACTTATATATATTACTAAACACATAAGTATAAAATCGTATTGCAAGTATTTGAGATAGGAATGTAAGTGCAGATCAAATCATTTGCGTTAGTATTTATTCGCTTTACACGGCGTTGTGACTGCGGCAGTCATCAGTCGACGGACCTATTGAAGAATTTCCGTAAATACGCGCAAATTTGTACCTTATTGCCTTTAGAATAAGGTTCTTTTTCAATGCTTAATCTTTACAGCATCCCTTTGATACGGTTTAGTCGATGCAAACAATGATAGACAAAAGTTAGCGTTGATCATTTTTAGGTCAATGATATTTTACAGTTTTAGGAGAGTTAAATATGTCTTTATAATATAAAATTTTCTTTTTTTCACTGTACTTACTATTTTCTTATATTCTCTAGAATAGTTAATAAGAAATAAATATGTGTATATTCTGTACATTATGTATATAATATCCATTATTTTTTAATACAATATTATAATACTTTTAATATGACCACCTCTTAAGCATAACTTATTCAATAAAGAAAGACGTTTAAACCTTTAATGGATTGAATTGAATTTCGTATGAAATTTTTCTTTTTTTAATTAGGAATTTCCATTTTCAGTCAAAACGAACGAAGTCGCGGGTTGCTAATAGCCTACAGATGTAGTTAACATGCAAATATTCAGCGCGTTGAATGTGTCTAACGCATCGACTTGCGTGGATTTCATTTACACCTGTCAAAAACTGTTGTAAGTACATACGAATGTGACAGATAATGCAAAAGACAGGTTGCCTAATAGGATTTTTAACTGATTTCAAAAAAGGAGGAGGAACTTAACTCGGGTGGTCTCATATATTTTTTTTATATGTTATGTTGCGAAATCTGTGTAACTTCTGAACTGATATAGCCAAGGTTTGAGATTTTCAAAGGTCTTGTTTAAATTTCAGAAAAATATTTCACCACTAACCTACTGTAGTTAGTTTTGATATAATATTTAAGGCTTTTTAGTTTTAAACCCTATCTAAAATTTAATTTAGACATTTAGATAGAGAAGATTCTCTATCGAAAATATCACTTAGTTTTTTTTAGTCTAGTATTTAAGCTCAAAATAAAGAAAGCTCTAGAAAATCTAGAATTATAACTACAAATACGAACTAAAAATTTTATATTAACACTTAGTTTCAGTCGTAAATTTTTTGTCATAGTCGTGACCACTTAACATGACCCCCGCTTTCTATAAGAGGGCACAGAAGAAACTTATGCTGTAAAGTTAGATCTAGCCGATCAATTGATAACACTATGATTTCATTCAGACTTTTAGTTTTTGCCCGCGACTCTACCCGCGTAATTTACATGTAATATAAATAAATAAATATGTTGGGACATTAACACACTACACATATATAACTTTAAATACATACATATTATAAATATAAATATAGACACCCATGATTGGAGTACAAACATTCGTGCTCATCACACAAATCAATGCCCCCAGCGGGACTCGAACCCGCGACCGCTGGCACAGCAAGTAGGCTCACTACAAACTGAGCCAAACGTGTCGTATATATGCCGTATATATGTATATATGCTCTTCTAAGAGTCGAAAAATGTTGTTAGATAGCTTATAACCTTCTTCAATACATAATAACGTACTAGTAATTTCAACACAAACACACAAAAGGAAAGAAAATATATTCTATAAAAGCAAGCTTTAATTTTTCAGTCGATATTCCATCTTTCAACGTTTCGAAAATGCGTCGCATTGTGAAGATAAGTTAAAATATACATATATACTTATTTACATAATACATACTTACTAAAGGTATGTAAGGCTTAATAAGCGAATGAAACATGCATTTTCACGAGCCGAGCTGAACGAGGCGCAATCAGAGCGATAATCTTTCGACATGACGTATCGTAACTATATTTATGGATATATTTTAAACGATTTTAATGCGGTAATATTCTACTATCCCTACTTATATATTTTATAACGATTTTATTAGTAGATTTTAAGCTTGGGTTCGTTTGAGCTTAAAAGCTGTGTTTTTTATTGATTCTTTACCTGTTAAACTAAGCTTAACATACTTTCTTTATAATAAGTATTAGTAAGCTTTTACATTTTAATGTTGATTGATTTTAAGAAGAATGTACTTAATTTAGTTGTATGTCTTTATGCGCATGTTACGCGATATCTCCGAAAATATTGAACAGATTTTCATTTTTTTTTAATGAATAAGTTTTTTTTTTAATAACTCAAACACAAACAACTTTGAGGGTGAAATAATTACTTTTAAATTATTTAATAAACCTTTTTAGTTAAAAAGTAAGTATATTTTTATATAAACCTAGGGTCTTGCTAAAATATTTTAAGATCTTTCTAATAGACTATTATCTAATGCTTATAGCCAATGTTAGCCGTATTAAAGGCAGCATAATTAGAGAGCTATATTACCTTCTGGTGAAATAGCATCATCTCTAACAATGTAGACACGAATATAATACAAGTGAAGTTATAAGTGTTATGATTTAGAGTATATTAATTTTGTTTAAGAAATAAGTCGCTTATTATTTGTACAATAAGTGTCCTTAAAAAAATATTTGTAAACTTTGTTTTCTAAAGAAAATCGAACTTGTGACTTTGAACGTAGTAGCAAGGTACTTTTTTATATATATTTAATATTTAGTTTCTAAGTTTTATTTCAGGTGTCGATTACTATATAAATAATTGTAATTACTTACTACCTATGACAAATCTTATGGAAAATAAAATATATTCACAATTTACTTTTTCTTTTTCCCTTTCCTACACTTCATCTATACTTGTAATAAAATTGTAACTGATCGCTGTCTATACATTGGAGATATTTGAGAAAATCTATTATTGATTGTCTTTATTAACGCAATAGAATCCAAAACGGAGATTTTTGGAATTTTTGTCTGTTTGTCTGTGCGTTTGTGCGCGCTTGGCTTTACCGATTTGGGTGTGGTTTTCATTGATGTATTACTTAACATTTAGAATTTGTTTTATTTCAATCGGTTCATAAATAAAAAAGTTATATGAATTTAAAGAATGACATGAGACAGAAAAAATGTCATAAAATACTGCTCAGTTGATTTAGCTGAGACTTTGGTTAGCTATATTATAAGTTTGTAAAACAATGATTATTGAATGTTTAGTGCAAAAAAATTAGAATCCATGAAATTCTAAACAAAATCCGCGTACCTAGGAGCGTGCTTCAGCAAAGAGAGGGTAAGTCACTAGTTTATAATATAGACCTTATATTATACTAGCGGCTCACCCTAGCTTCGCTCGGGTTCGTCCCTAGGTTGATTCCCCATACAAACTTTCATTCCCATTTTCATCCCCTTAAGGGATCATTTTCGGAATAAAAAGTTCTTATGTCCTTTCCAGGGTCTCAAAATATCTTCTTACCAAATTTTATCTAAATCGGTTCAGCAGATCCAGAGATTACCCCCTACAATCTTATAAACTCACAAACTTTACTTCTTTATAATAAAGGTATAGATGAAAAAAAAAAAACAATACACTGCATATCTTTTTGAATAATTAATATTTTTATCAGCAATCAATTAACAAATAACTGGTCTTAACACCTATAAAGCTACCCCGATTAATAATGACACATAGAAATTTGAATACTCTCTGATCCGGGGATTACCCGTAAAGCAGAAATGAATGAGCCACCATATTTTAATGTTATGCGAAAGGCGTGATTTTTGTGTGGAGAATTATGAAAATGAGTAGTAAATAAATTATTATGCCGATTTTATATTGCATATTTAATGTAACTGTTTACTGTTTGAATTAAGCATCTCTATACTTATAGAAGTTATATTGATCTTATTTATACTAGGTTTCGCCGGTGGCTTTGCGTGACACGTCGGGAATACAAAGTTATCTATACATATAATAAAATTCTAACTGAGTCGAATCTGTACGTTAAATATTTTTTGGAAAATCTTATTGAAATAGTCATTATTATCCATACAGAGGCCGAATCTATAGTTTCTACAATTTTTGTTTCTCTGTCTGTCTGGCAAGGTATCAGGAGAAAACCACTGGACAGATTTTGATGAACTTCGGTATGATGACAGCTGGTTATTCGAGTCAACATACAGGATACTTTTTATCCGGGAAAATATCCCATCTCTGAGAAATCTATACTAACCGCTAAAAAGTATCTTGGGATAAACCTGAGCGGAGCGACCGAGAATCAGCTCGAGCAGAGATGGAATGAAAGTCAATAATTCTGGAAGTTATTCATAACAAACAAACGGATGAAGAAACAAATTTAATCTGTGAATAGACAACAGTATGAATTAGTATTAAATTTTTTCTTTGTAACAATGTATAATCTATAAAAAAATTCGCAATAACTTACTCTACAAAAACTGTTATGTATTATTTTTTATTTATTTTTGTCTTTTAATTATTACATAATATACTTAATGGTATCCTTTACTTCATCTATGTACTATTGAAAATTCTTAATTAAGCGAAAGAAAAAAAAAGAAAAAAACGTGTATCTTATTTAAATTACATTATAATTAGGTACATTAACTATGTATCATCAAAAAACCGTAGTTATTTCGAAAAAAGAAATTGATATAAAGAAACTACATATTTCCATATTAATAATCTATATTAGCACAAAAATATTCTATACCCACGAAATGCTTTAAAATAGAACCTTGAACCTTTTAATTACAGTCAACGCCACTAAACTCATTGAGCTATCTAACCCAATAAGTGCACAATTGTTAGGGAAGGTTAGTTACGGACTGATGCCAGGATGCATGTTTCACCAAAATGATCTTTATATGTACGTAAGAAGGATTCACAATCTTCTAAAACAAAAACTATTTAGCACCTGTAGTTCAATAGACTAAATTAGTCTTAAGAATAGATTCGATTTTATTTAAATAAGTATAATAAAGCATTGCATCACATTAATGTAATTACTTATAATGAAGTCAAGCAGGTCAAAGATCCGATAAATGAGAGGAGATAATATGAAGTTAATGCAAAATGGCTGCCAATATATTATATAATTCTGAAAGAGCCTAGCCATTTTGTATATAATCTTTATATACACAAAATTCGCGGTATTGATCGCGTGTTGATAACGCCTCAGTTGAAATTAATAACAAGCAAATAGTTTATTCTAAACGTCCGTACAAAATGCACACACACATAGAGATTGTAATTTGTAAATTGAATTCCTCGCCCGGGTTCTACTAGAGGCTACGCGGGTGGGCATATATATGGAGTTTTATAATAAACACACAAAATCATTATTTGATGATTCCGAGGTGTACGCGAATGACTGGGATGAGGGCCACCTGCCTCCCCGGGGGAGCAACCCACCCCCCGGACTGGGGCCGATGCAGCAGCAATGCAACCTTCCGACATCAGTGTGGCCAGCGAGCCTGATGACGACGCGTGTTTACCACCTACGCAACGCGCCAAAAAAAACTAACCGCGCAAAAAAACTTGAAAAAATTATTCAAAAAAAAAATTTCAAACGGCCTAAAAACCCAAAAAAAATTATCGAAAATTTAAAATACCAATCTTTTGGTTTAACAAAAATTTCGAAATTACGCGCATGCGTTAGAGTCATCGCTGCCGCCCGCTGACACATTCAAGAGATAGTTTTATGCAATAGACGATATTCAGTTTTTTCACATAATCATCTTAGATTTTAAGTGATTTATTAACCAATAGTATTCAGCAACACTTGAACTTTTGCAATAGATCGGAACACCGGTTTAATTTCTGTAAACTGTAAACTACTAGTGTTAAGGCAACTGAGAGGCAGTTCAGCTCGGATTCGTTGTAAAAGGGCTAAAATAAGATCTACAACCATCCGGGAGGAGCAGCCGATAAACATTCGAAGAAAAAAATCCATGGGAAAACCACGAAAGAAGTCGTGGCTCCATAGATGCAGAAGCAACTAAGTTAAATGCGCAAGAAACCGAAAATCACCAAGATTTTATAGCAAAAGGAAATTTAGAAATAAACAAATAACAGCCACCGCCATTTGACGATAAAGAAACACGTTTTTTCGCAATAGAACAAGTTTTACGTTTATATCAACCGTTATTATAAGGAAACAATAGAAAAGAGAATTTAAAAATTTGAGTTTTTTAAGTACATTTAAACAACACTGGTTATTTTTGGAACTTTTCGATTGATTTACTTTGAGTTTTATATACAGACTCTCCATATATATTATAGTGAAAGTAATCTAGTGACTCTGGACCTAAACATAAGGCTAAGTGATATTTGAGACTTTTGGCAAATAAGTTTTGGAAAAGTTTCGACCAATTTCATCTACCAATTCAGATTATAAGGAAGATGAAAACAAATTAAGCAAAAAAAAACTCGTGCCTTAAATTGGCCTTAAATTAATAATAAAAAGGTAAGATTAAAATTACGCCAAAAAAAATTACAAAAAAAATATCTAAATTAACCAAGTTTACCTACCTGTTGAAATAACTTCTAGATTTCTTTAATAGTACAAAATTAAAAGTAAATTAACGTTAAGACTTAGTTAAATGTTTTTGTTATTTCTATACCTGTAACGTTTTATACGATTACATATATATGTATAAAATTAAACGGGCTTCAAAATAATTGAGGGCTAGACGTGATAAATAAAGACAATACGAAAGAAGATAACTCCGACACAATTTAAGTCGACGAGTTGGAGACGAAGACGATCACAGATATATTGAAAAGGAAACTAATACTAGATAAGAAAACCATACCCGGACTGACAACAAATACCATCCAAACTGAACATAGGTAAGTATTTACTTCTAAGTAATTTAATATACAAATATTTATTGTATAATATTTTACATATATGTAAAATTTTAAGTCTAAATAGTATGTTCGCTCAATAATTTTGCAGCCATTATGAAAATTCTGTTCATAAGCGATAGAGCACTGGCTGTACCTCTGTCTCTCTTGCTCTCACGAGGTTCTTGTATAGCGTCAGTTTCGTTTTATTTATCGTCTACGTTAAATTTAATGTTTTCAAGATTTTTACTTATTTCAAAATCAGTATCTAATTCAGATTTATTTTGTTTATTAGATTTTAAATAAGCATCTTCATTGACGATATAATATTTTTTATCATTAACAATATTTTTAAGGCGTGTCCAAAACAACGAATTTGAGTCAGAAAATTGTATCAAAATATTGTCTAGCTTTACGTTAGGTGGCACCTCATGCGTATCGAATGCCAAGAATGGCATAGAAACATTCGCCTCTAACTTTCGTTTTCGTCAAGTCAAGTTCAGGTTTTGCCGATGACTCGGGCGGGGTGCATTGCGCATGCCTAAGTCATCGCAGTCATTGCCCAGCCAAATTATTGATTGCGGGTAGTCGGAAAACTGCAGGAGGAAGGGGGAGCGTCATTTACCAATGTGATAGTTTTCACAACGCTCAATTATGTAGGGAGGGAGGCGGTGGGGGAAAAAATGTATATATCAATATGGCGGATTTCAACGGATTTTGTATTAAATTCTATCGGCCCCGCCTGCGTGTTCGGAATTTATGGACGGGCTTTAGCGGAACATTGATGGGTTTTCATTAAACGATTTTAAATTTTATATGTATGTAGATAGTTTTCGTTTTAATCATCGCAGCTCTATATATATTTATATAAAATTTATTTTAATGCATCGTTAACGTATAATAACGTCTGCGTATTTCGTAACGATCGCGCTTTTTATTGAAGGCCCAGCCCTTTGGTAGTTACGATGCTTCTTACTATAATGATTTCTGATTAGCAAATCGACTTAGGCTTAGATTCAACAAAAACAATATGAGGATTTATACTTTATTATCTAGCATTATTAAATGACATCTTTTGTAAGTATAGGGTATTCAAATACCAAGTTTGAGCGGCGATTGATTAACTGGTTAGGCTTTATTCCAACGCAAAGGGCACCAGACCTATGCATAGATCCTATAATACGAACGCTCTAGCCCTAACGTTAGGGTGTTAATAAACTATATCCCTATATTCTCGACACTCACATGTAGTTTGAGTTCTGTATCTACGAACTATTGAATAAGCCCCAATTTATGTCCCTAAAAGCTTGTAGGAATTGCTAACGACAATTAGATATTTAGAAAAATTATAAAAAATGAAAATTTAGTAATTCAATTCAAAATTATGTATTAAATTTTAAATTGATATTAAAACACTTGAACAATAAATCACAGTAAACGGAGACTCGAGTCCTTAATTAAAAATATATGTACATTTCTGCGTCAACACTGCTAAGTTTTTTTATCAATACTTTTCAAATAAAAGATATTAGTTTACCTAAATTGGTAACACATATTGAAAAAAATATAAATTTATGGTTTCAAAATATTTTAAATTATTTTGGTATGTGTAGCGTTTTTTAAAATAAATATATACTTAATAAGATTTAGTTATTTAAAAGCTTTCAATTTGAATTTTGGAAGTAAATAGAGATATTATATGTTGATAAAACTTTCGGAATAAACGCTTTTTTTTTCTATGCGGTATTTTTTGGGGTGGTAAACAAAAACAGCGATATTTATAAAACACATAACATACAATAACTTACATGTATTTTCAATTAGTAAATAATTCGTATAATTAATTAAGTCAACTGCCAAAGAAAGTATTGTTTAAATTGGAAATGTTAGTACAAGTGATTACTCTCTACATACAGACGACACAAACTTTACATCTTATGAGATTTTCAACTAAGTATGAAATCTTACATCTCTTTAGCCACAATAGTCTAAGAATGATATAAAACCAAATGAGAAATTCTCACTCACTTCAATTTGCGAAAAGTAAACCGTTGAAAATATATCTAAGAACATTTACTGTTACTCGTTTAAAAAAAATAAAATGTGTGTATGCAATTCACTCATGGTAGAAGTAAAATTTCTTTGCCAATATCACAATTAAATTTAAATAAATCAATAATTAAATAAGGCATATTAGGCATATTACAATTATATATTTATAGGGTATCATATACAGATAGAATATAATATTATATAATTGTCAGACAATAACAACGGTTACCATGGCAACATGCAGTCAAAATAGCTTTTATTTAATTTGTGCACATTCATCCCACAGTAATAAATATTTATTTTTAATATAAGTAATAAGTTTGGTTTTTTTTTAGAGTTTAAAAGTTATTTTACTTTTTATTTAATATATATTACATAATAACATAATAATCAGTATTATTTTTGACTTCCTGTGTAATGTATTCTATCTCATTCTCTCGCCGGCTTAATCCTGTATATTTATGTGTTTGTCTCTTTCTCGTGTAGCATTTTCGTTTTATTGAGTTTCAAATCACAACCATTCTAAAAAAAATTCACTTTAATAAACATAAAACACATGTAAATTGATTACGTTGTAATAAACAATATTGATGAAGCCATAAGTAAAGCTCGTTATAAGCCAACAAAATAATAACTACATGTGACATGTGTGTTGTCTCTGCGAATGTCACATTTTAGTATCATGGAAAGTTTGATTAAAAAAGCTTTATTTATGATCTAACGTTTTACCATTATTTCTCTCGAGCGCGACCCTACGTGTATTTTGTATTAATTATATTATACACATATGTACAGACAGCGCCATCTTTTAGAAAATTTTAGTACGTACAGTCATATTCTATCTATGTGCTAAATTTTACCAAAATACGCCTAGCCGTATTAGCATGATCGACACAAATACAAACATTTTTTATTTATAATAGTGTAACTAGGTGTCTATTGAGTTTTTCTGTGGTTGCTTTCTAGCACCATCATCAGAACATTTTCCAGTTTCCACTCAAAAAGATACCACGAGTTTCAAACTTTTAAATCGGAAACAGATAGACGTATACATGTTGAGACATTAACACACAGCACCATTTAGTTCCATGGTAAGCTACGAGGCTTGTGTCATGGATACCAGATAGTTGATACACTACACATATATAACTTTAAATACATATTATAAATATAACACCCATGACTGAAGTACAAACATTCGGGCTCTTCACACAAATGAATGCCCCCAGCGGGACTCGAACCCGCGACCGTTGGCACAGCTAGTAGGGTCACTAAAAACTGAGCCAAACGTATATAGTAGACATAGGAATAAAACAACTTCAATAAACGCTTCAAACAATAATTTAGTTATCCTTCAAGACTTTCAATTCTCTTGGTAATATTCTAATTAAAAGACACTTTAAATATTTTCTATTAACATTAATATTGCAAAAATGAGATTTATAGAATGGACGATGCGTGGGCAGCATTTACTTGTTTTGCGCCATCGGAATGCCTTGTCCGAGTGGTTGCGAAGAATGCGCGGTAAAAACTTAGTGTGAGCTATAATGTCGCGGACGAAAATAGGCTCTAGTTTAACTATTATTATGAAATATGCAGATTTTGATGTTTTAAGACGATTTGACGTTGGAATATCTATACAGATAAATAAAATTGAAGCGTCTGTTTGTAATATCAAAATAACGGCTTTATACTAAATGAATATGAAATTATATACGGTATTTATAAGAAAAACACAATTTTAAAATTTTTTTCTGTCTCTCTGTCTGTTTGTTCCGGCTAATCTCCGAAACGGCTAGGCTAATTTTAACGGGAATTTCACTGGCAGATAGCTAATATTATAAGGAGTAACTTAGGCTACTTTGATTTTAGAAAAAGAATTAGAGTTTTACTCAAAAACATTAAAACACACCTAGGGGCGCACCCGAGCGAAGCGAGGGTAAGCTGCTAGTAGTTAATAAAGTTTGTTAATGTTTATTTTTAGTTTTGGCTGTACATAATGTGTTTATAAACGAATCAAATAAAGAGCTCATTCAGATTTTTTGGATATTTTTCCAATATAAGATATTTTGCATTAGTGTTTTATAACTCATCAAAATCATTCTTCTGTGTGTTTGGCCTGAACGAAAATAATAAATCTATTTACATTCAATAGTATGTATTTTAAAAGATGAAAAAGTATTATTATTATTATAAAGTATAAAGGTCAATGAACTAATATGTTCTGACACATCGGAGTCATCCTCACAGAGTTTTCAAGTTTGACATCATAATATCATTCAATTTGTTTTAACTTTAAACTATATAATTTGTAGAGAAAAATAGAGTAACTTAGCAAAATAACTATTTTTGTATCAAATATTGTTAAACAATTGCAACATAAATTTATAACAATGAATACTTTAATATAATTTTATTAATATAATTAATTATTAAGTTAATGTTTTAGACCTACATCCTATTAAATATGCGGATAAGATAATCAATATTTCATTACTCTTATTTATATTCTACAGTGGAATGTTTGTTACCTTGAATTTAGTTATGGTTCAAACTTACATTTTGAAATAATATAAATAATCAGCATATAAGATAAGAATTTACGTTCAAATATTAATTGTTTGTGTCTAAGAGTAACTAAGAAAGCTATAATTTTGAAGCCTTGATTAAGATTAAGAACGAAAGTCTATAATATCATGGTCACGGCAGAGACCAAAATAAATCCGCGAAAAATCCGAAAAGATAGATTTACTTAAAAGGATAGAACTCATTAGAGAGAAAGTTAACACCAAAAGTACCAAGCAGTAACATTAAGGTAAAAATAATAATTTATTTAATAACTTAAAGTTGCTTAGCAAAACAAAATTAATTAATTAATTTGGTTTTAATTTTTTTTCGTGGGACCCTATTTATTTCTAAAATAAAAGTAGCCTAAGTTACTCCTTATTACATCAGCCATCTGCTAGTGAAAGTCCTGTCGAGATCGGTTCAGCCATTTCAGAGATTAGCCGGAACAAACGGACAGACAGACAGACAAAAATTGTAAAAAAATTGTTTTTTTTTATATGTACCGTGTATACATCTACATATATGCATTTAGTAAAAAGCGGTTATTTTAATATTACTCGTATTTAATATTACAAACAGACACTCCAATTTTATTTATCTGTATAGATAATAAAATTAATGAAATATTAAATTAAAAAACATTTAATACGAGTTAAAGTATAAGTGGAGTATCATTCAGACGAGCTCCCTATTGAACTCGCATCAATTTTCTAACACCATTAAGAGCATACGTTTTTGTGAAAGAAAAATGCGTCTTATTACATTACGATGATGTTTTGCATGCATTTGTGCTGATCGAGTCTACGTGAGCTTCGGTTTCACGGTGCGACTTAAACTGTTGGTCCAGTGCATATTTAATTTCCAGTTAAATTCTAACCATCCTAACTGTATTCATATATTTTAATTTTTTTCTGTAACTTACACTATAATATACATCTTTTTGAGAGTGTATTGTAAATATATATGTATGTATATCTATTAATAAAATTTCTGATGGTGGACATCTATCGACGCATGTAAAGAACCGTATTGTAGCGATTTCGTCATATTAATGACTTAGTTTAATGATTATACCTAAAAAAGTTACCTCGCGGTTAGTGAAGTATTGATTAAACTTAATAGTATGAGCATTATGTATTATGTGGAGTAGGAAGAAAGTATCTTAGTTTTTAGTTTTATACTCCATTTTAAGTTAAGCTTAGAAGGAAAAACTAATTTAGAGGGAACAAGGACATTTAATATAGAGCAAATATATAGAAGCTTTATAATATAATATTTAAAAAAACTGATTTTAAAATGACTTGAAAAATATTATTACATCCTTAACAGTGATTGAAAAACTCACTCAAGTTTTTTAAATTTGCTTGTACTACCAATGGGACGATAATATGCGAAAGCAATAACAGGCGGAGTAACATAATCGTATCTATATATAAATAGATGAAGACAAAATAATTCAGTACCTTTTTCTCCTCTGACAAACAACCGATTTTCCTTTTTTTTTTTTGTGTCGCTAGTTTAGTTAGAGTCGCTAGTTTAAAATAAAGAAACTAGATAGATAGATAGATAGGGAGACTAAAACACAGGAGGAACAAATAAGAAAGTATTATGATTAAAATTGAATTCGACCACTGTGCGAACACATAAATTACATATAAATTGAGTATCCCTCCTTCTTAAAGTCGGTCAGAGAAACATATAACTCAATTGAGTAACGTTCTTATTAAACTCCATTAAAATATTTAAAATTATTACATCTATATAACATTTATTTCTGCAAATGACGATGCAATGGGTCATAACATAACGCCATATTGCGTTTCTAATATTTATCTCATTCACCATTCGTATACCAATTATAAGCTCTAATACACTGCCTCGGTGGTGTAGTGGCTAGCATGTACGGCTGCACATCCTGAGGTCCTGGGTTCGAGTCCCGGGTCGGGCCAAGTTTAGTTATTGAGTCTTTCTGTATAGTAAGCCTCAGTAACAGCCCGGAGTTGGGAAGTTGGCGGTGTTTCACCCCCGTGCCTCGGAGAGCACGTAAAGCCGTCGGTCCTGCGCCTTAACTCTCACCGGTCGTGTCTCGTGTCGTCCCACCGGAGTATGAGAGTGACAGGAATAGAGAGTGCACTTGTGTCTGCGCGTACATTTGTGCACTATAATATCTCCTGCGCAGTTGGCTAGTCTCGTATGAGATTGGCCGCCGTGGCCGGAATCGGTCAGGAGGACATTATAAGCAAATATTCAACTAAAAAGGGAATTTACATCATATTTATTATTTCGCCAATTATTCAGCTGTGCCTCGTTTGCGATGGTGGCCATTTATGCAGCCCGCAGGCAAAGAACTATAAGTCAAGTAGATGTAATGTGATGTATAGGTATGTATTATAATATAAAAATACTAAATTACCGTTGGTATTTTAAATATTGCAACACGTGAATGACTTGTTTATTGAAAATCTAGATCATTATAAAATTGTTTATTTTTAAAAATAGAGTATGAACATTTTTTCATATAATATCTAAATACAAGTAGTTTGAAAAAAACATCAAGAGTGCGTGTATGAATGTGAATACGCGCAAGAAGTAAAACTTCTGTAGGTTATCGATATTCTTTATGAAATTCAATTTATGTTTTAAATAATTAGGATATGTGAGATACTAAAAATAACGCGTATTAGGCATATTACAATCATATATTTATAGAATATCATTGAAGGAAAGTATATAATATTATATATCATTTGAAAGACAATAACAACGGTTACCATGGCACCAGCTTACCCCCCAAGTCAAGCGTGCGTAAAGAAGTTTTACTTCAAAATCATGTTGATCAACCGATGCTACATAGAGGAAGAAAATAAAGAACAAATAGTTTTTTCAACACGTTGTCTCATACGTCGTGCCGATTGCTAGTAACAGTAAGAATAGCGTTTTGACGACACGTGTGGCTCAGATTGTCGTGACCCTACTTGCTGGGCCAGCGGTAGAAGGTACGAGTCCCGCTGGGGTCATTCATTTGTGTGATGAGCACGAATGTTTATACTCCAGTCATGGGTGTCTGTATTTATAATATTATGTAAGTCGGTATGCTTTGATTTGTATCGACTGGCACCGACTTCGAAAGTATCTGATTAGGTATCTATAGTAAATGAAAACAACCAATCAGTTATTTTTTACTTTTTAGCACTTTTTATGAAATCGCTTTTTGTTTTTTTCTTAAAAAGTTTTTATTTTTCCCTTTTTAGTGTAGACATAGTAGCAATAGTAAAGTATAAAGACTGACAAACTAAAATTCGCTTTTATTAGTAACACTAAGAATTCTGGCTCTAAAATCCGATTCTAACGTATTGGGCTTGTCAAATTAAACAAAATGAAACCTGAGCCAAACTATGTTAATTTTTTACGGGACCAAATGGCAACTATTCCGCATCAAACTAAAGAAGAATCACGTAAATCGGATCATAAATCTTAGCGTAATCGGTGTACATACATAAAAAAAAACCAATCGAATTGATAACCTCCTCCTTTTTGAAGTCGGTTAAAAAGCAATATACCAAATTAAATATAATAAAAAAAATAACATTTTGTACCTTTGATTCCACTAGCTCGGTAAACGAAGCAGATATTAATATTACCCTGCTTTGCGTCGCGCAGTAGGGTAAAAATGCTACCTGCCTGCCCAAATTAAAAATCCAAAAAAAAAAAAACTTTTACATTTATAATATTATTATGGATAATTTATATAGATCGCTGTTTTAGCGATAAGGCCGCCTTTTGAACAATAGCCCTTTTTATATTTTTCTTTACTATTTTTTTTTGTGGATGTACAATAAAGAGTATTTATTAATATTATATAGGTTAGAAATCCACTCAAGTATAATCTTAATCGGGGAATTACTTTTATTTATCATTTTAAACTCATGCTATCTATATTGCAATGAAAACGACAGGACTAAGGCATTATCTTCAGGCGATGGTAAAGTTATATACATTGTATTATAATAATAATAATGTCCTCCTGACCGATTCCGGCCACGACGGCCAATCTCATTGAGACTAGCCAACTGCGCAGGAGATATTATAGTGCACAAATGTACGCGCAGACACAAGTGCACTCTCTATTCCTGTCACTCTCATACTCCGGTGGGACGACTACTCGACACGACCGGTGAGAGTTAAGGCGCAGGACCGACGGCTTTACGTGCTCTCCGAGGCACGGGGGTGAAACACCGCCAACTTCCCAACTCCGGGCTGTTACTGAGGCTTACTATACAGAAAGACTCAATAACCAAACTTGGCCCGACCCGGGACTCGAACCCAGGACCTCTGGGTGTGCAGCCGTACATGCTAGCCACTACACCACCGAGGCAGACATTGTATTATACATATATTATAAATGTGAAAGTTTTCAAATGTGTTTATTCATTCTTTATCTTTTAAGCGGGATTTGGGTGTATTTTCAGTCTATATTGTCTTGATAGTTAGTTAGATTAGTGATTTTCTTTGAAGCCATTAAGAAGGGAATTGAATTGAATTAAATTGAATTAGTGTATGTATGTATTTTTGATATGTAAATTTATTTATAGTACTTATTAAAAATAAATATTGTTATTATTGTATTATTATTATATTTTTTCTACTATATTGTTCACACCCGTTTCCTCTTATAGATTGTCAATTCCAACACCTTAAGGTTGCCTGGAAGAGATGACTGTTTTAGCGATAAGGCCGCCTCTTGTACATAGCTCTTTTTACATTTTTCTTTTGTGGATGTACAATAAAGAGTATTTATTATTATTATTGAATTAGTTATATATAATTAACCGCAAGCAAAGCCACGGGCAAAAAATAGCACAATATAAACAGTAAGATTGAATTCTTTACGTAATTTACATATATAATTATCTGTAATATCATATAACTTCTTTATTTTTTTTAATATAAAGACATTTTTTGTTTGAGATCTACGGAACGTAACAGATATGATTATGTGGCATAAGATGACAGTTATAGTACATCTAATTAATTGGAACATAACTAATTTTATAGGCTGTATAAGAAGTAAAAGCAAATAATGACTTATGTAGGTACTCATAAATAACTAAATGTAATCCTATAAATTAAGGCGATTAACAATATGAAAAAGGAATCACTATATATTATAAAACAAAGTCCTTACCGCCGCGTCCGTCTGTCTGTCTGAATGCGATAAACTCAAAAATTTCCAAAAAATATTATACGGTTTTCACCAATAGTTGGAGTGATGCACGAGGAAAGTTTAGGTGTACAATTCATTAAGGTTTTGTGTATACTGAAATGTGACGATGATCGTTGAAAATCTCGGAAAAATCATGCCTATTTGAGTTTTAATGGCGTGCGCCGCTTTAGCCAATAGTATTATATAAATATAGTGTATTACGAAATTATGTATACTTAGGGATGCACTGAGCAAAGCAGGGGTAAGTTGCTATCGGCAATAAAATAAGCGGATTAGGAAGAGAATATAAGCTTTTCGTTGGACTATTTAGAGTAATTATGATTAATAAAAATAATACCTAGAAATATTGTCAAGTACCATATATATATATAATTAAAATATATTGTTTAAAGTAAGGGTGAAAACGACTCTATGAGAATTTTTTTTTATTCTATGTTTTTTTTTTAAAGAGTTTGATAATAAAAACCATGCTATCCTTATAAGATACTGTATATTACACAAAAATCTTATCTATACTACTTTTTTAATACTAATTGCCTAATTTTATAGAACATCCTTGCTTTACTCGATAGGGGTGACAAACACTAACATCCATTTTAATAGAATTCAACATTTCAAAGAAACATGAATATATAAGAAGTTGTGATTTATTTTTAGATTGTTTTTGTGATAATAAGTTTAATTTTTAAAAATACGTAAGATTTTAATGTACAGCTACCAATGCTGATATCCGCGACCCGTTTATTGTTTCACATCTTATAGATGTTTCATGCATTCATGTGTATATTATTCGTGTTTTAATATAGCATTAATCACGTCCAGTGTTTCAGAAATCGTACCATCAATGAACGCAAACCGTATCGGATAGTTTGAACTTTATTAATATATATATAAGATATTATCAGTATTACATTGTATTCAGCCCTTTCTAACGTCCCACTGCTGGGCACGGGCCTCCCTTTAATACGAGGGGGATCAGGCTATAGTGTACGCTAGCCAAGTGCGGGTTGGCGGATTTCACATGTCTTTCGAAAACTTGCTAGGTTCTCTTAGACCTACATTATGAGTAATTTAGTAATAAATCTGAGTTTAGTATCTTGGCAAAACTAGAATTGGCCGCTAGTTCAGAAATAAATAAATATTTTAATAGATAAATAAATCTATACATATAATAAAATCGTAACTAAGCCGAATCTGTACATTAAATATTTTTTGGAAAATCTTATTGAAATAGACTTTATTATCTATACAGAGGCCGAATCTATAGTTTTTAGACTTTTTGTTTGTCTGTCTGTCTGTCGGTCTGTCTGTCTGTCTGTTACCGCATCACGGAAAAACCACTGGAAGAATTTTGATGAAATTTGGTATGATGATACCTGGTTATCCGGGTCAACATATTATAGGATACTTATTACTGCGGGAAAATATCTTATTTCTGAGAAATCTATACTAAACTTTAAAACGTAAGTAGGGACGAACTCGAGCGCAACGAGGGTGAGTCGCTAGTAAAGTTATAAAAATAATAGTGAATATAATCTATAAATTATATATATGATACAGAATAGTTATGTCTATGTGCGTATAAAGGAAAGCGATTAGAAAGTTTTTAATTAAACTTTCACTATTTGACAGGTTTCGGTGTTGTTAGTAAAATGAAGCGTGAGTAAAGTATGGTGAAACCAACTATTGTCCTTTAGTAGAGAAAAATAGAGGCGTGTTATATATATATATCAGTATCACTACATAGTATAAAACAAAGTCGCTTCCCGATGTCTGTCACTATGTATGCTTAAATCTTTAAAACTACGTAACGGATTTTGATGCGTTTTTTTAATAGATAGAGTGATTCAAGAGGAAGGTTTATAATTTATATGTATAATACATGCATATTATAGTACAGAAAAGCGAAAACCGATAAAACATATGCAAGAACGAATCCGAGCGAAGCGAGAGTGAGTCGCTAGTTTAATATATATGAATAAGTTGCAAAATAAACCAATTACTATGATAATATAAGTTAATATGACTAGTTACGAGAGGCTGGCGCCAGAAAAATAAGTTTTCTTCACATATATCCTATAAATAGTACGGCTGTAATTAAATTGTTAATTATTACTTAGTATTATAAATGTAAATATGTTTGTTCCTTTGTCAATTTTTACGTGACAGAAAAATTTGACATGATTTTTGTATATATATATAATTTACGAAGGACGGACGGACGAAGGTTGAAATAGGCTGGTTTTATTCTAGTACTAGCGGCTCACCCCCGCTTCACTCGGGTTCGCCTCTAGACAATTAAAAACAAATCTATCCCACAGGAACCGTACATTTTTTTGGGATAAAGAGCAGCCTATTGGTTATTCTGATGTATGAACTATATTATTGTAAGGTTTCAATCCAATCAGTAGTTTTTGTGTACTAAGCTGTATAAGTTACTGTAGTGGGGTGCCTAGCATATCTAGCATATATATTCTATTTTTCTATTAAAATCTTCCCGCACCCCACACCTCATTACTATAGTTTTTTAACTATCCCACGGGAGCTCTTTAATTTTCCGGGATGAAAAGTATCTAAGATGTTCACCGGGGATAAAAGGTGCCACCATGCAAAATTTCATTTAAATCGGTCCAACAGTTTCAGAGATTAGCTCGTACAAACAGACAAACAGAGAAACAAAAATTTTGAAAAAATCTGGATTTGTTCTATTTCTCTTCTTACATCCTCCTGACTCGGTTTTTAGCTTTTTTTTCTATGTAAAGACATTCGACCTCTACATTTTTATTATATGTATAGATTAAGAATTTGTATTCAACCCTTTCTAACGTCCCACTGCCTATGTCCAGCATAGGCCTCCCCTTAAATGCGAGGGGCATCAGGCCATAGTCCACCAAACTGGCTAAGTGTCATCGGCGGACTTTTCATGTCATGCAGCCTGCAGGTTTCCTCACGACGTTCTGTAATACATATTATGTAAGCCATTCTCCTGAAATATTCAAATGTTGCACAAATTAATTACAAACGAAAAAAGTATAAAACAAATTATGAAAAATAATAATATGTTCTGAGATTTACGAATATTTGACTTTTTATCTATACTAATATTATAAAGAGGTAAAGCTTGTGAGTATGTGACGTTGTAGGAATTAATCTCTGGATCTACTGAACTGATTTAGGTAGAATTTGGTAAGAAGATAGTTTGAGACCCTGGGAAGGACGTAGGATACTTTTTATCCTGTAAATCATTCCTTAAGGGGGTGAAAATGGGGGTGAAAGTTTGTATGGGGAATCAAGCTAGGGACGAACCCGAGCGAAGCGAGGGTGGGTCGCTAGTTTTAAATAAAACTGTTTTAGAAAATTTTTGAGGATTTATTTTTATTTCTGGCTATGCTGTAAAAGAGAAGAGACTAAGGTTTTAGGCGTCTCGTAAGTTATTTTACTGTCGTAACAGTTGACTTCAAATTAAAGTTAATATGGTTTTTGACAGTAAACACATCTTTATTGGAACTAGTGATCGCCGCATGAATGAAAATCAACCGTAATTCATTAAGTTATATATTTATTGTCTTGCGTATATTACAATATTAATCTATTCTCAATTTGACCACAAACTTTAACAATAAACAAAAGAGTATATATGAGTGTGTATGTCAAGTTCATGGTGGTGTGTGTAATTTTTTTTTACTGATTTAATGTATTTGTTATGCATAATTTTAAAAAATATTAGCATTCTGCGCTCCTTCTCTATATAGACTATAAGTGTGGGAAATTTCATACGCCTCCGTCCGCGCAATTTTCACAAAAAATGGGTACAAAGTTTTTGCTTCACGTATTAATATATAGATTAGAAATAGCTTATGGCACTCGGCGGTAATATAGCTACCTATTAGTGAAAGAATTTTCATTAAGTATTCTTGAATTTTTGATTTGTCTTCAGTCTGTTCTAGTTTAATAATAATTAATTAATTGTAAATTTTAAATAATGACTTTCTAACTAAAAAATTACTAAAATTCCAAAATATAAAATATTGTATGCAAAGTATTGTGATTATTTTTCTTGAAAATAATATAAAACCGTTCTCGAAATACTCTATTTAACAACTATTATATATATATATATATAAAAAAAATATTATTTGTCTATTCATCATTTGAAAAAAATTTTTAAATCGAATAGGTAAAGATATTGCTTATCATATAAGTACCTACTAAAAACGTACCCTTATTGAGAAATCTCTTTTTTTAACTACGTACATGTCATATATGCCTAACAAAAAATAATAACACTAGTTTTAATACGCGACTATGTTCACTTGCCTCACTGATAAAACTAGCATTAATACGAGGATAGTTTATCTATATTAATAAAAACACAGATTTTTTTTTAAACATGGTAATACAAATTTTGCAGTTAATTGTAGCGAAAATAAAAATGTCATAAAACAACTTTTATTAAAAAATAATTGCTTCTAAACAAAATCAAGCACGAAACAAATATAAATATAATAGGTATAATAAAAAGTAAATAAAAACGGTCGACAATTCAATTAAGCCCTTTCACAAACCTAGCCCATCCTAATTATACCGCTATACCAGATTTCTAGCGTCCTAGAAACCCACGCGTACAGACAAGCATTTCTTTCTATACCTAATGCTATAGCTAAAATTCATAGTGAAATAAGTATAAGAACTAGCTTCTAAAAAACCAATTACCATGTAAAACGTTACAACCATTATTTTATTAAAGAAAAATAAACTTAAATGCTTTATTTTAAAGTCTATTTTGATTTTTGCTAGTTTTGTGGTTTGGCCCTTTTTGGTGCAAGGAGGAACGCGGCAGTACAGGCCAATGCACGATGCATACAACTAATAGTGTTGCGTCTTGCATCGGAATAGCGTAGTGATGTCCGTTATTTAACATAATATTTTTTATATTAATCATTATATGTTTTTGGAGGGAGATATGTATATAAGAACTATATACATATATAAATATATGTATATATGATTTAATAATACTTAATTCATTTTATATATTTAAGAACTCGCAGTTATTAGAAAGTTTAAGTACTTTCAAGAATTTCATAAACTTATTTATTATAAATAAAAAGAAAATGTATAAAACTAAAATTAAAATAAGGATTTTTATTTTCATTCTATGTAGATTTATATATTTTTTTTATTTAAAAAAAAAAGTAGTAAAGTAACGTATCAGTTAAAAATAACATCGCGAGAGCTTAGCGCGCGCCGTTCCTTCCCGGTGCCTGTAAGCGTTCGATATAGGCTAAAACATATTATTATATGCAAGACGTTTCTTGTACTACGCCAAAACTAGGGTTGGACATAACTTATTTGAAATATTTTTAATATTATAATTACTTTTAAAGTTCATTATTAAAAAATAAATATAATTAAGTTGAGATATTTTAAATCAATTATTTAAATAATAATTTCTTTATGCTTGTTTAAAGGCTCACAAAATTAAACTTTTATATGAAATCTAATAGTAATATAACAACTTTTAAGTCCGTTTTACTGTTAAATTCTTATATATAATTATATTATAATTATTTTAAATAGTGATTTATCCATTCCTTAGTCATATCCAATTGCTGCTAAAAACGTATCTATTAATAATTGAATTTCTAAATATTCATACAATATTCATAGATATAAATAAATGTAATAATCACAAATCTGTTTTAATCCGGATGGGTAAAACCGTGCCAACATTACTAAAAATAAAAGACTTTGTTCCCTTCCATCTCTTGTATAAAATTTTCGTATATCTAAGAGATTTATTCAAAAACGTATTTGAGATAAAGAAAAAAAATATCATCCGCGTAATTTACAGTTAGTTGGAACAAATCAGTGTCGATTCTAAAAATACAGTTGCAAATCGAGCGACGTGAAAAGGAAGTGGTGGCTGTCCTAGTACAGCCCTACGGCCCGCAGGCAAATATGAACGAATGTAAGTTGACTTAGAATAAGTATGTTCTGCAATCGAGAGCCGGCCAGTGTTAGATCATAATGTGTTGAAAGTGCCTGTGCGCAGTCTAACAATGAAAACGTACCGGCTAAAACAAAAAAAATATCTTCGTTTATAACATCTAAAAACGTGTACAGAAATGTGTTAAACTTTCCCTAGTGCAACTTAAATTATAAAAAAAAAAAATGTAATTACGTAATTTAGTGTTTAATATTTTCGCGCGCATACGGCCATATTGGTTTTGGAAATGTAAAAGCATAGACTATAAAGTTTGTTTTGTGCGGACTTTTGTTGGACAGGACGAAGGTTAGTTCAGTGTTTTTGAATTTAAAGTTTTGACTTTTAAAAAAAAAAAAAAAACATGTAATAGATTAAATATATTTATAAAATTGTTATTATTTTTAATAATATTTTTCTAATATTATTATAAATGCTGTTATAATTTAGGGGAAAGGCGTTAAATATGCGTAAATGTTCATCTTTAATTTAATACAGCAAATAAATTGAGAATATTTACCAATAATTAACACCTTTAATAAAATACATATTTATATCGTTAAATAGAATATTTGAAAGATTTGCTCGGTTGAAGAATATTTTAGAATTCATTTTAATAAATCTAATTAATTGAATTAAATTATTATAATATAATAAATATTAAATAAAATACGTATTAAATTGTACGGTAATGTTCGCATATCAATACATAGGGTAGGCCTAAATCCGTCCAGCACCTGACGCCGAATGTCTCTCGCTATCCAAAAATACAAATTTGTCATTATTAATAAACATAATAAATAAATACATATACTATACTGTATTTTAAACTCGCTTATGATGAATTTAAGCAATTAGGCGCACTAAATCGGGAACAGCTTTACTTTTGTACACCTTTTTTTATATGTGGGTAACAGAGTTCTGTTGAAAATGATATTTTCTAAAGATAGTAATTTAAATTTT
The DNA here is from genome assembly GCA_905404265.1 of Fabriciana adippe. NCBI lineage: Eukaryota > Metazoa > Arthropoda > Insecta > Lepidoptera > Nymphalidae > Fabriciana > Fabriciana adippe. The sequence continues at coordinate 8,059,420 of FR990009.1, forward strand.
CTTTTAAACTGTTTATTTATAGAATAAAGGTATAAGATAAATAAATTAAAAATAATTATAATTATAATTTAGGGAATAACTTTCATTTTATAATAGGTAATTAAAAAAACTCTTTTTAATATCTACATCTATACTTTATATTGTTAAAGGACTAAAAAATTTTCGAATTTAATAGGGTCATTTTAAAGCGTACTTAGGGTGTACTAATTTATACTACGTAGTTTTTGAATATTTCATTTATAAAATGATGATTCAATACCTAGACCATTAATTTCCTTCATTTATTGTATTGCGTATTTTATTCTTTTTTACTTGCTTATAACTGTTTTATTCACAGATTTTAACAGTTTGAATTTTAAAAACTTCTAAATTTACCCAATGGCTATGTAAAAGTTGAACAAACGTAGTTTTTTATTTTACCTCTTATTCAATAAATCATAATAAAACATTAGGCCTTTAAAATGATTTGCAACTTAATAAAAAACGTTTAAAAAAGCATACATAGGTTTAAATAAAAGCAAGTGTATTTTTACTTTTATTACTTTAACTATAGTGTTATTTAAAATTGAGTAATTTTAATGAATGATCTGTAGATTTACAATCTTAGTTGTTATCTGCAATAAAAATGTCGAGGAAACTTATAATTATGTTCAATTATAATAACATTGAGAACTATATATCTTTTTATAGTATTTTTTACTTCTGTCTTGAAGTAAGTGAAATGTTTGAAAAAAAGTGATATATAAGTTATTCCCATATTAATAGAGCATTAACGTCCCGAGATAATCCCGAGATATAATAAGAGATAATATCCCGAGATATGAAGTAATTTTCGTGGGACATTAGTAATTTAAAATATTTACTGAACTACACCTGTGATGTAAGGAATGAGCAAAGCGAGAGTCCGTCGCTATAGGCGTAACGAAACTCTAAAACTGACTGATTGGCTAAGCATATCTAGGATAATTTAAAGTTTTTTTTAGGTTTTATTTGTTTTATCTGTTTTGTTTTTGAAATTTAAAAAAAATAATTTCTTAAAAAAATAATTTAATTCACTTGGTCGACAAACAACGTAGATCTTAACCGCTAGGTCTATTTTAGAAGATATTTAATACAAAAAAACCTTCCAATATATCAAAGGTGACTTTTTGAAGTTTTTGATAATAAAACCCTTAAAGAGGGTAAATAAAAATAACATATATTCGATATATGAAAATCTGTGTTTAACTTTTGTTTATATTGCAGATAGGTAATGTCGTATGACTTAGTGCTTATTAATACATACATATTTAAATATTTTGACAATCTTATATTGGCACCTTATGTTATGTTATGTTTTATTGCAAGACAGGTTAGTAAGTGCTAGTAAGTGCAGTATATGTAGAGCGTGATAAAATAACTTTCTATGATAAAAAAAAAACTACTTTTTATGCTTCTAATACATTTAGGTGCAACACATGTAAGTTATTTGTATTCGAAAACTATATATTTATCATATAATTAAAAAGAATATATAAATAACTAGCGACTCACCCTCGCTCCGGTCGGGTTCGGAAGTAAGGATACTTACGGGTTCGTCTCTACTTAAGTTTTAACGTTTGGTATAGATTTCTCAGAGATGAGATATTTCCCCGCAATAAAAAGTATCTTATATGTTGACCCGGATAACTAGCTATCATCATACCAAATTTCATCAAAATCGGTCCTGTGATTTTCTCGCGATGCAGTCACAGACAGACAAAAAATCTAAAAACTATAGATTCGGCCTCTGTATCGATAATGATGACTATTTCAATAAGATTTTCCATAAAATATTTAATGTACAGATTCGACTCTATTAGAGTTTTATTATATGTATAGATGAGCTCTATATTTCTTGTGACGTAGAGTTTGTTAGTTGGATATGTTTGTATTATGATTTTATGTTCGGTTTCCGAACAGAACTTCGATTTGCGATTTGGAAATCGTCTTTATATTTCATACTAAATATACTTTCTATTAAAATCTCTCTGCATATATATGCACATGTATAGTTATATGTATCTATACATATAATAAAATTGTAACTAAGCCGAATCTGTAAATTAAATATTTTTCGGAAAATGTTATTGAAATAGACAATATTATCGACACAGAGGCCGAATCTATAGTTTTTAGAATTTTCGTCTGTCTGTCTGTCTGTCTGTCTCTCTGTCTGTCTGTCTGTCTGTTACCGCATCACAGAAAAACCACTGGAGGGATTTTGGTGAAATTTGGTATGGAGGTAGCTGGCTATCCGGGTCAACATATAAGATACTTTTTACCACAAGAAAATATTTTATTTATGAGCTATGCGTGAAAATGTAACTAGGGATGAACCCGAGCGGAGCGAGGGTGAGTCGCTAGTATTTATATAAATAGGCAAAGATAAAAAACTTCAGGACCTTTTTCTCCTCTGTTTATTAACTGATCTTTTTTCTTGCTTAGTAGCTAATGACGAGCTTTATTAATTAAAAAAAAAAATGTTTTATTAATTAAAAAAAAAAAAAAACAATAATGATTATTTCCGAATTTCGACCTAGTAATAATAACAGAGCTTCAAGATTTGTATTTGTAGGGACTTTTTACTATGTTTATTATTTGACAGTTGAATAGTTTTATGTGACAGACATACATGCAATGCAATACATTTTTTTATAGTTGATTTCCGATGTCGGTTCTTACGCTTTAATCAATAAGCATGAATGAACGTAACTATACTATTTGTGTCAATTTGCATTTTATTAGGCTGATCGTTAATTTAGATGGACAAACAAAAAGACAAAGATCAATTACATCTATTGCAATCTAGGTCTTATATTAATTAGATGATTTTAAGTGGTCTTGTTGTTACAGATATTTTTTAATTAGTCTAAAGTAGAGAACTACGTGTGAGATTGATTGCGCACCGGGAACTTCTAAGTATTTAAATATTTTTAAAGTATCTTTTTATTTTTGTTGTTATTTTTTTAAATATTATGAAATGATTTTTGTTTTTTTTTTTTTTTTCTAGTAGGTAGCTAATGATCAAAGGTTTAAATAGTAGACTACATAAATATATTATGCTTACTTAAAGAAGTAAATTACCTAAGCTTTTTATTTTCCGCTTTTGCGAATAAATAAAAATATTGAGTGGTCAATATCTTCTGTTTGTAATACAAACATATTTTATTTCCTTAAAATATTATTATTTCCACGACCGTAATTTAAAAAAAAAACAACCTTTTTTCTAAAACTCTTCGGATAATTCTCAATCAAGGTAAAGAAAAAACGAAAATTTGTCTTGTGGACGATGACGAATGTTGAAAAAAGAGGAATTATTATGAATCTATTTACCTATATAAAACAAAGTCGGGTTAGTTATACCATCTATAACTCAAGAACGGCTGGACCGATTTTTATGATTTTTGATTTGTTGGATTTGTCTCCGCCCCGAATAACATAATAACTATTAAAACATCGGAAAATTTGCGAAAAAAAATTATTTACATGGCTAACGCTGGCTAATAACTATTTATATGTAATTGAAACGTATCTAGGGACGCACCCGAGCGAAGCAAGTGTAAGTCGTTAGTAAATAAAAGAAATATATGTATATACGATATCTTTATATAAGTTTTAGGCACCAAAATGATATATCGCACATGCGAGTATTATAAACACGAGTAGATCTATTGCACTTGGAAGCGCACGCAATTCTAAACAACCACTCACGTTACGTAATCAAATATTTTTTAATGTTGTTTTCTTTAGTCTAGTATTATGTATTTTATATTATCTTTTAATGTTCTTGTTTATAGTTTTGAATCAATAATGTAATTAAAAGGTTCTAAATGGGTTATTACGGGGCTTAACATACCAAGCTTCTGCTCCTTAAAGCTCAATAAGAATATTTAAACATAGTACTTATATCTTATTTAGATTAACATTAATATTATATAGATTATAAAGTAAAAAACAACTTTAATAAAAAGTAGTCATAGTATAGATCTCATTATGGAATATGTCGATACGTTTGGCTCAGTTTCTAGTGACCCTACTTGCTGTGCCAGTGGTAGCGGGTTCCAGTTCCACTGGGGGCATTCATTTGTGTGATGAGTACATTTGTAATCCAGTCATGGGTGTTTATATTTATAATATGTATATATTTAAAGTTATATATGTGTAGTGTCTCAACTATCTGGTATCCATAACACAAGCCTCGTAGCTTACCATGGAACTAAACAGTGCTGTGTGTTAATGTCCCAACGTATTTATTTATTATATACAAAAAATATTACATATTTCATAAAATCATTTTCTAAGATATTAACTTATAGGTATAATAGATTTAAAAGAAAAAATAAATATAGATTCAAAATTTTTCCTATATAAATAATAGATGAAGAAAAAAGAACATGCTATATACTTATACAGTGATTTAAGAATATAAAAGGCTCGGCGCTTACTTACGTAATGCAGTTTTAAAGGCAATATGTTGTTTTGTGGACGGACGAAGCATGTATTATCATGTTGACTGTTTCCATTGTCATCATTATGGTAAGGTCGAGAAATATTGAAAAAATATATAAAAAATAAATATTTTAAGTAGGTAAATCGTTTGTGTAAATTCGCATACGTGACGATTATAGTGTATTATAGCTTTTGTTTGATTTGTGACTTACCCTTTGTGCGCTTACTTAAAGTGAAAAAAAAAGAATATATGAAATTAGTTTTTCAATTTTTTCTTTTAGAAAGTTTTTTTTTTGGCTGAAATCTTTTTTTTCAACTGACTCTATAGTGTTTATGTATTGATCTTTTCCATATTCTTGATGATTTTCTCCTATTTATGGTTCTTTTTCTTATCATATTCATAAATGTTTTAAAAAATGTAGACAAATGTAATTATAATATCAAAATTATATTTTATATTAAAATAAGTAAATAATTTATCACAGAAAATACTATCACATTTTTTTTGTTTGTTACCTGTATTTAGACCCATAGGAAATAATCTCTAAAAGTACGAAACTATTTCAAAAACATATAAAGCTATGCAATTTAGGTTTTTTTTATTGGCGTATCACTTCGGCAAAGACGCGGGCGAAAACTACTTATTAATAAAAATGTAAGCATTTCGAGATTCAAATCTATTACCTACAGCATAAATAGACAAAATCTCATAAATGTCACACAAAATATACATTTTATTGTTTTAAAATTAAAATGATAACGTAAAATGGGCACGCGCTTTAATGGATCAACTAGCATAGTTATACAGAAATTTACATACATTTCAATAAACCCAACATACTAGGTACGGATGTAAAAATCTAGCTCAGAATCGATCTGCGATACTTCTATAAAAATGTTCTAGTTTAGATAACTAGGCTATAGATATATAGTAAGCTTAGATGCTGGCAAAGAAAACTGCATGAAGCCAAACGGTATTTTTGTCATTTTTGAACAGATTTAAACAGTATTACAATGTATAGACAAAATATTTATTGTCACTTCCTTAAATCTATTTTGGACCGACTTTAAAAAAAAGGAGTGATAACGGTGTATGTATGTATGTACATACGTCTAACATGATTCTATTTTTATAAATAGGGTATAGGGTGTATCAAGGGCGATTTCAATTAAACATTAAAAAAAAAAAACGGAGTTAATATATAATATAAATAACTTATATTTTAATTTTTAAGTCAGTGCATATTTTTAGTTAGAAAATAATTTAATTTAGTAATATATTAAAGAACCTAAGCATTTTATTATACTAATAGATTCTTGATTTGAACTAGTCTAATATATGTATGTGTACTAACAACTATATGTATGGGATGTCTGAAGACAATAATGCCCTGCTGTCTCTTATGTAAATTCACTATTTCTATCACATCATTCTGTCTCTATGTTACTTAAGGAAAAAAACTACATATGTATGTAGTACACAAGTATAAATAAACGCATTACTTTCTCAAATGTACGCGATTATTAGAAAAACATATAATAAAATTATTGTAACTTAACCGAATCTGTACATTAAATATTTTTTGGAAAATCTTATTCAAATTGCTCTTTTAAAATAATATTTGTATACAATATTGTAATACAATAGTTATCTACTTATCCTACGTGAGTTCCAACCAGACATTAGTCCCACACATCCTCAAAGTAAATTAAATGAATTTATAGCAGTCTTAATAAAAAAACCCTCCTAAGAACGTATTTGAAGTAAATTAATTATTTTGCGGTTTCTGCATAATAGTGGGTAGGTAACGAATATATTTAAACTACAATTGTATACTTACAACTAATTATTTATTAGAGGTTAATAGGCGCCACTTTACCGCAGTAACCAGTGAGTATTAGCTTAATTTTATGTTTACCTAGTTACTGATTATAATAGCCTTATATAACACTATGGCTTTATATAACAGTCTCGTAAATTCATTCACTTGTCTAGTAATAAATATACTTTGATTAGTATATTATATGTAAAATAGCTACTTACCTTCGCTTCGCTCGGGTGTGTCCCTAGATACGTTTTAATTTTTCTGAGCGAAACCTTAATTCTTTTTCTAAAATAAAAGTAGACTAAGTTACTCCTTATAATATCAGCTATCTACCAGTGAAAGTCCTGTTAAAATTGGACCAGCAGTTTCGAAGATTAGCCGGAACAAACAGACGGACAGACAAAAATTTTAAAAATTGTATTCTTCTTATAAATACCGTATATAATTGTATACCATATGCATTTAGTATAAAGATGTTATTTTAACATTACAAGCAGACACTTCAATTTTATTTATCTGTATAGATGTATAGATAATGTTAGATTTTAGAGCTTCGTAGTCAAAAGGCAAAAACGGAATCTGTAATTGCGTCTTGTCAGTCTGTGCGTATATCACAGCCATTTTACTCGGAGACTATTCGTTTACTATAGCTGTAATTGAGATAAAATTAGAAATTGGAATAAGTGCATTTACATACATTCAGCATTTTTTAATGTCCTACTGCTAGGCCTCCCTTCAATACGAGGAGGATCAGGCCGTAGTCCACCACATTGGCCAATTGTGGGTTGGTGGACTTCACATATCTTTCCAAGTAAGTTTTCACTAGATTCCCAGACGTACAGGTTTCCTTCACCGTAAGGCAAGTGGTAATCATGTTGAAAATGATTCGATAATGTTAATATCTGAGGGGTCAGGGGTACGAGACCCGGGATATGAACTCGCTTCACTTGGTTGACTAAGCAAGCGCGTTACCACTAGACTACCACTGTCTTAGATTAGAAATAGGTGTATGTATACATAAAATAAATATGTTTGTATGTTACCGTTTCATCGAATAAAGTGAAAACATGACATGACTTGCCCCTATAAATAAATAACCAAATAAATATAATAATTATGAACACGTTTAAAACTGTATTATAGACACAACTGACCACAATTCAACCACAAATTTATATTAATACTTTAACTTGTACACGCACTACTTGCTCTTTCAAAGTCATTCTTTTCACGATCGTGAAGCAACCATAGACTTTTAATTCGATCTTTTAGTTTACATATTAGGTTTTCAAAGTTTATTCAAAGCCTTGCTTAGTTTTCCATTCGCTCTTCAATAAATATTTAGTGTATTTAACATTATTCTTAACGAAAAACAGTAAAATATGTTATCTTTGAAGTTATGAAGATGATAATTCTCGTGCTTTAAACACTATTTAGTATCTCATCTAGAAAATAATCTCACATGTTTATGTATTTTTTATATATTGTAATTATTTTTAAACGGTATATCCTTTACCATAAACTCTCATAACGGAATCGCTATAAAATACAAAGTATAACGTTGAACTTGTTCCGTGGGAAAGATTTTTCCTATAAAATAAGCTCTGCAAATCGGGACCAACGTTGACAATACTATGACCCAATTCTAGCGTGCCTTAAGCGATTTTGAACTTATATATTATAAAATTTTAGTTTCGTTGGGTTGTGTTAGTTTTTTTAAATAATATATGACTAACTCGCAGCTTCGCTCGCGCTAAAACTCATCCCCTATTTTAATCCTTTTTTGGGATGAATTTCAAAAAAAACATGTATTTATTTAATTGTATTAAAGAGCATTAATAGCAAGTTTCAAGTAATATTTTTTTGGATTGTATTATAATTGTTTTCTCGTAGATATGAGATAATCTCCCGCGGTAAAAAGTAGTCAGTTGTATGTAACTCTCCAGCCTTCCATCTATCTCTATACAAAAAAACACACCAATCCGTCAAGCCGTTGCGACGTGAAAGAAGGACAAACAAAGAAGTAATAACATTATGTAGGTAATATTTTTTTTAACTTATTATTTAGAAAGCTTTTTTAATTCCATATAAAATTTAGCAGATTATTAACGAATTAATGATTTTATTAAAGAATATTTTTTTTATATTTTTGCCAACAAAATAATATTCCACAGTGGAGTAATTTATGTCCAAAAAGTAAAATTCTTACTATCTAAAAAATGACTTATTTTAATGCAAAATCTCGCCCTAATTCATTCAACTTACCTATAATTGAGTAACAAACAAACGTACAAACAATTTCACAAACTTTCATATGTATAACCGCATATTTCATACATACATTATCCAATTTCAAAATAGGTTAAATTCAATCTCGAGTGTGCATCCAGTCTTATAGTTTAGAATATAGGATGGTAACAGTACTGGGTCGTACGCGAAGCCGTTTGTTACGTTTCAAACGATAAACGATCGAGATTTCCTAAGAGCATTTTAATTGGATGAATAATTCTTACATGGGATACGTATTACTGTTTCTAAGCAAATTAAAATAGTGATTTTATATATAATCTAGCTTTTATCCGCGTATCTACTCGTGAAAGGTCTTAGTTATTCTAAATGGGTATTTTAATAAGATGTTATAATACTTGTATAATCATTTGATGGCTTTCCTTTCAAAAAGAAAATATATTTTAATGTTTAAAATAATAAAAGAGCAATTTTTTTTTTTCAAAACAAAATGTATGTTTTATGTGAATAACATAAATACATATATAATACGATTTGAAAAACGACGAGGTCTTATGTATAATTTTATAAATTAACATGAATATTTTTTTTTAACTATATTATTCACTAGCGGATCACCCTTGCTTCGCTTGGGTTCGCCTCTAGACAAACAAAAACAAATCTATCTCAGAGGAACCGTACATTTTTCCGGGATAAAAAGTACCTTATTTGTTATTCTGATGGATGAACTATGTTATTGTAGTTTCATTAAAATCCAATAAATAGTTTTTGTGTACTAAGCTGTATAAATTACTACAGTTTTTTAACTATAAGACCGAAACTTTTTAATTTTCCGGGATAAAAAGTATCTAAAATGTTGACCGGGGATATAAGATACCATACAAAATTCATTTAAATCGGTCCAACAGTTTCGGAGATTAGTCCGTTAAAATAGACAAACAGACAGAGAAACAAAAAATTTGAAAAAAAAACGGGATTTGTTCTATTTCTCTTCTCCCCCCTCTCTACATCCCCCTGACTCGATTTTTAGTATTTTTTTCCTAAGTACAGACATTCAACCTCTACAGTTTTATTATATGTATAGATAGGTTATAATAAACTGAAGTAACACAGGCTACTTTGATGGATTAGGCTATTTTAATGTATTGCATATATTACGGCAGTCTACAATCAATAGGTACATTGTTTTTAATTTATTGTTTCTTAAAACCAGGAAAATTATCTAGTCCCGTAGAATATCGTCAAGACAGTGTGACGTTTTTATATGAAAGTTTATTACAAAAACACTACCTCTAGAACAATGGTTTGTTTGGATAATAACTAACTACGTCGCAGGAAAAAGGACAATAGAATAGCCAAGTCTTGTAAACTGTCGTAAATAGGCATTTCTTTGCGTGCTTCTAGGCATATCTCTATAAAAGATTAGAAGTGGCAATTTTTTAATATAACATAGGTAGAATACTACCAACTACCATACTTTGTTCGCGTAAAATAGCCTAGGTTAATTTGCACTCTTAAGATTTTTTAAAATCGGCTAAGCAGTTTCTGAGATTGTCCCCTTCATACAAACAAGAAAAAAACAATAACTTTATATGTGGTATAATTTTACCTAATGTAAGATACTAAAATATGCTTATTTTATAAAAAAAATATATCAAGGTAGCTTTTTGATTACATGTGTTTATTTTACTTTACCTTCGTTTTTTTTAACAAAAATTGTTAATTTGTGCTACTATAGGAAGGACAAACTAATAAACAAACATATTTTCTCATTTATTAATAAGGACACGATTTGTCCATTGAATTGAATTCAAAGGAACAGAGAAAAAATTAAAGTCTAGTTTTAAATAATTTTAAATACCTATCTAGATATCGTTATTGTAAAAGATGGGAAGTTTGTTTTCTTTACACAGACGTAATTACGAGTATTCGTTTTTGCCGGTGCATCACATAAACCAGTGGTTGGCAGGCGTGCCAAAAAACACAAAGTGTGCCGTACTCGAGCTGTCTTGATGTTTTACATTATTTTGTGTGTGTTTTTTTTAAATAGTTTTTCTTTTTTTAAGTGATATTATAAATTAAGTATATTGAATACTGATTTTATTATTCTTAAAATAGTAATTTTATTTAGAAAAAGTGGAAGAATTGTCAATATTATGGAAAAATTTCAATTCAATTATTAATATTTATTTATCGTAGATACGATCTCATTTATTGAAATAAATGTGTTATATTTGGGTAACATTTTAAACTTTCAAGTAAAAAATGCCATAGTTTAACCCATCCGTATTAATATTATAAATGTGAAAGTTTGTGAGAATGAATGGATGTTTGTTACTCTTTCACGGCAGAACGGCTGAACGGAACTGAATGAGATTTGGCACAGAGCTAGTTTATAGTCTAAAATAACACATAGGCTACTTTTTATCCCGGAAAAATATACGGTTCTTGAGGGATAGATTTGTTTAAGTTTTTCTAGAGGCGAACCCGAGCGAAGCGAGAGTGAACCGCTAGTATTATTTATAAATTCTATATAATTGTAGCAAATTCTAGTTATGCAAATAATTGGTTTTACATTTCCGTTTAAAAATGTGGGAAGTGATAAAGGAAGTGATGTTCATGACTTAAAGACTTAACTGGGCGCAGCCATACATAATACATAAAGCTTTAACAGTATCAGCTCCTACTTTAAATACAAATTGAATTCCTAGCATAGAGTCATGGTTTCATGGATCAAAATCTTGATAAACTAAAATTTTGCGTGATCGAATAGAACGTATTAATTTTATTTTTCGCCTTTAATTAATCATTAGATAAATTAAAATTCATAACATTATTTATTAAATCAAATTTAACACGTAAAATATGTAAAAATATAGTCAATGTTATAAAAAAATAAATATTTAAAGCCCCAACGCATACAAATTATTTTAAAAAATTCAACATTAAAAAAAACATACCATAAAGTATCAAAACGATCTCATCGAAGCATGACCTGTATAAAAAACACAGTATCGTAAAAATAGATGTTTGAAAAATGAGCAGCATATTTAAAGAGAGCGTCCAATCCTCAACCGTCTTTACATGTGTTAGTCGCATCAATTATTACTATTTTGTTTGTGTGGCGTAGAAATTCGGTAATGCCATTGGCTTAGATCACACCTACATTGTATGTAGCTTTAGATATACAGTATAGTTATTCGGTTGTTGTAAAGTAAATAAGTATAGCAGGAAAAAACTTCAGATTTCGCGTGAGTATTATTAGGAAAAAACTATATAATATTATTTTTAGTTGCACTTGTATTGAATTTCTAAGACATTCAAAAATCGCTTAATGTATGTCGATGCCAAATATAATTCATATGATTAACGTTTCAATAGAGACATCTTATCTGATATTGACAAGCGATATACTGAGGATTTGCGTGGGATATTATTTATGAATTATCATCATTTTTTATAAATTGTAACATTTTTTGTTACTTGAGAATTAAAATAAAAAGTAAAATATACTTCTCAAAAAAAAATTAAAGATTTTTTTTTAATTTTTTTATAGGTTCTTTTTTATCTGTTTGAACTATGATTTTTTGACATTTAAATAAAACTATCTTTTCGGATTTTTTCGAAAATCCGAAAAGATAGTTTTATTTAAATGTCAAATATTCGCGTAAATCTAAGAAAGTATTATGATTTTTTGCTTGCTCTTTATGCCTCTATATTCATAAGACAAAATTGCGACTTGAAACATAATTTATTGGACCAAATGTAAGAAGTATAATATAAATAATCTTATATAAGTATAACCTATCGCTTTATATTAGACGCACTACAGTTCATGATATGATTAAGCCTAAGCCGTTCTTAAGTAGTTTCAGCCCAAGAAATTGCATTAACGACCAATTATGTAAACTTAATATTTCTATTTGAGTTTTAATACTTTATGAATACTCAGAAGGGACAGCAATTTATTACTTAGGTAATCAATAATTACCTAATTTCAGCCAATAAATGACATAAAGAAGTAACTTTAACAACTATAGTGTCACGGTAATCAGTTAATTTATCGAAATATCTTTATTTATAAAAAAAACACGCTCCTGACTAAGTGAGAAGCTCAAATTTAAAAGCTTTTCTAGAAGCTTTTGAAGAGTTCTATTATCCTACCTCTTGATTCCATGATCAGGTTAGCTCTATGGTATCAAACTATAGCCATCTGGGCTCCTTATACTTACAAAGTTTCAATAGATACGTCAAATAGGAGTATATAGAATAAAATCGATTTCCAAAATTTAATTCTATAGTTATTTAGTTAGTTATATTTTATAAATTCGTGTGAAAAATCGCTTTGTCACTTTGCAATACATGAACTATGTTTTACAAAAATATCTTAGTCAACGACAATCCTTTGCTCTTTTAAAAAGGACGGACAAACGTATTTTTGTAATTCTTATTATAATGATTATATTAGTAACGATTGTAAAGGTTTATGGGTTGGAGCAGTTCCTGACGCCGCTATTTCCCTCTTAACACCACAGTACTATGACAAATGCAAATATTTGATTACTCTTAAGCTTTGTAGTTGTTCATAATTTACGAAAAATTCAATAAAATATCTAATAAGACCAGTTGTATCGCACTATAATTTTAAAAGCGAATGTTTGTATGTGTGTATGTTTGTTCCTCTTTAACACTGAAATAGCTGATATTGATGAGATTAAGTATATCTATGTATATATGTATGTAAACGTACTACTATTAGTAGTAAATAAGTGACGCTGTCTGTACGTAGTAGGTATTATAAATACAAAAGATACCTAGGGACACACCTGAGCGAAGCCAGGGTAGATCGCTAACTTTAAACAAAAAGTAGAATCACGTAACAGTGAATAATTAGAATGCTTCATTTTGAATGTGTCATTGGCAAAATATTTATTTTCTTTTGGCACGAACAAAACATGTCTGAAAATTTACCATTGAGATCTCACATTTGTTTTTAAAGAAATATTTTAATTTTGTATACATACATTTTATTCTAATTGATATTTAGGTATTTACTTTTATATAATACTAGCGACTCACCCTCGCTTCGCTTCGTGTTCGTCCCTAGACAAAAATAAATCTATCCCACGGGAACCGTAGATTTTTCCGGGATGATATACAGCCTATAGCCTTCCTCAGTTAACGAGCTATCTAATGCAAAAAGAATGTTTCAAATCGGATTAGTAGTTCCTGAGATTATCGCGTTCAACCAAACAAACAAACAAACTCTTCTGCTTTATAATATTAATATTAGTATAGAATATAATATAAAAAAAAATTAAAATAACAATTGCATATATATTGTACTTATATATAATAATTCAATACTTGCTTACAATCATATTATAATATTCATTTAGCTTATTATTGACTTGATGCACATTTTGTAAATCTGATAATTAAAAAATCCGATCTTAACATATTGAAGAAAAATAAATTGCTTAGATTGTGTATGAAAATAATGTACACAAATACGATAATAACGACACGTTTGACTCAGTTTGTAGTGACGACCCTACTTGCTGTGCCAGCGGTCGCGGGTTCGAGTCCCGGTGGCATTCATTTCTGTGATGAGCACGAGTGTTTGTACTCCAGTCATGGGTGTTTATATTTATAATATGTATGTATTTAAAGTTATATATGTGTAGTGTATCAACCATCTAGTATCCATAACACAAGCCTCGTAGCTTACCATGGAACTAGATGGTGCTGTGTGTTAATGTCCCAATATATTTTATATTTATTTATTTATTTAATATTGTTTCATAGAAATAGTCTTACAAAGCTATTCATAATTTTGTTTAAGCTGACTTTATGCGATACATGCATATACGGCCATGTTACCTATGAAAGCATAGACCTTTGTTTATTAATACCGCGTTCATTGATCATCGCACAAATATAACTATGAATTATTTCAGGCCTGGCGATAATAATTCAGCATAGCTGCATATAAGTAAATATGTACATACCTTTTATGTACCTGGCCTAGTAACTTACCCTCGCTTTGTTTGAGCTTTTATTTTAAATCAACTCTTTCTGGATAAATATTTTGTAATACGTCGCATTTCTTTCAACACATTCTTCAAATATAACAATATATATATATATATATATATATATATATATATATATATATATATATATATAAGTAAAACGATTTTTTTACAAATATCTCTTGAACTCCGTTTATTATAAGGGCTCTTTTTTAGAAATTAGTTGATCTGTAGTAGCTTAAATAGTAGCTTATATAGTATTTTCTTCTGCAGAATTGATAATAATATAAAACCTTTCTTTAAATCTGTCGATGGTTAAAACTATATGAAATGTGCTAAACAGACAGACACACAGAGTTATATTTGTATTTAAAATATTAGTATATATTTAGTGTTATTGTGTGCTAATAGGATAAAAGTTTCTATTCAATGCAAAATATCAAAGAATCGTAATTAAAAAATAACAAGTATTTCGACAATCATCGTTTATAAGTTTTATTTCAATTCAATCCCTTGTTTTATTGCTTTTGTTATTGTCATTTGAATGCATTATCTTTGCCAATATTTGGCGAAGCTTTTAGTACAAACTAATATCAATAAACGAGCGACTTAACTTCGCTTCGCTTCGCCTATGCCTATTAGTAGCTTATGTGTTACTCTAGACCTTAGTCTATCTATGTGCTAAAATTCATCCAAATCCGACCAGCCGATTCAACCTTATACGTAACAAATATACATACATACAAACTTCCATATTTATAATAATAGTCCTATATTGCATACATTTTTTCCATTACAATTAGAACTACTATTATATCAAACGCAGTCGAGTAAAAGTCAATTTGAACACGCTCAAGAGCATCAGAACGAAATCCGGCGTTATTTTTGCAGCAACCTTGAATTTTAGTGGATATTTTTGTGATGCACCCGATGCACTTGGCATCGCTGATCTCAGTTTTTGATTATTTATAAAAAGATCGCGATTGAAATGACGCAATGACTTTGAAAAAAATTATGCTAAATATAGATTTTAATGTTAATTAACTTTCTTAACAAATTAACAGTTTTAAGTTTATTTGGTAGTTTTTCTTATTTCTATCAAACTCGAGCTTTGATTTATGGAAAACTTCGCTATTTTCATGCCGAAGAAAAAAAGTCACAGGTCTACTACTTTTGGAATCACGTATAGACTTTACAGGCTATTTCTGATATTTACGTACCTACATTATGTGAAAAAGAACATTTTAAATAGTGCAAAAAACATTTTCAATATCAATTTGAAACCAATACATAGGTATGTATTTCAAAATCTATTATTTTTGTTTAATTATAATAATATAATAAAAACGTTTATTATCCATAAAATTAATTAATGGAAGTGAAAATGCTACTTTCTTCGAAAGTAAAATTTACATAACGTTATTATAATAAACTAGCGACTCATCCTCGCCTCGCTTCGCTGGGTTCGTCTCTAGCTTGCTTTCCAATACAAACTTTCATCCCCATTTTCACACCCTTAAGGTATGATTTCAGAGATAAAAAATATTCTATATCCTTCCCAGGGTCTCAAACTATCTTCTTGCCAAATTTCATCTAAATTGGTTCAGTAGATGCAGTGATTACCCCCTACAGCATCACAAACTCACAAACTTTACCTCATTATAATATTAGTATAGATTAACATTTTTCCTTATAATACTTTCTAAGATTTTCTGCGAATATTTGATATTTAAGTTAAAATTATCTTTACAGATTTAAATATCGGGAACTTTTCTTAATATTTGCAGGATAAATATTTAAATTTAAAATAAACTTGTGTCGCCTAGTGGTTGAAATTCAACTATAATCTTTTTACTACGTACCTATAGTGTTTTGCGCCAAGGATACAAGTTTGATTCCTGATTGTAATGTAATCTCACAACAGTATTTACGTGTACGGTTGTTTTGGCTAATTTTCAAAATCAATGAAATTCAAACAAGCATCGTTATTTCGTTCAAATATATTTCTTGATATCTCATTCTGGATAATTTAATTATATAAGTATTAGTTTTATAAGTCCTAATAATCTTTTTTTATATAGAAATATTATATTTGAAACTTTTACATGTACTCACGTAGTTATTTTTCTGCAAAATACCTTATGCTTTTAATTTGAAGAAAGATATCATAAACGTACATATAAACTATGCCAAAATTTATCAACAATCAGTCGTTCAGTCTAACAAATATCAAACAGACAAACAGATACTTCCCATTTAAAATATTAACAAAATAGGACACCTAAATCAACTAAAATATTTTCTACATAGCTTATTAAATAAACAAGTGGCTACATAAATTATAATTAATTAAATCCGCCATGTTTTCTAGCAAACTCCGCCTAGACGAAATAAAACTTTAAAATAGCGCACGCTTCCTGTGATTCGATTCTATATTTGCACGTAAAAATGGCGGGCGTTTCATCCGGCGCAAAATTGTGCATAAAACTGCGCCTGCGGCGATCTAAACGTCAAAAATAGACTGCGTTAGAAGCGAGGTGCTCACATGCGGTTTTATATTGAAGGATTTTGCTAATATATGAGTATATTGCTTATATTATTATAATTAATGGCTAATTAACGTTATGGTTTAGGTTGTGCTTAGTTTATTAATAAAAAACTAAAAAGGTTTTTGAAAAAAAACTTACTTTATGTTAATACAAAACAGAAATCTTGTAGCTATAATATGATACGATAATATATATGTATTGCTAGCGACTTACCCTCGCTTCGCTCGGGTGCATCCCTAGGTACGTTTTAATTTTTTTGAGCAAAATCCTAATTCTTTTTCTAAAATAAAAGTAGCCTAAGTTACTCCTTATAATATTAGCTATCTGCCAGTGAAAGTCCCGTTAAAATTGATTCCGCCGTTTCAGAGATTAGCCGGAACAGACAGACAAGATTTAAAAAAAATGTGTTTTTCTTATAAGCACCGTATATAATTCCATATGCATAGTATAAAGCTGTTATTTTGACATTACAAACAGACACATCAATTTAATTTATCTGTATAGACTAGCGACTCACCCAAGCTTCGCTCGGGTTCATCTCTAGGTACGTTTTAACGGTTAATATGGAATAGATTAACTATATATAGTATATACATACATAGTTACAAAGTAAACAGTTCTGAGCTGTTCAATTTTCCAGCTGTTTTTTTGGGGTTTCGCTATTTTTTTATACCTAACCACCCGTGACACACCTCCAACAAAACTTAATCAAATCGGTCCAGCCATTTTTGAGTTTTAGCGAGGCTAACGAACAGCAACGAATTTTTATATATAAATATACGAAAAACTACTACTAAATATCCTTTTGGTAACAAAAAATAACTTGTTGTATGACAACTTTTTTCGAGAAAAAGCTTCCATTCATACCAAAAAAGATCACTTAAGCTTACCAATCTTTAAAAAGTTAAAAATGAATTATTTATTACACGATTAAGTTAAATGAAAGCTAAATATTAGTATTAAAATTATCAGAACATAAATCCCGAGAAATATTTCATAGTTATTATATACTATTTCATTTCATGACACAACTTTTCATTTTTATTGCTTCCAAGAGTTATTTCTATGCTTAGAAAACCAAATAGGTAAGCTAACATTAAATATTACTTTTGACTTAGAAATTACAATTAGACGTATAGTATCTATTAACCGTATCTGAGCCGGTCCCATCACTTTCACCTTACAGTTATATCTTCGCATAAGTTGGAATCAATGAAGGAGTAGGAAAACAACGTGTACAGTTTTAGTGTAGTTTTTTTCTAAAACTTTGTATAAAAATGTAATTTTGATTTTTTTTCTATTTCAATCAAATATTGATCTAAATGAGTCAAATTAGAAGTATTGAAAACATATACGTATATATATATATAGAAATACTACATAATTTAAATAAAGTTTTAGTTATTATTAATCTATACTAGTGTTCGCCCAGTGGTCGAAATTCAACTATAATCATTATTAGGAGGTTATATATGAATAGAATTTAATATATGTAAAATATATGTTTTAAATTTTTTTAATTGATAACACTAATGCTCGTTAATAGCTATTAAACAAAAAAAAGTCGGTTAATAAACAGAGGAGAGAAAGGTACTCAATTGTTTTGTCTTTGCCTATTTATACAAATAAACATAATTATTAATTATCTATATCTTGTTTTTTTTTTTTTTTTTATTGGAGTCTAAACTATTAGGTTTTATATTGAATTCCTACGTTAGTTCAATATTACAAAACAACAAATTGTCAAAAAATATTTTTTAAGTTTTTGTATCGATACTTAATCTGTATAAATATTATCAATGTGAAAGTTTGTGAGTATGGATGTTTCTTACTCTTTCACCCCAGATCGGCTGAACGAATCTGGATGAAATTTGGCACAGAGATAGATTATATTCTGGACACATAGGCTACTTTTTATCCCGGTAAATGTACGGTTCCTGTGGGATAGGTTTCGGAAGAATCCGAGCGAAGCGAGGGTGAACCGCTAGTTTCCCTATAAATTTTATAATTTTCAATTACACCCCTGTTGCTTATCATCTTCACTTTATTCATTCTCATTTAAATTATAGAAACTGACTTCTGCTATAGTATAGAAAGACACATAAATGAATGCTATCTCGCATTGGGATATGAGTCTGACTGACCCTATTACACAGAAGAACGCAAGTTTGATTTAAGCTTGGCGTGAATTTATATGGACATTATACAGGTTTGGCGGTACGTGTAAGAAAGAGCTCGGAATAATTGCCAAATTCGCTTATACAAAGATCGTGATTATGTCAAATATAAAAAAAATACATTATTAAAAAATATAATAATCAAGCCATAATGTTCATTATTTTAAAATAATTTATTAAGTTCATGACAGAAGGAAATGGTAGTAATAAATTTATCTAAGTATATTTAATGTACATACCTACTATTTAAATAATCGTAAATCATACGAATCATAATCATGAAAAGATTTTTCATAATTAGGATTCCGTACCTAAATAGGTAAAAAAAGGAACCGTTATAAGATCAATCTCTTGTCCGTCTGTCTGTCTGTCTGTCTGTCCGTGTGTCACCACCGATTTTCTCAGGAACGGATGGACCTAGCAAGTTGATATTTATACCAGATACTGAGGTATATAGTCCCTATTAGGTGTATAAAAATCAACGTCCTGAGTCAACATGATAAAAAGATATTGGCAAATTAGATTTTCGCGAAAACTTGTAAGTACCAAAATTTACCATCATTTTTAACTTTTTTCTATTTTTCGGAATTTCTCCTTTATTTGTGTGTAATTTATGCTTTAATTTGTGTACCTTACTTTTAACCAAAATGGACAATTCTAAGTCAACCGGAGGTACCCTATAGGTTTTGGGTCGAAAACCTATATGGTAGTTCCCGTTGACCTAGAATCACGAAATTTGGCAAAAAGCAAGGTCTTACAGCACAAATAAAGAAAAAAATCCAAAAAATAAAAAAAGTTGAAAATTAAAGTTAAACATATTTCCTACAAATTTGTACGGAACCCTCGGTGGGCGAGTCCGACTCGCACTTGTCTGGATTTTTTTATATAATGTAGTGTTGAATTAATTTATACAGAATTTGAATAAATTACTACTTTTTACCCGCGGCCCATTCGTGGCAAGTACGTCAATAATAAATAATCTGCAGGAACAGGAATACAGTATTGATGATAGGTTTATTAGAATCTATTCATTCCTTTGGAAAATTATCGGTAACACACAAACAAATAAATTTTACCTCTCTAAAACAATGTACAATTATAATTGCAACGTATTGCATTTACCAGTGGGCACTAGGTCTAAGAATGCCAGATTCGCTTCTTTCAGCCAGTCCAAACAAACATTGAGATAGTACGCAGCTCTTTCGTACATTTTACTGTGTTTAAAGTAGCCCACGCAATTTGACTGAAATAGATGCAAAAATTGTAAAATCAATTTGTAATCTATAATACTAACTTGTGCCTCTAACTATACTGGTTTTTTCATAGTTTAAAATCAATTTTCCTATTTTACATAGGTAATACAGGGTGGATTTTTAAGACGGGACAGTAGGGCAGGTACCTTAACTGCTATAGTTACAGGAAAACGTTCCTAGGAGATATTCTGAACTGAACATTTTTTCCAAAATCTGTGAATGCAGTTCAGAATATCTGAAAAAGTTATGGATGGTCTCCTAGTTAAGGTACCAGCCCTTACTCAAAAATCCAACCTGTATAGCATAGGAAGGTAAATAAATCAATCTACGAATATAGCAGCAGTAGCTAAAAGTCTGGAGGTCCTGGGTTCTAGTCCTGAGTAGGACCAAGTACAGTTATAGGGGTTTTATACCCAGAAATTTTCAGTAACAGGCCGGTTAGTAAGTTGGTAATATTACTACCCTCTGTCTCGGATAGCTCGTAAAGCCTTCGGTCTTGTGACTAATCTCTCACAGTAATTAGTGGCGAATTGTCGCCCCATCGGGCTTTGAGAATTAAAAAATTAAAGTTTACAGGTAAGTGTATGTACAAACACTTATGCTAAATAATATCTCCAGAGCATATGACTAGCCTCAGTGAAATTGGCCGCTATGGTCGAAATCGTTGAGAAATAAAATATTTTAATTTTTCACAACTAATATTAAAAAGGTGAAAGCGTCCGTCTTTGTTATCTTTCCTTCTTTTATAATTGAAATATCGTCATTATTTTCACATAAAAAATGGTTTAAGTATTGAAAGTGACTCTATCATGGTGCATCATGTTCGCGGGATATCGTCAAAAGACGTGCAAAATGTGGAATAATCTTCCTCCTGCGCTATAACATGGGGGTCTTTAAGAGCTGTGTCTTCAAGTCCCTTAAAGGCTGGCAAGGCATTCGCAACTCCTCTTATGGCGGAGATGTCCATGAGCGGCGATAGCCACTTACCATCAGGTGGATCGTTTGCTCGTTTGCCCCTTTTTTCTATAAAAAAAAAAATAAGTCTTAGCGCAACATAAGCCGATGATTTCTAATACATGATTTTATATAAATAATCAACATCATTCTTAAGGCTATACAAAAATAAAAACAAATTCAATTTAGTCAATCAAGTTGTACGCACTCAAGTTGTAATTGTAATCGCTAAAAACGGTTGGAAGAATAAAAAATTTTAATGCGCTTTTATTCACCTTGTAACAAATACGATTGAATCTTGTTAGACGATTTCAACATTTTTGTATTTGTCAAATCGATTTGAAAATTTGTAAATCTATACTAATATTATAAAGAGGTAAAGTTTGTGAGTTTGTGGGTTTGTGACGTCATAGGGGTAATCTCTGGATCTATAGAATTGATTTAAATGAAATTTGGTAAGAAGATAGTTTGAGACCCTGGGAAGGACATAAGATACTTTTTATCTCGGAAATCATCCCTTAAGGGGGTGAAAATGAGGATGAAAAAACTAATACAATAATTTGACACTATCGAGTTGATCTAATGATAAGTGTGGATAGTGAAACTCTTCAATGGCGAGCTTATAAGACGACGCTTAGTGACTTAGTGACGATACGTTTTCTTCAGTTTGTAGTGACCCTACTTGCTGTACCAGGGGTCGCGGATTCGAGTCCCGCTGGGAGCATTCATTTGTGTGATGAACGCGAATGTTTGTACTCCATTCATAGGTGTTTATATTTATAATATGTATGTATTTAAAGTTATATATGTGTAGTGTATCAACTATCTGATATCCATAACACAAGAACTAGATGGTGATGTGTGTAAATGAAACAAACATATTTATTTTATTTATTATTTGATTAATGTTCACGAGTCTCACAACATACCTATAATTACTTGCGTAGATTTGTTATAAACCGAATTAAAAAATAACAGGTACAGCCACGGGTAGTAGTTCGTTCTTAGCATAAAAAATAAAATTGAATTTTATTTAAATATCAAGTTATTTACAAACATTTTTAAAGCTAGGAACATCTTCCTTGGAATCATATATTTTATTTTATTTTAAAACTGTGTGGACTTGTATCTATAGTACCTACCTATATTTTATTACAACTCGATGACGATCGAGAGGCGTGAACATCAAACATAAACATAATGAATAATGTTTTCATGAAATACTTGAGTATTTTTCTTAAATATACCTACTTATTATTATACTAGCAACTCACCCTCGCTTCGCTAGGACTCATCCCTAGGTGATTTTGAAATTGACTTTTATAACCTTTTATTTATGAACTGATTGAAATAAAACATATACTAAATATTAAGTCAAGCTTACAACAATACTACAACGATAATATTAGTGAAAATTGCACCCGAATCGGTTAAGCCGTTTCTGAGATTAGCGCGCACAAACGCACAGACAAACAGACAAAAATTTTAAAAAACATTGTTTTGGTTTCTATTGGGCTATTAAAGACCCCAAATAATAGTTTTACTCAAATATCTTCCATGTACAGACAACGGTCTGTTACAATTTTATTATATGTATAGAGGCATAGATTTTTAAATTGACCTCATTTAATTTTATATATAAAAGTATCTCAGCACAGAGGATTAAATGTACAAATTTAATACTAAATAACATTTTTATTAATTTTTTTGGTTTTGTGTAGAAACAAGTTACATAAGTAAACTTTTAAAAAAAATAGTATATTTTTAACATGCCATTGTTTATTTTAGTTAGGAAGAACATAACCCATTACTTCACTTCACAATTCTTAGGACGAATTTCAATGAAATACAAAAACGAGTAAAATATCATTATGTCTAGTAGTATTGAAATAATTCTAAACCAAATATCAATAAAGCTTGTATACTCTTATGAGGGAGCTGACAATTACATGGTTAATTTACCATGTACGGATATCGAACTCCAAACTTGCACTATATTAGGCAGTGATAGACAAATATTTCTCGAAGTAACACGGTTTTCATAATAAACCATTTGAAAACCGAACTACGTGGTGCAACGTACATTGATAGACGGCACGGCGTGCAGGCGTGCGTGGGAGTTCATAATTTATATCTATACTAGCGACTCACCCTCGCTTCGCTCGGGTTCGTCCCTAGTTACGTTTCACTGCTGAACTGAGCTAAACGTTGATAAGTCAGCCTGTGATTCGCGAGTAGTGAATAAAAATAGTAATTGCGAGTGTACCTTAGGTGATAGACGTATAATATTGCAAACTTCCCCGTATAACTTTTTAAGACCTACAATTTTCTAGTACATTGTTTTGATTTATCTCTTAAGGTTCAGCCAGCGTTAGCCATATAAACTTCTAAGGACGACTCGATAGAACCAGTCATTGCGTTTTCCCGCGGGAACGAAAAATGTGCCTGTAGTAAAAGGTATCCTAAATGTTGACTCGAGTGATAAGCTATCACTATACAAAATTCAATTGAAATCGGTTCAGTACTTTTTGCGTGAAACGCGCACATCGATTTAACTAAGTTAGTTTTGCTATAGGTATAGATAAGAATAGGTATTGCGAGTGTACCTTGAGAGATAGACATATACTGTTGTAGATATTTCTGTTGGCCTTTTCAAGATCTACAATTTTTTAGTACATTGTTTTGATGTATGTCTTTAGGTTTAGCCAGCGGAGGGTTCCTAAGGAGGACTCGATAAAACCAGTTATTGCGATTTCCCGCGGGAAACAAAGATTTCCAAAAGTAAAAGTTATCCTAAATGTTGACCCGAGTAATAAGTTATCAGTTCACAAAATTTCGTTGAAATCGGTTCATTACTTTTTGCGTGAAACGCGTACAGACAAACAGACAAACAGACAAAAAGACAAACAGACAAACAGACAAACAGACAAACAGACAAACAGACAAACAGACAAAAAAATTAATAACTATTGTTTTGGGGTCTATATCGTATACATAATACGTTACAGTCATTGTTTTTAAAAAATATTTCATGTACAGATTTCGCTAAGTTACTGCTTTATTATAGTATATATATATATATATATATATATATATATATATATATATATATATATATATATATATATATATATATATATATCAATTGCTGTTCGTTAGTCTCGCTAAAACTTAAAAACGGCTGGACCGATTTGAATAATTCTTTGTTTGTTTTGTTGGGGGTGTGTCAGGGGTGGTTTAAATATAAATTTTCTTTAGCGAAAACAAAAAAAAACAGCTGGAAAATCAAAAAGTTCTGAACCGTTTATTTTTTATGGGAATTACTAACCGTTAAAACGTACCTAGGGACGAACCCGAGCGAAGCAAGGGTGAGTCACTAGTGTGAAATAAAAACTTTTCAATTTTAAAATCATTGAAATGTCAACGACTGGGGGCGGCTTTTGATTAATAAATATACACTAATTTCGTTTGCAACGTGCCAATAATAATTAAGTACGGTCCAAGAAATTACTTGCTACTTTTTGTTCCCAAGTAAATGATGCTATATGACTCGATGCTTAAATCTATACATATAATAAAATTGTAACTAAGCCGAATGTGTACATTAAATATTTTTTTGAAAATCTTCTCTCTGTCTGTCTGGGAATGCATCACGGGAAAACCACTGGATAGATTTTGATGAAATTTGGTATGATGATATCTGGTTATCCGGATTAACATATAGGATACTTTTTACTGCGAGAAAATATCTCGTCTCTGAGCTAAACGTTAAAACGTAACTAGAGACGAACCCGAGCGGAGCCAGGGTGAGTTGCTAGTTTGTACTAAGAACAAGCAATTATTTAGATATTACTTTGTTTCACGTGATTTTAATTTTTTATGATGTTGTTTGACATTTAAGTAGTAGTGATGTGCGTAATATATAATAAAATGTTATATAGTGAAGACTATGCAATTTTTGTTGCAGTAGCAGTAGGTAACACTTACTCCTGACGTAATCTGCGTCAGAGTTTTCAGATTTGATTCTCGACAGAGCAAATATGCTTTGGCAATGCAGAGAGTAGTTTGGTAAACATTAAAACGCAATGTGAGGTATAATCGGGCAAAAAATTGAATAAAATTACTAATATTTCTAAAATAATTTATTTTTTAAGTAATTCTTATTTTTTTGTGTTATTATTGTACAATGTATACATGAAAATATATAAAATATAAGATCGTGTGTCTGAGTCGATATTGTCCGACATTTCGCATAAGATCAAGGCGTGCGTGCGATCGACTTTAGGAAAGTATTTGCTTAGACTCGGGCCGCGAATTAGCATAAATATTTTTCTATATACCACTATCTAGTTAGCCTTTTAGAAACAATGTATAGATGTGCTTTAAATCTCGTTTTATCTTAACAAAATGGCGTCTAACGCCTAATAATGCCATTGTCTAAAACCAGTAGAATTTCGGTTGCAAAATTGCGCCCGCGCAGTTGACTCACGCGCAGCTATGTAGGGGGGAGGTACCCGAAGTAATATATAAAATTAAGCTTTATCATCATATGTTTATGGTTGATTTTCATATGTATATAATACTGAAGGCTGTTGCTAGGTTTTACGAAATGTAACATGAGTTTTCGTTTTAAAACCGAGAATTGGTTTAAGAAACTATGTGAGAGGAATATTTAAGGATCTGAGACCGTTAGTCTAATGGCATCCCATTCTAATTAGATTGCGTAAAGATTTACAGCTTGTTAGTATTGCTATCATTGAATCTGGTTTAATGATTTTGGTAGTTATCATGAATTTATGATTTACTTGGATGAAATTAATTTTATATAAATAATTCTAAAACTAATTTTTATGACGGTCAGGTAAAAGTGACGTCAAGTAAGATGACCCTATCGTGACTCCGACTGTACACTCAAGTTTATTAAGCGGTAAAAATTAAACCAGAAAAATTAAAATTATTAAATAAACAATCTTTATTAATATTATAATACTAGCGGCTCACCTTCGCTTTACTCGGGTTCGCACCTAGATGTTTCTTTACATTGACATAACTTTTTTATTTAAGAACCGATTGAAATAAAAGTTAAGTGAAGCTTACCACAATACATTAGTGAAAACCGCACCCAAATCGATTAAGCCTTTTCTAAGATTAGCGCGCACAAACGCACAGACAAACAGACAAAAAAAACAAAAAATCATTGTTTTGGGTTCTATTGCGTTAATAAAGATCCCCAATAATAGTTTTTCTCAAATATCTTCCATGTACAGACAGCGATCAGTTACAATTTTATTATATGTATAGATTAATACCTTTTGTATTTAGTAATATTGCATACAGGCAGTGCCACCATTAAGTAAATTAAATAACAATATCCTACGTCACCCAGGGTAATCTATTTGTGCATTAAATTCCATCACAATCTATTCAGCCGCTTTAGCCCAATAATAAACATGTACACACATATAAACTTACGTATTTATAATAATTCTTTCACGCAGCAGAAAAAATACTGATGGATTATGTACCAACTTCATTAGTTTACGTGTGACGTAGGCTTTGATCGACTTGAAAAAAAGGGAGTGCTCAATTCGTGTGAGAGGTATGTTTTTATGTCTTTGTCAATTACGAATTGATTTTTATGATTCTATTTTTAATGAATACCTAGATTATATCTCAAGACAGTCCAAAAAAATTTTTAAGAAAAAATTTGTTCTTTTTTTTGTTGATCTCAGTAAAATAGAGAAACGCAACAGTATATTAAAACCAATCAATACGTATAATACATAATATAATAAAACAAATTATAATACTTTATAGCTAATTTGATTACACGTGTTTTATTTATTCTTCTATCCTAAGTGTTTTTTATACAATACGACTCTAATTGATTTAAGTATCAATATAATTAACTAATTAACATATTAGTGATATGTGTATAGTATAGCAAGATGGCCTTCTCAATAACTTTTTATTCCCGTAAAACGGCAGTAGATGTAAAAACTTAATTGACATTGTGTTAGTAATTGTGTTACTTTAGAATAGGTAAGGTGATATGTAGAAAAAACAGGTTAGGCAAGGCTGAGCACAAGTTCTAGCATTATATTTCTTTTATACGCTTCTATAATGTACACTCTATGGCTAAAGGATTACAGGTCGGAATTTATGCAACAGTATCTTGGAGTAGTGTGATTTTATATGAATATTTTTAATGTATAACATATTTTTCTTTTAATACTTCGATTAGAGCTAAGTGACTTATACATGCCTTTTTAGTTGTTAGTTGAAGTTATTATTATCGTTTTGTCGACTTAAGTTATTTTTTTGAATAAAATGATATACTCTCTTTCAATTGAATTGATGATTCAAAAGTGCTTGAATGAATCTCATTGAATAAAGTAAGTATATTTTCATTTCGTTTCATGTAGTTAAATAATGATATACAATACGTTTAACATTACAGAGATTTCCTTTATAAAAGTGTGTTTTTTTTATATTATTATAAATATTATGATATTGTACGTAAAATCATAACAACAAAATAAAAATAAAAACTCGACACAATAACCTATTGATTGAGGCCTTTTTCAATGAGCCTAAACACGATATCTCTGCAGTATATTAGTAAACAGTTGAGTATCTTGCAGATTTCAGGACCAAGGATACCATATCGTTGCAATTTAATTGAAGTAACGGAATACTAAGTTTCCAATGGTTAGATCTGTGGAAGTCGCTCATATGCTTTTACCGTCTAAAAAGAGCTAATGACCTACAAACGGATGAACGGATTTTCTTGATTTATATGCCACAGACAGACACACGGAGATATATATATATATATATATATATATATATATATATATATATATATATATATAGATAGGTACACACGTTAAACTTATAACAAACCTCTTTTGCGTCGGGTGTTAAAAATGTTAAAAGCCATTTACGTTGAGTAATATTTATATTCTTATTTGTATTATTATATATTTAAGACTCTAGTAGCGACTCACCCTTGCTTCGCTTGGGTTCGTCCCTAGTTACGTTTTACCGTTTAGCATAGATTTCACGTAAATGAGATATTTTTGCGCACTAAAAAGTTTTCTATATATTGACCCGGATAACAAGTGATCATCATACCTCATCAAATCTGTCCAGTGGGTTTCTCGTAATGTGTTCCCAGACAAACAAACAAAAATTGTAAAAACTATAGATTCGTCCTCTGTATCGATAATAATGACTATTTTAATAAGATTTAAAAAAAATATTTAATGTACAGATTTGACTCAGTTATAACTTTAATTCAATATAGAATAATGTATCGCGTAATATACATATATACAAAAAAGTCATCTAAATCGAGTACCTCTTTCTTTCAAAATCGGTCAAAAAATCTAGAAGAAAAATTATTTTTTATGATAAACAACTAGAAATACTGGTTATTAGTATCTAAAACATTCAATTGCTTACAAGTAACAAATGCTAAAGACTAAATATAATAAAATTTTTATCTGTTATCATTACGTGCTTACAACTACTTTTACAACCATACAACGAGCAAAGAACACGGAGATTTGTAGGGTTTTTTAATAAATTTGCAGAGTTTCATCAAAATTAGATCATTAACCGGGAGTGTGTAATCTAGTGAGTGGTTTTGTGTTTAGTTTTTGCACTTCCTTTTACTTCTGTGCTAATATTACAAATTGAATATTAAGACAATCTGTTACTTAGCTTTTTACCATTTTTCTGAATAGTAGAGTTCGATGAAATTCTTAAATATGGCATCATCAAGAGGTTGATTATAGGGACTTTGTTCCCTCCTTACTATGCGTGCGAAGTTACAGACAGGAATTAGTGTGACATTATTGTCAATATCACTGCGTTTTTATTCCTTCCATTGTTTCGGCTCTCAGTATACATACATACATAATATCTCAAACTTTGATATCAAGGATATTTTTTATTCTTATTTTTAATTTTTAAAATACCTGGTTGTGTGTTATGTCTATTTGCTCGGTAATATTTTGTTTAACAAAAAGAAAATCATAACTAAACTTACATATTACTTTGGCATAACATTTAACTTTATTATAGGCAAAATTTTTCTTCATCCACCCATTTCCCGACGCTCTAATTTAATCACATGGAATATAACATGGAAATAACATTATTATTATAGGATCTTCCACATACTCTGAAAAAAAATCATTATGATCTTTAAAAATAAAAAAAAACTAAAACAAATATTATTAAGTATCTACTTTTGCCTTTTATAGTAAACTAACGACTCACCCTCTTTTCGCTCGGGTTTGTCCCTAGCTTGATTCCCGATACAAATTTTTATCCCCATTTTCACCACCTTAGGGGATGATTTCCGAGATAAAAATTATTCTTCCCAGGGCCTCAAACTATCTTCTTACCAAATTTCATCTAAATCGGTTCAGTAGATTCAGAAATTACCCCCTACAACTTCACAAACTCACAAACTTTACCTCTTTATAATATTAGTATAGACAAGACTGTAATTATTTTATTCTGCCTTATTTCTGTGATTACCTAATAGATCTCTTATTAGTATGACTACTTATATATTTTAAGATAAATACAATTTATCTAACTGTTTAAATTATAATGGTTTTAAAGCATTAATTGATACGTCGATCCTTTTGTGAGGTTATCTAGAGCACTTGACCAATTTTACCGATATACACTTACGTAATGTCTCAAGTCTGTTTTATATATTGCATTAATAAATCGGATTCTGTCAATAATGATAATATAGTATACGTAATCTATACTTCTATATCTACTTATAAATACTAATTAGTCTTTGACCAAAAAGGTACACTATAAAAGTTTTTAATGCGAAAGTTTTTAATTTGAAAATGTAACAGCTGGACGGATTTGGATGAAAAATACACAGGTACATACTATGATCTGAAATAACACATAGGCAAATATTGTTAGACAACTGGTTTATCATATGATATACAAGAAGAATGAAAATCGATTAGTAATTTTCGAAGGTAGCCCAATATTAACGCGCTCGCTTGGGAAACAGAGTGAAGCGGGTTCAAATCCCGGGTCTAACACTTCTGACATTTTCATGTGCGAATCATTTCTAACACGATTACTACTTACGCCTTACGGTGAAGGAATACATTGTGAGGAAACCTGCATGTCTGAGAGAACCTAGCAAGTTTTTGAAAGACATGTGAAGTCCGCCAATCCGCACTTGGCCAGCGTGGTGGAGTATAGCCTGATCCCCCTCGTATTGAAGGGAGGCCCACTCTCAGCAGTGGGATGTTAAAAAGGTCTGCATACACATATATAGAGTCAATAAGACATACAGTTCCGTTCTGAGTTTTTTCGCCAATTATTCTTAAGACTGAGGTATTTCTTACTAAAAATAAGTAGGTACTGGTAGATTTTACGGCGAAGAATAAACGTATTTCTGAAATAAAAACATATTAAGTTAGAGTTAAAAGTTGGTTTAAAAAATAATGTGTAAAATTAATTAACTCATGCTACAATGATTTCGATATTTTTAAAATTGTATTGAAATGACAAAATATTTTATCTCCCCATATATTTTTCTTTTCAATGACATCTAGTCTAAGTAATATAGAAGATATTAAGTACTTATTGAGCTTAACTTATACCTATATTAACTATAAGCTTACTCAATAAATTCATACTAATATTATAAATGTGAAAGTTTGTGAGGATGGATTAGTGGATGTTTGTTACTCTTTCACGCCAAAACG
Source organism: Fabriciana adippe (assembly GCA_905404265.1). Lineage (NCBI taxonomy): Eukaryota > Metazoa > Arthropoda > Insecta > Lepidoptera > Nymphalidae > Fabriciana > Fabriciana adippe. The sequence goes on from FR990009.1 coordinate 8,090,695, forward strand.
GCTAAACGGATCTGGATAAAATTTGGCACAGATATAAATCATACTCTAGAATAGCACGTAGATTACTTTTTATTCCGAAAAAAAGTATAGTTCCCATGGGATAGATTTGTTTTTGTCTAGGGACAAACCCGAAGCGAAGCGAGGGTGAGTCGCTAGTAGGATATATATGAAACACAAAAAGAATTTTCCAAATCAGTCCATACAGAGATTAGCGCGTTCAAAGAAAAACAAACAAACTTCAGCTTTATATGTATATTAATCAATGGCTGGTGATTATTTTTTAAAAAAACATAGTGTTAGCGACCATCATCTAGCTGAGATAAATCGCTAAGTTGACTTTCAATCCTTGCTTTTTCTTTTTAACTACGTCGCAAGAAAAATAGTTTTTAGTTAGATTACAAATAAGAATACATCTATACAGATAAATAAAATTGAAGTGTCTGTTTGTAATATCGAAATACTATTTTCTTATGGAATTATATACGGTACTTATAAGAAAAACACAATTTTTAATATTTTTGTCTGTCTGTCTGTCTGTTTGTTCCGGCTAATCTCCGAAACGGCTGAACCCATTTTAACGGGACTTCCACTGTCAGAAAGCTGATATTATGAGGAGTAACTTAGGCTACTTTTATTTTAGAAAAAGAATTAAGATTTTGCTCAAAAAATATAAAACGTACCTAGAGACGAACCCGAGCGAAGAGAGGGTGAGTCGCTAGTATTATATAAAAACAAATTGACTCTATAATCTTATCTCATTTAATGATTTAGGCGCTCAAAAAATCTAAACTTTTGATTTATTATAAAATACTTGCTTTTAATGCCTATAACTAAACTAGTACCAGCCTTAACTAAGTTTTTGTTGCTCAAACCCTAACTACAAACTGTGTGCCTATAAAAACTTAGATCGCGTTTTTTCTTCCAACATGATCTAGTAACAACTGCGAATATCCTACGTTACCTATATATGTATAAATAGACAGAAATAAAACAAGTCATTACATTTTTTTCTCTGTCTCTGTTTCATCTAGTTCCATGGTGAGTTACGAGACTTGTGTTATGGATACCAGATAGTTGATACACTACACATATATAACTTTAAATACATACATTTATAAATATAAACAACCATGACTAGAGTACAGACATTTGTGCTTATCACACAAATGAATGCCCTCAGCAGGACTCGAACCTGCAACCGCTGGCACAGCAAGTAGGGTCACTACAAACTGAGCCAACATGTCGTCAATGAATATGTAGATGTAAAAATCCAGTTGGATAGAAAGTAACAACGGAAAGAATATCATATCATTTTTCATATAATAACAACGGTTACTATGGCAACCTAATGCAAGCGATTACTATGACAACCGTGACGGTTTTTCGTGACGATTGCTCGTGACGCGATCTTGAATTTTACTGTCAAGCTCGCAGAGAAGTTTCACCTCAAAAACCCTTTAGTATTTACATATATTTATAAAATGATTTTGTAATCGCTGTCAAAAAAATCGTTCAATTTCTATTTCACCACTTATTTTATTGTAAATTCATTAACAATATGTATACATAACGACAGTCCTAATTAGTTTCAAAATAAGGCATAGTAAGGAAACAGTATAAGTTTAGTGTGGTCGTAAAAATTTACGCCAATTTAATGCCTTCACCGGTGATCTCCGCATTAGTTAAGAAAGACCCTTAAGGGTTAGCAAACGTGTTAAATATAAACCATTCATTTATAATACCAGTTAAATTAACTTTTGAAAAATCGAGTTCTAATTTGTCTGATGGCTGATGTCTAGACAATTTTATAGCAGATTATAGTATGATTACAACCTACATTGGTTCATACTGAAACTGAAACGCGTCTTTAGAGTAGAATCTAAGTAGTACGCCTCAATATGCTTTTTTTCTTTTCTTTAAAAGTATGAATTTAAAAGAGTGCCCTGAAAGTTTCAATATAAAATAGAAGCATCCATACATTTATTTTGTTTATTGATCTGTTTCAACTAGAGAATTACTACTGTGTAGAAAACTTAAATTACATTATTAAATAATGTGTATGCGTTTAATTGATCAAATATTTTATACAAGACAATAGCCATATTTAGTCACTGTGCATTTCATCTACATCTATACTAATATTATAAAGAGGAAGGATTTGATTGTTTGTTTGTTTGTTTGTTTGTTTGCACCGTATAGGCTCCGAAACTACTGAACCGATTAAGATGAAATTTGGTAAGAAGATAGTTTGAGACCCTGGAAAGGATATAGGATAGAATTTTTCCCGGAAATCATCCTTAAAAGGGGTGAAAATGGGGATGAAAGTCTGTATGGGGAATCAACCTAGGGACGAACCCGAGCGAAGCGAGGGTGAGTCGCTAGTTAGTAAATATAGGCAGATGGAGTCAATGACAATAGTTATGAAGTTTTACTTTAAATTTTAATTATAAAGACGCAAATTTAAAAAATAAGATATGATCTAAATAAGACATCCCTTAAGACCTTCTTGGCCTTAACCAGCTCCTATAAACATGCCGAGAAAAAGGCATCAATTAAAAAGACCCCACTAGAACTCTAAATCACAGTACGACAGGTTCATTAGAATACATAAATGAATTCTAGTCCTTATTTGCATTTAAATATGGGTCAATTTGTCTTGTCCCATGCCCTGAGATATCGACTATGTAGGAAGACATCACTGTATTATTTAATTAATAAGTTTCTAAATTAACTTAACATGTTTTTCATATTATGAATTTTAATATTATATAGTTTGTTCCGGTTTTGCTCGTCTTTTTAAGTAAGGGTTTTTTATAGATACTAGTTTTCGCCCGTGGCTACGATCATGCGATAAGCGTCGTGGTTATAAAAGATACCTAAATCTTTGTCCGTCGGCATCATGCAATCTATGTAACAAACAGACAGACAGAGTAACTTTCAGATTTATAATATTAGTATAGTTAAATGGATAGGATATTTAAGATATAAATTATTTAAGTTACTGCTAAAGCTGCATGAATTAAATAAGCTACGAGTAGGTACTATTTTTTGTGCTATTAAGTTTCTTTCACCAGTTTTTTTCAAACAAAAATATAATTATTTAATGCTGAATTAAATATTTTGAATTTATATTTGAACTAGCGACTCACCCTCGCTTCGCTTCGGGTTCGTCCCTAGACAAAAACAAATCTATCCCACGGGAAATGTACATTTTTCCGGGATGATATATAGCCTAAAGCCTTCCTCGGTTAACGGGCTATCTCATGCAAAAAAAATTTTTTCAAATTGGATTAGTAGTTCCCGAGATTAGCGTGTTCAACCAAACAAACAAACAAACTCTTCAGCTTTATAATATTACTAGCGACTCACCCTCGCTTCGCTTCGGGTTCATCCCTAGACAAAAACAAATCTATCCCACGGGAACCGTACATTTTTCCGGGATGATATATAGCCTATAGCCTTCCTCAGTTAACGGGCTATCTAATGCAAAAAAAAAATATATATCGGATTAGTAGTTCCCAAGATTAGCGCGTTCAACCAAACAATCAAACAAACTCTTCAGCTTTATAATATTAAGTATAGATTCAGTCCCTTTATTATTTTATCAGATTGAAAAATTTGCACCTAATCGATTAATCTCTTCTAAGTAGGTACTTGCCCTACACCTTTAGTGGACTGTAATTAGGTGCTGAACTATTATTGCGTTTGAATTTAACGTCATTACTTCCATGATAATTGAGGGCTGTACTCGTAAATAAATTACTTGAAGTAAAATAGACACATTATTTAAAACCGCTAATTGTTCCTCACTAAGCTACTTTCAGCATCTATTAAATGAAATTTATACTAATATTATAAATGTGAAAGTTTGTTAGGATGGATGGATGTTTGTTACTCTTTCACGCCAGAACGGCTCAACGGATCTGGATGAAATTTGATGTAGAGATATATTATAGTCTGAAATAGCACATAGGTTACTTTTATCCTGGAAAATTGTACAGTTCCCGTGGGATAGATTTGTTTTTGTCTAGGGAAGAACCCGCAGTGAAGCGAGAGTGAGTCGCTAGTATTTAATAATGATGAAAAAATCACAAAGTAGTAATAAAGCTTACTAAATCCTTTTACTTTTATATATTATCATAAATATTTTTATGATTTTATTTTTATTTTTCCTTCTAACTAGAAAGTAATAATATATAAGAATAAATTATCGCTTACAATATATTTTTCTAGAAGACTAAAAACAATTTAAAAACATGAACTAATCCTTCTAAAAATATTTATAAAAAAATTTCGTTAGTGTAATGTTTTGTGCAAAGCTGTTAAACTTATTCAAATCATCTCTTAGTAAGTAGTCGTAGAAATTGAAATGCTTTTACGTGTAACTACAGAGAGATTTATACTATTTCAGCTTATATAGTCTTCGCTTAACCATTAAACATTAATCTCATAAATAACTAACATAATGAAACTAAAATGGTAGCGAATACACAAACAGGAAGGGCAGCCAACGTTCGCTAACTCGAGCTTTCTTTTGCCTCGCGCTTTGAGGAGTACGTTCCTATTTTTGGAGATAGTTTATTATGAATTTAAGTTCAATATTACATGATATGAATAATTCTAACACATTTGATTAAATTATAGATTTGGAAATAAAGGCAAACGAACAGGCAAACATATTTATGTACGTTTTATTCTTATGAATGAACGTCTCGCTAGAATCGAACTCGTAATCGAAGGTATTATAGATAAAAAAAATATTATATTTATAGCTTAAAGAAAATAGTAAAATAAACTGCCCCTAAGCTATGTTTGAAAATTAAGCCAGTATAGAGATAGATTGTAAAAAATGTCCGAACGCACATGTGCGCGAGCGCATGTTTTCGTCTTATTTTTCGCAGTTCATTCCCCTCGGGGGTATTCGCGTTCGTTATTTTTTCTTTCTTTTTCTCTTAGCGCTTTGTTGCGCTAGGTCGCGTGGGACGATGATTTAGTTTAGAGCAATCTTACAGAATTTCTAACATTTAGTTTTATTTTATTACTGTGATGCCTGCGGGTTGCTTGGGATTATGATTTGTAATAGTTTATTCTGAACGCTGTTTCTAAATGATCATATAATATCACTCGAGATATATGAGCAGAATTCAAATGTTTTACTAGTTATTAAAGTCTGAAGGAAATGAAGTATATAATTTAATATTTTCATTCAATAAAAACATTTTATTTACTCTTACTATTATAACTATGCAAAAACCATAAGGACACGGTTTTTGAATCAAAATTAGTGTAGACGTGCTTAAATAAAAGTTACTACTTAAAAAAAGGTTTTATTCATTTTATTAGATGGATCAAAGTCGTGATGTATTCATTACTAGCAACTCACCTTCGCTCCGCTCGGGTTTGTCCCTATGTACGGTACGTTTTAACGGTTAGAATAGATTTCTCAAAAATGAGACATTTTGCCGCAGTAACCAGCTGTCATCATACCAAATTTCATCAAAATCTGTCCAGTGGTTTTCTCGTGATGCGTTCCCAGACAGACAGATAGACAGATAGAAATTCTAAGACAATTTCAAAAAGATTTTCAAAAAAATATTTTATGTACAAATTCAACTCAGTTAGAATTTTATGTATAGAAGAAGAAGATGATAACTCATAACCCTTATAAAAACTTAAAGGCTTTAATATTTCTTTTAAAATATATGCATCAAAATCGTCATGGTTCAGTACCAGAAGATTTGAGTTTATAAAATGAACTGATATTACAGCGGCAAAGTATGAAAAACAAAAACGACATATTTTTGATTACTCCTTCATACTAATGTTCGCCAGTGGCCATATACATTACTGAAAATTTAGGAAAACATAAATGAATTAAATTTACCTATCTATTTAAAAAAAACAGTAACTTTATTTTTTTTAAATTGATATAATCCATATCACCATAAAAACACCATATTTAATATGGTTTATGGGGGTGGTGTTTGTATGCCTAACAAAAACTTGTAAAAAATGTGTAACCCTAACGTGATTCATGTTTTAAATTTATAACAACATATTTCTTTTGAAACACGTTCTAATAATTTATTTTATTTTATTTATTTAATCATTCATATTCAACCAGATTGATATTTTTTATTTGCCTATGCTATTTTACGATCTATTCCCAATAAACTAGGAGGTGTAATTGCCTTAATTATAATATCAATTTTAATTTTAATTATTTTACCTTTTACATTTAATAAAAAATCAATGAATTCAATTTTACCCTATTAATCAAATATTATTTTGATCTATAATTGTAACTATTAATGAAAGATTTGATGAAATATAAACTGTCTCTAAATTATTAATAAAAATTATTTTTTTAGTTAAAAAGCTAAAATTTATTTAAAAGACGAGAAGACCCTATAGAGTTTTATAATATTAATATTTAAAATTAAGTATATAATTATAAGTTAAAATTATTAATATTATTTTGTTGAATATAATTAATCTATACATTTGTAGCATACCTTTGTTAATTGTATTAAGTATGATTAACTTATAAGGAATGTCGTAGGTTCATATACCCGAAATCTATACTAAATTTTAGTCCAGTAACTTTGACACCTTCACGATTATTTTAGATTGACGTTTATGAAAATGATTATGTTGACTCATATTTGTTCAATTTCAAATATTTTATTGATTATTAACTGAAATCTAACGTGTAATATATTTATTGGTATGGCTTGATTTAATAGCTGTATAAGTAAAAGGCAATGGTAGTTAGTGGAGCGGGTTCAAATCCCGGGTCTCACATCTCTGATATTTTCATGTGCGAGTCATTTCTAACATGATTACCACTTGCCTTACAATAAAGGAAAACATCGTGAGGAAAATTGCATGTCTGAGAAAATCTAGCAAGTTTTCGAAAGACATGTATGACATCTAGCTAGCATTATTATTTAATATTTATTTATAACCTTGTTTTAATTTTTTTATACACACACTTAATTAACATGTTAGTATAATTTACTTTAATTTTAAAGTTATTTTTTAATCCTTTATTTTTATTAATTTTATTTTTTCTTTTACATTAGCAGTGCACGCGTTTATTTTGTTAGTGTTATTGACATACTGATAGAACTTGTGATTTACAATGAAGTTAAAATGTTTTGTTTGTTATATTGTTAGTTTTCCTTATAAATTAAAACAAATGTTATTGGGTTTTGGAAAAATCTTGGCTAGGTATGTATACTTGTACTATATCTTCTATGTCTTATCTGAATAAGACCGGCATTCGTTATCACTATTATACTATATGTTATACTATTGTATTTACAACTAGCGACTCACCAGCTCTGTTAGAAATAAAATTTGCCAAAAAGTGGCGCTGCCTGTAATATCTATACAGATAAATAAAACTGAAGTGTCTGTTTGTAATGTCAAAATAACAGCTTTATACTAAATGTATATGGAATTATATACGGTACTTATAAGAAAAACACGAATTTATAATTTTTGTCTGTCTGCCTGTTTGTTCCGGCTAATCTCCGAAACGGCTGGACCAATTTTAACGGGACTTTCACTAGCAGATATCTGATATTAGAAGGAGTAACTTAGGCTATTTTTATTTTAAAAAAAGAATTTAGGTTTCGCTCAAAAAAATTAAAACGTACCTAGGGACGAACTCGAGCGAAGCGAAGGTAAGTCGCTAGTAGAACCATAAACTAGAACCAAATAAATTCATTACAACAATCAAGTCGTGTAAAGGCTATTATATTAAATTAATAGTATCTGAACGCTTATCGCTACACTACTTTGCAGTATTCTAACCAGTACTAAGCTATTTTCTTTAAAATGATTAATGTAATATGACAACAGCATATACCTACATATAATTATGTATGATAATAGAGAATCAGTATATTGTTTTCCATTTATAAACTGACTTTTTAAATGATTTTTCGCGATTTTATTTTATCTTTATTCACAAAAATACCAAAAATAAAAAAAAATCTATACGTATAATGAAATTCTGAGTCGAATCTGTAAATTAAATATTTTTTGAAAAATCTCAGTGAAATAGTAATTATTATCGACACAGAGGACGAATCTATAGTTTTTAAAATTTTTGATCTATCTTTCTTTCTGTCTGGGAACGCAACACGAGAAAACCACAGGACAGATTTTGATGGGTGTTAAAATAGCTGGTTATCCAGGTCAATATAGGATACTTTTTTATATAATAACTATACTACGGGACTTAACGCGTGAATAAGTGGCTATATACCTTGTTCCCGACGTTTCGACGGGGTTGCACCAGCCGTGGTCACGGGCTTATTAGGATTTATTGTCCGAGCTCATCATATACCTATTCATAGTTGGTATATATATTGATACTCGAGCTTATTTTACTTCTGCAACTATAATAATTATTGTAGTTTCAACAGGAATTAAAATTTTTAGATGACTAGCAACTCTTCATGGAACTCAAATTAATTATAGCCCATCAATATTATGAAGATTAGGATTTATTTTATTATTTACAGTAGGAGGATTAACAGTCTCTAGTTTTAAATAAAACTATCTTTATTTTGTCGCGAATTTATTTCGATTTATGGTTCCCGACGCTTTATTAGCAATCTATTTGCCAGTTGAAAGTCCTGTCAAAATCAGTCTAGCCGAACAGAAACAGACAAAGAGAAAAACAGACAAAAATTAAATAAAATGTGTTTTTTTAATAAATTTTATTTATCTCTATAGATTAATTTCACAACTTCAGTGACTTTTATCTTAGAAAAATACCTGTATGAATAATTAAGTCTTTAACAAAATAGACACATTTGCTAAGCAAAATTATGGGTAATTTCGTTAACGATTCACAATAATATATTATAGTGCATATAGTATTGTATAATATGATTTATTGTTTTTGTAAAGCTATTACTTTCGCTATAACGAAGCCTTAATTGCTGGTAACTTTATAGCCGTTACTCTATTTTCTAATTATCGGTAGAGGTCGCTGCGCGTGCGCAGATACGTTTTATTGTAATTTCTTTGATGTTTCTAATACAAATCTTATCTATACTATCTATAGTAATGTGAAATTAAATGAATGAAATTTGTGAGTATGGATGTAAGGATGTTTGTTACTCTTTCACGCCAGAACAGCTGCACGGATCTGGATGAAATTTGGCACAGAAATTAGATTATAGTCTGGATAATAACACAAAGGCCCTTTATCCCGGAAAATGTACGGTTCCCGTGGGATAGGTTTGTTTTTGTTTTCCTAGAGGCGAAGCCGAAAGAAGCGAGGGTGAGCCTTTAGTTAATATACTAAATGCGAAAGTTTGACAGGATGTATGAATGTCTGGATGTCTGGATGTATAGATGTATGGATGTTTGTTACTCTTTCACGCAAAAAGTAATGAATGGATTTTAATGAAACTTTACAATAATATAGCTCATACACCAGAATAACAAATAGACTACTTTTTATCCCCCAAAAATGTACGATTCCCGTGGGATAGATATGTTTATGTTTTTCTAGATGTGAGCCCGAGCGAAGCGAGAATGAACCGCTAGTTAATAAAAAACTTGCGACTTACTCTCGCTTCACTCGGGTGCGTCCGGGTCTAGGTATGCAGATTTGTTCAGAATTCCATAGGTTTTAATTTTTTACATTGAACCCTGATTCTTTTTCTTAACTAAAAGTAGCCTAAGTTAGTCCTTATAATATCAGCTATCTGCCAGTGGAAGTGAAGATATGTATCTAAAATATTATATTATATATAACTATTTATAAGTAGCAAAAACGAAACTGTTTTTTTTTTTAATTATAAACAAAACTTTAATGTATAGGTATTAGATATATAAAAATAAATAAATACTTACAAAAATATATCGCATAATTTCCGTAATATAAACGTTATTATAAAAATTCCTAGTAATTTTTCACCTGTGAAAGATAAACTTGTCTTAATTAGTCTGCTTCCTCATTAATCTAAGCCTGTGAGGCGAACAGCGTCCTGTTAGGTCATTGACACCAGCTCACTTTCTGAAAGGATATAACATTTTTAATAAAACTTTAGTAATATAACCGGATATTTACTAAAAAAATATGCTTTTCAAAGCACACATCGTATGACATTTTTGGAATTTATTGAATACTAGCGACTCACCCTCGCTTCGCTCGGGTTCGTCCCTAGGTTACGTTTCACTGCTGAACTGAGCTAAACGTTTATAAGTCAGCCTGTGAGTCGCGAGTAGTGAATAAAAATAGTAATTGCGAGTGTACCTTAGGTGATAGACATATAATATTGCGAACTTCCCTGTATAACTTTTTAAGACCTACAATTTTCTAGTACATTGTTTTGATGTATCTCTTAAGGTTCAGCCAGCGTTAGCCATATAAACTTCTAAGGACGACTCGATAGAACCAGTCATTGCGTTTTCCCGCGGGAACGAAAAATGTGCCTGTAGTAAAAGGTATCCTAAATGTTGACTCGAGTGATAAGCTATCACTATACAAAATTTAATTGAAATCGGTTCAGTACTTTTTGCGTGAAACGCGCACATCGATTTAACTATGTTAGTTTTGCTATAGGTATAGATAAGAATAGGTATTGCGAGTGTACCTTGAGAGATAGACATATACTGTTGTAGATATTTCTGTTGGCCTTTTCAAGATCTACAATTTTTTAGTACATTGTTTTCATGTATGTCTTTAGGTTTAGCCAGCGGAGGGTTCCTAAGGAGGACTCGATAAAACCAGTTATTGCGATTTCCCGCGGGAAACAAAGATTTTCCAAAAGTAAAAGTTATCCTAAATGTTGACCCGAGTAATAAGTTATCAGTTCACAAAATTTCGTTGAAATCGGTTCATTACTTTTTGCGTGAAACGCGTACAGACAAACAGACAAACAGACAAACAGACAAAAAGACAAACAGACAAACAGACAAACAGACAAACAGACAAAAAAATTAATAACTATTGTTTTGGGGTCTATATCGTATACATAATACGTTACAGTCATTGTTTTTAAAAAATATTTCATGTACAGATTTCGCTAAGTTACTGCTTTATTATAGTATAGATATAGGATTCGTCCCTAGTTATGTTTTAACGGTTAGTATAGATTTGTCAGAGATGAGATATTTATCCTCAGTAAAAAGTACCCTATGGTGACTCGGATAACCAGCTATTATCATACCAAATTTCACTAAAATCTGTCCAGTGATCAATCCAATCAACCTGTAAAATCATCCAGTGAAAATCCTGCTATATGTCATTTTGAATATAAATAATAAACCAAAAATCACATTCTTTCTAAATACAATATCGCAGTAATGAATATATATATGTATATATATATATATATATATATATATATATATATATATATATATATATATATTTATTTATTTATTTATTTATAATTTTTAAAGTACGTGCTTACTTTTTTATACCTATGTATGTACATAGGTACAATAGTACCATACAATAGTTCATTCTATACTAACCGTGAAAATGTATCTAGGGACGAACGTGAGCGAAGCGAGCGTGAATCGCTAGTCTAATATATATTTTTCCACGAAGACCAGTCCAAGTAAGAGTGCCCGTTAGGCTATATCTACTCCAATTACCGGGGGTCGCGTATGCAAGATATATCTTTTTACGGCGCGCGCGCGATTAGAGAATTCATTTATTAATTGACTGCTGTAATTAAAGCGATTTCAGTCTTCCGCATGATAAAACTTTGCACAATTTTATAGTTAATTATTGAGAGATTAATTTACTTGGGTGATATATTACTAAGAGGATAGCTAATTCCTTTTCTCAATCAAATTTCCAATAATAGTACATAGTAAGTTTTAAGCGGGATGTAAAACAATGTAATATTTTAAGGCAATGGTTGGACTTAATGCCAAGCATTAAAAATATATGAATACTAGCGACTCACCCTCGCTTCGCTCGGGTTTGTCTCTGGCTTGCTTCCCAATACAAACTTTTTACCCCATTTTCACCCCCTTAAGGGATGATTTCCGGGATAAAAAGTATTCTATGTCCTTTCGAGGGTTGCAAACTATAGTTTTACCAAATTTCATCTAAATCGGTTCAGTAGATCCAAAGATTACCCTCTATAACGTCACAAACTCACAAACTTTACCTCTTTATAATATTAGTATATATTTAATAGTATTAGTACTTTTTATATAATTTAGATAACTGTTTGATTTTTAAGTAAATGCATTTTTTGATATTTTTTTTATTTAACTAGTTTAAGTTTGTGGCTTCGCTCGTGTTACATATCGATAAGATAAAATTAGATTCATAATGGACTTTGCTGTTGAAGAATAGTGTAGTTGCTTCTTCAGAAGTTTTCTCTTACATACAAACACACAAATTTTTCTTTTTTATACTCTTGATAGTGGTAGACGAAAGTTGAGATAATAGTACTTACCAATATATAATAGAAAAAAATACTATAATGCTTTCTAGACATGTAGTATAAGCATACATATATAGTACATTAAAATCTTTTTGCGATCATGAAACATTCAAAATTATTTTAGGCATAAGCAAACCAAGGATGAGGCGCTAGTATGGTAATAATCAAAAATTAAATAATTAAAATGATATTAATACCGTTTCATGGCAAGCTGATTTAATGATTAAGCCGGAGCTGCCTGTATAGCTATACCTTTCTAAGGATATATCTGCCTATCTATAGTTTTCAAACACTTAGAAATAAAAAGAATCTTCTTTTTTAATATACCTATATCTATTTTATGTTATACTTCTTTTGGGACGTTTGGAAAAAAATATGAGAGTAAAATTTTTACGATGCGCGCGCACACCGACAGCCAAAAAGCGACATGATGAAGTTAGCTGATAACCGTTTGTTGCCATGGTAACTGTAGTGATTGTTTGACAAATGATATATAATATTAAATTGCTTCCTTAAATGATTTTCTATACATATATGATTGTAATATGCCTTCTTTAATTATTTTATTAATTTATCATTCCTTTTACAAACAGAGAGTTGTGACATACGGGATGAAATCTTTAGCTATTTTTGTTCTGTTACGCCAAAGAAGTATAACATCTTACGTGCGTACATAAATACACACACACGTTCATTTAACTTAAGACTACTAGCACTACACTCCTATAAGTACATATATAGGTACCTACTACTACCTATAGGTTTCATATAGGTAATATTATAACACAAAATAAATCAATAGTATCTTCCGCCTCATTTTTTATTATGTCTTTTTCCATTTACGCGTATTTGGTTACATTATCTTATAACGTCGTTTATACATTTTACTGCACTATATAATTTAAAAGTGACTTTTACTGTCTTAGATTTTATTTGCCAATAAAACTACTCGTGAGGATCTTTCTACTGCTTCATTCTTCTGTTTTGCAGATGATTATGATTTTAATAACCTTATATAAGTATTTTTGTTATTATTGATTAACTTTTCTAAGTAAATCTTTGCTATAAGCTAATATTAAATGAAAAATATTTGATTTCATAAGATTAAAAGTAGCTCATGTACTCTTTATCTAATTAAATATTTCTATATAGATCATTAAAGAAAAAGGCAAAATAAATAACACTTTTTTAATCTAAATAACTAAACTGAATAATTTTTAGAAACAAAATTAAAATTTTTGGTATACTCATTACTAAATAAGAAAAAAAAACTTACTGCTATAAGAACACTAACATTTTAAATAGTTTACGATATTCATAGACGTTATATTCTAGTCAGGTTATACTTCGAGCATCTAGGCAGATAGCTTTATCTAGACTCTCACAAAGACACCCTGTTGTACACACTGTGATAACGATATAGCAAATAATAAATACTCGTCGGTCATACAGTTTATTTATAAGATACTTTATTCATAGTCAAGGGTCCATTTTATGTTTTTACTTAATTATTATAGAAAATTATTCGAAATACTGTAAATCTTGTTGTAAAAGTTTCCTCAATGGTCGATTCAATGATCATTACTAAGCCTAAGTTGTCCGTCTGTCTGTTAATAAGGGGCACTACTAAAGAGAGTATATTTTTTATAAGTTACACGATATCTTCGCCAAATATGAACCGATATTTTTAAAGTAAAACTTCTTTACGCACGCTTGATTTGGGCGGTAAGCTGGTGAATGCGTTACGAAAAAATGTAAGTACATTTTTTGCCATGGTAACCGTTGTTATTGTCTGACAAATGATATATAATATTATATTCTTTCCTTAAATTATATTCTATAAACATATGATTGTAATATGCCTAATATGCGTTATTTTTAGTATCTCACCTATCCCAATTATTTAAAATATAAATTAAATTTCATAAAGAGTACCGATAACCTACAGAAGTTTTACTTCTTGCGCGTGTACACATTCATACACACACTCTTTAATTTATTTATAAGATACACGATATATTTGCCAAATATGAACCGATATTTTTTTTGAATAGGATCTCAAGAAGAAGAAAAAATATTTAAGACATTTTACTGCTTATAGTGAAATAAGCACTTTAAAGTGATTTTAAAGTCAGTGTACCTTTCTAATTTTATTACAAAAAATACAAGAAATTTTAATGAACGCTTCATAATCATTGGTTTGTTCATTGCAACTTGTATACTTTCAATCTTATAAGTATTATTTTTTTTACTTATAGGTACTTAATATTATAAAGTGGCAGAGTTTGTTTGTTTGTGTTTTGTTTGTTTGTTGGTTTGAACGCCCTAATCTCAGGAACTACAGACCAGATTTGAAAGATTCTTTTTGCATTAGATAGGCCGTTTATTGGGAAGGCTATAGGTTATATATCATTTAATAAATAGTCTATTTATTCCATACTAACCGCTAAAACAAAAGTGAATCACTAATACAACTTATATAATGTTGAAACAACACTTTCAATGTATACAACAAATTTTAAATATATACATGTATGTGAACTATAAATACGGTCAAGAAGCTTTTTTCTGCGCGTCCGGACGGGGTTATCGCGGAAAAGTTGAGAATTTTTCAAAATTTTATCTACGTACGTAGCACTAGTGATAACGCACACATGCATAGCAGCTAGTGATGTGCATTGCAAGTGCAGTCTACTGACTTGGGTGGGCTCTTAGTCTTGAAATATCGGTGAGTAATATACTATATTGTTCTTGAAGAAAATTTTAATTTCTAATATTTCTTAAATCTTTAATCCTTAATTTTGGTAATCAGTAGCGTTATAAATAATCTCTGTTGAGAAAAATATTAATTTTATTTATGTGAAACTAGCGACTCACCCTCGCTTCGCTCGGGTTCGTCCCTAGCTTGGATATAGTAACATGGATATATGAACATAGAAAAAATAAATTAGCCGAATTGGTCCAGCCATTTTTGAGTTATGCGCTTACCAACATTCATTTTTATTTATATAGATATGGTAAAACATATTTAATTTATTTAGGGTAATGTACCTACTCTATTGATAAAGCAAATCTATACATATAATAAAGTTCTAACTGAGTCGAACCTGTACATTAAATATTTTTTGGAAAAACTTATTAAAATGGTCATTATTATCGATACAAAGGCTGAATCTATAGTTTTTAGAATCTTTGTTTGTCTGTTTGGTAACGTATCACGAGAAAACTACTGGATAGAATTTGATGAAATTTGGTATGACGATATTTATTATTTTAATTTAATCACAGTATTTGCTGAGGAAATATCTCAGCAAAAATATTTACAGACTATAATTAAGACAGTACTGTCTCTTCCCTAATAGCCAATAAAGTAGTCCAAGAAGTTGGAAGCGCATTCCTTAACGACGTATATCGAAGTTAACTGTATATTAATTTAAATCATATCCATATATAGTTATAGTTTAAAACAGATCATCGTTAAAGTGATTTTAGATGTTTTATTATACTAAATAGTGCATTTTTTCGTTAGAAAAAAGATAATGAACAGTGTGTTTTAAATGGAAATTTTATAAGTTGTCGCGGCGCGGGTCGGTTGTTTTTTCACGTGTAAGGTAAGTTTCCATTATTACGCAATTCATTTATTTTTTTTCTTTAAATATTTTTGGATGTCCTTGAACTATAAGTATAATTATTATGATTAAGAATGCTATTTTATTAACCAACTTGATAAATTTGCTATTGCGCATATTTTTTACTAGAACACGTAGAAGTTTAAAAAATCTATTTATTGAGAGAAAAAAATCCTTTAAGATTTTAATACAGTTATGTACATTAAACAATATATAATTAAAAATATAATATAATATGAACATTAATATAAAAACTTTTTTATCCCTATACGTAATTACATATCGATTACTTTGTAATATCTATATCATTTAAAAAAAGTGCTTAAAAAATACATAATTTTTTTAATGGTCGCTAACATGAACGTCTTATTAGATTTTAGTCAGAATCTAACTAGATTTTTTTATTTTATGTTAGTTTAACTATTCTTCCATAGATGTCACTGTAATCAGGTTTTTATTTTCCTTATCGCTTACATTTTATTATCAAATGTGTTTACATCTTCAAAGATAATATGGTTTTATAATCTTTTGCATTTTAATTGTTGATATGTATTTTAAACAAATAGCTATTAAATTATATTTGTTTGCGATTCTTATTTATATTATACATGAAATAGTGGCATTTTTTTATTTTTCTTCTCTCCAAGTTACTTATTTTTAAGTCTATATTTTTCTTTTGTTATTACATATTTCTTCTTAAATAATGTTTTCAATATAGAAAATATTCATAATAATTTATAGTTATTAAAATATGGACGTACTTATAATATGGGTTCATAGTATTATATATGATGTATACACACATATTTTATGTACAAAGTTTATATTAATACTACTGCTATATACTAAAATTATTATATAAATAAAAACCACGCGAACATCTTGTAGGAAATTCGATACATAAAAGAATGTAACAAAACACATAATATTTATTATTCACAACATGATTGAAACACGGCAACACTAAATTAAAACCCACATAAATTACAGAGTAAATTATGCAGCGTTAACAGCTTTTAAAAGGTTATAATCTTAAATAATTTGTCGGTTGAACGGTGTAATTGTCACAAAAAACTCACCCCACGTCACAGAACGTGAATGGAATAAAAAAACGTCGTAAAAAAACTAGGGCGGCACGCGCCAATTAAGTCGTTCTTTTTTCAAACAAGTTTTTTTTTTCTTTTTTCATTGGTCGACCTAATGGTATAGGGCGGTTTTTTGTGCCAGTTCTTTTTTCTAAACAAACGTGTCAAGATTAACTTCCTTTTTTATTTTTTTTTAAACGTTTAGAGCGGTGGGCTTTGACACGCAATATTTGGACAGGGTGCATCTTTTTTGCTCCTTTTTTTATCTGTAAACGTTTTGGAAATGATACTTGGCTCCTGTTTAACGGTTGATTTGAGAGGGAGACGTTTTTTGCTTTTTCTTTCATTTGTATTTATGAATAAATTTCAATTAACTACTTTTTACGTGCGGAAGATATTAATTTAATATATTATTTATGAAGGATTATATCCGGTTTAAAAGGTTTTAGTTTCCTATAGCAAATGGTATTAAACATGTTTTCAATGTTGTGTTACTTTTTGCTAATAAAAGCATACACGTAAATATTATATACGTTCTATTTTTTTTTTTTTGTAAAAATAATTTATAAAAAGGAATTAAATTCAACTACTATTATCTAAATATTTTTAATATTATTAAAAAAAACACAAAATAACCCTCTCAATAGTAAATATATGTATGTACCTACTTATAATTTAACAAAAAGTCTGTTTTTACGCTACAAATACAAAAATCCAACTCGTGTAAGTCAATATTAAAGTGAACTGGCATGAATAAAAAATAAATATTGGTTTGGATATTAAAAATTCCGTTTGCCGGGTATCGATCCCACGGACTGTTTCCACAGTGTATCACTTGTCACGGAATTGTACCATCAATAACGTTTTACATTCACCGGTTCAAGCGGGCTAAGTGTGGAGAGAGCTTCTTTTTTTAAAATGTGTTGTAAAAAATCATATTGAATTATAAAATACTATATTCGCCCATGGTGAATTACATCGATAAAAGTTATCTATGTCCAGTAATAACTAAGTAATAATATATCTTTCGTAAGAATACCTTTAGGCTTAATTGGTTCTTACTCGACGATAAAACTTTAATTTTTCCTTATTTTAATGTTAAATCTCATTAAAATTTGATATTTTCAAACGGTAAAATCTAAATTCATTAGCGTTTAATAGTTAACATTAATATACTTCTCGGATATGTGCTCAGTCTATTTTATATGATCATTATTCTCAGGCAAGACTAGTCTAGCTTGACCTGGAAGAGAATTTTCACAAATTGAGGGTGAGGTGTAATACTATTAAAAAAAAAGTTTTTTAAAGTTGTACTTCATTTAGGACGTTTGGAAAAAATTATGAGAGTAATTTTTAAGATGCGCGCGCACACCGACAGCCAAAAAGCGACATGATGAAGTTAGCTGATAGCTGATTGTTGCCATGGTAACCGTTGTTATAGTCTGACAAATGATATATAATATTATATTTTTTCCTTAAATGATATTCTATAAATATATGATTGTAATATGCCTCATAATATGCTTTGTTTAACTATTTTATTAATTTATCATTCCTTTTACAAACATAGAGTTATAACATAGGAGATGAAATATTTAGCTATTTTTGTTCTTAAAAAAATTAAAGAGTTCTTAAAGAAGTATAACTTCATACATGCGTACATAAATAGTAGGTACACACACACGTTTTTAATTTTACTTTATATATTAAAATAATATTTCTTATAATATAAATGTGCATTAAAGTTCCATTTTTAATATCACTAGTAATTCTAGAGATTAGCACGTTTACATGCAAAAAACAAACTCTACAGCTTTATAATATAAAATATGTACATATAAGTATATCTAATCACTCTCCATACTTTTTATCAACCCCATTCATTTCTTCCAAAAATCATTAAAAATAGGTCGCGGTGCGTGATCGCGCCGCCATTAGCCCTCTTACTAATAACTTTTTCATTTCCCTTCACTATAGTTCATACTATTTTGTTTACATAAATTATTATATAAAGTTATATCTTGTATATAAACAATGAAGCATTGTTTTCTAATAATATTTTAAGGAAATAAAGTGAAAACCTTGACATTTATATCTACAAAGTAATATAATTTCAAAATAAGGATAATTAAATATTGCCTGCTGAACTAAATCGTGTAAATTCTTTTTATATCATCAAGGATACAACTAAGTATCAATATTAAAAAATCATAGTAACAATTTAACTTAAATGGCGCATACACTTTAAATTATTTTACCGATTAAGTAGTAGTTATTGAACTGCTATTAGTGAATTTTTATTAGGATTATTAAAAAAGTATACCTACTTTAACGTACCTACCTACGTATTTAAAAAAAAGTATTATAAGAATCAGTTTAGTATTGTAATGGAAAAAACATTTTTTTTTTTACGTTATTTTTTACTTTTCAGTGTTTTTTTTGAAGTCGGTTTAATTTTTTTTATGATTTTTTTATTTTGTAAATTTCGTTTTTAAGTAAAAACTGAAATAATTTTTGTAATCAGTTGTAATTACAAAACTGTTTTCGTTTTAGTTACACGTTATTATAGTCTATATCATAAAAACTACTGAACTGATTTTGATGAAATCTTTACTATTCCCTAATTTGAAATAAATATAAGCAAATAAAAGGAATGATCACGATTTGATTACTAGTTTCGGAGAAATGCGTGGACAAAAATACATACATACACTTACAAAATTTTGTATATTTGTTTGGAAGCCATAACAGATTATCATCTGTGAATATTTTTCAGTTCCAAAATTATTCCAGACATATGTGTCGAATCGGTAACCTCCCTTCCTTTTGAAGTCGGTTAAAAAATACTGTGTAACATACATACCTACCTACACGTAAAGAAAATCCTCTGTACACTTTGGTTTCGAAGTCACTCAACAAAAACGGCATCAACTTTATTTTAAAAAGGCTGCTTTACTACAAACCTACTAACAAAAAGGCTTTTTTTATATTAGTTGTTTAGGCTTTAGTACTGTGATCTCCATAATAGATAGTTAGCCATTTTAAAATGATACACAATTTTTTTTGTATCCAAAAATAGATCATAAAATATAAAAAATGTATGGATAGGAATTTCCATACATATATGTCGGTATGTATGTAGGTCAGTACGTCAGAACTCAGTCATGTCTAAAAATATTGTAGATATTATTTTCAATAGGTGTTTGGTAGCAGTGTAACACTTTGTCGTTACTAAAACACATTTGTTCACGTCACTTTAAATTGAATATTTTATTCGATTTCATAAATGGGGGAATAATGTACAGACAAACAATGTTGGATCTCTCTGATATATCTAAGTGTCTAAATTAGTATTTTTTAATAAATACACATACCTATACTAATATTATAAATGCGAAAGTTTGTGAAGATGTCTGGATGTTTGTTATTTTTTCACGTAAAAACTACTACAAGGATTTTCATGAAACTTTACAGTAATATAGCTCATATATCAGAATAATACATAGGCTACTTTTCATCCCGGACAAATGTATGGTTCCCGTGGGATAGATTTGTTTTTGTTTTTCTATAGGCGATTTCAAGCAATGGTGAGCCGCTAGTTTATTATGAAAGGTTGGTAGGTAATAGAATATCACTTTATTTTTAAGTTGTAATTAGGTATTTCCCTTTTTTTTCACGTTGCCCAAAGGTTATCTTGACGACTTCACACATTTTTTTGTTACATACACATTTATATTTTGTATTTGTTATAATATTATTTATCCAAATACTAAATGAAATGACACAAAAGCATAAAACGAATCATAAATACAAATATATACCTAATAATATCTATCAACCAAAAAAAAAAACTGAAAACAAATGTTCATCGATGGATACAACATTATATCGTTCACTATATATTATATCGTTCTAGAAAGTACAGGGAAACACTAAATCATAATAACGACCTACACTATGCTAATATTTAAGTATTTATTTTTTGCGATATTATGTACTATGTTCTAATATCACAAATTAATGTACTGGGAGCTATAGGCTGTAAGCAGTCTAGCCTATGTCAGGTTTAAGATCATTTATTTCTCAAAAGAATATTACAATTCACTTAAATGAGAAATCACATTAGCTAAAGCTTAACTTAACATTTTATTGGTTACATCGAAAATTCACAGGCAAGACAAGTAACAAGTAGAGGGTAAGATTAAAAAATGTATACACAGGTTAACTATGTCTAGTAAACAAACGAACAAACAAACTTTTCCATTTATACTATTAGTAATATATAGATAACTAGCGACTCACCCTCGCTTTGCTTCGGGTTCGTTCCTAGACAAAAAAAACTATCCCACGGGAACCGTACATTTTTCCAGGATGATATATAGCCTATAGCCTTCCTCAGTTAATGGGCTATCTAATGCAAAAAGAATTTTTCAAATCGGATTAGTAGTTTCTGAGATTAGCGCGTTCAACCAAACAAACAAACAAACAAACTCTGCTGCTTTATAATATTAGTATAGATTTCAGTTCCTAGGATAAGTTATATCACAGAAACGACGCTACCACTACAATAAAATAGTAAAACGACAACACAAAACATTTAAACACTTATCTAAATCTAAGATATTCTCACGTTGCAAGCAAAAACTTCAAAATTCATTATAACAAAACATCTTTTATCAACAATATCTGTTCTCAGGAAGACAATGACGTTTCAGACAATACCGGAAAAAACCGGTTGGTGGTAAAATAAAAACAAAAAAGCCCTTGTAAAGATATTTGATACCATTTGCATAAGGGTCAAACGATTATAATTTTTTTTTAATCCGGAACTGATTTGAAAAGCTTTCATGTTGCAATTGTATTGTTTTTTGCGAGCTTTTGATTGATATGTGAGTAAAGCTCCGCAATCCTTGAGCTTTGAATGTTATGAAACTTGAAATAAAAATATTTATTGCTATATACGTATGGATTAACATTTATTTATTTGTTAATTCCTAAACTAATTTAGTCAAATTATACATTTCTTATGTACATATAATAAAATTCTGAGTCGAATCTGTACATAAAGTATTTTTTTGGAAAATCTTATTGCAATAGTCATTATTATATAGAGAGGCTGGATCTATAGTTTTTAAAATTTTTGTCTGTCTGTCTGGGAATGCATCACAAGAGAACCACTGGACAGATTTTGATGAAATTCGGTATGATGATAGCTGGTTACTATTTACATACTAACCGTTAAAACGTACCAAGGGACGAATCGGAGTGGAGCGAGGGCGAGTCGCTAGTTATAAAATAAAATCTTAATTATTCAAATGATGTAACAAATTATCAGACATAATCAACCTTATGGTCAATGCTAATATATCTTTAATTTTTACAGATCACGGAAACACTAAATTAAGGAAATGCTAACCCCCAATCTATCTTTGTACCTACATTATTGTGTAAAATATTTGTTCCAACTTGATCGAGTGCACTACTAAATAATATTATAAAAAACGGTACAAACGCTTTATTACACAATTATTTAAGGTACAAAATGTAATTTTAATATACATAATAATTATGTTAAAAATGAAAATATTAAAATCGATCGATATTTTTATTTTTCTATAAATAAATAATATATATGTTGGGATATTAACACACAGCCCAATCCAGTGCCATGGTAAGCTACGAGACCTGTTTTATAGATACCAGATAGTAGATACACTACACATATATAACTTTAAATACATACACATTATAAATATAAACATTCATGACTAAAGTATAAACATTCATGCTCATCACATAAATGAATGTCCTCAGCGGGACTCGAACCCGCGACCGCTGGCACAGCAAGTACACTACAAACTAAGCCAAACGTGTCATCAAATATATCTATTGTCTTATTCTCCTCAGTACTAAGGCGTTGGCGACCTATTGATAAAGCCATAAGTTTTAGCAAACGAGAGTACCTAATGGTGCTAAATAACTTAAAAAAAATGACTTGATTTATTTCTTTAGCTCGTACAATACAAAAGTTACATGCGGGAAGTAAACGTGTAACAAGCCACAATTGTTAGCAGCTGTCAGACAGCGCAGTGCATACGTTTTTGACCATCTTGTTTTAAATTTACGATTTTAGTATAAAGATAGGTACTAAGTCGATTAAAATATTTTGTTTTGATTTTTGAAATTACAATTATATTAGAGCGAATATAATATTTGTTTAATTTATACTAGCTTGCTAGTTGCAACGTTAAAAAATAACCCATACGATTATCGTCAAATTATCTATGTACAAAAGTTTAGAATTTTTAATAATTTTTGAGGTTTATTACAATAATAATTTATTCTTAACCATGACTAAGTCGGCCAATCTCATTGAGACTAGCCAAGTGTGCAGGAGATATCATACAAGTGCACCCTATATTCGTTTTACTCTTAAATTCCAGTGGGCCGATAATGTAACATGAACAGTGAGATCAGGCGCAGGACCGACAGCTTAACGTGCGCTCCGAGGTACGGGGTTGAAATACTTTAAAAATACTTTGCAACCCCGTTGCGAAAAATTTCTTGAAAGAAAACCCCACTTACTATTTTTGGGTTTCGAATCCGGTACATTCGGATCTATAAAGCTGTCAACGAAAGCACTAAACCAATAAGGTACCTATAACTACTTTATTGGTTTAGTGCTGTGCGATATAACTATCGCGTAAATAACCGTTCATACACTTAATAATATTACAAGAAGTAGTTGTTAAAAATACAGACACATCAACTTTGTTTATGTATATAAAGATATTTTCACTTTTAGTAGGTATTTTATATAACATAACACCATCGTCCTATATTCATACACTAGCGACTCACCCTCCCTAGACAAAAACTAATCTATCCCACGGGAACTGTACATTTTTCCGGAATGATACATAGCCTATAGCCATTCTCAGTTAACGCGTTATCTAATGCAAAAATAATTTTTCATATCGGATTAGTAGTTCCTGAGATTAGCGCGTTCAACCAAA
This sequence comes from Fabriciana adippe, assembly GCA_905404265.1. Lineage (NCBI taxonomy): Eukaryota > Metazoa > Arthropoda > Insecta > Lepidoptera > Nymphalidae > Fabriciana > Fabriciana adippe. The sequence goes on from FR990009.1 coordinate 8,114,865, forward strand.
CAAACAAACAAACAAACAAACTCTTCAGTTTTATAATATTAGTATAGATTTTACATTTACACCATTTATTATGTTAGCAAATTCTCTTGCTCATTTTATTTAGAGTTTTAACCATAAAATGGCATAATCTGCAATCGATATCAACATGCTTAAACAAATCTTGCTTAAATGTTAGTAGTTTACCTACATTTAACTATTTATTGGCTTCAAAGGTCACATTGCTGTGTCGTGTCTAAAAACTGTTACAATTACCAAGTGTGAGAAAAATTTCAAGTTTCAAGTAGACCAATTTGTACTAGAATATATGTACCTTAATATCAAACCTTTCCATCTCATTACTTAATTATGAGGCTAAAGCTATACATTAGCTAACTGAATAAAAATTTAATTCATCTTATAATATTAAATGAGCAATTACATAGTATTACATATATATAAATCTATTTCGCGTATGTATCTTGATAGCCCAGTGGTAACACACTCGCTTGGAAAACCGAGCGAAGCGGGTTCAAATCCCGGGTCTTGCACCTCTGATATTTTTCATTTGTGAATTATTTCCAATGATTACCACTTGTTTTACGGTGAAGGAAAATATCGTAAGGAAACCTGCTCTGAGAGATCAAGTTTTCGGAAGACATGTAAAATCCACCAACCCGCACGTAGCCAGCGTGGTAGATATGGCTTGATTCCCCTTGTACTGAAGCGAGGTCCATGCCCAGTAATGGGACGTTAAAAAAGGGCTGAATACAATGTATGTATCTCGGAAAAGGCTCTACCGATTTCGATAAAATTTTGTATTTAGGTAAGATATTGCTTCTTAAGTTTATCTATATAGGTTTTTTCTGAAAAAAAAATATCTTTACCGAAGAACTCCGAGCCAAGCTTGGTCGCCTTGACCAAGGTACTATTCATCATACGATGAATGTTATCCTAAGAATAACTTTTATAAAAATTAAGATAATTTATACATTTATTGAGATAAATTATGTTATTCCATGACGTTTTCAATTCACCGATAAACATGACACTAACAAATTATTTTCATTAAAATATAGCTGCACTATCCCGAAATAGCTTAGGCTACCTTTTATCATCATATCATGTTAGTATAACTAGGGGCAAAAGCTATTGAGATATAAACTCATACGAGTTCATCCCTTAACCGGGATTTTTAATTTACAATATTATGGTACTTTAAAGAACCATACGTATCTTTTTATTTACGAGTATATTAAAGTAAAATTGAGCCACGATGGTTTTAAATACAGTTTATATATGTATGTAAGTTTAAATTATTGATATATTTAGCACATGTTGATACAACTTTAAAGAAAGCAGAGGAATTCATTAGTCAAAAATTATTTAAGCAGCACCCCTAACAAAGTGTTTTACAGTAGAGGAGGCCAAATTTTATGTGACCGGATATTGCTATAACTTGACGCGTCTGTATTTTATTTCTCCATCATATCATAAACTAATAACAGATGGTTAGCTTACATGAAGGGTGCTTACTTCGGATTGGCTTTTTATATTTTTTGATAGTATTCTTCTTCAATACTAATTTAGACACACGAATGCATTTTCAGTGTATACAGTAATCATCATTTAATTATGATAAACCTTAAAAGCTCAAACAAAACCAATATTTTTCTAACTAGATATCTACCTAGTCTCTCCCATGGCACGATTGCTGTCAAGCATTCGAAACATCGGGTACTAAATGTAAATAAATCCGCGAAAAAATCGGAAAAAATAGTTTTTTTTTTAAATGTCAAATATTCGATTAAAGTTTTTCTTTTTTATCTAAGTAGGCTGTATGCGAACAGATCATTTTGTTTATTTTTGTCGGACTTAGCTAGTTTTTTATTAATTAAGTTTATATGATTCCATATATATATGGGCTGAGTTAAATTATTTATTATAGGTACGACCGTCGTGACATTTACGTATCGACTTTACTTAACTACCAATATATATTTTAGTTCGCTGTTCTGTTCGCGTAATTCATTGTTCAAGCTTTTACAGTTCACGTATAGATTTACTATGAAGCTTTCTTTTTTTGAGGTAAGGGTGGATAATGGATATATCTAATAAAAAGTATTCATATAAAATTTAACAATAGATACATCAAACACAAAATTTTAAACAAAATATATATACTAGAGTTCACCTAGTGGACTAATATGTATTAAAAAATTGTGATATGAATGGAAATTACCTAAAAAAACTAAAAGTTTCCAAGTATTTTGATTGATAACACTAAAGCTCGCCAATAGCTTTTAAACTAAAACAATCGTTTATAAACAGAGAAGAAGGCACTGAAATATTTTATCTTTGCCTGTTTTTTTTAATAAAAATGGGAAGGAAAACTTTATATAAGGTTTGAGTATAACTTTATTTAGGTTTGAGTCTGTACGTAGGGTTTGAATCATAGATTCCTGCAACAACCTAATAATATTCATTTGAACTGAGCTACTGTAATTTAATAATTATTATAATAAAAATAATAAATATTTTTCTACGTTGTATATTTATTAAATCTTTTCATAGATCTATTAATAATAAATTATTTTACGTTAAGGTTATTCGTACATAAGTAGACCGATTTTGTGTACATAAAAGTTAGTAACTTCTGTGTGTTAGTTATAAATAATTTTTTTCATCACTTTTTTTTTATGTTACTGTTCTATTTTGTTAGTTTACATATTTTAAACATGCCAAATTTAATGATCATTGTGTAAGAGAAAGGTTCATTTAGAAGTAAAGCAGGTTTGCGTCGGAGTAAGGGTTGTTTCATGAATCTGTTGTGTAATTTTGACTGAGATACGAACCCTTATTCTAAGGTTCTAATCGAGACTATTGGGTTCGTGTAGGAATAATAAATGAAAATAAAACACTTAAATTATATACAAATATTTATTTTTAATTTTATATTATGCACCTACGAATAACTATATATTTACGAAATTATTCTAAAATACAATTGATATTAATTTGTAATACTGTTGAAATTAAGCTAACACAATTCTTTGAATTTAGATTCAAACCACAAATTGAAATAAACATAAAATTTAAACGATTTATTTGCATGCATAGATAAGTATTTACAATTAATAAACATAAAAATGATAGCCGAATAATAATTTTGCACATATCATTTATATCACAATAGTTAATGATAGGTCATTAAATGTACATTTCATATTGGCAGTATTCTAACAACCCAAACCTATGCCTCCTCTATTAAAACAATCGTGGTTACGTACCGTGAAAAAAAACCACTCCCATACATTGTGGCCACGCCTGTTATTATGTATTAATGTTATCATTTGTACATATCATAAAATGATATGACCATGACTCCGCCTGAGGCAGTTAGAACTTCATCAGAAAAATTACTGCTTATTTTAATTTAAAATTATTTTTTAGTTTCATATCTTTTGATGATATAATAGTAGAGAAATTACAAAAAATAGAATTATGATTTGATTTTATCTATAGCTTTAATTCTACCCATATTTTTTTTAATATAGCAGCAAGAGAAGACAATAAATAATATCAAATATAAATCAATATTCAAAAAGATATCACATTTTCACAAAAAATCTTAAAATAAAAAAAGGTTTTTTATTTCATAAATTTTCTAAAGAGAATTATTTATTCCATAAATATTTTCACATATTTCTTGTTATTGATTTTTTATTAAAAATACAATAAAAGCAATAAAATAAACGTAGTTTCAATAATGTTAGTACTATAATATCATTAGCGTAGGCAATTTCGTAGCGAGCTACGCCATCTGGCGTGGGGTAGCGAGGAGAGAAGTTTATGCGCGGAAAACTCGTCCACAGCTCTCACGTAGCAGTAAAAATCTAAGACGTCCACTTAGAAAATATTTAATGATATAGATTATAAATGAGTCTTCATCTAAAAAGAGCTTAGTACATAAATGAGTATTATTAATATCTACATATATTGTATAGTAATTTACTTATCCATCTTTCAAACGTTAAAAGTTCTAAAGTCGTAATAAATGTTAGGTGTACTTATTCTTATAAAAAATTCAAAGGTTAGGTAAAAATAAGGAAAAAACGTAGCAATTAGAGGCCGTTGGCTAAACCTCGTGAGCTAAGCTCCGCCTGAATACGAAAAAAATTCAATAGTAAAGTAGGCGGAACGGAAAGAAATACTTAAAAACTCAGAACAAAACGGCGCTATACAATACGCCTCGGAAAGAGCGAGACAGAATAATAAGAAAAAAAATCAGAAAGAACCCATTCTTTTCTATTTCCTCCCTCACTAATAGCGGCTTAGAAAAAATTGCCGTATCCGTCCTTTTCTAACACGAGGGTGTAAAGCGGTCGGGGTCGGGCGAGCGAGAGGGGTGATGGTGGCTTGGCGCCCTTTTTAATAGTTCTTATTTCGGCCGTGGTCCGAGCGGTCCGGCAAGGTTTCGGCCGCTCTCGCTGGCCCCGCTCAGGCCCGCGGCGTTACTCGCCGCCGCCGGACCGTCTTTTCCTTGACCGGACACGTTTTTCCGCGGAAAAAACGCGGGGCGCGTGCGTACGGCCTCGGTGGGGATGTTCTTCGCGTCGTCTAAGGCGGCGGGGGCGGCGCCGCGTCTTGCTAGTTGGAGCGGCGTCTTCGCCTGGCGCGCGCGTCCGCCCCGCCCCGCAAGAAAGCGTCGCGGCGCTCAAGTTTTCCACCAAGAAGTTAGTCGTCGCCCGCCCGCGCCTCGAACAGGTCTCGCTTCCGCTTTCCCGATCCCTCCGTAAACAGACCGCGAAGTAGCTCGAACCCGCGAACTGACCGGCCCGTTCTTTGCAGATCCGTGCGGCGCGCACCATCGCATGAATTCGTTGTGACGATACGCCCGAAACTGGAATTAATGTTGAAGTACTTCAATGAGAACATATCCCTAGCGCTCCAGGAGAGGTACAGGGACCTCCATGAGTATCGGAAGACGGAAGTAGAGGACTCACCGCGGGAGGCAAAAGTACCAAAAATAGCGGAAGAAGGTGAGGCAGTCGGCGGCGAGGGCGCTTTCGAACCGGGCGCCGCGCCGCCGTTCCCTCGACTCCTGGAGCCGCCTAAGGAAGAAGAGAACTTTGTGGCCAGTTGGCTGCATAACTCCTTCAAGATGACAGCGGCGGAAGGCAATGAGGCGGCTGCTGGAGGCAGTGCCTTAGACCTTCGCGCTGCACCTCTCTCCCTTCATATACCAACCTTGCAGACGGAGGCACAGAGGTTCAAGATGCAGGACTTCTGGAATCGAAGCCGCCCAGGGTCACCACTGCAGGAGCAGGTGGAGAACAACCAGCCAGGCCCTGCGCCTCCCACTCCTCAACCACCTGCCACTCCTGATCACAAGATGATGACGGAGAAACTTGTCAGTGAAATTCAGGTGAGTTATTTTCTTTCTACATTAGATTAGGGGGTGTTATAAATTAGAAACTTATAGGATTGCCTATAGTATGTTGATAAGTTTAATAATTTTTATGCACTTTCAATTCAGTTTCGTCGTTTAATTAAAAAAAATATAGCAAAATATTTAAAATAGAAATTGAAATAATTTTATTTTCATTTATTTTTTCGTGAAGTGTAGTTAGTAAGCCGTTAGTATCTATGTACGTACGAAAAAGTCGCGTCCCGCCGGCAACCTTACAAGTCATGATCGAATAAATGTTTACTAATTGTTAATTATGTTGGTATATAGAATTTTTCTAAACCAAAATTAAAATTTTAATATTAAATTAGTAATAAAATATTTTAGTATAAACAAAAAGAAATACCAGTTCTTGATCGTTTCCACACATTTACTTAAAAATTCACTGTCACTAAATAATTTTCTCAATGCACTTTGAAAATAAATCTAATGTTACTAATATTTTTTTTATAAATTTTACAATTTGTTACGAGCGTGTATCTTCTCCAAAACATATCGATAGACTGACCTCAGAGGTCTAAAAACCCGTTCCAAATTTGAATGATCCCTACTTCCTTAAAAAAAGACAAGACGCAAAAGCAACATATTGTAAAGCTTTTGTTAAGAAAGGGTTAAGGGCCGTCAAACTTATTATTAAATCGTTTTTGTCCTTCTGTTGCATCCGGTTTTACAAAGGATATGTAAAATAATATAATCAGTGATAATTCTATTAACTCGATGACATTACACGAATATTTTAAAATTCTATATCATTTGTAACAAATATTTGTTTTGGGCATATGGTTATTTATTTATACGTTATAGGTTTTTTTCATTTTAAAGAAGGCAAAAGTCGAAAACTGTGCAGCCTATTTAGTCGTATTAAATTGCCCAATCATTAGACTCGATAAACGTATATTTTAGGTCTGTAATTTGAAAAATTTTAAATTGTCATTGTTAGTTAAATGAATGCTAACTGCAGTGCATGTGTTTTTAAATTAAAATTTGAAAACGAAAGACAAAAATTACTTTTTAAATTAGTTTCAGATTCGCTTACCTTGCATTTGTCGGTTTCCCACGACTCGGATTAGGGGCTCATTGTAATTTTATTTTTTGTAATATTTTTTCGGCGCGCTTTGTTTCACGGAAGGGGTGTTGACAGTTATTTGTTACTGCGAATCTGTTCCGATTTTTTTTTTGTTTTAGCATTGTTTGATCTAAACCGGTTCTCGATATTCATATTCGCATTCATAGAAGTTTTTATTATAAATAGAGATTTTAACGGTTCGACGCGGAGTTGAACTTTAGTGGTTGCTTTTTTCAATCAACGGTTAATTAAAACTTGTTTTATTAATATTTTTACGGCCCTCGCTTGTCAGTTGGAGTGTTTGCTAACAAAATATGAATGTTATTTATGACATGAGATAGCTAGTTTGTTTTAAGAGAAAATAATTTCATGAAACACAAATGTTTTTGTGCGTAGAATAAATATGATTCGTATAAATAACACTTAACTATATTAAAGTATATATTATGAGAGGATTTTTTTAAATTATCAAATTGAGAGTTTGTATGTCCAAAAAATTAATATATAAATATCTTTTTTCCACGCCGTCCGTACGTACGTTGGATCAGCAACAACAGTCTCCATCAGCCGACTCGACCATGAGCGAGCGTTCCCTCGTGCCCTTTGCGCTGGTAAATTTACTATCATCAATCAATAAAGTCGATGTAAATAATATTTCTATACCTTTTTCTTACAATTCGTTGGCGTTTTTTATTTGTGCCTTAACATTTTGGTATTTTGAAGTTTTTGTTTGTTGAATGTTTTTATTTAGCCGTTTACAAAAGAATTATTATCAATAAATGAAACTATTTTGCAATAGATAATTTCTATGAATTCAGAAATTCTTATATCTATGTAAATTATTAACATTTTAAATAAATACAATTCTCTTGATAATGGTTTATTTTAAATGAAACAATTTTTCGGATTTTTTTCGCGGATTTATTTTGATTTTTGGTCCCGATGTTTCGAATGCTTTATATCAATCTTGGTCACTGGAGAAACTCCCCGTCTCAAAAAAATCCGAAAAGATAGTTTTATTTAAAATTTATAAATTTTGAAGGCGGTTACATATTTTAAGCTTATTTTTTTGTCTTTTAACTGCATTTTTTTCTTTTTTATGTTTGCGTGTTTATATTTTTTATTTAAAAATGCATGTGCATGTCGTTGTAGTTCGTACCAAATACCGTAATAATCATATTATATAAATATGTACTGTGCGGGTTTAGCGGAAATGATATAGACTAAATAGAATCAAATTACAAATAATTATTCGTATTTTTTGCTTACATAACAAAGTTAAATTTCATTATAAATATTATCTATACTAATATTATAAAGCTAAAAAGTTTGTTTGTTTGTTTGGTTGAACGCGCTAATCTCAGGAACTACTAATCTGATTTGAAAAATTATTTTTCCACTAGATAGCCTGTTAACTGAGGAAGGCTATAGGCTATATATCTTCCCGGAAAAATGTACAATTCCCGTGGGATTTTTTTTTGTCTAGGGACGAACCCGAAGCAAAGCGAGGGTGAGTCGCTAGTATTATAAAAAAAATAATAATAAGTTCAGAAAGAAAACATACTTTAAATTGTTTTCAAAGAAAATGTCTAATATAATATTTTTAATCTATGTTATAATGAAAGTTCTTGCTACAGCCGCAGCAGTCGCCGTCCGGGGAAGCCCCTTTGGGCGACCGCAACGTGCTGCCCTTCGCATTGGTAAATTTCCTGAATAGCCTCAATATCGATGTAATTATTTCTTACTTTCTTTTCTTATCTTATCTTCCTTCTGTGTGCTTGGAAATTCATTCGAAAATTTGACTGTAAACGATAATAGAATCGAAATGATTAATTTTTAACCCACATAACTCATAAACAAACGATTTTAATAAAAACAATATCGCATTATGAACTTCTGTTATAAAGTTGATCGTATCTATTTTTTTATATTATAATTAATGGTCAATTAATAAAAAATAGATTGAATTCTCGCATTTAACACAACGTACGAACATACAAATATATTATATGTAAAGAACGACGCGATTATCTATTAAAGCTGTTACGTAACGTCTAAAGTAAAACAAATAAAAGTCCTAAAACCCAATCAAACTTAAACTTTTAGATCAAAAAATTCCTTTACGTCAATTTAACAATTAAACTTAGTGATTAGAACCCACATGTCAATTATGGTTGATTTCAAAGAGATAGCTAACTCTATATTTTACGTGCTAACTAAAAGTCTGCGATTTCGCTTGCACAATAAATGTTTTTTTAACATATTGCTAAATATCATATATTGATAAATTTAATATTAAAAAAAAAATATTACATAAAAATTAACCTGTGAAGCGAATTTAATCGAAAACTCTTCATGGTTTAAACATAATTGGGTAACAAACGTTCAAACATATTCACCGCTTTTTAAATGTACTAGGATTCGCTTTAATCATTATTGAAAACTAGAGGAAAACTAGAGGGGAAAAAAATATAAATAGAATTTATCGGTCTATATAAAAAACTAACTGCTTGCAAATTTTTGTTTATTGATAACACTAAAGTTCGACAATAGCTACTAAACAAGAAAAAAAAAAAGAAATATTAAACTGTTTCGTCCTTGTCTATTTATATATAGATAACGTAATATATGTACATATGAGTAGTGAAATGCTATAAAAATAAAGATTCTACAAAAATTAAGATCATCGCGTGTACCAAGTAGCTAGTAATAACTACTTACATAAATATTACACATAAATATATGTATAACTGTCCGTACGTGCATTCAATAATAAAAACACGGATTGTTTATTTAAATATACATATGTTATCTGGTCGGTTTATAGTATAAATATATCTATCAATAGTAAATTTATGATTAATTGAAATAATTAAAACTCATAATAAAAATCCTGTATTTAAATGCAATATAAAGGATTTCTAAAAACTTGCGCTGTATAGTTACGGCATCAGAGAACCTAGGTCGGGTACATAATCGTATAGGCGTTTTAAATTATTTTAAATAAATTAAACGTGTGTAGCTATAAAAATATATATTCACGTTTCGTAACACTTATAATTTAATTAAACATTATTATAATTTACTCATGGCTTTACTTATAAAGTTTCTTTGTATATAATATCTTGGTTTCTACGAGCCGTAGTTTGATGTTAGATAGCCTATAACTTTACTTATCCAATTGACTATTAAATGCAAAAAATTTTTCAAATCAAAGAAACGTTCAAACAAAGAACACACGACCTCTTCAGTTTTATAATATTACTAGCGATTGATCCTCGCTCCGCTTTTGTTTGTCCCTAGTTACGTTTTAACGGTTAGTATAAATTTCTCAGAGATGAGATATCTTTCCGTAGTAAAAAGTATCCTATATGTTGACCCGGAGCTATCATATACCAAATTTCATCAAAATCTGTCCACTACTTTTCTCGTGATGCGTTCCCAAACAGACAGACAGACAAAAATTCTAAAAACTATAGATTCGGCCTCTGTATCGATAATATAATCATAATTTCAATAAGATTATCCAAACAATATTTAAGTACAGATTTCACTCAGAATTTTATTGTATGTATAGATTAGTATAGATTATTATCGGTAGAAATAAAGTAATATCTATTAAGCGGTAAAAATTAATTGTAATGTTAGACTCACGCTACAATCACACAGTAATATATGTTTATTTATATTTCCATATTCCATATTTCTTAGAACTTAATTGTTCAAAAATAGTCGCCGTGATGCCTATTTGCCACCATGCCGGTATCTCGCATCGATATATAGAAAATATCGATAAAAAAGATTGATAAAATACGAGAGTGGTATCTACTAGCTACCTTCAAAAGCGAAGTTTTCTATTCGACGTATAATTTTTTATCTATTCAAAATTAATGTTTCAATGGAAAATTAACATGCTTATTACAAAGTAAATAACTATTTTAAAATTACTTTTAATTATATTATGAGTATTATAAATTAGTGTTATAATATATGCATTATAATTTTATATCTGCATATAAAAATCTACTTAAGCCTTCTAATATTGATATCTATTTGTAGTACTGCTGACGAGTATCCGTAGCTAATAAAAATCATATAGTTAAGACGAAGTCAAGGGCAGCCACTAGTGTTGTAAATAAAAATACTTTATTTTATTACTTATAGAGTTTACACTCATGAGATTTTAACCTTCAATTGACCTAAAACCACATAATTATAAGCTTCGTTACTTCTTTTAATAACTAAACTTGAAAAATATTCTCTAAGTAAATATGACAGAATGATTAGGTATACTGTTAAGGTAATAACAAGATATTTTTTATTTATTTTCTATTATATCTAAGTATCGATGATTTTTTAACGCAAGTTGTTTTCAAAAATAAAGAATTTTTTTTCCAACCTGGTGGTTGAGCTAGGCTCAATTAAGTTTCGTACAAATCTTTATAGATAAATAAAATTAAAGTGTCTGTTTATATGTCAAAATAACAGCTTTTTACTAAATGCATATGATATTATATATTTTTAATTTTGTAAATTTGTGTCTGTCTCTCCGTCTGTCTGTTTGTCTGTCTGTTTGTCTGTCTGTTTGTTCGGCTAACCTCTGAAATGGCTGGACTGATTTTGACGGGACTTTCACTGGCACATAGCTGATGTTATAAGGAGTAACTTAGGCTACTTTTATTTTAGAAAAAGAATTAGGGTTCCGCTCAAAAATATCGTACCTACGGACGCACCGAACGAAGCGAGAGTAAGTTGCTGGTATAAAATACAGTAGCATAATTAAAACAAAAATATTATTGGTAAAACTAAAACAAACAAACGTGACATTAAAAATAATAACTAAAAAACTTAATTTTGCTAATTTAATTTCGAATGAATTTCCGTTATTTTGTCTTCGCTTTACGATGAGCTTTATCTTTTGAAAATATATTTCTTTTATGAAGCTTTTCATAACATTTACTACATTTCATATTTTCTTCGATACAGCTCATTGTTATAATTTTTTTATTGCTATATTAACTTAATGCTATATTTTGAGATTGCATTTATGACTTGCTATTTAATTTCTAACCTTCTAAACATCTTATTTTTTCCTTCCTATGAAATCTGAATAACACTAAATTTTTATCCTGTGTTTTTATTTTATTCATTTAATGGGGTTATGACTAAATCAAAAAGGGTCTAAAAATTAATATATAAGTATATAAGTAAAATAACCTAATAATATATAACTAACCTTATAAAAAAATATGCAATTTCTTTTTCAATGAACAAACAAAATCGATTCTCATTTATAAATATAATAAAAGTTACGTAACAAGTGCCTATCCTTCGAAATCCCCTACTATAGATCTCTAACTCGATAGTTTTCCTATTATTCAGTATATATTTATTTATTTTTAATTGCTTTTTAACTTTCTACAATTGATATCGTTAATAGAAAACTGAAATGTCTCAATTTAAACATTGTAACGTTGTTAGAAGACGTATCCAGATTTTATTATCATCGATCCATATATATTATCGATTTTATTATAATCGATATTAGCGATATCTATTATAGAAAGTTAGCTTCTCAAGGTGATACTTACATAATATGTCGTGTATATGAGGAATTAATGCTAATTTATTTCTTTTCATTTAGCAACAAGCGCGATCCGGTCAGAGTATTAGCGAGCGGACGCTGGAAGAATGCTGGTCGACACTTCAGCGAGTGAGTTGGCACCTGTTTCAATGCGTATTGTTATCTTCCAAGAGTAGGGGACGTGCGACGGCGGCTCTGCGCTTGACGTATTCGATAAAATTTTCTAGAATTTCTTTAGAATTAAATTTATTTTTCTATATAAGCTTGTTTGAGCTTTTTTCAAGCTTTAGAAGCTTGGAATAATATTGTATTGTTATATTGAAAGTTAGTTAAAACGTATATACGTTAACTCAGAGCCGTTAAAACACAGCCTCTAATCATATGGGGTATTGGTTTTAACCAATCACTCGTAATTAGTTATAAGGTATATGTTGCATAACTTCAAATGAAGATAAAGACAATACAATAAATAAGTAATTAGTATTTTATATGACTTAAAAAATCTTTATTTATCGCATTTAGACGTGTTTTTTAACTATAAATTCAATTATAATGAACTAATCTTAATAGTAAAACATTTGTTTATATATCAAATGAGAAATTTTGTTCAGAATCGTTTTTCCATTTTAACTGGGACTTATGCATTACCTTTGTTTAAAGTTAAGCAACACAATTAATATATAAATCCTTTCTAAAACATTCCAAACGTTATAGAGAAAACGAAACCAACAAATCAATTACACTCACAATCTCTTAACACTGAAAGTCGATAAATTAAAAAGTTACACGTTATCTTCCATCTATTGCACCAGTGGGTGAGGAAGCTATTTTTTGCAGGAACTATAAAACATCTAGTACAATCCATCTTGCATTCATTAAAGTATTTTCGCATAGAATCGATCAAGATTAAAAAATACTGTATGCGATAAAACGCCTCGGGCGTGTTAACAATTTATTTAAATCGGGATGCGCGGCTTTTTCTTTTTTCGTCAAAGCAGCGCCATCTGCGTTAAAGGTGGTTGTACCCAGGAAGTACTTGTACTTACGCAACATCTGTATTATACTGAATTATTGCCTTAAAAATAAAATTGAACAGCCGATTCAAAACCTAATAAAACGAATATCCCGTCGATTTTGCGATGTAGACTCTTGTAGGCTCTAGATACCGATATCGCTAACACTATGTCGCCAAAATAGCTGATGATTGATCATTTTTGATTCTATTCTCATTTTATCATTATAGGAGTATTTAAAATGTATTTTTCTGCTTACAAAATATTTTTGTTATTTTTTAGTTTATTTCTTACTGTTAGATATGAATTAAATAATATTATACAGATCTTATAGTCCATTCAAACATCTATACTTAATATTATAAAACTGAAGAATTTGTTTGTTTGGTTGAACGCGCTAATCTCAGGAACTACCTACTGGTTGGAATTGAAAAATTCTTTTTGTGATAATCCATTTATCGAGAAAGGCTTTAGGCTATATATCATCCCGGAAAAATGTACAGTTCCCGTGGGATAGATTTGTTTTTGTCTAGGGACGAACCCGAAGCGAAGCGAGAGTGAGTCGCTAGTTATTTATAATGACAAGATAATATTTATTCATTACTATAGTTAAATAAAACTATGTTTTCAGATTATTTCGCGGATTTATTTTGATTTTTGGTTCCCGACGTTTCGAATGCTTTACAGCAATTATGATCACGGGTGAACGTTTAAAATGTCAAATATTCTCGTAAATCTAAGAAAGTATTACTGTAGTTAAATTAGACATGCGAAAAAATTATAATGAAACGTAAACTAATATTTTTTTAGAATATCTCAAAATATAAAAAAAATTGCTAATACGTTACTTTCTGAAAATCCTATATTTTCTCCAAAACAATTAGTAGTCGACTCACTTGCATATACTCGTATCATGTTAACTTACATGCCATGAAGGAAGTTGGCAGTAAAATAAATATCTTTTTCGTAAGTCACAAAAACTATGGCCTAAAATCTAAATAACAGGCTATCGTGTAGGCACAGGTGAAAAAATAAAGTCGTGCACGTCGCGGGCGGAAAGTGTACGGAATAAGAACGGCCGTTCTTTTAGTAGCCTGCCTTTTGAATGTAAGGCATTTGCTTTGCAATTTAAAAATAGCACTTAGCATGTTGGTACACGAATAAAATAAAAAAAAGTAGTCTTACTAGAAAATATAAGAAAGTTTGAAAAATTTGTTATGAAAGAACTTAGTTATAATTACTCTATTTGAAAAGTTTTAATAGAATTTGCTTAGTAAAGTTGTATTATTATGAAAAATACAAAAAATGACGAACAGCTCTATTTATTTTTTGTCCATAACAAGAGCTTGATGTGCGATGTCGAAAAAATCCACATTTGCATGTCGATCGAATGAATTTATCGTTATTGCTTCGAGATTTATTAGAGCGGCTTTCCGAAAAAATCTTAAGAAAATCACCGCGAACCAAATTTGAAATTCAAATTTCAATTGTTTTTCTCTTTAAATTGAGACAATTTTGACGTCCGTTAAGTCGGGACATGTGTTTCAGATCGCTTTTTACTCTTTATTACTGGGAATAAACGCAAGATTTTTATTATCCGCCCTACATATTGCAAAAATGCTTTAAGTTTTTATATATTTATTTGTTTGAAACGAAACATGTAAAGCTTTTAGTGAATTCCATATGTATAGTAATAGAATTCTTACTGAAGTACTTGGAAGTAGAAATATAAAGTACTAGAAGCCGACTAAATAATTAAAAACGAAAACAGCCATTCAAAAATAAACTAAGTTCAATTCAATTAAAAGTTTTGTGCGATTTTTTTACCACTTGCCTTCATAAGAAACAGATATAATTTTTTAATACTAGTTAAGTTCGTATACGAAACGTTACCACGCAATGTATCTTCAACACTTTTTTTCGGATCGCGATAGTAAATCAATTCGGTTTACTTTTTTGAGCGGCGTCTCTCTTATAAATATTGTTTTAAAAAGGTTTTTAATGATGTACAGGATGAAAGCGTTGGTTTTGATATAGTCTTTTTATGTCATTGGTAATATATGTGCGTTAAAAGCAAAAATGGCTTTAAAAAGAACTTCGTGTATACTAGCGACTCACCCTCGCTCCACTCGGATTCGTCCCTACTTACGTTTTAACGTTTAGTATAGATTTCTTACAGATGAGATATTTTTCCGCAGTAAAAAGTATTCTATATATTGACCTGGATAATCAGCTATCATCATATCAAATTTAATCAAAATCCCTCCAATAGTTTTTTCGTGATGCGGTAACAGATAGACAGACAAACAAAAAATCTAAAAACTATAGATTCGGCCTTTGAATGGATAATAATGATTATTTCAATAAGATGTTCCAAAAAAAAATTTATGTAGAGATTCAAATCAGTTAGAATTTTATTATATGTATAGATTATACGTTTGTCTGTTTGTTTGTAAAGTATGTGTTCCTAAAACATCTGTCCGATGAAACTTTAGTATGTCTTTTTGTATGCAACCGCAAAGATTTCTAAAGAAGAGAACGATAAGTTGCGAAAGTCACATCGATTAATTTAAATACATCCGATTGATATAATAAATAATAAGTACACACGAGTAAAGTCAGGGCCTAACACTAGCTATTTATAAATAAAAATACCTTTTTTTCATACACTTCTGATGTACTTTAAAATTTTTCATTGGAAAGCGAAGGGGTTAAACGTAATTGTATTTTAAGCGAGTTCCACTATAACATCTTGTAAGAAGCCGGGGTGGTAATTATGAAAAGTGTCCGAGGGAGGAAAAATTGTCCACGATGAGAAAAAGTGCTAATGACCGACCGGCTCTTAAAGTTAATAGGTTTTGAGATTTTTTCCTAACCGCTTCTTTTTAACGAGTAATAACATTTTATTGCGACACGTGATTAGAATGTTTCTTGGAAAAGTATAATTTTGTGTAATCAAATTTTCTTATTTATTATTTATCATCATCTAATGATCAGGCAGTGGTAGCCCAGTGGTAACGCGCTCGCTTGGGAAACCGAGTGAAGCGGGTTCAAATCCCGGGTCTCGCAATTCTGATATTTTCATGTGCGAATCATTTCTAACATGATTACCACTTGCCTTACGGTGAAGAAAAACGTCGTGAGGAAACCTGCATGTCTGAGAGAACCTAGCAAGTTTTCGAAAGACATGTGAAGTCCGCCAATCCACACTTGACCAGCGTGGTGGACTATGGCCTAATCCCCCTAGTATTGAAGGGAGGCCCGTGCCCAGCAGTGGGACGTTAAAAAGGGCTGAATACATACATACATCATCTAATGATGACCTATCTTTCTATGTTGAAACGAATGTTAGAAGCCTAATCCACTAATATTAATAAATGTATAAATTTGTGAAGATATTTGTTTCTGACTTACGCGCAATTCGTAAATTGGATTTTGATGAAACTTGGCAAATAAAGAGATCATGGCTTGAATTAACATATAATAATGTCCTCCTGACCGTTTCCGGCCACGGCGGCCAATCTCATTGAGACTAGCCAACTGCGCAGGAGATATTATAGTGCACAAGTGTACGCGCAGACACAAGTGCACTCTCTATTCCTGTCACTCTCATACTCCGGTGGGACGACTACTCGACACGACCGGTGAGAGTTAAGGCGCAGGACCGACGGCTTTACGTGCTCTACTTTTAATTCCTTCGAGTGGTATTCTTGAGGCAACATTTTGATACAAAAATTGTCTAAGCGAATTCAGAGCGGCTTACTAGATAACACACTAAAGTTTAAGTCGATTATAAGTATATGAAAATGAAACAAAATTATTATATATTTTAATACTAAAGTATAATAAATCAAATTTTTTATTAAAAGAAGTTTCATCCTAGAACGCGCGATAACTGGCTTACATAGAGTTTATCTTATTTTTTTCGACGTCATAACTCACGCGAAGGAAAACCGTTTTTTGGCCAAACTTGAAAATTTATTTCGCAATTAGCGGTGAGACACTCTTAACTTGTCGAGACATTATTAGAAAACTTTCTTATTGCTCGTAAAAATTTTCTTTTTTTGTGCACCTGCTCTGTTGTAAACTTTAAATACACGTTAGTTTTACTTTGAACATATTTAAAATGTATAAAACTGCTTAAAATTATAAAATAAATGTCATTTTTTTTATTATATTTATTGATATTGAAATAATATTATGTTTTACTTATATTTATTTGTATTTCTAAATAGTAAAAAAGCTTAACTTGCTAAGTTAAAAAATTGCTGCAATGTGACCGTTGACAGCGACACAAGTACTACAAATTAGCGAAAAAACACCCCTTGAGACGGATTCATTGAAAAACTCGTAAAAATTAGATTTACTCTAAATGCAAGACGAGTTTTGATACTTTACTATATTTTTTCATCTTTATAGTTCAAATCAGGACTTAGCTTAGAATATTTTTATATCGCGCTAAGCAAACATTCTCATAAAAAATAATAAGGCTAAACAAATATACAATCAAGTATCTAACTATTAAAAAAACGAGCTTTGTAATTTAATTTAAAATAGATAAAACCTCAAACATAATTAAGTCCATTACATCGAGATAACGTATGTTACACAAAAAAAAATAATTAAAATTTATTTGTTCTGAACGTATGTACTTTTCTAAAATTACTATATGTAGAAAGACACGTGATTTTTACGTTATTGAACGTAAGAAAATCTAAAAATAAATAAAACATAATTTTATCTAGTATCAAGACTTCACCAGCGCCCTAGAACACTGCTAATGGCCCGTGCGCTTAAAAAAGACGACGAGAGATAAAAATTAGTTGAAATTAAAACAGGCTATCGAACGCTATTCTGTTTCTTACCTTACCTAATTCCTTATTTCCAAAAATGAGCATTTTCCTTCGCAAACATGAATTTGTTTTAATTGCTTTAGTACTTCACTGTACTTAGATCTTATTTTTTTTGTATTTTGTAAGTTTCATGGAGTGTCACATCTATACATATAATAAAATTGTAACTAAGCCGAATCTGTACATTAAATATTTTTTGGAAAATCTTATTGAAATAGACATTATCATCGATACAGAGACCGAATCTATCGTTTTTAGAATTTTTGTTTGTTTGTCTGTCTATCTGTGACCGCATCACGGAAAAAACATTGAATGGATTTTGATGAGATTTGGTATGATGGTATCTAGTTATCCGGGTCAACGTATAGGATACTTTTTACTGCGAGAAAATATCTCATCTCTGAGAAATCTATTCTAAACGTTAAAACGTAAATAGGGACGAACCCGAGCGAAGCAAGGGTAAGTCGCTAGTTAAAATAATCTGCTACTTGCCTTTATTTTATATATTGCTTAATAAGTTAAGTTAAATATTAAAACTTAAATTTTGACTTGCATTAAAACTCCTATATAATTTCTATGAGAATCACAACTCTAACTAAAAAAATATATAACCAACTTATAAAATCTTATAGTTGAGCACTTAACAAAAAAACAAACAACAAAGTTCAGTTTCGTCGTTGCTATAATCTTACAACACGTTATTACAACCTAATTTCAGGCATTTACCGCTCGGTTGAACCCTAAGTGAGACCTAGGTGGACTAGCCACATATTTCTATTGACAGCCATTGAAGACATAGTTACGTTTACAATGTTATTAACTCATTTCACGGTGTCGTGGTCCAGTTAATTAGTATACTTTAAAAAAACATCCTCGTGAAAACAATCGTACGAGTAAATGTAGAGACGGTAATACTAATTAATTTGTTTAAATTTTCATTGATATTTTTTAATTTGTATTGCAATTTTGTCATTAAATGCAATGATAGCAAAACAGTTATTCAATAAAAATGAAATAGATTCAAATTGGAAGCTTAACATTAAAATGTGTTATTTAATTATTCAATATTGTAACAATTAAAAGGAAATAGAAAGCGCGTGTGATCATTTCAAGGAATTTGTTATACTAATGAAACATATAATTGAAAATATTATTAGAAAATGCTTTATTTTTATAGCCAAGACCACCTAGAAGTCACCATAAGAAATGTCAAGAGTATATTCTCGAATAAGGAGTTATAAAAACGGTTCGGAAAAAAACAGCGGTGAGAGCGCGATGAAAAACTGCAATAGTGCCCTCTCGCTCGAGATATCGTGATAGAGTCGGCTTGATACATTCCTTTTAGTTTTAACCCAGTATTTGTCGTAGATTTAACTAAATTTTATCCTTTAACATAATATAATAATGATTTCATATGGATTTTTTGACTTTTAAATAGAAACTTTAGTTATATTTCAATAAAACTTAAAAAAAAATACGTTTTTAATACTTAAGTTTCATTATTTTCAATATAACTTAAATAAAGTAAGCAATGTTTATTAATTTTTACTAGAAAATTGTATCATAAATTGGCATACAATTACAAAAAAGGTGCTATTATAAATACTTATTACAGGAACAGAACCCAGATGATGACTCTATCAAACAAAAAGTTATGTAACATTGATCAAGACTGATCATCCTTGCGAGCCTCAAACTAAGGAACCGCGTATAATAAAAAAGTTAGCGAGTACACATAAGTGCATTACGTACTACAACTATAGAACTTATACACGCCTACGGCCCAGCGGAGCTCGGCGATTTTTTGCCTGACATTTGAAAAATACTATTTGACGATAACAGACATATTATTTGTTGCAAAAGTAATATTTTCCGTGAATTGTGGAAAAAATGAAAGTTTTTTTGATTTGGGTGATGTGAGAGTGTTTCGCGGTTTTTGTGCGATGCGTCTATGTAGAGTTATATTGAGTTATCGATGCAGGTAAATGTTGTTTATTATTATCAATCCATATTTGTGTAACGCGTTGGCTAACAAACTTTGTAGAGTTTTTAGATTGATAGATTTGCTGTTTTCAACTTTCAATTTAAGGAAAAGAAAGGCTCTATCATGATTTTTCGTATATTGGTGGGGGGGTTAAGTTATTATTTTGTCTGTTAACTTAAAAATCTTATTGAATAATTGAATAGATAGCTCATTTATTTAATTAGCAGGGTTTTTCTTATAGTTTATATTATAACAGAACCCGTTGTCAAGCTCAGCACGCGGTTAGGGAAAGTAACCTAACAAACTCGGAAAAGTTCACCGCGCTAAATGCCATAGCGTGACATTTACATTTTGTTCTAATTAAAAATGCACATAAAAATAAATTTATCATAAAAAGAGTATATTCTTCTCAGTAAAATGTATTAAAACCATTAACATATGTATGTAATATCGATCTATTAATATCGATATACATACATACATTTTAAAACTTTTTCCGGATATTTTTGTGCCTTCCTTTTACTTATAGAAATATTTTATATAAAATATGAATAATTTAGGCTTAAAATAACTATTTAGTAATCAAATATCTTAACCATTACCATAAAATTTAAATATCTTAGATAAAGCTCTACTTTAATTTGTAATTGACTATATTGTACAGATATTATTATCAAACTTAGAAAAGGATGTCACTATAATATATAATAACTATAGCTATATATAATAAGTAAATGTTATTATTGTCAACCGACTTCGAAAAAGGAGGAGGTTTTCAATTCGACCGTATATATTATTAGGTACATTTAAAATATTTTTACTTAAGAATCTAAACATTAAGTTTTGATTTTGTTCTTAAATCTTTGTCAATTCACGTGGTAGAGACAGACTCTACAAAATGTTTATTAGTTATATGAAACCTTGTTTATTATTATCCTCTTCCTGTTGTAGTCGTGTTTGAAAGTTATCAATTTTATTATTTTTTGTTAATTAAGCCCAGCGGCTTGCGGTCGGTGTCTAATTCGAAAAATTAGTTTTTCCTGTTTTGACGCTTATACAGACGTATAAACATGTATTTTATTTATATAAATAATTTTAAATAAAACTATCTTTTCGGATTTTTCCGCGGATTTATTTTGATTTTTCGTTCCCGACGTTTCGAATGCTTTACAGCAATCATGGTCACGGGAGAGACAGAACCAAAAATCAAAATAAATCCGCGAAAAAATCCGAAAAGATAGTTTTATTTAAAATGTCAAACATTCGCGTAAATCTAAGAAAGTATTATATAAATAGTATTAAATCCTAATAAATTATCTGACCATAAAATTAAAAAAAAAAAAAAAGTGAAATAAATTGAATGTTTCGATTCAGATGACTTAAATCCTAGGTAAGATCATTATTTTTTTTAAAGCGATAATTAGTCTTTGCAAAAATTATTTGAGCATTATAAGAAGAGATTATCCTTATAAATTCAATATGTAATTAAAGGACTCGATTAAAGAACCGTATATGTAGTTCTCCATACATATAAGTTCACATACACATAAACTTTTTTTTAAACATTTTACACTTTCTATTATTGTAAGTTAAGTAGTAATTAAATAAATCTCTATTATTATTATATGTAGTTCTCTGTAGCACCTACCACATACGAGTAAGCCATAATAAAACATTTACTCGTCCTGCTGAGATTTTTCGGCAGTTCTTCTCAGGGCTGAGGCAAATTATTTTTGAACTTGTGGTAGAGTGACCTTCAAATATTATATATTTTAAATAAAAAATATTTTATTTTCAGTTCAAAAATGCCCGAATTTAAATGTAGCTATGAAAGTTAACCGCAGCTTTTAAATTTATAGTAACATTGACCAGTTCAGTGTCTTTAATATGACAAACAAACATATAATAAATGTTAATTTATATTTCTTTCATTAAATCCATCGTTATATATATTTATAATAAAGTAACTGCGCACTTCGTCCTGATAAAAATACTTCTTTTGTCCATCCGTACGTCAAGGTCCTTTCATGTTATTCTGAGACAGATTTTATTAAAATTGCATCTTATATGTAGTTATTTCCTTCTTTATATTTTTAATCTTTTTTTATTATTTTTATACTAAATAATATAATATCTTAATTTATCAACAGATGCTAGTCTCATATTATTAATAAAAAAAAAGTTCAAAATACTTAATTGAATTAAACAAAAATTGAATGAACAAAATATTACACTATTGATATGAAAACTACTCGTAGATTAAATTTATAATATAAATAAATTTCAAACTTAAAATAACTCACATTCTAAAAAACTTCAGAAAGCTAATGTAATATTTAACAAAAGGCTTTAAAACTTAAACTTTTGTCCAAACGTCAAATGTTTCATAAGAAAAAAATAAAAAGTGCATTACGTAAGCGTCACACAGACGTTGTCGTAGGTCAAGACGCACACATCGGCACAGGATCAACGTACGCGAACGGTATCGGTTTGCAAATATAAATTTTTAGCTATAGCATAGTAATTCAATTCTATACCTTTCTCCCTCTAATTAGAGCAATATATCGCTTACTCAGCATACTTGGAATGTATTAATTATTTTCAAAATATTATATATTTTGTTATTGTATGTGATATCGAATTTCTGAATATACGTAAATGTGTTATGATTTAAAATCCTTTAATATTAAAACAATAATTTTGATTAAAAAAAAACACAATTTATAGATTTTATGTATCATTATTCTTATTTCTTATACAATTTGAAGCACTTACCACTAAGCACCAGTAAAAAATTAAAAACTAAAATGTATATATGAGAAATAATAAAATATTTCATACTTAAAAACAAGCTACGAATAACGCAAAAGCTGTGCCTAAAAAGAGAAACAATATTTCTTCCGTTTGTCTAAACTCGTTCGGCGCACGCGCTGTTTGTGAATGTGTGTGTAAGTAAGTATAGCTGTGTGTACACGAAAGTGTACGTCTGTGTGTGTGAGAGTTAGTGTGCGTGATGCGTAGCTCTTGTCTTAGGTTAGGGAGGTGAGCGACCTCTCTCGTTTCGCAGACTCCCATTTATTTTTATTATGGCAACACGTGGACGATGAACGCTTTTATTACGTATTCTTCCTGAGTATTTCTTGAAATTATAGTAAAAATTTAACTGTCAATGTAATTTTAGTGCTACAATATAAAAAAATACAAAAAATATTATATATATTATTAATTTTAACAGTAAAAATGTAGAGTTCTAGTTAAAATATTACATTCAATTTAGATATTATCGAATGGTAATTTATTTTAATACATAGTATTCTTTGCATAAAGAAAGTTAAATATTCATATTATCATAAACAAAAGTGCTTTTAGGTATTAATTAATAAATTTCCATACAATTCAACAGTAAGTATTGTTCTAAAAGGAATAACTTTAAAAACGATTGCGTACCACATTGTGCGGTAATCGATGTAAAAATGCGAGTCTTGATCGTGACCTGCGCTTATGTATAGTGCATGAGAATTTTGAAATTAAAATTGAGTTCTGATATAAGGCACATATTGGGTGAAAATTTGAGATATTTTCAGTTTTTTTATTGTATTTTGCTTTGATTTCTTCTTTTTATGGAGGCATGTTCTCATTACTATCAAATAAGGCTAGCATAATATATTACCATAGAATGTACATGGCATAAAATATAGTCTATGTTGCTGTCTATAAATGTTAAAAATAATATGATAAATATCAGGTCGATCCATTGCCCTGTTGTTAAGCCTAAAAGGAACATATAAACAAAAAACCCTTACGCATAATTTATATATATGTATATATATGTGTATATATATATACACACACACACATGTATTATGATATTTACTTTGTACAGAAAAAGAGGCATACCTACTACATAAAATAATGGAATACTTAGTAAACGACGCGGGTTCGATTTTAAATGGACTTTTTTTAATTTCTTGGGTTATAATTGTGTGTTATGTAAATTTCTAGAAAAAAAACTTGCCTAAGGTAGTATACAATAATAGTTTCGCGCTTATTTAAAATATCATACTTGCAAAATGGAGGAGCAATACAAAAAAGCTAGTAAATTACATAAATAATATTTATTACACAATAAAGAATAAATAGTCCACGATAGGTCTTAAAACGCAGGGCTAACGCGCCTTCAGGGCTGTTGATAAGAATAACAAAGATATCACTAGGTAGGTCAGTGCACTCGTACGGACACTTCATTTTTATTATATATACCATACACATATCTGTCAACGATGTTTAAAAAATATTTTTTCATTGAAAACAGAATTTTTATTTAGAAGCAAATATGCTGACACTTGATTCGTGTTCTTAATGTTATTTGTATGCTCAATATGAATCAAAGCAAGCATCGAACTTGTTACCTTCGACTTATTAGAAAGAGTCATTTTAATACAGTTTTATAGGATACACTTGTTATAATAACCCTCTCATGTCGTATTTATCTGTTTTTTGTTATGCACTTATCTGCTTATCAAATTTAGTACAAAAATATCTATATAAGCAAATATCACCTTCATGTGTATATCGAACCCACGAATTATGAACTTCTAAGGAAGATTTAAAGTAAAACTATCTTTTCGAATTTTTTCGCGGATTTATACTGATTTTTGGTTCCCGATGATTCGAATACTTTACAGCAATCTAAATAATAATAATATTATAAATAAAAATATAAATAATATTCCATAATTAAGTATAAAAGTAATTAAAATTATAAAAATGTTTAAAATTAAAATTAACAAATATTGTAAGGTACTTTGGTGCCAATTTTCAAGTTTGTTTTGAATTCATTTTATTTTGTGGGTATTTTGTCTGTAACAACTATATAATACCTTTGAGACATCTAGCTCCTTAGTCTCTCCCGTGACCATGATTGCTGTAAAGCATTCGAAACGTCGGAAACCAAAAATCTAAACAAATCCGCGGAAAAAATCCGAAAAGATAGTTTTATTTAAAATTTCAAATATTCGCGTAAATCTAAGAAAGTTCCGAAGAAGACTTCAATTCAACTTAATCAGATATACTAAAAATTAAATAATTTTGACTTAATTAATTTAAAAACGTTTATCTGTTCACGACTACTTTGTGCTATTTAAAACAAAAAATAATGACAACTTTCGCTGTATCATAACATTATGTATAATAGACTCACTATTCGAAGCATCGTACTATAAAAATTCTAGGCACATCCCATTTCTCCGATAAACACTGTTAGACATTACATCATCATACAACTCATTTAATATGTATAAACCAATTCAGCTCTAATCACGACTGTATAAGAACCAAATTGGAATCACAAAATCTCGATTAAATGTTACATCTGCGTTACTCTACGTTCGCGGATATTGCCAATTCTCTTTCTATTGATAAATATTGCAAGCAATTATGCATCTAATGTTTCTAGGAATACGTATCTGTTTGGTGTCAATTAAATTGGTGGGTGGTAATATGTACGGCAATTGATGTACATTTTTATTGTGTTAGACTGGTTAAGGTATGGTGGCCATTATGTCGGTAAGCTGTTTATAGTTCTAGCTCTGCTAGGTTTCACTCATTAACCTCTTAATAAAAATTATTTGTTTCATACCTTCTACTTTCAAGTTTTTGTAATTTAAGAACCCTAACGCTATCGTTTAATTAGATCATTACTGTCGATTACCCCCTGCGAGCTTTTATGAAATCTATACATATAATAAAATTGTTTCTGAGCGCTGTCTGTACATGGAAGATATTTGAGAAAAACTATTATTGGGGATCTTTATTAACGCAATAGAACTCAAAACAATGATTTTTAGTTTTTTTGTCTGTTTGTCGGTTTGTCTGTCTATTTGTCTGTGCGTTTGTTCGCGCTAATCTTAGAAAAGGCTTAACCGATTTGGGTGCGGTTTTCACTATTGTATTGTGGTGAGCTTCACTTAACATTTAGTATTTGTATTATTTCAATCCGTTCCTAAATAAAAAGGTTATGTCAATTTAAAGAATCATCTAAGGGCGAACCCGAGCGAAGCTAGGGTGAGCCGCTTGTCTACTTATATCTTCGTGCTACCTTTATAGCAGAGAACATAGATTTATAATATACTAGCTACTCACCCTCGCTTCGCTCTTATTCATCCCTAGGTTGATTCTTCATACAAAATTTAATCCCCATTTTCACCCTTTTGAGAGATGATTTCCGGAATAAAAACTATCGTATGTTATTCCCAGGGCCTCAAACTATCTTTTTACCAAATTTCATCGAAATCGGTCTAGTACTTTCAGAGCCTATTCAGTACAAACAGACAAACAAAAAATCAAATGTTTTCTTTTTATAATATAGAAAATAAAAAAATATGATAAAAATTACGATCCTTTAAAACGTATGGACACACAAGTTTCATCTATATGTGTGAGTGCTACTCATTGGATACATGTGTGCGTGCTATCGCGGAAAGAAATGAGGTTATCTGAATGCGCTGTCATTGTTTGTATAAGTGTGATACGTTTTAAATGTACAGACACACATACACGATTTAAAAATACCTTTATGAAGACACTTGGCGAATTTTATTATACTTTTGGATTTGAATTGGGTTTTTAGTTGTCTTCAAAAGTACTATGGCTGAGACTTAAGTAGATTTGATTAAGAAATTCATATCTATTATACGTAAGACGCATTTGTACTAAAAAGCACCTACTTGTGAACAAACAGATAAACAAATTATTAGTGAATATATGTATATAGTTAAACGAATTATAAAGGCAACTAGCTGAAACTTAGTTTTATTTTATTTAAATTTCTGTAGGCATCCATATAACTTGAGTAGGTACACGTAAAGATTGTTGTCATAGGTCAGTTATCATACACATTTAATTATTTTTATAATGTATAATACACGATTGTTATCACATCACGTAAACAAGTAGTTCAAGAAGGTTCGAGCTCCTTTAAAACCACACAATTTATATAAAAAAGGTACAATTTTATATAAATTTTATACAAATTCAATTTCTAACATACTTGTTGAGATTTTTAGCTAACGTTAGCATTGAAAAATAATGAAGCAAGTGTCGCTTACTAATTAAAATAAATACAGACGAAATATGAGTATTACAATAATTTTTAAATATTATTATCGTATACATTTACATAATTTTAGTCTCAAAAATCAGTCTAACTTTGAACAATAAACCGATATATTAATACTAAATTAATATTTCAGTTCAAAATCAATTAATTATAAAATAATAAAACGTTCTTTCTTCACAAATGAACCCACACATGTTTGCACTTTCACACTGTTGAGATAGGTCAGTGATGTTCAGATATACTTTTTATTCCTGTCAATGACTCTTACGCATAATATTACGTATTATGTTTTACTTCAAGGTAGTGATAACAATTTTCTTTTTTATTTATTCATAACTATATTAACGATAAGATACCTAAAGGTTAAGTATCTCTAGAAAAAATTAAAGATAAGGCTATTTTGTGTAATTTTTTTAAAAGACAAATCATTCGGTCTTTTACTCAGACGTGTTTGAAGTGACTATTTGTTTTAAATAAAACTATCTTTTCGGATTATTTCACGGATTTATTTTGATTTTTGGTTCCCGACGTTTCGATTGCTTTACAGCAATCATGGTCACGGGAGAGACTAAGGTGTTAGACATTTCAAAGGCGTTATATACTTGTTACAGACAGTGCCTATCCACTATTTTACAAAAATGATATCAAAAAATTCAAAATGGCACCAAAGTAACTTATTTGTTTATTTTAATTCTAAACATTTTAAAATACACACAAATATTCAATAATTTTTATCTCTAGAAAAAATTAAATATAAGGGTATTTTGTGTAATTTTATTAAAATACAAATCATTCGGTCTTTTACTCAGACGTGTTTGAAGCGACTATTTGTTATAAACGGTCACAGACACACAAATTGTTAATAGTTTTTTCGATTTACGCGAATTTAGTCTCTCTCATAACCATGATTGTTGTAAAGCATTCAAAATGTCGGGAATTAAAAATAAAATAAATGCGCTTAAAATTCAAAGTGATAGTTTTATTTAGAAAATAATATATCCACATAAATATTTTAGGACAAGTTGGGAAAGTATGGCAAAATGTCACGAAGTAAAGAAGTAAAAAGCTAATGAAAAACTTAGTGATTTTATTTTCATTTTTTAAAACATAAATTATACTTTTATGTTATACTTATATACTTATATATTTTTTTAATATTTTAACATTATTTACGAATACAATATAAAAACTATGAATAAAAAGTAATAAATCGTCCACATTTCTCTTTCTTTTTATCCTCGGAAACTCATATTATTATCATATTAAAAGATCTCTACAATAGCCTCTTATTCGATTTTTTTCCAACAATTAATAATCGATTTTATATAATATTTAACGATACATCGATTACAATTTTATACAACCAATAAACTTCATAGCCGTTCAATACAAGAGACCAATTAAAAGCATAATTTGTACGACTGACATAATTCTTTGAAACTCACTGTCTGTGGAAGAAAGACCTATTTATGAAAATGCTATAATTAAAAACTAATTTACTGTGAATAAAATAAGGTTGTAATTTGATTGGATATTAAAATTTAACTATATAGTACACTATGGTAGTGGTCTAAGAAAATATTAAAATAGAAGTGCTACGAACTTACAAGCGTATTACGTAATATAATAATTCAATACAAATGACTAATAAAAGAAAATGACTCTTCTTTTAATGGGATTGTATAAAAGTTTGAAAAAAAATGAACCAAAAATATGCATATTTATTTTTTGCTAACTTTTTTGTATCAGGAAAAAAAATATTATTTCTTAAAGACTAAAACTAAACTTATCAATAATCCATTTTTTTATTCAACGTAAAATAATATGAAATACTGTGAATGAAGCTATGAAAATTGACAGAATATACAGTAGGTATATTATTTTATAGAAAAATATAGAATATTTTTATTTGCATTATCGCGTACCACTTCTATGAAACTATTCTAGGAGTAGGAAGTACAAAATCTCGTGGGCGTACAATCGAGATAGTTATTATCTTAACAGCGATCTGACCAGACTACGTCTATCTCTTTCACACATAGCATAACCTACATTCCAAGAATGGGACGAAACATTTATTTAATGCTCGACGTTTCCTTTAGTTTTGTACTTTGAATCCCCTCTAAAATTGACCAAAAAGTTTTCTTATAATTTAAAAACTACTTTGAGTTAAAAGATAATTTATATTTTAAATGAATTTTCATACTCAAGTTTTATTCGATATATTAAGAAATATTATGTTATAGTTTTACATGCATTAAAAATATGGTCACGATAAAAAAATAACAAAAATGACTGATAACCATATTATTTTTATTTTATTAGAAACTCACCCACATATTGCTAAGTCTTGTGAAAAATAAGTGTATCTTGATAGTTAAATAATTTTATGTGATTTACTTATTCCATGGGAACCACAACTAAAAGTAGTCTATTTTAACCTCCCATAAAGAATTTCTATGAAAAAAGTTATGACGATCATTACTCATCCTAAAGATTGAGGACAAATTAACAGAAGTCGGTTTTATTATATTAGCGAAGGGACGTTGTGGAGCGGCGTTATTTTTTTTTTTTTGTAAGACCCCTGTTTTTTTCGGTAAAGATATAAATATAATGTTTTTCAGAAAAAACACGAAAACCTTATCTAAACACAAAATACAAATTAGTAGAGACACAAAATTTTATCTTAATATAAAAAATGTGAAAGTTTAGATGGATGTTTGGATGTTTATTACTCAACAGAATAGCCAGAACAGCTGAACGGATCTGAATGAAATTTGGCACAGAGATAGATTATAGTGTGGAATAGTATATAGGTTACTTCATATTTCGGAAAAATGTACGGTTCCCGTGTGATAGATTTGTTTTTTCTAGAGGCGAATCCGATCGAAGTGAGGGCCAGCTGTTAGTATATATATACAAGAATTGCTCATTTAATATTGAAGATATTAGTTTTAATGCGACAGTATTAAGCATAGCTTTCAAAGAAGAATATAATAGAAACTTATGAAGTTTTATAGCATTTTTAGATACAGATGTATGCTTTTTTTATAAATAAATTAAGTTATAATGTCATTTCTTTGTTTACTTTCTTACACCGAGGCCGGACTTAAAAGATACATGACTAATGTCTCCTTGAACCGATAAAAACAGACTGTAAAATCGCATTTTTCCATTTAATACCATGTGTCATGTGCAGTGTAATAAAAATATTTTTTTACTTATAAAGCCGTAGCCATATTTTTGATATATTAAAAACTAGTTTACGCACTCGGCTACACCCGTTTTATATCAATAAAACGAATAAACCCTCTATTATAAGTTAGAATAGGATTATTGGAATTAATTTTATAGTTCCAGAGATTGTCCGATACATAAAAACACACAAACTTTCACCTCTTTATTGTATAACAAAAGATAATGACAATTTAATCTCAATAAGAAATGAGTTCTTCAAACGAAAGACGATTATTTCACTTTTAATAATAAAGTACGTTTTTTACCCCTTTTTCCAAACAACCGGTTATAATAACAAAATTATAGTCTGTACGGGAAGCGATAACTTGTTAATTGTAACTTTGACACCTGTTCTGTTGGTTTGTTGACGAGTGAACCGCATGGGGTTATGTCGATTTTTAATAACTCTCGCCCCCGGCGTTGCTTGCGATTGATTCGAATTGTAATAAACAAAACGTTTTCCCACGAAAGCTTATTTGTTGAAGCAAAAAGTATTTAACTTTGTAGTTAGTTTTTATAATTATAATACATTTAATGAAACTTTTTATTATGATGCTTTAAACCTTATATTTTATTTTAATTTTTATAAGGCATAATCAATAATAATAGTCTAAATAAATATAATAGAGGACATATATAAAAAAATGTGTGTGTGTGTACTTATGTACCACACATAAGAAGTGATGTCTACTTCTTTAGCATAACAGAACAAAAATAGCTACAGATTTCATCCCGTACGTCACAACTCTCTGTTTGTAAAAGGAATGCAGCTAACTTCATCATGTCGCTTTTTGGCTGTCGGTGTACGCGCGCATCGTATAAATTTTACTGTCATAATTTCTTTCTAATCTAAGCGTGCCAAAAGAAGTATAACTTAAAAAAAATAAACAACTATAGTTTTTGATTTATGTTGTATTTTACCCTACGAATAAGTTTACATCAGTACCTATTCAAAAAGCTTTGAATAGCTCTAAGAATTAGGACACTATAATATTTACTTTTACACCATCCTTTTTCCTTCTCTTTTTCTATAGATATTTTTTATAATCATAATATGGTTTTTGTAATAGTTTAAAAGTTGTCAACTATGCCCCAATAACGGTCTATCCTTTGTGGGCTGCTGTATAGAGATTGAGAGATTCCTCATAGCCTACTCCCTAGTGCAAGACTTCATCTTTGATAGTAATGAAATTCACATGACATCCGAGTTTCTTGTCATAGAAAATACGTATATTTTAATAATAAATAGCAGTTTAATGTTTAAATAGAAGACAATGGTAACATTATCTATAATATACATATACCAAATAAAATTTTAACTAAGCCAAATCTGTACATTAAATATTTTTTGGAAAATCTTATTGAAATAATCATTATTATCGATACAGAGACCGAATCTATAGTTTTTAGTATTTTTGTCTGTATGTCTGTCTGTGATCGCATCATGGAAAAATCACTGGAGGAATTTTGATGGAATTTGGTATGACGATAGCTGGTTATCCGGATACTTTTTATTGTGGGAAAGTATCTCATCTCTGAGAAATCTATACTAAACGTTAAAACGTAACTAGGGATGAACCCGAGCGGAGCGAGGGTGAATCACTAGTCTATATGTATGTATGTATAAAAAGA
The DNA here is from genome assembly GCA_905404265.1 of Fabriciana adippe. NCBI lineage: Eukaryota > Metazoa > Arthropoda > Insecta > Lepidoptera > Nymphalidae > Fabriciana > Fabriciana adippe. The sequence continues at coordinate 8,146,797 of FR990009.1, forward strand.
TGTGTTCATATTACATTGCAATCATGTTCAAATCATATTTCATTTGTAGGAAAATAAGGCGTAGATACCTACCTGTGATCAAAACATTTAACAATACATACCTAATTGTAATATTATACATGTGTTTGTTAAATAAATGTACCTACATATTACTTTTGTCTGCGGCTTTGCGTGACAAGCGGGGTGGAGATCGAGGATAGCTGCGATTTCAAGATGCTGCCTATGCACTTGCCAAAGTTTATCAAAATCTGTTTAGCGGCTTAAGCGTGAAAAGCTAATTGATATAATTATTTTCACATTTATAATATTACTATTGACTAGTTCCGCTCGTGATTCCGCTTAAGTTTTACGTCAAAAGATATAGAGGAGCTTATTATTGGTCAAAGGATATTCAGTATAGATTTTTAAAAACTATCATCATTATATAAACAAACAAACATTTTAATTATATAACTACCATCTATGGCTGTATTAAAGCTTTTAACTATATAATAATAAAATAATTACTGTAAAAAAGCACACTGACTTAAAATTTACTTTAAAAGTTATAATTAGGCCTTTAGATATGTAATTTCCTTTCATTTTTTAAACCCTTGAGTCACTCATTAGTACCTACTAAAGATGTAATTAGGGTTACAATTGGCAAAGATATTGAATACTCCTTTTTTGAAGTCGGATAACAAAATTCTTACAAAGTATTAGTATATCTATCAATCTGTACATGTACTTTATCTGTTATTTATCTCTTATTCTGTAACAATAAGCGCACTTATTTTTTCACAGTGTATTGGCTCTCATTCAGATTATATATAGCTGACCCGCTGACTCTGGGACCATTTTTCTGAACTTGACTCAGATACTGTGCTTATTTATAAGCGTAACACTTTTAAATCTGATTTTTATCTTATTCGTTTTATTCATTTTTATTGTGAAATAAAAATGGTATTTTATTATATAGTTAGAATGTTTTTAAAATACTAGCGATCTACTTAGGCTTTTGTGTATATAATCTTACTAATATTATAAATGTGAAGTTTAGATGGATCTTTGGATGTTTGTTACTCAATCACGCCAGAACGGCTGAACGGATCTGGATGAAATTTGGTACAGAGATAGATTATAGTCTGAAATAGCACGTAGGCTAAATGTACGATTCCCGCGGGATAGATTTGTTTTTGTTTTTCTAGTGGCGAATCCAAGCGAAGCGAGGGTGAGCCGCTAGTATTGTATATAGGTTGCGCCATCTCTTATTATATTTTAATACTAACAGTGGCCTAAATGTAACTTAAATTCATAGTTTATTTGTTTACTAAATTTCATCGAAAACTGACCAGCCGTTTTAGTGTATAGGCGTAACAAACACATTGTTGTATTTAGAGTCATAACCCGCCACGCATAGTTGACGTTAGTTCGGTGAAAAGTAAATGGTGTGTCACGCATCCTATTCGTCTTTCAACCAATAATTGAAACGTGAAAACTAAATATTATGAATATTTTAATAGATTATCCTTTAACCTATTGATATTTTGTTTCGTTCCGCTTCAGAAGAATATACTACCTCCTTATATACCTGTCTAATTTTCTATGGTAACTAGGTCGACGCCTATTCACGGCTTTCGCAATAAGCAGTAGCACAGACAGATGTATAAGCATATGCATAAGCTTACACGAATTATCTAATATAATAAATTTGCATGTGACAACCTTTCATATGCCTTTTTACTTATACATGCACTTTAATATTTTCTTAGATTAACGAAAATATTTGACATTTTAAATAAAACTACTTTTTTTCGGATTTTATTACGGTTTTTGCTTCAACGTTTCAAATGCTTTACAGCGAACATACCGCAAAGAGTAATGTTTTCAACATGTTGAGGTGAAAAGCATTCAAAACATTGGCAGCCAAAAATCTAAACGAACCTGCGAAAAAACCGGAAAAACAATTTCATTCAAAATATCACGCGCTAAGAGTGATGAAGGCTTCATTCTTCATTTCTCATCTGAGTTTTTAAAATGGTTAGATAGTAAATTATCATCATAATAATCATCTTAGAATAAGCGTGTTAAATATTTACCCACCGCCAGAATCGAATCCATGATCTCCCTCATAATATGTACATTGTTCACTACGCTACTCGGCCATAGATATACAAATCGTACTTAACAATTATAATAAAAACATTTTTATAGGAAACAAGTAAAAAGTTTTCTATTAAATTAATGAATTTTATGATTAAATAATATAAGTGTATCTAAATTACATTTTCTTTGCCCATTCATAAATGCTAGGCGTACCTTGACACACTGTCGTCCGGTTACTACTTTTTTGCTCTTACCGTACATGATTACCGTAAATGATTCTTAGTAAAACTCACTTATATTTTCAAAGTTATTATTTTTATATAATATGTCCTATTAAATTGTGATACAGCATTTGTTTTAAAAAAAAAATAATCATGCAGAGATGTAGAGATGTAAAATTTTCATAGGTACAATACATCAATACTTAAATACTTAATATTATAAACTAGCGACTTACCCTCGCTTCGCTCGGATGCGTCCCTAGGTACGTTTTAATTTTTTTGAACGAAACCCTAATTCTTTTTCTAAAATAAAAGTAGACTAAGTTACTCCTTATAATATCAGCTGCCAGTGAAAGTCCCGTTAAAATTGGTCCAGCCGTTCCGGAGATTAGCCGGAACAAACCGACAGACAGAGAAAAATTTTAAAAATTGTGTTTTTCTTATAAGTACCGTATATAATTCCATATACATTTAGTATAAAGCTGTTATTTTGACAATTCAAACAGACACTTAAAATTTTATTTATCTGTATAGATGTAAAAGCGTTTGTTTGTTTGTCCTTCTTTCACGTCGAAACGGAGAGATGGATTAGCGTGATTTTTTGTGTGGAGATAGTCGAAGGGCTGGAGAGTGACATAGGCTACTTTTTACTGCGGAAGATCATCTCATTCCTGCGGGAAAACATGTTATATAATGATTTAATAAAACAGCACCTCCGTAGTTTATTTCTTTAATTTATAAATATTATTGACAATATGATTAACACTTTCCAATTATATAAGTTATAACCTAGTCTCATTTTACTTTAGAATGTTACTCCTCCCGAGCTCAACAAGAAGTGTCCACCTTTTTAATCATAAGCTTACTCATTACATTTGTTGGCGCTAACTTCACAAGACTACTCATTTCCGTTAGTAAAATACAATGGCTAGAAACAAGTCAAATAACTTTCTTTATAATTACTAATGAATAAAAATATGTTAATTTCAAAATCATGACATTATTTCCGGTATCTATTATTATAAATATAAAATCTTAGTAAAATACAATGGCTAGAAGGAAGTCAAATAACTTTCTTTATAATTATTAATGAATAAAAATATGTTAATTTCAAAATCATGACATTACTTCCGATATCGATTATTATAAATATAAAATCTAAGTAAAATACAATGGCTAGAAGGAAGCCAAATAACTTTCTTTATAATTATTGATAAATAAAAGTATATTAATTTCAAAATCATGACATTCGGCCATCAGACACTGTGCTGCCTCCCGGCATGCACTTAATTACAAAGTAAAAAGAAAAAAATCATAAAAAAAAAAACAATAAGAATAATAATTTAGGACTATAACAATAGTTTACAAATAAACTTAATAAATTAAAATAACAGTTCAGTCTTAAATCTACATCTACTCTTACTACAAAAATGATTGATAACATGTACACAAATTAGTTAATTTTAGTTACACATCAAATGTACTATTTTCAAAATCATGACATTTCAAATACATTAGTTGATTAACTTTTTTTTTTTTTTATATTTAAAATTTATTCCGTTTCACTAATTTCATCAGAACTATTGTTATTACAACTATCAATATCCAAAGCCTTAATATGAATCCAAGGTCGGATTCTATCAGCAGCAATTACAGTACTATATGATTTGCCCTTTTTTGTAAAACCTGGAACGTCCGCTATTTTATAGCGATCGTTTCCAAGAACTTCTATAATCTTGTAAGGCCCAACAAATTTCGACAGCAGCTTTGTACTTTTTTTGTCATTATCGAAATTATTACGACAAATTTTTACCAAATCACCAATCTGATATTCTCTTGCTGGTACCCGGTTTGCATCATAACGTTGTTTTTGTTTAATTTGCTGTTTAAGTATATTTTCGCTAATACGTTCTCTAATTTGTTTTAAATTAGAATCTTGCAAATCTGGTTGAGAGTCAATGTCTAATTTATTCGTTAAAATATCGCGCATTTTCATACCGAACAAAGCTTCCGTCGCAGTTTGTTGGGTTGTGGCGTTAACAGTATTATTAATACCCCACTGGATTTTACCGAGACACTTATCCCAGTCACGCTCATGATTGAAATTATTCTGTGCCGACAATGAATGTAATATAGTCTGGTTAAATCTTTCGGCCTGACCATTGGCCCTCGGACAAGCCACAGCATTCAAGACATGTTTGACACCATTCGTATCACAAAATGTCCTGAACGCTTTAGATGTGAAACAAGTACCGCGATCAGACACTATTCTTGCCGGTACGCCAAAGTCATAGAATATTTTCTCAAGAACCTTTACAGTATTTTTCGTTTTTAGATCTTTTACTGCTCTTACGAATACATATTTAGTAAAAGCATCGACTACCGTAAGAATGTGAGTATTACCACTTTTACTTTTAACGAAAGGCCCTAGGTGGTCTATATGTACGGTATGAAATGGGATTGTTACTTTTTCTATTGGATACAAATACCCTGATTTTTGTTTTGAAACGTTATCTTTATTATAAGCACACTCTAAACAGGCCTCAACATATTTTTTTACGAATTTACGAAGTTTCGGAAACCAATAGGATTCTTTAATTCTTTCGAGAGTTTTTGCATAACCATGGTGCCCGATTTCATCGTGATTTGCTCGACATATTTGCCAGCGAGCGCTTCGTGGAACCACCAAACAAAGCCTGCCATCTACCTTTCTAAACAACGTATGATTTTTAACTACATAGTTTTCGCGAATATCCCTACACTCCTGATCATCTTCAGGTTTTAAAATCTTTAGTATGCGAGATATTTCAGAATCAGCCATCTGTAATGACAGAAGCCAGTTATCTTTTTCTATACTATACACATGAACAAATGAGTCATCTGATTCCATGGACAGTTTTGTGTTTCTACTCAATGCATCAACGTGACACATTTGAACGCCAGGTCGGTACTCTATTTCGAACGTAAATTCACTTATTTGTAGCCACCAACGAGCTATCCTTGGAACCAGATCTCTCTTTGTTAGTGTTGTGCGAAGAGCTGCACAATCGGTAAAAACCGTAAAATGGATTCCCAGGAGATACACTCGAAACTTTTTTAGAGAACACACGACAGCTAATGTTTCTAGTTCATAGGAGTGGAGGTGCTTTTCCTCCGGGGTAGTCTGTCGACTAAAATATGCAACAGGTTTTAAAACTCTTACATCTTTTTGCCATTGCATGAGAATACCTCCAACACCTAAAGAACTGGCATCAGTGTGTAGTTCAGTTTCAAGTGATGGATCATACAAGGCAAGGACAGGACGACACACTAGCCTATCTTTTAATAAACAAAAAGCCTGCTCCTCAACATTAGACCATTTCCACACAGACTCTTTCTTTAGCAGAGATGTTAGTGGTCGAGCAATTTCTCCATACCCTTTTATAAATTTCCTAAAATAACCGGTTAACCCAAGAAATTGACGAACTTCATGTACGTTGCGAGGTTTGGGAAATTCCTTGACCGCTAACACTTTTGTTACACCCGGTTGTATACCCTGAGAAGAGACATCATAACCGAGGTAGTTTACAGTATTATCAAAGAAACGACATTTTGAAAGTTTTAGAGTTAGGCCATACTGCCTGAAGAGCTTCAAAACGTCCTCTAGTCTAAAAAACATTTCATTGACAGTTTTTGAAGGAATAAGTACGTCATCCAGATAAGCGAGAGCATATTCAAACCTCTTATTACCGAGAATCTTATTAATCATTCTCTGAAATACGGCCGGCGCATTTGCGAGGCCAAAGGGCATACGTTTAAATTCGTAATGCCCATCGGGCGTGACAAAACCTGTCAGATGCTTGCTTTCGTTAGCCATGGGAATTTGATAATAACCAGACGCAAGGTCTAGGGTGGTAAAGAAATGATTGCCACTTAAATTAGATATTTGGTCTTCAATCAGTGGGAGAGGAAAACGGTCTTTAATAGTTTTATTATTCAAAGCCCGAAAATCTACGCACAGTCTTTGTTCACCTGTTTTCTTCCTAACCATCAATATTGGACTGGCGTAGTCAGATTTAGATTCTTGAATAATATCATTTTGCAATAGCTCGTCTATAGCTTCCCTAACCTTCTCACGCTCATGATAGGACAAACGATACGGGCGATAAACGATTGGTTTGTTGTCTGTTAATTCTATTTTCATTTCTACATCGACCGCACAACCAATTTCCCCTAAATTTACAGCAAAGCAATCCCGATAGTTTTGTAGTAAATTGTAAAGCTTTTCTATTTGTTCATTAGTTAAGCCTGGTCCGATTTTAATATCATCTTTATTTAGAGGTTCCATACGGAAGGCATCCCTTAATATACGATTAACCTGACAGACTTTTTGTTCGGTAAACGGGATGGACCTAGCTATCATGAAATCTTTTTTCAAAGTAATGGTTAGAGGAGATAAATTAACTACGACAACTTCCCCTTTACCATTACATATATTAAAAGCACCTTGAAGCAAACAAAACTCCCTCCCAGATTGAATTGAAACGTAACCCCCTATAAATATATCACCCGTGAAATTAGAGTTAGCGTATACAGGAACAATACTAGTTTTTGAAACTTCTACCGTATTCATAACGTACAGTTTTAGCAAGGCTCCGCATTTGTCAATTGAATTAAGACTCGGACTCTGATAAAACGTAAGTTTTGAATAATCTTTTAAAACCATAACATATGGCAATTCTGTAAAATTTTGGCCTATCAACATTGGTGTCTGCATGTATATATCATCTATAACCAAAACCTCTGTGTTAGACTCTACTTCGTCTATCTTAAGATTTACTTTTGACCAGTAGAACGGTACGACTGATGATTGACCAAAACCCTTTATTACTGGAATCTTATCAATGTGCTTAGGTAAATTTAACAACTCTGCTTCGGTCTTACGTATAAGCGTACATTCGCTTCCAAAGTCAACATAGGCTTTAAAAAGATTATCGTTACATAAAACTGTTTTGTAATATTTTTCATTACTATTGTTAAATGAATCTATCTTTAGAGTTTTCTTTACGAATTCGGTTTCAATATTGTTAGTGTTAGAATTCATTGGTGTATAAGGTTCTAGTTTACAATCGTCATTATCATGTCCTATTCTGTTGCAACGTTTACACTTTGTTATTGGTTTTGTGCATTTATAATACGGATGACTTTTAGAACGGCAATTAAAACAGGTAATCATATTGGAACGATTAGGGCTACTATTGTTAATATTACTCTGTTTCTGAGAAGTACGTTCCCGTATTTTGGTATACGCGACCGGTTGAGTTCGTTGTGATGAAAGAAAACTAAGCAAATCTTCGGGCTCTGAACTATTTAAAGTTTGTGCGCCATTTCTAATTGCTCTATCACTTATACCATATATAACGCAGTCGACAGCCTTCTTGCCGGTTATTTCACACCTATTTAATAAGCTTAATTTATCATAAAAATATTCACGCAGGCTTTCTCCATTATGCGACGTACGATTCAACATTTCCTCTAGCAGACGCCCATAGTTCTCTTCACTTGGAAATGCCTTTCGGAGCTTAGATTGCCACTCTTCCCAAGTAAAGACAACTGTAGGCAATGCTTCAAACCATTTTTTAGCTAAACCAACTAGTTTTTGCAGAGAAAAATGAACGACTTGTTTTTCATCCCAATTATATATACTAGCACATTCGTTCACCTTTCTAAGCCAGCACTCGATAGTTTGCATACGGTTTGCTGGATCGAATTCCGGAATAACATTATTAAGATTATTATTGTGAAAAGAATTCCTTGAGGCATCACCATTAAAATTCTTAAGCAATTCTAAAATAGATCTTGAAGAAAGTCTTTTCGATACTTTACGGCTTTTTCGTGGAGCGACTTCATCGGTGGATGAGGAAGAGGAACTTTTCCTGACATTAAATCTCTTCGTTCCCTTTCGTCGTCTTTGTCTCGGAGGGGTACCAGGCGGAGTGCCAACTTCATCATCAGACGTCATTATTACACCACACTGAAATGTACACAATATGCTTCGACATAATCTATTCCACATCCAATCTACCACAAATAAAATCAATGACTAATCCAACATTTATTTAAAATGTTTAAATGAATTAAATATATGTAGTATGCTTTAATTGTTCATTATATCAAATATTATTTGTGTGAATAATCTTAAGGATACGTTACAATGTTACTGGGGAGTTATTTCATTTTAAGAGTTCGTCATTGTTATTCCATAAATGTTCACTAATCGAGTCCAGTGATCAAACATAGACCACTCAGTCCAGTGATCAAACATAGACCACTCAGTCCAGTGATCAAACATAGACCACTCAGTCCAGTGATCAAACATAGACCACTCAGTCCAGTGATCAAACATAGATCACTCAATCCAGCGATCAAACATAGATCACTCATTCCAGCGATCAGACATAGATCGCTCTATCCAGTGATCCAAAATAGACCACTCAATCTAACAATCAAACATAGATCATCCGTTCCAGCGATCAGCCATAGATCACTCAATCCAGCTAGCAAACTTAGCTATATCAATCTAGCAACTAGTAGCCTAGCCCATTCGGCATTTAATAAAAACCATGTCTTAAAAAAAACAATAAACAATACATGCAATCCGTAGTGAACAACGGTTCATTTATAGGATCAGTCCAGACTCAATACTCATTATAATTGATTCATAAGTTTTTAACCATCATCATCATACTAATATTCGCTATATGAAATATAATATATGTATATATACAAAAATAAAATAAAAATGAAATAAATTCATAAATCAAATAATTGTGGGTACCCTCATAATAAATACGTGAATACAACTGGAATGATTCTCACGTTATCGTGTAATCTACGTGTTACGTTACCAGGGAGTAGCCCTGACCAAACGCAACACGTATTGTATTAAAATACGTAACATATTATCCTGTCATGTATACCCCACAATGATACTCACGTAAAAGAAGAAAAATAAATAAATAAATAAAATAAAAATACATCATTAAAAATAAATATACTCTGTAGTTCATTTTTCATAATAAAATAATTAAGTGCCACACAGTAGGTCATAGTAATTGGTTATAGACAGAAACGTGGTGGATGCTATCGGAGAGTAGCCCCGATCACGCACCGACACTTCCTGCACTATATCCATATCATGCTATAATGTAGAAATACTACCAGGGAGTTGCCCTGGCCAAGCATTCTCGCACATTAAAACACAATTTACGCATAACATCGTCAGAGAGTTGCCCTGACCAGACATTTTACGCAACTACCGTCCTGAATGACGCTTAAAAATTTTACGTGGGCGTCACTTATAAATTACAATTATTAAAAACATAAAATTATTCTTCCATAAAACTATAAATATAACATAATAAAATCATTGTTAAAGACATTAACATACCTGTTCTTTTTCTTGGGTTGTGTTCCCTCTTCTGAGATTTAATAAAACAGCACCTCCGTAGTTTATTTCTTTAATTTATAAATATTATTGACAATATGATTAACACTTTCCAATTATATAAGTTATAACCTAGTCTCATTTTACTTTAGAATGTTACTCCTCCCGAGCTCAACAAGAAGTGTCCACCTTTTTAATCATAAGCTTACTCATTACATTTGTTGGCGCTAACTTCACAAGACTACTCATTTCCGTTAGTAAAATACAATGGCTAGAAACAAGTCAAATAACTTTCTTTATAATTACTAATGAATAAAAATATGTTAATTTCAAAATCATGACATTATTTCCGGTATCTATTATTATAAATATAAAATCTTAGTAAAATACAATGGCTAGAAGGAAGTCAAATAACTTTCTTTATAATTATTAATGAATAAAAATATGTTAATTTCAAAATCATGACATTACTTCCGATATCGATTATTATAAATATAAAATCTAAGTAAAATACAATGGCTAGAAGGAAGCCAAATAACTTTCTTTATAATTATTGATAAATAAAAGTATATTAATTTCAAAATCATGACAATATATAGTCTATCTATTCCATAGTAACTGTTAAAACGTATCTAGGGACGAACCCGAGCGAAGCCAGGGTGAGCTGTTAGTAATATAATAAATTCAGTATTCAATTCATAACTCAAAACATAATATTTTTAATGTATTTTAATACTAAAAGAAGTATAATTTACGATAAAAACTAATGAATTCGGCTATCATGACAAAAATCTTGTTAAAAATCGCATCGAAAGGGTTGTCTTTCTTAATAGAGACTTAATGCCTCCGCCGGAACAATTTACGTAAAAATTATGGAGTGTACATTTTTCATGGGTTTTTTACGTCAATTTTTTATGTCCCTCATTAGAGGGGTGGCTGAGTGGTTGGTACCACTGTTACGTCACGGTGTTTAAATGCTTTTTCTTTATTGATGTTATGAAAATTTCATATCAGTTTTGCTTAAAATAAAAAAATAAAAAAAATATTATACTATTTATTATATATTATTTGATATCTTTACTCCACCTTTTTTCATTTTTTTGGTTTTTGCTTCTGGTTTTCTTTTTTTTTGTTCAGTAGCTTTTGACTAGCTTTAGTGTTATCGATCAAAAACTTTTGGTAAAAGTTTGTAAAAGAGAAAACAGTTTAGTATTATTGTTTATACATTTTCAAAAATGATTAAAAAAATAAATATGTTGGGACATTACCACACAGCACCATCTAGTTCCATGGTAAGCTACGAGGGTTGTGTTATGGATACCAGATAGTTGATACACTACACATATACAAATTTAAATACATACACATCTAATTATTACTATAATTGATTATATTATTATCACTGGGGGATCACTAGTAATTCTGTAAAGCAAATATTTTTATTATTTCTTTTATCGCGCTGATCTCTGAAACTTCAATTAGTATTAAATATTAATGTAACAAAAAAGAATGTACAATAAAATAAATATCGGTATTTACATCATCTAACTGCATAGTTGTAAGTCATGCTCAAGTCACGGGTAAACTCAATATTTACAACTTACAATGTAAAAAAAGTAATTTGTGGTTTCCGATCACATAATTAAATAAATTACTAAATGTAGAGCCATTGTTTTAAATTATTATATAAATACGGGTATAACGTATGTAACAAGGACAATAATGACAATATAATATAAATAATTCTAATACATTTGTCTGCAAACACTGTCTGCTTTAGATCTTATGTCAGTAGTGGAATTTTTTAATAGACCGTCTTTTGCCTGCGGGTTTTCGCGATAATTTTATGAGCCCTTTTTTATTTGTAGTTATGTAAACTACGAACCCACATTAAATCTATACATATAATAAAATTGTAACTAAGCCGAATCTGTACATAGAATATTTTTAGAAAAATCTTATTGAAATAGATATTATTATTATCGATACAGAGGCGGAATCTATAATTTTTAGAATTTTTGTATGTCTATCTGTCTGTCTGTCTGTTACCGCATCACAGAAAAACCACTGCACGCACTGCACTGTTATCCGGGTCAGATCAGACAAATAGACAAAAATTCTAAAAACTATAGATTCGGCCTCTATTGATAATAATTATTTCAATAAGATCTTCTAAAAATATTTAATGTACAGTTTCGACTCAGTCAGAATTTTATTATATGTATAGTATACATATAATAAAATTCTAAATTTCTTAATTCTAAATTCAGGAATAAGTCAATTTAAAGAAATATGTATACATTGTATACATATTTCTTTAAATTGACTTATTCTTCTTTTTTTATGTATTTTTTAAATTTAAATAGTACTTATTTTAAAAAAAAATATATGCAATCTATTTTGAAACATCCATTGTACATACATATGCCTCTTACTTCTTCCATTATCAGCTTATTGAGCTAAGATAACGAGTAGGTACTTAAGTCCATAGGTTTCCTGGGTACCAAATAAAATAGAACTTTACAGTATATTTGAACTAAATAAAACTTATGATTTTTTTTAAAAGACGGTACAGTGATAAAATTTTAACAATAAACAAATTACCTTTTTTACCCCCGACGCAAAAACGACGGGGTGTTATAAGTTTGACGTGTCTGTGTGTGTCTGTCTATGGCATCGTAGCTCCCGGACGGATGAACCGATTTTTATTTTGTTTTTTTTTTTTTATTTGAAAGGTTAATTAGTCGGGAGTGTTCTTAGCTATGTTTGATGAAAATCGTTCCAAGATGAACGCCGCCATGAAATGGCGGATTACATATTTTTTTACAACTTCCTCAATATGGGTTTCAAATGAAAGGGCTTGACTTGATGATTAGTAGAATACTATACAATATGATAAATTTCAAATCTAAGCTGGCCTTTATTATTTAGTATCGGTTTTTTTTTTTTAATTTAATTTTTTAACTGTTCTGAATTACAAATAACCTAACTATTAAATATCCGTTATTAAATTTTAAGGTAAAAAAGTGTTTATTAATAAAAATTATAAATTTTATATTATTAATAATTTAATTATGAAATAAGGTTGAATGTATGCTTAAAATCCAAATTCCTAGATAAGCCCATATACAAAGAAACGATCAATATAATATAAAATCGAAATTCTGATACGGAAGTCTTTATAGCTTACTACTAATATTCTAAAGTAATATCGTAAATTTGTTAAAGTAACATTATGATATAAATCTCAGTGTATCTCACGTTGCTTTCCGGGAACCAAACCTTAGACCTCATAGCGTATCAAAATCATAAATTCTTTGCAATTTCTTCGTTGCGTGATCAAAACCTCTAGTTCCACTTTCTAACACGCGTGAAAGGGCTACAACACGGGCCATAATAAGTAAACACATTTCATGCCTTAATTTTTTAAATTCATTTTAAGTTTGCTATCAATAATTAGGTCTCACGTATATATAATTTTGATGAGGCTATAATTAGCACATATTTCTTATTAAACCATAGATATTAATATAATGTTGTAACAATTCAGACAAACAGTTTTTTTGAGGAAAAAAGGTAACAGATTTTCAACATTGAATAATTTCATTAAATAATTTCATATTAGCAGCATTTTTCAAGTTTTTCAGCAGATATTTTTAATGTATGTTCTCTTTATTACGTCGTATTATAAAACAGTTCATTAAAAGATTAGGTATTTAGGTCGATGCCAGCTGGTCATATAAACTAAATTTCTTAAAAAGTAACTTTTTGGATAGTCATCTATCTATATAAATAAAAATGACATGCTGTTAGCTGGGGATCGCATTACTACGGGTGTTTTACACCCGTTATGGATCGATGCGACGAACTTATATTTTAAAATGTTCTTAATAATCTGTATAAGGTTTTTAGGGAAAAATATGGAAAAGTTGCCCAGAAAGTTGGCAAAACCGGCAAAAACTGAAAATGCTCTACAGATCACAAATAAAATTGCAAAGACATAACAACTTCTGTTAGTTAAGCCAATTTAAATTTTAAAAATATTGAAAACATATAACTTATCAGCAGTGGCTTAGGCTTAATTTAGTATAAAACATAAATCACCGTCAGTCTTTTCCTGTTGTCTACTGAAAAATATACCAGTTTATTACAGGAAGGCGATAAGTATAATTTAAAAATATTTCATGTTAAACAATTTATTAAATGTTAATAATATATTTTCCTCAATCAAAGTATATTAAAATAACACTGACATTATGTTTAGAGACGTCCTTAAAGTATGCACGCGTTTTTTCATAGTAATATGCCTTGTGAGTTGTGGAGTTACAATAAGTTTGAAGATGCGTCGTTATTTCATCAGGTAGGTTTCATATATAAACTTATCATTATAGATAATTAATTAACAAAAAAAAACTGATTGCATTTCTTATCTGTCAAAATAAAAAAAAAATGTAAAAAAGTGTCTAATTTTTTTTTAACTAATTCAATGAAATTATTTATTATTTTTCGCTATAATACAGCACTAAAGCTTTATCATAGGATTGAGGTGAAGATAATATATCGCGTTCTAATAGCAGTAATGTTTATACGTGTATACATTTTCTCGGCCTACATTGTACGTTTGCGTGTCTCAAGTCGTTTCTTTGCAATCGCATAGAAGTAAAGTTTCGATAAATATACCTATATAATATATAGCTTAGATTTTACAGATTAGTTATTCATTTACAACAATTGTTATGTTAAGTAATTAATTTATATGTATTTATATAAATTATTTATAGTATTGTATTATATAAGAACATGATCTCTTACATATTGATTTATTGATGTTAGTCTAAACAAGTTTAATAACTTTGCTTTCCCGGCATAGTACAATAAATTTTAATGATTTTGATACTAAATTTTAATAAGTATTACGACTAAAATTTGCTACAATTTTTGTTATTTCGTATACAAACATCTGCAAATGTATAAGACAAAAAAAGATTTTAAAAAACCATAATGTTTATTTTTTTAGTATAATAAAATATTCGTCTTAATGCTAATTAAATGATGATAAAACAAATTGCTACTAACAAATGTAATATTTTGTGCTTGTAGCTATGCTATAAATCAATATAAACAAGAAAATTCATGTACAGCATGTGTGTGTGTTTGTCATTTCTTCATGCTGCATGTCCACATATTCAAATAAATTAAAAAAAAAAATAACTCTTTAAAGATATCTTGCATTATCCAAATAGGAGTGACGCTTCTTTGAGATAACCTCAAATCAAAAAAAAATCATCTCACCTTAAAATATCATCAATAAAACAAGTCTAACACAATAAAATATATTATTGTAAAACCAACACCAGTATTACATATCAAAATATACGCCAGTTCTTTACAGGCGATAAATAATTTTAAGTCCCTATAATTCCGCCTTATCTGCAGTGGTAGAAGGCAATTTCTTTGCCATGGCTAAATTATAGGAGCCCGCGCGAAACTTAACACTCGTACGTAATGTGGCCTACACACGGAGGCAAACTTATAGTGGTTTTTGTGTGCTATATCATACCATATTTATACTTCCATATCTATACTTTATTGTGAATGTATGGAGGAAATTCAATTGTTTAAAGTTTTCTGGCTGTTTTTCTTATTTATGATAATATTCATAATCATTCTAATATTTTAAATCTATACATACAGATAAATAAAATCGAAGTGTATGTTTGTAATGTCAAAGTAACAACTTTTTACTAAATGCATATAAAAGTATATACGGTATATAAGAAAAACACAGTTTTTAAAATTTTTATCGGTCTGTACTGTCTGTTTATTCCGACTAATCTGTGAAACGGCTGGACCGATTTTGACGGGACTTTCACTGGCAGATAGCTGATATTATAAGGAGTAACTTAGGCTACTGTAATTTTAAAAAAAGAATTAGGGTTCTGCTTAAAAAAATGAAAACGTACCGAGGGACTAACCCGAGCAAAGCGAGGGTAAGTCGCTAGTCGTTAATATGTAAATTGTAGGTAAATAATAACTAGTATTTGATGATTTTATAATTCCTGTAAATTTTTAATCTTTAGTCAAAATTGCTAAAATAAAACTAATGATATGAGTACTTAGAGCACTTACTATATTCCAAAAATATAAAAATAAACACTACCTACCTTAATGATTAAAAAGTTTAAAAGCTATCTAACAGTAATCGATTGATTGAAATGAAACATAAAGTATATCAGCCTTTATTCCCAAAGATTATTTAAAAATAAAAGATGCACCGACTTTAAAATAACAGTCAATATTCATAAATAAAGAGGGAGATTTTGAAAATTACATGGCTCTAAGGTATCTATGGCCTAAAAAAACTGTATTATACTCACAAAAAAGACAAGTTAAGTGCCTACCTCCTCGTTATTTGAAGTCGGTTCAAAACTACATAGCTCCATATAAAAATTTTACCCCTCGACAAATATATCAGCTCACATCTGTTTCCAGATCTTTATGCATAAGAACGCCATGCAGATGCACGCGAGGGAACTCCAGCGAGGGTTGGGAGGCGAGGTGAAGCCTCATCAGTGCCAGCAATGTCTGAAATCCTTCAGTTCCAACCATCAATTGGTACAGCATATTAGAGTACACACTGGGGAGAAACCATACAAATGCTCGTACTGTGACCGACGATTCAAGCAACTCAGTCATGTTCAGCAACACACGAGGCTACACACTGGTGAGTCTAGATTTTGGTAAAAAAAAAACCTATAAATAAAAATATTTCTTTAGTTTCTGTAATAAAAGGCAGTTATACTAAGGGATTTGTTTAGGGATTGATATTTTGTAAAACAAATGATATTTTTTATTGTATCGAAGACCTACATACGTACATTTTATAATTGTTTTTGTTGATATACCTATTATATTTGAATAATAAATAATTAAATTGTAGTAGCACTAACAAATCTAGAAACTAACATAAATCTGACAAACCATTTAAAGGTTTCACAATATTCAAAGTAAAACGTGATGTCTAGTGCAAATAAACAAATTTAATAAAACGCATGCGCATACATCACGGCATACGGGATGTGTCTTCCAAATTTAACTTCGCCATTATAAAGCAGATTGCATCTCGAACCATTTCGCGCTCAAAAATATTCACTCAAATTCTAAATTGCTGGCTGCAAAACCACTTATTAGTTTTGCTTCTTAGTATTATAACTAAAATTCATATATTATATACAAAAAGAAGATAAAATATATCAATCTGTGCCTACATTTATAAAAAAAAAACCTAAAATCCAACTATAACATGTAAAATAGTAACAAAACGTCCATGAATAATGTAAATATAACTTTTTACATACAGTTGAATTGAATCTAAAATTAAAATGGAGTTCCAATTTAATAGTGGACTTATAAAATACCTAGCGCTCACAACTCGTTATGCCGGCACCATATACGTGCCGCAAAAACAATCCGTGACTAGAACAACTTTTATAATTAAAACTACGTTCGTTCCATTGGTTGATATTTCCGTAAAAAAAAAATTACTAACGCCGTATACGTGAAAAGCGGGAAAAAAATGTATCCAATCGTAGGCACTGGCCTGACCGCCGGCCAATGGGGACGCGGTTTCCTACCACGTACATTCTACGTTGTTTTAGAAAAAAAATTCACGTGCTTTTTCATGGATTTGAAAGTGGCCAATGGCGGCGGTCGGTTCTTATGCGCATTATAATTAGATTAGTTATTCAGCATCATTTTTATACCCTACAAATGTTTTTTGCTTCAATGTAAAGTACTAAAAATTTTATAGACTATTATAAATAATGTTTTGTTTCTTGTATGATGGTAATTTTTATATACTCGTCCTTTACGATCGTAAACAATACTTGGAACTATTTCTTGTTTATATCATAATATTTTTTTATCTGTGTAAATTATTCTCTATACCTATTTATTAAAAAAGATTACATAACACTAAATCGAATGAAAATAATCGATTTTTCTTTAATTGCTTATTTAGCAGATTTTTGGATTTTTATTCTAATAACTCAATTATACTTCATGCAATCATTTTAAATAATATTTAAATTTAACAAATCAATAAATAAGCTACAAAAGCGTATCATTTACACGAAGAATTAATAAAGAACAAAACAGTGCTAATATTCCCACACTTTTTTTAGTTAAACCCGCTAATTAAATGTCCACGGTCGATGACTGTACGTACGTAATGAGTTTTTTAATTGTGGTAATTACAAGCTGTCCGTGTCGCTCGAGTGTGACTTTGAAATTTAACATGTTGACTTTATACTTTATGATTGTTAACTGACTTTCCGTTTTTAGCTGTTTCGTTAATTTATGTCACGGTTTTCTTATAAAAATCGTTTTACGATACCTCTTTTTAATCGATATTGAATTATTTAAAATCGAGTTTATTTATACATTTAACGTGCATATCGCGTACATATCGATTTTTAACCACAATTACAATATTTATAGGTCAAAATGTATAAATGACAGTTACATTGATAATAACTTTAATTAATTCAATTAGAATAATGAAAAGTATTTTTGAAAACCTTTTTTTACTTCTATAGAATGAGGAAAAAGACTTTCTTTAGCTTTTCTTCTATTTCGCATAACAATGGGGCAAAACATGAAAGCTTTTCTTTATCTCATGTTTTAAAAGTTACTTAACGAATAGGCTGTTAAGAAAATGTATTCGCTTATTTCGAATGAATACAATATTATGTTTTGTGAAGGTTTCTTTTTTAATATTGTATTTTATACTTGCGACTCGGTCTCCTTTCGTTCAGGTTCGTCTCTAGGTAATTCTTTAAATTAATATAACTTTTTTTATTTATGAATCGATCGAAATAAAACAAACAAAATGTTATTTTACCACAATGCATTAGTGAAAACCGTACCCAAATCGGTTTAGTCGTTTTTGAGCTTAGCGGGCACAAAAATACTAAAAATCAATAAATAGACAAAAATACTAAAAATCATTGTTTTGGGTTCTATTATGTTAATAAAGACCACCAATAATAGTTTCACTCCAGTATCTTCCATGTACAGACAGCGATCAGTTACACTTTTATTATAATATGTATATATTGTTATCTAAGCAAGCTAAGGTAAGCTTTGTATTTTGCACCACTAAATAGATACGAGTTTAGAAAATCCAAAATCTTCCAAAAAAAATCGATTTATTTTCCACGATTAAACAATTAATTATTGCGATTAATCTTACAAACAGTATTTAATGTACAAATATTTTGTATAAAGTACATAGCGGTACTAACGTTAGATTTAATCATATAATAATTGTTTTACTCCATACGATTTCTGCAATTTAGGCAACATTAATGAAAATTATTTGATATTAACCGCGGTTAATATTTTATTAATGGAGCTTATTTTCTAAATCATAGTTATAAATAATAATATAAATAACACACAGATAGACATTAACACACAGCATCATCTAGTTCCATGGTAAGCTACGAGCCTTGTGTTATGGATACCAGACAGTTGATACACTACACATATATAGCTTTAAATACATACATATTATAAATATATACACCCATGACTGGAGTACGAACATTCGTGCTCATCACACAAATGAATGCAAGCGGGACTCGAACCCGCGACCGCTGGCACAGCAAGTAGGATCACTACAAACTGAGCCAAACGTGTCGTCGAACAACTACTTATTAGTTTTTGTTAGTCTTCTTTGATAATGGTCACTAAGTTGTCATAGATAAGACTTAGTAACGTTTGTCGAACCTACAATATTTGCGATATGAGTCAATAAAATATACA
Source organism: Fabriciana adippe (assembly GCA_905404265.1). NCBI lineage: Eukaryota > Metazoa > Arthropoda > Insecta > Lepidoptera > Nymphalidae > Fabriciana > Fabriciana adippe. Next base: position 8,166,357 of record FR990009.1, read on the forward strand.
ATTTAATTAAAATGAGTCGAATCAAGTAAAATATAATAGATTTTCTTTAAATTAATATAAATAGTAATATTTCTAGATAAAAAAGCGCAGGTGGCCAGAGTTCTCGGATCTTACGCTTGAGAGCGCGAAAACTCGATATTAAACTGTAAAGTCGAGCCGAGGTGAAACAGGCAAGCGCGAGTTTCTTAACAATTATAACAGGATTTTTTAGATTTTTTTATTTTTTTTAATCAATTTATAGATTTTTATATGATTTTGGTATATGTAAAATTCTCTTATTAAAGATTCTCTTACTAAACATGCACCTTTCCTGTTACAGTGAAATTTAGGTACCTATTAGATACATATATTATTATCATAATAATAAATAAGTAGTATCTCGTCCTTTTTCACTCAGACCATAGTTTCTACGCGCGTCTTTGAATGGTTTTTCGAACTACCCACTAAAATTTAATAAAAAAAACTAGCTTATCCAACTCTCCTTCCCATGGACTCTCTCGTTGTAAATAAATATTATAATTACTTCGACGCATAAGAGAAGGATAAACAAACACACCTTTACATTTATGTTAGTGAGGAAATAAGGATTTTATTACAATATCATAATAAAAAATGATGTAACTTTAAACGTAATAAAGTAATTTATGAAGACTATTACATATATTTAATAATAGTTTAACAGATAAAATTTTACGGCTGCCATTTATTTTGCAAGAATAAAAAATATATTATTTTATAATATTATAAGTAATGTAACGATAGAAATATTAAGATTGTATATAAAATTAATTACAAATAAAACAATGTGAATAGCTTTTCGTGATAGTTCTTAACGAGTTTTTGTAAAACGTCAAAATCGATTTTTCATCGATCCATATTAAGATACTAGCGACTCACTCTCGCTTCGCTCGGGTTCGTCCCTAGGTTGCTTCCCAAAACAAACTTTTTTCAATTTTTTTTTGGTTTTAATTTTTTTTTCGTGGGACCCTATTTTTTTCTAAAATAAAAGTAGCCTAAGTTACTTCTTATTACATCAGCTGTCTGCCAGTGAAAGTCCCGTCAAAACCGGTCCAACCGTTTTAGAGATTAGCCGGAACAAACAGACAGACAGACAAACGGACAAAAAAAAATTTGTAAAAAATGTTGTTTTAGTATATGTACCGTGTACATCCATATGCATTTAGTAAAAAGCGGTTATTTTAATATTACAAACGGACACTCAATTTTATTTATTTGTATAGATGTTTAGTAATGTATGTGTAATGTAATTATTTTGTATGAAAATTGAACTGTGAACTTTGGTTGTATGAGAATCTTGCTGCCTGGGTATATGCCAGGCTGCGCCATCTTTCGGCAAATTTTATTACTACTAGTAACCTATATGCTACTCCAGGTTATTGTCTATCTGTATACATCATTTTATTCAAATCCGTCACCGTTTCAACGTTAATGAGTAACAAACATACACACAAAGTCACAAACAAACTTACACATTTATTTTTGTATGTAGTCCGATCATAAATGGAAAAGGAATCTTTTTTTTTTAATATACATAGATAAAATTTTGTTACGGTACCCTAAAAATCGTCGCCAGCCAACAAAGACTCGCTGTCCGAGTGGAAAGTATTTTACTAATTTACAGAGTTTCATCCCTTTTGAAACTGTTCAAAAGTTTTTTATTAACATTTTCTGATATCACTTTTGATTCTTTACCGGCGATTTAAAGGTTAAAAAAGTTACAAGGGTTATAATTATGATAAAGCTAAGATTTCACTTAAAATATCGGCTGACTAACTTTGGCACTTGGCTTTACTTGTTTCGTACATAGAAAAATATTCATATAGAATAAAAAAAAACAATTATAATGAAAATAATTTATCCCCTTTAACGTCCTATTGCTGGACACAGGCTTCCCTTCGATGCATGGGGAATCATAGGCCACCCTGCAAGCTAAATGTGGGGTTGATAGCTTTCACACATCTTTTGAAAACTATTTAGGTTCTCTCAGACATGTAAGTTTCATGATATTTACCTTCACAGTATAAGTAAATAGTAATCATGTTAAAAAGTAAGTGTATGAAAAACGAATACGTGTAGGTTTTACACTAGCATCTTTTGGATTTTCAAACAAGCGCGTTGGGCACCATTGGGCACTAAAACTAAAAAATAAAGGTAATATTTGCTATTAAAACTTTCAATTTAAATAGCATCCCGATACATAAAATTACTTAGTTTATAGAAAACTGGCGGCTCACCGTCACTTCCCTCGGGTTCGTCCTTCTTTTGCTTCCCCATACAAACTTTCATCCCCATTTTCACACTATTTAGGCATGATTTCCAGAATAAAAACTATCATCCTATGTTCTTCCTAAAGTCTCAAACTATTTGCTCACCAAATTTCATCTGAATCGGTTCAGCAGTTTCGGAACTTTTTCGGTATAAACAAACAAACAAAAAATCTTCACTCTTTATAATATTAAGTATAGATTAGGCTAATATTTTCTTAAATTTACGCGAATATTTGACATCTTAAATAAAACTATCTTTTCGGATTATTTCACGGATTTATTTTGATTTTTGGTTCCCGACGTTTCGAATACCTTACAGCAATCATGGTCACGGAAGAGACTAAGATGTTACACATCTCAAAGGCGTTATATACTTGTTACAGACAGTGCCTAACGTCAGGAACCAAAAATCAAAATAAATCCGCGAAATAATCCGAAAAGATAGTTTTATTTAAAATATAGATTAGGCTATTATAAAAATATAATCAACAAACATTTTTATATGCAATTTCAATGAAATTATTATTACTAAATGAAAATATTCTTTAATTTTAACTACTGCGCAATATAAAGCACTCACGAGATTGTCATATTTACATCGAGATGTGCATTTGGGGTGTAGTGTCAACTATCACTTATATACATGGAGTGGTGTGAGAAAATCAATAGTCATTGCGTCGCGATGACGCTGACCCCGCGTTGGACGCTGCTTTACTATGTATTATAAATAAGTGTTTCATGTATGGATGTTTGAGATAAATGATGTAGTTGTAACTTTTATTTATTTATTTATTTATACTTTATTGTACACCACAGTCATGAAGTAAATAGAGTGAAAAAAATATATAAAAAAAAACAAGTGTGTACAAAAGGCTGTCTTATCGCTAATTAGCGATTTCTTCCAGACAACCTTAGGGTAAAAAAATATGGAAGATTATACAGGGTGGGTGATGTAAATATTATATACAATACATACCACAATACAACCTAATACTTAGAAATACTACACATATATCTATATACACAATATATATCTATAAACTTTTTTAATTATATGTTCGTGTATTAGCTAGAAACGAATACTTTTAAGGAATAACAAAAGTATTGTGATTATTTGTTAAATAATAAATATTTTAGATTTCTTTTAAGAACTTATAATAGTACTAGAAACTCACCCTCGCTCCGCTCGGGTTCGTCCCTAGTTAATTTTTAACGTAGAGCTCAGACATGAGATATTTTCCCGCAGTAAAAAGTACCCTATATGTTGACCCGGATAACCAGTTATCATCATACCAAATTTCATCAAAAACTGTCCAGTCGTTTTCCCGTGATGCGGTAACAGACAGATAGACAGACAGACAGACGGACAGACGGACAGACAGACAGACAGACAAAAATTCTAAAAACTATAGATTCGGCCTCTGTATCGATAATAATATCTATTTCAATAAGATTTTCCAAAAAATATTTAATGTACAGATTCGGCTTAGTTACAATTTTATAATATAAATAGATTGGATCTATATGTTAAGAAATTCATATTTTATAGCTAACTTATACTCGTGAATTTATTCATAAAAAATTGATATATAATATCCTATAATATTAAATTATCGTACGTAAATAAGTCGTTAAATATGCCTATACAGTAAGAAGATACTGCTTTTTAAACGGTTTAGTTTAGCCTTTTGGCCTTAAAATTCACTCTAACGGATATTCATTGCACATTCCGGGAAGACATTGAAATTTCTTATTTTTCTAGCAGTTAACCGTTTAAATTAAACTTTCAATTGTATTTCGGCAGAAACAAATTGAACTACAGAACTAATTCTAAAAGTTATCACAAATCTATACATATAATAATATTCTGAGTCGGAAAATCTAATGGGAATATTCATTATTATCGATACAGAGGCCGAATCTATAGTTTTTAGAATTTTTGTCTGTCTCTCTGTCTGTCTGTGACCGCATCACGAGAAAACCACTGGATACATCCAGTCGTGAATCTATTTTGATGAAATTTGGGATGATGATAGCTGGTTATCCGGGTCAATATATAGGATACTTTTTATTGCGGAAAAATATCTCATCTCTGAGAAATCTATACTAAATATTAAAACATAACCACAACGCTAATCACTACTAACTATCCTTTAAATATACGCAATTTTAACGTACATCGAGTGCATCCGCGGGCTATAGCTATATTAAAAACTTTATATATTATATGAATATCACATATAACGCGGTCACATGCACATGCACCATATTTCACCAAATATTAAAAGCAGATATATAACACAGCAACGTCCAACCACATTGTGGCTAATCCATTTCCTTTAAATTTAACCTAAACTATACAATAAATGGTAATACATTAGTTCGATTTTGTTTAGGATAATTAGATAGGATTTAGTGTGAGCGTTATTAATTTATTTTAGTTACTGCTTTCAAATTCACAAAGCGGAATGCCTAATATGGAAATTTAGCATGTTATTGTTAGATTGCAAATGTTTATTTAAGCATTTGCTAGTGCGTTCATTGGTTTGATTAGAATTAAAATATTGAGCTTTAAAGCTTAATATAATAACACTAGCGACTCACCCTCGCTTTGCTTCAGGTTCGCCTCTAGACAAAAACAAATCTATCCCATGGGAACCGTACATTTTTCCGGGATGATATACAGCCTATAGCCTTCCTCAGTTAACGGGCTATCTAATGCAAAAAGAATTTTTCAAATCGGTTTAGTAGTTCCTGAGATTAGCACGTTCAACCAAACAAACAAACAATCTCTTCAGCTTTATAATATTGTATAGATTAAGTTATTTTTTTTATTCCTTGAAAATGTGCAAAAGATTCAAATTTTAGTTAATCTAAAGTATAGAAATATTGTTATACTGTAATAGTTATATGTACTATGGAATGTGTTTCGTTAGAATCCGGATAATAAACATTGTGTGAATTCAAATTCCAGTAAAAACAAGTAATATTATCATATTTACCATAATTTAAATTAAAGACTAGTTCTCACCCGTAACTCTGGTCGATCGGTCTATAAAAATAACTTATTATTTTATTAAGTGAAATAACATAGCTCTTTCAATTAGAAAGACTAACAACAGATAAACAAATTTTATTACATACTATGAATATCTCTTACAATCAAATGTAATTATTTCTATCGCTTTCGATAAGCATTAGGGGCAGATTTTTAAATTCAACCATAGGTACCTACTTGAATTTATTAAAAAAAATGGGTGCGTGTAACCTTTACGCGCGGTTGAAGTAAAACTTCTTTGGCAAATATCGCAATTAAATAAAATAAGGCATATTATGCATATAACAATCATATATTTATAGAATATCATATACGGAAAGAATATAATATTATATATTTTTCAGACAATAACAACGGTTACCATGGCAACGTGGCAATGTATTCTATCTCATTCTCTCGCCGGTTTAATCCTATATATTTATGTGTTTGTCTCTTTCTCGTGTCGCATTTCCGTTTCAGCGAGTTTCAAATCACAACGATTCTAAAGTAGTTTTACTTCAAAAAATATAATATCACGAATTGTGTATCTGTTTCTTTTCGAAATTGGTTAAAGTGGTTGAGAACCGCAGCCCCACTTTTTTCATTTACTAATGCTTAGCTTCAAGAATGAAGGGAAAATGAGTCCTCGGGGACTGAAGTAACTTGAGCACATAATCCATCTTATCATTTTCAAAAATTTTAATGGAAAAATTCGCAGGAGGAAGAAATCCGGCCACAAGGGATAGTACAATATATGCGGTTCTTGATGGATGCGAACTTAATATTAAATAGTAACTTTTAAGATTTATTTACTGTTATTGCCTATTGTTTTTGGAAATATAATAGAAAAATAAGGGTTTACATGTAGGTTATAAGTTTTTTTTCTTTTTTTTTTTTTAATTTTGATAATTTGGTTTGGAAATTAAAAAGGTAGCAAAAAAAGAAATATCTTCTAAGAATAAATATATAACTTCGCATCTATATACATATTAGAAAGCTAATGAGTTTGTGTTATTTTTTTTGTGATGTTTAAACGCGCTTACTAAAATAGAAAGAATAAATATTTTTTCATTTTGTAGCCTTTTATTAAGGTTATAGGATATCTAACATTAGGCTAAGAACATTAGGAGCGGATTGATTGGACGTGAGTACATAGTAAAGGAGACACGGATAAAATCTTGTATCAAAAATATATTTATCGTTAATCCCATAAATATTATAAATGCGAAAGTTTGCGTGGATGTTTGTTACTCAATCACGCTAGAATGGCTGAACGGATCTAGATATAGTCTGGAATAGTACATAGGTTACTTTTTATCCCGGAAAAATGTACGGTTCCCGTGGGATAGATTTCTTTTTTTTTTCACTAGGTACAAGCTCGTGGGAAACGAGACTGAATAGCTAGATAAAAATAATTGCCATTTCTAATATAATTCACCAAAAATATTCATTACAGTGAACTATCTTTTGTATTAAATTTTGATTTAGTTACTTAGTTAATTTCGCTCGCTGTTTTTGTTGACCAGAAAATGTGAAATTTGGAATTTGTATTAAAAGTTACATAAAAACGGGTTTATTTTAACTTAGTTTTGTCAGTAGTATACACGTGGGAACGCTGACGTTGTAACAGTTGAAAATTTAACCAAACTTTTTCCCGTCGAAAAACCATTGTGAACTTATTTTAGAGTTTTATTGAGTTTTGCAACAGACTTTTTGCATTCCGTATTTATTGGAATAATATTATAGTTATCTGAAGCGAAAAAGTTTAAAAATTATAGTTCAATTTTGATAATCTTTACTTATTCAGTTACCTTTACATTTATGATTTATAATACTTAGGCAAAATCACTTTTTGGAGAAAGTAACTTAGTTATAAGAAGCGGTTATTAATAACAATCAGTCATATAAATATTATAATAATCGATATATAAATCAATATATACAAATATAAGATATTTTAAATAAAACTATCTTTTCCGATTATTTCGCGGATTTATTTTGATTTTTGGTTCCCGACGTTTCGAATGCTTTACAGCAATCATGGTCACGGGAGAGACTAAGGTTCTAGACATCTCAAAGGCGTGACCATCCGAAAAGATAGTTTTATTTAAAATGTCAAATATTCGCGTAAATCTAAGAAAGTATAAAATATAAGATCTTTTTACAATCTTTAGATTTTTATTCACAAAATTATTAAATGTTTCAGAAAATTTATTTAAAATGTGCTTCTCCAAGTAGAAAGTAAAAACAAATAAGGCCCAATGAAAGCGTAATTTCCATGATTGGTCCAGAGGCCCTCGGTTATCTTTTTGTCATTTTTTTGTTCACTGCGTCTTTATTCCACCCTCCAGAAAGAGGGCAAGTCGACACTAGATGGAAGTGTTTTGATACTTTTATTTAACATATTATTTATTTCACTATTATTATTTATTTATAATAATTGTAATTTTGAATTTGTTTTAATTGAATTAATATGTGTAATATTTAAATTATAACAAAGTATTCTTTAGTTTTTTTTTTTTTCATAATTTTATAAAGGAATAGAGCAATAAGCTAATGTGTTTTGCAAGGATCGGGAGAAGATACTTTAGAGTATTTATATCCTTAACTTTAAACGGTTTCCACTTAGGTTGTGTGTACTTAAAACATGTATAGATCATAGGATCACGTACAGACAAATACTACATGGTCAGTATAAAGATTTGTTGCACGCGGCATTCGAACCCGTGACCTGGTGAATAAACAGATTTATATACTGTGCCAGGCAGTCGTAATCATATTAAGTGGTACTTGTTTAAACTAAATATTATATATCTATTAACCTTGTATTAAAAAAATACTAGATATGTAATATTTTCATCTCTTAAATAAACATCTAAGGACATCACACAAAAATTAATTTTGCTCATCCTACTAATATTATGCGAATGTTTTTGAGGATGTATGGATGTCTGGTTGTATGGATGTTTGTTACTCTTTCAAGCAAAAACTACTGAATGGATTTTAATAAAACTTTGCTGTGATATAGCTCATACATCAGAATAATACCTAGGCTACTTTTTATCGCGGAAAAATATAAGGTTCCTGTGGAATAGATTTGTCTTTGTTTTTATTAAAATCAATAAAATGAAACAAATTGAGAAACGCGGTTGACAGCGACAACTATAAATAACATATCATTTCAACTTAATCATAGTTTTAAATGGTATCTCTATATTAAAAGCGTAGACGTCCGAGTACGATTAATTATATAAAATAACGGTACGAGGTTATTATAGTATATAGAAAATGTTATAGGTTTGGTTCACATTTTATAGAAAATACAGGTCAAGATGGTGATATAAAATTCAAATACATTAATTACTTACGCTAACCTTAGTAACTCATAATACTTTCCTATATTTAGTTTGTTTTATTTAAAATGTCAAATATTCGCGTAAATCTAAGAAAGTATTATACAAAACATTATTAAAACAAATATTTTACCAAAAATTATAAGAAAGTGAACTGAAATATTCTATGAAGAATAGAGTATACTTAATACTGGTTAATTAATCAATATATTTTTTCCAGAGTCGATAGTGCCTTGGTAAGAATATTTTAAGTATTGCATATCCATTTATCTCCACAACAATAAACTAACATAAAGATTAAATGAGTCAACAAAATTGTTATACAATTTAGTAATGTACCTACTCGTAACATGACGCATACAACATTATAAATTAAACGCTTATTGAAAACGTAACGAATCGAATCGATGATATACTCTGATTTTTTCTTACTAAGCATTTGAGATCATAAAAATACCTATTCACCGTGATATCATTTCATTTAAACGAATAGGTTTTAAGGGAATGATGTATAGAAAAAACAAACAAGCGGCCGGTCGTAAAACTTTCCCAAAATCCTATCAGCTGTACAAAAGATGTACCCGACCTCAAGTGATTGGGATACGGATAGGGAGATGATGGTGATGGTGTATAGAAAAAACAAAAACGTATCTTATTGAAGCAATGTGAAAGTTTTAACATTTCTAAGTCTAAGCTTTAGTAGAAGTAACTTAGAAGATAACTATGAGTGTAGTGTCGGTTTAAAATAACTGTCAGATTTAACTAACGTAATCTTATTCAAGTGAATGCTAGTAATCACTTATCAATAATTTTTATACGAATTAAAATACCTTATAGATAAGCTAATTTAATATTCTGAATCTCGACAACAACGCTAGCTATTGGGTCCAACTAAGAATAATCCGGGTGGCCGTAAGATACAAAATTGGTCAAGCCATATTACGAACGAATTTTATATTTTTTAACGTTTAGTATAGATTTCTCAGAGATGAGATATTTTCCCAAAGTAAAAAGTATTCTATATATTGACCCGGATAACCAGCTATCACCATACCAAATTTCATCAAAATCCCTCCAGTGATTTTTCCGTGATGCAATAACAGACAGACAAACAAAAATTCTAAAAACTAGATTCGGCCTCTATGTCGATAATAATGTCTATTTTAATAAGATTTTCCAAAAAAAATATTTAATGTACAGATTCGGCTTAGTTATAATTTTATTATATGTATAGGAGATAACCTTATCTAAAATATCTACTCTCATAGCATCAAGATGTTGACATCGCTCTATAGAAGAGCCTATTTATAAAGGCGAGATGGAAAAAAGGTTGTTCCGCGTGATCGGCCTTTATTTGATTTCAGTCGTGTTTGCGTACAAATTAGCGACGCTACCGTTACGTTTTTATCTTCCTCGTCCTTTCGCCTACCTTTGGGTACCTTTTTTCATAATTTAAGGTGAAAATTAAGATCTAAATTATATTTGTATACTCTAAAATCTTTTTTAATAACAATTTCTTAGAAATAAGCTTAAAAATAAAATTCGAGACATGTTTTGAGTGAAATCTTCTTTATTAGAATATGAACCTAATTAGTATCAAAGAAAGTAAAGGCTATTAAAAATTAAGAACTGTGAATTATAAAAAGCCTAGGCAATAAAGGTTAGAAATATTATCTTTTTAACCATTTATCCATACTTTTAATATTATAAATGCTAAAGTAACTTTGTTTGTTTGTTTGTTACCTTTTCACGCCTAAATGGCTGAACCGATTTAAATGAAAATTGGTTTAGAGATAGTTTGAGATCCTGGGAAGGATATAGGATAGTTTTTATCCCGGAATACACATCCCTTAAGTGGGTGAAAAGTGAGGTGGAAGTTTGTATGGAGAATCAATCATTTCTCAAGTAAGGGATATAAAACTCATTATACCTACGCATATGCTCGTATGATCTATTCCATTTTAACCGTCAAACGTAGCTAGGGACGAACCCGAGCGAAATGAGGGTGAGTCGCTAGTTTAAAATATATGTATATAGTTAATGTAAAGTCGTAACCCTTGCTTTTTAAGAAAGTAACGCAATTTTCCAAAGTTATCTTTTAATTAACTCTAAGTGTTTTTCTTGTGAGCAAAAATTTTGCTTTCAATAACATTCGCATTATTACTCTTTAATTATTAATTTAATGAATTTTCTTATTACGCTGCATAGATCATTTTTAGTTTTTCCTAAACATCTTTAATGTTATATTTTGTATTATGTAATCTCAGAAATTAAAACAAATTTTAAGTTTAACATACAATGTATGATTCACCCAGGTCTATGTCTATCAAGGGATAATTTTTACTTACTCTATAAAAGTAACATAACTTAAAAACCGCTGTACATGACATATGAAGATTAAAATATTCTATAATATCTATGTCATTTTCAGAATAAATAAAATTTAAATCTAGGCAAAATATTTTGATCAGTTTGCATTTATAATACTTATACATATAATAGGTACCTGTTGTAGCGCATAAGCTATATTTAATATCATCATATTTGCTTGAGATTCTAATTACTAATTAACAAACTGTGATGCAGTGGTAGCCCTATCTCTAGGTAACGCGCTTGAAAAACCTTGCTTGGAAAACTGAGCGAAGCGGGTTCAAGTCCCGAGTCTCGCACCTCTGACATTTTCATCTGCGAATCATTTCCAACATGATTAACCGCTTTTCTTACGGTGAAAGAAAACATCGTGAGGAAACCTGCATGTATGAGAGAACCTAGCAAGTTTTCGAAAGACATGTGTAGTTCGCCAACCTGCATGTGGCCAGCGTGGTGGACTATGTCCTGTTCCTTCCCGTATTGGCCTAAGGCCACGGGCCAACCGTGGGACGTTAAAAAGGGCTGAATATATAAAAAAAACTCACATATTTATAATAGTAGTAAAATTTATGAAAATTAAAGGAAATTTAAAATATATTGTATTATAGAATAATCTGCGGTTCGTAGCATACAGTGGGGTAACTCAAGTATATATAGTACATACCTATATCGTATATAATGGAACAATTAATATGAAGAACACTCCAATAGTAATGGAAGCCCTCGCCCCGGGCCGCAGATGTCGCCGAGATTTGGGCAAAATGAGCTTTTGCCTAATTTATTTTTTGTCGCCTTCTTTTCCCCAAGTAAATATTGACACTGTGCGTTTGGATCTTATGGACCTACCGGTACCTTAATAAAATCTTTTTATTACTATTTTATTATCACTCAGTGAAATTCTATAAACATTTCGAAAGCTAATAAATATATTTTACTCAAATCGTTGGAAATTCTCTATAGAAAGTACCTAGTCAGTTAACTTCTACGAGTATTACTTTCAGTAATACGGAAATGTTTTAGCTACTATTGTCTATGTTACTTATTAATTTAGTTTTTGTCTAGATATTTTGGAATAAAAAAATCTAGATGATACATAAATTGTATTGGCAAAGTCTATGCGCTGTGTGGCACTTAAAATATCACTGAAATAACAGACTTAGTTAAGTCATAAGCAAATCAATCACCCAAATATCAAAAAAAATTAAATCCTCAGTGTGAATATCTCTTTTTAAACTGATCAATTCTCGATCTCTACCGAGTCTTCTCCATTCTACACGACATTAGCGAAGTAAATTGTGCCCAATTGGCACTCCTACATGGCACAGAACAAAAAACAAACAAATCAATGGCAGATCACAAATATTTACTAAAAAAATATATAATTTTATCAATTTTCTATTAAGTATTTAAAAAAAGTCAATAAAGAACGAGTCGTATCCAGTTTAAGCGAAATTTGACGAAAGACGTACCTATCTAAGAGTTTTTTCGTCGGAACCGGACGTTCGGCTCGGTGATTAGGAAATTATATTGGGGGTGGAATTTCTTCTTTTTCTCAAGGTGTCGGGAGCGATTGGTTATTAAATCGGACTTACGACTGCTCCCTCTTCTTAATTGTCTACGATTTTTCCAACCTTGTTTTGATGAATTTTATGACATTTATAATTTTTTTTTGAAATTACACTTCTTTTGGCACGTTTAGAAAAAAATATGATAGTAAAATTTTTACGATGTGCGCGCACACAGACGGCCAAAAAGCGACATGATGAAGATAGCTGAAAGCGACATGATGAAGTTAGTTGCATTCCTTTTAGAAACAAAGAGTTGTGACATACGGGATGAAATCTTTAGCTATTTTTGTCCTGTTACACCAAAGAAGTATAACTTTTTACGTTCGTACATAAGTACCTACACCCACACGTTTTTTTTTTTTATTTCAAAGATTACAGCTAATATTTTTTTAAGTTTATACATATATGTCCATCGATTATTTCAGAATATCATGACTACTATTAACTTCAATAAAAATTACAACTATTTTTTATCTAAAATTAACTCTTCCAATATAAAACCATGACAAATTCGATAATAATTTGATTTTCTTTTGTTTAAAACACCCCTAAATTACTATACCACGTCACAGATGGTATTTGAACTATAATAGTTAAGAACAATAACTTAATGACTTCTTATTAAAAAACACAAAATTTTACAAGAAAAACTATTGTAACAAAAAACACGCTAATTAGAATAAAACAAGTAAAACAATTTAATCGTAAAGACAATGGAGTCGAAGAGAACAACAAAAAATGAGAACAGTCGGCGTCTCACTTTTATAACATTACAAAGAATAATTAATTGTAGATATTAATTATATAGTGCTTTGTTTTATTCTTACGACCCTTTAGCATATGCATGGGGTTGAACTTCTTATTCTTTATTTTTTCTTTTATCTAGTTAAAATTATTTGATTTTCTGTTTTACGTGAATAGTATAAATGCTTAGGCTCGTGCTTTAGTTTTTTAACGTTTTTATCAATTATATTCTATAGGATTCCATTTTTACTAATAAATAATGCAATATGGCAGTAATAAATAAAAAGTATAATTATACTTTACTTGTCTGTTTTATAAAATAGGTTACTTAATATTACAACAGCTTATTAATATACTTAGATAAATCGCGTTACACACACATACATACATATATGTCCACATGTTATAATCGTAAAGTCAACGTCACACGCGGAAACTAATAATCAAATAAACAGGACAATGCTCTAATTTCTAAACCATAAGAAACTTCATTGTACAAAACTCTTTTCTAACTTCGCGGAGTGTAACAAATCGTAGTCGTAAGACAAAGATGGCGAGTTTTACATTACAATCAACGGAATGACGCGCGAAACAATATTGCAACAGAAAAACAGGTTTCCTGCCAGCAATATGCATTTGAACACACGAGGCCTTCTAGAATGTATTTTTTATCTATTGTTTCTAATTATAATAAGCTATTTAATAGTGTGCATACAGCTTAATACGTAAAAGATTTTTTTATCAAAAAAAAATCACGTTTTTGTTTTTTTAATTCGAAATTTGAATATAGAATATTTGTTTAAAAACACCTGTAAAATAATAGTTTTTTTTTTTTTAAATTAAAACAACAGTTATATGATAGTTCTACTACAATTCCTGCATGCGTTTTTTTTTTTAATATTTAGGCAATGGATAAATACGTAAATCCTTTTCAACAAAAACCGGTAACAGATGGTCGAATTAGGTGCGCTCAATAAAATCGTGTTTTAATGGAATCACTAAAAAACCGGAACTGACCCATCAATATCGATGTAGTGATTTTTTACCGGATTTCGGGAACATCTGAACGTAACAGGTGCAGTGCGTGAGATAAACGTTACGTACCAAAAAAGCAATTGTTTAAATTATTGCTTAAACTTTTTATACAAAAATATTTCATCTACATACAACCATGTTTTATAATAATCATTCGATAAATATTTCAAGTTGTAATTTGCTATATCCCTTACTCTTTAAGTCATCTATTTACAATTAATTAGAAGAAAGTCTAAATTAAAAAGAGTTTTTTTTTTTAATATCAAACGTGACACACAAACATTCATTCATAATACAGATGTAATTTTAATATTAGTATAGATTTTATCGTGCGCTAAGCTGCCACTCGTTATATTACGTACAGAAAATAACAAAAAACGTTAACTGATAGGACATGCAAACTCTTTTAAACTCATTTCGCCTTTTTTTATTTCTAACTTGTTACTTAAGTCTTCTAAAGCTTTCTTTAATTAACAAAGAATGGGATTGCGTGCTTTTACTTTTTTTAATTTAATTACTGCTCTGGAAAAGACAATGGGAATAATGTGTTCAGCCATTACAAATTTGTTATGACATGCAAATTTTTTACTTTTGTTTAACTTTTAAAAAGGTAAGTTTGTTTTAATTTATTTGAGCGTAAGTTTTTAATTAATTTAGTTACTTTGAATTAATATTGTACAAAAGAAGTAGAAATTATTAACCATAAATGTGGACATTGATATTTATTTAAATTTTACAGTTAAAAGTAGAAAAAATAATAATATTAAAACTTCTTAAAAGTACTGGTATTATTTTTCAGTCCCCGTTAGGCGTATTAGGATATAGGAACGCTCAGATTGCACTATTATATTATTATAGGCATCAAAAGTTGCATCAGTTGAGCTAACGGTGCTGTGCAATACCGCGTACAACTGGTTTTCTTACATGCACCTACACTTTATATGCCTTTTCTATTACAATAGAAAAGATTATGCAGATTTATATGCTTTATACATGAATCCCATTTATTATTGTGTAGCAAAACTCTTTAAGATACCTATTATATTTTGATTAGCGTTTAAATAAATTTTGTTTTATACTGTAGGTACTAACATAAAACTTAGAAAATGATAGTATCAAGTTAACTCATAATTAGCAAAAATTGTTTTATTTTGACTTAATTGTTTAATTTTATTTCAAATTAGCAAATTTTTATTACCTGAACTAGAGACTTACCCTCGCTTCGCTCGGGTTCATCGCTAGGTATGTTTTAACCGTCAGTATGAAATAGATAGACTATATATTATATATACATAGGTACAAAATAAACAGTTCTGAACTTTTCGATTTTCCAACAGATTTTTTTTTTAGGTTTTCCCTATTTTTTATCCCCCACAAAACAAAAAAAGAATTATTCAAATCGGTCCAACCGTTTCTGAGTTTTAGCGAGGCTAACGAACGGCCATTGATTTATATATATATAATTTAAATGGTGTTTATCCTACATAAGTACCTAGGTATAGGAACGTTTACTTCATACTTACAAAATAATTTCCTTTAACAGTTTAAGAACTCAAAATGCTTGGAATGTGTTATGACTTAACGAGATCTAGTATATCTATCGATAACTATAGTCTATTACCGTTTCATATATACTGTACTTATACTTAAGTTATTTAAATTTCATTGCGTGCGGGCCTTTTTGACCTACAACACGGAAGGGTTACGTTGTTTATCGTCTACAGAGGGATTTAAGCGATTGCTGGACACACCTTAATTAAAACTGTGATTTGTATCAAATAACTTGTATTGGTGAATTATAGAAGTAATGAAACGAAATTATAATCTCGTCTCAAGACCTTTAGCTTTTAATGAGGAATTTACACATAATCGTATATCTAATTGAACATGTATATTAAAATAGCAAATATTTTTTATCGATAGTTTGTTGGTTTATTCATTGCGTGTATATCTAAAATAAATTTTGTCTTAGTTTTATTATACATATATAAGTTATAGTGCAATGTAAAAAATAATCTCGATTCAATATCGATATTCGTAAGTCAATAAAAATATGACATTCTAAACTTTATTTAAGAGCGAATGTATCTTAAAATTCCACCCTAACAAAAACGGTCAAGTTTTTTCACTTAATTTAAACTCAAAAGATACTTGAGATAATTGCTCTCTGCTTTCTCGATGGCGGATAAATCGAACCCATTTGTAAAAGCAATTTTCACCATTTTCCTCATTTTTTGGCATTCTTCGCGGCCTTTGTGAGTAAAGAATCGGTGATTAAAATTCAATTTTGGGACAATCAATGGGATAAGATGCAGTGCATTCTAATTGGATGAATAATTATGGCTGTTTTAGAAATCGTATTTCATTTAGAAAGGTCTGATACTTAACGTTGTAGGTAAATGGTTTCTTGGGTTGATTTAATTATTAATTTACTTAGTAAAATTTTATTACGACTACTAGCGACTCACCTTCACTTCGCTCGGGTTCGTCCCTAGGTTGCTTCCTAAAACAAAATTAATTAAGAAATTTGGTTTTAATTTTTTTTCGTGGGACTCCATTTTTTTTTCTAAAATAAAAGTAGACAAGCTACTCCTTATTACACCAGCTATCTGCCATTGAAAGTCCCGTCATAATCGGTCTAGTCATTTCAGAGATTAGCCGGAACAAACAGACAGACAGATAGACAGACAGACAAAAATTGTAAAAAATGTAATTTTGGTATATATACCGTGTATACATCCATATGCATTTAGTAAAAAGCCGTTATTTTAATATTACAAACAGACACTCCAATTTACTTATCTGTATAGGTGTATAGATTAGTGTAGTTACTTATATTTTAAAAATATGAATCTAATACATTCCATTATTTTAGATATTTCTTGACAAATATTAACAACAACATAGTTAACCGTATCGTAACCAAAACATGGTGTAGTAATAATTTAGAACAATCAATCAAATTACAACCGTTCACACTTGATCAAGGCCTATAAAACCCCACGTCCAAAAATTCGGACACAATACAATGATGCCCTTTTCTTATTTATACCTGTGAAATAATAGCTTCTATATTAGCATAATAATAGCGTATAACTATTATTTTCGGCATATTGGCTAACAAATGCTTGGACAGCTGCAGGCCATTTTTTTCTGAGGTCATTGTCCACCGGAATTTTGTGCGGTGATGCGTTCAAAGGTCACCCTTTTGCATCTTCAACGAAACAATAGATAAAATTAAACCCTTTAACAGCTACATGTTTGTATGATGCGGTATTTAAATTTATTTTAATTTGCAATATAAATATTACTATTAGCAGATTAAGTAAGATAACACTAATAAGTTTTCCTTACATTTTCTATATTTTCTTTCGAGAACTATAGTAAGATCAAAATACCATTTAACCATTCTTCTCTCAACATATGTCTTCTACTCTTTATATCTCTACTTTGAAAGATCTGTACGTATATCTTTAGAACTCCAAAAGATATGTTCGATCTTACAATTTATGTTGCTTTATAATCAGCTGAAACTAAATATTCAGGACCAATAGTTTAATATAATTAATAAAATTAAATATTTTTGTTCGTAAAAATTAAATTTTTAAATACAATTTTTTAAATAATAATTATTTCAATCATTAAATCCAAATGTGGAATAAATGAAATTGGCGTACCGGACCCTTCCGCAACAAAAAACAACAGGTAATCAAAGGGTTAGGAATAATAGTTATAATAGACAAAAAATATAGGGTTGATTTAGAATGGAAGATTCATATGAATATTGTGTTACAGTTTTTTGGGATCTAACGGTCAACTTGGGGACGTATTTAATAATTGTTTTGTAACATGACGTCCCTCTGCTCTTAAGCATATATTTTTAATTTTGACGATTGTAAAACGTCAGTCTGAATTGCACTGCCTTTAAGTATCACGCGAGTTCGAGTTCCTCAAAACGAATATTTTAGTGTTTGTTTCATAGCATTTTATTAAAAATTTATCGACAATAATGAACAAATTGGTGAGATTTCAATTTTATTTACATACATAACATAAACACCTTTTATATACAAACACCCCTACTATATTTAAAACTAACGACTCACCGTCGCTTCGCTCGGGTTCGTCCCTAGATACGTTTTAATTTTTTTGAGCGAAACCCTAATTCTTTTTCTAAAATAAAAGGAGCTTAAGTTACTCCTTATAATATCAGCTATCTGCCAGTAAAAGTCCCGTTAAAATTGGTCCAGCCGTTTCGGAGATTAGCCGAAACAAACAGACAGACAGACAGACAAAAATTATAAAAATTGTATTTTTCTCATAAGTACCATATATAACTCCATATGCATTTAGTATAAAGCTGTTATTTTAACATTACAAACAGACACTTCAATTTTATTTATCTGTATAGATAAGTTTTAAAAACAAAACTTTTTATAATATATTTACAATGTGAAAACATTTCAAAAGCTTTTGAAATATAAATCGTGAAAAGTGTCTGCAACTTGAATTTTCTCAAACGATTCGAGTCAAGTTAAATTTTTAAATCGCTGTAAGATGCAGTCTTTTTCTGAGAAACGTCTCGGGCGATGAATAAAAATAATTGTTGGAGTGATGCCGCCAACCTCTATTCTTACTCTGTTCATACTATTATGTCGTAGGGTTGACAAAAAAAATCTACTGCATCCTTACTAATTTATACGAATATTATAAAGTTTGTTTGTTTGTTTGTTTGAACGCGCTAATCTCAGGAATTACTAATCTGATTTGAAAAATTCTTTCTGCATTAGATAGCCCGTTTATTGAGGAAGGCTCTAGGTTATATATCATATAATATATAGTCTATCTATTCCATACTAATCGTTAAAATGTACCCGAGTGAAGCGAGGATGAGTCGCTAGTATTATATTAGTATATTAATTTATTTCATGTATCTTTGACACGGCTCTAATGATTTGGATCAAGTTTTGTATGTAGATAAGGTTTGGTTTTTTAAGTTTCTCTTTATAGGCGTGCTTTAATAAAAAAGCGTTTTTACGTCTTTTCTGAATCCATCAATTACTAAACATCGTTTACTTAAAATCAACAAATTTGCTTATTATACACTTTATATTTCGGCATAAGCGAGACAAGATAGTGACTATCATCACACTATTTTATAATGAATCTTGAATATCTGCATTTATGTGCAATATTTCCATAGAAACTTAGTAATCAACGTAAAATGTATAAAATACCGCAATTGTCGATTGAAAACCGCCTTCTTTTAAAGACAGTGAAAAAAAAAAGAAATGTAAAAACTGCAAAACTAATAGCGAGATAAGTTAAGTGCGAAAGTCGTTAGCGGCAGCCCTACAGTAAACTGAGACGCTTTTCTCGAACTTAAGGAAAACTTGCCAACAGTAGTTTTCTTTTTTCTACAAAACGGTTATTTTTTATTCTCTTTATTCTTTCCTCCGTTCCCCGCCTGCTTGAATCTTTTTACTTGGAAACGTGTACCCTTTTCAGGAGTTGGCTGGCTATCTTTCTTAAGTTGACTGTTCGAAACAAAAGTGCATTGGAGTGGATATCGTGGATAATTTTATTCTGTAAAGATTAAATATATTTTATGGATCTTTTACTGGATACTTTTGATAATATTGAGATATTTTTTTGGTATAATATGTAGATTCAAAGATATTCTATCTATATTTATAAAATATACATATATATATATATATATATATATATATATATATATATATATATATATAAACATATAATGCGGCTTTTGAGCTTCACCACAGTTTGGTGAAAAAAAACACATAATATTTAAACAAAATAATTATTACTGATATTCAAACTCTTTTACAAAATCTTTTTCAAAATCTGTGTTTTTTTAGCATTCAACTTTTCTATACCATTTTAAATATGATTCACATACGAATCAATTTTATATACATTTGTATACAAACTACGTAGGTAATAACTAAAGTACCGACATTATAATAAAAAAATAATCTTTTTATAATAAATACCAAAGAACTTTCTACATCTTTCGATGTTCCTTGAAAACTCCTTAAGTTTTTATTTGACCACTGAAGCATTCGCAAGATAGCGCCGCGGTGAAAATTAAAAAAAGCAAAGAAAAAAATACGCAATCCTCAGGATAAAACTTTACAACGTGGGAAGGGGCGAGCTTTTATTGCTTTAGATAACTTTGCAATTTTATCCTACAAAATTGTATTATAAATGAATTATTTTAAACTGATGTTTAAATAATATAATTGATAAAAGATATATTTTAAACACTAGCGACTCACGCTCGCTTCGCTCGCGTTCGTCCCTAGGTACGTTTTCACGGTTAGTTATGTTTATACATAAATAGTAGCTTGCTACTCCTAAGATATTAATTTACATTATATAGCGATTTATCCACACTTTGCTCGGATGCGTACGCCGTACGCGGATTTTGTTCACAATTTCATGGGTTTTAATTTTTTTTCGCGGAACCCTGATTCTTTTTCAAAAATAAAAGTAGCCTAAGTTACTCCTTATAACATCAGCTATCTGCCAGTGAAAGTCCCGTCAAAATCGGTCCAGCCGTTTCGGAGATTACCCGGAACAAACAGACAGACAGACAGACAGACAGACAGACAGACAGACAGACAGACAGACAGACAGACAGACAGACAGATAGACAGACAGACAGACAGACAAAAATTTTAAAAAATGTTGCTTTGGTATATGTGCAGTGTATACATCCATATGCATTTAGTAAAAATCGGTTATTTTAATATTACAAACAGACACTCCAATTTTATTTATCTGTATAGATTATAGCTTATGCTTCATACATGAGATGAGTTATCTGTTCGACCAATATGATCCACATAATTTTTATATATAATAAAATTGTAACTAAGCCGAATCTGTACATTAAATATTTTTGGGAAAATCTTATTGAAATAGACTTTATTATCGATACAGAGGTCGAATCTATAGTTTTTAAAATTTTTGTCTGTCTGTCTGTCTGTTACCGCATCACGGGAAAACCACTGGATAGATTTTGTTGAAATGTGGTATGATGATGATAGGCTATTCGGGTCAACATATAGGATACTTTTTACTGCGGGAAAATATCTCATCTCTGAGAAATCTATACTAACTGTTAAAACGTATCAAGGGACGAACCCGGGCGGAGCGATAGTGAGTCGCTAGTATAAAATATATATTATAATATTATTTAAATAAAATCAATATAACTAAATTAAAACATAGTATAGTTTCAATGGAATTGTATAAGATGGCAGACCCAAATTCAATAGTAGCAGAAACTAAATATTTAACCGTTTAATAAAAACAAAATGGCCGCGCATTATATTGGCGATCGCGCACATTCGCTCGACGCAGGTGGGATACTATTATATTTTTTCGCTGCCCACCCCGAATAGTTGGGGGTAGGCGATAGTTGGGGGAGTGCGTGAGGCCACCCCCGTGCCACCCCATCGGAGGGTGAGCCCAGGGGGAATGCACTTACCGTGTGTGCACGCAAATTCGAGCCCAATAATTTAAATTTCCGATACGTACCCATGATTAATACAAAATTAATGTTATGTATTTCACTGATGTATTATGTAAGGTTATTTTATGCTGCGCCTTCCCGAGATAAATGGGGTTAGATTAAATATATAACTAGTTATGTTATCTGGCGTTACTCGAGTTCAAATGAACACGGTAAAAATACTTTTTAACAAAGATACCAGAATTTGATCAGGATATTTTTTTATATTGGTAATATTATGCATCTTACTTCATGAGCTATAGAAGTGTTACCTATAACTGCTTATTACTTAAATTATACTTAAATATGTCGATAAATCAGAATAATTATGTGAAAGTTTGTGTGTTGATACTTTTTCATGCTAAAACTACCCGACGTATTTGATTGAAATTTATTATACAGATAGATTATGATTTTGAGTAACACATTGGCTGTTATTAAACACCTAGGGACTTACGGAAGCTAAGCATGAGTATTTACTTGCTAGTGAAAAATGCAAGTCTTATATGGGAATAAATCCCGCAACGTGACACAATTTTTTTTTAAATATTTTATTTATTAACAACAAATTAAATTATACAATAATACAGTAAAGGCTTGTACACTTTAATTTCAAATAGTTGGATGAAGTACTGTACTCCTTGCTAGGTTATGAATATAATCTGTATTAAGGAGTAACAGTCCCGTTCCCCTTTAGATATTTAAAAAAATAATTATGTACCATACAATATGCTTCATAAACTAATATAGTATTATGTGATCTGTGGTATTACTGTATCAAATAATTACATTACTAAGATAAGATGATAAGATTTTTATTAAAGAAGAGATAAGATTCAGTAAAAACGAATAACCAAAGCCACTTCATGGTGCTAAGACATACTCATAGTTCAATATTATATTTTCTATATAACAAACGCATCTGAATAATAATCAAACGATTCAATTTCTACAATATTGAAGGGGAAAACATGCAAGAATCACTGGTACAAGTTAAAACGGCTCGTAAGATTGCGTCCCAAATTCAAAAATAAATTTGCAACGCGCGCCGTCGGCTTTTGCTTTAAAATCGACACGGAATGCTCTACGTTTGATGTGCTTTTTATCTTATTTTTTTTTTAATTAAAAAATAATAATAATGAATACTAAAAATTCTATAAAAAAATAATTATTATTATTATAAACAATTTTAAAACCTAGTGGTTTTATCCTAACCGTGTTATATGAATGAGCTTCAAAATATGTAGTTATAGTGGAAAAATATTCAAGAAATATTATTTTTTGTTGCATTCTAAGGTTTTTAATGCAGAATGAAAAAGTTCTACAGGTTATTTTAAATACATTTAAAGTGTTCTGTAACGCCATCTATTCTCAAAGGACATAGCATTAATGTACACTAACTACAATAGGATAATTAAATATTTATTAATATAAAATATAACTACTTTTTTGATAATTTCTCATTACAACGGATCCACAATCATTTAACACAACATTAATGTTACTTTAGAAAAAAATTTGATTTATAATTTAAGTTATATTCAATACATTCTTAGATTTACGCGAATATTTGACATTTTAAATAAAACTATTTTTTCAGATTATTTCGCGGATTTATTCTCATGACCGTGATTGCTGCAAAGCATTCGAAACGTTGGAAACCAAAAATCTAAATAAATCCGCGAAATAATCATAAAAGATAGTTATATTTATTGATTTACTCAATTAATTGAAAAAAAAAGGTTTTTGTGTGAATTTAAAGCAAATTTTAAAGGATTCTAAGTTAATATTACCAATTAGTAAGTTATTTTTTCAACAAAACAGTGCAATGACTTAAAATATCGGTTTTTTATATCAAATGCTTATAAGTTTTTTTTAATAATGTAACATTAATTAGAGAAAAGTTGAAATATTTTCTATTTGGTAATCAAATATCTAGTATCTGACAAGTGATCTTCTTTAAGCTTTTATAAAGCTTTCTTTTAAGCTAATTTCGAAACTTTTTACCGTCGTATAATATTTATGCTAAGAATGCAAGTCCTACGCAGGCAAAACTTGTGAGGCAGTACTTTTGTATGTAAATCGAATGCGTAGGCTCAGGCCGCCTAGGTCTTTGATTTCGATATCTAGACGATTGTTGCTTGAAAGTAATTACCATTTTGTCTATTTTCTACATTTAATTTCTTTATAAATTAATGATATAGTTTTTAATGAATGTATTCTTAATACATCATACAACTATAACTACAAAATCTTTATAGTTTTGTCAAAATTAATTTAGCCTCTTTTAAAGAAACTTATTTTTTTTTAATTATTTCTTAATATTTGTTAGAGAAGACATAATAGATAATATTAATTACTGACTAAATTGCCCATAAGTGAATTTGATGTTAGAAAAAAGTTTTTAATTATTTTTTTTTTAAATATATTAATAGAGCTCTTAGCAAATGATAGGGCGTGATTTATTTTACGATAATACTAAAATCCTCTACCAAAATCCGATAGAGATATATTTGCAAATTAATACCAATAAATATTACAATCTAAAGATACCATCCTAAGCGAACATCGTTCAAACTGTGCTAAGGCGAACGCCTTTCCCTTTGCATTTATTCATAGAAAATAACAAAAATATACATATACAATGCCAGTATACACTGAACTACCACCCCCCTCTCCAAACTCTACATTCACACCAATAAGAGGTGAGTGTGCAAGAAATGAGAGGTCATGTTCTGATGGTCGACTTTACGCGTAGGTTGTATTGAAAAATGGCCGACCAAGCTACAATAGTACGGCGCACAGTGAACCCGGAAGGTCTTTGGACAAGATTTAATCTGTAGAAGGTTTTTAGATAATCTGTGAAAGTAATGTAAAAAGTTTTTACTTCTTTGTATATTTTTTTAATTATTTACTTCATGATTTCATAGTTGTGCTTTTTGTTATATATCCACGTGGATATCGAATCAGCACAAGAAGTTTTTAGTTGGAAAAACTTTTTTATATATAATCATACATTATCTATATACCTAGTAATTAAAAATGAAAAAAAAAGAATCAAATTCATATATTATTTCCTTATTAATAAAGATTTAGTAATATATACTTATAAACTTTAAAAAAAGTTATGCCATTCATATATTTATATATAAAGCTTTCAAAGCTCTGCACAACTTAATTATCCTAAAATTTTGTTATTACAACTATTAATTATTGTAAAGTATATATTTTTAATATTTCCGTCATAACATTGATATAGTCATTTCTGGAGAACTCCATTAAACCCTTATGCATAATAAAGTTGGGTAACGCAATATTTCAAAATCTATTGATCCAATAAAATAGCCTTGTAAAATTTACTATCAATAAAAGTACACACCGTTAGAAACTCTATTACACATTCACTATAATATATAACAAACCTCAGGAGTAAAATATTGACTGAGAAGCTTTTATTGCTAAGTATTTTAGGTATTTTTATTAATAGTTCGTTTTTGATGTTAAAGATACGATATTCCATAATGTACTTATTAATATATTATAAATGCGAAAGTAAGTCTGTTTGTTTGTTTGTTTGTTACCTTTTCAAGACTAAATTAAAATTGGTATGGGGATAGTTTGAGTCCCTGAGAAGGACATAGGATAGCTTCTACCCCGGAAATCAACCCTTAAGGAGGTGAAAAGAGGGGGTGGAAGTTTGTATGGGAAATCAATCATTTCTCAAGTAAAGGATATAAAAGTCATCATACCTATGTACATATATATAGACTATCTATTCCGTACTAACCGTCAATACGTACCAAGGGACGAACCCGAGCAAAGCAAGGGTGAGCCACTAGTTTACTATATATTAGACCATTTTAATGTATTTTATTCATAAAATTTCATATCGAAACAAATTAAAACATAACCGTTAAAATTAAAACACCATCCTCTCACCATTCTTAACCGGGAAGTTACATTTTCAAAACGCTATTCAATATTTGCTGTACCATAGAATCGGTCCGTTAGTGCTCCAAAGATTTATAGTTACATGTATGTCATATTCATATATCGTAGCGTGGCATCTAGGAAATAATTCTACAATATCTTTCTAAATGCATGTGTGCATGCGCATTCTTCTCAAACATGCAAAAATACTCACACAGACGTGGAGAAAAGATGCTATATGTATATAGTTGTGTGTGTGCGTGCGTACATTGACCCATGCATTTGCTTGCTACGGCTAAAAGTATGCGCTGCTTTTATTATGGACTTATTTTAAAAATGAGCGCGGTCATCGTGGGTTAGGTCGCGGTTGCACTCCGGTTTTAGGTTATTCGGTGAATGACCGGGTTGCCGAATTGATTGTTTGGTGTAGAGTTAAATATATATAATAAATAACTTGTTGTCTTATTTAGTGATAGTTTAAGGTATTCAAAGATATCTGTGAAAATGTGATAGGACAATATTTTAAGATTTTTTGTAATATTATAAAGTAATAATAATAAAGTTATTGAATTTAACGAACAGATATTAAACATATTTAATTAAATCTAAAATTGATGCATTTTTTTTTTATTTTAGTTAGTCTAGTAAAATAAAAAAATAGCCAAGTTACGCATTTCCACTGATAATTTTATTTTTTAAAATAGATATTGCTTGAATAAAATATATTAAAACTTTCTGTAAGGCATAAGATAGGAATCTATATTTTACTTGGATGAGAATGTATGCAGTTCTTTTTTTGCGAACTTATTTTTAAAATGAGCGCGGTCATCGTGGGTTAGGTCGCGGTTGAACTTGAGTTTTGGGTTAGTTGGTGAATAACCGGAAAGTCAATTTAGTATTAGTGCACTTTGCTGTTTCACGTCAATCATGCCACATTTTATCGTCTTATGGTTTTAAATTCCTAAAAATAGTTTATATGTAGCATAATACATTTTTTATTAAAGAAATAAAAAAAAAGTGGATACTATAGACTCTAAAGATACTTTAAATACAAGCAAAGAGGTTTTTTTCTTTATAATAGTGTAAGAAGTAATTGCAAAGCGAAAAGAACAAGAGTTACCAATGCTATCTAAATTTAACATTGAATTTAAAAAAAAACTTAAATGCATATGCATACTTGAAATATTTAAATATCATCTGTCGGGATTCGAACCTAAGTCTTTTCAAGTAACGTACAAAGAAAACCTCAAGTACACTCTCGTAAAACAAATATGTATATAATCATAATAAAAATATTATTGATATAAATAAGCAAATATTACGATTACGCCATAGTAGGAAGTAGCCTATTTAAAAAGCCAGATTAACTAGATGCTTAAAACATCATTACTCAAGTGTCACTCGGTATAAAATAACAGTTCGAAAGCATGAGATGAACAGCTAATTATAGGGATTGAGTCAATTTTTCTCCGTTAACGTGTCTTTGAATATAATAAATGAATAAATTGCAAAAAAACTGGAAAACCTTGTTTAACATTCATGGACACATGCATTGTGCATTTCATTTTTTCAAGCTTTTTTACCTCTATGTATGCTTTGCTACGGCGAGCTTTTTTTAATATCCAAAAATGTTGTTTCTAATTCGTTATTGTTACTATCCGTTAGTGCAAAAGGGGTATTTTACCACCTTAGGGATTTTTAAAAACGTCCTTCCTCAAAGGATGGCTACGATATTAAGGAATACGTTTTTAAGACTTCAGACCGATAACCTAGTGGTTTGGTCTGGGCAATAAAATACAAGTAACAGTACAAACAGATGTATCCAAATAAAATATATTATTTTAGTTTAAGAAAATATTTCCTTAGTAAATTCTTCAATTTTAAGTTACATTTCTTAATACATTATTAAGTTAACAAAACATGTCTTCGGAATCGTTGATAAAGAAAAGTTATAAATACATATATTCTAACCCTTTATCCGCTTACGGTAATGAACAGTAATTTACCATCAATTCTCTTTCCAGGCGAGCGTCCCTATAAATGCCATTTACCGGACTGTGGCAGAGCTTTCATACAGCTGTCCAATCTTCAGCAACATCTACGGAACCACGACGCACAGGTAGAAAGGGCTAAGAACAGGCCATTCCATTGCAATATATGTGGGAAAGGGTTCGCTACTGAGAGCAGTCTTAGAACGCATACAGCGAAGGTTAGTATTATTGGGGTACTTTTAACTAAAGACAAACTTTTGTCTTTTTCTCGTAACTATGTAAATTCAATACTGGGAGAGATAGAAAAGATAGTGGTTAGCTCTCTGTTCTCAGATTTTTGAAGTAACGTTACGGGGAAAGTAAGGGGCATCTGTAATAGAAATATTTGTCTCCAAACAGGAATCGAACCCACAAATTTTAACAGCAGATATGTATTGCAATGTTTTTTTTTAAAACTTGCCCAGTATTTGTTATTTATCATCGGTTTTGTTGGATTATTATTAAATACAGTTTTATTATATTCTATTGTAAAGAGAATATTTGAAACCACTATTTGATCTAATTTAAATGGTTCAATGACCTTTTTGTATATAATACAAGCCTATAAATCGACAAAATTTAATCAAAATATGTACTTGTGATTGTTAATATTGAATATTTTCACCTACAAATTATGTATGTTATGTATTATATTGTTTTAATTTTATTTTATGATTATATAATATTATAAAGAAAGCACCGCAAACAAATTTCAAACCTTCAAATTCATGGTGTATTTTATGTTCCATCAAAATTCCCTTTGGCAGTTATGTTTTATTTGACCATTATGATTATTTCAAAATTCCATTTGATCATGTTTGTTTTATTCAATGACTAATCTTTACACTATGCCCGCATCGCTGGATAGGAGCTTCAGCTGCACCTTGGTGTTTTGCAGCAACATGCGGCACTTATGATAGGTGGCGCGACGGCCACCCCATGCCCCATATGCCACAAAGTCGTATTCGGGGGCGAAGCCCTAGTAGAGCACATGAAGAACACCCATAAGGATCCAAATGCGTCCGGCGTTGCGAGTAAGTTTCTCGGCTCTTCGGTTTTTCGTTAAAGGAACGTCATCTATTCTCTAACGACAATAGATAGGGTTTCTTTGGGTTTCCCAGGTTTATTGATAAGTTTAGATTTAATTATCTGTTTTGTTTTGATTGTCTTTTGATTTGTTATTAGATTATTTTTACTGAGTAATATTTATATTATAATGATTTTTGCAGACAATCTGACAGAAGGGATTTTTAGTATGTAAGACTGTAACTGGAAGTTTATAAAAAGTTTTCCTTGCCTGATAATAGCAATAAGTACATTTGCCATTTTAAAGTATGAAAAGCTTCCAGACTACACAAAGCCATAAGGGGTGTTGGTTTCTATAACCACGGTAAAACCAAAAACGTATCGTTTCCATAATTTTAAGTCATAACTATAGTTAATACCATCTGAAGAATCGTCTGTTATTGTTTCTGCTGTATTGGAAGGGTAGACTGTTTTCTAAACATTTCTTGGTTCAAACGGTTCTTCGGATGATGTGCAAGCTTTATTATCATAACATGTTTTGTTTATATATCTTATAGCTTTGTTACCCTCGTTTTCAACAGACATCGTTTCAATACCATCAACTTAATTTGTTTTAGTTTTCTGTCATTTCAAACCGTTTCTTTCATTATTATTATTAAGACACGACGACTTTTGTCAAAAGCTTCCCTAAAGATAAACATTGCGACCCATTTAATAAAATACATCAAGAATACTATCGTTATATAGCTTTTACCCTTATTTCAAGAAAGGTAAATATAATATATAAACAGTATTGTATTATCGATTGACAAAGGTCGTCGTCCACCGAACAAAACTAACTTGGAACTAACCGTATGTTTTTTTTTCCTTCCCTCCCTAACCCACTAACCTCTCCCGGTGATGTCAGGTCCACCCTCAACATCACCGTATCCACAAGCTAAACCTATTGATCCTTATATAGCGAAGCGGCGGACTGCGAATCACCCGTGTCCGGTGTGCGGCAAGCATTATGTGAATGAAGGTTCTTTGAGAAAACATCTCGCGTGTCATCCTGAGTCGCAACTGTCGGGTGGACTTCGAATGTGGCCGTGTTCTGTTTGCCAAGCAGTGTTTACACACGAAAGTGGTAAGTATTTAGATTTATGTGTTTCATGAATGGAATCGAATCTACGACCGTTTTTGGAATTCAAAGTCATAAAGAAAATAGCTGTAGTATTACAACAAGTATATGTCAATCTAATGTATGTTATAAACTTGTGGTTTAATAACTTTTTTCATTCAGCTTACCTTCTTTGTAAAATAAGTCGTAAAACTATTCATAACTAATTACAGGCCTCCTCTCCCACATGGAACATATGCGAATGGAACCGAAACATCAGTTCGCGGCTCAATACGTTCTATCTCGAGCTGCTGCAGAGCGACGGGAGAGAGACATAATAGCTGCCGTCTCAGCATCCGCTGGTAGTTCTGGTCTGCTTAACCTCGCACCACCATCACCGGCACATTCTGACTCTTCATCCAACGGACGCCTTTCATCATCAGCAGGTTCTGAAGTCGGGACAGCCGTAAACAAAATCACAGACCTCCTCCGTTCGAATGGTCAATACGACGAGAGAATGGCTGCCATAGCCGCAGCCGCCAACATGATGACCCAATCTGGTGAAAACAACGCAGTACAAGTTGCAGCGGCAAATTTAGTATCAGCAATGCGTCAGCAACTAGCGAGAGAACCGACACAAGAAACTCAACCACCGTCTGAGGCTGCATTACGAATCCAGCAAGCTGAAGCTTTACTTAGAACTCAGGCTGAAGCATTAAGACTAGCCGTGTCACAAGCGCATAACAACGAAAACCCGCCATTACGACATAACGGGTTCCAAACGAATGAACAACTATCGCCCGAGTTAGTAGAAGCCTTCAGAATTGCTCAGGAACAGAGACTAGAGCAAGCGCTAAGATTGCATGATCCAAGAATGCTGGGTTTCAATCTCCCCTCACCAGTTCAGCAGGCTCAGGCTCAGGCTCAGGTTGCTCAGGTTGCTCAGGTCGCTCAGGCGGCACAGGCAGCTCAGGCTGCTCAGGCCGCTCAGCAAGTGGTACAACAACAACAAATGCAACAAGCCGCACAAGTCGCACAACAAGCCGCACAACAAGCAGCACAACAAGCTGTCCACCTACAACAAAACACTCAGCCATGAAAATTCAGCTATTACTAATCCGACGCGATGTAAATCGCAACAAATTATCAAACTTAACTAAATTATTTTATTACTTTCTATAAGTTATCGTTAGCTCTGATGTTTGATGATTTAAAAAATAACTTTTGAACATTTAATAGGAATACAAAATTATATTTAGGTGTTAAAGTTGATTTTTTTTTCCTATTGTCAAATTCGTCAGAGCTCTTTCAATGGACAATATTTTCGGAGTTTCATTTTCGGAGCGTGAAGTCGCCTCTGATTAGTAATTTCGTTCGTTATTTTAAAGTTATACTTAATACAAATGAGATATTGAAGATATACTAAAACTTAGATAGACCTAACTGATGTAAATAAGCGTAGTAAAATCAAATTTTGTGTAAATATAAAAATTAAATTAAAATAGATGAATGAACAAATTGGAACAGAAACTCGCCCGAACAAATAATTAGATGTAGGTATTGAGTGCAATCTCCATTAAATATTTGTTTGGTTTTTTTGAGTGTTATATGTCGATATTTATTTACTTTCATTTTTTAGTGTTAAATGGTGAATTTTACAAAATATACGTAGCAAGAACTCTATGTTAGCGGATTCGATGTCCGGTTAAAGAGTTTTTGTTATAAAATTTATTTTATACATTTATTTTTTATTAGCTTTATCTCAGAACAACGTATTTTTTAGCTTAGTACAAACTTTTTGGATGTGCCAAACCGTTTTAAGCACGATTTATCGCATTTAGCGAACCTTTGCAATATTTACTTACATTAAGTTTCCAAATATTTTTATTATTTCTATATTATAAATGTATTTTTAACATTGTTTTTAACTTTCACGCAATAACACGTCTCATGCTAGTCAAATTTCGAACGCACAAATTCTATTTTTGAAATAAATCTCAAAATTGTTTTTTTTTTTTCATATATCCTTTATTTCTTGGCTTAAAATATTATTTAAATGCCATATTAGTAATAATTGTAAATATATAGATTTAGAAAATGTTGATGCTTCTGTTTTTGAAAAATGAAAAAATAACAATTTATTTTTTATTAAACGGTTATTATTTTTGACGAAAAAATCTAATGATTATTTAAAGATTTTTTTGTATAGTTATAATAATAAAATATATTGAATTATGTTTTTTCAGAAGACTGCCGTTATTTTTCTTTTCTTTTTTGTAAATAAATGTGATTTTTCATGGTATATAAAAATAGCGATTATTCACTGAATCGATACACGATATGCCGAATTGGACTTAGTCGAATAATAAAATCGATTCGACGGACGGTCTTGTATGGACGAAAAGAACACGAGACATTCTTTAAACACGGACTCAGACATAGCCCAAGTAATATATTTATTTTAATTTTCACAACAAAATAAACAATAGCCCGAATCATTTTATATGATATACAAATCATACTTTACAACACGATGTTATACAAACACAGTACAGTTGCCCGAATAGTAGTTTTATAGTACACATTAAAAAAGCTAGCAAAATCGTCCCGTTTTCATCGAAATCAGAACGATTTTGCAGTTGCAATAAGAATGTCAAGTGTTGCCGAATAATTCTTTTAATATTATCATCATGTATTATAATTAAGTGACGATTCGTCCGAACAAATGCGTTTTGTTGCGAATTTGTGCGGACAAATTGGAATAATATAATAATCGTAACATAGGTAAGGTATTGTAAGCTGATTTTAACGTATATAATGATTTTCTTGAATTAATATTGATATCTCGTCCCACGGTGGATGCTGCACAGCGTAGGTCCACTGTCATGGGGTATCAATGTAAATAGAAAAAAAAAAACCAATGCAATAGCCCAAAACTCGTTTTCAGTTGTTCGTGACGTTTGGTTCTCAGTGAGAAATACTTTGATTGTTTTTGATTACAAGTATTTTATTTATCAAATACAAAACTTTTCGGCACATTTTTAATATGATTTGGAGTGGAATGGACAGTTCTGACGCGAAGGGTTACCCGATGATGATTAAGTTTTCTAGGAAACGTTAAATCACATATTTGGACGCAAAAATCAAACATTTCGACTGATATTAAAAAATAACACAAAAATTCCTACAATCGCAATAAAAAATTAAGTGAACGGATCGCTATTTATGTAAAAATTTTCTCATAAATTTAATATATAAATAAATTTAATATAACAACAGAAAAAAGTTCCTATGAATATTGTATAAATGCTATTGTTTTTAAATTTAGGTCGTAGTAGATGGAAAAATTTATGGACGTTTGGTATTTTTAAAGTTATAAATAACCCATCGTTTTAAGGAACTAACTCGTGACTCGAGTTGTACAAAGCAAGAAGCACGGATCGTGTATCCTAAATTTAGATTTTTAGAACAAAAGTTACGTTTCCAAGAAAGTGTTCAAGTCTTATCCGTCTATATTTTTGCGCGACACATACATATTTGTAAAAAAAAAACGTATTTTCGAGATAATAAAATTTTAATAGATAAGGATTTTTTGATTAAACTGAAAATTAAGTATTAGGAAGCTGCGCGCGCGCAAAAATGTAGACCAAAACGTATTTTCTGTGATCATCGAAAATGGAATAGTTATTTAAAAAAAATAACAGGTCGTGTCTGCGAGTTGTCAGAGGTTATTCTTAAGTTTTGGAAGGTTACATTTTTTAATATTATAAAAAAATAAGAAAAAATTTTTTCTACATTTATTTTACGATGAAAAATTCCATAGTTAAGCTGTGTACATTTAATGATAAAGCCTAATTAACAGTAATTGCCGAATGGCACAAACGTAATCAAGGAAAATATGTGCTTTCCGCATAAATATTCCTTGATCGTTTTTAGTATCAATAGTACTGGTTTCTGTTGTCACACTGCGATGCAATACCGTAGTTTGGTACGACTTTCTGCAAAATGCGTTGTTGGTAGATTCTTGTTGGGAAATGGATGTGGCACACAAATATATAGTTTGATTGGCATTTAATATTTACGATTTAATACTTGTTTTACATGTTCTGTTACTAGGAGGATAAGTTAACTAAACAAAAAAATCCTTCGTACTGATCTAATAGAGAGGGAGATAGTTGTATATAATATTTTTTTCGTACAAATTTGATAAAACAGGCTAAATTATTGATAGACACTGTTATAGAATAAAGAGTTTATTGACTGAATGTGATATTGATAAAATTGAGGCAACTATTTCCCTCGGTACTATTGCAAGGGACAGTATGATGAAAATTTAAAACCATGGTTTTGTTTTCCAGAAAAAATATTATATTTTTTTGGAAAACAAAATTCTGGAATAAACTTAGTGGACTTTTACGATGGTCTCCGTCAAAACTAAACAGATGACAGTATTTAGTAAATAGATACATCGATTTTGACAATACACGCTTTTGACGAACATTATCGTAATCGATCACAAACGATTCGCGTTTTCAACTTGCGATTACATTACATTTTTTATTTCAAGTTAAATTGATTGCACAACTGGCACGACCTTGCACGGTTTTTAAATAAACGTGTAAGTTTCGTGCAAGTTGTGTAAATTGTTAAGTTTTTATTAATGAATTGCTGTTGATTTGAATTACTCATCCTTATTGACTGTTAAAGTTTTTCTTTTTATGCTTCATCGTTTACGTTGACTTCGCTTGTTTTACGATATTTAGCCAAATATACACAATTATTAACCGTAATTTAAGAATAGACAGGATAGCCAGGTTTTCAATTTATAACTCACATAGTAGTAATTTCATGTATCTTATATTGTAAGTTAGTAATTAATGTAATGTAATTCAGGGCTCTTTTATAAAATTCCGTCAAACAAAGTGTATTTTTTATAAATGGGTCCGAAGATAGCGTGCTTTAAGCGTACCCCATTCAGCTTATAACATGCTATCGATGTAGTGAACAACGAACAAAAAAACAAATAAATACAAAAAAAAAATATGTGTACTTAAAAGTACTTAATGTAATAGATAATGGATCTCTATATTGGTGTTTTAAGGGTACTTTTGACCCGACATGTTAGTGTCATATCCATTTCAATGCAAAAATCCGTTTGAAATGAAATAGTTTTGGTCATGTTATAATATTTTTTTGAATGAGTTCCTTAATCTTCGATGAGAAAAGTGTACTCTTTCTGTCTTTATGGGTATACACGTAAATCAATTTTCATAGTTTTACCTGTTATTAAACGAAATAAAATTAGGCCAAGAAGTCAAAATTTATTTTTGGCTATAGTAGATCTTTGAGTCGTCACTTTATAACTGTTTCTTATTTAAGATCGCTATATCAGGTGTTATATTTTAAAATATATAAAATTTCTTAGCTCTGAGCAAACACTAAGCTTAAAAGTGAACAAAAAAAACCAACAACGCATTTATTTCTACATTTAATACCTAGCCTCATAATGTCACATGGGCATTTACGTTGGTATCAATGTCGATCGTTGCACAGTTTAAAACCATCTAAATATTTGAACTATGTAACACATTTAAAAACTGTGCTTTCTTTATGTTATATAAAAAAAAAAAAAAACAAAACGTATTTTTCAATTGGTGTATTCTAGTCTTATTTTTTATACAATTTCTACCCTTTTACAAAAATGTCGTGTAACATTGGAAAATGCGAAATTTGAAACACTTTTTGGACAATTATGGAAAAATATTGTAAAAAAAATTCAAAATTAAAATAATATTTCGGCGTAAACTGTAAAATTGTTTAGAATCTAGAAGTAAATAATTAAGTAGTTTGACAAAAAAACATGTTTGGCGTATTTAAATTATCGATAACAGTGTAAATAAAGTTTAGGCATGTGATGTGATGTTTGGTGTTTAGACCCATCGGCATGTATATGGATGAGCTATGGCGAAAGCATAGTTAATTTATAACCTGAAGAGAGAGAAAGATGAAGATATTAGATACATCTATCTCTTTCTATACACACCGCCGTGGCATGTCCATATATGTACATCGATATTATTAGACCTATGTCTTGACGTACCTAACTCAAAATTGCAAAATTATGTCACGACATATTTCGTTTTTATTTTGTATTTTTGTATAGTTATTTATAAGTAACTTTATATGTTATTTGCGATGCCATGTTTTCTTTAATTTAGTGTAAGCCGCAATGTGTTTAAAATATTATATTTTTATAGAGGTTATATTTTTTTTTGTACTCGACGTAGAAATGATATGTATTTAATAGTTAAGTTTTAGTGTTGATTACGTTACGCAATACTTATAATTTACTTATTAACTGAAAATTTAACCCATTAATTTTTATGTTAAAGTTAATTTTAACAACGGAAAATGCTTACTGTGTCATTAAAATGAGAATAGTAACTATTATTGCCGAAACGGTTAGCTATAATTATTTTAAAAAATAAAAAGGATGATTCATATCCGTGTTTTTCTTTTTAACCCTTTTTTACTCTTTACTTAGAAATATCAAATTAATTAAACGTTTTCTTAAAAAAAAGACAATTCCTTTCCTTCGAATTTAATAAATATAAATTATCTTTAATTAGTAGGTATAGCAGTATTATAAAGAAATAAAATTTTGTTTCTTTGTACGTAGCGGATTAAATAATTTTTTTCCCAATAATATATAGGTAATGTTACACTATCCCCATATACCAGAGGCAGTTTTTTCATAAACCTGTTTTCTACCTCACGAACGAAGCCGCGGGACAAAAAGTGTTAAAATAAACATAAAACGTTAGATGAACTTTAATTTCTTATTAAAATAATACAATATTTTAAAAATGTCTTTTATTTCTTATCATAGGTCAGTAACATGCAAAATTGTAAGGAGCGCCATCTCTCGACGAATAGCAACATTTACTCACCAAAACTTATTAAGCTTGAAAATTTCTTATTAGATTTCCATTTTCAAAGTTATATGAATATATTTTATAATTCATTTTTATAGTGATACTTTATTTTATATATTTTTATTATAAATAAGTTTATATAGAACCTGTTTCAAATGATCGATTCGAAATAAAAGACCTTGTTACAATAACATAACTATTATTTCAAACGAAAATATTTAACAAAAACTGTTTATAAAATAATATTAAATGTTTATTTTTGCAAGAGCTGCCTTTTAGATCGTGAATAAAAAAAGTTTAAATATTACCTGTTTGCTAAGTTTTAATATAGAACGTTGATCATCAGTGTAAAAATATTTTTTAAATATACATAATACGAGAATCTCGTATATGATATGTTGTGTTATTTCTAATATCACACCTTCGCAAACAAAAATTGTATTTTAATCACTGTATTTATTTTTAATTGCAATAAAGAATAGTATATAGAATATGCCATCTACCGTAAATTTAAAGTACTACATGAATTCATGAAATAAGCGAATAGTTATTATCCTTATAAGTAGTACATTATTATTCCAAGAGATGGCAGCACTAAATGTTTTAATGAAATTTCAATAGATGGCGTTTATCATAAAAATGTACTAATATGATTCTACACACACATATTTTATTATTTATATCATAGATGGCGCTGATTAATGAAAAATATATTAAGAGGTGATGCAAGCAAGATATTGTCACATACTTTTAAATAGCAGAAATATATTTATAAGCATTACAATAAAAATAATTAAAAAATATATGTATAAGTAAAAATTAAAATATATTGATAGCTATGGAATTACATAAAAATATTATAAATCTATACATATAATAAAATCGTAACTAAGCCGAATCTGTACATTAAATATTATTAGGAAAGTCCTATTGAAATAGAATTTATTATCGATACAGAGGCCGAATCTAGAGCTTTTAGAATTTTTGTCTGTCTGTCTGTCTGTTACCGTATCACGGAAAAAACACTGGAGGGATTTTGATAAAATTTGGTATGTAGATAGCTGGTCATCTAGGTCAACATATAGGATACTTTTTACTGCGGGAAAATATCTCAATCTTTGAGAAATCTAATAAATCCTTATTCAATCCAAATCCAATGCACTATGGAAGTGAGAAATAACATTTGGATGTGTGATATAGCTAAAGATAAATGTACACTGATACATAATGAATCTAAACGTACATATATATATTCCGCAAAAACGTAGGCTGATCTAAATAAAACTGGCAGCTGTTACCGAAAATCGCTTGTATGCTTATATATACTACTACAAAATTGCGATGAAACTTTAAATATTGAAAGCTTCTGACATAGTACCATCGGCGTAGAGTCGTCTATACATTATATAAAAATCGATGTATGTATGTGCGTTCTACTCGCGACTCCAAAACTACTGGAGCGATTTTGATAAAATTTTCAGATTACCTTAGCGGGTTTGAAGTTTGGTAGCGATAGGAAGTTTGAACGCGGGCGAAGCTGCGGGTATTGCTAGTTTTTAATAAATATATGTCTTGAATAGTAATTACTTTAAGATTTGTTACTCTCTATACGATAAGTAAACAATTGAGGTTTGTTTATCTAATATATAAATATCTCGTGTCACGGTGTTTGTGGACTCCTCCGAAACGGTTCGATCGATTTTAATTATTTTTTTTTGTTTATTTGGTAGGTATGAGAATAGGTCATTAAATATTTTTCACCCTCCTAGCTCCACCCCCCATTTTTTAATCGCGATTTTAATATTTTTGTATGAAAAATCCATACTAATATTATAAATGTGAGAGTGTGTTTGTTTGTTTGCCCTTCTTTCAAGTTGAAACAGAATGACAGATTGACATGATTTTTTATATAGAGGTAGTTGTAAGGCTGGATAGAGAGACATAGGCTACTTTTTACGGCGGGGGATTATCTCATTCCCACGCGAGAATACGTTATAATACAACCCAAAAATTATTTATGACCAGAATTACTTGAAACTTGGAATATTAATACCAAGCTCTTCAATAAAATTAAATAAATACTTGTTTTAGCATTTTTTTAAATTCATCCCATGAGTAGGTAAAATGAGGGATGAAAGTTTGTGTGAAACCTACGTTTTTACAGTTTTTTGTAGTATTAGCGCGAGCGAAGCCGCGAGTTCTGCAAGTATTTTTATAAAATGTAGCAGGCACATACATAATATGTACTTTAAATACATGTTTATGTTAATAAAGAGACAAAAATCATGACATATTGATTAAATTTAGATATTTTGAAATTTAAAGATACTAATAACTAAGAGCTAACATTCATTATTCCCTAGTGAACACAGTACAGTGTACAGTGTACAGTGCACCCCCAGCAGACCGTAATAATTAATATAATATTAAAATAAATCGTAGAAAAACTTCTGATACGGTGCGAGAGATGCTACTCTATTTATGCTCAGTTTGTATGGAAGAGGATTTTATCATATTTGACAGCAAAAATGTAGAGGCATTTTGGTCTTCAATTTGAACATATTGCAGGTGTTAAGTATGGATGGACTTTATGTTAGTTTACAAAATTATGAGATTTTTTTGAGCTTTTTATTTCAAACAAAAATTAATAAAATTGGATAAGAATAATAATAACTTAAGTTAGCTATTGGTAAGTTATAAAAATAAGTGTATTATACATGTATTATTCATACTATTTTATTAAGAACTAGCGACGTTCGCTTCGCTCTAGTGCGTCTGTAGGTACGTTTTAAATAGATTAAAATAGTCACCGTGAGCGTACCATAGAAGATAGACATATGATATCGCGGGCTTAACTGTAGGCCTTTTTAAGACCTACAATTTTCTAATATATTGTTTTGATATATCTAAAGGCTTAGCCAACGATAGCTTGTCATCGTACGAAAATGTTTTTTTTGATAAAACACCGTCATACCTCAACCATTTTGCACAAAACATTTTCAATTTATATACATTACCGTATTAAAACCCGACGCGTGGTTTAGAAGAAGTAAACGGATAAACAGAGAGCGACTTTGTTTTACACTACGTATAGAATATAAATGCGACTTGTGCTCTATCCAATTTTTGTATTTCCTCATGAAATTCAGGTATCTACCGCACAAAATTGTTAAATACGCTCCTCTAATAGTTTCTGTATAATAAGTTATTGAAGGACTTTTTGAAGTAAAACTTCTTTACGCACGCTTGACTTGGGGGGTAAGCTGGTGAATGCGTTACGGAAAAATGTACGTACGTTTGTTGCCATGGTAACCGTTGTTATTGTCTGACAAATGATATATATCATAATATTATATTCTTTCCTTAAATGATATTCTATAAATACATGATTGTAATATACCTAATATGTGTTATTTTTAGTAACTCACCTACATATCCTAATTATTTAAAAGATAAATTGAATTTTATAAAGAGTATCGATAACCTATAGAAGTTTTGCTTCTTGCGCGTGTACACATTCATACACGCACTGTTTATTTTTTTTTTTTTATGAAGGCCAGGTCACAAGAAGGTTTTGTATAAAGGATAACTAACCCGAACCAGTTATTGTGTGTTCCCGTGGGAATAAGTGATTTTTCTGTAGCGATAGGTATTTTAAATGTTGACTTGATTTATTATTCAGGTCAACAGTTATGACTATACAAAATATTACTGCATTTCTTTCAGTACTTTTTGCGTGAAAAGCAAACAAACAAACATTTCAACAACGATTGTTTTAAAGTATATATTCGTTATACATAACTGATATAGTAACTAAAAATATTCAATGTACAGATTTTGCTTCGAAAATAGTTAATTTTGTTATTATATATAGATATTCTAACAAAGAGAGGACAAAAGAGCTGTGATTTCTCAGCAGTGTGATTCTAATATAATATAGGGAAGCTCAATAAAAAACTGAATGACACACGTAGGGAACGCACTTTAGAAAATTATGAATTATACTTTAATATGAATACGGTATAGCGTCTAAATAATTACCATAATATAATCTATACATATAATAAAAATTCTGAATCGATTCTGTACATTGAATATTTTTTGATCAATCTTTACATTAAATACAGAAGCCGAATCTATAGTTTTTAGAATTTTTGTCTGTCTGTCTGTGACCGCATCACAGAAAAATCACTGGATTTTGATGAAATTTGATATGATGATATCTGATTATCCGGGTCAACATAGAGGATACTTTTTACTGCGGGAAAATATCTCATCTCTGAAAAATCTATACTAAACGTTAAAATGTAAGTAGAGATGAACCCGAGCGAAGCGAGGGTGAGTCGCTAATAATATATACGAGTAATGTTTTATTATCAATAGACAATAGAAGCTCATTCTTGCTAAAATAAAAACGTATATACTTTACAACGAAAAAAACCACTAGGAAGTATTTTGCTTTAAACTACACGCAGTTCCTTTCCGTTAAAATTAATTTAATATGACATCAGCATTACTTAAAACAATTAAGACCATAGTTAAAACAATTAAGATAGGCACTGGTAGCCCAGTATTAACGCGCTCGTTTGAGAAACCGTGTGAAGCGGGTTCATATCCCGGCTCTCGCACCTCTGATATTTTCATGTGCGAATCATTTCCAACGTGATTACCACTTGTCTTACGGTGAAGGAAAACCTGTATGTCTAAGTGAACCTAGCAAGTTTTCGAAAGACATGTACAGTCCGCCAACCTGCACTTGGCCAGCGTGGTGGACTATGGCGTGATCCTCCTCGTATTGAAGGGAAACCCGTGCCCAGCAGCGGGTCGTTAAAAAGGGCTGAACACAATTAAGACCATACAAATACTAATAAAAATTAAATTGTTTTTATTTTTTTTAAAGCCTACTCCACAACAGCGTAGCCTCACAGTGATCGCGTGCAACGCTTATCACTAAGAATACGCTATCGTTTTTGTACGCTTTTTCACATCGTCATGTGTAATTTTCATTCCAAGTAACTTTTTCAGGGGCGCTCCACTCGATGCTTTTTTTCTATTTTTCCGCTTCCAAGTCATTTTTGTACGTTTTTGTGTGAATGTTTTTGTTAATGTTTACATTTTTTAAATGTTGGTTTGTTTGTAAAAACTGATTAGGTCATTCACTGTTTGATTATAAATATAAACGTGGAAAAGATATGTAAGTATATATGTTATGTAGAAATTATTTAATAAATTTGAAATAATTTTAAATCAACCTTAGAAAAACTTATCCACTATCCATAAAAGCTTTTTAAGACTTGTATTTACATACGAGTACAATGGCTTGACTTATCAATATATAAAAAATATATGCTACCTACCTGTATTTACATGTATTCTTATGTACCTACATGCAATTTAAGAAAAATATTGCTTAGAATAATTATTATACTTATTTAAATTATTGTAATTACTAATTAATGAGGAACAAAAGTACCTGCCTACATTTAAAAAAAAAATAAAAAAACTTTGACATTGAACAGAAAAAAAAGAAATCTATTATTTTGTTAATTTTAAATTATATATGAAATTAATAAAATCAATGATTAAGTTTTTGGTGGAAATAATTTTGATTTTTTCACAATAACAACTAAATAAAAATATTTAATAAATAAAATTAATTTATTACTAAAAATTATAATATAACTAAAAAAGAAAAAACAATTAAAAAACAAACTAAATATCAAAGGTTTGTAACCTCGGTCTCTCCCTGCACCTCAGAGATACGGTGCATGGTTTTCTAACAAATAAGTCTATTGGCGTATTAAACCTTCACGTTAATTAAAAAGAAAACAAAAACTATCTGCACATGCCCTGTTATGGAAGTTATTTTAAAAATTGTTCGTGAGAAAAATGATTACTGTCAGTTGAAATAAAACTAAAGTAAAATTTAAATCTGTAATAACAGTTATGCAATTATACATGATGATATGATCCTTATACAGTGCATTTGTGATAAAAAAAAATAAAAACCGACTTCCTGGCACTGAAAAGTAAAAAATAACTAAACAGAGGTTTTCATTTAAAATAGATACCTAATCAGATATTTTCGAAATCGGTGTGCTTTGATTTGTATTGGCTG
Source organism: Fabriciana adippe (assembly GCA_905404265.1). Classification (NCBI taxonomy): domain Eukaryota; kingdom Metazoa; phylum Arthropoda; class Insecta; order Lepidoptera; family Nymphalidae; genus Fabriciana; species Fabriciana adippe. The sequence continues at coordinate 8,209,433 of FR990009.1, forward strand.
GCACCGACTTCGAAAATATCTGATTAGGTATCTATTTTAAATGAAAACCTCTGTTTAGTTATTTTTTACTTTTCAGTGCCAGGAAGTCGGTTTTTATTTTTTTTTTAAAAGTTTTTATTTTTCCATTTTTAGTGTAGACGTAATAAGCAAGTAATTTGTAAGAAGAAAGATTTTTAATAAAAACATAATATTCGATTAAGCCATTTATTTAAAAACCGCTTGACCGATTTCGATAAAATTTATATGGGACCACCGGGGAAGAATACTCTTTGAAACAAAAAAAAATTTTCCAAATCGGTTCAGCCGTCTTCGAGAAATCCGTGAACATACATAAAAAAAAAAAAGATTCCGACGAATTGAGAACCTCCTCCTTTTTGGAAGTCGGTTAAAAACTAAATTAGATACAGAGGATGTCCCGTAGTCCCGTTAGTCCCGTAACTCTAGCACTCTGTAATTTCAAGGATATAATATAAATGGCAAAGACAGTTCAGTACCTTTTCAACCAACTTCTTCAAAAAAAGAAGGTTCTCAATTCGGTTGTATACCTAATCAAATATTTTTGAAGTCGGTGCCAGCCGATACACAAAGCACACCGACTTCAAAAATATCTAATTAGGTATCTATAGTAAATGAAAACTACCAACCGCTTATTTTTTACGTTTTACTGATTTTTTTTTAAAGTTGGTTTTTATTTTTTTATATTTTATTTGTGTTGTTTATTAACCGATTTTTTGTTCTTTTTTTGTATAGGGCTTTAGTGTTATTCATAAAAAAAATTGGAAACATTTAGTTTTATATAGTTTTATAGTTTATAGGTAAGGAAAAAAAGTCTAGTATCATTATTCATAAATCTATACGTATAATAAAAATGGAACTGATCGCTGTCTGTACATTGAAGATATTTGAGAAAAACTATTATTGAGGATTTTTATTATAATGATTTTTAGAATTTCTATCTGTTTGTCTGTGTATTTGTGCGCACTAATCTCAGAAACGACTAAACTGCACTGGTTTTCACTAATTTATTGTAGTAAGCTTTACTTAACATTTAATATTTGTTTTTTTTTTCAATCGGTGCATAAATAAAAAAATTGTCAACTTGAAGAATCACTTAAGGGCGAACCCGGGTGAGTCGCTAGTCTTCAATATTTATGATTGAATTTTGACCACTGGGCAAACACTACTCATAAGAAATGTAAAATGATGAGTGGAAAATGTGAACGAGATGCAACAAGATGCATAATATCTCCTGCAAAGTTGGCTAGTCTTATTGAGATAGGCCGCTGTGACCGAAAACGTTCAGATCATTACTATGAAGGACTCAGTATATGTAGACTAGTTTATAGTAAGGCAGTGGAAGTCCAGTGGTAACGCGCTCTTTTGTATAACCGAGTGAAGCGGGTTCAAATCCCGAGTCTCGCACCTCTGATATTTTCTTGCGCGAATCATTTGAAACATGATTATTATTCTCTTACGGTGAAAGAAAATATCGTGAGGAAATCTGCTTGTCTGTAATAATCTAGCAAGTTTTCGAAAGACATGTGAAATTTACTAACTCGCATTTAGCCAACGTGGAGGACTAAGGACTGATCCCCTCGTAATTTAGGGAGGCCTACCGCCGTCTTATGGTGAAGGAAAACATCGTGAGGAAACTTGCATGTCTAAGAGAACCTAGCAAGTTTTCGAAAGACATGTGGAGTTCACCAACCCACCCTTGGCCAGTGTGGTGGACTATGGCCTGATCTCCCTAGTATTGAAGCGGGACCTTAAAAAGGGCTCAATACAATAAAATAGTTTAGTATTATGTCATCTGTGGTATAGATATTACACAGACATTTTCGAAATTAATTAGGTTTTTTAAGACATGCCAATTTATTCACAGTAAATGAATAATAAATAATTTGCACTTTTAATCCTCCATAGTTTTTGCTTTAAACCTTTCCTGAATACACCTTTTTTATTTCTTATGCCCTTTTTAAAAAATAATAAAAATACAAAAGAATATAATATTATTTTTATTATTCATATTTTATTCCCAAAAATTGTACTCGTATATTAACTAGTATTTATATAAAAAATTCCTTATTCTTTAAAAAAATTGACTTTGACATTATTTTGGCGGTCCGTCTATATATTTTTTTTTAATCTGAGTGTACTCGTATGAATTATATATTAATCAAACCAAATGAACGTAATTCAAAACGATATTCAAACAAAAAATAAATGTATTTCCCGTTTAAACTAATAGTTTATGCCAATTAGAAATGTCTGTTTGTAATAAAAAATGCATCAGTGAGTTGTTCTTGCTAGTATTTTATTTAAAAATAGCATTAACCTAATCAATACAATAGAGTAATAATTTTTAAGATCCGTATTTTATTTTAATAATATTCAACGACATTGTTTTAATATATTAACGTTAAAAATATAACGTACCTACTAGCGACTCTGCCTCGCTTCGCTCCGGTTTTACTTTAGTTACGTATTAACATTTAGTATAGATTTCTCAGAGATGAGATATTTTCCCGCAGTAAAAAGTTTTCTATATATTGATTCGGATAACCAGCTATCATCATACCAAATTTCATCAAAATCTATCCAGTAATTTTCCCGTGATGCAGTACCAAACAGACAGACAGACAGAGAGACAGACAAAAATTCTGAAACTATAGATTTGGACTCTGTATCGATAATAAAGTCCTATTTCAATAAGATTTTCCAAAAAAATATTGAATATACAGATTCAGCTTAGTTACAATTTTATTATATGTATAGATTACTAAATAACTTAGTGCATAATCACAAATAATTGCAAAATACTTCAAACGGAAATGGAACCCATAACCACAGGGAATATACCATATTAATTAGCTGTGCATTGTTTTTTATAGAAAAAATCCGACCTCATACGACCTCTTTTTTATCGGCGCCAAGTAAGCGTGTCCAGGTGAAACGGCTAGTGCATTATTTTATCCTCCATCATATTACTTGGCATTTATCGGAAGTAGCACGCGAGCTTGCTAGCGATTTTACATATTAATGTGACATTCAGTTTTTTTTTATTAAAGAAGTGTTCAAATGGAATACTGTTTAAAGTAAGATGTAATAGGTTTGATGCTCGGTTGTGAATCGTTGTATTTATTACTAGTTACCTGCCCTTACTTCGCTTAGGCCCTCACCAAGTTTGTCATAGTTTTTGACACGAAATGGCAGAGCAGAGGGTGAACACTGGACAGAGTGACAATAACTCGAAAAACTTTTAACTCTATAGAATGTTACTCTTAAAATTCTATTAAAATGTCCATTCTATCTAAAAAAACTTTTATGTTTTATCCAGTAAGAACCTATTTTCCAATGGAAAATACTGTCGCTGTGCCCGTAAATAAATTTCCGTTAAAATCCATAAAAAATGTTTGACTGAGATAAAAAGTATCGTTATTCAACTATCTGCTACTGAAAATCTCGTTATTTATTTAGCGGTTCCGGAGATTAACGGGTAAAAATCTAAAGACTCTAAATATTTAAATATTTTGTGTTACGCAAAACTATATGTTAAGTATAAGACAACATGTATGGCGCAGTTTGTAGTGACCCTACTTGCTGTGCCAGCGGTCGCGGGTTCGAGCCCCGCTGGGGGCTTTCATTTGTGTGATGAGCACGAATGTTTGTACACTAGTCATGATTTATTATGGTCATATTTATAATATGTGTGTATTTAACGTTATATATGTGAAGTAATCAACTATCTGGTATCCATAACACAGGCCTCGTAGCCTCAAAAAAAAAATTAAAGAGTGCGTTTATGAATGTGTAGACGCGCAAGAAGTAAAATTTCTGTAGGTTATCGATACTTATGAAATTCAGTTTATGTTTTAATTAATTAGGATAGGTGAGATACTAAAAATAACGCATATTAGGTATATTACAATCATATATTTATAGAATATCATTTAAGGAAAGAATATAATATTATGTATCATTTGTCAGACAATAACCACGGTCACCATGGCAACAAGCGTACGTACATTTTTTCGTAACGCATTCACCAGCTTACCCCCCAAGTCAAGCGTGCATAAAGAAGTTTTACTTCAAAAATATAACTTAATGTGGTTTTACATAAAAAAAGTTTCCCCCCTCAAGAATAGAGTCGATGCACCTACATATTTTTTTGCATAATTGGTCCCATAATGACATTCCCCATTAGGACTTTATCAATACATGTTTAAAATATATGTACATATAATTTCATTTTACCTACTGCAATCGAGCCAGCGGATCTTTTCTTCATTATTTACCTATACATACAATAAAATTCTAACTAAGCTGAACCTGTACATTAAATATTTTTTTGGAAAATCTTATTGAAATAGTTATTATTATCGATACAGAGGCCGAATCTGTGGTTTTTAGAATTTTTGTCTTTGTCTGTGTGTGTCAATAAGATTTTCAAAAAAATATTTAATGTACAGATTCGACTCAGAATTTTATTATATATATGTATAGATTTGGAAAGTGGCCTGAGTAATGGAAATTCTTGAGAAACTACTGGCTTATTTCTATACAATTTTTGTATGAGTATGACCTGAAAGATCAGCTATACAAGATTTTTTTTTTATTTTGACCGTTTCCTTTTTTCTTAATTTCATTGTTATAAAAAATATCGTTTTGTTTTTTTATGTATATATCTATATGTATTACTAAAAGAAGAAAACTGTAATTGGCTTTATTTTAGTACCTACACATTATTTTTACATTAATTTATCTCATGCGATGCTGTGTCTTCTCAATAAATAAATAAAGTAATTATATCGTTCTTAGATTTACGTCTATATTTAACATATTTTTAAGTAATAATCTTTGAGACGTATATAATGACCTTAAGACGTCTAAAACCTTAGTCTCTCCCGTAGCCATGATTGCTGTAAAGCCTTCGAAAAGTCGGGAACCAAAAATCTAAATAATTCCACGAAAAAATCTGAAAAGATAGTTTTATTTAATTTAATTTGATAAATTGTTATACTCAGACTAAATAATATATAGACGGAGTCCGCCAAAATAAATGTCAAAGTTAAAAATAGTAGCGTGATTTGCTGTTTATGCTACTGTTATTGATTTTGTCATAAATATCGTTCACTTTCTTTAAATAATAACGGAAATTTTATATATGTATTTATTAAATGAATATATTTTTTTCAGAATAAAATATGAATAATAAAAACAATACTATATTCTTTCGTATTTTTTTAAAGTAACAGATCTCTTTCATCCTCTCTTTTGTTGGCTTATTTAAAATTTCTTTATTATAATAAAATCCGTTAGCTTTTTTATCTATTAACATTTATGTACTTATCACTCAGTACATCATTTGTATATGATTTTGAAACATTATTGTTTGGCTTCATGTGTTTTTTTTTTATTTGAGTAAGTCTAATACCCACAGACATACGTCCGTGCCTAGTTCTATAAGTATACTAGCGACTCACCCTACTTCGCTCGGATTCGTCCCTAGATGATTCTTTAAATTGACATAACTTTTTTAGCAATTGAACAAACATTTAAATTATATGGTGTAAAAGAGTAAAATAATGTGCATGAAACGCTTAAAACCTCTAATTTATTTAAAATGATAATGATTAATACCGTATTTGTGTAAATAGCTTTTACATTACCGCATTATAATTGCCAATTTTTTAAAGTATTAAAATGGATATAGTATGTTACCCCTAAGAGACAGACATATGCCATCGTGGACTTTTCTGTAGACCTAAATAAGATATACAATTCCACCATACATTATTTTGTTATATCTCAACTGGTTCAAGGCAGCGTTTTCGTTGAAAGCTCCCAGACGGCTTATTTTTTTTCCGACACCTCCAAGAAATATCGTTATATTTTAGCCAATGTATAAAAAATTTACAAATTATATACTAAAACCTTCCTAGAGAATCACTCTATCCATTGGTGAAAACAACATGAAAATTGGTGCAGTAGTTTTTGAGTTTATCGCGAACAGACAAACGCGGCGGAGGACTTTGTTTTATAATATGTAGTGATTATTCCTTAGTCTGAGGTGTTATATTATTACGATATAATTTCTCACCTATACGTAAAACAATAAACGAATCAAAAGTACACATAATAAATTTTATCAATCTCCGAGTCCTGTAGTTGAGTAATTGCGGGGTGTCATGGATGCCAGTGCGTGTATCCCGTTATTTTATTAATAAACATTCACTAAAATCAAATGCAATTATTAAATTTATCTATATAAATAAATGAAATTAAAGTGTCTGTTTATAATGTCAAAATAACAGCTTTTTACTAAATGCGTTTGAAAGTATACATACGGTACATAAATGAGGAAAAAACAATTTTTATAATTTTTGTATCTATCTGTTTGTTCCGGCTAATCTCAGAAACGACTGGATCGATTTTGACGGAACTTTCACTGGCACATAACTCATTTTATAAGGAATAAATTAGTTTGCTTTTATTAAAAAAAAAAAAGAATTACGGTTCCGCACAAAAATATTGAAACCCATGAAATTGTCAACAAAATCCGCGTACCCAGATACACACCAAGCGAGGATAAGTCCCTAGTAATATTATTATGTAGAAATATTTTTGTAATAGACGTTATATTACCTACAAACTAATAGTTTCTTATTTCATTTTTGCATCTTCTCTTCGAACTTTGATATAATGTATTATTGTGACATAGGAATATATTGTTTTGTTATTTTAAGATATATTTTCTTAATATCATTTATTTCCGAAATAAATAAAATTTTCAGAGACATTGTGCTGCCGCAAAGTAAATTAGTACTGTATCGGATACGGAATCCTAAGAATGCTAACCCGACTCGCTCTTGACCGAATAAAAAATATAAAAATATTAATTAAGTATATTTATTCTATAGGATTATCGTTATATTTAAATACAAAAAAAATACCTATTGTATGGCCATTAAATACAATGTAGTCAAGGCATGGAGTTTAATGAAGCATAGATTAGATTTTCTAGACTCATCCATAGAGCGTCACGCTTGCTTGGATGTTACTAGTGATGGGAAATGCTTTATAGAAACTATATTATGAAAAGTTTCAATAATGATAAAGACTAACTTTTTCCAATGGGTCCGTCTACATATTTTATTGTCAACTAGCGACTCACACTCGCTTCGCTCGCGTTCGTCCCTAGGTACGTTTTCACGGTTAGCTGTGTTTATACATAAATAGTAGCTTGCTACTCCTAAGATATTCATTTAAATTATATAGCGATTTACCCTTGCTTCGCTCGGGTGCGTACGCCGTACGCGGATTTTGATCGCAAAAATGTGTTTTAATTACTTTTCGCGGAACCCTGATTCTTTTTCTAAAATAAAAGTAGCCTAAGTTACTTCTTATAACGACGACGACGAGGGACGAGATGACTTCATACGCAGTAATTCGTCTTGGAAGCTATCTCTCTGCGCACGGCGTATGAGTGCGCGCTCGGCTTCCTCGATGTGACGATGCTCCAATCCCGTAGCTCGGCGCCGACACTTGTCTATAAAAGCCAGCACCCTCGCAGTTGCTCTGACCAGTGTTTCGAATTTGGAGAAGCGCGCAGGATCCGGCAACCACTCGTCGCCTTGTTTGTCCTCTGTGGTCACGTGCAGCAGGACCTCCTCCTCTTCTGCGGGCGTTCCCTCGGCTGGCCACAGTTCCTCTGGGTGACGTAGGAACTCCGGCCCTTGGAACCATCGGTCGTCACTGGTGATGCGAGTGTGCGCGAATCGTGTAGCGTCGTCAGCTACATTGTCACTGGTTGGGATCCATCGCCAATCCTCAGGTTGGGTGAGCTCGGCTAATTCTCCAAGACGGTGCGCGACGAACGGTGTATATCTGCGTGCATCGTGTCGTACCCAATGTATCACCGTCATGGAGTCTGTCCAGTATACCGTCCTCTGGACCACAATCCGATGCTCTCTCTTGATTGTGTCTGCCAGTCTGGCGCCGATGACTGCTGCCTGTAGCTCCAGACGAGGTATCGTCTGCGTGCGCCTTGGAGCGACCTTTGCCTTGGCGGTCACGAGGCTCACTTTGATGGTGCCGTCGGGTCGAGTAATGCGCCAACAAGCCACGGCTGAGTAGGCTTGTTCGCTGGCATCACACAGCACGTGCAGCTCCAGGCCTTGGCAACCTTCCAGGGCGTAACAGCGTTCCAGTCGTAGGCAGGTGAGGTCAGGTAGTTGTTGCAGCCAAGCCGCGAACATCTCGTTTTCTTCTACAGGAATCGGCTCATCCCATGACATCTTGATGCGCCAGAGACTCTGCAGGATGATCTTCGCACGTATCGTGTAATGACTCAGCAATCCTAGGGGGTCATATATAGACATGACCGCGCTGAGTGCTTCTCGTTTGGTAGGCGGACGGGTCTGGGCGCGCACTTCCGCAGGAACTCGGTTCATCGAGGTGTTGAACCCCAGCTCGTCCCGTTCGGCGTCCCAGTGCAGGCCAAGTATTTTACTTGCGGGCCCGTCTCCACCTAGTCGGGTCGGTGATGTTGCCAGCAGCTGCGTGGGCACGTCGCCAATCACTTCGTTCTTGTTGGCGTTCCATCCTCGTAGCGTGAATCCCGCTGCTGCGTGCACCTCCCTGATTTCTTTGATGGCGCGTCGAGCTTCTTCTACAGTGTCGTAGCTCGCCACCAAATCGTCCATGTAGTGACTCCTTGTGATGGCTTCTAGGGCACGAGGATGCGTCTGAGCGTGCACCTGTGCGTTGTGATTCCGCACGTAGTGAGCCATGAAGGGTGAACTTGCTGCGCCGAATATCATGCTCGTCATTTTGAAGTGACGAGGTGGATCGTCTCTGTCGGCGCCCCTCCACAGGAACTGTTGTGCTGGCTGATCTTCTGGCCGAATCTTCACCTGGAGAAACATTTCCTGTATGTCGGCAGTGATGGCCACTGTTCGCTCCCTGAACCGGAACAGGATGCCTTGAAGCGAAGTTAGCAGGTCAGGTCCCTCCAGCAGATGGTCATTGAGGCTAACCCCTCGGCTCTTGGCTGCTGCATCAAACACCAGTCTTTGTTTCCCAGGTTTGTTCGGGTTCTGCACGGCGAAGTGTGGTAAGTACTAGCAGACTGCGCTCGAACGTTCCGTGCCGTCGCATTGTACTGCGTATCCCTTCGCCAGCAGGTTGTCTATCTGCTTGGTGTACTCTTCTGCGAAGGTCGGGGCGGCATCCATCTTTTGTTCAATCTTCGTAAGACGGCGAAGTGCTGCGTCGTAACTTGGTGGCATTCTAACGTCGTCTTGTTTCCAGGGCAGTCCTACCTGGTATCCACTTTCGATCTTCCTTAAGGTCTGTTCGACGATCTTCGTTGCCCGGGAATTCTCATCGCTCACTCGTGACTTGTGAGCAATGCCGAGCGCGTCGATTCGGAAGTGTTCTTCTACCAGGTCATGTAGGCGTTGATCTATCTGGTCGTTCACGTTTCCACCAGGTTCAGGGGTGAAGACGTGAAGAACGCCATCTCTGTTGTGGATCACACTGCGTGGTGCTGTTCCGTGTACCACCCAGCCGAGTTGTGTTCTGGAGGCAGCTGGTTGATTCGGGCCTCCAACTCGCAGCTCTCGGGACACGATGTATTCCCAGTGGTCTGTCCCCACCAGGATACCAGGGTGTGCCAGGTCGTAGCACACTTCTTCCCTTGGCAGGTCTCGCAGGTGATCTTGTTTCAGTAGTGCGCTGGGAATGAACTGCTGGTGAAGCTTCATGTTCTTGACTGTTCGTGCCTGAAGCTTATGTCTCTTCCCATCCTTTCCCTTCAGGTGCACCGTGACCAGCTGACTGCCTTCCTCGTGCTGAGACATGTTGACTCCGTGCATGTGAAGTGGTGTGAGAGGTCCCTTGGCGCCGATCTTCTTTGCCAGCTCTTCGTCGATGAGGGTAATGGTAGCCCCTTCATCGAGTAGAGCATGGGTCTTCTCCTCCCCCCGTGGCCCGACGACGGTGACTGGGCACATCTTCAGCAGGACCGCTTGAGTCGACACAGTGGCTTTGGATGCCACCGACAGCACAGCTTCGGCTTCACTTGTCGTTGAGGGTTTAGGCGTCTTATCTTCCCGGTGCAGAGTCGGATGGTGAGGACGGCGACACTCGTTCACGCCGCACAGCTTTGCTTTGCAGCTGTTGCGTCTGTGCTTCTTAGTTATGCACTTGAAACATAACTTCTTTTCCTTCACCAGTTCCCATCGTTCATCTAACGTGAGCCCTTTATATTTGGGGCACTGTGGCAGTGTATGAGTCTGCTCACAACTAGGACATCGGCTGATTTGTTCCTCTTCAGCTTCAGTCACGTTGTACACGGCACTTGTCTTCTTCCTTTGGGTCCCGGTGTTCATCGAGGGTCTGGTCTCCCTCCGGGTTGCAGCAGGTGTTGAGACGCTCGTAGGTGGGGCATATGCATACTTCAATGCCCGGTCTGCCTCGCGCATGAGGAAGCGAGACAGCACTACAATCTCTGGATGTAGTGTCCCGTCGTGTTCTTCGGCGTAGTCACACCATCGTGCCCTGATGTGAGGACTCAGTTTGTCCAGGACTTCCCTCGCCAGCATTGGGTTGTAGAGGTACCCCTGGCGTCCGATGCTGTTCAGGATGCTGGACCCAGGTCTCGGAAGCTTCTTCAGTTCCAGGAAGGCTTGATCTATGATGACTTCAGGCCGCCCGAAGCACTGTTCGAGGGTCTTCATCACGACGTCAGGATCTGTAGCGGCGTGTAACAGGCCAGCTACGACGTTTCTCGCTTCTCCCCGAAGGCAGCTCCTCAGTCTTTGCAGGTTCTCGTTCGCAGATATCTGGTATATCTTCGTAGAGTCTTGATAGGCTGCTCTGAACGACAGCCACTCGTTAGCTATTCCAGAAAAGATCGGTAGGTCAGTGCATCTTATTCTGGGTCTAGCCATCTTCTCCAGGGCTTCAGCCAATTGCTCGATCCCTGGCCTCGTTCTGGTTGGAGTGGGTGACCTTCCTCTTGTTTCGAATCGAAGGTGCCGTTCCCCTCCAGTCCGTCTCTGCTCCCCTTCCTCCCCCCGTGTGCTGATGGGGTTGGTGCGGAGCCAGGCGTCCACCCTTTGTTGGTGGTCAAGAGGTTCTTCATGCAGGCTCTCCTGCTCCTCTTGGATGTTGCTGACGTCTGCGGCCAGCCGCTTTCTGATGAGTTCAGCTTCGATTTCCAATTCTTTTTTCCTCAGGTTTGCTAGCTTCTCTGCTGCTTCAAGTTCCGCCAGTCGCACCCTAGCGGTCACACTTGCCGTCGATCGCACTGAATGCCCTGGTGACCTGGTTCGGGGTCGGTCTCCAGTCTTCAGGGTTCGGTAGGCAGCGGAGGGTGTGGGGGCAGAGGCATCGTTCGTAGCCCCTAGCCCAACCTCCGTATCCAGGAGTGTGGTCGGTGAGGCTGGTGGATTCTGAGAGAATCTTCGTCTTCGCTCCAATTCGATACGTTCAGCTTCCTGGCTTCGATCTTCCATACGGGCGCGACCTTCCAGGTGGCGCTGATCTTCCAGGTGTCGCTGATCATCCAGGTGTCGCTGATCATCCAGGTATTGCAGGTGTTCCAGGTGTTGTCGACCTTCCAGGTGTCGTCGACCTTCCAGATGTCGTCGACCCTCCAGGCGTCGCTGGGTGTCAGGGCGGCGCAGGTCGTCAGGGCGGCGCAGGTCGTCAGGGCGGCGCAGGTCGTCAGGGCGGCGCAGGTCGTCAGGGCGGCGCAGGTCGTCAGGGCGGCGCAGGTCGTCAGGGCGGCGCAGGTCGTCAGGGCGGCGCAGGTCGTCAGGGCGGCGCAGGTCGTCAGGGCGGCGCAGGTCGTCAGGGCGGCGCAGCTCGTCAGGGCGGCGCAGGTCGTCAGGGCGGCGCAGCTCGTCAGGGCGGCGCAGGTCGTCTGGGCGGCGCAGGTCGTCTGGGCGGCGCAGGTCATCTGGGCGGCGCAGGTCGTCAGGGCGGCGCAGCTCGTCCTGGGCGGCGCCGGTCCCTGGGCGGCGCTGGTCCTGGGCGGCGCTGTTCCCTGGGCGGGACTGCTCCAGGGCGGCGCCGGCCCCTGGGCGGCGCTGGTCCTGGGCGGCGCTGTTCACTGGGCGGGACTGCTCCTGGGCGGCGCCGGTCCCTGGGCGGCGCTGGTCCTGGGCGGCGCTGTTCCCTGGGTGGCGCTGGTCCTGGGCGGTGCTGGTTCCTGGGCGGGTCTGCTCCTGGGCGGCGCCGGTCCCTGGGCGGCGCTGGTCCTGGGCGGCGCTGGTCCCTGGGCGGCGCTGCTCCTCCAGGTCGGCAGCATCCCCTTGGCTCCTGGTGATGACCATTCTTCAATCCGGGTCGATGGGCCAGCTTGTGGTGGACTGTATTAAAAGACTATTTATTATTTTATCATTTATTGCTATCTAGCTTACTTTACTAACACTGGAACTGGAATACACTTTACATAAAAACACCCCTATATTTATACCCCAATTCACATGCGCAACATACATACTACTGAGTGAAAACATTTCAAATGCCCCACTCTAATTGGCTACACAAAGTAATCAATATTTACACGTAAAGACATGTTTAAACTAAATCGGAACAAGTCGGGCGGCGGTCGGGTCGCCGTCGGGTTTTTCCGGGCTCGTCGTCGGCAACACACGTTGTCGCTCGGCGATTGTCGTTGCTCGTACCGATGAGTGTTCGGCAACAGTCGATCTTCGGGGCCTGTCGTTACTCATCGTTGTCGGCGACGGTCGGTCGTCGGGGTTCTTCGTTGCTCGTCGTTGTCGGCAACAGTACAATTAATACAAAAATTACAACACAGTTTTCAACTAATGTAATCTTAATCGTACAATCTATAATATAACTTTTCAGTTTATTCCAATAACGTTTTTTTTTTATTTAATATTATATAACGTGTGTGCGTGTTTGTGTTGGATTATATGTATATTTTTGTCACTTATTCACGCAATAAAGTAACACATAGACACTTAGAGACGCACCCGAGTACGCGAAGTACTCTATATACTAATCATAACAAGAACAATCAAATTTTATTAGTCGATTTTAACCCGCTTCTTATCTATACAAATAAATAAAACTGGAGTGTCTGTTTGTAATATTAAAATAACTGTTTTTTACTAAATGCATATGGATGTATACACGGTACATATACCAAAACAACATTTTTTACAATTTTTGTCTGTCTGTCTGTCTGCTTGTTTGTTCCGGCTAATCTCTACTATAATACCCTCGAGCTGTTCTGATGATGAAAACAAAAGTCCACCTCTTAGTCAAACTCATCAATTTGACGACCCCCATACATTTAAAAGATAATGTACAAACTCCCTTACAATATTCTTTTATATAGCATAGATAGTTAATATGTGCATTAAATGCTCTTTTTTCATTTAACGTTATAATACATATGTATATGTATTTTCTTTAATCATCAATTAAAGATATATTTATTTTCTTTTGCAATCTCTTTGAATTCCTATCATATATTATTTATATATTATACGATAGATATCAATTTCTAAGATAAATACTTTATTACAGATAATAATTTATAAAAAATGATCAATCGTTCTATATAATGATTGAATTGTCTTGCTTAATTTGCGAGAGTCGCTATAATAATCGACGATACGTTTGGCTTATTTTGTAGTTAATACTTGCTGTGCCAGCGGTCGCGGGTTCGAGTCCCGCTGGGGGCATTCATTTGTGTCATGAGCACGAATATTTTTACTCCTGACTTAGGTGGTTATATTTATGTATTTATAGTTATGCATGTGTAGTGTATCAACTATTTGGTATCCATAACACAAGCCTCGTAGCTTACCATAGAATTAGATGGTGATGTGTATTAATGTCAAAAAAAAACTTTTAACTAAAAATAAAATATATGAATAGAATTTACACGTCGTCACAAGAGTAAGTGTATTATTTCATCATTCTTTCCGAAGACGATATCGTCGATAGGGCGAAGTGGGGAAGAACAATAAGAAACGCTGACCACCTTCCACCATGTGGGGTATTATAGCCAGGAAGAGAGAGAGAGAGAGAGAGAGAGAGAGAGAGAGAGAGAGAGAGAGAGAGAGAGAGAAATATACCCTTAAGTTACCATCTATCCATGAAAAATAATATAAAATATAAATAAAAAAAGTTTCATAATTAGCAATACGTTAAAATTGAGTAAGTACGTAGGTACTTACTCAGTTATTAGTAGGTACATACTCTTTTTTTATAGTTGGGTCAAAAATAATAGAATTATTACATTTTCATGCACCTGTTATTGTACAGTTTACTTTAACCAGGTACGAATGAGCAAATTAGCATAGCAAAGTTTATCAATATCAATCTAATCATTAAACATATTTCATACGTTGTTACGCGCTTTGCATGTGATTGTGTAATTAAATACCGAGAATGGATTTTTACTTGAGATTACTTTGAAATTGTATGAAGATGGTTACATTTTTTGTTATTTATGTGTTACTTTTATGGGTTATTTATACGTTATAAAGTTATTGTTATCTGCACTTAGCTAAACGCTTCCAACACTCATGGTAACTTGAGATAGGCTTTACGAGTGTTTATAGACATCTAAATTAAAAATGAGGCTTTATAGATATAAAGGATATTAGATAATAGGACTTCCTTTTTTATTCAAATAAAGTACTTGTCGCGTAATCGGACTAATATTATGAATGAGAAAGTTTTGTAGCTATGTGTTTATGTGTTTTTTTTATTTGAGTAAGTCTAATACCCACAGACATACGTCCGTGCCTTTTTCTGAGCTATTTTTCTATTTTGTTGTTATTTTTATTTTATTTTATTTGAGATGGATTCGTGCGTGTACAATTTCAGAATCAAAAGATGTTGGGAATAATAAAGAACAGTTGAACAAAACTGTGGGATCGGGTGGACTTTAGGAGTCCACCCAAATGAGGTTAGTGTGTTATGTGCGAGGTTTTTCTTAAGAGTCATGGGTTGAGCTTGATGGCCTTGCTTGTGCTTGTGATGTGGTCCTTGCCTGGTAGGTGAAGTTTGCCAGGAACTTTATCGCCTCGTTGTCTCTATGAGAGATTGCCATTTTTAGATTGTAGTCTATGATGTGTTTATGTGTTTATTTATTGTTCTTTCACGCTATTACACACACACACATTTTCACAGATAGACTATGTGTTACCCCAAGGGGTAACACATAGGTTATTATAAGTTTAAGTTTTCAATATTGGTACATAAAAGAGTACATAAAGATACATGTATAGTGTATACTAAACATCTATTATAACATGCACACATGATTCATCTACAGTATTATGTGTTAAGGACTATTACTGCTTCGGTGGTGTAGTGGGTAGCATATACTTCCGCATATACGGAGGTCCTGGGTTCGAGTCCCGGGTCGGTTCAAGTTTAGTTATTGAGTCTTTCTGTTTAGTAAGCCTGGGTAACAGCCCGGAGTTGGGAAGTTGGCGGTGTTTCACCCCCGTGCCTCGAAGAGCACGTAAAGCCGTCGGTCCTGCGCCTTAACTCTCACTGTTATGTTGAATAGTCATCCCGCCGGACGACAATTAGGTATAGCGTGAAAGGAATAGAGAGTGCACTTGTACAAATACGAAAGTGCACGTACACCACTTTTAAAAAGGGTTCCAATTTAAGTATAATTTATAAATGTTGTCCAAAATTGAACCATATTGTAAAAGTCTTCGTTCGAAGTTGATCCCATTTTAATTTAAAAAATCTTCCCCAAATGTAGTTACCATCTATATTTAAAATACCATCACCAATTTTATCTTATTAATTAGTAGCTTTTAGCTAAAAAAATAATTATGTAAATACTTTTTAACATAAATTTCCAACGACAGAATAGAAATTGAAAAAAATAAACTTTTAATCTAAATAACTCTTCTCCTCCTGAACTTTGTTTGGCGCCGAATTTGTTTTTTTTTTTCTTTTTAATATTTTATACCTACAAAAACAAAATTAATTTGATTTCATTTTTAAAATGTATAAGTATTCACCTTAGCCTACGTATCTAAATGTACTAAACTAGCGGCCTCTAGACAAACAAAAACAAATCTATCCCACGAGAACCGTGCATTTTTCCGGGATAAAAAGTAGCCTGAAGGATTCTGATGTGTGAACTATATTATTGTAAAGTTTCATTAAATCCAATCCGTCGTTTTTGTGTACTAAGCTGTATAAGTTACTATAATTTTTTACTATCCAACGAGAACTCTTTAATTTTCCGGGATGACAAGTATTTAACATGTTGACCGGGGATATAAAGTACTACCATGCAAAATTTCATTTAAATCGGTCCAACAGTTTCGGAGATTAGCCCGTACAAACAGACAAGCAGACAGAAAAACAAAAAAATTGAAAAAAATCTGAATTTGTTCTATTTTTCTTCTTACATCCCCCTGACTCGATTTTTAGCCATTTTTTTTGTGTACAGACATTCGACCTCTATAGTTTTATTATATGTATAGATGAATAAATTACGCCGGTGTTAGGTCGATAATTGTTTTATATCTTGTTATTGTGACAATGCTATTATTATAAAACAAAGAGCTGTTATAAACACTATGTACATAGATGTATATTTTCATTGTTTTTACAATCAAGAATTTATTGCCATTTAAAACAGTAATTTTAAAGGTGCTTTTCTTTATGACTTCATCTCATCTGTTATGATCCATAGATTATGTACCTTACTTTTTTTAGCTACACGTCCTTGCTTCAAGCAGGTGTAAAGTACACACAATATACATTTTATATAATTAGTTACTGGATGTACTTATCAAATTTAGCTGCCACATATTAAAGGTTAAAAAAATAGGATTGAACCTATGAGGCCTTTATAATAAATAAATATGTTGGGACATTAACACACAGCACCGTCTAGTTCCATGGTAAGCTACGAGGCCTGTGTTATTTATACCAGATAGTTGATTACTTCACATATATAACGTTAAATACATACATATTATAAATATAAACACCCATGACTGGAGTACAAACATTCGTGCTTATCACACAAATGGATGTCCCCAGAGGGCCTCGAATCCGCGACCGCTAGCACAGTAAGTAGGGTCACTATAAACTGAGCCAAACGTGTCGTCAGTTGAAGATGTTTTTCTTTTCAAAATGGCGGCACATGATAAAAATATTTAAACAATTTGGAGGTAAATATTACATTAACGATGCACTAATTACGTATTTTTATGTGTTAGTTTGTATTAAAATAAGTTTTCAGGTTAATTAAGAATATACTATCGAAGTTTTTTTTATATTAATGCCATTCAAATTTGATTGAGAAATCATTATACACGTAATAATGCGCGCATATTCTGCAATTATTGTTCTTAGAAAGTACGGATTCCCATAACTTAGTTTCTACCACTTCTATTGTTCTAGGATTTACATTGAAAATTTAACAGATAAAATGATCAACAGAGAGTTATGTTATATAACTAGGTTTTACCCGCGGCGTCGCTCGCATAGTTTATTTTACAGTAGCGTGATGTTAGAAGGCCTTTGTTATCTATATATAAAACAAAGTCAGGTTTGTTACAACACTTATAACTCGAGAACTGCTGGATTTTTATGATCTCTGATTTGTTGGATTTGTCTCCGTGCCGAATAGCAGAATAACTATTGAAACATCGGAAAAAGTCAGGAAAAAAAATTTACACGGCTAACGCTGGCTAATAAATATTTATATATATTTAAAACGTACCTAGGGACGAATCCGAGCGAAGCCTGGGTGAGCCGCTAGTATTTCAAAAAGGCAGATATAAAACACAAAAAGAGACTTTTAAATTAAACTGGTAGTGTTAGATATAGCTCGTACAAACAAACAAAAACAAACATCAGTTTTATGTATTATTGACATATATGTACATATAACTAGCCTGTCTTTATTTCAGTACTGTTTCGGTACATATCCCATACACAACATCCTTGATAATATATTGTTTAACTTCAAACACATTATAATACACATATTATAAAGATTATATTAAAAAAAAACATGTCCAACAATATCATTTAAGTGTAATTTTAAAATTATAGTAATCTTCATAATCACTAAGTTCCGGTTCTAAACATCAATTAATCCGCCATAACCTTTTCATTATCTTTCGCCCTAACCGGTTAATTTTAACGTTGTTTGTGGTTAAATGCCGTGAAAATGTTAAGAAAAGACTGCTAA
This sequence comes from Fabriciana adippe, assembly GCA_905404265.1. Taxonomy (NCBI): domain Eukaryota; kingdom Metazoa; phylum Arthropoda; class Insecta; order Lepidoptera; family Nymphalidae; genus Fabriciana; species Fabriciana adippe. The sequence continues at coordinate 8,227,668 of FR990009.1, forward strand.
TTAACTTTAAACTTACTTTTAACTTTAATAATATAATACCTTAACTTAAAGCTTTTTAGTTTCTTAATGATCATTTTTTTAATATTATTTTTATATCTTTATATAATATTTAATTATTTACTCATATTATAAATGCCAGAGGTTTTTTGTCCATTTGTTCATGTATAGGTACTAATATTATAAATGTGAATATATCTTTTCACGCTTAAAAAGCTGAACAGGTTTCGATTAAAATTTGACAAGGACATAAATTGCATCCTGAGGACGGACATCACTTAATTGAGCGAGAACGCGAGCGAATCCGTGGGTAAAAATTAGTGTATAACGAGGTAACAACATGATATATTGAATAGAGATAGCGTATCAACAGATATTGTTGGAGAGTTACTAATAGTAGCCTATACTTTTTAGCCGGAGACAGTTCTCATAGGATATGGATACTTTTAAAAAAGTAACAATGGAGTGTTTTTATTAGAAATTAATTTTTGTACATAATATTCCAAAAGGAATGTTTAAGAATGCTTAAAAACTGCAACAAAAAGAAAAACGGTAAGTATATTTTCACAAAAAATGCTATGTTTTAGAAATAAAGACAAAAAAATACAATAAATAATGATATTAATAATATGTTAAAAATATAATTATAACATTCCTATTATAAACTTCCAGAGTAATTAACAACATGTAAATTACATTTTACTATAACATTACATTTTTACATCTAGTAATTATAAAAACGTTAAAAAGCATTAAATATAACCTCTGCTATAAATTACTCTATGTTATTTGTTAGATGGATTGATCTATTGAGAAAATAATAGAACAAAATAATGACATTTTAATGATATGTCTGCATTAATTGGGTTTGTGTATATAATAACATAGGAATATTGATTATAATAGAATCTTAAAGTAAACAACTAAATTCAATATATTTTGACTAGCTACTGCCAGCGGAACTCCCCTCAAATATATAGATACATGTATATTAATTAATATTTATTATAATACTAGCGACACACCCTCGCTTCGCTCGGGTTCGTCCCTAGCTCGCTTCCCAATACAAACTTTCATCCCCATTTTCTAAGTTCCTGCGCAATTTTCTTAATTTTTTTTAATGTAAAAACCTTGACCTGACAATAACAAACACAACAAAAAAAGAATTGGTGAAATCGGTCCAGCCGTTCACGCGTGATGGCGTGACCAAGGGAAATAGGGATTCCTTTATTTATACCTATATATATATATATATAGATAGATAGATAGATAGATAGATAGATATAGCCTAGTGGTGGTCGTTTGGGAAACCGAGTAAAGCGGGTTCAAATCCAGAATCTCTTACCTCTGATATTTTTTGTGCAAATCATTTCCAACATGATTACCTCGTCTTACGGTGAGAACTTAGCAAACTTTCGAAAGATATGTGAAGTCCGCCAACCCGCACTTAGCCAGCGTGGTGGACAAAACCAGACAAAACAAGACGTAAAGAGTTTGTTTGTTTGAACGGGCTAATAAAGTTTAGTAACAGGATCTAGTTCTGGTCCTTTTTTTTAATTTCAGTAAATGCATTTACGTATACCACCTGCATACATATAGGTGGTTATGTGGGGCTCACCGGCTATAAAAGCCAAGGCTGCCCACCAAAATCCAACAGAACTTCGCCGGTCTTAATAGGGCGTCGCAAGATCGCTTATGCACTTAACCACGTCGCCCTGACGCGAAGGCCTGCCGAAGCAGACTACAACAACCATGGGGTTGCTCCAGCAGTTCACTCTGCTATCAGAGAAGTATCCCAGCAGGAGCAACCCGCATGGCACGGCACGTTGTGCCATGCGGGTTGCTCGTGCTGGCCAGTGTGTTTCTTGGTTTCCCGCCCGGCTGGATTGCCGGACGCTAATGAGCTTCCCTACCACAACAAGGTAAACGCACATTGGGAGATATCGGATCCTGGTCCTAGTTTATATTTAATAAATAAGAAAACAGACCTAGAAAGTTTACCTACAGGCCTAACAAATTTGAAATTACTCTGTTTTTATGAATAAGCAAGTACATTAGTGTGTGTTTGTTATTTTTTCACACAAGTAATGACTAAACAGATTTGAGTTAAATTCGGAATGGAGATAGATTATATCTAGGATTAATACGTAGGCTTTATATAAATCTACCACATGAGCGAAGCTACGGGCAATAATAAGTACACTATTGTAATATACGTGTATTTAACTTGTAAAATGGGTGAGGTTTTACTATTTACTTGTAAAATATATTTTTTTACACAATAGTTCTCGTGTAGCGTGCTTCAGTCAACGTAACGTCTAACGAAGCGTGGAAGAGTTCAAACAAAATAGTATACGATTATTCTTGATATTTATGTTTGTTTGTTTGTATGATATATGATAATACATCTACTAAATTAATTCTTATATATAAAATTCTCGTGTCACAGTTTTCGTTGCCATACTCTTCCGAAACGGCTTGACCGATTTTGATGAAATTTTTTGTGCTTATCCGGTATCTATGAGAATCGGCCAACATCTATTTTTCATCCCCCTAAATGTTAGGGGTAGTCCACCCCAAAAATTTTTTTTTTATTTTTTAGACAAAATTTTTAATTTCTATTTTTTTATGATACAACATACAAAAATACATACAATCCTCAATTTTCACCCTTCTACGATCAACCCTTATTTTTTAATAGCCATTTTAGTAATAGGAAATTATTTATATGGCAAAACAAAGTTTGCCGGGTCAGCTAGTATTAATATATATGTAACTGCGATTATTATCTATACATATAATAAAATTGTAACTAAGCTGAATCTGTACATTAAATATTTTTTGGAAAATCTTATTGAAATAGATGTTATTATCGATACAGATGCTGAATTTACAGTTTTAGAGTTATTCTCTGTCTGTCTATCACCGCATTACAGAAAAACCACTAAAGGGATTTTGATGAAATTTGGTATGATGAAAGCTGGTTATCCGGATCAATATATAGGATAGTTTTTACTGCGGGAAAATATCTTATATCTGAGAAAACTACACTAAACCTTAGAACGTAAGTAGGAACGAACCCGAGCGGAGCGAGGCTGAGTCGCTAGTTATTAATAAACTTATTGGTGTAGATTGTAGCTGCTTGCTAATGAGAGGCTAGGTTTAACTAATGGAAGCTGAAAGTCATTGAGTTTTACGTCAGGATCTCTTAGCACCCTGGAGTTGGAAAGCTAGTGATATTAGACCTATGTTCTTTAAGTTTCCTTCCGATGGGTAGTTTCAGTAAATCTCTAGGAAGCCTTGAGCGATCTATTAAAAGGTGTACCTAGAGTATATTAATTATTAATAAACACCTAACCGAACGAACAAACCTGAATTAAACGTATAACCAAGTTATGTTTCACATAGTTGAGTAAATTCATATCAAGACACGCGATAGTATTACTTGACATTTTACATACAAGTTATCTTATATTTGGCTAATCGCTTATATCTTCTTTATGCTATACGCAGGTTACCTTTTTTATATTCTAAGGTCAATATGTCTTTTAAAAATTCGGTTTACTGGTAAAAACTAGCCAAGTCAAATCTTGAACTTCAATTTATCCTAAGTTATCTACTCTGTGCAAATAATTCGACTGTTCAAATTTAAGAAGTTCTTTTTTTAAATAGCAAACACTGTTATAACAGAAAAAAAAACAAGAGGTTGTGTTTTAAATTTATTTCAGAATGTTGTATGTTCTTATGAATAAATTTCAGGATTATCTACAGAACTTGGCACCCATTTAGATTTCGTTTCTTTCGTCGGCGAAGTCGACTGCCACGCATATTCTTAATATTGAACTTGGCTCCCATTTTCACATTTATGTTTTTGATTCGATTATATTAAATAGTTTCTTATATGAACACGGTATGAACAAAACTGTAGGTAATAAAGCTATAGAGACGTCATTATTCAATAACTTAATTTTTAAAATAAATAATATATACCTAACATGTACAAAAATTATTTATGAGAACATATTATTATAATAAGAAAATAGTACAAACCCTCTCCACACATTTCTTATCAGTCACGAACGGAAATGTTGACATTTTATGTATAAGTAATTCAGTTTTATTCCGTTTATTGAACAAAAACAGGTGTTGGATAAAGGTCAGGTGTGGTCGACCGGCGCGCGGCACGCTACACGCTCAACGGAACTGTTTAGATTATGCAATCGACGTGATAACTAAGCCGTTTTCTTTCATTCAAAATATCTATGTATACTAGTGACTTATCACAGCTTCGCTCTAGTTCGTCACTAGGTACCTATCAGTAGTATATGAGTATATATTACTTCAGGCAATACTCTATCTGTGTATTAAACATACTAATCCTACTAAGAATTTCCGCATAAGGAGTATTATAGTATAGAATTAAAATATAAATAAATATAAATATGTTGGGAAATTAACACATAGCACCATATAAAATTCATCAGCATCTAAACTACGAGTCTTGTGTTATGGATAGGTACCTACACATATATAACTTTAAATACATACATTTTATAAATATATAAACATCCATGACTGGAGTACAAACATTCGTGCTCATCACACAAATGAATGCCTCCAGCGGGACTCGAACCAGCAAGTAGGGTCACTATTTTTTACTTTTATTTAACTATTTTTGTCACCTTCACGAGGTTCATGTAGCAGCAGACTCTATAAAATTGTTAAGACCTTATATGACAGTTCCACTCTGACGTATGCTGCAAGTGGCTGCGCAGGAGTCAACATTACCAACTAATGCATATGCGACTAACATCACTTCATTGACGGATGTTCGACAAACATAATCTCAGAGAAGCACAATTTTGAGTATTACATGAATACTATACACTCACTGTCGACAGTATTAGAGCAGTATCTCGTACACTAGGGACGAGTGATTTTGAGTTTTGTTTCATATAAAACAGACGAGACTATCGTTTTTTTTTTATTTCAACTTAGTAATTTCTTAATAAAATAATCAGTTTTTTAATTGTTTTATTATTACTTTTTTAGATTTACGCGAATATTTGACATTTGATTTGAAATAAAACTATCTTTTCGGATTATTTCGAACATTAAAAAAAAAAAACAGTTAAATTGTGCGTAGACATTGTCTGTAACAAATATATAATGCCTTTGAGACGTCTAAAATCTTAATCTCTTTCGTGACCATGATTGCTGTAAAGCATTCGAAACGTCGGGAACCAAAAATCAAAATAAATCCGCGAAATAATCTGAAAAGATAGTTTTATTTAAAACTAGTGGCGAACCCGAACGAAGCAAGGGTGAGCCACTAGTTTAAGTTTAAGTTTTCACTAGTTTAAGTTTACTAGTTTAAGTTTAAGAATAAAACAAACCTATCCCACGGGACCCACACATTTTTCGGGATAAAAAGTAGCCTATGTGTTATTCCAGACTGTAATTTATCTCTGTGCTAAATTTCATCCAGATCCGTTCAGCCGTTCTGACGTGAAAGAATAACGAACATCCATACTCACATTTATAATATTTATACAGATGTTTTATTATTTTCAAAGAATTATAATGATTAAAAGAATTAAAAGTTATTATAAAGTTTATTTTTAAAGGAAACAAAGTTGACATTATTGGCTTTTTTTTTTCATATTTGTTACCTAGAGTCTGATGTCTGGGATATTTTAGATAATACCAAGCCAAATTTAAAAACAAAAGATTTTATATAAAACAGGTCTCTAGATATACTCGTACTTTGACTAACATCATTGCTAGAATATTTTTAATAGTTTTAATCAGTATCGTAATCGATGGGGCATCGAATGGGGCATCACTAGTGAATATCGATTAAAATATCGATATAGTGGAATGAAGTGATGATTTATACGAAGTTGTAGAAGAATAGTAGCAAGTATTTACAAAAACGTTAATGTGAACTGCCTTACAGGGCAAGTAATATTAAGTAATGAAGTCTTTAAGATATTTTCATTTGTAACTCATTATAAAAAAATGTTACAATTTTAGTAAAAACTGATGCCGTAATTTGTGTATATTGAATATCAATAGTTTAGAGTGTCATTATTTATTATTTAAGTCAATCTTTTAGACATAGGGATCTTTGGTAGATTACAGCATCTGAGTGTGAATTTCTGTGGAGAAATTTTAAAGAAAACTGATCTTTTCTTACACTCTCATGGGACAAGAATGCAATACGACTGGAAAGGTATAATAAAAGATCCACTATACGTATTTCTGACACCCAGAAAAATATAAAAGTACTTTTTAACTTTTTACCACAGATACAACATATTTATTCGAACATAATATTATCCGCATAAAACAAACATTTATTGGATTGGATTGGCGGATTGACTTTCAAAGGACTTAAAATGTTTTTTGACAACTTCTTAATTTCTTTTAGATATGTAGGTTTTCGCATGATATTTTTCTTCAAATCATATTAAAAATTATTCGCAAATGAAAACACGAGAGGTGCGAGACCCGAAATCGAACCCGCTTCACTTCGTTCTCAAAGCAAGTGCATTACCACTGTGCTATCACTTCCTTACCAATAAATCTCTCTGCTAAAATAATATTCCCTTCAAAATACGCTTACATAGTAAATGTACACATAAATATTCAAAGTAATCAAATTCAGCTATCTTTAAATCTTTAAAAGGAGTTTTTCGGTATTTAAATATTTTACCATATAAGTAAGTCTGGACATATAACACCCGGTATGGATCGACTTAGATACGTTTCCGTTAACGTTTCCTAAGCAGTAAACATTTAATACCCTCCTAATATCTTACGTAAGCGAAAACTAGAAGTTACATGGACATTATTTTGCATAGCTTTTAGGTTTATTTAGTAAAAATACTCAGTTCAATAATACTATCGCAAAATTACAATTTATGTTCCTATTATTCGATGTGGCAGTGGTAGCCCAGTGGTAATGCGATCGCTTGGGAAACCGAGTGAAGCGGGTTCAAATCCCGGGTCTCGCACCTCTGATATTTTCATGTGCGAATCATTTCTAACATGATTACCACTTGCCTTACGATGAAGGAAAACATCGTGAGGAAACCTGCATGTCTGAGAGAACCTAGCAAGTTTTTGAAAGACGTGTGAAGTCCGCCAACCCGCACTTGGCCAGCGTGGTGGACTCTGGCCTGATCTCCCTCGTATTGAAGGGAGGCCCGTGCCCAGCAGTGGGACTTTAAAAGGGGGCTAAATACATACATACATTATTCGATTGATTCCCTTTATACTTAACTAGTAACTTAACCTACGTCCCTAGGTACGTTTTGTATACATAAACCTTCAAACTAAACTCCCAACCCTTTGATTTTTGTTCAAGGAAATAGTGAGTGGCTTTGCGTTTGCGCAAACACATATTTTTCATCCTTCGATGACGTATAAAAGTACTAAATTGTTAATAGTCCATTTTAAGTTAGTCTTTTTATTTATTTTTTATAATATATTTTTTTATATATTAATTATAAAGGCTTACTAACTAAATTTACATAATACATTAATCTATACTAATATTATAAAGCTGAAGAGTTTGTTTGTTTGTTTGATTGGTTGAACGCGCTAATCTCAGAAACTACTAATCCGATTTGAAAAATTCTTTTTGCATTAGCTACTCCGTTAACTGAGGAAGGCTATAGGCTATTATATATCATCCCGGAAAAATGTACGGTTCCCATGGGATAGATTTGTTTTTGTCTAGGGACGAACCCCAAGCGAAGCGAGGGTGAGTCGCTAGTTAAACATAATAATATTTCGCTATTTTTATATAAACTTAATTTAAAAATATGCACAGCTTTTTATAGAAGTACCTATTTTATTTAAATTTTATGTGGTTACGAGTAAGTTGTACAACAAACAAAAAAGAAAAAATATATCGACCCATCATTCAACAATTATATAGGCTAGTGGGTGATTCTCCATAACCGTTGTATTTTTTCACTCCACTTCAACGAGCTGATAATTTACCTAATGCAACATTACAAAAACCATAGGAAAATAGTCTAAGAGGCGGTTATATAAACATCGATTGTATCGGTGAAAGTCGGTGTATGGGAACCGATAGTTTTTCAACCATTGTAAGCGCGTGAGAATCAGTATAGTAATTGCAAGTTTTAATGTTTTCCCCTATCCCTCATGTTGCTATATATAACTTAAATTAATGTGAGATTTGTCTAAGTGTCCGAAGTTACTCGGATAACTTATTTATTTTACGGGTACGTTTTAATTTTTTTGGGGGGACCCTTATTCTAAATTAAAAGTAGCCTAAGTTATTCCTTATAATATCAGCTATCTGCCAGTGAAAGTCTCGTTAAAATTGGTCCAGCCGTTTCGAAGATTAACCGGAATAAACAGACAGACAGACAAAAAATTTAAAAATTGTCTTCTTATAAGTACTGTATAAAATTCCATATACATTTTAGTATAAAGCTGTTATTTTGACATTACAAACAGACACTTCAATTTTATTTATCTGTATAGATCTGTATAGACGTATTCTACGATTTAATTTCGAATGAAATACATATATTTGAAACGTTTTACTTTAGAAATTTTTAGGGGTGAAAGGTGTAAAAGGCTGTTAGAGTGTATGATAAAGATAATTGAGATATCGATAAAATACGGGTATTTATGTTGTTTATACATAACTTTCATAAACGCTCATACATTTTATAATCGCAATTGAGACCTTTTAATTGTGACATGTTAAATGATTATGTAGCAATACGCAATACACTATGAGAAAATGTAGCTAATTATTATTAGTAAATGTTTTTTTTTTTTTTTTAATTTAAATTAGAAGTCTAAGAGTTTACCTCCTACATTCAAACTGACAAAATTACATAATATTCTTCACACAGCACAGGGACACTCACACAGCATCATCTAGTTTCATGGTAAGCTACGAGGCCTGTGTTATGGATACCAGATAGCTGATACACTACACATATATAACTTTAAATACATACATATTATAAATATCAACACCCATGACTGGAGTACAAACATTTGTGCTCATCACATAAATGAATGCCCCCAGCTGGACTCGAACCCGCGACCGCTGGCACAGAAAGTAGGGTCACTACAAACTGAGCCAAACGTGCCGTCATATAATATGATTATAAGTATTATTTATACGTATTTTAAAATGGACACGTCTCATATGTACATTTTACATATAAATAGTGTAAACACAAGGTGTTCTAAATATTATTATAATTAAAACTAAAATACAATACATTAAAACAAAATAGCAGTAGCCATGTATAATTTCTGCGCAAATTTATTATTGTATAGTTAATTTCTACTAATAAATGTATATGAATTTATGTCTTATTTTTATTATATAAAGTGATCATTTTCCTTTGAAATATTTGGTGGTAAAAATTAAGTACCCACCTATTGCTTTTATTACTCTCCTTAACATCAAACACGTGACGTTTAGTGTTTAGTACTTAAGATACTAGATAGGACCTAAAAGTATCAAACTAATAGATTAATTAAAAATTATTGTTTTACACAACTGGTTATTTTTATTTTAAAAAATAACATAATACTCGAATGAATCTTAATTTATATCATCCGGTTAGAAGGCCGGTGCTTTTTGTTTAATCTTTCTAGAGACAAAATTATAAGAAAATGTTTTTTTAATAATACTTTAGCTAAATATATTATAGTATATATATAATTATATATATTATTAATTAAATATATGGTATATATATAATTGAATTTTTTTTTAATACACAGTAGAGTTTTCACTTTAAATTATATTTTCGTGGATATATTGTGCCTGCCTTTTCATTTATTTTTTTATTTGATATATCGATTACATAATCCTATATCCCATAAAAGTTATAAATGCGAAGTTTGGATGTACGGATGTTTGTTATTCAATCACGCCACAACGGCTTAACGGATCTGAATGAAATTTGGCACAGAGATAGATTATAGTCTGGAATAGTACATAGGTTACTTTTTATCTCGGAAAAATATACGGTTCCCGTGGGATCCATACTAACTGTTAAAACGTACCCGTAGGGAAGAACTCGAGCGCTGCGAGAGTGATTCGCTAGTTTGACATATAGAGAATAATTGAGACATTTTTGTTTTCAGTCGATGCTACTTCAGCGAAAAAACGTTGAAAAATCGAATATGTACCTAATTCTTGTTCTTCATAATATGTTGAATAGCGGTTTTCTCGATATTTATTCTATTAATACAAAGATATAAAATTTTATATTAATATTTTGAACTACATAATCGATATCAGACAAAAAATTCTGAAAACGCGAATAATTTAAATTAATTTTTTTTTTCGGACGCATTCGCAGTTTTATTTTACTTTTTTCCCCGACGTTTCGAATACTTAAAAGCAAAAATGATTACGGGAAAAATTTTAATATATTATAATTTCAATAATATTTTTAGTAATTATAATGGCTGTGTCATCATAACATTCAAGCAGAGTCAGGAGCAAAAATAGTTTTTAATATGTTTTTAGACCATGTTTTATGATCCTCTGCATAGCGGTCGAAGTTATATTTACTTATACAGTTATATTTTTTTTATTACAGATTATTTATCATTATGAAGGTTTAAAATACATTAAAATTTATTAATTTCAACAGTCTTAAGCTTACGTTTATAAATCATTGTTTTTACGAACCAATATGTTGAAGTTGATAAGAGAAATTGATTAGAAACCCGTTTGAAGATAACGCTGCATACAACCAAGCGTAACGTTACATTTAAAATTTAAAATATACTTTTTCACGCGACATTCTTTACCGAAAATAAGTTATTTATTGTCCTGAAATAATTGAGTTTGTAATATCTAATAACGAATCGTTATAATCGGTATGTCTGTGTATTTATTGTGTAATATTTGAATACTTGAATCTTATACACAATATTACTAGAGGAAATAATATGGTGAGTTATTGTTTTTACAAAACCTATAAATTCTAAATAAATCTTTTCGGATTTTTTCGCGGATTTATTTTGATTTTTGATTGCCGACGTTTCAAATTAGGCCTACCGCATACATACAACTTTTAATCGAACAACTGTTTAGTTGTATGTCAAAAGTATATGGAAATGTATGGAGGACCGCATACTATCAACTAGATAGTTGCTCGACAAAATAATCAAAAAACCACATCGACTGCTTTTTGACTAATCAGTCGAACAACTATCGACCGACAGCTCAATGTATATTGCAATGTATTGGAGCACGCATACGCTCGACTAAACAGTCGATGCGTGACAGTCGTGCTGCCACGTTTAGCTCAATTTGTAGTGACCCAACTTGCTGTACAAACGATCGCGGGTTCGAGTCCCGCTGGGGGCATTTATTTGTGTGATGACCTCGAATGTTTGTACTCCAGTCATGGTTATTTATAATATGTATGGATTTAAAGTTATATATGTGTAGTGTATCGACTATGGAACCAGATGGCGATGTGTTTTAATGTCCCAACATATATCATATTATAATTAGTAAAAATATATTTTTATAAATAATTATTATTATAAAAATATAAATATTTTAATAAATATATTTTATAATAATTATTATTCATAAAATAAATATTTATTATAAGCAAAGCACAAGTGTGTACTCTTTTTATTTACCATTGCCCTTGTATTCGAACATAATTGAGTTCTACGAAACAACCGCTTAAGAGACGAAACAAAAGAAAACTAAAATAAATCTATTACGACAGAATTGATTGTATGCGCACTCTCGTCGACTAAACTGTTTGGTCGTCATGAAATCGACACAAGCACACAACTCGACTAAACAGTTAAGTCGATGTAACAGTTGTATATATGCGGTAGGCCTTACAGTTTACGACAATCATGGCCACGAAAGAGTCCGAAAAGACAGTTTTATTTAAAATGTCACATATTCGCGTAAATCATATATAGTATTACATCTACCGATGTTAAAATTACTAATTGTTTCAAAAACAAATAAATTTTGTGTTTCTTTTTTAAAAAAAACTTGTTTTATTAGTTAAAAGCTCTTATAAGAAGAAACAATATGAAAAGAACTTTATCTGTCAAAACTAAACTTAAATAATTTTTACCATTCATAATAAAAATATTTTAATTACTTTGATAGTATTATACACTTTATATGAACATTTATATATATAGTAAGAAAACACTAACGATTTATCCTCACTTCGCTCGAGTGTATTCATGGGTATATCTATTTCACAACTATAATCTTATCATTATATAAAAGGCAAAAGTGATTGACTGATGTATCAACGCACAGGCTAAACCCTTAGGGCTAGAAACTCAAAAATTCGGATACGTATTCCTCTTGCGACGTAACCATTCACTAAGGAAGGATTATTCAAAATTCAATCCCCAAGGGGGCGAAATAGGGGATAAAAGTTTGTATGAAACTTTTTATTCCTTGGACATATTTGCATGAAATTTCGTAATTTTCGTAGTTTGATCGCGAGCGAAGCCGCAGATTCTGCTAGTATTATATACAAAAAATGCCATTTTTGGATAATTTTATCATTAACAATAGCTAAATGCTTATTCAGGTAATACTTTATCTGCGCATTAAATTTCATCTAAATCAGTCCAGCGTAAACTAGAAACAAATGTACACACATACCTACTACACTATGAATTTACTGTACTTTCACATATATAAATAGATAGACAGACGTCTTTCAACTCAAACCCTTAAGTAAAATATAGTCATTAAGTGAAGCCAAGTACTCATATAACAGTCTTAAATTGTTTTCTTTGAAAACAATCAAATATTTTTTTTTTATTTACATTAAGTCCAAAAATGCGAGCAAAGTCGTTCATAAAAGTTAGCAATATCATAAACCCCATACGAATATACTTTAATGACGAAAAGGACGTAATGATTTTTGTAACTCTTTCTTTGAAGGTGACAAATATACTTAGAGCCTTGAAGGTGGTTGAGAATTAGCTTGGTCCATCGATTTTCTAAAGGGACGGGAGGGTGGAGGGGTCAATGTTAAGTGGTGATTATCTTCCGTCCCTTTCCCTCTTGGAACGTATGTGATAAAACCGTGAGGACGCCCTTTTTGCGCATAGTCTGCGCTGCTAGGCGGCATATTTCAGTATGATACAGAATGGCATAAAGTTGACTTAGTTTTATTTTTTTGTTTTTTTTTAGTAATTTATTTTATTTATAGCTGGAAAATGTTAAATTAATTATTTAACAACATGGATTTGTATTGTTTTTTTTTTTTTAATTAAAAGTAATCAGTAGCGCACTTACTATTCGTTCGCTATGGTAATAATTATTCTCTTATTTTTAAATATATACTTTCATTATATAATTATTATTTTCAATTTTGAATAAGATATTAAAAAAAAACTATTGTTTGTCAAAAGTTGGAAGATGGCCAGATTAAAGTATAATTTTAATAATTATTATATTATATGAATATTTTGCCGTCTAAAATTCGAAAAAAAAATATAAAATAGTGCATAAACAAACGTAAACTCCACAGACGGCCATGTCGCGCGCAGATGACGGGCGGCATTGCGTGGTCAGTTTTTGTCCGTCATCCGAACTGGACGTTCCAAGTTCAAATTTGAAAATTGGAACTCGAAGCGTTCGATATTTGAAATTTCAAATTTAGCATAAAATTCCTGCGTTCAAGAATTCCGAGACGTTTTGATTGTTTGTTAATTTTATTTAGAATCAATATTTTTTTACTTCAAATTACGTTTATAGTACTGCATTTTAAGAATTAAGATGATTTCGCAAAAATGTTAATGGGTAAAAAAATATATATTATAGTGTGACTGGGTTTTTCAAAATATATTCGACATCTTATCCCCACCCTATAATATCCAAAAAAAATCGTTAAAAATTACGTCCGATTTAGTGTCTGATAAATGACAAACTAACAAATCAACAAACAGCTATAATATTAGTACTTATTAATTGGTTTAGTGGCTAACACGTACGACTACAGATCTGGAAGTCCTGGGTTCGAGTCCTGACTACAGTCATTGGATAATTTTCTTAAGTAATTCTCAGTAGCAGCCCGAGTTGGGAAGATGGCGGTGTAATCCTCGCGCCTCGTAGAGTACTTAGAGCTATGAATTCTATGCCTGATCTTTCAATAGTCGTGCTGACTTTTTGCTCACACCGGAGACTGATATTGTCTTGTGTACTGTATGGCCGTAGCAACATAATACGATTACTTTAATCTATTTTATTAAAAATAGAAATAAAAATCGTGCTTAAAATTATACACCTTATAATGTCAATACTTTTCTCTTTTTTCTTCGAATCTGTCACAAACGTAATTTTTAAAAAAGTAAATGAAAAGGTCTTAATCTATACATATAATAAAATTCTAACTAAGCCGAATCTGTACATGAAATATTTTTTGGAAAATCTTATTGAAATAGTCTTTATTATCGATACAGAGGCCGAATCTATAGTTTTTATAATTTTTGTCTGTCTGTCTGTCTGTTACTGCATCACGAGAAAACTACAGGACAGATTTTGATGAAATTTGGTATGATGATAGCTGGCTATCCGGGTCAACATATAGGATACTTTTTACCGCGGGAAAATATCTCATTTCTGAGAAAAAATACAAAAACTGCAATGTAAGAGTATAGTAATATGTAAAACCTAAGAATTTGGTTTTTGATCAGCTGAACGCGGGCGGAGCTGTAGGCAATGCTAGTTAAAAATATAAAAGTATAAAAAGGATGTGTATGTATATTTGTGTGTATATATATTTGTGCCTACATCACCTAGAGAGTATCTTATTGTCTTGTGCACTGTATGTAATATTTCTTGAGCAATTGGCTAGTTTCAGTGATATTCGCTGTCTAAGTGTCCCATTTTTTAATTATAATTATGTAGGCATTTTTAAGGCTTTTAAGCCATCATGGCGTACTGTTTACATTATATGCATATTTCCTCCATGATGGTTCCCTTCACGATATTAGCAAGTGGTAATTATATTGTAAATGATTCGCATATAGAAACTCAGAGGTGTGAATTAAAAACATGTTCTATATCGAGTTGCTAAAAGTATATATTTATTAATCACTTTATTTAACGTAATAGACATAAAACGGTCTATCTCATTTTTTTTTTCATTTTAGCAAAGCATTTTTATCTTATAGCATCTTTGCATTTTTAATATTAGACAGGATTTAATAGGAATAAGCTGCTGCCTGCGACTCTGGCTGCGTATTTATAACTATAACTATTATATATTATACACCTGAACCCTCTACCCAACTGTAAAAGTCTTGTTAAAACAGGATATTTTTTTAACTTTTATCCTGTATCCCGTAACAAATTTATCACTTTTGGGATAATAACTACCTATATGTAACAATTGCTAGACTACTCTATGGGAGTCCCAATAAAATAGCTTCAGCTGTTTCAAAAATAGATAGGTATAAAGCGTCAACCATATTTCTTTTAAATATTTATGCATGTATATGAGTTTAATACGAGCTAGCTTTTCTAAATCGTAGACACACTTTTCACTTTTATTTGTAATATATGGACATACATTTACTAATTTTTTTTTTATATACCTACTTTCTTAGATTTAACATTTTGATTTAGCGAATATTTGACATTATATATAAAACTATTTTTTCGGATTTTTGTGGATTTATTTTGATTTTTGGTTCCCGGCATTACGAATGCTTTATAGCAATCATGGTTACGAGAGAGACAGTCAGACAGTCTCAAAAATATTCAATTTTTTAAATAATAGCTTCAATGCGTGACAGTTGAGCACAGATTACTTCGCCAATGTCACATAGAATGGAGAAGACTACGTTTACTATCTAGATCCGTGACTTCATTTATTTCCCTCTTTAAATAAAAAAAAATACATTAAGCTTTAGCTGTTTTTGAATTAAGTGTGGGAAATATAACCTTTTATATAGCTTTTGACCGCGACTTTCTCCCTCTTAATTGAATTATCTATATATAAATAGGCAAAGACAAAACAGTTCAACACCTTTTTCTCCTCTGTCAATCGATTTTCTTTGTTTTTTTAGTATTAGCGATCTTTAGTGTTATCAATAAACATATTGAATAGTAATTTTTTTTTACTTAATGATTATAATCACATTTAGTCCCCTGAGCCTATAATATAATAATAGATATTATATTATATACCTACTTAGATATAGAGCCTATAATAATATTTTAATAATTGCTTCGCTGCAAAGGTTTGTAGTGTGATATCTTATGTATACCTGAATTTTGGAACTATACAGCAAACTGATTGTTTCAGAGATTAATGCATTGAAATAAAAAAAAACATACCTACACAGTAATCTATACATACCTATAATAAAATTGTAACTAAGCTGAATCTGTACATTAAATATTTTTTTTTTGGAAATTTTATTGAAATAGATATTATTATCGATACAGAGGCCGAATCTACAGATTTTAGAATTTTTGTCTGTCTGTCTGTCTGCTACCGCATCACGGAAAAACCACTGGAGGGATTTTGATGAAATTTGGTATAATGGTAGCTGGTTATCCGTTATTGCGGGAAAATATGTCATCTCTAAGAAATCTATATACTAAACGTTAATACGCAAGTAGGGACGAATCCGAGCGGAGCGAGGGTGAATCGCTAGTTACTTATAAAATTTTCTATTTCTCGGGTAATTCAAGATCGTGGCTTAGATAAATAATAAAAGGTGTATACGATTGTAATCTAACGTTTAAAATGATAGCTGATCATCGGCCATGCTCTGCTAACTCGAAGAAATACACTGATTAAAAGCATATTAAAAATGATTGACTGTTACGATTTGTAATACGTTTACTTATTTTCTTGTTTAGAGAGAATTTATACGTTCATTAAAAAATAATGTTTTCACACAACGGTAGCTTATCTGGGAGGGGTAAAATACTCATAGAAGGGGAGGGGGGGGGAGGGGGGATACTCATCTACTAGCTAGAGGTGAGTTAAAGTAGTCGATTCGATTACAACGTGAGGTAAACGTTGTTTAGTACTGATTATTATAAAAATTTTACGACATGGAAATGTCTTTTTCAATACTATATTAGTCTGTTTTTTTATGTAAAAGTTACTTGCAAAGAGTATTTCACCAACTTTGGGGTCTCTAAGTAGGTGTGCACTTAAAGATATTGATAGATACAAATAACAAATAGAGAAAAAATGTATTGTAACCAATAATAATACATTTATCTTTTTATAGTAAGACTAGCGACACGCCCTCGCTTGGTATGTTTTAACGGTTAGTATACATTTCTCAGAGATAAGATATTTTCCCGCAGTAAAGAGTATCCTATATGCTGACTCGAATAAACAGCTATCATCATACCAAATTTCATCAAAATCTGTCCCGTGGTTTTCTCGTGATGCGTTCCCAGACAGACAAACAGAAATTGTAAAAACTATAGATTCTCTGTATCGATAATAATGACTATTTCAATAAGATTTTCCAAAAAAATGTAATGTACAGATTCGAATGAGTTAGAATTTTATTATATGTATAGACAGATAATTTTTACATTTACACGAATATTTGACATTTTAAATTTTAATTTTTGGCATGCGACATTTCAAATGCTTTACAGCAACCACAGTCAATGGGAGAGTTTTATTTTAAAAGACATCAACATGTGGAATATGCAAGGAAATATATTCATAGACTCTTTAAAAATACATTTTTTTTTAAAAAAAAAGGTCTATCCACTTCAAAATACCTTTGAAAGTAAATATGAGTCAAATTATTTTTATAATTTATAATATATTAAATTAATTTTTATAAATTAATAAGAAATATCCTTCTCTCTTTTATAAGATACTAGCGACTCACCCTCGCTTCGCTCGGGTTCGTCCCTAGGTACGTTTAAATGGTTAGTGATTCCCATACAAAATAAACAGTTCAGAACTTTTTGATTTTCCAGCTGTTTTTTTTATTTCCGCGTTTTTTTTATATTTAAACCATCCATCCATCCATCCGTTTTTGAGTTTTAGCGAGACTAACGAACAGCAATTGATTTTTATATATATAAATTTAATTTTATTATAAGTTGCAGTACATTTCTGAAAGAAAAGTTAATAAAATAATTATAGCGAAAATAAGGAAATAAAAAGAAAACAATAGTTAATAAATGTGGTCTTATCACAAATGTACAATTAAAGGGTTATCTATATATAATAAAATTGTAACTAAGCCGAATCTGTACATTAAATATTTATGGGAAAAGTCTTATAGAAATAGTCATTAGAGGCCGAATCTATAGTTTTTTGAATTTTTGTCTGTCTGTCTATCTGTGACCGCATCACGAGAAATCCACTGGATGAATGTTGATAAGATGATAGCTGGTTATCCGGGTCAAATTATAGGATACTTTTTATTGCAGGAAAATATCTCATCTTTGAGAAATCTATACTAAACATTAAAACGTAACTAGGGATGAACACGAACGGAGCGAGGGTGAGTCGCTAGTCTTATATACATTTAAGTATTGTGATAATTCTACGGGAAGATGATTAAATGTTGCATAATTGGCTTCCTTATAAAGAAATGCCACAGTATTTTTTTTTAAATATAAATAAATACAAATAATTGATGATGAAGATATCAAGGTTTATGTTTAAACTAGTTATACAATGTGGGTTCTCTCGCATCCTCTTCACACTGTAAGTACTACTACCTTATAAAGGTTATTTAATATTTATTAACTAGATATTTACCATATTGAATATAAACTCAGCAAAGTTTTTTTTGAAATATATTAGCATAATATAGATAGATATAGATTAAAAAAGATCTTTTATAAAAAAATCTAATTTTTAATCAACTTCAAATAGAACACTAAAAATATTACGTTAGGTATGTATTGTAAAAAAAATCGTTTCATACTATAAAAAAGTTATATTTTTTGTCCTTTAGAGTCAGTTTACATTTAAAAGAAAGTTATTATAATACAAATGTCTAATAAAAATGGCAGCAAATGTACTTTGCATATCTATTATATAAAAAAATACAAACATAAGCGTTTGCTGCCATATTCTGTAAGCAACTCGCCCTTGCTTCTCTCAGGTTGCAACTACTACTCATGTGCTCTCCAAAAGCTCAGTTCATTCATCATCATCATCATCATCATCAGCATAATCTGCTGTAAAGCTACAGAAATTATTTACAGACACGCCAATTTTATTACATTTTTAGATGTAAACAATTAGTTTTGAATCGTATAAAGAGTATACTAGGCATTTAAGCTAAATTCATTCATAGACTTTTAATACATAAAAGTTTCTTACATAAATTTCATTCTCAGCACTTAACGCCAATCATTTCAAGTGTATGGGCATGAGGAGGCTGCCACTGGCTCGGAAGACAGTTCTGCTGTAAAGAGTCGATAAGAGTAGGTATATCGTGATTTAATTTTGATTCTAAATATAACAGGAAAAAAAAACAAAAGGTGTTTACAATACTGGGTCTTTCAATGTCCCACTCCTGAGCAAGAGTTTCCCTCATAACAGGCCATAGTCCACCACCATGGTCAAGTGTGAGTTGGCAGACTTCACATGTTGATCAAAAACTAGCGAGGTTCTTTCAGACATGCAGGTTTCCTAACGATTTTTTCTTTCATCATTAGGCAAGTGGAAACAAATTAATAATTTATATAATCGCAATGAAAATGATTAAATAATAATTGCCAAAATATTTGCATGAATGTGTGTTACTTTATACTTAGGCGAGTTGCAAGCGATAAATAAACTAGTATTTACTTAGGCAGACGAATAAAATCGGTAATAATTATAAAGAAATATAAGTGGTCTATTTTTTTTTAATTATCATGTTTTTTTATTCTAAGTAAAAGTAAGCAAGGTAATGGTAGCCCAGTGGTAACGCGCTCGTTTGGGAAACCGAGTGAAACGCGTACAAATCTCGGGTCTCGTACCTCTGATATTTTCTTATGCGAATCATTTCTAATATTATTACCACTTGCCTTACGGTGACGGAAAATATTGTGAGGAAACCTGCATGTCTAAGAAAACCAAGCAAGTTCTCGAAAGACATGTAGAGTCCGCCAACCCGCACGTGGCCAGCGTGGTGGACTATGGCCTGATCCCCCTCGTATTGAAGGGAGGCCTGTGCCCAGCAGTGGGATGGTAAAAAAGAGCTGAATACACAAAGGTAGGTATCTTGTTATTGTCTCACTGAGTTTTTGAATCTAATCAATTTTTTAGTAATTGATATTTTATTATGCTAGATGGCTTATATCTAGGATTAACTTATAGCCACAGGTCAGAGCTAGTATATAAAAATAATTACTTTGCCCTTAGCGTTGAACTCGCCCTTTAACAGCTTAACATATTTTATTCACATGTCTAATACCTCTTCGGTTTTATTTAATCTAACACTTGATCTACGTTTCATTAGCAAACATTACCTGTACTACATACATATATGGGAGTAAATTAGTCGGTTTGTTTTCAAATCTTTTGTATAAATATCTACTATTTTTTTTATTTGTATCATAGTAGCTATAATCAGTTTAATTTTTAACCGTAAAAATATGTTTTTGCGTTCAAAAGTAAGGAATTGAAACTGCAAAATTATAAAAATATGCTAAAAATGATGCCGTGTTATTATATTAGAAATTTAAATAAAAACCAAATGATTCAAATCATGTAATTTTTAGTGAACAATTTTGAATTTGATTAAAGATTATGTAAACAACATAATTTTTACATTTTGAAGATATAAGATTTTTTTGCTGAGGCTAAAACTTATGTTTTCGTAAATTGGTAGAGTAGGTACCTACCTATAAAATTTTACAAGGAAGTGCCAAATAAAATTTTAAGACAGCTCTTTTAATATTCAATTGCTACACATGGATCTTCGTCTTAATGAGGTTTAGAGAATTTCATACGTTTTTGGAAAACTAGTTAGATTCTCTCAGAGTTGCAGTTTCCGCATAATATTTTCCTTCACCATATACACAAATGGTAAGCATGAAAATTTCGAAGGTGCTAAACACTTGGTTTTTCAAGCGAGCACGTACCGAGCTTTATTCATTATCATTTATTTATACCTATTATTAAAAGATATGTTGAAATTTCTTGACTTAGAAAAAATATTTTGATAACTTATTTGATGTTTTCAGTTTCGTTATGACTATACGACCATAGAAACCAAAGGTTCGATTCCTGTATTGTACAACATCCTGTATTACTCATACAAAGTGACGGTTGTATGGCCAAAACAAATGACTGGTTTAGATAAAAACGAATTAGCTGGCGTCATTAGCAAAATATTGCTTAATATTTTATCTACAGTAGAAATTATAGTGTGAAACACAGAGGAGATTAAGTACCTCTTGCTTTTTAAAGTCGGTCAAAAATTGTTTCTTATATACATAATTAATAGATTTTAATAAGAAATGAATTAAAAAATCTAAAGTCAATCTGAATTCAGTAATAAAAATGAAAAAACCACATCATATTTGAATTATGTAGGTTCTTGCTGTCAATATATACCTACCTACCTGATGACCTATGATAGGGAAGTAGGTAACATATGTAAGTTAGCGCATAAAGTATTAATAAAACAATTTAAACGGAGTAATAGGTTAAATACAGTCTTTCTTTTCACCTTATAAAGTATAATTTAAAATGAACATATTTCTTCTTGAAGACACAAGTGTTCATGCGAAGAGATGCCAAGAAATGCTAGTCGTTCATAAATTGTAAAAAAAACTCATGTTTTTATTAGAAAGGTCAAAACAGAAACAATTATTTATTCATCACACACTTATTTACTAATTATACGTTGTTTATTTTTTATTTATTACATGTAACATTTTTAATTGTAATAATTTATGTTATACTACCGCCTTAGCCTCGCTTCGCTCGCTGCATACCTAAGACCTAAAATGCTTAACAGTAGCCTACTTGTTACTCAGGTCATACTATATTCGTGTTCTAAAAGAACGGTTTGACCAATTTTTATGATATTTGACTTTTTGTATTTCTTTTAGTCCGCAATAGGATAATAAAGTATTAAAACATCAGAAAAATTAAAAAAAAAATATTAAAATTTATATGGCTAGCGCTGGAAAATTACTATTTTAAATATCTATGTAAAACGTACCTAGCGACGAACCCAAGCGAAGCAAGGGTGAGCCGCTAGTATAATTATAAACGATTACTTACTTATACGATTTACTTTACCTTACTTTGACTTACCCACGCTTGGCTCGGGTGCACCCTTAGCTATCTAACAATAGTCTATGTTACTACAGGCATAATCTATCTATGTGATGATATGTTTGGCTTAGTTTGTAGTGACCCTACATGCTATGCCTACGGTCGCGGGTTCGAGTCCCGCTAAGGGCAATCATTTGTGTGATGAACACGAACGTTTGTACTCCAGTTGTGGGTGTTTATATTTATAATATGTACTTAAAGTTATATGTGTGTAGTGTATCAACTATCTGGTATCCATAACACAGACCTCGTAGCTTTTTTATTTATTTATTTATTTATTTATGTGTAGGTAGGTACTATGTGTCATCTAAGTCCGTCCAACCGTTGCAGCGTGAAAGAGTGACAGACATACACACATACAAACATTCGCATTTATAATAGTACCTACCTAGTCCGAATGTTATAGATATTTATAAGGTCACAAATAAAAAAAATCTTTAGCCTGTCCCACAAAAATTAGTTTAGCTTATTCGTCCCTTTTTTTCACTTTAATAGAGCAACACTTTAAAAAATAAAGTCAATGGAAGTAAAAAAAGAAAGCCAATAGATATATAATAACTTACTTTAATAAAAATCCTTAAAATCTATACATTCGATTCAAAATGTAACGTAGCCCCTTGAAAAAATAGAAGACATTGCACCCACCACAAAAACTCGCATAAAATATTACCGCGTACGACGAATAGAGCCTTATGCAAACTTAGGCCCCGCCCACTCGCCACGCCCACATCACCATGCGCTGTCTCGCTCCCACGCATACATAATCATATATCTCTCTCCCACAGATGCACGACGCCTACGCGATTTCAGCGAAACGTTTTTAGTTGTCGAAAAGACATCGTACGCGTCCGTCGCCTCTTGAAATCGATTAAAAAAGCGTAACAAAAAATCGCCGGCTTTTTCTTATTATTCGGTTCTGATAACATATCGATGGTAATTAGTGTAAGTGTTTTTGTGTAGTGACGTGCGTGTAGTGTTTATTTTGGTGAAGGTAAATATCGATTATCGATGCATACAGGTGACAATTACTTAGATCGTTTGAAATAGCTATTAAATATACGTAACATAAAGATAATTTAGAGCTAATATAATCGATATTAAATTCCATCTTGAGCATATTCATATAATAAATGAATATTAATCAAATTTGCTGACGGGATGTTGAATTTTGTTTAGCGGCAATTCTTATGAAAAACCGCCAATTTAACTTTACTATTAGATATAAAATAACACAATACTCCATTTAAATATCCTGTATTCGTTAGAAAGTAAATAATGAATGAATGATAAAGGTTCTAAGAGCTTTAGAGCTTTATTAAAAACGAAAAGCTTCTTCTTTCCTTAAAGCGGCAATAGATTCATTTAGCATACATATAACGTATATGACCAATTAGTGCTATGGAATACTTAAGTACCTACTGCTATTTAGCTCGGTATGAGGATATCCTATTACAAATCTAAGATATGGATGAACCGTTAGTATTTAATTGCAATAATAATGATTATTTATTTAATAAAGTCTGTGTTAGACTACAAAATCAATTTTAAAATAAAAAATAAATGTACGGGTGTACCGTACATTTTTTCAATAATGTATGGAATAATCCTTTATAACTTATTCATTAAAAAACAGAATTTTGGAAGTCGCTTCTAATTTGGCAAAGACATTGTGTAACTTACACAAAAAAAATCTAAAATCTAAAAATCTAGTGTATCCTACTGTTCAAAGTCCATCAAAAAGTTTTAATAAGAAAATGTACTTTGACAATAATATAAAAAAAAAATGAATTGTCCAAATAAATTTTACTTTTATTATTATAGGTATATATTTTTATACTCAGAAAAAAAATATTATTAGTTACATCATTATTCGTTTCATCCATTTGTTATCACATATTATTTGACTTAGCCACGTTTTGCTTATATATAAGATTTTTGTGCCAAAAAGCTATTTATTATATATTCCGTGACATTTACAGATATTATTTATGAAAAATGAAAGTTAAAAAAATATTTCAAAGATAAACATTTGACGAAACCAATTAAAAATACATTTAAAATAATATCTGCTTCTTTAAAATACAAGTCCCCTTATCTCTTTCTAGGAAAAATGGTGGTATCGCTTAGTATAATTTTCTTCAGTAGAAATACTTACGTTCGAAGGAAGTTTTTATTTGATAGTAATATGTATTGTATCTGAAAACAAAAAACAAAGCTTATATTTTGTAGCTTAGATCATAATTAAAATTGAGTATTTTTATTTATTATTACAATAATATAATAAATTGTTCAGATTTTTTTCTAGTTTTAATTATCATAAAATGGTTTCGGTTTTAATACTTGCTAATATGGTAAAATACATAAGAAACCATATCTGAAAGTCCGCAAACCCTCATTTGTGTACCATAGTGGGGTAAGGCCTAAATCCCTCACATTAAGAGCATGTCTGTGCCCAGCCGTGGGATGTTAAAAGCGTTAAATTAATATTATTGTTATAATTATTATTATATATCTCGTTTGTAATGATTTTCGAAAATTATATATTTCCCCTTAATATGAGATTTCTGCAGAATCCCTCTCTGAATAACTCATAGACTTGCTATTAAACATGGTCATCGGTTAGTCTGTAAAGACTATGGAAAATAAGGGAATATTAAATAAATAATAATAATAAATATGTTGGGAGATTATAATACAGCACCATCTAGTGCCATGGTAAGCTGCGAGGCTTGAGTTATGGATACCAGATAGTTGGTACACTACACATGTATAACTTTATACATACATATTATAAATAGAAACACCCACGACTGGAGTACAAACATTCGTGCTCATCACTCAAAAAATCCCCCAACGGGACTTGAACCCGCGACCGCTGGCACAGCAAGTAGGGTCACTACAAACTAAGCCAAACGTGTCGTAAAATTATTATGGGTTGTAGTCTAGTTGCGCTAAAAACTGGACTATTGAATAAGACTACCGGATATCCGTTTTCTTAATAGTATCACGTTGAATATCACGTGGATTTGTTTCTTTATACAACCCTTTAGGTACATATCGGCATAGCTCACTTAAGATACCTAGTGTTTTGCTATTGCGGTAAACTTCAAAAGCGGGTTTCCCTCCTCAAGTCTCAGATCCATGGTATTGCCATACACAAAAAGCTCACCATGAGCTGTTCTGAAGGGTTATTATTATTATCTATCATTAATTACTAATGTAATGTATGTGCGCAAAATAAAAATCATGGGTGAATTTTATTTTGCGTGCGTAAGAGAAAAAATGTTAAATAGTTATTATATAATATTTTCATACAAAACATTAAACAATTAAGAGAAATTTGATTATACTTGGAACATTATTACTGCATAAACCACCTAAATAAATATCTAATGAATATATAAACTATTGGAAATTAAATTTTAATAAAGCTAGCTATTCCTAATATTGAATCAATTCTCGACCTTTGACTTTTTTAGAATTCGATAGTAATATTCTATTGAAATGCAATTTTGAACATTATAAATACAATTATTGCCTGCGGCTCCTCTTGCATAATTTTTATGTATAAATTAACCTCCTAAGTCCGTAGTTTCTTCTTACTTCTTACTAATATTATAATATTTGAATACAAATATTTGAATGTTTGGATGGATGTTTGTTACTTAATCACGGCCAGAACCGCTAAACGGACTTGGATAAAGTTTGGCACAGAGATAGTTTATAGTCGTGAATAGCACATAGTTTGCTTTTCATCCCGAAAAAATATACGGTTCCCGTGGGATAGATTTATTTTTGTTTTTCTAGGGGCGAGCCCAAGCGAAGCGAGGGTGAGCCGCTAATTACACTATAAAGAGCTTATAATTTCTTCAAATAAGACTTTTTGTTTGGTCTGATTCCAGAAATAAGTTCAAACAAACACAAAAACAAACATATTTCAGCTTTATACATTAACATAGATAATTTTTAAGTACCTACATGCATTGTTCAAGTAATAAATTGTTTACTAGTTTCACTGTAATAGAAAATGTCAAGCACTCTACAATCTACAATTGAACAAGTCATAAAAATATTTTATCAAATACTTAAAGAGCAGTTGTTACAATGTTAATACAAATTTGAAATTCCATAAACGTAACAATGTTAGCCTTTCTTATGAATATTGTATTCAATGTATTCAGCCCTTTGTAACGTCTCACTGGACCCCCTTCAATACGAGGGGGATCATAGGCCACCACACTGGCCAAGAGCGGGTTGGTGGGTTTCACATGTTTTCTGAAAACTTGCTAGGATCAACCTCTCAGACATGCAAGTTCTTTACGATCTTTTCGTTGACCGTAAGACAAGTAGTAATCATGTTGAAAATGCGCACAAAAAAAATGTCAGAGGTGCGAGACCCGGGGCTTACTGCACTTAGTTTCCCAAGCAAGCGTGTTGCCGAGCTACTATATAATATAATGTAATAGTATATAATGTCTTTCTATCAAATATATGTATGTATTCTTATATACATTTTACATGCGGTTTTTTTTGAAACGGGGAAAATTAGAGGAAATCATGAATAGAATTTAAATTTTGTTATTTGTTGCTATGGTCGCAATAGAATTCCGTGCTCTGTGAAAATTTCAACTCCTTACCTATTACGGTTCATGAGGTACAGTCCGCTGATAGACAGACGGACGGACGGCGGAGGCTTAGTATTAGAGTCACGTTAACACCCCTCGGGTACGAAACCTTAAAAAAAACTCGACAAACAGAGGAAAAAAGGTACTGCACTGTTTCGTCATGTACACCAATAAAAATAGTCCGCTAACGTGGATAAATAGGTTTCATAAGTTCAAAGAGTTTTTCCCAAAACAAAAAAAAGCATTTATCTATCTACTATAGTACTATATACATGTACTTATACCTACATACTACAGTAGACAATACTCTTAGTAATACAAAAATATAACTATAACTGTCTTCATAAGAATAAATTCACTAAATTTTAGATATGTACAATAAATGCAAGGCAATTCATATTGATAATAATTAGAAAAGTTATTAAACAAAAATCATAAAAAAAAAATTGTGAGATTATAATATTGTAATGTTAGCTGTTAAGAAAGTCACAACTATAATAATTATCGATTTCACTAACAAGATTTTACTTATATTTATTTACTTTAAAATAACAGCAATGCCTTTATAAAAATTATAATGCCATTTTTTTATTATCATTTAATATAGATTTTTTTATTATTATATTATAAAAAAAAATATTAAAAAGAATCCGCCATAATATTTAATCCATTTAGTGCCCAATAGATAAGATCGGCGCATGCGCATCATGCGCTAACACTCG
This sequence comes from Fabriciana adippe, assembly GCA_905404265.1. NCBI lineage: Eukaryota > Metazoa > Arthropoda > Insecta > Lepidoptera > Nymphalidae > Fabriciana > Fabriciana adippe. Next base: position 8,255,334 of record FR990009.1, read on the forward strand.
CGTGTGGGAGTTTTTCTATATATATTTTTCATTTTCAACCCAAGATTTCGTGTGGACGTTACAGATATGCAAAAATAGCAATTTATTATAAAAAAATTGACACAGACAAGTGAACATGCACTGCACACGCTTTTATTGAATTTACTCGAGCGTTCATTTAAGAAGAAGCTTATTTACAAAATGTTAGTCGCCTAATTTTATATTTTAATTTGTTTGGACAGTAATCATTTTTTTAAACTACCTAACTAATTTTTCTGTGTTTTTTTTCCGACGTTTCGAATACTTTACAGCGATCATGGTCACGAGGGAAATGTCGGGAACCAAAAATCTTAATAAGCCCGCTATAAAATCCGAAAACATAGTTTTATTTAAAATATTAAATATTTGCATAAATCAAAGAAAATACTATTATTTTTTTAATGATTTTGTATTGGTTCTGGTAACTGAATTTTCTTTAACTAAATTGATACATGTATTTAAGTAAGAGTTAGCGCCATTTGTACCAAAATAATAATTTAATTAGACTGAATTATCTTTAAAAAGTTTAGAAAACGTCATATACCATCAGATTAAGCATAATATTTTAAACATTTACTCTAATCGACCAAAAAAAACTTAATTCAAATAATACATATAAAAATCTAAAATAAATTATGTTACCTTTCTGTGGTCTCACATTTATTTAGCTATAGAAACAAAGATACATTCTGAGATACTCCATGAATATTCCCACCAAAATTGATTGAATAAGTATGAAATTTTAAAATAGTTAACTTTCATGTCTTTGTCTTAAGATTGTTAAAATAACTTTTAAGCACGGAATTACTAAGAAATAACTAATTGAACCCGCTCAAATATTTCAATTAGCCGCCAATTAACTTTTGTGTAATTAAAAATTACACAGTAGCGCGTCATCGCGCACATAAATCGCTGGATTTAACTACTGAAGTAAACTTGTTTCTTATTCTGTTAATAATTTTGCAAATTTAAAAATATTTTTGGATATTATCATTTTTTTAACTATATAAAAATATATAAATTGTATAATATTTATAATATGCATGTATTTAAAGTTACTATAGGCATATGTGTAGTGTACTAACAATCTGGTATCCATAACCCAAGCCTCGTAGCTTACCATGGAACTAGATGGTGCTGTGTGTTAATGTCCCAACGTATACATTCTACATGTATAATAGATTTTAATTACGTATATATAGTACCAAGTTTTATTTATTATCTGATAACTACTACAAGTTAAAAAAATACATATTATACATTAATCAATCAAACAGAAAAAATATTTTCATTTAGAAAAAAACTTTATTCAATTAGACTTATTACAATCACTTTTGCAACAAATAATTCAGAAATCTCACTTCAACTGTCAATACAGTAAAGGTTTAAATTGATAGTCAACCAAACTCATATATTACAATGGTCATATGAATAAATACTTCACCAATCTTCTTCAATTTAAATATATTAAACTTAAAACACTTTTTTTCCACCCATTTTTGGAAAAACATTTTTTGCGTTTAAAATGGTACAAAAATAATATTAATAGGTTAAAAAATATTAATTAATTTTCTTTCCATACTTAATTGTCATATGAACTCGGTGAACTCATTATTCTCTTATAATATATAATTAATCAAGTAAAAGCTCTGTGAAAAAGCTTCGGGAAGCTTTTTTGTGTACTTACGAAAACTTTAACAGTATATACGCTTACATAAAAAAGTTCCTTTAAATGTAGGTATTTAATATATACATTTTGCATATATTTAGCCAAAATATCATTATACGGGGCGTAATGGGCGTGTCGTTGGGCGTGGCCTACCGGTTATTGACCCCGAGATGCTATAACTTGGCTGTATATGGTGTGGTTTAGTAAGACTATTTGCAATTCTATGACTTACTACGGAAATCCTGTAAAAAGCAATTAACGCTTTTAATCTAACGTATTAGAGTGCATAATTGTAGTGCAGATATTAAATTTAAAAGTCAAAAGCTTTTGCGATGCTTCTTCTACTAATGTAATACTACTTACTATGTTGGATAGTGGTTTAAATACAAAAAATGACCTCCATTTTCCCTTTTGTTATATATAAAATTGTATGTTTCATACAAAAATGAGTAATTTAATTAAAAAACCTACTATGTGCCTACAGATGCTAAGCTAGTTTCCTTAGGCAGCTCTTAACAAAGTACTAAAAGGTATTCAACGACAAACACTTTACCGCGATAAAGATCCTCTGTCACTATCCGTCACATAAACCGTCACAATATACCGTATACAATAACAATACCACATCGATTTGTTGCTTTATTGCTGCTGGAAAAAATGACATACCAACAAACACTTTTATTAATTGCTAGCTTTAGCCCGCTACTTCGCTCGCACCAAATTTGACTTTATTGTTCAAGAGTAATAAATTTCAAATTGTTGACATTGATGAACGTCCCGACAAATCTTAAAATAACACTCATGTTGATTTTTAGACTACTTACTTCCTTTTACCCCCTGAAAGGATTGTTTTTAAAAACCACGAAACACACGTTTATTTATTTTTTGACAGGAGTAATGCCGCCAATTTTTAAATTGATACATCTCTCTAATATGAATTCTCCGTACAAATCTTTTCTCTTAATGATTCGGCTTTTTAACGTCCTACGGTTGGGCGCTGGCCTCCCTTTATTGGGTAGGGGATCAGGCCGTAGTCCACCACGCTAGCCAAGTACGGGATAGCGGACTTCATAAAAAAAGAGAAAGTTTTTAAAAATAGTTTCTTTAAGACATGCAAATTTCCTTATGATGTATTCGAATTTGGCAATTTCGCATATGAAAATTTCATAGGTGCGAGACTCGAGTTTGAACCCATGTCACTTGGTTTTTCAAGAGAGCGCTGTACTATTAAGCCGCTGCACTTTTAAAGAGTGATATTTCGATTATTAAATCTAAGTAGGTAAAACTATTTATATAACTAGCCATCTTTGAGAGTCCACCATATTGGATATACAATGACGTCACTTTGCTTATTGTGTTTCGCTCATTTTGTAACGTCGCCATATTGGATTAAAAATGTCGGCATTTAGATAATTGTACATTGTATCGGGAACCAAACTAGAGTGTCAAATTTCAGCTCGATCGGACACTGGGAAGTGGGTCTTTAACTTGCAAAATTCCATTACACACACCGGGACAGGTGAAAATAAATAAAAGCTTGTAACATGGCCGTAAATAAAATTAAATGGCTTAAATTATTTTATTGCGACTGTAATTATTGATTTGTTTTTTTTTTTATATATTATTCTATAAATGTTTTTTTTTTTTAACATAAAAATATCGTAAACAAAAAATAATTATTAAACAAATAAAAGTTAAATGGTGACATTTCATCCAATAATAAAAGCTGGGATGAGTAAAATTCTTTTAACTAATTAGACACGCTGCGACTGTACTTGTAATGCATTTGCATTGCAAGAGTATTTTTTAATAGCAGATAGATTTCGAGATAATATTTAATAGCCATTTTCATGAAATTTAATACTTTTGTATTAAAATATTCCGTTTCTAATGTTTAACCGTCAACAATAATTGTTTCATTGCGATATTAATTGTTTATCAAAGTGTTAACGATAGATGATTTTAATTGGGTGAATTTTTAGTTAGATATTGATAGTAACTGGTAGGTAGTTTCAAGTTAGATATAGCATTCCCCATGGCTTGGATGAGAAAGAAATTTACAATTACCTACTTATGAGATATGTATATACCGGAAATAAAAATTACTCTATGTAAAATCCCATAAAATTTTATTTAAATTGAATCTAAAAAAAAATAATAAAAATTTCTTGAGTAGTGTATAAAAATCCTGAGTAAAATCAAAATATTACTTTTTAAGTAAAAGACACTTTCCTATAGAGATAGAGTATTTAATTTTGATATCATTGCAACAAATCCTAGATATAATCCATTATATTATTTCTTATAAACCGTTTATAATACAAGATTTAAAAAACATATATAATATTAAGTCAAAAAGGATTTGACCTCGGTATGTACCTAAGATAATTAGCTAAAATCTTATTTTAGCATTTAGTATGTTATCTAAAATCTCATATAATCTCATCTCATAATAATCAAATTATCAGAGAAGAGAAGGGTCGCAAAAATAGTTATAGTAAGGTAATAGTTATATTGGCTAAAAGCAAGATGTGAAGTTATTACAAATATTGTTGAGCATAATATTCTCTACTTCGGTCTCAAGCAATATTTCATACAAATAACCGATTTTAAGACAGAACGTCAAGACTGGGTGTGTTTTTAAGTGTTTAACCATATGAATAGAAATGTAAAAAATAGTACACTTTTAATCTGATGTTTTCCTTTTTTTAACCTGGACAAGGCTATCATTTTTTTTTTTGTTTTTTGTACATAGCTTAGAATGTTTATATATTATTTTATACTCATTGACTATTATATATTAAAATATTTTTAGAATGAAATTATTTAATTATTTGAAAAAAAAAATATATAATTTATTTTTAAGAGAATTCCAAAGTCACTCTATATCTTTATTGTTTCAGATGCTCCGCAAAAGAGATTCGGACAGAAGAAAACGCGACATACACGTTATAATTAGTCTCGTATATCTGTTTAAATGTACGTAGTGCAATATAATTTATAAATTAATTTAAACATCGTTTTCTTTTTAAAAATTGACTTTAAAAATAACACTTCTAACCACAAAAATGACATTATTATAAGCAAAACTCTTAAAAGTGTAAAGACAGTGACACTCCAAATGGAACAATGACTTGAAATGTACTTGCATTAAATAAAAGTGACTAAAGTGTTATTAAAAGTGTTCAAAGTGTTTAAAAGTGTTGGTAAAATGAAGTATTTATGAGTGACTGTTGTGAACAGAGTTGCGGGATGTACACTACGTGGTACAGCCGCGGGGAAGGTGGCATGCATCACCATCAGATGGGGCAACTATACCATGGACCCCCTATGATAAAGACTGAAGCAGGTGTTAACAGTGATTGTATGATGGCAGTGGATTATGCACCCCCTATTAAGGTAAGTTTATGTTAATTTTATATTAAAGTGCTAAGCAATGTAGGTAAAAAAGGCTCTAAATTCTAGATTGACATATTCATGAACGAATATTTCATAAGACCTGTGTAGGATATAGTTAAGACAATGATTTTTTTGAAGTGTAAACTTCTATAGGCAGGTTTGGATAGGGAGTAAATTCATGTAAGTCGTCATCGACCTGGATGTCACGTGACGTGTTAACGCTAACACTCAGAGTGCCGATAGGTGTCAAAACCAGATTAATGTAAACAGTTTTAATTTACAAATTTTAATTTAAGATCAAACAATTATTTTGAATATCCAAAAATTACAACTGTTTGTTTATAGTTTTAAGTTTTCACTTCTGTCGGCTGTCCTCATGACTGCTTCTTTTATTCAATTCAATTTTCTTGTTAATTGCTTCAAAGCACGCCATAATATTTTGTTTAATAAAAAGTTAGGGAAAATCACTGTCGAGGGTAGTCAATAATATTTTTTTTGAAGTTTGAAATATAACCTATCCATTTAAAAATAAATCTGAGAAATCAAACCCACACAGGCATAAGTTAGGTATTAAAAACCAAAATTTAATAATACAGATGTCACTAATCTAAAACTACACCACTAATTCCACTGTCAAGATTCTCCAAAAAGTATTGTATTTTTGTATGTTTGTAAGGAATAAACGCAAAAACTACTGAACCTATTTAGATAAAATTTATTAAGAAAAGAGTTTGACCCTGAAAAGGACATAGAATATTTTTTATTCCGGAAATCATACCTTAAGGGGGTGAAAATAGGGATGAAAGTTTGTATGGGGAATCAAATAATAAAGTTAAGTTTAACTCTTAAGTGTAAAATGCCTGAAATTTTAATGGGATCCTTTGGCTAGAAGAAGTGAAGATGTGAATAACACCCAAATATCTTCTAAAACCACACTATTATATATGCGAAAGTTTAAATTTGTATGTATGTTTGTTACTTTTTCACGCTGTAACGGCTGGACGGATTTTGATGAAACTTAGTATACAGGAAAACTATGTTATAGTTTCCCTGTATTTTTTAGTTTTTTATTGGTAATACTAAAGATCGTCAGTAGCTACTAAACAAAAAATCGGTTGGCAAACAGACGAAAGAAAGTACTGAACTATTTTGTCTATGCTTATTCATATATACATAATAATAAATAAATTTGTTTGATTATAAACACCAATTTTACAATAATGTATAGAAGTCTGTCCGATTTGTTAATATTTATGATTACTACTCCGCTCCCTTGGGTAGTAACATGATGATATATAGCCTTCCTCAATAAACGCGATATCTAATGCAAAAAGAACTTTTCAAATCGGATTTGTAGTTCCTGAGATAAGCGCGTTCAAACAAACAAACAATCAAACAAACAAACTCTGCCTCTTTATAATATTAGTATAAATTTTACATACATAACTGACATATAAATTCCTTTAATTCTATGCTTATAACAATTAAACTTCTAACATTTATTGCTACTGATAAAAGCTCATAAATCTCATTTTTTATTTTCAATCATTTAACGATACATTTTCTCTACAATGCCAATACAAATATCTAAAAACCAGTCCCGTATTTATAACAAGTATTACGTATTTAGTTTTTACAACCCTACTTTTTCTCACATAAAAGAATTCTTATTCCGGGAAAAACTTATAAAGCAGTGTAAGCAAAAACATGTTATATGTTTTGAGTCATACTGCATCCCGCATCGATGCGAATCGCGTTATTTAGGCCTGTCGTCCACTAAGATTTCAAAGCGATTTTAATATATTTGAGTATTAGCAAAACTATGATTATTACTCGGGTTTCAATAGTTTACTGCTATAAAGTATTTTTGGAAAAAATCTTAAATGCACTCTAAAATAAGTAAATTAGATGTATTTTTAACCACCTTGAAGATCGAGTATAGACGTAGATTTCATGCATGATATCTCTTTGAATAGAGACTGCAACTGCGTTTGCGCATGGACTTAATACAATACTTATTCTTACCCGATAAAATCACTTGCAGTGAACAAAATAAAAAGGATATTTTATTATTATTTTTATTCTAAATACAGCTTCAATAATTTTAATATATTTGATATTAACTGTCATAAAATATCGCATAGTGAAAAGTAGCTTTCTTTTTGTAAGTTTCGGAGGTTTTTCTATACATATTAATAAAACAAACTCACAAAACAAACATTTTATTGTAGTGGCTCTTGATTTATTCATCTTGAGATTATCTTGTGTAATTTATACTTTTCTATTTATAAGATTGATTTTCTCGTCACGTTTTTGCGATTTTATTATATTAAATGTATTTTTCTTAAATTGTATATCTTTTAGTCATATCTTAGTTGAAAACACATATACGCCATTTCTAATTCAAGAAGAAGTGTAAAACCATTATAAAATCAACACAAAGTCACATTACTACCAGTATTATAATAAATTGTTGTCGGAGATTTCTTCGAAAGTCTTCTCTAGAAACAATTACACATTGCTATAATTTCTTATATACAAAAATATTAATATTATTTTCACAAAGTAAGCTTATAAAAACCAAAAGAAAGCATAACTATGCCACAATAGAATACGCTTCAAATGGCTTCGCTATAGGGAATCTTACCGTCAAAATAATAGTTTCCATGCGACAAGGCTCTCCTTTAGTTTTACAAGTCTACATAAAATCATAATATGAATATTATTTACTAGCGACTCACCCTCGCTTCGCTCAGGTTCGCGCCTAGGTTGCTTCCCCATACAAACATTCATCCCTATTTTCACCCCCTTAAGGGATGATTTCCAGGGTCTTAGACTATCTTTTTACCAAATTTCATCTAAATCGGTCCAGTATTTTCGGAGCTTATTCGGTACAAACAAAAAAAAGAAACTTTTCTCTTTATAATGTTAATAATATAGATTAGTGAGTAAGGAAACAAAATAAAATAATTTCTCATATAATAGCGCTATATCGCGCTAGTTACAGCTATAAAGCAAACGTTGCAATCTAATATACATTATCACTTGAGGTATTTAACAAGCCTTAATAGCCTTTAATGAGATGGCACATCCCTTCTAGGGAGGGTAACATGGAATACCTGCAACTATTCCTGCCATTTGTAAAAAAATAGACGAGGAAAGATGGCCTCTGATATATTTTAAATAAGATTTAAATATATTGACATCACTAATATTTTGAATACAACAGTTTAAAATATGATTATTATTATATTTATATACAAATAAAAAAGTTATTTCTTAACGTCGCGTTGTACAAAATTATCATAACATATAAATTTCTTTAAATCTTAACACCAGTTTTTTTTAAAGAGAAAGCTCTTTAAAGTTGATTTTTTTACATATTTTGCATTTGAATTTATAGTTAATAATAATAGACTATAACTGTTCAACGGATTTGAACAAAAATAATAGAATCTTAAAACTAGCGACTACGTTTTAACGTTTTATACATATTGATATAGTATGTTATCCTTAAAAGATAGACATATGCCACCGTAGACTTTTCTGTAGACCTATATAAGATACACAATACCACCATACATTATTTTGTTATATCTCAAAGGGTTTAGGCAGCGTTTTGGTTGAAAGCTCCCAGACGGCTTGTTTTTCCGATACCTCCAACAAATATCGTTATATTTTAGCCAATGTATACAAACACTTAAAAAATTATATACTAAAACCTTTCTCGAGAACCACTCTATCCATTGGTGAAAATAGCATGAAAATTTATGCAGTAGTTTTTGAGTTTATCGCGAACAGACAGACAGACGCGGCGAAGGACTTTGTTTTATAATATGTAGTGATAACACAGCTACTTTTTATTGACGTCTGCAAGTCGAACGGAGTTGCGGCCAAAAACTCGTCGTATATAATGGGTAGAAGTATTAAAATTAATTACTGGTATAACTGTTAGTAACATCTAAGATTATGTGCAACAAAAATACTAAAAAAGTCCACTTTAAAGGGTGGCTTTATTGTTGAAATTGAAATACTAAAGAGTAACCAAACCACCTGTAGAATATTTTTTAAATAAAAAAAAATATGGAAATCCCTAGCGATTGTTTTAAGGTAATTTCTTTTTTAATATAAAAAACAAAATAAGTAAATAAAATAAGATTATCCAAACATTGTTATATAGTTTACGGGTTATAAAGTCATAATAATGTATGTGTAGTGTTCAAACATTTTTATCGTCCCACCGCTGGACACAGGCGGCAGGCCTCCCTAAATTACGAGGGGCATCAGGCCATAGTCCTCCACGTTGGCTAAATGCGAGTTAGTAAATTTCACATGTCTTTCGAAAACTTGCTAGTTTATTACAGACAAGCAGATTTCCTCACGATGTTTTCCTTCACCGTAAGATAATAATAATTATGTTGAAAATGATTTGTACATGAAATATCAGAGGTGTGAGACACGGGATTAGAACCCGCTTCAGTCGGTTCCCAAGCGAGCGCGTTGCCACTGGGCTACACTTGGCTACCAATGCCAAAGTAATAATAATAAATACAATTTATTAAAATGAGGAAAAATAATGTCCAAAAATGTACAATTTCTAAGTGTACATAAAAACAACATCAAATAGCATTCCAATCAATAATCCATACTAATATTGTAAATGCGAAAGTAACTCTGTCTGTCTGTCTGTGTGTTACCTTTTCACGCTTAATGCACTGTACCGATTTAGATAATATTTGGTATGGAAATTTTGAGACCCTGGAAAGGATATAGGATAGTTTTTATCCCGGAAATCATCCCTTAAGAGGGTGAAAAGGGCGATGAAAGTTTGTATGGGGAATCATTTCTCAAGTAAGGGATATATACGGGTATATATATTTTTTTAATTTTCAAGGTAGGTACTTACTTTTCTATACCTATGTATGTACATATATATATATATATATATATATATATATATATATATATATACACATATAGTTAATTCTATATTAACCGTGAAAACGTACCTAGGTAGAAACGCAAGCGAAGCGAGCATGAGTCGCTAGTAAATAATAATGGCGATAAGAATTTTCAACATCTATACCTTTTTTATGGTATACCATGACTATACTCTGCTACAAAAACATAATAAAATAATGACTTTGACATATAAGGTATATACTACTCCCATTATTTTATTAACTTTTTACAAGTTAAAAGTGTATACCAGAAGTTACGAAATAGCGTAAATTCTTTCTTTTATCGTGAACATCAATTGCTTATTAGCGTTTTTGTTTAAATATGTCAGATTAAACTGTTTCCTTTTTAGTCAATAAGTAGTTTTTATTACAAACTAGCGACTCACCCTGGCTCCGCTCGGGTTCGTTCCTAGTTACGTTTTAATGTTTAGTATAGATTTGTCAGAGATGAGATATTTTCCAGTAGTAAAACGTATCCTATATTTTGACTCGGATAGCCAGCTATCAGCGTATCAAATTTCATCAAAATCTGTCCAATGATTTTCTCGTGAAGCATTCCCAGACAGATAGACAGAAAAAATCTAAAAACTATAGATGCTGCCTCTGTATCGATAACAATGATGATTTCAATAAGATTTTCCGAAAAAAAAAATGATTAATGTACAGATTCGACTCAGTTAGAATTTTATTATATGTATAAATTATGCAGATGAGATTATCTGATAGATAATATTAAATTATAGGAGAGTCACATTTCTTAGTAAATTAATAAAAAACCTACGTTACGATGTCTGAAGTTGACGAAACTTATTCAATACTCTTTAGTAACTTATTTTTAACTGTACGTTTGTTCATTCGCGTTTATAACATAAAAGTTGATACTCACCTCGAGGACCGCGAGCACACCGGTGTGCTAGATAACAATTGAATTCTCGGAAATTCGCACGGATTTCTTAGAATTTGTCCGGGAGGGATTAAATTGCTAGATCCTTAGTGCATATCATATAATATTAAATCCAAATTAACTTTATATTGATATTATACAAATTGTTATGAACAATAATAATCTACACTTATAAGTAGAACTAGCGACTTACCCTCGATTCGCTTCAGGTTCGTCCCTAGACAACAAAAAAATCTATCCCACGGGAACCGTACTTTTTTCCGGGATGATATATAGCCTAGAGTTTTCCTCAGTTAACGGGCTATCTAATGCAAAAAGAAATTTTCAAATCGGATTAGTAGTTCCTGAGATTAGCGCGTTCAACCAAACAAACAAACAGACAAACAAACTCTTCGCCTTTATAATATTATATTAGTATAGATAAATAAGAAATTTCAATAGATCTCATATGAGAATAGGGGCTTATCTGATTTTAACGAAACCTTTTTTATCTAATACGAGTATATCGGTTGAGGATGAGATCTTGAAGATTCTTAGAGAAAAATAATTCTCATCAAACTAATATTATAAATGCTAAAGTTTTTATGTATACGTGTGTATTTGTTTGTTACTTTTTTATACTGAAACGATTACTACGACCTGGAGTACACATAGAGTACCCACTGTTATGCATGAGGGCGCGCCCGAGCGATGCGAGGTTAAGTCGGTAGTATAAAATAAAAATAACAATAAATACAGCATAAATATTTCTCAAAGTACATAAATCGCTATTAATTAACGTCTTACATATCAACATGTTTGCACGATCAGAGCCCCGTTATCTCGCGGTAATTTAATTATACCGCATGTGTACTTAGATGTCTATAAAATAGCTCCAGCCTTCAACTTTGTGTGAAGCGTCTAAAGAGTATTTACTTATTATTTACTATAGTACAAGTATTCAATCCTGGTTTCGCGTATGGAAATAATTGAATATTTTGAATTTTCCAGATCTTTCTTTATTACTTCATTGAAAATTATTCATTTAAAAATACAGAGTTCAGTTGTGAAACTGACAAAATGTTTACTGTTAACGATTTACAAAAAAAATATTAACAAAAATCCGGTCAAGTGCGAGTCGAACTAGCTCACGAAGGGTTCCGTACCATCGTACAATATAACACCATGTAGTATGTACTAATCGTTTTTTTTATTTGCATGGCGACTATTTTGAAATTGAGCATCTTGGTTTTTTATTATTTGTTGTTTTAGTGGCAATAAAAATACACACTGTGAAAATTTCAACTCTCTACCTATTACGGTTCATGAGATACAGCCCGCTGATACACAGACGAACGAACAGCGGAGACTTAGTAATGGTCCCTTAGCGTTGGCACCCTTCAGGTACGGAACCTAAAAATGGTAGAGAATTTTTTGCAAATAAAAACAGATATGCAAATATAATTAGGTATATACATATATATATATATATATATATATATATATATATATATATATATATATATATATATATATATATATATATATATATGTATAATTATCCATATACAGTAAGTAAACAGTATTTTAAATAAACTTTATATGTATACAGCATACTTTAACTTCAAAGTGTAGAGCAAAAAAGAAGTCGCGATTTCAAATTCTTTTGTATTATACGAACCTTAGACTATTTATACCACTTTTTTATCACATAAAATTTGTTATTTCCAAGAATTCCCAAGAAAATATCTATTTTACTATAAATAAAGTTATATCTTAGCATTTTTTACCGTTCCAATTAAGCATTTATATCAACACCGATTCCCTCTTTACCGTTGGATGACAATTATTTAATCCAGCCTTTTTTAACTCATCTAAAAGTTATGCATCAATGCCCTGGGTCACCCGTGCCGTAGAAAAAAAAATTAAGAAAAAAAATCAACAACCTGCTATAAGTTTTACGCACGGATGCGCGCGATTCTCCTCGCTGTGGCATCGGGCGGGCGATATCGGGCATTCTTTTTTTAATGCACCTTATCTTTTCTCTTTTTCATTGCTCTGTATTGGTACTCTAAACAGGGGTTCCCATAGATAGGCCCGTAAAATATTATATAGAAGCAAAAAATCTATACTAATATTATAAAGCTGAAGAGTTTGTTTGTTTGTTTGATTGATTGTTTGGTTAAACTCAAGAGCTACTTGATCCGATTTTAAAAATTCTTTTTACATCAGATAGCCCGATAAGTGAGGAAGGCTATAGGCTATATATCATCCCGAAAAAATGTGCAGTTCCCGTGGGATAGATTTGTTTTTGTTTTAATTATGTTTTAGTCACTCACACACTCACTGACTAATTAATACGAAAAGTACGTATAAAGCCGAAAGACGAATAGGTAGTTTATAGGTGACAGGATTGAATTTAGGGGGTTTAAATGCTATAAGTTAAGCTACATTTTTACTGCTCGAGATAGAAAAATGAATTTTTCTGGCTATACATACGGACGGAGCTAACACTTTTATATTATTATATAAATTTACTGGACTTGACTCAATTATTGTTCAGAATAAATAGATAGAGTTAAAGACCAATAATTTTGTCCATAATGGCATAAGTACATACCATTTAAATATCTACTCACTGTCCATTTTTGGATGAAATGTGCTGGTAAACAAAATATTGTATGTATAATATAAAGGTTAAACTCATTCGGGAACAAACCTAAAATCTCAAATGTAGTAGCTAATACCAGTCTGGCACGGCGTTACTGAACCGCAACGTTTTCGTGATATTGTAATGATTAAGTAATCGAAACAAAAACTATGCACATTTATTGTTCCATAAAGTGGTTTTTTAATTAATTTGTCGTCAATTAATTATAATTTACGATTTTTCTTAAAATACTCTTTTCGTAGAATAAACACCTATTATCTCAAAATATAGGTTATGAGTGGAAAAAATTGAGACTACACTATAATAATTGAAAAACGCTTTTTTTTTTGGAGTAAATAAATAGCTGTTTTGAAAAAACTAGCCAAAAAATTATGTTAGCCATATTTGAACAAATGTAACACATTATATAAGTTTAGTTAAGAACTTTTAATTTTTGGTGGGTCAAAAAATCCAAGTAAATAGATAAAATAAAGTTGCTACTCGTGTCTGTCGGTGCATACGCTAAGTTTGTATACTAAGTAATGTTTTAAAAAGATTATTTAATTTTTATTAAGTTTATATATGTACCTACCTAATATATAATTTGACCTGAAACCTGAACTCAATATAATTTTTGTTCTGTCTTTTCTATGTCTATATAACAATAAAGTCGACATTTGTCAAAGTGAGTGCAGGCTTAAAAAGTTACCTCGTGATGCACCCGAGCATTCTGATGGTATGAAGTTTATAGTTATATTATAGAACTAGCAGCTCACATTCGCTTCGCTTGGGTTCGCCTCTAGACAAACAGTATATTTGTCCGAGATAAAAAGTAGCCTATTTGTTATTCTGATGTATGAACTATATTATTGTAAAATTTAATTAAAATCCAATCAGTAGTTTGTGTGTACTAAGCTTTATAAGTTACTATAGTTTTTAATTATCCCACGGGAACTCTTTAATTTTCCGGGATAAAAAGTATGTAAGATGTTGAACGGGGATATAAAGTACCATCATACTAAATTTCATCTAAATCGGTCCAACAGTTTCAGAGATCAGCCCGTACAAACAGACAAGGAGACAGAAATATTGAAAAAAAAAAATTGAAAAAAATGAAATCCTCATTTGTTCTATTTCTCTTCTTACATCTCCCTGACTCGGTATTTAACATTTTCTTTTCTATGTACATACGACCTCTACAGTTTTATTATATGTATAGATTAGCGACTTACCCTCGCTTCGCTCGGGCGCGTCCCTATGTTTTAATTATTCTAAGCCCTAATTTTTATTACTAAAATAAAAATAGTTACTCCTTATAACATCCGCTATCTACCTGTGAAAGTCCCGTCAAAATCAGTCCAGCCGTTTTGAAAATTAGCCTGAATAAATAGACAGATAAACAAACAGACCGACTCACAGAAAGACAGACAGATAGACAGACAAAAAATTTAAAAAATGTGTTTTAAGTTTTTTTAATATTCATTTAGTAAAATAACTGTTATTTTGACATTACAAACAGATATTTCAATTTTATTTATCTATATAAATTATTCTAGCGACCCTTATCTATAGAATCTGATAGCCCCTGTTATATAAAAGCTATAACCAGAAAAGTCACGTCGTGACTACGTGAACAATCATCTAGTTATCTGTTGACTTAGCGGTGAATGACCAGTCCATTCATATCGAGTGAATGATGCATAGCGAGTGAATGATGTAAAAGTGCTGAAAATGCAATTTTTGTGCTTGTGGTAATCTAAATGTAAAGAACATTGAATACTTAAAAATTAATTTATATTTAATATTTGCTTGTGATCGGTAGCCCAGAGGTAACGTGCTCGCTTGGGAAACCGAGTGAAGCGGGTTCAAATCCCGAGTCTCGCATCTCTAACATGATTACCACTTGCCTTACGGTGAAGGAAAACATCGTGAGGAAACCTGCATGTCTGAGAGAACGTAGCAAGTTTTCGAAAGACATGTGAAGTCCGCCAATCCGCACTTGACAAGCGTGGTGGACTATGGCCTGATCCCCCTCGTATTAAAGAGAGGCCCGTGCCCAGCAGTGGAACATTAAAAAAAAGGTCTGAATGCATACATTTGCTTGTGTCGATAAATCTTTAAACTAAAGTTTATCCGGAAACCGGACGTAGCTTCGAGCGATAATTATAAGATTTTTTACGGAGGCTTGGTTAAATAAGTTTACTATTAATTGTTTATATCTATATATATATTTATAATTTTTTTTTGGTTTTGTGGGTTATTAGTACATATACAAAAATAACATTTTTTGTTGTTATTAATATTATTAGTAAGTTTAGATAGCACTCAATATGGTAAAGTTATAAATGTAAATTCAATTTTTAGATTCTGTTTTATATTTATGTAATGATTAAGCTATCTCTCCCGTGACCATGATTGCTGGAAAGCATTTGAAACGTCGGGAACCAAAAATCGAAATAAATCCGCGAAAAAAATCCAAAAAGATAATTTCATTTAAAATATCACATATTCGCGTAAATTTAAGAAGAATTATGTTATTAATTTTGTATAATAAATATATATATGGCTGATACAGGCATTTATAGTATTATTGAAACGTATACTTCTACACACGTACCTATATCTTATGTGCTCTTTTATACCTTATATGGATTAAAAATACAGAAAACGTGGCAATCGATGACATGTTGATGAACAATAAATATTCTACATATCTCTTACAGATAATAAAATAGGTATCTATAAGAGAAATAATGGGGCTAAGACAAGATGTCATTCTACAATCAATATAGAATAGAAAATTTAAAAAATGTATTGAAATGACAGATCAATCGTTATGTAAAAATCGTAAAATGTCATTCATATTTTATTTAGATACTAGCGGATCACCCTCGCTTCGCTCGAGTCCGCCTCTAGGTGACCAAAAGCATATCTATCCCACGGGAACTGTACATTTTTCCGGGATAAAAAGTACCCTATTTATTATTCTGATGTATGAAGTATATTATTGTAAAGTTTCATTAAAATCCAATCAGTAGTTTTTGTGTACTAAGCTGTATAAGTTACTATAGTTTTTTAACTATCCCACGGGAACTCTTTAATTTTCAAGATGAAAAGTATCTGAAATGTTGACCGGAAATATAAGGTACCACCATGCAAAATTTCATTTAAATCCGTCCAACAGTTTGGGAGATTAGTCCGTACAAACAGATAAACAGACAAACAGACAGAGAAACAAAAAATTTGAAAAAATCTGAATTTGTTCTATTTCTCTTCTTACATCCCCCTGACTCGGTTTTTTAGCATTTTTTTTCTATGTACAGACATTCAACCTCTACAGTTTTATTATATGTATAGATCCATTTTTTTTTAACCAATTTAGAATGACATCTTGACTAAGACTCAATGCTTAGAATTCAGTAGTTCAAAAGATTATGTATACGTACATACATACAAACGCAAAAATTATCACTATATAATTTATATTACTATATAAATAATTATTATTACGAGATCATTTCAGAAAAATGACAAAGAAAAAGCGAAATGGGGTAATATTAACCGTTAATTACATTCATTTACAATAACATATTTAAGTCAGTTTCTTAACCAGTGTGCAAAAAGTTGTTAATTAATACAATCTATTTATATGTAGTTGTTTCGATAAACAAAATAGCAAAAACGTAATTAGCTTACGTGTTATAATAAGCAATGCAAAAAATGTACTATCAGATCAATTTAGTAAAGGTACATTGTCAGTGGTAGCCCAGTGGTAACGCGCTCGCTTGGGAAACCGAGTGAAGCGGGTTCAAATCCCGGGTCTCGCACCTCTGATATTTTCATGTGCGAATCATTTCTAACATGATTACAACTTGCCTTACGGTAAAGGAAAAAAATCGTGAGGAAACCTGCATGTTTGAAAAAATCTAGCAAGTTTACGAAAGATATGTGAAGTCCGCCAACCCGCACTTGGCCAGCGTGGTGGACTATGGCCTGATTCCCCTCGTATTGACGGGAGGCCCGTGCCCAGCAGTGGGACCTTAAAAAGGGCTGAATACTACATTGTCAGTGGTATAAAGTGGCTAGTCATTTTGTCGGAGGTAGTATGTTCGATTCCGCACAATGACTTTTATTTTCAATTGTAGGCTTTACTTCACGAAAGAAAGAATTTTTCTTATTGAAATTTGAACTACACTGTATAAGCTGTAAAAATTGAATTTACTTTTAAAAAAGTATATATATTATTTTATTGTCACACAAAAGTTGCAATCTAAATAAAAAAATAAAGGTAATAATAATATAATAGTAATAATAAAGTCTTTTATTTCCTTAATAAAATTACAATAATAGTATATTTATAGATTTAGCATGCAATTAATATATAAGAATTTTATAAAAATTAAAACAATAAAAATATAAAATCTCTCTAAATAGATTATAAAATTAAATTTAATTTAATTTATTTTAATAATTATATATTCCTTTTTCTTTCTTTTCTCTATTTATTAAGGACCTCTCTATAGAGTAAAGGCTTCCTCCATTTTCCTCCACACAGTCCTATCACTGGCTTAGTCTGTCTACTCTTTGAATGGACAGACAAAGCCAGTGCCAGACAAGAGTGGACAAGAAAACGAAGGTATTAATCGTAAAAAATCATGAATATCCGTAATTATAATGATGAATTTTTTGGAACATTACAAACTGGCCTTTTATTGTTCAAACTGTTCATTTGCATGGAATTTACATACATCGTTAAATAGGAATTCGTAAGAAATAACAATACGTCAGAAATGTTTGTTTTTGTGTTTTTTAAACCGAGGACTGAAACTTTTATAAATATTCCATGCAAATTGTACAACCATGTTTCGGAATATTAACTGGAGTTAGATATACTATAAAAGGTGATACGATAAATTTTTGCATTTTTTAACTCTTAATGCTACGAGTTATGTATATGTAGACATATAATATTATTTTATTGCCCTATAAAAGTAAAGTTTTAAAAAGGTGCTCTAGTTTTTTTTTAATTCCAAACACCCATGAAGTATTGTAGATTTTTTCTCTACAGAATACGATAATTATGTTTACATATTCAGTTAATGAGGGTTGATGACTTTAAAAGTCTAGAAGTAATTGTCATACTATACAGTTTCAACACATTGCTGTGAAATTATGAGATCCAAATCCAGGTGTTAGCTATTTTTAGAATTTTAGCCCGAATGTCCCATTGTATAATACGATGATAAGGTATGACTTATTTTACTCAGACATAGCATAACTTTAGAGTAAAGAATTTTCGTAATCAGTTCAGTAGTTTCACAGATTATTTCCTAAATACAAGCAAACAAATTTTATCTATTATAAGGCAAAAATTAAACATCATGTTAAAACTGAAATTTTTTGAAAGTTGTTCTGCTACTTTTAGACTTAATTTATTTTTACTGTACCTTTCAAAAGGACAGTTAAATAAAAAAGGCTTCTAAATACAACCAAAAAGTCTCCACATTTGGCAAACTATACCTATATATATAAAATAATATAACATTAATCTCTTCTGGCATGTATTTTATAATATAAGTTAAGTTAATTTTCACTTAAAACTGTGCATTTTCCAAAATACAACTCATACGTAAGTAGTAAACTATTAGCATACATATATTTCTTCTATATTTTGTAATAGTTATATGTCGAAGAAAACACATTCTCTATACGGAAGCACTGGTAACATTATCTTTGTGACGTCATTAATCAAGAGGCCAATTGCAGTGATACACTGATGTTGCAGATACCGCGAAAATATAAGTTCATATAACGTAAGTTCTGTAAGTTCCACGTAACGTAAGTTACATTTTTTGTAGATATTCAGTATACACTATTATTATTTTTATATATATTCTTTATTGCACATTAAAAATAAAAATTAAAAGTATTTAGAGAACATTAGAGGCAAAGATGGACTTATCTCTAAAAGAGATCTTCTCCAGTCAACCTAGGAGGTGAGAAAGATTGTCATTTAGCGGAGCAGAAAAGTGCAAGGTAATATGGAGATAAAGTTAAAAAAAAAAGAAATCACAGTATATATAAAAATAGCATACTACATGTAGTCTTAGTATAATAAATAATAAAAACATACAAGTATATAAAATACATAGATAACAATAATAATTATAATACATATATTTTATACCATACAATATATGTTTTTATTCGTGTCTAAAACCTAAACCTAAAACAAGATTGTTTTCTTCTGTTTTATCGTAAGTATTATATATTCAATAAATAGTTCGAGAAAGTTTTTAAATAGCATAAGTACATACTAATCTTTTTCATATGATTTTCTCATCTTTTGCTTAGAATTGTAGTTGCTATTGATAGATGAGTACTAACAATCGAAGACAAAGAGAGCTGCTTGCTTAACGCGCTTTCCGGAGCTTAATAACGCTCAGTTTTTGTACTGCTAAAAGGGATGGTCACTTACTAATTACAGATACAGGTAATGTTTTATCTGTTAGTTTTTATATATAATCTGTAATATATTCTGTCATTATTGACATGCTTTTGTTAACTTGTAACTATAGAGTCAATCCCTATACCTTATATCAAAAGACGTGGATAGTGCAACTATTCAGTAGCTGTTACTAAACCCTTTGAGTTTGAGCTCATTTGATATTATTTTTCATATGAAGACAAAATATTTAACAACAGTATAATATTCTTGCAGTAAAAGTATCCTATATGTTGACCCGGACAACCAGCTATCATCATACCAAATTTCATTAAAATCTGTCCAGTGATTTTCTCGTGATGCGTTCCCAGACAAACAGACAGATAAAAATTCTAAAAACTATAGATTCGGCCTCTGTATCAATAATAATGACTATTTCAATAAGATTTTCCGAAAAATATTTATTGTACAGATTCGACTCAGAATTTTAGTATATGTATATAATATTTATTATATCTAAATATATATAAAACAAACTCGTGTTAGTTACACCATTTATAACTCAAGAACGGCTGGACCAATTTTTATGACATTTGATTTTTTGGATTTCTCTTAGTCCGGAATAGGTTAATAAGTATTAAAACATCAGAAAAATACAAAAACAAAAAGAATTATATGGCCAACGCTAGCAAATAACTATTTTAAATATCTATGTAAAACGTACCTAGCGACGACCCCGAGCGAAGCGATGGTGAGACGCTAGTTTATAGATATGAGCTAAACTAGAAAAAAACCAACAAAAATAGAAGACAGTAAAATAGGCGAAGATAAATTCGCCTCATCCTATGGGAGCATCGGGCTAACGACAGAGCTGTGACGTCATTAATCAACTGCACGCGAGGGTGCACCGTCACAAATGTAACCGTGTACGTGACAAAATTGTTAGCTCAGTTTTTCCTTCCCATTAAATGAAAATGATAAATATATAAAGGTAATTATGTTTTTTTTTAAAGTAATTACGATTGACCGTTATTACTTTTATTCTTATTAATTTCTATTAATTGATTATTACTTTACGCTGACTTCTGCAATTCGCGTATCGCCAGCAAGTTTTGTTTTCAGGGTTCCGTATCCGAAGTGGGCAAAGGGCTATTACTAAGCCTCCGCTGTCCGTCCGTCCGTCTGTCAGAGGACTGTATCTCATGAACCGTAATACGTAGAGAGTTGAAATTTTCACAGAGTATGTATTTCTATTGCAGCTAACAAATAATAACAAATAATAAAAAAAATACAAGAAACATTTTTTAACGTTCGTAATCGATCATCGAAGTTAATATACTACATACATAGAGTAAAAGTCATATTAATAAAAAGCACATGTACGATGGTATTTTCTTTACAAGATTATATTGTAATCTTTGTTATATAATGTAGATCTAAGTCAGTTTAACTATCTTTAATATTTTGTTTTTGAATTTTGGATTGTATAGTGTTATTCTTACTCGCAGCTCTTTAAAGGTTTGAGTAGCAGGAATAATAGTTTATAGTAAACAAGGAAGTTATTCATAATTAGCGGCTCACCCTCGCTTCACTCGGGTTCGCTTCTAGACAAACAAAAATTTTCGGGATAAAAATTTTATAAGGCTATTTGTTATTCTGATGTACGAACTATATTATTGTAAAATCCAATCAGTAGTTTTTGTGTACTAATCTTTATAAGTTCCTATAGTTTCTTAACTATCCCACGGGAACCATTTAATTTTCCGGAATGAAAAGTATCTAAGATATTGACCGGGGATATAAGGTACCACCATACAAAATTTTATTTAAATCGGTCTAAAAGTTTCGAAGATTAGCCCGGCATGCAAACAGCCCCAAACAGACAAACAGAGAAAGAAACAAAAAAATAAAAAAAAAATGGATTTGTTTATTTTTCTTCGTACATCCCCCTGACTCGGATTTCAGCATTTTTTTTTCTATGTACAGACATTCGACCTCTACAGTTTTATTATATGTATAGATTTCAAAGATTGTATCATACATATAAACTAATAAACTTAACTTCAACGAACGCAAACAGCGTAATGTGAAGGGAAAAATTATGTCACATACCGCGTTATTTCTATCAGCGGTGTCACGAAGACATCATTACTGATTCGTCTCCAGTTTTGAGGGAAAACGTTTTGCGGATTTGCCAGTAACTAATGTCTTTGACGGATTATAAGGCGGGAAAGTTGTGAGCTTTTTTTATATGTTTGCATTGTTATCGTAATTTGTAGAATTTTGATTTGTTTTTGTTCAGCAAAATTTATTCTTTATAATAATTATAATCTAAACTTTTATAAAGTTTTCTTATAGTAGATACCTCAAAGAGAATTTTATAACCGTTTAAAATCGTAATGTCACCAAAAGATGATAAAATTGTGTTGCAATATATTATGTACCTTTGTATAAGACAAAACTTTAGGTTTTCTTTTAATCTATACATATACTAAAATTCTGAACCGAATCTGTACATTAAATGTTTTTGGAAAATCTTATTGAAATAGTCATTATTATCGATAAAGAGGCCGAATCTATAGTTTTTTGAATTTTTGCCTGTCTGTCTGTCTATTTGTTTGTCTGCGAACGCATCACGAGAAAACCACTGGAGAGATTTTGATGAAATCTAGTATGATGATAGCTGGTTATCCAGGTCAACACATAGGATACTTTTTACTGTGAGAGAATATCTCATCTTTGAGAAATCTATACGAAACGTTAAAGCGTATCTAGGGACGAACTCAAGCGGAGCGAGATTGAGTCGCTAGTAGTATATATTAATAGAAATCCGCCCTGAGATTATGGCCTGTAGTGCTATTCGGCAAGAACTTTTGTGTAAGATGACTGCATCCTTGACTATGCTTTATACAACTATACGAAGTATGTATGCTGATTTAACTGTCAAGTAACAAAAAAAAATCTAACGAAATTACACTTATTATACTCCATTAAGAGAAGATTCGTGTCCAGCAGTGGAATATTCAAAGGGAAGTATTATTATTTTTTATTATTAATCCATGCTTTGAATTTAAAATGATGTCCCTTCGAAGTAGGCGGGAGATACTTGATCTGTGTTTTTTGCATAAAATAATCCATAATAAAGTAAAGTGCAGTAAACTGCTTGAACGGATTCCTCTATCAGCACCGAGAAGATATCCTCGCTATCGCAATTCATCTCGTAAAACATTCCACATACCTCTCACTAGAACGCATCTTGGTAAGCAAGCTCCCATGGCCCGCATATGTGCCAAATATAATCAAATATCTCGAGCTCTGCCTGGCATTGACATTTTCCACGACTCTTATGCTGTCTTTAAAAAAAAACTCACTGATCATCTATCGGTGAGTCCTCATTTACTTTGAAAAAAAATATATATATTTA
Organism: Fabriciana adippe; assembly: GCA_905404265.1. Lineage (NCBI taxonomy): Eukaryota > Metazoa > Arthropoda > Insecta > Lepidoptera > Nymphalidae > Fabriciana > Fabriciana adippe. The sequence goes on from FR990009.1 coordinate 8,278,783, forward strand.
TTCTTTTTTCCTTTTCTCCCTCTCAATGTTTTACATGTATTTGTTGATGAATGTTATGTACACTTGTTATTGATATACATATAAGTAAGTGTGTTACTTTTCATGTAATTTAGTGTCTATATGTCAAATATGTATATTGTAAGTGTGCTTATGAAATAAATAAATAAATAAATGCTTACTTCTCTCACATTATATAACATTTCAATCATCTTTTAGTAATAATTTGCAAATAAAACTCAATAACGCTTAGAATATTTTTTAACCGAAGTCAAATGACACGGTTAGTTCAAAATATCAACGTCTTGGCCTCTTTGTGTCACCGCCCAATCCACATCAATTAATTTAAAAGACAAACCCTGTTCTTTCCAGGCCCACTTAATATATGAGTAACAGAGTGATAAATGAAATATTCTTGCGCGTGACGTGTTGGGTTTTGGTAAAATTTTGAGAAAGCACTACGTTGCGTGTGTTTATTAGAAATTATTTTGTTACTAACGATTCCCCCTTATTTATATTAAGTGTTTTAACGGTTAATGTAGAACTATTCGTAACATAAAACATAACACCATGTATAATACTCGAATAATATAGGTTTGAAAATGAAAACTTTATTTTTAGGATCCTTGGCGTAAACTAAAATATAAGTGTTATAGATAATTTCGAAATATACTTACAAAACTAAGACGAAAATTTCCTCTATATTTATCTATATCTATTTTATTTATATTATAAAGAGGTAAAGTTTGTGAGTTTGTACGGTTGTAGGGGGTAATCTCTGGATCTACTGAATCGATTTAGATGAAATTTGGTAAGAAGATAGTTTGAGACCCTGGGAAGGACATAGGATACTTTTTATCCTAGAAATCATCCCTTAACAGGGTGAAAATGGGGATGAACATTTGTATGGGGAATCGACCTAGGGACGAACCCGAGTGAAGCGAGGGTGAGTCGCTAGTTAGTTATATTTACGTAAAAATTCACCTAACTTAGTAGTTAGTAGATTGGAATATTATAACTATATTAGACTATGTGTATATTAGCAAAAAGCTATTCTATATTGAGAACACATATCAAATCAATATGGAAGCGATAAATTTAATTAATATGTCCACGAATTCCTAGAGATGTTGATAATGTTAGAATATAACCTCGATTCATATACAGTATATCCATAATTTGAAATAATTTTTAATGTTTTATCATAATTTATCCGCTTATTAACCTAATATATGTTGAAAGGAATTCACATATCAAATGTAGTAAAACTTTTATGGCTTTATAGCATTTCTCTAGGTTACGCGGGAATGTTGAGATTTTCGCGATTAGTATTTGCAATGGAAAACAAAAAAAAATGTCAAGTAAACACTCATATGGTGTAAATCAGATTTTGAGGAAACGAGTGTTGAGTAAAACATATGAATAGGTATATGAATTTCAGAAGAAAAATTATTTTTATATTATTGAAATAATCATTTTTTCGATACAAAGGCCGAATCCATCGTTTTTAGGATTTTCGTCTAACTGTCTGTCTGTCTGGGAACGCATCACGAGAAAACCACTAGACAGATTTTGATGAAATTTGGTATGATGATAGCTGGTTATCCGGGTCTACATATAGGATAGTTTTTACTGTGGGAAAATATATCATCTCTGAGAAATCTACACTAAACGTTAAAACGTAACTAGGGACGAACCCGAGCGGAGCAAGGGTGAGTCGCTAGTTATTAATAATACTGAAAATATTGGCGACCTTTGGCGAATACATCACAAGTAACATACACTAGAAAATACCATATAATGGTATTTAAGTACCTCTTACTTTTTTGAAGTCAAATAAAGATCTAAGAGATTTTCCTATGAAAGCTCGTATCTTTTAATTATAAAACCTCAATATACAATACGTTAGTTACTCAACTACATCTGAAGTAAAACGTTTAATCAATCTTTTTATTGAAAATTGTGTCGAATTTTATTATAGTCGCCTTTTTTATTTTTTTAAACGTAGCTTATTCATCAACCATTTTACAAAAACGTTTTTGTCCAAACTATAACAATAGTTGGCAAAAAAAATAATTGGACCTCGTAACTTTTAATTTGTTTCGCTTTATTTTAATAGAAAAACAACAATGGCTTAAAATAATATAGTTACTAAAATAATTTACGAATCCTTGAACTGATAACGATATTAGAAAAAAAAATGCATAAAATCAGATACAATTTTTTTTAATAATAAAAAATAATATCTTCAAAAAAAATTTTCCTTAAAAATTTCAAGGTTGGATACTTTATAATAGACCAGTGCTACTTTTTATATCGATAAAAATGTGTTTACTGTCAGAAATCATAGGAACTTTCATTAAGGTTTAAAATGGCCGGTGGCTCTCATTAGACGTCCTAGTGTCTAATAATTAATTTATCAGTGAAGTAAGCGTTAGCTAAGAGCTTAAAGCACTTGCAATAACACTAAGGTTAATTTCTTTAATATACTTTAAAATCTTTAATACAAATATTATTTTTTAACTAAGTATTACCTGAAAAATAATTTCATGACTTTTTGCACAGTTTATTAAATTAATCGATTCTATGTGAAAAATCCCATACATTTTTTCTTTACAAAGATGACTAGACAAACTAACAAATATTCCCATTTCTTATAGCAAAATTAACAAGTACTATCAACTCACCCTCGCTTCTCTAGGTACGTTTTAACGGTTAGTATGGAATAGATAGAAAATATATTATATTATATATAATAGCATATAGTATTCCTCAATAAACGGGCTATCTAATGCAAAAAGAATTTTTCAATTCAATAAAACAAACAAACTCTATCTCTTTCTAATATTAGTGTAGATTACTAAATATAGAGCATATTCTAACTAAAGTGAGATGTCCGTAAAAATCGTATAATAAAAGGAAAAAAAAACTTAATATTGTATTACCTTATATTATATTAGAGTAAGTCTTAATTTTCACATGGTTAAGTTAATCAGTTCATGTAATTTCACAGTAATATGGACATTAGACGCATATTTCAATTAAAACCTCTTTTTATGGCAGCCGCCTAACATGTTGATATGATATGGCGGAGGAGTGTCCTGATTCTGAGTTTAAAATTATGCCTGTAACAAAGTATTTTTATCTTAACTTAATCGACTTTGAATTTCTCGTAATTTCTAGTTTTTTTTTAAATATTATTATATATTTGAGGAATGTGATATAATGAAAATCTAATACAGTTTATACAATTTTTGTCAGTCTGTCCGCTTGCTTAATAACACTCGCACAAGAGGGACATGACAAATTTCTACAGATTACTTGAACAGGATAGATTTCATTCGATTTCGTTTAATTTTAATACAATTAAAAAAATCTAAATTCACATGCTATTTAAAAATTTCAGACACAAAATCTTGTTTATTTAACACATCACTTAAATGATTGCTGACGCTTATTTTAAATGTTTCTCAAATCTAGACATTTAATAAAACTCTGAGTCGAATCTGTACATTAAATATTTTTTGGAAAATCTTATTGAAATACTCATTTTTCGATACAGAAGCCGAATCCATAGTTTTTAGAATTTTTGTCTATCTGTCTGTCTGTCTGGGAACTCATCACGAGAAAACCATTGGATAGATTTTGATAAAATTTGGGATGATGATAGCTGGATATCCGAGTCAACATATAGGGTACTTTTTACTGCGGAAAAATATATCATCTCTGAGAAATCTATACTAAACTTTAAAACGTTTCTGAGTCGTTAGTATACCATACCGATAGTATAATTATTGCTAAATATCCGTTGCAAATTGCAAAATTATATCACGCTAATTTGATTTAATTATTTCTTTTAGGTTTCAGCTTTTCTAGTACTGTAGTTTCTCATCATCAATTAGTTAACAATTTTACCCTTATATTATAGGAGAAGCTAATAATTGTTTCATTGTATTGTGACTTATATTTCAATTATATTATTGTGATGTAAAACGCACAAGTTTCATTGAATTTAATTTTTCATCACTAATTTTTCGAAATATGTTAAAAAGATCTATTGATTTATAATTTCAATCAATTACTTACGTTGATTGTCTGTTTCGATTGTTTCTACACAATTTTTCTTATTATAATCTAAAACCGTACATTTGTCTAGAGACTATACAAAGGTTTATAATCCATAGTAATATTATAAATGTGAAAGTATGCTTGTTTGTTTGTTTGTTTGTTTGTTTGTCCTTTATTACGTCAAAACAGAGTGACAGATTGAGGTGATTTTTTGTGTGGAAATAGTTGGAGGGCTGAAGTGATATAGGTTACTTTACACAGGAGAACACGTTATAATACAACCTAAAACTTATTTATGATAAGAATTACTTGAAACTTGGAATTAATACTTTTCAATACAATTAAATAAATACATATTTTAGCATTTTCAAAATTCATCCCATAAGGGAGTAAAATAGGGGATGAAAGTTTGTATGAAACCTACCATTTTATTAAATTTCTGATAATTCTAAAATAAGCCCTTGTCTATTGCAATTTTCATATAGCTCAAATAGTCAAGGTAACTAGCTGAATAAAAACGCATTTGTGCAAAATTGTGTGATAAAACTAGCTTTGTTATAAACAAAACCAGTCTTACGACTTCGTGCTATTCAATAAATGAACTACAGTTTACAATATACATAATAAAGTACACATATTAGCTATATGTAGCCTATTCTTAGGGAGCTCTAGATAATCAGTGCCACCAGTTGGAGCCACTGGCGAGTGAGGTCCTATCGCTTTCATTAAATAAACATGTTGGGACATTAACACACATCACCATCTAGTTCCATGGTAAGCTACGAGGCTCGTGTTATGGATATCAGATAGTTGATACACTACACATATATAACTTTAAATACATACATATTATAACTGCCTCGGTGGTGTAGTGGCTAGCATGTACGGCTGCACATCCTGAGGTCCTGGGTTCGAGTCCCGGGTCGGGCCAAGTTTAGTTATTGAGTCTTTCTGTATAGTAAGCCTCAGTAACAGCCCGGAGTTGGGAAGTTGGCGGTGTTTCACCCCCGTGCCTCGGAGAGCACGTAAAGCCGTCGGTCCTGCGCCTTAACTCTCACCGGTCGTGTCGAGTAGTCGTCCCACCGGAGTATGAGAGTGACAGGAATAGGGAGTGCACTTGTGTCTGCGCGTACACTTGTGCACTATAATATCTCCTGCGCAGTTGGCTAGTCTCAATGAGATTGGCCGCCGTGGCCGGAAACGGTCAGGAGGACATTATATTATTATCAACTGCCTTGGTGGTGTAGTGGCTAGCATGTACGGCTGCACATCCTGAGGTCCTGGGTTCGAGTCCCGGGTCGGGCCAAGTTTAGTTATTGAGTCTTTCTGTATAGTAAGCCTCAGTAACAGCCCGGAGTTGGGAAGTTGGCGGTGTTTCACCCCCGTGCCTCGGAGAGCACGTAAAGCCGTCGGTCCTGCGCCTTAACTCTCACCGGTCGTGTCGAGTAGTCGTCCCACCGGAGTATGAGAGTGACGGGAATAGGGAGTGCACTTGTGTCTGCGCGTACACTTGTGCACTATAATATCTCCTGCGCAGTTGGCTAGTCTCAATGAGATTGGCCGCCGTGGCCGGAATCGGTCAGGAGAACATTATTATTACATATTATAAATATGGACTGGAGTATAAGCATTCATGCTCCTCACCCGCGACCGCTGGCACAGCGAGTAGGGTCACTACAAACTAAGCCAAACGTATCGTCAAAATAAATTAATAATTAATAAATAAAATCTTTATTGACAAAATTTCATACATACACAAGTGATAACGATTTCTCTAGCGTTTGCGCTCGTTAATAACTGTGTTACGTCAAAAAGTATTTGGTAGTGCGGCAGGGCCAATAAATTTAATATAATAATTATAATTGTTAGCGCGAAAACAGTTCTATCAGGATTTTAAATAATTAAACATAACCAAATAAATAAAATATTAACTTTTTGTTAACTCTTCTTTTAAACCAATCAGATTTATTGTGCCGTACCGTGTCTGCCGTAATTAATCAGGAATGGCACCTTTTATTTATTTATTTATTTATTATAAAGGCTTACTAACTAAATTTACATAAAGCATTAATTTAACATAATAATATTTCGCTATTTTTATATACATTTAATTTAAAAGTATGCACAGCTTTTTATAGAAGTACTTATTTTATTTAAATTTTATGTTACGAGTATATAAGGAGCCATTTAAGTTGTACAATAAGCAAAAAAATGGCAGGTTTTATGGCATCTGTACAATAATCATGAATATTAGTCAAAATTCGCGATAAAAAGCTCGCAAACAGTAAACGTTCATTACCATTGAACATTTTTAGAGACCTCACTCTACACTAGCGCCCTCACAGGTGAATTCAAGCGCGGCAGCCCCCATTGTCTTATGAATAAACTTTAAATCAGATTATTAATCTATATAAATAAAAATGAATAACCGAAATGTATACGAGCATAACTTCCTATCGACTGCACCAGATTGGATATTTTTTTTTGTGTTTGTTATTGTCAGGACAATTTTTTTATAGAAGAAAATTAAAAGAAAAAAAATGTTCACTAAAAAAATATTTTTTTGGATATCATGATATCAAAAGTGATCGAGTGAAATAGTTTTTATCCCGGAAATCATCCCTTAAGGGGGTGGAAAAGGGGATGAAAGTTTGTATGGGGAAGCAAATAATATATAAATATAATAAATATAAATTTAATAATAATATATAAATATAATAAATATAAATTTAATAAAGTGCTATCGAGAATTAAAAATATGAGTAAAGTTAATTTGGTCTGGCATTTGAATTGATTAATCGATGAAAAACCGTTAGTTAAATAATCAATATTAATATTTTCAATATTTTTTGTGTATCCATTGTTTTGCAATAAAGTTATTATTCTATGTACACCTTTATTTATTTTAATTGGCTGAAATTATTAGTTTTATTTTTCAAATATTATTATTTAATACGTCACAATGTGGCTTGTCTAATTGGTACTGCCTACTGAGTACTACCTACGTTAGAGCAGAGTTTCTCAAAGTGTTGCCCTCAATAGTATGTTACGGTCTACAGTAATCAAAGGATATTTTTAATGATTAATAATAAGCTAAAATTTTGTGAGTAGAGACATAAATCCGAATGGCTTTAATATAAGCCAATGCAGCAATATTAAAATTGTAATCAAAATTAATAACAACCCGCTATCAGATGAAGACCGGTCTTAAGAAATTTTCATAGTATTTTGGAAGACACCAATACCAAAATAAAGACGGAAATTCTAGAAAAAAATCGACGTGTAGATCGTTCAGTTAGATTGATGGTCTTGCACCCCTCTGATGTTTTTCCACATATTTTCCTTTGTGGGTTATCGGGGTAATGCCGCGCCGTCAAAACGAAATAATTATAAAGCTGAATTTTGTCAGATTCTTATCTTCCATTATATACATTTAAGCAATACTTAGATTTATTAAACTTTTTCGAAACATACTTGTTTAGATTTACGCGAATATTTGATATTTTAAATAAAACTATTTAAAAAAAACCATAAAGATAGATGTATAATAATAATTAATTGATTAACGATTTCAGACAAAAAGTTTATAGTTTATGTTATGAAAACAATCGGACAGATAGAAAGACCAACATTTTTATATAGGTAATATATAATGTTTTATTTAGCTTAAGTTCTGTGCAAACAACCATATGTACCCATTCAGTCTAACATAGTTATTTAAAGTACTCAAACTTTAGTTGGCCTCAAAGTTTCTTTTGATCACATTAAAAAAGTTGGACCGTTTGGCAACAAAGAATATTTCGAGTTGATTAAACGTTTTTCCGTACAAAATGTATGGGAAAAGATTTTCGCGATTTCTGTCATTTCTAGTACTCAAACCTTAAAAGGTCCCATAGAGTCTTTTGATCCCTACATAAAATAGGATCGATTGACATAAAAAAATTTTTTTTCGTATTTTAGCATTTTTCTCGCTGACTGTACATTTTTTCCAAAATCTGTGAATGCAGTTCAGATTATCTCAAAAAGTTATGGATAGTCTCCTAGGAACGTTTCCCTGTAACTATAATATTTAAGGTACCTGCCCTTACTGTCCCGTCTCAAAAATCCACCCTGTACCTATATAGGTATATCTTGCTTAATATTATAAATGTGAAACTTTATATGGAAGTTCGGATGTTTGTTACTCAATTACGCCAGAACAGCTGAACGGATCTGGATAAAATTTGGGCACAAAGATAGATCTCTTTATCCCATGGGATAGATTTGTTTTTGTTTTTCTAATTTTTAAATTAATTCAAAGATTGACCCTTTCGTACCATGTAGCTTCATACAATGCATGTGCCATCATAAGTGGTGATGACTTGTACTCGTAGTAATTGAGATGTCACAATGATAAGCTAATTAATAAAACCTACATTCAAATTTCCTTTTGCATGTTACACAAACATTATTAAGATACTTATTTTATATATTTCTTAAGTAAAAATCCTTGTTATCTATATTGTATTTGCTTTAATTACTCTAACATTTAATTACTTATTGTTAAGAATATAAAATATGCGATTTTTTTACACGTGTAATATAAATATATATAATTTTTCCTTTTACATTTAATTATTTTATAACTGTATATAAAACTAGAGAGCTGCCCTCACTTTGTTCGATCCTCACTACTAAGAACTTATAAATAATTTTTCGACCGACTTTAAAAATATTTTTCTGTCAGAAAATTTCTGACGCCCGCCGGAAGGCACTCGCTCATATGTTTTGGTCTAGACCCCGTATACTATCAGAATTCTGACGTATCTGACGTCCGCTTCTGATGAGTCCCGGATGCCACGCATCGAACGTCAAAATGTTTCTGATCAGAACGTCGAAGATCACACTTATCAGAAATTCGCATCAGTTGTTTAGCATACTCCGAAAACTAAACTCATTGTCACATTCGCTGGAGCGAAGTTTCTGATAGATGGTACCGATGGGTATCAGAAATTTTCTGACAGAAAAATCTTATAATATGCGGCAGGCTTTAGAGCATAAAGAAATAACTGCCATATACACTTATTTATCTTTTATATGAACATTATTAGTGATAGATTGTTATATCTCACGTTATGATGAGCTTTTAATTTGCATTTGGTATCTTATAATGAAGGTTGAAATAAAATGAAAATTTTTACACATTTTTTTTAATACTAGCAGCTTAGCTTCGCTTCGCTTTGAATCGCCTCTAGAGATAATATGGGAGTGCATAACGGACAAAAATACAAAAAAAAAACTTCTTTTTTTGAGCTAGGAACCTTTGCCGAATAACAACTAACGAAAGTTTCATCACAATTGGATGAATGGTTTAAGAATGCATAGAGTACTAACAATCATTTTATTCCAATAGATTCAAATGGTGTAACGATAGCATTTTTCATAAGATGCTCTTTATTCTGGTAAATGCTAAATTATTTGTTAGCCTTTAAGTTTTGACACACAATACCTTCTATTTTATTTTGAAATTAGATATATGTAAGTAGTTTAAAGGAGTATCACTGCAATTAATTATATTAAATCATAGTTGTGGAATAGTTGACGACATTTTTTGCTCAGTTTGTAGTGACCCTACTTGCTGTGCCAGCGGTCGCAGGTTCGAGTCCCGCTGGGGGCTTTTATTAGTGTGACAAGCACGAATGTTCGTACTCCAGTCATGGGTGCTTATATTTATAATACGTATGTATTTAAAGTTTTAAGTTATATATCTATAGTGTATCAACTATCTGGTATCTAAAACACAAGCCTCGTAGCTTACCATGGAACTAGATGGCGCTGTGTGTTAATATCCCAACATACATTTAAAGTGAGATATAATGATATACCACGGCAAGAGTTGAAAATGAATTTTCTCGACTTATATAATGAATGGATAAAACAATGATAATAAGCTATTTACATTGCAATTATAACATTACATATTAAGAAAAAGTAAATTTAATATATTTCATTATTAATTTATTTAACTTTTTAAACAATTGTACATACATTTAATCGTATATTTTTATCAAACAACACTAGAAAGTTCGACAAAAAGCTAAAAAAAGGGAAAAGTTATTGATATATTAGTAATATCACTTTATATAACAATTATTATAAATTCTAAATGTGTTTTATAATTTCATTAATAAATTAATTAGACACTTTCATTTTTACGTTTGCAATGACAGTACATTCAAATAAGGATTTAACCTCTGAACGCAAAGCAGTCACACTAAAATTATAAATGTAAAAGTTTGTACGTGTCTTTGTTTGCTACTCCTTCATGTTAAAATGGCTGGACAGATTTGGATGAAATTTAATGATTGTTAAGCATCTAAGCACGTATTAGTCGCTAGTCTACACTACTATCATAAAGAGGAAAGATTGTATTTTGTATGTTTGTAATGAATAAACTCAAAAACTACTAGACCGATTTGATGAAATTTAGTAAGAAGATATTTGAGACCCTGGGAAGGACATAGAATATTTTTTATTCCGGAAATCATCCCTTAAGAGGTTGAAAATGGGGACGAAAGTTTGTATGTGGAATCAATCTAGGGACGAACTCGAGTGAAGCGAGAGAGAGTCACTAATATTTCATATATTTCAATATATAACATACAACCACTAACTTCAATCTTCTCTCTGCCCATTTCCCAAGTTACTTGGATTCAGCGCAGTAAGTCTTCTTCTTCCACTCTCCCCTATTACTGGTAATCTTATCATACATCCCTTTCTCTTTCATGTCCTATCTCACACACACGTTGACGACCCGTTTGGCTCAGTTTGTAGTGACTCTACTTGCTGTGCTAGCGGTCGCGGGTTCGACTCCCGCTGGGGGCATTCATTTGTGTGATGAGCATGAATGTTTTTACTCCAGACATGGGTGTTTGTATTTATAATATGTATGTATGTATTTAAAGTTATATATGTGTAGTGTATCAACCACCTGATATCCATAACACAGGCCTCGTAGCTCACCATGGAACCAGATGGTGCTGTGTGTTAAGGTACCAACATATTTATTTATTATATTTATTTATGAATCTATCCATCTTTTCTTCGGTCTTCCTCTACCTCTCCATACATCTACATTCATTTCCATCACTCTTCTCGTCACATAAGTTTTATCCCTCCTCTTCACATATCCATAACTAACTTCAATATTACCACACAAAAGGAGTCATGAGCAAACAGAAATATAAATAAACAGTACGTAAGATATAAATCAAATAGTGCACGCGACTTGTATTTCACTGATTTATTAATAGTTATTTCGTGGCATTTTCTATTAGTAAATAAATAATTTAATGAATTAATATTTCTGTGAACATGAAAAATGTAGCTCGAGAACATGTCTTTATCGTCAAATGAGCGTATACTTATGTATATATTACTAGCAACTCACCCTCGCTTCGCTCGGGTATGGAATAGTGGAGTATATAGTATTATATATACATAGGTACAAAATAAATATTTTTGTACTTTTCATTTTTCCATCTGTTTTTTTTTTGTTATTCTTATTTTTTTATATTTAAACCACCCCTTACACACCCCCCAACAAAACAAAAAAGAAACTCAAATCGGTCCACCCGTTTTTAAGTTTTAGCAAGACTAATATATATAATATATAATATATATATATATATATATATATATATATATATATATATATATTAAATTATGAACATATTTTTTTTTACATAAACCTAGCAACTGCTTGCGATTTTGCTGGCATATTAACTCTATTAATTGTACCATAAACACTAAATGTGTAATGTGAGAAAATTTGTCAATTTCTTCAAAAATTTACGTGCTCATATACGATTTTTTTTTATGCTGTAGTTATTTTTATGTCTCCAAATAGACCCATACCTTACGACCTTACGATTTAGACCATACAGTTGCGGTTTGTGTGAGACAACTACGAGTATCTTCAGCTATATAAATAATACCAAGTCTAATAATACTTTCTTAGATTTACACGAATATTTGACATTTTAAATAAAACTATCTTTTTGGATTTTTTCGTGGATTTATTTAGATTTTTGGTTCCCGACGTTTCGAATGCTTTACAGCAATCATGGTCACGGGAGAGACTAAGGACTAAGACTATCAATCATTTTTGTAAAATAGTGGGTAGACACTGTAACTGTTACAAGTATATAACGCCTTTGAGATGTTTAACATCTTAGTCTCTCCCATGACCATGATTGCTATAAAGCAATCGAAAAATGCAATCCAAAAATCCAAATGAATCCACGAAATAATCCGAAAAGATAGTTTTATTTAAAATGTTAAATATTCGCGTAAATCTAAGAAAGTATTATAGAAAATTTGAGTTATTTAGATCTTCACCTACGCCGACGATATCATAAAATAAATTATTTCAGTCAACTTTTCCAGCCAATAACAGTACAATAATAGAAGTCAGTTAGTTTTTTTATTGCAATATAAAATACTAAAGCGAACAAAGGAACTTAACGGTATTGAAAATTGATTTTAAAATTGTATTTAAATAAATGTAATAAGATATTGTACAGAAACAACATTTTATATAAATAGATATTTGAAACGAAAAAGTATACTTTAAAATAAAACTATCTTTTTGGTTTTTTTTTTTTTCTATATTATTCATTATAATATAATGAGAGCCATTTAGTTACCTTTGAGACGTCTAAAACCTTAGTTTCTCCCGTGACCAAGATTGTTGTAAAGCATTCCACCATATTACCAACCAAAAAACAAAATAAAACCGCGAAAAAAAAAACCGAAAAAATTGTTTTATTTTAAATGACAAATATTTGCGTAAATCTAAGTAAGTATTATTAAAAGTATACCTAAATATAGGTATCGCTTGAGGACCCGCTCATATGGTATGCTAATCTGAATACTTAATAGTATTATACATAAATGCGAAAGTTTGTATGAGTGTGTATGTTTGTTACACTGAAACGACTGGATAGATTTGAATGAGGTTTAATATACAGATACACTATGATCTGGAGTAACATAAAGGCTATATTTAGGAAAGAACTCGGGCGAAGCTAGGATAAATCACTAGTATAATAAAAAAATAGCATTTTATAATATGTCCAATGCCATGGAGAACATGTTAAGCTGTCGGTCCTGCCTTATCTCTCACAGGTCGTGTCTAGTTATTGTCCTATCGAAATATGACAGTTAAATGGAGAGCATTTATGTCAGTGCAAATACTTGTGCACTATAATATATCCCGCATTAGATAGAAACCGGTTACGTGGATATTATCAGTAAAACAATTTGTTGAATTAGTTTAGTAGTTACAGACATAATGAACATACAAACGGATTTCATATCCATATATATATTTTGTTCTGCTTACTACTCGTGCAATGTGAGCTAACCTATTGAATGTATGTGAAGGAAAACGGATAATTAAATATTTTTTTATTAATTCTTATTATAAAAATGTAATTATTATAATTAAATTTAATATTTTCAATCTATTAACTCCTTTAATTGTACAGTTGCTGTCAAAATTATTTTCAAAACCCATAAATAAATGTTTACTTAAATATTTTAAGCAATAAAGAACTCATTAATACAAATACACCATAAAAAAACCATATTATATGATGTATTCTTACATAGTAAGCTTTTATATAATCACTCGTATTAGAATTCTAGTGATCTATTAAGGTTTCATAAGCGATACGGCACGTGCGTACTACATATTTGTAAGTTTATGTGATTATGTATCAAATGCAGGACAAATAACGACTCGAATGACACCTGCTCAATATTTATAATTATATTATTGCAGAAAAAATAACATGAATTTTGCAGTTACTTTGTTTAATCTATACATATAATACACTTGTAACTAAACCGAATCTGTACATTAAATATTTTTTTGGAAAATCTTATTGAAATAGACATCATTATCGATACAGAGACCGAATCTATAGTTTTTAGAACTTTTGTCTGTCTGTCTGTCTGTTACCGCATCACGGAAAAACCACTGGAGGGATTTTGATGAAATTTGGTATGATGATAGCTGGTTATCCAGGTCAACATATAGGATACTTTTTACTGCGGGAAAATATCTCATCTCTGAGAAATCTATACTAAACATTAAAACGTAAGTAGGGATGAACCCGAGCGGAGCAAGGGTGAGTCGCTAGTGATTTATATATAATTAAATCTTTTAGATTAAAGCTTGTATGTACGATTCAAATTATAGGTTAAAGTAATTTGTATGACCCCGTTTTTTTTAAGTCGCCTTGTTTTGCTTAAATGTTTCAAATTTTAGCTTCAAGATGGACTTTTATCATAATTTTATTAAAACACTAGCATTGCCCGCGGCTCCGCTCGCGTTCAGATGATCAAAAACCAAATTTTTAGGTTTTACACATTAGTATACTCTTACATATTATACCACTTTCACTGCGCACCGCATGATTGGTAATTAATGGCGGTGATTGACAATGCCACAAAGGTTCCTCCGTTAATCTCATATTTGATTTAGTAATATTGCACTTTTTAATTTAGCAATAACATTTATGTACATACATATGTCTATACTTCTGTTTTGTTTGTTTATTTAGTTTTGGGCGATAAACTCTCAAACTACGGAATTAATTTTAATCAATATTTACTAACAGACAGCTATTGATTAATTTAATATGTAGCTGATTATTTAAATTACATAATGACAACTTTTCTTAATGTTAATTTGTCGCGCAACAGGGATGGGTTAGTGCTAGTTACTAATATTGTCCAAAACGATTTTCAAAAGAAAATGTAATATGTAAATAATTCTACGCAAATACTTTTTATTATTTCATATGGCTCGGCTAATATGATTAAAGTCGTAAGCATTTTATTGTGTCCTTTAAGCCTTTACCTTCCAAGAAATGGTGTCAAAAAAAACTGAAAAAGTTGAGGTATAACAGTCCCTAAAATACTTTTTCATAGTTTTTGAGATATGGAATATTTTTAGTTATCCGCTTTGTCAGTTTAACAGCCATAAATTTGTTTACCGTAAAATGTTATAAAATAATATAAATCGAACGTATTTTTACGGTTGATAAAATGAGTCGATATTATGGAAACGTAAATATTATTCGTATTTATTTTAATGTCAACCTCACAAAACACGTAAGTAAGTAAATCAACACAGTATTTTGCTATACGAAACCTATTATGTGCGAGTTAGATTTGCATTTGCCCAATTTTTACATTAAAAGATTAAAAATTAACATTATTTACTAAACATTTTAATTTGAAACATTTTAAATATTTTAATTTGAAAATTGTTTCTGCAAACAAAATATTACTAATTCTAATAAAGTCATAGAAAGGTTATATCTGTACATTTTTTTTTTTGATAAAAACTACGTATATTAAAAACACATGGCGACATCTATTGTCCAATGTCTAAATAATACATGAATACATTTTCATTAAAATAACTATTTTAATGAATAAAATAGCGCTATTGATATTTCATTTAAGATAAGCTTTTTTTAATAGTTTTAACATATATAAGTAAGTTACCTTGCTAAAATATTAATAGTATCATCGTGTTTTTATTATGACCAGTTTTTGTATTTTTTCCCAAAAATTAGATATTTTCCTGCGGTAAAAAGTATCCTATGTGTTGACCCGGATAACCAGGTATCATCATACTAAATTTCATCAAAATACCTCCAGTGGTTTTTCTGTGCTACGGTCACATACAGACAGATAGACAAAAATTCTAAAAACTATAGATTCGGCCTGTATATCGCTAATAATGAATATTTTAGTAAGATTTCCCAAAAAATATTGAATTTACGGATTCGGCTTAGTTACAATTTTATTATATGTATAGTTACTAATTTATAAAGCCAAAAAGTTTGCTTTAGTGATAATTTGAACACGGGCGGGGCCGCGGGTAATTTAGTAGTAATTCTAATAAAATCGTAGAAAGGTCATAACTGTACATTCATTTATTTGGAATTAAAACTACGTATTTTAAAAACACATGGCGACATCTATTGTCGAGTATCTAAATAACACATAAATGTATATTAATTAAAATAACTATTTTAATGGATAAAATAGCGCTATTGATAATTTGATTTTTAAGATAAGCTTTTTTTGATAGTTTTTACCATATTTAGTAAGTTACCTTGCTACACTGTTCACATATAGTATCATCGTGATTTTGTTCCAACCAGTTTTTGTATTTTTTCTCAGAAATGAGATATTTTTCCGCGGTAAAAAGTATCCTATATGTTGACCCGGATATACAGCTATCATCATACCCATCAAAATCCCTCCAGTGGTTTTTCTGTGATGCGGTAACAGACAGACAGACAGACAGACAGACAGACAGACAGACAAAAATTCTAAAAACTATAGATTCGGCCTCTACATCGATAATAATGTCTATTTCAATAAGATTTTCCAAAAAATATTGAATGTACAGATTCGGCTTAGTTAGAATTTTATAATATGTATAGATTAACAAATTTTTATAGATTTTTTATGACATTTTGAGTGAATTACTGTACTATATTGTATGATGACATGTTTGGCTCAGTTTGTAATGATCCTACTTGCTGTGCCAGCGGTCGCGGGTTCGAGTCCCACTGGGGGCACACATATGTGTGATGAGCACGAATGTTTGTACTTCAGTCATGGATGGATATATGTATATATATATATATATATATATATATATATATATATATATATATATATATATATATATATATATAGACGTAGACGTTAACCAACGCATATTAAAATTATCAATTTTCCAATTATCTTGATTATTTATAAAACAATTCAATATAAATATATAACTTATATCTATTTAAATTATATGTAATTATTTATTGAGTCTAGATGCGCGGAATTACACAAATATACATACATATGTATGTGCAATTAATGTTAAAGTTATATTATAAGGTCAAGCAGGTACTTACATTTTATTTGCTTTGCCTCTTATTGTATGGCTAGAAAGGCGTCGCATTTTTTTAAAATAACTAGTTATGTTGTTTTCTAGTGTAAGTTTTATCCAAGAGCTTTGTATAGCATAGTATAGCCTAGTTTATTTTTAATACTAGCAACTCACCCTTGCTTCGCTCGGGTTCATCCCTAGCTTGATTCCCTTTACAAACTTTCATCCCCATTTTCACCCCCATAAGGGATGATTTCCGGAATAAAAAGTATTCTATGTCCTTTTCAAGGTCTCAAACTATCTTCTTACCTAATTTCATCTAAATCGGTTCAGTAGATCCAGAGATTACCCCTTACAACATCACAAACTCACAAACTCTACCTTTTTATAATAGTAGTGTAAATTTGTATTTTTTTAAATTAAATAAATCACTACATAGTATAAAACAAAGTCATTTCCCGCTGTCTGTCTGTCCCTATGTATGCTTAGGTCTTTAAAACTACGCAAAGGATTTTGATGCGTTTTTTTTAATAGATAGAGTAATTC
The DNA here is from genome assembly GCA_905404265.1 of Fabriciana adippe. Classification (NCBI taxonomy): domain Eukaryota; kingdom Metazoa; phylum Arthropoda; class Insecta; order Lepidoptera; family Nymphalidae; genus Fabriciana; species Fabriciana adippe. The sequence continues at coordinate 8,296,352 of FR990009.1, forward strand.
AAGAGGAAGGTTCATATGTATAATACATGCATATTATAGTAGAGAAAAGGCGAGAAATTCAAAGATTTGTATCTCATACTAACTGTTAAAACGTACCTAGAGATAAACCCGGGTGAAGCGAGGGTGAGTAGCTAGCGAACTAATAAACACATTCATTGTTTTAACCTACTTAAAAAGGAAGATGTAATCAATTTGGTAGTGGTAGCGCGCTTGCTTGGGAAACCAAGTGAAGTGAGTTTAAATTCCCAGTCTCGCATGGTGATATATTCTGTCCGAATCCTTTTCAACATGATTACCAGTTGTTTTAGTCCGCCAACCCGTACTTGGCCAGCGTAATGAACAATGGCCTGATCGCCCTCGTATTAAATTGAGGCCCGTGCCCAGCAGTGGGACGTTACAAAGAGCTGAATACAATACAGTACCACTTGCCTTACGGGAAAGGAAAAGATCGTGAGAAAACCTGCATGTCTGAGAGTGTGTCCAGCGTAGTGAACTATGAAGTCGTATAGAAGGTAGGTCGTAGGTAGAAAGTAGAGGGACGTTACTAAAAATCTTTGCTATGTAAAAAAAACGAAAAGATAAATAAATAAATAAATATGTTGGGCCATTAACACACAGCACTATCTAGTTCCATGGTAAGCTACGAAGCTTGTGTTATGGATCCCATCAAAAACGTAAATGTGAAAATAGAAGCCAAGTTCAATATTAAAAATAATCGTGGATTCAACTTCACCGATAAAAGAATTGAGATCTAAATGGGTGCCAAGTTCTGTAGATAATCCTGAATTGTTTTCATAAGAACATACAAAATTCTAAAATAAATTTAAAACACTTTTATTTAATTACTTTTTGTTTATGCTTCAAAAGTGTTTGCTATTTAATAGTAGAACTTCTTAAATTTGAATACTCGAATTATTTACACAGAGTAGACAACTTAGGATAAATTGAAGTTCAAGATTTGACTTGGCTAGTTTTTAAGGCCAGTAAAGTAAGTTTTTAGAAGAGGGAGACGTGTTGACCTTACAATATAAAAACAGTAACTAGCGTATAGCATAAAAAAGGTTACTACTCGTTAGTGGATAAGGCGGAATAGGAAAATGTTATTTAATCATCTTGGAACCTTTTCTCCCGAGAAAGAAAAAGTTTTTGTTATTACTATGATTGCTACTGCTATTATATTTCAAAAGGCACTAGGTATTAAGCTATTGCTATTATGTTTTGGAAGACGCAATGTGTTAATAAAAATTAATTTTATTTTTTTCAAGTTTTAAAAATTTACTGTTTCCGGATTTTTTTCTTAGTATGCAAATGATTACCCATCTGGAACGAAATTTCAACTTTTTAGGTCATCTGGAACTGCGTTAGAGTTATGATCTATAGGTCAGTCAGTGATAAAAATGACGATTTTTGGACGTTAATATCTAAATAACCGTTAAGGCGTGCTTATAACATTTGGAGTACATATGAATCTCGCAATTTTCAATATATGAGCCAAAATTGACATGATTATGTGAAATTTTTTTTGAGTTATGAGGGGGTCAAAAATGGCTCCAAATGTTTCGTGTAATATTACACACGGTACTGCTCGCCAGTTCCTTTGTCTTGAACTTGGCTGAACACGCTACTACGTATCTTGATACCAGATAGTTGATATACTACACATATAATAACTATAAAAACCTACATATTATAAATATAAACACCCATAAATGGAGTACAAACATTCGCGCTCATCACAAATGAATGCCATCAGCGGGACTCGAACCCACAACCGCTGGCACAGCAAGTAGAGTCACTACAAACTGAGCCAAACGGGTCGTTTTAATTTACTTTATTTAAAATACTTTAAGATACATTATATATGTAGGTATAAACTAGTATGGACTAGTGTATTTTAAGTGTAAAAATGGGATAAAATAGAAACTGAAATAGAGAATGTGCCTCTCTTTTCACACCGCAGTCGACTAAAACATGTGTGGATGCATTTCCACAGATCACATACCACATCTTAACGTAATATAAAATGAATAAGCGAGGGTGTGAGGGAGGGTTCTGTGGTGAAAAATCGTTTTTTGTGACGCCTTCACGACATTTTGGATTTATTGTCGCAAGCTCAATCAGTGGGGCATTTCGAGCTTTAATATGATTATCTGTTTTAAGATATTTTTGTACTGAAATGATATAGATTTAGATATTTTTTGTTGATATAGAGGCTTGGAAATTGGGCTAGTTTTATATTTTTAATATTACTACAGGTGTTATTAGAATAGCCATTTATTAGAGTTCCGTACCCAAAGGGTGCCAACGGAACTCTATTACTAAGCCTCCGCTATCCGTCCGTTCGTCCATACGTCTATCACAGGGCTGTATCTCATGAACCGTAATAGGCAGAGAGTAATTCAAAAAAATATACAGCTTTTTAAAATCAGTATACTTTTACATTGAATTCATAAAACAGCATAAATAATTTTACTAGAAATAAGTTTTTTCGATATTTAACAACTTGCTATTATAATACTTACACCAATGTAACTTTGATAACAAATAAGTTTTTCAGCCAAATAAAATCACAATTCAAAATTCTAAAGCAAACGACAAATCACTACGACCGTAACCGATGGTGAATCGTTCAATGCATTTTACGCTTCACTTCAAAAAAAATACTTGTTTTCGATAGACCCTATTGTTAAATTATAATCAATTAGTTTTTGTTGAAATAGGAAATCTAAGAAAAATCTAGATTTAGAGCGCCCTCTCTCTTTTTTTTATAACTTCAGTATTTCGCTGAAAAAATGCCTGAAAAACTGTTATTACAGTCTGATAATAGATGGCGCTATGAATAGAGTTAAGTATTAATATTAAAAGTAACGTTTTATAGTTTTTTCTTATAATTTAACAATTGTTTAATCATATTTAATATTATAGAATAGCATTGTATTATAATAAATATTCTTTCTCAGTTTTCAATAGAAGTACCTATATATTTAATAACTATTTACGTTTAAGTTAAAAGCAGTTTAGTGTTGATAATTTAATTTTAGATTTTAAATAAGTTACTTTTACATAAATATTAAGTTACACAGGAAAATAAATTAATATGATATTGAGAACAATGTGGCGTGAATTGTTCTTTATTCTGTCTTTAGGTTAAATATTTTTATCACTTATACTTATGATATTCTTCATTCGAACTTGAAAAACTTTAAAGTTTAAAACGTACTTCAAACTTTTGAACATACTTTTTATCACAATGTAACATTTTTTGTTATCTTAAGAGTTAAATTTACAACTTAATATCAATTTATTGCGAGACAATTACAATATTAAAGGTTAGGACACTGTTTTATTGACGAGACACCTAGCGCCACCTCCAAAATAAGAAAAAAGTACTACTAATTACGTTCTATAAGCCGACCAAATTGCAATGACATAAAGTTAACTGAAAAAAAATTCGAACTTATAACGTATTCAATTTAGTCGGCTTACACCAACTTAACCCTTTACTGCGCATGTCCCTATACATAAGTAGGTGAGGGAAAAAAACACAAATTTATACCGGGTAAATTTTAAACCTATACTTTTTTTTCCCTCCCGCATTTTTATGTCGATCCTTTGTATGTGTGCGTTGTGCCAGTTTTAATTACGTATTGACTTAATTTGCTTGCGAGCCTGGCTGTTTCAGGGTACCTTTAACAGTTTCTTATTGAAAAAAATGGTGTTTTTGCAGTTTTTTATGTTTGGAATGTGTTTGTGACTGTTTAAGTGCATGTAGGTTATGTTTTGATGCCTATGCGAGGGTTAACTTTTTAGTTTTGGGGGGAAATGTGCTTTGTGATTGAAATACTTTGAATTTTGTGTTACATTGACGATTTTATTAAAATGTCATAAAGGTGAGTTTATATTAATTGTTTGTTATATTTATTGTTATTGTTGTTATTTTCCGCGTAACATAATTAGTGTTAGATTGATGACGCATGATAGCCACCTGTTGATGACTTCAAAGTCATGATATTCTATAACTTAGACCAGTATACAATTTTAGAATAGAAAAGTATTCAGTTAGTTTTTTAAAATAAAATTATATGAGTAATATTATTATAATATTGGATATTGTAATCGAATTTATTATTTCCTAATGCTCTTTTGAAAACAAAAAGCAATGACTAAATTAAAAATCAATTTAGGTATATATTTTCACAGATATTTTCAATGAAAATTCACTTTTTATGTTTTTATATATGATATACTGTTATTTAGAAGTAAGAATGAAAAGTTGTGTGAAATATAACGTAGTTCATAAATAGGTTGCCTAGGTTTTCGAAGTTAGCTTACGGGGTAGTTAGATAGATGGCGCTATCACAAAATAAATAATAATATCTATCTAATCTAATATATTTAAACGAGCAATTCTTGTATATTTATTTATTTATACCGGCGATCTCGGATACGGTTCTAACGATTTCGCTGAAATTTGGCATGTAGGGGTTCCCGGGGGCGAAAAATCGATCTAGATTAGCCTTATGTCTGGGAATACGCGTGTTTTCGAGTTTTCATGTGGTTTTCTTTCGCATAATTCTTAATTTCTTAACTAGATCTCTAGATAATTTCTTACGTTTAGACATAAACATCGTGGTTAAGCGGCCAAGACGCAAGATTGAAAATCTCAGGTGTCAGGGTTCGAATCCCGCTCGGCATTTGTTTTTTTTTGTTTTTATTCAAGTTCTTAATTTTTTTTAAAAAAAAAGGTAAAATTGTACTTTTGGCTAAAAACTCCGAGCGAAGCTCGATCGCCCAAGTACTTCGTAATAAATTATATAAAATTAATTTAAATTACAAAAAAGTTGTAGAAAATGAAATAAACAAATTACATAATATATTATCTATACACATAATAAAATTCTAACTGAGTCGAATATACATTAAATATTTTTTGGAAAATCTTATTGAAATAAACATTATTATCGAAACAGAGGCCGAATCTATAGTTTTTAGAATTTTTCTCAGTCTGTCTGACTGTGAACGCATCACGAAAAAACCACTGGACATATTTTTATGAAATTTGGTATGATGACAGCTGGTTATCCAGGTCAACATATAGGATACTTTATATTGCAGGAAAATATCTAATCTCTGAGAAATCCATACTAACCGTTAAAACGTATCTAAGAACGAACACGAGCGAAGCGAGGGTGAGTCACTGGTATTCTATAAATCGCAGGCAAAAACTAGTTTCTTACCGGTACTATATTATGAATGCGAAAGTAACTCTGTTTGTCTGTCTGTTAGGTTTTTACTCTTAAACCACTGAAACAATTTTGATGAACTTTGGTACAGAGATGGATGGAAAAGGACATAGGTTACTTTTTGTCACAAAAATGAAACTTGAAGGGGGTAAAATAGGGATTGAAAGTTTGTATTAGGAGTAAATCATTTCTCAATCAATCAAGCTAAGAACATAAAAAATCGTTGTATCCTATAATTTTGGTAAAAAATAAAGAATTTTCCAAAGTTTTTAACCAGTTGAGGTAAAATAGGAGATGATTTCAAGTTTTTCAAAGTACTTGCCTATTTTTCTATGTAGTACATTGTACAATGTAAATATAGGTATATAGTCTATCCTTACTAGCCGTTAAAACGTAGGGTATTCCGCTAGTGAATATATAAAAGTAATGAAAATACTATGTATCTTCAAAAGAATCAAAAGTATTATTTGCTTTATACGTATCACTATCCCACGTAAGGAATGGTTATTTACAGTCTTTATAATGAACTGGCAACTTTACAGGTCATAAAGTCTTGGGCCCACAGATTTTATGTGGGCACGCCTTGAGATTGTAAAAATCATTCCGAAGTGCGAACTATTGTGTTTTAACTGATTGTGGAAATAGAGGTTATGCGTTCAACGTATCAATTGCAGTGGAAATAAATTATATTAAAAGTATCTTGTCATAATAATTGGGGGATTTTCCTGAAACAAAATACATGAATTCTTTTCGAATTAAAGTTTTTGCTTACTTCATTTTTTTGTGGTTTAAATATGTGTAAAATACTTAAATGAATATCTTGAATATCTATATAATATAAATAGGCAAAGAGAAAATCGTTCAGTACAATTTTCTTCTCTGTTTGTCAACCGATTTTTTTTGTTAAATAGCTATTAACGAGCTTTTGTGTTATGATTAAAAAAATTGGAAACAGTTATTTTTTTTTATATACATAGATCGATAAATTCTATTCATATACGTTTCCTCAAATTTTCAATATTATGGTCGAATTTCGACCACTGGGTGAACACTAAATTTAATTACATTACTAGCGACTGGTCCCTAAGTTGTTTCCCCGTACAAACTTTCATCCCCATTTCACCCCCTTAAGGGATGATAAGTATCCGGGATAAAAAGTATCCTATGTCCTTCCCAGGGTCTCAAACTATCTTCTTAACAAATTTCATCTAAACCGCTTCAGTAGATCCAGATATTACACCCTACAACCTCACAAACTCACAAACTCACAAACTTTACCTCTTTATAAATTAGTATAGATAACCTATCAAGCAACATGCTAAATTAGCTAATCCTTATCGAACTACTATAATAATGCGAAAATTTGTATGAATGTGCTTATAGGAAAAAATTATGAGAGTAAAATTTTTACATGCGCGCGCACATCGACAGCCTAAAATCGACATGATGAAGTTAGCTGAAAGCGACATAATGAAGTTAACTGAAAACGAAATGATGAAGTTAGCTGCATTCCTTTTACAAACAGAGAGTTGTGACATACGGGATGAAATGTTTAGCTATTTTTGTTCTGTTACACCAAAGAAGTATAACTTCTTACGTGCGTACATAAGTACACACACACGTTTTTTTTTTATGTAATCTGTATATGTTATTTTTTTCATTTTAAATGACCAGATTTTCAATCCTTAAAATTTCTAGTAAAATTTACAATCCTATATTTTACTTAAAGCATTTAATATTTTATTGAGACATATTTTTAATGGTGAGTTATACTAAAAGAACTTATTTGGTTTTCGTTTGTGTTGCTGAATTAGCACTTCCATTCACTCGTAAACATCAAAGTATCATACTGACAGCTCGCCATGCCCTTTACTTTACATTTTATCGTGCTGTTTAAACAAATATTCTTCTGAGATTTATAGATCCTTACATATATGTATGTGTATCATACCACACTCTAAAATATTCAGAGTATTTTTAGATGGGGGGTGTTGTGTTGGCGTTTAGTTCTCAAATAGGTACATAGAAAATTATCTGTACTACTGATGTAATAAACGCAAAATTTGAATGAATACCAAAAACTACTAAACGGATTTTAATGAAACTTTAGCTGGAAGCTTTAAGAGCCGCGAGGCAGCGCTTGTCAATATATAAATACATTTTAATATTCAGGTATACCCTATTAATTAAAGAATCAGGAAATTGGTTTACAATTATGGGTGAAGATGACAGATAATGATGAGAGAGATGTTTTAATCTGTCACAAAAACTATTATATTCTTATTATCTATATATAAATAGGCGAATACAAATCAGTTCAGTGCCTTTTCTCCTGTGTTTGTCAACCGATTTTCTTTTTTTCTTGTTTAGTAGCTATAATAAAAAAAAATTGGAAACAGTTTTTTTATACAGATAGATAAGTAAATTCTATTAATATGTTTTTTTTTTTATTTTCAATAATGATTATGGTCAAATTTCGACCACTGGGTGAACTAACACTGGTAAACATAAATAGCGACTGCGAAAAATTTTTGACGTTCAACGCTTTAGAGCGTGAAATATATTATATATGGTACATTTTATATTGATTTTTAAGCGTTACTTCAAACTTCGATACAATTAATGAAACACATTTCAAAATTTTCGTAAAGTACCTACCCATCGAATCGATTATTTACATTTTCCAAATTCTAAATCTGCGATCTTTCGAGAAGCCAGTAACAATATTTAGATAAGTTGTGATTTAATTAAAGAAGAAAGGTGATCTATAAAGAGCTGTTTTAAATCTTTTATAAATCAGCCTTTTTTTAAGTTTTTTATGAAATAGTAGATTTAACTTTTAATATTGATTTTAATATCTAATTGGAATAGTTTCATCTATTAAAAGTTGGTTAGTTTCTAATACAATAACAATATGATACATATTACTTAACCCGAATAAAATTTATTTTTTTATTTTAATCAAGCTAAATTTAAGGCACACATTATTAGTTTATAAGCCATTATTCTTATGACCGGTTTCTATAACAACATAATCCACAATAAAACCTACTTCTAATAAACATCGAAATGAGATGTACAGATAAAAAACCTAATGATACCAGATTCGTTCCGCGCCGCACAGCTTCCGCTCGAATTTTGAATTTAGAACTTTTTCCTTTTTCCCGCCGGCGGCCATGTTTTTTTTTTATTCTTTTTTTCACGTTAATGGTTTGTAACTCTTTTTTGTATATTATTATTGTTTTCGGCTTACGACTAATGATTGTTCGGCGTAATACGGTGGCTGTAATGAAATGGTTCTTTGCCGATTTTTTGCTTCATAAATTGAAAGCAACCTAATTAATTTTTTTATGTGTTATCTATATGAAGTTGATTTTGGCGCGATACCTCAATTTGCTTTGTTTATGATTTAATGTTGATATGTATTTTTATTGGTATACGGATATCGTTTTACAACATTGTAGATGACTTAGCACAGGTTGTTTTGCCATTTTCGGATAACATTTACCTATATGTAAGTATCTTAGCTCATAAAATACAAAATGGTATACAGAATACATAAAACACTTCCATAACATATCTAAATTAATGGATGTATTGATTGTATTAAGGCTTATAAACAGTTATATACACCAACAACTCGCGCGCCATCTGCTATCCGTTGACGGAACTTTGTTAAAAACCTAACCGAACACGCGTACTATATACATATTTTTAACGGTTCCTCGCGATTGAACGAGTTCATGCAAAATATATTATTCTAATTTTTATAATAATCTTTTAGGTGATTTTCGATAATAAGATCTAAGGGGAAGATGTTATAGTGAACAAATGTGAACAAATGTATATGTAAATACAAATGAACTTTTTCTCCATCATAGTCATGTGGGTCGACAATTTAACTTAAGATAGAGTTCTAGTCGCAGGACCTACTCCTACGTGCTCTACCACGTCAAGGGGTGCAAGACCGGCAACTCTCGAACTGAGAATATCTTAACGCAATTAAGTCCAAACCAAAACACAGTGTTTCTTTTGGTATATTACACAATGTCTTTGCTTATTATAAATCGATTAAAATATTTTTTTAGTATACATATAGGCATGAATACCTGTGTTGCTTATGTTGAGAATTGCATTTATAGTACCGTAAAGGTAGTTACGTGGCTACTGGCTTAAGAAAAGACAGTACTACCCACTAAAACCCAACAGAACCTCACCCGTCTTAATCGGGCATCGCAGGATCGCTTCCACACTCAATGACGACGCTCCAACAGCAGGTCTGCTGAAGCAGACCAAACAACCAAGGAGTTGCTTCTACGGTTTACTCTGTTGTCAGAGAAGTACCAGGAGCAAGCCGAATGGTACACCGCCCACCGAAGTGAGCCACGTCCCAGTATGAACCAAAAACACACATTGTAGGGGATAGGCAAGGATACCTAGGTTTTCAAAGGTTCCATATAAATATTAAGAAAATTTGACTTTTAAAGTAATTTTAAACGTGTAACTCTACAAATGACACAGTAACTTAAAAAAAATTAAGCTTCTCTTTTATAATAAATTTACGCATTAAAATCTATACTAATATTATAAAGTTGAAGAAGAGTTTGTTTGATTGTTTGTTTGTTTGTTTGTTTGGTTGAACGCGCTAATCTCAGGAACTACTGGTTGGAATTGAAAAATTCTTTTTGTGTTGGATAGTCCATTTATCGAGGAAGGCTTTAGGCTATATAACATCAAGCTGCGACCAATAGGAGCGGAGCATAAATGAAAAATGTTGCAAAAACGGGAAAAAATGATTCCTTTTGAGAGCTTCCGTTGCGTGCGCTGCGTAAACGGTTAAAGTTACGCAAAAATAGTGTATCACGATATTGTTCCCCTTTAAAATTTAAAAAAAAAAGTCCGCGACAGCATATGTCTATCTTTTAAGGTTGACTCAATATAACCCTTTTTATAGTAATCAACTTTGTTCTAAAATAATGCATTACTTCCGAAGGTGTTTTTATAAACATGATATTAATCCTTATCAAAATAAACATTCATCACAAGTATTTAATTTTGAACAAAATTGCTCTTGACATCATTTGATTTCAATAAATATCTTAGGAGATATCATAGTTTTAAAATATACATATTTAACTTTACGCGGACAATGGGTAAGCGCGCTCTCAGCTCGATGCAAGGCGAGGGCGGGGCGGTCGTGAGGGGGGAGGACGCTGGCTGTCTATTAGTAAAAAATGATTAAAATTAATTCCGTAGTTTGAGAGTTTATTGCCCAAAATTAAATAAGCATACAAAACAGTAGTATAGACTTACAAAAATATTATTGCTGAAACAAAAAGTGCAATATTACTAAATCAAATATGAGATTAACGGAGGAACCTTTGTGGCATTGACTATCTCTGCCATTATTTACCGTATTAATGTGTAAAACCTAAGAATTTGGTTTTTGATCATGTGAACGCGGGCGGAGCCGCGGAAAATGCTAGTATATTATACTAGCGATCACTCTCGCTTCGCTCGGGCTCGTCCCTAGATACGTTTTAACGATTAGTGATTCCCATACAAAATAAACAGTTCGGAACTTTTTGATTTTCCAGCTGTTTTTTTGTTTTCGCTAATTTTTTTGTATATTTAAACCACCCCTGACATACCCCCAACAAAACAAAAAAATAATTATTCAAATCGGTCCAGCCGTTTTTGAGTTTTAGCGAGACGAACGAACAGCAATAGATTTTTATATATGTACATGTATAGATAGATATGTATGTATATATATAAAAGGATATTCGTATAGTTATTTCATACTAACACGATCGCCTGATTGCTGCTATAATGACTATCCGGTTGCGGTGTACCACTAACGATGATATTGCTATACCCGATTTGATTTAACGGTGAGGTTTGTAAAAAAAATATAAGCGTAAAAAATGTTTAAATACAAGCTATGAGTCAGATGGGATTTATTATAAGTAGTATAACAAGTTAGGTTCCAAATATTAACTTAATATTTCTAACTTCAATGACAAACTTACATACAAATATTCAACGTCTATATTTATATATGTAGGTATATTATAGTAAATTAAATCGGTTCACTCTATTAAAAGAAACAGTTAAAATTTTCTGTTCTATAACTTCCCAATGAATAAAATTGAATATAATTACATACATATATAATTAATTTGTATAATATGTATTGTATTCAGGCCTTTTTAACGTCCCACTGCTGGGCGCGGACCTCCCTTCAATACGAGGGGGATCAGGCCATAGTCCACGACGCTGGCCAAGTGCAGATTGGCGGACTAATATAATTAATTTATTTTAATTATATTAATACTCCATAATATTAACTCATAATTCAGGGAAGTCCACTCATATTAACTATATTTACGTATATTTTATTCCGAATCTGACCATCGATAACAAAATTAATTTCATACAGTTAAGCCAAGTTGCTAAAACCGAAGCAAGCGAGTGTAAAACATCGTGTTATAGATCTGTTCGAATGAACGTTTATTTGTAAAAGTCGAGTCGAATCTGTACATTAAATATTTTTTGGAAAATCTTATTGAAATAGTCATTATTATCGATACAGAATCTATAGTTTTTAGAATTCTTGTCTGTCTGTCTTTCTGTGACCGTATCACGAGAAAACCACTACAGAGTTTGTTGAAATTTGGTATGACGATAGCTGGGTATCCGGGTCAACATATAGAATACTTTTTATTGCGGGAAAACAACTTATTTCTGAGAAATCTATACTAATAACAATTTGAGATCCAATAATCAAACTTAGATACACATAATGTTTTTGATATGAATTAAACGAATATTTTGTTATGTTTTATTATTCCTTGGAAAAAACTAAAATGCACGCGAGTTTGTATACGAGTTATTTATTTAGTTAGATAATTTTACACAGTTATTTTTTATTACACTTATGTATTGATTATATTACTATTTTTAGTACTTTCACAAAGAAAACATAAAATAAAACCAAGTGCACGATAAAATAGCTTTCATACATAGATATGAGAATTTTCTATTCCATAAAGAACTTCTCTAATGCATTATCCGAAACTATAAGTTATAGCAAGGAAGATAGCGAGGAGCGTTCGCAAAAGAGTACAGAAATAACAATAATTATGTGCTAAGACTTACTTTGAACCATGGTTTTGTCTACATTATTTAATAAATTAATTAGATATATATTATATAAATAAATAAATAATATATTATTTTGATTTCTTAATAGTATAGAATGATGGAGTTAGAGTAGCAGAGTAAAGCTACTTATTAAGCAATTAGCTTATAAGTAATTTTATTAGAAATTTATTTCAAGACTGACTTTCTTTAAGTTTCTTTTTCTTTAAAGTGATTTCGTTGTAAGATTGTTTTTTTTTTTTTTTAACATCATGTTTTTAGTACGGAAGTAATAAAAAAATAGTAAAAAATACAAGCGATAAGATTCGTACAATATTTGCAGCAATGTTTGAAATCCTCTGAAATAAATTCATAGAATATTTTATGTATTTTCTGACCGTACGAGGCTCTTGAATACACTTAGTGGTAAATTAAATATATACATATTTTTTTTTAAATAATATAGATTATTATTGTTTTTAATTAAGTCTAACGTAAGTGCAGTATACATTTTGATATATTTTTCAAAGAGCATTTTGTATAATAATACTTTGAAACAAAAAAAAATACGTGTGATTTTATCATCTACTACTACATAGTATAAAACAAAGTCGCTTCCCGCTCTCTGTCTGTCACTATGAATGCTTAGATCTTTAAAACTACGCAACGGATTTTGATGCGGTTTTTTTAATAGATAGTGATTCAAGAGGAAAGTTTATATGTATAATACATGCATATTATAGTATAGAAAAGCCGAGAAATTCAAAGGTTTATATTTCATACTAACCGCTAAAACGTACCTAGGGACGAACCTACGGACGTGAGTCGCTAGTTACATATAGTATAATTTATCATTTATTATTAGGCAATAAGAAAAAAAATGGTTGACAAACAGGGGAGAAAAACGTACTGAAGTGTTATATCTTTATCTCTTTATATATAGATTCCTGTCATAAAGCAGCTATACAAAAGTAAACAAACGTCGGTGAAGTAATATAGTAATCTAGCAAAAGCCTTAGATACTCAATAAAATTATAAATATGAAAATGTCTGTTAGTTTGTGATTCTTTCAATAATGGTTCAATGAATTGAAACAATTTTGCATAGAGGCTTATGAATTTAGAATACTATATATGCTACTAAAAGTTCTTCGCTTAAAATCTATGAAGATAGCAGAATTTAGGTAGTTTATCTTAAGGACCCTGTATTATATGGGTTTAAGTGAAGCAAAAGCTTAGTACCAGTTATAGTTTGCAAATTTAAATAAATAATATACCCTTATTTCTCCATATCTCGTATTCTTAGCAACGCGAAAGAAGGTCGTAAGTACGATATGAGCTCTACCGTGTATGTATGTGAAATGTATCGGTGTGTGTTATCATAGATGTTATAAGGTAACTTATTTACTAGATAAGGCTTTTTTTTTTGAAGAGGTTATTTAGAAGGAGTTTTAATTACATTAAAGCTAAAAAAATATGCCGATAAAATGAACTATAACTCAAAATATATAATGGTAATTTTGCAAATAAAGTTATAAATTAATATTTTGACAATATATAACTTATAACTTTTTGTAATATAAATTAAAAACCTAACTTACTCAAGTAAAGAAATACGAATTTTTTCTTTTTTAGGAATTTAACTTTGGTGAAATTATTTTGAGCATATTTTATGTAATATATGCACGTATTTATTAAGAAAGCCCAAAAAAAAACAATTTTTTTTCAAGTCTCTTACGAAAATATGTTAGTTTATGTATATATATGTTATCTTAAAAGCCCCCTCCAAAACGCAGTTCAAAAAAAAATTTAAGAGGTAGCTCAAAATTTAATATTAGAAGCTTAACATATTCCTGCATTTTAGCTTTTTATATTTATTCTTTAGTATTATAATAATTGCTATAAGATTATCTACCTCAACTATTACAAAACTAGCATCTCTATAGACACTACAATTACTAAATCTACACTGCATATGCAATGGCGATCAGATACGCTAAGCTTCAAAAATATTGATATTATTTAAATATACTAAAACGAAACGATTTCTTTCAAATCAAAACACGCTTGCCGTTTCCTTACGAAAACTCTGCCATTTTTTTTAATTTAATATTTTTCACACAAACTTCAGATATTTATTTGAAAAAAAAAATAACCTCTCTTAAAATCATTAGGTACTTAACTATTTCTATATGAATTTTTAAAAGGCCAATCGTAAATTAAAAAAAAAAAACTAATATAGGCTCTTCCAGACTAGTATTCATTTCTAATATCCACGACAATACTTCATACGAGAAGGTGCATGCACCCACACATACATATCATCGTCTATTCGGTCTAGGAATAGTTATTTCAGAAAACCTTCGAGAACATTTTAGCACTATAAATATTTCGTTTAAATTAAAATAATATAATTTTTCCTTTTTCAATAATATTATTTTTATTAGCATAATTTAATGAATAAAAAAGTTATATAAGTTAATTAGTTTTATATTTAAATCAATTGTTTAGCTTTTTCAATGAGCAACGTAAAATCACTAAACGTAAATTTTGCAGCAGATGGTTTTAATTAAAAAAAAACTGCCATTTTATGATTATTTACTCAGAGCTTAATAGTAGGCCAGTTGATTTTCATTTCACCCACAATTTCCATTTTAAATAACGATATATACTAAGTTATTAAAATAATTACATAAATAAAGTAAAATAGTATTGAGTTATTCTAATTCACGTTTTTTTTTATTATTATTCAATTTAAAGGCGGTATTAGTACTTATTAGTACGCTATATCAGTAAAAGCAGTACTTACGTTAGAATAAAAAAGAATTCATTTCCCAAAAAGCAATTACGGTGACAGCTGTGTTTATAACTCTGTCTGACTGAACTGTTTTTGAAAGAGTCTTTGAGTATTTTTATATCGAATAAAGAAGTATGTTGATTAGCTATTACTCTTAAATCAACAATTTTAAAAAACACAAACAATAAAAGGTTGTTAAATTAATAAATGCTTTATTAAGATATAACCTACTCCACAGACGTCTCTATCTTCACACACACACGCTAACAGCACACTCTCTCACCACACCTGTGTGCCAACTCGTCTTGAGAATAATATATTTTTGTTGCTGTTATATATTTTTTACTCGCATTTTATATTTTTCCTATGTATATATGAGTTTGGTACATTTTTTTCTTTTCTCCTTACGCTGCAGCTTTCGTACAACCGCGGTTCTTTCTAACGGCGTGTAACATTGAATAGAATTTCACTATAAGATTCTAAAATTTAGAAGTTTATGCTATAATTTCAAAGAAACGTATCTACAATAATTATTATATTTATATTTGACTAGCGACTTACCATTGCTTTGCTTGGGTCCGTCCATAGATTATTAACAGTAGCTTATATGCCATAATCAGTCTGTACATCCAAATTCATCTATTAATTTAAGCTTAAACTAACCAACATACATACATCTAAAATTTTGTATTAATAATAGCTGGCAGACTTTAAAGTTATAGAAAATTGCTTCAAAAACCTATATATGATAGTATTAATATACGAATATGTGCCTTAAAATTCAAAGATGGGTCATCTCGACGAGATTGTATAAAAACAGATATAAGTAGGACAAGTGTTTTGATTTTCCAGTTTAAACATTCAAATGGCAGTTATATAGCTAATCGAATACATAATGAACATCTGTGGAAAATAGACTCTTCTTTATACATATAGTATATAGAAATATACGGCACGGTACGGCGGTAGAATAAAAGTTATCAACTTGAGATATGCGGAAATCACTCACTCTTTACGTCAATAGGGGCATGATTTCACTAAATTTTCCCTCGGGGTTGATAGAGTACTGTGAAGACTAAATAAGTTGGGCTCATTATCTAGTAGTCATTATCAATTGCCTCGGTGGTCTAGTGCCTAGCTTATACGGCTGCAGATCCGAAGGTCCTGGGTTCCCGAGCCGGGTAAAGTTTAATTATTGAGTTTTTCTGTTAAGATTTACTCAGTAGTAGCCCGGAGTTGGGAAGTTGGCGGTGTTGCACCCCCGTGCCTCAGAGAGCACGTAAAGCCGTCAATCCTACGCCTTAACTCTCACCGGTCGTATTGAAGTATGGTCCCATCGGACTTTGAGAATAAAAGAAACAGAGAGTGCACTTGTGTCTGCGCGTACATTTTTACACTATAATATCTCCTGCGCATCTAGACTAGTCTCAGTGAGATTGGCTGCCGTGCCCGAAATCGGTAAGAAGGATATTTATTTTTATTATTTTTGCCTAGTAGTAGAAAACAGTAATAAAATTAATACAATTTCTATGTCACCATAAAAAATCATGTCTTCCCTTTAACTCAGAGTCATGGACAATAGACAGAAAAAAGGTAGGTGATTTAGAAATGAAAATGTACTTAAGCGGACCTTAGTCTTAGACCTGGAACCTACAGATCTGCAACCGTACACGCAGATAATGAAGAAAATTCTACAGGAATTCCTTGAAATACTTTATTTATCTCTATGAACGCGAGACTACAACCCTTTAGAAATTTTAAAGCAAAAAATATATGATGACAAAATAAAACCAAAGCTCACTAAATGCAACGATCAAACGTCTGTGGTCTTCGCATACTCGTTAAAAAACACAATTTTATAAGAAGCCTATATCAATTAGGTGTAAAAATAAAGAATTTTATAAGTAAAAACTTTAATTGAAGGATCGAATCAATAGTTTTGGAGCTTACATACTCCTCGTACATTCAAACTCACAAGTTTACTCTCTCATTATATAAAAGTACTTAGATATTATAAGTCTATTGATTGAAAGAAAATATTTTTACAACTTACTAAGCATGAGAAAAGTTTTTATAACTTTCATTTTACATAGCATAATGATTTCCTGGCTTCTAAGAAAACACATATGCAATGCTTTTTATTACGATCTAAGCAAAATGTTCGCCCTTCGATCACTTAACTAACCATTTAGTTTGTCTCTTGAGAATATCAAAAATAATAATTTTATTCATTTACTAGTGACTTACCCTCGCTCCGCTCGGTTTCGTCCCTAGTTACGTTTTAAAGTTTAGTAAACATTTCTTAGAGGTGAGATATTTTCCTGCTGTAAAAAGTATCCTACATGTTGACCCGAATAATTAGCTATCATCGTACCAAATTTCATCAAAATCTGTCTAATAGTTTTCCCATGATGCGTTCCCAGACAGACAGACAAACATTCTAAAACTATAGATTCGGCCTCTGTTCCTATATTTCAATAAGATTTTCCAAAAAAATATTTAATGTACAGATTCGACTCAGAATTTTATTATATGGTTAGATTTTTGGCATAAAGGAGAAGGAATTTTATAAGGAATGTTTTTTTTTTTTAAAGGAGTTTTCTTTTTGCTTAGTTCTATATAATTTCAACATATCGCCTCAAGTGATAGAGTAATTTCGTTTTAAGTAACTTTAAAATCAATGTAGCGTTTTAGTTAAAAAAATATGTTTACAACCACAATATGTAGCAGTTATGTTCAATATTTTTCACCCGTATAATAAAGATAAACTGTTTAATAAACTAGAAAAATTTGAGTGCCAAAATTATGTCTACACTAATATCTATACTTATATTAATATTATAAAGCTGAAGAGTTAGTTTGTTTGTTTGTTTGGTTGAACGCGGTAATCTCAGGAACTACTGATCCGATTTGAAAAATTCTTTTGCATTAGATAGCCCGTTAACTGAGGAAGGCTATAGGCTATATATCATCCCGGGAAAATGTACGGTTCCCGTGGGATAGATTTGTTTTTGTCTAGGGACGAACCCGAAGCAAAGCGAGGATGAGTCGCTAGTTAGAATATAAAGAGGTTAAATTTGTCAGTTTATATGTAGGGAGTGATCTCTGAAACTACTGAAACTCCGAAAATTTCCCAAATAGAAAGAAATATTATTAAGTCGAGCCGAGTGCTACGAGTATATGCTATTTTTTATTCCAATAAATATGTGTTTACTGTCAGCATTCATAATAACTTTAATTGAAGACGAAAAAACTTGCTGTTGAGTTAATTTATCAGTAACTAAGCACCTCGGAAGGTAATTCGTATATCGCTAGTTATTTATAGTTTGGCATTAATTTCGATAAAGATATCAAGTGCCATATTTGTAAGAGCAGGAGTAAATACTTCCTTTTGTAAATAATAAAAAAATATATTATCTGTTTCAGCCTTCTACTTATGAGGCACCATTAGACAAATTCAATTTGCATAATCGATTACTAATAGAAAATGCAAAAATATATTCTGGAAAATATACGTATGTATATACTTGACATAACAGATATCTTAGTTGTTACGGATATCGAACTCGTGACCTACAACGTAATAAGCAATACCAGTCGTATTACAAATTACACCTACATTCTCGTCAAAACCAGATTAATTCATGACATCGATAAATATTAAGTAGTTCTCGTTAAACTTAGTTTGTTTGAAATGTATTCAATTAAAATTAACAACGTAATATTGTTTACGACTTCTCTACAGACAAGTTCAACTCATGATATAGAATAAAAAAAAATACCAATCGAATTGATAACCTCCTCCTTTTGGAAGTCGGTTAAAAATTATATCTATCAATGGACTAATTTAATGGATATCTATTTAATATTCTTGGTAATTTTCAAGATTTTTGATCGACTACAGTATAGGTATCACAAACTAGCTACTCACCATCGCTTCGTTCGGGTTCGTCCCTAGGTTGTTTCCCTGTACAAACTTTCACCCCCTTTTGCACCCCCTTAAGCGATGATTTCCGGGATAAAAACTATCCTATGTCCTTCCCAGAGTCGCAAACTATCTTATTACCAAATTTTATCTAAATCGGTTAAGTGGTTTCGGAGCCTTTTCGATTCAAACAAACAAACAAAAAAAATCCTCTTTATAATATTAAGAATTGACTAGCGACTCATCTTCGCTTCGCTCGAAGGTCCTTTTTTGTTTGTTTTAGCGGAACCCTATTTCTTTTTCTAAAATAAAAGTAGCTTAAGTTACTCTTTATAACATCAGCTTTCTGCCAAAGAAAGTCCCGTCAAAATCGTCCCAGCCGTTCCGGAGATAAGCCTGAACAAACAGACAGACAGATAGACAGACAAACATTTTAAAAATTGTCTTTTTCTTATAAGTACTGTATATAATTTCATATGCATTTAGTAAAAAGCTATTATTTTGACATTACAAACAAACACTTCAATTTTATTTATCTGTATAGATAATAAAATTAGCATTCATTACTGACTTATCCTCGCTTCGCTCAAGTATGTCCCTAAGTAGGTGTCAAATCTATAATAATATTATAAAGCTGAAAAGTTTGTTTCTTTGTTTGGTTGAACGCGCTAATCTCAGGAACTACTAATCCGATTTGAAAAATTCTTTTTGCATTAGATAGCCCGTTAACTGAGGAAAGATATAGGCTATATATCATCCCGGAAAAATGTACAGTTCCCGTGGGATAGGTTTGTTTTTGTCTAGGGACGAATCCGAAGCAAAGCGAGGGTGAGTCGCTAGTGTGCTTATAGTCTAATAAATGAAAAAAGTTTAATTTCATTCCATAACAATAGCTTATGTGTTACTTCAAAGCATAATCTATCTATTTATTAAATTACATCCAAATCCGCTCAGCTGTTACAGCTAAAGTATCAAACAATAAAATTATAAGAATTTATTTCCTTTTAATAAAAGAAAATATCCATAAGGCGTGATGTCTCTTGATTGTTTGAAGATTGTTATGCTTATTTCATTAAATAATAACAGATAATAAATAAATAAATGTATTGGGAAATTAATACACAGCACCATTTAGTTCCATGGTAAGCTACGAGGCCTGTGTTATGGATACCAGACAATTTATACACTACACATATGTATATAACTTTAAATATATACATATTATAATTATAAACACCCATGACTGGAGTACAAACATTCGTGCTCATCACACAAATGAACGCCCCCAGCGGTACTCGAATCCGCGACCGATGGCACAGCAAGTAGGGTCACTACAAACTGAGCCAAACGTATCGCCATTGCCAAAGTATTAGTATAACGCACAAAGGAGCAAATTAGAGTTTAAATGCGGAAAATTGAGTCCACCCTTTACGTTTGCCAAAGTATTGGCCGAGCTTTGGGTCACCTGTGTAAGACATACTTTTAACCGACTTCAAAAAGAAGGAGGTTCTCAATTCGATTGGTATTTTTTTAAGCATGTACACAGATTGATGAGATTTATGATACGATTTACGTGATTTTTCTTTACTTTGATGCGGAATAGTTGCCGGCCGATACAAATCAAAGCACACCGACTTCGAAAATATTTGATTAGGAATGAAAACTACCAATCAGTTATTTTTTACTTTTTAGTGCTTTTTTGTAGTCGGTTTTTATTTTCTTTCTTAAAAAGCTTTTATAAAAATTATTTATAAACACCATTGTAGCGAATTAGAATTTATTTAAAAATAAGCTTAATAATTTTTACTCAAGGACATAGGCAGTTAAATATGGACGTAACTTTCAACTCAGCTTCAACTAGCAGTTTTAGTTGCTTACAGCTAACCTTAAAAAGATCATTTGATTCTGTAACATCTTGAAAGGTTTTGCTTAGTTTACAGTTACCAGACAATCGTAACTCTCCACGTTTTACAATAGTGTCTTATAGTAGTAATTTCAATTCTTATCAATTGAAATTTCCATGTATGTCATAGAATTCTAAATAGCTATTTTAACCATTTTATGTAGATTAGGTAAAGTTAAATATATTTTTTTTATCAAATTCAAATTTAAAAAAAAATGTGTGTGTGTGTGTGTGTGTACTTATTTATGTACGCACGTAAGATGATACTTCTTTGGTGTAACAGTATCAAAATAACCAAAGATTTCATCCCATATGTTACAACTCTGTTTGTAAAAGTAATGCAGCTAACTTTATCATGTCGCTTTTTGGCTGTCGGTGTACGCCTGCATCGTAATTTTTTTCTAAACGTGCCATAAGAAATATAACTCTAAAAATAAAAAAAATCTATTTCCGAAACGAATTCTGATATGAAAATATCACAAGTAAATGCCAGCAAAAAGATACTGTATTTCAAGAAAGCTAATTTATATTTCTAGAGTGCAAAGCAGACGTTACGACACAAACCGACAAATGACTTGTCATAGCAATTCCTCTGCCAAGCATCTAAAGCCGACCTAAAAAATGAGCAATGCTGACTTGACATGTCCTTACTCAGAAGATATCCATTTAAATTATCTATGGAGCTTTTAATAAAATTTAAAGAGAACATTTATTTGAAATATTCTAACACTTTGTACTTTCCAATATTTTATTGAAATTCTTATCATTTATTGACCGACTTTAAAAACGAAGGTGCTCACAGGGTGTATGTTTTTTGTCTGTCTATCTATTCAGCCCTCTTTAACGTCCCACTGCAGCGTACGGGCCTCCCTTCAATACGAGGACGATCAGGCTATAGTCTACCACGCTGGCCGAATGTGGATTAGCGGACTTCACATGTCTTTTAAAAACTTATTAGGTTCTCTCAGACATGCAGGTTTCCTCACGATGTTTTCCTTCACCATATAGCAAGTGGTAATTATGTTAGAAATGATTCGCACATGAAAAGATCAGAGGTGCGAGACCCGGGATTTAAACCTGCTTCACTCGGATTCCCAAGCAAGCGCGTCACCACTGGACTACCATTGCCCATATTTTTTGTATGTATTCTATATATTACGTTAATTATGACCCAATTTTTATCATTATTTTTTCAATGAATCGGACTACTATTATAAATTCAAAAGTTTTTATGTGCGCTTATGTTTGTTGATCCTTCATGCTGTAAGGCTGGATGCATTTGGATGAAAAACACAATGATAGACCATGACCTGGAGTAAAACATTAACTGCTATTGCTACTGATGCGAGCGAAACAAGGATAAATTGTTTTTATTAGGTGTAAGGGAAAGTTCTGTCATTTTTTATAAAGAAAAAACATTTTTTTTTTCACTTTTTATTTAAATATTAATCCAAAATATAATATCCTTTGTTGGATGTAACTGTCTGCTAAGCGTTCTGGTAGCTTATCTAACCCCTTGGAAAAGAAATCCTCTTTTCGGTGGCAAAGTATTCTTCCACTGCCATTTGGACACACTCATAATTTATATATACATTTCCATCAAGAAAGTTTTGCAGCAACCTGAACAGATATATCATATGATAGTCAGATGGTGTAATATCTGGAGACAATGCTGGCTGAGATTAAGTTTCCCAATCTAACTCTAGAATTTTTTGTGCGGTTTTGCTTGCCACATGTGGTCTAACGTGGTAAAGAATTACATCCTTTCTGTTTGCTAAACTTGGACGTTTAAGTTGAATTTCTTTTTTCGAAACATCAAGTTGCCAACAGTAACGATCAGCATTGACCATTTCATTTTCTTTTAGCAAGTCATAGTGCACTATATCCTTGCGGTCCCACCAACAAAACAACATAACCTTCTCCTGATGCACGCCAGCTTTGGATGTGGATGGTGGTGCCTCCCCTTTGTAAAAATACTCCCATTTTGTAACCACGTGGTTATACACTATTTTCTTCTTATCTACAATTTACTAATAAAATATTTACCAATATTTAGTATATCTTAGCTAAAAATAGAAAAATACTACCTTATACGGGAATTGAACCTAGAATCTCCAACACAGATTTTCATCTGAAATATTGTGTTATGTTGATGAAAATCACTAGTTTTCGTCTATGGTTCCACTCCACACATCCATTGATTAATAAAATAAAGATATCTATTTTACAGATAATGTAATTATCCATCAGTGAAAGAATTTTTACTAGATATTCAGCCATCTGGCCAAGTGCGGGTTGGCTGATTGCACATGTCTTTCGAAAACTTGTTAGTTTCTCTCAAACTTGCGGGATTCCTCACGATGTTTTCCTTCATCGTAAGTCAAGTGGTGTTAGGAATGATTCGCTCATGAAAATATCAGAAGTGCGAAACCCGAGATTTGAACCCGCTTCACTTGGTTTCCCAAGCGAGCGCGTTACTTACTACGGGGCTACCACTGCCTATTTCATATTATGCACGAAAAAAATTAAAGCAAGTTTTGAGTTTAATTTTTTTTTAATAATATCTTTTTCATTTATTTATAAAATTCTCTCTCATTAGTTCTGAATAAATACTGATGACCTAATGCTATTAATAAAACGACCTATTTCCCTGTCGGTAAAGAAAAATCTACATTTAGCTTTTCAGAATCAAATAACACTAAATTATTATTAAAGATATTGTATGGCAGATAAAGTTGAATCTTATAACTATGAGATAAAAAACGAGGTAACGAGATAATCTACAGCTATATGTACTAAGATAAATCTATTCGCAAATATCATATATGTATGTATATATATATATATATATATATAGCTTGAAAATATATACGTAAAATATCCTGAGAAATAAACTAACAAAGTTAGTGCTACATAATGATTGAAAAAAAATGCAACATAGGATCATTCTATAAGTGAAATGTTTTCTCTCTACGTTCTTTCTTTCAGAGGTTTTTTAAAAAAGTATATAATATAATACAAATATGTGAAGAACATTTCAAACACAACTATATTCAAAGTATATTCACCTTAGAAATTATTTTATATTTACAACTTTGATGTTAAAGAAAGCTTGTTATATTAGAGACAGCTGAAAATACATTTTGCAACGGACGTATTACTCTTTGCTTCAATAATAAAAACCTTTAAAAAATAAAGAAAAACCATAAAAGCTGCCGTCTTGCGATGCGTTATCATTTTTATATGTTAGGGGGTACCCAACCCTTTTAACCCCCACACCCAATCCACACACACACATATATAAAACATCTATAAATGGGTTAAAGAAAAATGTGTCTACCTGAAAACGTACGATGCATACATTTTTTTATTCCTCTTACATTTTCTTTTCCATCCGCGATTCTCATATCGGCGATATAAAACTGAAAAATACATTAATAATATTCAATGGAATAACAACTTTATTACTAAAAGCATAACGTTTCGAATACATCGACGCGAATCAAAAAAACAGTGCACCCGTACACGAAAATTTCTCTCATACACATGGAGCCGCGCCGTTTAGAAAAAAAATAAAGTGCACACATATAAATCGCATGCAGTTCGAAAGGGATGCACTCAGAGTCATAAAATACTCACACTAGCAAAGTGCACACAGGCGCATCTCGCCGCGTCCGGACACGCAGACACGTGTGATCACGACGCACACATGCGCGAACCAAGAAAACTTTCAATGTGTTGTGGAAATGCTTTTCCTTGCACCAACCTCTCGGGAAGAGTTTCATAGCGAATACCTCGCGGTAAAGACATCTAGACGTTCTCTAAAATTATATTTAAAACCTAAAATCAAAACAATCTAATAAAATCGTTATACTAACAAATATCGGCCATGATAATCAAAATTAAACGTAAAAAACGTAAAAAAGGCGATAAATAAAAAATAATGATTAGTCGATTCGCGCCAAAAGTGATTGGTTGTACCGTAAATAATGAATTGAAAGTTTTGTTTTCATTGTCACGTGTCTAATGACGTAAATGTGTGCGTTAATGAGTGTCGGTGTGCGCGTGTGGCGATAATTGGTCCTTCGCGTGTATTATTTCGCGGTATTTGAATATGACATGCATTATTTTTTTTACAACGAATGAGACTTAGCATCTTTTTTATTTGTACTTTATATTATAATTATATTTTTTTAATTTGTTAATTATTTTTTTTATTTATTTCAAATTGAGTATACACTAAAAATAATAATTTTAGAAATTGTTAGGCTTTGTGATATTCTCATCGAGTTTTACAATAGTGTACCAGTGCATAAAAAAGTTGAATAAAAATATTTTTTTCTATGTTCAAAGATAAAGAAATTGATGTATTTAAGTATGTTATATATAAATATACTCATTATACTCGTACAATTGTACATTATATACTATTTTTGTTTAAACTTTAAATTGTACCTCATTCAAAATAGCGGAATTTCCGGTATTACAAGTTATAACTAATTAATTTCATTAATTATTATCTTGATGAAATAACAGAAGTGACAAAAAACATTACATTTAATTCTTATATATATTAAATTTCATTTCAATATGACAAAAAAAAACCAGACATATCTTATTAATTCATATTATATCTCATAAATAAATGGAAAGATACTAATTAAATGAAAAAGATAAAACGTGCCCTTGACTCTTTTTATTGTAAAATTCTCTAAAATTTAAAAAATAAACGTTTCATTTTACTGCCTTCAAATAATAGTTCGTAAGTATAATAGCAAGCACGAAAAAATAAAGGATCATTGATAGACATAACAATAAAGCTCGAAGTCCAACCCTTTAAATTATTTTACATTCAATCTTATCTCTTGGAGATTAGGTCGATTTTCCAGGAAACATTTACTCAACTTCAAATGAAGATTCAACCATCGATAATGTAAACTGCCTTGAATATTATTGAATTATTGAGATGTATTTTTTTTTAATTCTATTAAAAGGTATTTAATTAATTTTTTTTTACTTTTTTTTATATTTTTAGATGATTTAAAACTATTTAATTTTGTTTAATTTTAAAGTTTTTATATTCTTTATTTAAACATGGTCTCAAACTGTCAGTCAAAACCAAAAATAGTCGCAGTACCATAAATAATATTTCGTTTTAAAACTTCGTACACCATTTCACTTTAGATAAAAATATGAGAGGTCACAAAAATATTTTAGCTCCGACCTACATCCGCGAATGTCGTAGCGTCCAATCGATTTTAATTTTACTGCCTTTATTTTAAGACTTTCATATAACTTTTGTATAAAATAACATTTCCGACTCATAAAAGATGAAAATGTTCGGATTCTTCGCTAAACTTTAACATTCTTGGGAATACATCCAAGTAATTCGTGTTACGTATTCAAATGTTAGATACAGTGCGAGTCGGTTCTTTACATATATAAGAATTATAAGCGCGTAAAATTATTAAAATCCATTTTTATATAAAAAAATAAAACAAAAAAATAATTAAAATATTATAACGTTGCAATAACATAAAACACGATCAAACTCAATTACTTTAAACGTAAGCCAATAACTGGTCTACAATTAGTTCCAATTTAAAATTTAACCTGTTTTTTCCAGTAACGGTCCAGCCACCTCCTAACCCAACGATAGTTCCTATAAATACCTAAATAATTATAATTACGAAGAAATATTTATTTTTATTTTAAATATTTATAGACATTAGTGTAAATTGCTAACTATATTTTGTAAGACAAGTGATAAAAATTTAGTGCCAATAATATGTCTGTGACACTTTCCAATTCGAACGTGTTTTTGAAGAAACAAATGAATTTTCCAATGAAAAGAGAATTTGAAGATTTTAACACTGAAAATAAGGATCAAGATAATTCATTTAGTGATGCGAATTCAGAGACTAGTGACGTAGAGAACAATCCAAGCGATGAGGGAGCAAGCGCAGCACTAGATTATACTGAAAACACTTTGTCCTTACATCCTGTAGCTGATTTTATAAAAAAAGAATTTCTACCCGAATTGGACTTTGCAAATCCATTTAGAAATCAAAATTTGTCATTTAAAGATGGTTTCCAAAATGCAAGATCACCATTCCTTTTGCCGACGCAACTTTATAAAAGTTTTCTGGCCACTCTTGGGAAAAGAAGAAGGAATGTGGCTGATTGCTATTCCTTGTATTCACGGAATATGCTGTTTTCAAACAGTTTTTTGGAGACGTCTGATGATGAAAACAACACTGACAGGATCTCTAATTCACCGGATGAGGTAAATTTAGAAATAAAAAAAAAAAAGATTTTTTATACATTTTACGTACACTTGTTCCTGGCTGTAGTTACTAATGCTAAAAGTATATTTTAATTTATGATTCTAATAAGTTTAGATTTAAATACTATTACTTAAGTAACAGTCAAGCTAAATAATTGTACTGCCTTACCGGGGTAAAAAATGTTGTATGTGTAGGTCCAGTATATGGTCCACGTGTGAAGATTCATGTAATCTATTCAACGGATGGATTCATAAACATCCGAACGTCATTACGAACTTGCAATGATTCTACAACTCGCAGGAAATTAATCAATTAATCTAATTGTTACGTTGATCTTCTTATTAGAATTTTAAATGTCAAAAACCAATTAACTATGAAATTTCTTCTTATTATTAAAGAGTAATTATTATAGAAAATATAGTCATTTTCTGTTTGATGAACGTACGATCTCCCTTTGATGAACGGACAGATAATATTAAAAAATTACACAGTACAAGTTACCACTAACTGCTATAGTATTGTATTATTATGTCACATATTATGGAAAGCTCAACGTATAATTTTTGATGTATTACCTATTTGAATTAAAGCTATTAAGAGTTTGGGTTGGTATAAAAAATCCTTTAAAATTAAAAATATCGAGAAGATAAAATTAAACATTTTGAAAAATCGTCGACAGTCAAAAATGGTTCAGCTGATTTGGATGAAACATAGCTAAGAACCATCCCAGTTAGGTCAGCTTTCAACAAAAAAACCGGCATTTAGTGTCTCTGTCCATCCGTTTAGAAGCTACGAAGCCACAGACAGACACACATATACACAGAGATACACAGACACAGTCGGGGGCTAAAAATAGATAAATTTTTTTAAATAAAACTATCTTTTCGGATTATTTCGCGGATTTATTTTGATTTTTGGTTCCCGAAGTTTCTGATCTCTCTGATCAGAGTCTCTCCCGTGACCATGATTGCTGTAAAGCATTCGAAACGCCGGGAAACATAAATCAAAATAAATCCGCGAAATAATCCGAAAAGATAGTTTTATTTAAAATGTCAAAAATTCGCGTAAATCTAAGAAAGTATTATTAGATAAAAAATTGTTATGCTATTTTCCTTAAATGATTTAATATTATGATATCTAATAAATATCGAAAATGAACATTAATATAAACTTTTCAAACATAAACTTAAATATGAAAAGGAAATTAAATTTAAAAACTATGTCAAATTACCGTCCGTTTGTTCATTTATTCATTTGCGTATAGAAAATTATTTGTTTTTTTTTTTATTATTAGTATTTTAAATATTTTTTAATTCGTTTTATTTTGCCCTTGTCACATTAAACATTGTTGCCAAAATATGTCATACATTTTCTCAGGACAAGAATTATATACATTGTGACACTTAGAAACGTGGTTTGACACGTTTGTTCTTACTATGTAACCTTCTATTATCAAGCCAATTATTCTTTTATCAGCTAAATATTTAGTAAAAATATGAGTATAAAATATTTCTTTAGGTTTTCCGTTTATTTATCTTTTCCTTTTTTAGTTTTCCCAAACCTTTTTAACTAAAATAATCAGGACTTTGAAAATTCTACAATCGCTTATTTTTATTGAGGCTTAAGCTTCGTGAAGTTCTTTTCTTTCAACTTTTGGACATAATTAGATTAAAGTGCTCCTAAAATTATCATCTCATGGAAGCCCGTTACTGGAATTGTAAGCGTGATAATATTATTATAAAAGTCTCTTCATTATCTATACAGATAAATGAAATTGAAGTGTCTGTTTGTAATGTCAAAATAACAGTTTTTTACTAAATGCATATGAAAGCATATACTTTTAATTTTTTTTCTGTCTGTCTTACTGTTTGTTCCGGCTAATCTCCGAAATGGCTGGACCAATTTTGACGGCACTTTCACTGATAGAAAGCTGTTTTTATAAGGAGTAACTTAGGTTACTTTATTTTAGAAAAAGGATTAGGGTTCCGTTCAAAAATATTAAAACGTACCTAGGGACAGTCACTAGTCTATGATAATTATCGTTTACTATTATAATCATTAAAAAGGAATATTTCTTATTGGATTCCATTTAGATCTATCAACAAAGTCGGTCTTTGTCATATTTCAACTTTCTAATTATTTATTTTTAATTTATTCTTATTTAACTCTTGGAAATATTTAGTTGCATGAATTATATATTAAATAAAATCATGTGAAAATATACTTCAATTATTTAATATTAAAAATTATAAGATTTAGATCTTATTAAAAAATAAAAAAAGATCAAATAGAGTTGGCTAAGCTAAGTTTCTTTCGCTATTTCTTATTAGAATATTTTTTTTCTTTACAAAGTTTGGCAAATAATATATCTAAAGCATTTTAAGTAATTAACCCTTGGTATGCCTGGTGTGTTGGAATCACGCTGTATGCCTGGTGGGTCTGAGGGACCCGAAATTAATTATTACTTTTTTTCATAAACTAATGCTCTGGGGATATCAGATTGCATTTATTTTGCAATCATATTTATTATATTTGTAGGAGATAAGTAAAAAGTGCAGCTATTTATGTTTTAAAGTTATTTATTAATCAAATGAAATAATTGCTTTTTCAACCTAACAAAAAATAGACTCATCACTTTTGAATCAAAATTTTATACTAAAAAATAGAGATCAAAATCAGACTTTGGTTCATTTAAGGCACTGATGAATTCTTTAAAACTAGATAATACTGAAATAAAAATCAACGCTGGCTAATGATAATTATTCATTGCTCAAATAAGCGACAATTTTCGCATAGAAAGTTTGCGTGCCCCATGCAAATGTGACTCGAGCAGATAATACAAATGTATTTTGATTTGCGAAATTTTTTTACCGGATACATATAACAACGTTTTCTAACATCAGCACAAGGTTTTTTGGTTACTGGCCTGCTAGAGACAATATTTTCACATCTAGTACGAATGCGGGCACTTGATGGATTACAATACCATATTGTATTGCTTTTTCCTTTATAAATCGATGTTGTGGTAAAATTCGCTATTGGTTGATTCATTTTCTCGTCAGTACTTGCACAATTTTGTCTTTGGGCAACCAATTCCTCGACGTCTTCTTCCGAGTCATGCCGAACACTGACGTGATCAAACTTGTCCCCACTTTCCTCAAAGACCAAATCATCTTCCTCTTCTAAAATACGTCGTATGTCAGCTTTACTTAATTGCTGAGACACTTTTACTGTAACAATAGTTTTTTTGTTTAAAAATTACGTTATAATAACAATAAAAAACCATAAAATTACAAAAAATATAAAACATTTACTTACCAAAAAAAGTCACGCCGTATGCCTGGTAGGGTCCCACAGACCCGCGCGCACTTTACACACGTATTACTCGGTCGCGCGCACGCGGAGAACTGCGGGAGGGGTCTTTAACTGAAGTCTAGTCTATATCAGGAAGCTATAGAGACACGCAATGCATAAAACTAAAAAATAAAAAAAATATCGATGTTTTTCTGAAGCAATGGGTCTGTCAGACCCACCAGGCATGCGAAGGGTTAAATATCAAAAAGGACCTTATCTATGCATTAATACGTGAAGAAAAAATGTTGAACCCCTTTTTATGCATATTGCATGTATGGAGAAGTATGAGCTTTGGCATAGGTAAAGTTTATATAGAGAAGGACTGCAGAAAGCCAAAATTAATTGACTTTCTTTTACCCGCGAATCCGCTCGCGCATTTTATTCATATATAATTACTTCACCGCTAAAAGATTTAGCTTGATGTTAGATAACCTTCATCAATATTATACGAGTATTCACATAATATAAACGTAAACAGTTTGTTTTTCTGTACGTGCAAATCTCTGAATCTATGGGCACGTTTCAAAATTCTTTTGGATTTTATAGGCTATCTACTTTGAAAAAAGAACCTCAATGTCGATCAGACTTAATGAATTATGGTTGATTTTCAACCACGGGGCGAACACTAGTATTTATAAAATGGCCTAGGATGTATTTTGACGACACGTTTGGCTCAGTTTGTAATCACCCTACTTGCTGTACCAGCGGTCGTGGGTTCGAGTCCAGTCATGGGTGTTTATATTTATAATATTTATGTATTTAAAAGTTATATATGTGTAGTGTATCAACTATCTGGTATCCATAACACATAGCCTCATAGCTTACCATGGAATCAAATGGTGCTGTGTGTTAATGTCCCATTATTATTAAAAGGGAATTTGAAAATCCGAAATGGTCTAACTGGCGAAAATATCGCGTAGCTTACACTTAAATTAAACCCTCCTCCCTTTTGAACTTGATCCAATACAACATTTAGAGTAATTTAAACTCTAAATCTTTAAAATTGAGGACCACCAAATGATCTCTGTAGGATAAGTTAATTATTTTTTTTAGTTTTGTCGTTAATATGACTATTGTAGCCAATCTAATATATAAAATTCTCGTGTCACAGTTTTCGTTGCCATACTCCTCCGAAACGGCTTGACCGATTTTGATGAAATTTTTTGTGCTTATCCGGTATCTATGAGAATCGGCCAACATCTATTTTTCATCCCCCTAAATGTTAGGGGTAGTCCACCCCTAAATTTTTTATTTTATTTTTTAGACAAAATTTTTAATTTCTATTTTTTTATGATACAACATACAAAAATACATACAATCCTCAATTTTCACCCTTCTACGATCAACTCTTATTTTTTAATAGCCATTTTAGTAATAGGTAATTATTTATATGGCAAAACAACGTTTGCCGGGTCAGCTAGTTTACTATAAATATGGACTTAAATCTTAACAATCACTTTTAACTACATAATTATTCTACTTAAAGGCGACATGTATTCTTTAAATTTATATGGGCAATATCCTGAAATTAAAAACGAATCATATCTTAGTGCAAATATCGCGTAGTGTACTCAAAGAAAGTCGGTAGAAACTCGATACAGCACGAAATTTTAAAACACCTACAAATATGAAGTGGTCATTAAAGTCTAACTAAAGTAAGTGCGTGACCGGTATTCTAATAAGAAGAAAATCAGACTCATTTAAAAAAATCTCAATTCCTATGATGTTACTTTATTTACATCTTAGTTGAGGTAGATTATCATATGACTTAACTAGCGTTTTCTAGCGGCTCCGCTCGTGCCTTTAATTTTCATTATGTACACTCCGTTCTCGTAAGTCATATTGTGATGTTTAACCTATAGCCATCCTGAATAAATAAGCTATAAAATGCTTAAAAAATATTTTAAATCGGACCAGTAGATCCAAAGATTAGCACGTTCAAACAAACAAATTCTTTAAGTTAATATATACATATATATATATATATATATTGTATATAGGTAATAGAATCAAACTAAGCGGAGTAAAACTTATAAATACGTTTTAGTGTTAGACTAGTTTCTACCCAGTCTCCTCCTGTATTCCAATTCAGCCACAAAAAATGATCCCCGTATTATATTATAGTAGCACGTGGAATGAAAAGCTTACATTGTACATACATACATACCTGCTCGTAAATTCGGATTATAATTGAATGGAAACAACAGATTTATTTTTCTGGAAAATTATACAGAAAAATACTTTTCCATTTAAATGGAGAAAATGCGATATCGTCATGATTGTGAGCCAATTTTCTTTATTTTTTAACACCTCCTTATTTCTATAAGAAATTCTTTGATTTATGGCTTTTAACCGTGTGACTTTAAATTCCATCGTCAATACAATTAGAAATTAGAATGAAAAAGATTGGTCGATTGCCTTTTTTTTGCATATCTAATACTGACTCTTGTTCCAGAAGGCAGGTGCATCATCAGCGTTTGTGTGGAGCGGCGGGGGGGTGACCGGCGGCGGGGGGCAGGAGCAGGCGCCCGCGCAGCCCGCCGCCGTGCCTACTGGTAAGTTAACTTGAAAATCTATGAGACTTATATAAATGGGTCTAATCCCCCTCATATTGAAGAAAGGCTCATGCCCAGCAATGGGACGTTAAAAAGGGCTAAATACAACTTTTATAAAAGCGAAAGTTTGTATGTGTGTATGTTTGGATTAGGATGTTTAATACAAAGATAGATTATCATTTGGAGTAACACTTAAGTTACTGCTAAGCTCCTAGAAATGCACCCGTGCAAAGCGAGTGTATATCGCTAATATATACATATGTGTAGTTGTTTCATTTAGTAATGTTTTGTTTCATTCTATTGCTTTGAAGATATTGTAAGTCAGACAAGGACAACTAAACCTTTAAATTAAACAACGTTCATAAGATTGATACGCTTTGAGGTGATTTAGAAAGACTTAAGCTAATAACAAGTAAATGGTATAAAAAACCAAAATACTTAATTCTTTAGACTAGTTTCTCGTATATTTTTTTATTTCGTTTATTTTTTAGAAAACATGCATATTATTTTAATATTAAAATAAATTTTCTTAAAAAATAAAGAAATCTTATATTACAACTGAATATAAGCTATCCTAATGAGTTTTTTACATTAACCTCCAGGCTATACATGCTTTACTGAGGATTTCAACAATTCTAGACCGAAAATATTATTTATATTTATGTTTTGACTAGAATTATGTTAAGTATTTGTTATTAATTTAGTAAAATACAAATTAAATAGACTATATAAAGATTCACCTTCTCCACAACCCTCAGACTCATTGCTAATAGATTCTTAAAAATATTTAAGAAAACTAGCAGAATCCGCGGCTAGGACCGCGTTATATCTACAAAAAAACTTTTTGGCTTTATGTTATACATGTATATATGTATTTATATACTATTGTGCATACAAAAATACTAAAATCTCAATTAAAAAATGGGGGGGGGGGGGTAGGAGGGTGAAAAATACTTTACGACCTATTCTCATACTTACCAAATATATAAAAAAAATCACTAAAATCGTTCAAGCCGTTTCAGAGGAGTGCGACCACAAACCGTGACACGAGATATTTATATATTAGATACACAAAATTATATTCTACACGTCAAAAATAAGAAAAATCTGTTTAAATGTTCTCTAGTACAAATCATAAAAAAATGTATTTACTCAGTACTTTAACTGTATTGATAAAAATGTTACCATTTATTGACAGTTGTTTAAAGTGGGACAATGTATTACGTATCAAGAGGAAATTTGGAAATTGTATTGAAAAGACAAATTAAATCGTTATGGCATAGAATCATGATATATTATTCCCATAAGTAGGTATATTTAGTTCTATTCGTCAACATCTATGCCCCAAGACTTGATGTCTACGAGCACATACCAGAAGACATTATATAACTTCTATGGCTATGATTATTCATGATAGAGACGTATTATCTAAGCATTATGTCACGTGGGCAGAATATGTCACTCACATAACCATAACCATACTAATATTATAAATGTGAAAGTGTGTTTGTTTGTTTGTTTTTCCTTCTTTCACGTAGAAACAGATTGACAGATTAGCGTGGTTTTTTGTGTGGAGATAGCTGGAGGGCTGCAGAGTGACAAAGGCTACTTTTTACTGCGGGAGATTATCTCATTGCCACGGGAAAACACGTTATAATACAATCTAAAAAAATATTTATGATCAGAATTACTTGAAACGTGGTTATTAATGCTCTTCAATATAATTAAATAAATACATGTTTTAGCATATTTCGAAATTCATCTCATAAAGGTGTAAAACAAGGGATGAAAGTTTGTATGAAACCTACCTTTTTAGAGTTTTTTTTTTGTAGTTTTAGCGCAAGCGAAGCCGCGGGTTCTGTTAGTGTATTATAATTCTAACTAACTTAAGCGCTGATATAAATTAATGTTAATTTTGTAAATGCCTTGTATAGCCCCAGGATTCACACTTAGAGTATCACTGCACTAATCTTTTATATTCACTTCCCCTATACTTTGAAATATTGCATGCAAATTCAACCCTTAAAGAGGTAAAAAGGGGTTGGAAGTTTGTATGAAAATCCGTTATATTTAAACTAAATGGATAGAGCTGCGATTAATTGCTATTCAGTTATATGAAGAGTAAAGATATACATTTAAAAAGTACTTAATTATATTAAAAAAAGCTATAAATAAAAATATCTTTAAAAAAGCTATAAATAAAAATATCTTTATACATACATATAATAAAATTCTAACTGATTCGAATCTGTACATTAAGTATTTTTTGGAAAATCTTATTGAAATAATCATTATTATCGTTAATATTTAGTAAGATTCTATAGTTATTAGAATTTTTGTCCGTCTGTCTGTCTGGGAACGCTTCACAAGAAAACCACTGGTGAGATTTTGATGAGGTATGATGATAGCTGGTTATCCGGATCACCATATAGGATACTTTTTACTGCGGGAAAATATCTCATCTATGAGCAATCTATACTAACCATTAAAAAGTACCTAGGGACGAACCCAAACGGACCGAAGTTGAGTCGCTAATTAATAAATAAATTTCTTATTCGATGTTAAGCCAATAAGTTATTCTTCTTTAATTTACGTACAATTAATCCAATAAGAGTCAAAATAGTACACATTTTCGGATTCGACATGGAATTTAATAATTCCCTCAGATTGTTACTCGTTAGTTTACGTAGCTTGATTCTTTAAATATAGGATTGTTGGCTTAGTGGTGGAAATTCAACCAAAATCATTATTGAAAATTTGAAAAAAACTATACGAATAGAGTTTAAATCTATACACATAGTAAAATTCTGTAGTAACCCTACTTGCTATGCCAGCGGTAGCGGGTTCGAGTCCCGCTGAGGAAATTCATTTGTGTGATGAGCACGAATGTTTGTACTCCAGTCATGTGTATATTTGTAATATGTATGTATTTAAAAGTTATATATGTATAGTGTATCAACTATCTAGTATCCATAACGCAAGCATCGTAGCGTCCTAGTATCAGAATAACTCACTATAGAATTACAATATTGTCTCTTACAAGTGTAGATGTTGCGTAAAGTATGACGTATAGAAGATGCATTAGCCACCCACAAATGAGAAGCTCAAGTTACATTTTGGATTAACTCGACTGATTGAAATAAAATAATGTTTTACATGCTTTTATTAGCTTTAAAATGCCAGTTCGATTTTAGACTACTTCTTATAACTATTGTATCAATTTGAAACTTTGTAACTAAATGAAATCTATATGGTAAAATTTGATCCCATCAGGGTAATCTAATATTAGAGCTAGGAGGTGAAAAGTGGAAGTCTTTATTACGTCTATTATAATAGTGGTACCTAAAAACAAGATTTTATTAATAACTAGCGACTCACCCTGGCTCCGTTCGGGTTCGTCCCTAGTTACGTTTTAACATTTAGTATAGATTTCTAAGAGATGAGATATTTTCCCGCAGTAAAAAAATATCCTATATGTTAATCCGGATAACCAGCTACCACCATACCAAATTTCATCTAAATCCCTTCAGTGGTTTTTTTGTGATCCGGTAACAGATAGACAGACAGGCAGACAGACAAACAAAAATTCTAAAAACTATAGATTCGGCCTCTGTATCGATATTAATGTCTATTTCAATAAGATTTTGCAAAAAATATTTAATGTACAGATTCGGCTTAGTTACAATTTTATTATAATGTATGGATTAATTATTAATAATATTTGACAAGTCCCATTTTTTAAAGTTCGTCAAGTGTTTTTTTTTCTGTTTGTAAAAGCTATGACGTGCAAAACATAAAACATATTTAAAACCACTCGTCACTAGTTTTTGAGTAATTTGCGATTATATAAACACACAAAACAAATTGGTTTGTTTGATTGGACCTCTGTTTTATCTCTAGTATATATTTTATTATATTTTTTTTTATATCCTGACCAAAAAAACTATTTTACATATTTTATGAACCCTTTCTTCTACTAGCTACAACTGAATTAAAACATATAAGTATAAATGAACTTGCAGTTCTTTGTTTTTCTTAATCGACACGTTTGGCTCATTTTGTAGTGACGCTACTTGCTGTGCCAGCAGTCGCGGGTTCGAGTCCCACTGGGGGCATCCATTTGTGTGCTGAGCACGAATATTTGTACTCTAGTCATGGGTGTTTATATTTATTTATAATATGTATGTATTTAAAGTTATATATGTGTAGTGCATCAACTAACTAGTATCCATAAAACAAGCCTCGTAGCTTACCATGGAACTAGATGGTGCTGTGTGTTAATGTCTCAACATATTTATTTATTTATTTAATCCTCTTTGCAATATTAGTACAGGATTAGTTTTTCAGTAGTGTTCACAATTTATATATTTTTCTCACAGGTACCTCAGGCGGCGGCGGGGCGCAAGGCCTAGTGCATTGGATGTCGGTGATGGCAGAACACATGGGAGGGGGGCACCATGACCCCTCCCACTACGCACTACCCCCATGGAATAATGGGGGTGTAGACGTAAGTACTAACTTATTACTAAATTAACTTAGTAAGTAAATAAAAGTAAGCTTTAATAATATGTTATTCGTTTCATGCATTCTCTTATCTATTATGATTAGTCTATAAGTTTTGTTCATTAAAATTATTTTTTTACTATACTAGGTACTTTACTAAAATAAATTATGATTATTTACTTTTAATATTTGGATTAGGTATTTTTTATGTACAATCTTTTAAACCTAACCTTACTTTGCTTTTTTTTTACTTATAAAAATATTTTGGCTGTCATTAATTTTATTCATATGTGACATTAAAGCTGATAAACAAAAAAAAAACAACAAATATAACTTAAAAAATCACCTCGAAGTGTGAAATTATAAACTTGACAGTGATTTTTAAAATCAAACGTTACAAGTTACAATACACTAAAAACTCATACGCAAAACGCTTTACCAACTAACAATCTTTTAATTACAATACCGCTCACTCACTTTTATACATATAATAATCGAAATTATCCAAACCATCCATTACCCTGGTCCCCAGAGACATCCCAAGACAGAGTAATTAATAAGGATTTGTTCCAGAACGGATGAAAAACATGTTACTCACATTTTTTCTCACGAAATTTGCATTTCTTTCATTTAAAAAATAGACAAAACCTGTTTAGAGATTCTGATCGCATCATTACCTGTATATTATCATTTATAAAGCTATAGTAAAGTATAGAAATTTTAATACTAAGTTTCTTAAGCCTGTTACAATAGGTACGACGCCCGCGGCGCTTGCAAATGCATGCAAATTTTTTTTATCATCCCCTAATTTGATTATTTTAAATTGAACTCTATTATTATGAATGTAGAGTTCAAATGAACTTTAAACTACCTTAAGAAGTTAACCCCCATGTTATATTATGAATAATGAACTTTATTATAAGCACTTAGGGTATATAATTGATTAAAACCTGTACCTAGTTTTGATTTGATTAATCATCGCCAATATCTCTTAGAATGGGTAAAGTATTTAATATTGTTCTCATGTACTGTTTTTGCATAATATAAGAATTTTAAAGTAGAGCTCATACATGAGTTTCTTTAAAACTTCTTTCGTTTATGTCCCATGAAAATTGTCATTAATCAGACATAGAAATATGATGGTTTTTTTTTTCAATTTATATGGGAAAATGTTTTTAAATATTCTTATTACTTTTATAAAAAGTAAAAATTGTGTTTTACAGCAACATAGCTTAATAAATATTACGATGTTTAGTATTTCGAGATATGAAAAGTCTTCTGGGTAATGCACTTCAGAAATTTATAAAATAATATATTATCTCAGTTCCCATGTGACTAAAATACTACTAGGATGCTCTGAAAAGTTTTAATAAATGTGTTGAAATAACTGGAGAACTGCTGGAACGATTTTTATGATCTTTGTTTTTGTGATTTGTCTTCACCTTGAATAGCAGAATAACTGTAAAAAAATATCTATTCCACACTAAGCGTCAAAACGTTCGTCCCTAGGTAGGTAATCTAGGGACGAACCTGAGCGAAGCGAGACTGAGTCGCTAGTGTTGATATAAAAATATTTTATTCAAAATAATGAAATGAAGTTTATAGTTATATAGTATTATTTATACCATTTAAATATTTTGTAATTGAATTTTCGCATGGATTCACGTGAGCACGCGTCGTCACATATAGAAAGTAAACATATCTTCACGCTATGATAAGACGAACGTTATCAATGAATTATTATCAACATAATATAAATTAATTAGAGAGAAAATATTTGGTTTATAATCTACACTACTATTATAAAGAGAAAAGATTTGTATTTTTGTGTGTTTGTAACGAATGAACTCAAAAACTACTGGACCGATTAAGATGAAATTTAGTAAGAAGATAGCTTGAGATCCTGGGAAGGAAATAGGATATTTTTTATTCCGCAAATCATTCTTTAAGGGGGTGAAAATTGCAACTAACAAACCTTACCATAAAATTGAAAGAGATGATCAATATCTTAATAAAATATAGGTACAATTAAAATATAGTTATACATGAAAAGGTTACGTGTAAATAAAAAAGGTTAAAACAATCTAAATTAAAGGTACAAAGTTTGATTTCTGTAGACTGCGTTGGTTATTTTATATCGTTTAAACTCAAACACAACTCAAAACTCAAACATAACTCAAATACTTATACTTTACTAGCGACATACATACAAACTTATATACATTTATAATAGTGTCTATTTCAAATAGAGATACATAGCTTATTCAATTTCAATAGAGACAGTGTTATCAATAAATACCGGCTCGGAATGCACTTTATGCTGAGAAAAGCCGGTATGACACTACAAGTTACTATGGGAAAATTAGTAGAAATTTTACCGTTTTACGAAATCTAGGATATTATGACTCGAGAAAGTGTAAACTTAAGATGCTTTAACATATTTTTTTGTGTGGATTATCTAAAATAATTAGTAGATTCCTTTTTCTTTAAAATTTGGACTTTGTAATCTACCAGTTGATTTTACTGAAAAGATAAAATTTTGATAGCTTCACATTTAATGTTTGATATTTTTGGATGTGGTTGACGGTAATTAGAATCGATATCTATCCGAATCTAAGCCGAATCTTTACATTAAGTATTTTTTGGAAAATCTTATTGAAGTAGACATTATTATCGATACAGAGGCCGAATCTATAGTAGTATATTTTATGTAAGATTAATAATTAATCTTACATAAAATTATCTTTTCGGATTTTTTCGCAGATTTATTTTGATTTTTGGTTCCCGACGTTTCGATTGCTTAACAGCAACTCTCTCTCTCTCTCTCTCTCTCTCTCTCTCTCTCTCCCTCTCTCTCTCTCTCTCTCGTGACCATGATTGACATTAACATGAAACATTGACATGAAAAATCAAAATAAATCCGTGAAAAAATCCGAAAAAATAGTTTTATTTAAATGTCAAATATTCGCGTAAATCTAAGTAAGAATTATTCTTACATACTTTTATCAGAATTTTTTTTTGAAAATTACTAAGTCTTTGTTTAGTAAAATATGAACTTTCTGCCCTTACTTCATATAGGTACATTCATTCATATAGTTACAAGTTGACAAACTTGTTACGGCTTTTTATACTCCCAAATACAATAAAATAAAGCTATCTCTTGAAATAACTTGAAAAAAACTGTTAGCTCAATTCTTTTGACATTTTTTTCCTAAACAATAGGCGAATAATTCACACTATGAAAATAAAAAAATTGAACACTACCTACAATACCACATTGATATATCAAAATACAATAAATATGCTATAGGCGTCGGCAAAAATCAACTTTTTGAGTTACGACAAAAAAATTGCCAATATATATATTGTTCTGGACCCTGCTAACGATATTTTGATGACTGCTTCACAATAATAAAATAAAAGAAGTAAAGTTATGAGACTACTGTGCCAGTGCAGTGGGGTGAAATCACCTTATGATCGACAAAAAAAAATCTTAGAATAATATAATATGAATAAAATAATTTTGATATTAATATTCGAGTTAAAGTTCACACGTTAAAAAAATCGAACATTTTAGAAATCAATTCATAAAACTTAGTATACATTACTTTTTTATTATTCCTTATAAATTAATGTTTCCATTACATCAATGATAAATGAAGACATTTTACCTTAATTCTTTAAGGTAAATCGAAATCATTGAATCATCCTTTTTAATTATATCCAACCATCCACAGAATAAAACTATTCATAATAATCCATAGACGTATTACCAATCAGTCAACCGTCAAAAATCGATTAAAAATCGCACAATGTGATCTAACCGAGTGATAAATCTGTAACATCTTAATTACTCTATGTCAAAATCGATTATGCACATTCGAATATTTGAATAAGATTCATTGCTCTATCATTAATTGTTATTTGAATTAAACCTTTTTTTGTTTGACCCTTTGCATATTGTTTAAATGGGGATGTAATACAGAATTCTGTACAGAATTTTACACTCGATTTCGGTTGATATTAGTTATTAATTATTTTTTGTCCAGGTGTAGAGACCGCTTGGGTGTAACGCCTCCCTGCACTAATGTTGTCTGGGAACGATTTCTTTATCTTTTTTGAGCTACTGTATTCTTTGATTTAGCCGTTGCAAAGTAATCTTAATACTATTATAA
This sequence comes from Fabriciana adippe, assembly GCA_905404265.1. Taxonomy (NCBI): domain Eukaryota; kingdom Metazoa; phylum Arthropoda; class Insecta; order Lepidoptera; family Nymphalidae; genus Fabriciana; species Fabriciana adippe. The sequence continues at coordinate 8,338,236 of FR990009.1, forward strand.
ATGCGAAAGTTTATATGTATGTATGTGTGTATGTATGTGTGTGTGTTTGTTAATTCTTAAGGCTGAAACGACTAGATGGTTTTGGATAAAATTTTCTACATAGATAGATTATGATCTGGAGTAGTAGAAACAAGGATAAATCACTTGTTATTCACTTTTTTTTGTAAGTATTAATAAGAGGATGGTATGATATTAGATTTGTACCATAGTATAGTATACAACACGTTTGGCTCAGATCGTAGTGACCCTACTCGCTATGCCAGCGATCGCGGGTTTGAGTCCCGCTGAGGATATTTATTTGTGTGATGAGCACAAATGTATGTACTCCAATCATGGGTGTTTATATTTATAATATGTATGTATTTAAAGTTATATATGTGTAGTATATCAACTATCCGGTATCCATAACACAAGCCTCGTAGCTTACCATGGAACTAGATGGTGCTGTGTTAATGTCCCAACATATTTATTTATTATATACAATATATAAGACCAATAATATAATAAACCAAATAGTAATAAATTACTCAGTTAATTCTAAATGTAATGTAGATGCCAAATATTTTTTTCGTCAGATACAAATAATATTTAACACACGTTATATTTTAAAATAAATAATATTTGACGTATATGATTTGATATTTTGCATTATTTCCTTTCCTTGCACGTGAGAGGACTTGTTTTCCGTTCACTTTATAAGAATATTTTCGTTGCATGCAAAATGAGAATCTTGTTTGAACCTAAACTATATGTGATAAATTTTATTTACAAACTCGTAACTTATCTAGTGTATTTCGTATTTATAATATAGGTAACGCCACCTTTCAGATATTTTACTATTAACAGACTATAATCTGAAGTAACACATAGGCTATGAGTTATTTTAAGTCATTGTGTATTGTATTCAGCCCTTTTTTTTAACGTCCCACTGCTGGGCACGGGCCTCCCTTCAGTTCGAGGGGGATCAGGCCATAGTCCACCACGTTGGCCAAGTGCGGATTGGCGGACTTCACATGTCTTTCGAAAACTTGCTAGGTTTTCTTAGACATGCAGGTTTCTTCATGATGTTTTCTTTCACCGCAAGGCAAGTGATAATCATGTTAGAGATGATTCGCACATGAAAATATCAGAGGTGCGAGACCCGGGATTTGAACCCGCTTCACTCGATTTCCCAAGCGAGCGTGTTACCACTGGGCTACCACTGCCATACTTTTAAGTCGTAATATGTACTAAATTTCTTCTAAATCTGTCTAAACTGGGACCCCGCTTACATATAGGTACGTATATGATGAATGAAATGCACATAAAATGCACATGGAAGTAAAATTCTTCAAATATTAATTATATCAAATTCTACTCAACAGAAACATTCCTTTATTATAAAATTATAAATAACTATATTTAAATATTATTTAAAAGCTTACCTGAGCCGGCAATCGAACGAAAACTGCTGTAATCCTTAAATAAAATAATGTTTCCTTTGAGTAAAACTTGATATATTAAAAGTACCTTTCTTCCTTGTCCCGATCGTTTGTTCCACCCTGTATATATCAATAAAAATAGCATAATAATAAAAGATATTATAGATATTTTAAATTGATTATACCTACTCAACATATACACAGACAAATTTTACTATAAATATTTATGCACTATGCTTTGCAAACCGACTATGACTTATTGTGGAATTAGGTACCGCCAACACGCAATGGCTTTAAACTAAACGTGTATTCAGAACGGTCACTATAAACAGTAATGAAAATAGCGTACATTAAAATATATTTTTTACTAGCGACTCACCCTCGCTTCGCTCGAGTTCGTCCTAATGACGTTTTAATTTTTTTGAGCGAAACCCTAATCTTTTTGTAAAATAAAAGAAGTCTAAGTTACTCCTTATAATATCAGCTATCTGCCAGTGAAGGTCCCGTTAAAATTGATCTAGCCGTTTCGGAGATTAGCCGGAACAAACAGACAGGCAGAGAAAAATTTTAAAAATAGTATTTTTCTTATAAGTACCGTATATAATTCCAAAAGTATTAAGTATAAAACTGTATTAACATTACAAACAGACACTTCAATTTTATTTATCTGTATAGACAACAGAATACTTCCTCGTACCACATCCATGGACTAATTTGGCACTTCCACCAAAATTCAGTCAAATGTAAAACAATTTTCATAATCTGATATAGCCATTATATTAATAATATTCAATTCTGAAACAAGAGGAACAATAGCACATATCTATGTACGGTGGCCACAATTTTGACAGCCGAGAGACCGGTCTGAAGATTAATGGTCGGGCTACTCATCGTCGTAATGACGCCCCCTCGCAAGGTCTAATGACATCGAGTAGGGTGACGGTGATAAGGAAAATGTTTATTTTGGGATAGTCTTGATCGCTTAAGCACACTTTTAATTCGGTGTACTCGTAATTATATAATAAAATCATTTTACTTATTGAAATATTATTAGTTAAGTAATATTTCTTAGGTTAAGTTTTAGTAACGTACGTTAACTATGTTAATATATGTTGACATCTAACTTACACAAATAAGGCAATTATTAACATATCTAAGAGATTGGCGAAGTAAATTATGCCCAACTGGCACGGCTAAAAGTCATAAACCAAAGAATAATAATAATGAATAATCTATATATTAATACGTTAAGCAAAAACTTTGTACCCCTTTTTACGAAAATGTATGTAGTATGAAATTTCCCACACTTATAGTTTATATAGAGAAGGCGTGCAGAATGCTAATATTTTTTAAAAATTATGTAAAAAGAATACATTAAATCAATAAAAAAAACATTACACACACTGCCTTGTATTTGACACACACAAGGATATATACTCTTTTGTTTATTGTTAAAGTCTGTGGTCAAATTGAGAATAGATTAATATTGTAATATACGCAAGACAATAAATATATAACTTAATGAATTATGGTTGATTTTCAAGCACGCGGATATCACTAGTATATCTAAAAACTCATAATATATGACTACATCAATCAGACATTATTACACCTCATCGTTTGCTTTGTTCATACTTACCACTTGTCTATGGATAGATAATTTGATATCAATATTAAAATAATACTATTATATTTATTACCTGTTCCATTTAGTTTATTAATAAAAAACAGTTTATAAAGTAATCAAATTGTAATACCAAGCAATTATTTAATAAATATGTTAAAATCTATTGGCGCTTACTTCTCTTGTAGCAATTAGTAGAATAACACTATTCAATTTAGAACATGGAAAAAAAAAGTAGTAAATCGTGACTTATGATTGTTGTACGTAAAGAAATACTACATTTATCACATTTATTTTACAATTTTTTAATGTTAACACCTTTGAATGTTTAATAATTAATATAATGTACATTGTACATTATATATAGATAATACATACATTGTACTTGTATATCTTTGAATGTTAGGGAAAATCCTGTCAAAATCCGTTACGTAGTTTAGAAATCATGAGTGTACAAAGAGATAAAAATGGACAGAAACTTTGTTTTTTATATTAATATGAATTTTTAGTTGTTGTTGTATTGATCACTCATGTTACAATATAATATAAGCGCTAGAAAGTATTATAGAGTTTTATTTCAAAATATTAAATGAATCTTATAATATATTGTAACACTATAAAAAAACTCTAGAACAAAAAATGACATAAATAGGACAGTCCAAGCAAATCAGCCATTGTGGTCACCCTTAACGCATCCTTGGTTAATGTCTCTGCGTAACGAAAAAAAAGTCTGGCATGTTTATCTTTGCCGAGACGGAGTCTTGCGAATTGCGAGTTTCGGCCCCTAATCGATTTTAGCCGGGACACGTCTAATTTAGCGGATTAATTGTGAACACCCTACAGCTAATATCCTTGTTTATTGTAAGCGATATACCTTCTATTGTTTTTTTTCTGTAATTAACTCTATTTTGTCTAGTGTTGAGATATAATTATAATCATAATAATTATGTTTGAATGCATTTGATTCTTGCAAGTACGATAAGGTCTTGGCTATCGCGGGTACGATTCTCGTACTTTTATTACTAGTTTTTCCCGCGACTCCTTTTGCTTGGCAAGCAGAAAAACAGCTGTTCAGTGTTCAGCATATACCTACTAAGTTTAATATTCGAAATATGGCGATTTTTAATAAAGACGCATAGTAACTATAGTTATAACATGTGCTATGTGCGAATCGATAGTGTCTTTTTTAATTCGTATCACTTATAGTATTTTGAACGATTTTCCATATTCATGTTTTATTATTATATTAGTGCTTATCATACCATTATTTCAAGTGTTTTTAAAACACAGTAGTACAGACCCTTAAAAAATAAACTCTGAAACTTCTGATCCAATTTGGAAATTCTTCCACTAAAAGTTATATAAAATCTGAGCACTAAACCTTTTTTTATTATAATAAAGTTATATTTTCAGTAATAAATCACTATATCGATATCTTTTATTTAAATAAACGTAGGCCGGTAATAGTACTATAAACAAAAAGATAATGTAACCTCATAGATTTGGTATATCGACGCTTAAAAGCTCTTTCATTTGGAGATCTTACAATATATTACTCTACCTGTATCTCTATCCCGAATATCTAGAGCAGTATAACAGCTATGTTTACGATAGCCTGAGTCGATACGTCGTATTGTTGACAAGTTTCATCCTACAACGCCCAAGAGGGTAACTTTGCTGTGCACAATAAAAACCAAGTGTGGTTTAACGATTCTTCTATATGCCTTTACTTTGTTTTCGCTTTTGATCTACTGCTTTTTCTTAGCTAGAAATATATATATTTTTTTAATTAAGCCCGTGATTTAGCTTATAATAGTTAAAAAATGTAGCAGATTTGTTCTTCTTATCAAATACACTCGTAATACACAAACATTTTAGTCGGTAAAACTCAATAATAACGTACCTAATAAATATTATTTGAATGATTTAGTCGTTCACTTTAACGGAATCGAACTCACTACCTCTAAAATAGCGGTTAAAAGTCTAAAAACTTAGAAAAAATAAAAAAAAAATACGAATAGATATTTATCATCTTAAAGCGATCCAAACAAAACATTGACAAGTAAATTACAAAAGGTGACAACTACATTTTTTAACCTTAGATGAAGTGTTGAAGAAAAAATATTAAAAGAATTGGCCAATAAATAACATGACGATACAATATTATGATCTCAGTATAATACGTTTCATATTATTGGGAACATAATTCACTTTCTAAGGCGCTATTTGCAAAGGGGTGACTCGGGTTAAGGAGGTATACTTCGTTCAATCGGATTTGATACTTTATTTAATGCTCTTTGCAAATATCAATACCATTTATGACCATATAATTTTAAATATATAACAGTATTTTTCAGTATTTGACGACAGGTTTAGGTTTAGTATTTAGTGACCCTACTTGATGTGCCAGCGTTTGCAGGTTTGAGTCCCGCTGGAGGCATTAATTTGTGTGATGACCTCGAATGTTTGTATTTAATTTAAGTCATTGGTGCGTATATTTATAATATGTATCTATTTTAAGCTATATATGTGTAGTCTATCAGCTATCTGGTATCCATAACACAAGCGTCGTAGCTTACCATGGAACTAGATGGTGCTGTGATGGTATGTATGAGATTATTTTTATTTGAGTAGGTACTACTAAAGTGAATACTACAGCAACTATAATATATTATTTTAATGATAATTAAAACAATTCGTATTAAAAAACATGACCCTTTATGACTCTTACTAATAAAATAATTTTATATTCTAATTAAACTTTTTTTTTTAATTAAAACAATAGATTTATAATAAAACAATAATGATTTTAAACTATTATTTTAATTTATTATAACTGAAATTAAAATTTAATTAACTTTTCCTAATTAACATATTCCTAAAAAAAATACATTTAGTTTTACTATAAAATTATAATGACTATAAAATGTCATTTTGCCATATTATTTCTTTAATTAATATTAAAATAGCATCAAGACCTATCAATCGTGTCACAACAAAATTATTAACTCATTCGATTCACATACCTTTAAGGAGCTAACCGCTACATTTTTTTTATTTGTCATCGCTTTGTATGGGAAGATCTTTTATTCGAGATTTTTTAATCTTTGTCAGTGTTTTGTTGAAACTAAGCTACTTGAACAGTCAATGGATTATGATAAGCTGATAATTCTGGGAGACTGACTTGTTTTATACTCCTCAAATTTTGTATGGTAGAGTTTGAATTTGTATTGTAGAGCTTGGAGTAAGGGGGTAAGTCAAGTTAAGGAAAAATATAGAAGATGTTGTTAAATGCAGTCATCAGAAAACTAATGTTCGCCGTAGGCGATTCAGTCAGCTATAGACAAGACGGATCGTTGCATCTAATATGGTTTTTGGTAGGATTCAAAAAAATACTATTGTCTAAAACATATATATATATATATATATATATATATATATATATATATATATATATGTGTGTGTGTGTGTGTTTCGAGATTGAATTTCTAAATTTGCTAGTAAACAACAATATTTATGGCAATAAAGGTCTAAGCATGATGCTACTAAAATATTCTGAAACATTAAGTGAACAGACACATGTAACATACATTACATATAAGAAACATATATTATGATTTGCAAATCAAAATTGCTATTTTATATTGATTTACCATCCCCAAACTATATAGTGATAACAGATCATTAGTACACGAGTGAAAGACAATTTACGTGCAATGGTTCAGAAAACGCTAATGATTAGTAGTATTCGGCTTACTACTAATAAGATCATTTGTGTGTGTATGTGTGTGTGTGTGTGTGTATGTTTGTGTGTATGTGTGTGTGTATATGTGTGAGTGTATGCGTGTGTGCGTGTGTGTGTGTTTGTCCTTTAGTTAACGTTTGGACAAAATTTACTGACAACACAAAGCTAGACCGAATGGTCAAAGCTTTGTGTTGTCAGTCAGTCAGTGCTAGATTTTTTTACGTAACTGGTGAATGCATTACGATAAAATGTAGGTACGTATGTTTGTTGCCATGGTAACCGTTGTTATTGTCTGACAAATGATACATAATATTATATCCTTTCCTTAAATGATATTCTATAAACATATGATTTTAATATGCCTAATATGCGTTATTTAATTATTTTTTATTATTTTATCTCACCTATCCTAAATTATTAAAACATAAATTGAATTTCGTAAAGAGTACCGACAACCTACAGAATTTTTTTTCTTGCGCGTTTACACATTCATACACGCATACTTTAATTTTTTTTATAATATTTATAATTCACATTATTCTACGTGAGAATCGTTTCCGTGACCAGCACAATAGATATCGCATTTAAGATTATTTACTTCGTACACCAACATTGTAACAGATTATTCACATAAAAATGTCATTTACATAAAAAGAATGATAACTTTTTCATAATACTCTATAAAATAGTATTTCAATGTACAGGCTGAAAACTATATATCAATTGCTAATGATACTATTAAAATAAATATAGAGGCAACTTTGTTATTAATTGTTTTTTTTTACAAAAGTTCACATAATTGATATAAAAGTTGACAAACAGGGGAGGAAAACTGTTTTTCTTTTGCCTATTTATACGTACACTCGTATACCTACTCATAGATACTGCGACTCCACCGATCCACCCTTGCTTTACTTCGGCGTAACATGAAAGTACTCCTAAATCTAAACCTAATTAAACGTTATGTGAAATTCGTTCAATAAATCGTGAAATTTGTGTTTAAAAAATATTATAATGCTATCCGAATATATTACTAACTATCCATTGTTATCAAAAAAGCGTACAGATATTGATTTTATCTATAGGTATTACCTAATATTATAAAGGCGAAAGATTTTTTTGTTTGTTTGTACCGAATAAGCTCCGAAACTACTTAACCGGTTTAGATGAAATTTGGTAAAAAAATAGTTTGAGATCTAGGAAGGGCATAGGATAGTTTTTATCCCGAAGATCATCCCTTAAGGGGGTGAAAATGAGGGTTGAAAATAAAGTTTGTATTGGAAGGCAACCTAAGTATAAACCCGAGCAAAGCGAGGTTGAGTCGCTTGTATTATATACATAGGCAAGTGAACAATATTGGGTGCAATGTTCCTCCGCTCGTCACTCCCACCCATCCATCTTACATCGCGACGACTCATCACGCTAATTTGCTTCTATGTGTGCCTTGTTGATAGAATCGGGTAATTTGAGGGAAAAGTATTTATTGTACGTAAAATTGTGTGGGTTAGTAGTTCTCTTGAACTACCCTTTCTTAATTTATACTTGTTTTTGCCAGCGGCTACAATAAAATCACTTAATATACCTATTTTGTACGAAAACATTATGAACTCATGCTAAACCAACGTCAAAATGAAATTTGGTAATTATTTTTATTACCTACTTGTCCTTGCCCACAGCTTCACTCGCGTGGTAAGAGAGATGGGGTTCAAATCTATATATAAATAGTAAAGGGTTTATGTCTGGTCCCACAATGCTTGACAAATTTTATAGTATAGATTTCTCAGAGATGAGATTTTCCTATATGTTGACTTGGATAACCAACTATCATCATATCAAATTTCATCAAAATCTGTCCAGTGACTTTCTCGTTCCTAGACAAACAGACAAAAATTCTAAAAACTATAGATTCGGCCTCTGTATCGATAATAATGAGTACCTACTTCAATAAGATTTTCCAAAAAATATTTAATGTACAGATTCGATGTAGATGTAATATAAGTAAATATTTTTTTGTGTTCGAAAACAATTTTGAGACAAATAAAGTGAAAAAACAACTTAATCCCTCAAAAGACACTACGTACGATTTAGTATCCAACGGCTTATCCTCGACGCTTTGAAGTAGATATGTTGCTAACAAAGTTTATAATATCGACACTTTATAGGATACCCAGAAAATGTATTTAAATACGTAAATACTCTTATAATTCGGAAAAAATAATTCAATTGTTCAAAGATCACTTCAAGGTAAATTACCTTTTAAAATATTTGTATTTACTTTGGTTTTACACATATAAACTAAATTTAAACAAACCTTTCTAACTTGCAGTAATTTAAGAAAGAAGTTAAAGGGTACTGTATGAAAGTGTTAGAATTAAATATGTACATACATTGCCTAGACACTTCGCAAAATATCGGGACTGCACAATTGTCAGTAACAAATGTACCCGACACTGTCACTTATATAATTGACTTTAAAATCGTCCCAGTGGTAACACGCTCGCCTGGGAAATCGAGTGAAGCGGGTTCAAATCCCGAGTCTCGCACCTCTGATATTTTCTTGTGTGGATAATTGTCAATATGATTACCACTTGTCTTACAGTGAAGGAAAACATCGTGAGGAAAACTGACTGAGTTCTCTTAGCAAGCAAGTTCTCGAAAGATATGCGAAGTCCGCCAAGTGGTGGACTATGGCCACTGGCCAGATCCATCTTGTAGTAAAGGAAGGTCCATGCCCAGCAGTGGGACATTAAAAAGTGGCTGAATAAATGAATACAATAATAAAATAGCTTTACTATAGCTTTGTTTGGGTGTACCTACGTATTGATTCTAAAATCACTAAAAAGACATATTTTGTATCACATAAAGAACTCGGGCTACATTGCTAAAGCAAAATCAATATGTGAAAATGATTTTTATTACCTACTAGTTCTTGCTCGCGGCTTCGCTCGCGTGATACGCTTATCACGGATAAGGTTCAAGGATAGCCTATATCCGATCCCAGAATGCAATCTATGTTCTTGAAAACTTTTATCAAAATCTATTCAGTAGTTTAAGCGTGAAAATATATCTAACAGACAAAGTTACGTTCACGTTTATATATTAATGCTGGTATCCTCAATCCCACATTACTAATAATTTTATAAAAAATATTATATTTATATTTTGATATTTTTTTTTAATTGAATTGCGGCACCTGCCACAGCGCCATAGAAGTTTTTTTCTTCATCACTCATATTTTTTTTATCTTTTAAGGTATAATGTAAGTAATTAAATATAACTATTCAGTTAGAGGTTAAAAAGGCTTGCTTTTATTAGAAGCTGTCTTCTTAGTTATTTTATTTCAATATAATTAACCATGTTCTTCTAACATCTACAATGAATAGACATTAGTATATCCTCAGATAATCCTCGGTCCGTCACTTCTAGACACATATCCCATTGTCTGATGTGATCCTTATCACTGCGACATTTATTTGATTGAAGCTAAATTTTATAGAAACACTATTTTTTGCTCGCGACTTTGCTTACGCATGTAACTCACGGCACGTACGTCGGTTAAAAATAGTATATTTTTTTAAATAAAACCAATTTTTCTATTGGTTAAGAATTTTTAGATTTCATACAGTAGTTGTAGAAATTATCAATAAATTTTTGTTTTATTATAACATATTACAATATGTAAGATGGATAAAATTGCAATTCAATATCTTATTAAGATATAAAATTCAAATAACAGACTATTTTTATAGATTCTTAATATAAAGGCAAAATCGACTTAATTTAAAAAGTATGTCACAATCAGTAATGTTTTTTTTTTATATGTTGGGACATTAACGCACAGCACCATCTAGTTCCATGGTAAGCTAGGAGGCTTATGTTATGGATACTGTATAGTTGATACACTACACATATATTATGTATTACTTTAAATAAATATAATATACATATTACAAATATTAGCACCCATAACTGGAGCACAAACATTCGTGCTCATCACACAATTGACTACCCCCAGCGGAACTCGAACCCGTGACCGCTGGCACAGCAAGTAGGGTCACTACAAGCTGAGCCAAACATGTCGTCAATGTGTAAACACTTTGTGAGATATCCTTCTTTATATAGTGTTTAAACATAGCTATTTACTATGTACACGATGTATAGAGATAGAATCTATAAAAAAAGGATATAAAATATTCTCGAACCTATGACCTAACTAAAAATAGGATATAGAATAACCAATGCATTTCCAACGGACACTAGCTTATCCCTGGATAATCCGGTGTCATTATCGCGACGTTATCCGTCACTGTCAGCGGCACGATCGCTATCGGTGGCGGGACGTTTATGTGATTGCGGGGACGGTTTTGATGTGAATTTTACGGGAAACAGGTCATTTAGTTTTCTGTTGGCAGATGATATAACCTAAGTGTTTTTCAAATATTTATATAATATACTTTGCATTATTGAAAAGATTTACTTATTATGATAGAGTTAGCGTCATAGGACAAGAGTCTAATTGACTTTGCTTATAATTAATTAACTTGCGACTCATCCTCGCTTTACTTCGGGTTCGTCCCTAAACCAAAACAAATCTATCCCACGGGAACCGTACATTTTTCCGGGATGATATAAAGCTTATAGCCTTCCTCAATTAACGGGCTATCTAATGCAAAAAGAATTTTTCAAATCGGATCAGTAGTTCCTGAGATTAGCGCGTTCAACAAAACAAATAAACAAACAAACTCTTCAGCTTTATAATATTAACATATCATACATATATTGTTTCAGCTAAAGAAGCCTAATTACAATACTTACATTACTATTATAAAAGCAAAAACTTGTATGATTGTGTGTATGAGTGTTGCCATTTTGTATGAGATTTAGTACACGAATAGGGTACCTGCCTACCTACCTAGTAGCACATAGCATCTAAAATCGTTTCTATCATAATAATTATCTGAAATAAATAAGATAAAATTTTAATATTTGTTTTAAACAAATATTTAATATTAACAGAGAACTTTATTTTTGAAATCGGTTAAAGATAATAATAGAGTTTGAAGTCGAAGCAGCTACAATGCGTTATGATATCTACATTACAACTACCCCAACGACAGAGGGTAGAGGCGTCGCTGTGTGTGACGGTGACGGATGTACGGTGTCTTGGAGGGCGAACTTTTTAAGTTAACATTACGTCTCTATTGGGATAATTTCAATGAGAATCAATTATAATTTTGATAAATATAATTATATATCCAAATGTATTCACTAGATATATCAAAATTAATAATAAATGTAAAATGGTTGAATTTTAAATGTATTGTTTATTTTTAGTCTCGAAACGATTTTTTATGTTTTTGTTGGAAGCTTTCAATATATAATCACACTACTAATATAAAAATAAAAGCTTGTGAGTTGTGTGTATGTTTTTGTGTGTATTTACATTTGTTATTGATTCAACGGCTCTAGGGATGTGAAAGATAGCGTATTTCTATAAAATAATACAATTTGGCACATGTTTGACTCAGTTTGTAGTAATCCTAGTTGCTGTGCCAGCGGTCGCGGATTCGAGTCCCGCTGGGGACATTCATTTGTGTAATGAGCACGAATATTTGTACTTCAGTCATGGGTGTTTATATTTATAATACGGTTGTATTTAAAGTTATATATTATGTGTAGTGTATCAACTATCTAGTATCCATAACACAGGCCTCGCTTACACTGAAACTAGATGGTGCTGAGTATTAATGTACCAACATATTTATTTATTTATTAAATTGAACAATTTATTTATTGAATTGAGTTGTAAGCACACAAACAGACAGACAATTAGACAGATGATATGTTTTATCAAATAACATTGATATCTTGTCGAGATATTTACCAAGAATTTAATTATAGCAATCTGATTGCAATGGCGTAATCTAGTCATATTGTATATATTATTGCTCATTTAAATAAATATCATATTAGCGGCTATTGTAAGCATCTAATAAAAGATGAATAACGCAACTTAGCGGCAGGAAAATCCTATAAATTGATATTATGAAGACAAGTAAATATTAAAATCAAAATGTACTTATTTATATAAACGTTAGCAAGAACTTTTGAATCGTCATTTTTTTTTTTAATGAAATGTCAGTATGTAAGTCCATAAGGAAGCTACCATCTGCTCTTAATGCAGTTCTGCTGTTCAGAGCCTTCGGGAAAGTCAACAGTGTTGCTCTTTTAAAAATAACATTCGTTTACAATATTGCAATACAATAATTGTTTAGATTATCCTATAAGTATATATTTTTATAAGTAATGTATGTATATGTGATTTTTCAGTTATTTCTAGTACATTTAGTTCTTGCACTATATTGCCCGCTGACATCTTTTTCCACATCCAGGGGTTGACTGGAAGAGATCTCTTTCAGAGATAAGTCCACCTTTGTTAACTAAGTTTATTGTTTTTTTCTGTATAACATTTAAAGTGCAATAAAGAATATAATAAGTATTTCAAACTAAAATTAGTCCCACACATAAGTATCTGCAAAGTATTCCGTGGTGGATTATTATTATATCTAAAACTAAGTTGTAATCTTAGAATTTTTATTTTTATCACTATTATATATTAGCGGATTACCCTCGATTAGCTCGGATGTCTCCCTAAGCTTGAATGGTTTAGGTACGCATAAAAGGTAAACGTCCAATGAAAAATCCTTTTATTTTTACACCAGGAACCTTCGCATATGTGTACAGAATATCCCACTAGAGTTTCATCACAATCGGATTAATGGTTTAGGAACGTATGGAGGACAAACATACTCATTTTCATATTTTTATTTAAATAGAAGAAAGAATACCAGTGAGTTACTCTCAATCGCTCGGGTGCGTCCCTAAATGGCTTTTGCATTTATAATGCTTTATACATGCAGCGGCACCTTTTGGCAAATTTTATTGCCTATGGGTTATTCCAGGTCGTAGTCTACCTGTATGCTTTTCTTCCAAATCATATATTCATATATGAACACACACACACACACACACACACACACACACACACACACACACACACACACACGCACACACACACATACAAAATTTTGCATTTGGTGGTCCACGCTGGCCAAGTGCGGATTGGGGGACTTCACATGTCTTTCGAAAACTTGCTAGGTTTTCCAAGACATGCAGGTTTCCTCACGATGTTTTCCTTCACCGTAAACAACATACACCGCAACAAATGAAACTTATCTACGATGATAATAATATGAAAAAATAACACTTTTTGAATTTTACGCAAATATTTAACATTTTAAATAAAACTATCTTTTTGGAAAGTAAATTCGAAAAGAAAGATTTATGAAAAGGTGAAAAATCTTATTTTTTAAACGCGCTCATTTTGGAACCATCAGTCAGATTAGAAACATTATTTTTGCATTTCATATCTAGCCTATTGATTAAAGAAGATAATAGACTAATAATTAGTGTATTACTTAGTTTTAACTAATAATACATAAATAAGTAACCTGTGGTCTCTTATAAGTGAAGGAGCACACATATTGCAAGTCTTAATTACTTTTTATGTTCTTAAACGATGTAAATTGTGTATCTTTTGTTGGAGGTCCGTAGCAAAATAAAATAAATAAAATAATTAGGCTACGATGTTTAGAAGCATAACAATTTTACTTTAAGAAACAACAAGAATGAAGTCGCGAACAAAAACTAGTATATAAAGAAGTAAACAAATTTTTTTAATACCTTTAATTCTTGGTTTTCATTTTTTCAAGTAAATTTGATATAGAAAAGTACTACAAATAAGAGTCGAATCACATCCCAATTGACAGTACAACAAATTGTTTAATTTTTTCTTAACCTAACCTCTTTTAGTCCCGATCTTTATAAACTTCCAATTCAATTAAGTAAACGGCGCTCACTAAGAAACATAGCAGGTTTCTCATAGTTTTAGCTTTCTTAAAAGCTTTTTAAAGTGACTTTAATAACATTTAAATTAGTTTTAATACAAAGTATTAAATATTATAAGTATTTTTTAATAAAACTATCTTTTAGGATTTTTGCGGATTTATTTTGATTTTTGGTTCCCGACGTTTCGAATGCTTTACAGCAATCATGGTCACGGGAGAGACTAAGATTTTAAATGTCTCAAAGGCATTATATAGTTGTAACAACTATATAATGACTTTGTAGTTGTAACCATGGTTGTTATAAAGATTTCGAAATGTCGGAAACAAAAATCAAAATAAATCCGCAAAAAATCCGTAAAGATAGTTTTATTTAAAATGTCAAATATTCGCGTAAATCTAAGCAAGTATTATTATAAGTAAAGTACTAACCAAATACAAAAACTTTTATAGCATTAATATTTTATAACTAGAAATAATAACATTACAAAGTCAAAGCCTATTTCAATTAAATTGAATAGCAATTTACAGTTTCCAAAATAATAATGTGTTCAGCCCTTTTTAACGTCCCACTGCTGGGCACGGGCCTCCCTTCAATACGAGGGGGATCAGGCCCATAAGGCCAAAATAATAAATTATTAACTAAAAAGGTACACATAATTATAGTTGAAATTTTTATACTTAAAATAAATAAGAATCTATCCATGGTATCATTCACTAAGAAAAAAAAACTTAAAATCGGTTCTCAACCAGCTTAAATTACACGAAAAACAATAGGCAATAACCCGAATTCAGTAAGTCTTCTCTCTTTTAGTCTCCAATAGTCAAAAAATATACTTGTAACAAAACACTCATATACTAACGACTTACTCTCCCTTCGATCGTGTGCCTTTCTAGGGGCTATTTATTTGTAATTGATGAAAAATAGTCCTTTTGTTCCGGCTTAATATAGGATATTGATAGGTGTATTTTTTTAGTTTTAAATCTAAATTTTTATTTACAATAAATAAAATAAATAAAATTACAAACGAAATTAGTTATATATATAAAACAAATGTACACTTAGTTATCACTGTACAAGTCATGTCCGCGTGGATTAGTGGCAATAATGCTAGCCGCATTCCCCCGTTGAATGGCAATGTCGATTCTTTGGGCGATAAAGGCTTCTAGCTGTAGGTGTAAATAAAAATTAGCGGTACTCGAGATTTTGATCTGTAATTATTTATTTTTTAATATAATATGCACACGTAAGTTCAATCGTCGCCATTGAGAAATATGTATTTAGCTTCCTATGGAAACTGTATTACAAATATCCGATAAATCTAGCCGGAGACAAAGGATACGCACGTACTTCGTTGACTTTTTATTTAAAGACTAACGGGTCACCATTGCCTCGCTCGGATTCGTCTCTACATACATTTTAAAGTTTAGTATAAATTTCTCAGAGATAATCTCATTTCCCGCAGTAAAAAGTATCCTACATGTTGAACCGGGTAATCAGCTATCATCATACCAAATTTCATCAAAATCCTGGCACTGGTTTTCCCGTGATGCGGTCACACACAGACAGAAAGACAGACAGACAGGCAGACAAAAAACTATAGATTCAATCTCTGTATCAATAATAATTTCTATTTCAATAAGATTTTCCAAAAAATATTTAATGTACAGATTCGGCTTAGTTACAATTTTATTATAATTATTATGTATAGATTATATAGCGCGCCACGTTTTGCTAAATTTTACTAGTAATAGTAACTTATGTATTATTCCAGATTATAGTCTATCTATGTACAAAATTTCATTCAAATTAATGCAGCCGTTTTAGTGTTTCATACCAATATTCGAACTTAAAATATTAATGAGATGAATAGGTAAAGATAGAAAACAAGACTAGTCTACATATATATATATATATATATATATATATATATATATATATATATATATATATATATATATATATACAAGGAAAATAACATTATATTCTAAGACGTCCATATATCCTGCGAGTTCCGACATTTAAGTTTGACAAATGAACGAACACCACAAATTGAGTTTGTACCGTTGGCTTCTGTTAATCATCGTTTAGCTTTTCTTTTGTTACTAAACGTTCACTTAAGTAAGAATAACTGTCTTAAATTCTTTATAGTAAAAATACTATGAAAATATCGATAAAGATGTTACTAAAAAGATGAGTATAATGAAAAAGATATAAATATTATCTTGCTTAAGATATGTATATATATATATATATATATATATATATATATATATATATATATATATATATATATATATTTTATACCTATATGTTTTTCTTAATGCTTGTGTATATGTTTTATATATGACTTAAATGAAATCTGTACTAATATTATAAAGAGGTAAATTTTGTGAGTTTGTAAGTTTATGACGTTGTAGGGGGTAATCTCTGGATCTCCTGAACCGATTTAGATGTTTGGTAAGAAGATAGTTTGAGACCCTGAGAAGGACATAGGATACTTTTTATCCCAAAAATCATCCCTTATAGAAAAGAAAGTTTGTATGGGGAATCAAGCTACGGTCGAACCCGAGCGAAGCGAGGGTGAGTCGCTAGTTTAAAATATGAACATTGAAAGTTATAATATAACTCGTATAGAAGATAAAATTTAAGTACGTTTACGTTACGTTTTAACGTTTACTATAGATTTCTCTGAGATGAGATATTTTCCTGCAGTAAAAAATATCAAATTCAAAATATTTTATTCAACAATTAGTTATTACAATTTTTGACTGAACATTATGAGTCTACTATCCTATATGTTGACTCGAATAATCAGCTATCATCATCATCAGAATCTGTCCAGTGGTTTTCTCGTGATGCATTCCCAATCGGACGAAAATTCTAAAAACTATAGATTCAACCTCTTTATCAGTAAAAATGCCTATTTCAATAAGATTTTCCAAAAAAAATATTTAATGTACAGATTCGACTCAGAATTTTAATGTGTAGATTACGATTATTAGCAATATTGTTAGCAAAAATTTAACATATTAACTTAAACAAAATGTGAACGTTATAATTTTCCTCTCACCACATATAGTTTTACTCAATAACACGATACCAACCTTGAGAGCTATCGCCAGAGCCCAATGAGTTAAAACTGGGACAAAACATGAACTTACGTTCTCTTTCTCTCTCATCTCTTAGTCCAAAGAGGTTTTAATAAATAGGTTTGGTTACCAAACCTTTCAAGAAACATAACCTGCCTCAAGCGGTACCGTCGAAGATTCAAGATCGACATAAAAATGCTCTGTTATTGATTATCTATACAATGTTATTTCTAGACCCGACAGCATAATATTTTACTACCCCACACACACGTGTACGCACACATGGAAACTACACACATGGATAGGTTAAGAAAAATACTTGTGTCGCGGGTTTTTCTTGGAAACAGCGATGGGATGGAGTTGATGTTATATTATTCAGTTCTTTTTTTTATCATTTTAAGTTTAATAATATGTATTTGTATAATAATAATAGCTAAGTTATTTTTTAATGAAGTCGTCTTTCTGAAATGTTTTAACAGTAATTATTTTTACAATATTACGTCCATTCAATATACCTACAACATACTAAAATATTTTATGTCTAAAATATTTAATTTATTAAAATAATTAGATTTATATTTTAAGTACCAGTTAGTACTTAAAGAAATCATTTTTTGAGAAGAAATTATTGATAACATACGATCAACAATTTAAAGTTGAATATAAACCATAAATTCAATAACAACAAATTATTAAAAAAAAAACACTAATATTATAAAAAAATAAATCGACTCTACACCTTTCAAAAGGAGCTAGAGCCCACATACATACACGTCTTCGCCTGCGTCACGTGATCATCCTACTCCCTCTCACGTACAACGCAAGAGAGGGACAGGGCTAGTTTAGGACTAACATTTTATATGTTAGCCGGGTCATGGATATAAAATCGTTTATATAGTACATAAAGATATAGTATAAAGGCATTAGAAATCTTTAATAATGGAGAAATATTGGTATTGTTGGTACAGATTGTGTTACGTACGTTTCACCTTTGTTAACTTGGTTAAGCCTTATATAAGTACAAGAAAATATACTTAAATATTATATAATTGTACCCAACACTCAAATATAAAGTGGTATTGTGGGTCCAATCTATAAGTATATAACGATTGATAATGGAACATATTTTGTATTTCATAGAATTAAAATCTTATTTAAATGTACTGTCTATATTATTTAAAACTAGTTGTACTACAGTGCTAATAATATTGGTAAAATTCCATAGTTTTTAGCAGGTTTTTTATTTATAGTTAAATATTGTTAGTCGATTTTAAACATCTTCTAATTTTCGTATAGATACTTTGCAAAATGTGAAATTCGGGTGGCAATGCAATAATTGGGAACGATTGAGCTGATCTGATATTGAAGCAAGAAAGTGGATAATAGAACTTTTCAATGACCTTCGAATTTAGTGTCAATTAATATATTTTGACCAATCCCAAATCTTACAGTTGATTTAAAGCACGTTTTTAACTTTTAAACATCATAATGTTTTTTTAAACAATGTGTAAGTAATTTTTAATCCTTTTTAGCTTTGCGTAAAAATACTTAGCATACACTTGCAAAAATAATTCACGCTTTTTACAAAAAAGAAGGGAAAACTCAATATATAGTAGTATTTGTCTTTAAATCTAATTGAGCAATTGAAACAAAAATTATGTAACGTTTTAATTTAGACGTTATTCAGATATTACCTGCGTAATCTATTTTAATGTACATTACTTCCTATAAATGTAGTCTAGCTGCTTTGAGTTAGATTCAATCAGACAGGTTATAAAAAAACTAAAAGCTATTTACCTATTTGTTTTTTAATACATTCATTGTGTTGTAGTTTATTAAAATTTTCCATTAAATATGTAGATAATTTTCATATTACATAATAAATTAATAAAAAACATATTTTAATAATAATGGCGAAAATATCCAAATAGAAATAAAAACAAAATAAACTCTATTAGAAGATATTTGAAAAATGAATTTCGTTAACCGGAAATCGAACCCAGAACCAACTTATCGCTTAAGGATAAAAATATTCATATATATGTATGTACGTACATTATTGTTGTTAATAATATATACATATATTTGTCCGACAGCATTGCCAACAAAAAGACAGTCTGGATTACGCTGCGTGGTCCCGACCACGAGGCACGATGACCATCAAACAGGGCTACGAGGTGAGAGTAGCGTGGTCGATGTTGTGAATGTATGGCTTAATAGACATTTTTATTTTTTAATTTCCTATATAATACGTAGTGGGTAAAATATTATTCTGTTTTAGAACGTAGGTGTTTCTTTTTTTTTTTGGTTAGTAATATTATTACAGATTATAAATAAAGATTTTTTTTCTGCATAATCGAAATAAAGAAGTTTTTTTTTTGTTGTTATAGTAGAATTTAAAATAACATTCTTTTTAAGAACGGAGGTTTATTTTCTTCTTTTTTCGTCAATAAACAAACCTTTTTAGTAATCTTTATACTCTGTTTATGTTATTTTAATGCATTATCAAATTAAAGATGATTTAGGATAGTTTTTTTTTCAAGTTGGTAATTAGGACTTAGACTAGCCTAGACTTTACCTGATACATTTTTTTAATATTTAAAACATTTTTGGTTTCTTTTCCGCTTTTGAAAGTTATTATTTTACATATTACTAGCTGACCCGGCAAACGTTGTTTTGCCATATAAATAATTTCCTATTACTAAAATGGCTATTAAAAAATAAGGGTTGATCGTAGAAGGGTGAAAATTGAGGATTGTATGTATTTTTGTATGTTGTATCATAAAAAAATAGAAATTAAAAATTTTGTCTAAAAAATAAAAATAAAAATTTAGGGGTGGACTACCCCTAACATTTAGGGGGATGAAAAATAGATGTTGGCCGATTCTCATAGATACCGGATAAGCATAAAAAATTTCATCAAAATCGGTCAAGCCGTTTCGGAGGAGTATGGCAACGAAAACTGTGACACGAGAATTTTATATATTAGATTAATATAGACTTACTTATAATTTGCATATAATAATTACATCTTAGTTATTTTTTACTTTTACTTATAATTATAAAATGTATATATTAAAAATTGTTTATTTAAAACCATTAACAGATAACGTTTCCATTTCTAAATAAGTTTCTTAAATTATAGTTTACTTTTTTGGCTCGGTGTCAAATACAGTGTTTTCTCCAAATTCGACATATCTATCATACGTTCTTCCCTAGGGTCTAATGACGGGGTAGAAATGACAAAGAGCTTTCATTTGCAAATGTCCTAACCAGAGATACGCCTTTTTGGATTTTCTGTAGATTTTTAATATGATTATAATATGAAAATTGTAATCAATTTAACGTATGTATAATTAATCGTTCAAAGCCAGATTATAATGCAATTGTAATATATATGATTTTTCTAAAATTAGTTTTAAGATTCTTTATATTAATGGAGATTTTATTATGAAACAAAATGTAGTTCCCTTCATAATGGATACGTATAGAATAAACTTTGCTTTTCTTAAAATAAACCTATTATGGAATAATAAAATGTATTTTGTAATATGTGTACATTTTGTCATTTAACTATTTTTGGTTATTTAAACATATTTCATCTAATATTAATAACTAACAGAAAATATAAAAATAAAGTTGGATAAAAGCATTAAATCACGACATATAGAAAGTTAGCTTTATACGTTCCGCAATAAAATATAAATCTCATCAACCATTACATAAACCTCAAAACTTTATATAACCCTAAAATCCCTATGTGGGTCGGAAAAACAGCACTGTTTGTTACCGACGGTAGTTTATGTCAAAATTCGCTATTAACGGCGATAGATGGCGGTGTTCTAAAGAATTTGCAGCGACGCAAGTTATTTTTCTTTTACGACACTCGACCAAAGTATTTCTCGTTGAATGCTATGACGTTGGATGTAATTTTTAGTTTGTAAAGTTTTAGATATTTATAGATGCTTTATTTTACAAAATTTTAACTTAAAAATGAACATTTTAGGATGTTTTTCGATATTTTCATATTAAACCTCTTTTGCATAATAATTGAACATTACATCTTAACATATAATTGTTATAAATAGCATGTAATCTGTTGGATATAACGAATACTTCTAAGTATAGAGCTTTTCAGTATCAAGTTTTTTTTCTAATTAGTCAAACCACCACAGCACAAATTAGTATCTATATTAATATATGAAATAGAAGAGTATTTTTTGTGCCTGGACGTTCTAAACTCTATTTTTGTACAATTGTAAATATTTTTGCGTTATATAGTCAACCTATTTGAGGTTAAGCAAGAAGTTATACTATAATACATAAACATATTCAAGCGAAGTCACGTTCAAGAGACAGTCCTAATATTAAATGAATATATTTATTTTACTGGAAAAATATAATAAGTAATAATTTAAGTAGGTACTTTAAACACTTCCATCTTAAAAAGATTTTTGGCTTCCCCCGTAACGATCGGCATCGTTATAAGGTTTCAAATAATGACTGCATGTAACAATTTATCCCTAAACTGCGGATGTGATCACTTAAATTAAATTTCACATCCTGTGCGGGGCGTTATCTTGAAATTAATTTGCAACGAATATCCCATTGGTTTGGGATCCGAATAGTTTGTGATTTATCGTTTGTTTGGCCAACATTTCTAATTTTACGATTTTAAGTCGCGCTACTATTATAAACGCGTAAGTTTTTATGTATGTTTGTTACTCTTTTACACTGAAACCGCTGAATGAATTTAGATGACCTTTAGTAAGGAAATAGATTATGACCTAGAGTAACATAGGCTACTGCTAGTAATAAATTTTGCCAAAAGGTGGCGCTATTGGTGTATCTATACTTAATATTATAAAGCTGAAGAGTTTGTTTGTTTGGTTGGTTGAACGCGCTAATCTCAGGAACTACTAAGCCGATTTGAAAAATTCTTTTTGCATTAGATAGTCGTTAACTGAGGAAGGCTATAGGCTATATATCATCCCGGAAAAATGTACGGTTCCCGTGGGATAGATTTGTTTTTCCCTAGGGACGAAGCGAAGCGAGAGTGAGTCGCTAGTAATATTATAAATACAAATGGCATTGTATGTTGTGTCCATGCGTATTATTTTATGGACTTTGCTAGAAAAGCATTGCAAAAAGCAAATAAATTCATTTAACTAAAAAATAGTATATGGTGCTTAACATTGGATGAACAATTTCATATAGAACAATTGTTTTATTATAAAGATTTGTTTATAATTTGTCGAACAAATTATTTTAATTTAAAATCTTAGATCATTTTAAAACTCGACTTTGAGCTTTTGAGCTTTTACCTAATTTAGATGCCATTTGTCGAAAAACACCTGATTTTATAAGCATATTCGTTAGGAATAGAATAGATACGTTATATATTGTTATCATACAATACATTAATATCAAATATATCTTCGGGTGACTTTACCTTCGCTTGAAGTTATATAATAGATTTAGAAGTATAAAGCTCTTACTCGTATGTTAAAAATAATATCGATATGAACCAGAATTTATTATATAAAGCTTTGTAATTAAATCTTATGATTTAGATAAAAAAAACACATAAGTACGTTTTATCTTTGGAAATTATAATAAAATATATTAAAAAGGGTGCGAAATTAAAACTCTAAGTAAATTCCTTAATTACAACCATTGAAATGTCATTTACATTTGACATTTGATAAAACAAGTTTAGTAGGAAATCCTGTCACAAAATATTATACTAGAAATATTAAAATTATATATGCACAGTGTATAATGCAAGTAGGGGGACTAAGTTAGATGATTTATAAGGACCGTCCGAGTTATTAGTAACGCTCGATTTGGTTCGGACACTTAAATGTTAATGTTAGTAGAATCTTATATGAAAACCTATCTATAGATACTTGTGTTTGTCCAGTGGTCGAAATTCGACCAAAATTACTATTAAAAATTTTAATACCAATATAAATGATAAACTACGTTTCAAACGTCGTTTCTCTCAAGTAGTGCGTTTAAAAAAAAATGTGTGAATTACCCCTAATTTTTTAAAGTCGATAGACTATTTTTTAAGTT
Organism: Fabriciana adippe; assembly: GCA_905404265.1. Lineage (NCBI taxonomy): Eukaryota > Metazoa > Arthropoda > Insecta > Lepidoptera > Nymphalidae > Fabriciana > Fabriciana adippe. The sequence continues at coordinate 8,362,101 of FR990009.1, forward strand.
TTATATTTGAGAAAAAAATTTAAGATCAGTTGAGACATTTCGAAGAACAATTCTGGAGAATATCCCAATATATCAAAAATATTTTCATTACATTGTAAAATATCAAAGAACAAGATATAAAAATAATATATGACACGCCTAAAAACTACAAAACAAAGAATTTATTATTTAAATTGAAAAGCGACTCTAGTGCAATCCTAGTCTAGCCATTAGTCAATCTCTAAAATAAAAAACATATATAAATAGTATTTACCTATCTACATATATAAAAAAATATATTATTGGTACTACTAAAGCTTGTTAATAGCTACTAAGCAAAAAAAACGGTTGACAAACAGAAGAGAAAAAGATACTGAACTGTTTTGTCTTTGTCTATTTATATATAGATAATAAAAAGTGGACCATGGCCTGATCCCCCTCGTATTGAGGGAGGCCCGTGCCCAGCAGTGGGACGTTAAAAAGGGCTGAATACGAATAAGAAGTATGCGAGTTTGATTTTTGTTTAGAACAATTAGTTTATATTTTTCCTCGCTTAAGATTTTTCTTTTGTTATGTCAGAGGTTTTAATGTTTCAATACAGCTATCAAAAGCTAATAGGATAAAGTTCAAATATTTCAAATAGCTAATACATGAACAAACAAATTAATATTCTCATTTCTGTGAACAAGACGATCAGTAATTATTTAAATATTTAAAAATTTCTATACAAAACCATAAAAAAGTTACTTTTAGAGTTTAAATCCTGAAAATTAATTTTTCATCATACACAACCTAATATTTAAAAAAAAACTAACAGGCGCGTTTGTAGATTTTTGGCAATGTACTAGTATTTTACAGCATTTATTAAGCTACTTAGTATACCTACATAAAATACCTATATATCTTTCTAAGCCATAGATAATTTTTATCCAAAATTACTTTAACCCATCACTCGATAGCTGAGTAAAAAAGAGACAAATATATATGTAAATATACTTATTAATTACAAAATGATTAAATAAATTAAGTTAACTGTATTAGACTAGTGATGGACATATTTGGAGGTCATGGGGTCCTGAGTTCGATTCCCGGATCAGATCAAACCTATAACTAAAACCAGAAACCTAAAATTTTCTATTTAAAAAAGAATTGGTAATATAATCTCTATAAGGATTGATTGTAAAAATAAATATAGAATTAATTGAATCTGCAATAATTTATGGAATTAAAAAATATAACGACTAGTGGCCATGATTTTATTATAAATAATTTATTTATAACACATATATTTTATACTAAATGTTGACTATAGAACGAATTATGATAAAATTTAGATAAAATAAATTTTAAAATGTCAGTCCCAATTTTTGTTGTACCTATCAAGTGCAGGAGAGTCCTCCTTCTCTAAAACCAAAAAAGGGAAAAACAAAATGAAGTTTTTTATAAAATCAATAAAAAACTAAAACATATATATATATATATATATATATATATATATATATATATATATATATATATATATATATATATATATGAGAATAACTAAATAATTTACTTTCCAGTCTTATCTATACTAATATTATAAAGCTGAAGAGTTTGTTTGATTGTTTGTTTGTTTGTTTGTTTGGTTGAACGCGCTAATCTCAGGAACTACTGGTTGGAATTGAAAAATTCTTTTTGTGTTGGATAGTCCATTTATCGAGGAAGGCTTTAGGCTATATATTATCCCAGAAAAATGTACGGTTCCCGTGGGATAAAGTTGTTTTTGTCTAGAGACGAACCCGAAGCGAAGCGAGGGTGAGTCGCTATTCAATATATTTTTCTTAAAACGTTGAAGGTCTTATAGAATGCATCTTAGCTCTCTGACTCACACCAGTGTCCTTGAATACTGCGTCAAAAAAAATCAGTTCTTAATAGAAATCGAGATCAGAAGTATTTTACATTATTTTATTTTCTTATTAATGGGATGATTTTTAAAATTTCGATTTAAAAAAATGAATACTTCCGGAGGCTACCAACTAAATCCATATAATATTAGTGTAGATAATAGTTTGAAGTTTTCTCTTAAATGCAGACTTATTTAAATCGATATCGTTAACCTCTCATGTGTTAGACTGTGCTTCTGAAGCAGTGTGTCAAAATAAATGTCAAAAGTTCGTGCATATTAAGCACGCTTATCATTCAAATTCCGCATCCTCTATGTAAGTGAATAACATTTTTCAAATCTTATTTGTATCGCTCTAATTTTCACACAGTATACTCAAATAAATAAGCATAGCATAAGACTGAAGACAAAGTTTATAAAATACACTATTATTGAGATATAATCTATACAAAGTCGCCCCTCGGTTTCGTCGAAACGCGCGAGCCGTGTGCATTGTTCGCGTGTTATTTTTGTGATAATATCTATTGTGTGTGGAGTGAAAGTGATCGTAAAATGGATTTACATTATGACTAAGTAAGTAAAGATCAATATTAATTACATGATTAGGACAATTGAATAAGATTTTGTATAGAAATAGTGGTTTTAACAAACATCGCCGCTATTATTCGCGGCAAAATGGCGTCATTCTCGTCGATATTTTTTGTTAACTTTATTATAAACATTGTGTATTATATACGTTATATATAATATATTATACACGTAGTCTATTATTTTTATGATCTTTACGAAACATTTAATTTAAAAACAAATGTAAAAATAATTCGTATTATTGTAATAAAAAAATACCATATTTTAAAGGATGTCTACACAGATGGGGTATTCTATTTGTTTACTTTAGAAATATTTCAATATGGAAGCGTATAATATTATCGTTGTGCTTAAAACATTGTCATTATAATCATATTTTAGGAGGTCAATTAGTGTTTAAAATAAATGCAAAGAATTTTTCAATTATTGCGAACATTTGAGAGACCTTTTTTTTTGTTTTTAATTTCAAGTGCTTGGCTTGTAGTTTGATTTATTGTAAACTAAACACTTCAAACACTTGAAACTCTGTCTGTAACAAGTATGTGGATCGTATTACATAAAAAGTTATTACCCTAAGCCACTTGACCTACAGTGTTTTCGATATTGAAAAGTAAAGGATTTTATTATTTTATTTCACTCGCGCGGGTGAAAAAAAAGGGTGAAATTTTCTAAAGCTTGTGTGGTGAAAAAAATATATGGAGAGGTGTATTCTTTTTATTTATTAATGTGAGATAATACAGTTCTTATGAAATAAAAAAAAACAAAAATTTGAAATAATGGTTTTATTTTTAAGTTATAAAGGTTTTTAGGTAGATTTTTGGGTAACATCGGGTTCCCTGACTTCCAGGTCTATTTACTAATACATTGTAAGGCAGTTTTTATTGTGGTTTTTTAAATGTGTTAGGTTATTTCATAACGATTCCAACGATATAAGTTACTATAGCTCCCATACAAAACTTTACAGATGTCGTCATTTTAAACACCCGCGAGAAAGTTTTAGGGGTTGTTTAAAACCACCCTACACGAAGCTGCATTTTTGACATAAAGCTTCATAAGTGGGCAACACAAATGAGAGGTTAATAGATAAACAAACAGCGGATTTTTTTGGAAATAATGTCCACCAATCCGCACTAGGCCAGCGTGGTGGATTATGGCCTGACCCCCCTCGTATTGAAGATAGGCCCGTACCCAGCAGTGGGACGTTAAAAAAGGCTGAATGCATACATATATTTAGAAATGACATTATGACCACGTGACATAGCGCTTAGATGTTCCATTAGCGATAACATTGTCATTTTGTCAAGACCATATTTTAAAAAAGTTTTTTTATACTGATAAATTATAGCTTCGCTTACATATTTTAGTTAAATTAAGCAAAAACGTTAAACTTACCGCTTTCCTATGATTTATCTGACCACAGTCTATTATTCTTGCGCGTGCAGCGTTTGACAAAGTGACCGCTACTGAGGGACGATATCGGGACATTATGTATTGTTTGCGATAATAATTTTAAGGGTTAACTTTAAGGGTTACTTAAGATAATTTGGTTTAACTATACATTTTCGTATAACCTATTCAGTCAACTAAAAATAATTTCAATACAAATAAATAAAATTTAAATGTGTGCTTGTAATGTCAATACAACAGCTTTTTATTAAAAGCATCTAGAGTACTTATAAGAAAAGAAACTATTTTAATTTTTTTTTTGTCTGTCTGTTTGTTCCGGCTAATCTCCGAAATGGCTAGACCGATTTTGATTGGACTTTCATTGGCAGATAACTGATGTTATAAGGAGTTATTAAGGCAACTTTTATTTTAGAAGAAGAATTAATACTCCGCGCAAAAACAATTAAAACCTATGAAATTATATAGGTATTTTGTATAAATCTATGAATAGGTACAGTATATCAGTATATAAAAGCGAACTATTGCTAAAATTATAATATGAACGAGTACATATCTATTTAATAATTATACATAATTGATACAATGATTATCATTAAAGTAAAATTTGGTCTTGAAATATACTAAAAAAATGTATTTCCTGTTTCAGGCGAAGATGAGCACAGGTGATGGAACAGTGGGTGGTCATCAGAAAGCGGATGATAGGATCGGTCATCACCAGTCTATGAGCCAGATGCTGTACGGCGCGGGCCTCGGACCAGGTCGGTCGGGTTAGTATCTCATAAAGGAGAGATAACAGAGAGAGGAAAAAAAGAGTGCGTGTATCAATTGTGTACGCGCACAAGAAGTGAAATTTCTGTAGGTTACCGATAACCTTTTTATGAAATTTAATTTATGTTTTAACTAATTGGATGGATAGAAGAAATACTAAAAAAAATATTATTTATCGATTTAAAAGGGAAAGCAATATTTTATTATTCACATAGATGATGCTAAGATAAAATTTTATTTTCAATCAAATGTTGTAATGATTCAATAAATTATACACTCCAATAAAATAAATAATAATACCTACAGGGACGCAAATTTTTAGTGAAAAAAAAATTATATTCATAATTTATAAAAAAATATTTTAAGTAAACATTTTTTTAACAATATTCATTTGATATAATTCCATCTCAGCTCATTTAAAAATAAAGTAAAGAAGTATTTTTTTTTCATTTTTTTTATAAAATTATCTAATTTTATTTTATTTATTCTTTGAAAAATTCATATAATAGTTTAAAAAAAATTTTATTGACTATTTATTCACTTCCGTAACAACCGTTTTCGTTACAAAAATCGTAACGCCAATCTATTTTTTCCCTCACTAAAACGGCGCGCCTAAAGAAGTTTCACTTCAAAAATATTTTTAAACAATATTTAACAAGTTAATGTAGATAATTGTGAAATAAAAACGTAATTCAATTCAATTTGTTTGTTTAGTGGCTTCTTTACCAATGTCGCGTAGGACAGAGAAGACACGTTATATTTATCATTTAGCTCAGAGAAGAGATATTTTCCCGCAGTAAAATGTATCCTACGTGTTAACCCGGATAACCAGCTATCATCATACCAAATTTCATCAAAATCCGTCCAGTTGCTTTTTCGTTATGCAATCACAGATAGACAGACAAACAGACAGACAAAAATTCTAAAAACTATAGATTCGTCCTCTGTATCGATAATAATGATTATTTCAATAAGATTTTACAAAAAATATTTAATGTACAGATACTTAGAATTTCATTATATGTTTTTTATTATATGTTTTGTTGTATTTCATTATAGATATAAGATTTATTTTGTCAAACTTTTAGTCGAAATTCTTCAAGGTCAGAGACGTTATATAATATGTAGTTACTATGTGTCTACTATCGATACGTGAACATTGAAAATTGTCCTTGATTTTAGTGCTTATAATAAAAAAGTGGATACTTTTCCATACACTACATACCTATACACGTTTACAAAAAAAATTTAAGAGTGCGTGTATGAATGTGTACACACGCAAGAAGTAAAACTTCTGTAGGTTATCGGTACTCTTTATAAAATTCAATTCATGTTCGAAATAATTAGGATAGGTGAGATACTAAAAAAATAATTAATTAACGCATATTAGGCATATTACAATCATATATTTATAGAGTATCATTTGAGGAAAGAATATAATATTATATATCATTTGTCAGACAATAACAACGGTTACCATGGCAACAAACGTTCGCCTCGCCCGATCACACTTTTTGTAACGCTCTCGTCACGCATTCACCAACTTACTCCCCAAGTCAAGCATGCGTAAAGAAGTTTTACTTCCATAACTTTTTTAATATTGTTATATATACCTCCAGGTTCCTCATCCTCGTCACCAGTGGGAGGTACAAATACCAGTGGTTTACTCGTAGTACCCCAGCCCTTGGGTAAAGGGCCTACGAAACTGCAGCCCTTACACACCCACGCGAGAAAATATCACTGCAAGATGTGTCCACAGGTATGAATGTCATATCTATGTTATTGTATACGATGCTTTTCAAAAGTATTTATTTAATATTTCATTTACTTTAATATAATAGCTATTCAATTCGACAGTATTTTTTTGTGCCTGTTTTATTATTTTCATCAGTTGGAAATCTATAGTCATTTTTCTTTTCTTTACTCACAATGGTGTAAAAATTGCTTAAAGTAAGTGTAATATTAAGAAGAAAGAAGGATATCTTAAACTTTTAAAGTTTTGTGACTATGCGGGTTCAATTAACAAATCCAAAAGTGTAAGTTAGATTTGTGTTTAAGGTTCTACAGTCCATGGGGACTTAAAGAACATGGAAACATTTTGCTATATATTCTACTAGCGGCTCAGCCTCGCTTCGCTTCGGGTTTTTTTCTAGACAGAAACAAATCTATCCCAAGGGAACCGTACATTTTTCCGGGATTAAAATGACCTATATGCCATTCCAGACTATAATCTATCTCTGTGCCAAATTTCATCCAGATCCGTTTAGCATGAAACATCCATACATCCATCCCCACAAACTTTTACATTTATAATATTAGTGTGGATATGAACTCTAATACTTTAAACGAACCCAGCCATATATGCCAAACTACAACTTCCTTTAGCGTGAAATTAAAAACCAAAAAGTACTCACAATAATTTATAAAACTTATAAATATAAATTATACAGATAAAACTTTATATTGTTTTAAACAAACAATAGTGCAATTACTATATATAAAATGATTAAACTGGCTTCGTATAAGTCGTGTGAGAGTTGTCATATGAAATTTGATTTAAAGCTGGGACTACACGAGTTATTTTATAATATTTTTTTTTATTATAGCTGTTTTAATATAAACTTATAATTTTTAAGAATAAGATTCATAATTGCAAAGCTAGTAGTGTGTTCTTATAAAAGTCCTTTCAAAATCGGTTGGTCACATCAAAAACGCAGCCAAACAAAGAAAAAGAAACACAATGCTTATTGTGTTATATGTATATATATATAATGACTAGCGACTCACCCTCGCTTCGCTTCGGGTTCGTCCCTAGACAAAAACAAATCTATCCCACGAGAACCGTACATTTTTCCGGGATGATATATAGCTATAGCCTTCCTCAGTTAACGGGCTATCTAATGCAAAAAGAATTATTCCAATCGAATCAGTAGTTCCTGAGATTAGCGCGTTCAATCAAACAAACAAACAAACTCTTCAGCTTTATAATATTAGTATAGATTTCATACGTAACTTTATCTGTTTGTGCGCTAAATTTCTCTAATGTACACAACGGATTTTGATGTGATTTTTACTATAATAAAGAGATCTTTTCCCGAAATGTTTAGAATATATGTATATATTATATAACTCTTACATATTATGTTTAAAAAAATTAAAATCAGTCATTTAAAAAAGTTAAACGAAGCTAACACGAATAATAGAAACATTATCTATACATATAATAAAACTGGATAGGTTGAATGTATGTACATAGAAAAAAAAATGCTAAAAACCGAGTCAGGGGGATATAAGAAGAGAAATAGAACAAATCCAGTTTTTTTTCAATCTTTTTATATCTCTCTCTGTTTGTCTGTTTGTACGGGCTAATCTCTGGAACTGTTAGTTGAGAGTCGAGAAACGAGGGTGAGCTGCTAATTTTGCATATATTTGCTCATTTTTCAAGATTCGAATCCGTAATTTTTTTCACTCTACATTGCACCAGTTACAAGAACATTATAAAGTACGTTAAAAATAATACGTTTACTCAACATTGTTGTTTTAAATGAAAGAGACAGTTAGAATCTATTAATATGTCTTTGAAATCCATATTAAGTCTTAATAGCAAAATTATTCATATACATTGACAGTTTGTTGATTTATACCGAAGCAAAAGCCATTTGATAGTGCTTTCACATCATAAAATATCAATGAGTTTTAAAAAACATTACCGCATTATTTTCTGATTTTATACGGTGTATATAATTTGCACAAACACTATGTATGTAATGAAGAAATAAAATAAAACTGATCAAGTGCGAGTTGGACTCGTACACGAAGGGTTCCGTACCATCGTACAAGGTGTATGTATGTATTCAGCCCTTTTTAACGTCCCACTGCTGGGCACGGGCCTTCAATACGAGGGGTATCAGGCCATAGTCCACCACGCTGGCCAAGTGCGGGTTGGCGGACTTCACATGTCTTTCGAAAACTTGCTAGGTTCTCTCAGACATGCAGGTTTCCTCACGATGTTTTCCTTCACCGTAAAGCAAGTGGTAATCATGTTGGAAATGATTCGCACATGAAAATATCAGAGGTGCGAAACCCGGGATTTGAACCCGCTTCAGTCGGTTTCCCAAGCAAGCGCGTTACCACTGGGCTACCACTACCCACAAGACATCTATCGTACCAGATATCTATCTCTAAATGATGATTTTTTTTTTATTTGCTTGACGGCCATTTTGAAATTCGCCATCTTGGGTTATTATAGCGGCAATAGAAATACAAACTCTGTGAAAATTTCAACTATCTACCTATTACGGTTCATGAGATACGGCCCGCTGACAGACAGACGAACATCAGAAGCTTAGTAATAGTTTCCGATTTTCACCCTTCGGTTATGGAACCCTAAAAAATTGTGGCATATTATGTTGATACTAATTTCACTTTGTTTTTTTATAGACATTGAATCTATGAGAATTATATATTATAAACCTTTATTTACATACCTTTATATTTCATACATCTAATTGGACATAGTTATGCAAAATAGTTCCAAACACAAAAATTTACTTTTGAGAAAATAGGAGTTTTAGTAAAATTGATATTGAAATTGATATTGTTTTTTTTTAAATAACTCTTAAATATTAGGTATTTTATCTATTTTCTGTATATATGTTGATATGTAGGTACCATTTATGACAGTAACTTATAAAACGGTTTTCGTGGGCTGGGTGGGCTTTTGCATATCTACGTCAAATTCGCCACTGAAAAGTCTTTTTTTATAAATTATTATAACTTAAATAAATAACTTAATGTTTTCATTTTTAATTATATTCGTGAACTCAGCTTTAAATATGTTATAAAAAATCACTGGCAAAGATGGCGCGGTTTCGACGCAAAATGATAATGAGCCGGCAGTCACTCATCAAAATTCAATTCGTCAACCATTGTAGCGTCAGCATAAAAATATAACAATTTATTATTTAAACGTATTAATTATTCTTTTATTGAAAGTAATTTATTTATGATTAAAAAACGATAAGAATTTTAAATACCTAAGATAATTAACTATCAAAATATTTTTATTTTTAATTCAGTAAATTTTAACTTTTATGTTTGTTATGTTTTAAATAACACACTATGGTGTATGCCTTTCTATTTATCTGTAATCTTTATACATAGCCTTTTTTATGTAGTAAGAAAAACACTACATAATATATGTTTTTTTTATGAATTTACTACGTGTTCGAGTAATAGGAAACAATAAAAATAAAATAATATATTGACTTATATACATACGTGTGTAATGGATAACAAAACAATTATTCGATTATTATTTCGATTATTTTCTTAATATATAGGAAGGTAAAGTTTGTTTATATGTAAGTATGTTTGACGACTCGTTGGCTCAGCTTGTAGTGACCCTACATACTGTCCCAGCGGTCGCGGGTTCGAGTCCCGCTGGGGGTATTCATTTGTGTGATGAGCACAAATGTTTGTACTTCAGTCATGGGTGTTTATATTTATAATATGTATGTATTTAAAGACATATATATGTATATATATATATATATATATATATATATATATATATATATATTTATATTTGTAGTGTATCAACTATCTGGTATCCATAACACAAGCCTCGTAGCTTATCATGGAACTAGATGCTGCTGTATGTTAATGTCCAAACATATTTATATTAAACAAACATATTTATTTTTATAAATATATAATACATATAGCCTCTACAAACTACTTAAATAATTAAAAAAAAAATCTAATAGAAACTTACACTATAATAAAGTACCTAAATATTAAAGACCAACTATACCGATATAGCACGAAGGAAAGCCAGGGGCAAAAACTAGTAACCAATATCAACTTATATGATACTACTAATTATATTTTGTAGTGATTTCTAGCACATCACACTTTGCATGCTATCGGTACTGACAGAAATTGCAATTAATACTGCATAGCGTTTTTGCTCATCATCATCCACTTACTAACACTCGCAAAACTATAACTAAATTATAGTAATGCTCTCTTAATTATGAATTAAGTTTTAAATTATGAAATCTATGTGTCTCTCGTTGCGTAAAATTTATCATAGAAAGAGGTTATGTTTACTCGATTGCTACAGAAGGAAAGAGGGTAATGTTTTTTTAAATGTATGTATGTACCTATCTCTATTTCTTCAAAACGGCGAGTACTGTTTAATACGCGTAAATTTTTAACATTAATTAATTAGATTCGGTTAATTTCGTTTTAGTTGTTTTAGTGAACTATCTAAATGTTAGCGCATTAGAAAATTACGTACCTACATATATTTTCGGGTAATTTTAGTAATTTTATTTTTAGTATTTTATGTTATGAAATATATGATGTTGTATAAAAAACAACTCAAACACAAAACGCTTAGAGTATCAAATAAATTATCTTCAAGTTCAAGTGAAGCTTAATCAAAACGGGGCAAAGAATGTCATCGCAAAAATGCAGGATGACCGCGAGGACAGACGGACTGACAAAAAGCGGGATCTCCTAATACTTATTGCGATTGTGTAAATTTTGAGATTCCTGGGGCTTAGGTCCAATCAGTGGCGAATAACCTTTTTTACTTTCTGCCATCAGATTTCGATGTATCTTTATAATTGAAGTATATTGTGATCAAGATATTTTATTGATATTTAATTTATACTTGTAACCAGTTTCGGCTTTATTCGGCTGGTTTGGCTTCATTTTATTTTCAAAAAAATTGTTCCATACTTTTTTATATAGTAAAGTCAAATCACACCTTCTAAGGAGCAATTTTAATAGAAGAAGTTGCCTCGAGGCTCTAGAAATATATATATAAAAAATCAATTGCGTTCTTTAGTCTCGCCAATACTCAAAAACGGCTGGACAGATTAGAATATATTTTTTTTAGTTTTGTTGGGGTGCGTCAGGAGCGGTTTAAGTATAAAAAAATTGCGAAAACTTAATATGAGAGTTGCTATCTCTCTTTGCATAATTTACACAATTTTCCTAATAATAGATAATAATATCGACATAAAACATGTATATACATTAAATATAAGCATTTATACATTTTTATAATATAAAAACGTTAATTTTCGAAAAAATAATATACCTAATATATATAAATTGCCATAATTTCATTGAAAATTTATAAATATTCACTAAAAGTAAATTCACTTAAACTTTGTTGATATAGAATTAACAATACAACAGAAAATGTTTATTATCTCTGGCAGGCCCAATCCCGTTTGAAATCGCCGCCGACGCCAAAACAGACGATTTTAACAAAAGCTACCGTTTTTAATTACAACAAATAAATATAAAACTTTTAAAAGAATGTCCGTTTATTTTTTAAGTTAACATATAATTATAGATCGCAGGAAATCATATACACTTTCTCTTTTTAGATTAGGCCCGGTTTACTCTGGATTCCTTAAGTATAAAATATGTATCACTTGTCTTCTATTAGAAACGCGATGTATTTTTAAGAAAAATTCAATACATATACTAGACTTAACCAATTAAAGTGTAACTAAGGTTTTATATCCCACACAATAAGCTCTCTCTTTTACTGACATCGATATTGCCTATAATTTCTATGAAATTTTATAATTATATAAAACCAAATATTTAATATTTATTATGTAATGATAAAGCTTCATAATATTCTGAATGAAATAATAGACGAACGTAATCTATACATATAATAAAATTGTAATCAAGCCGAATCTGTACATTAAATATTTTTTTGGAAAATCTTATAGAAATAGCCATTATTATCGATACAGAGGCCGAATCTATAGTTTTTAGAATTTTTGTCTGTCTGACTGTCTGCCTGTCTGTTACCGCATCACGGAAAATCCACGGGAGAGATTTTGATGAAGTTTGGTATGGTGATAGCTGGTTATCCGTATCAACATATAGGATACTTTTTACTGCGGGAAAATATCTCATCTCTGAGAAATCTAAACGTTATAACGTAATAAGGACGAACCCGAGCGGAGCGAGGGTGAATCACTAGTAAAGAATATATCAGATACACCTCATATTGCATAGTATTATTGTCAAATGACAGCTATCAAAAGAAAGAGCGTCAAAGAGCCCGAAATTAAGAGGCAGCAATAAGTTCCAACACTCCGCAAACCATCATACAAATTTCTATCATTTTGTCAACCGGACGAGACATATCAAATTTCTAAAACAAACCCGCCATTCAATATTTAACCTTATTTTCACTTCATAAGGATCAACATGACTGCATGAGTTATTATGGTTTTTGTTTTTTGCAAACCCGTAAGTGCACTCTAACTTAAAATTGCCAAGCAGCTTTAAACCGTAATGCGTTGTATTAGAACAGATTTTTCACTAACACAAATGTATAGTTTAGCTTAGTATTGGACTAGCACTTATAGACGTCTATTTATCACGAAATGAAAATCGCATAGAGTTCCGATGGTGAGGTGCCTAAACGACATTTTTTATTGCACGCCATTTGCGACCCATGGGTATGTTTAATTTGGCTACGCTCAGATTTTTTTCCTCCTAAGGGTATTTTAGCATAGAAATATTTAAATAGATTGAGCCAAGAGAGAGAGAGAGTAGAAGATTTTCTTAGACAAACAAAAATTAGAGATTACTATTGTAATATTATAGTTTATTGCATCTAAAATAAAAGCAAATATGTGAAATAAATGACACACTAATTTCATTGGAAAATTGTCAAAAATCCTTTCTTAATAATTGCAAGACTTAACTAGCATAGAAATATTGTAAATAAAACTATCCTTTTGGATTTTTTCGCGAATTTATTTTGATTTTTGGTTCCCGATATTTTAAATACGACGAATTCTGACGATACGTTTGGCTTAGTTTTTAGTGCGGTGCAGCGGGTTCGAGTCCCGCTGGCGGCATTCATTGCAGTGATGAGCACGAATTTTTGTACTCTAGTATTTATAATATGTATGTATTTAAAGTTATATTTTAGTTATTAGGCATGGAACTAGATGGTGCTGTATGTTAATGTGCCAACATATTTATTTATTTAAAATATCAAATATCCGCGTAAATCTAAGAAAGTATTATATTTTTATTGTGTACTAGCGACTCACCCTCGCTTCGCTCGGGTGCGTCCCTAGGTGTATTTTAATTTTTTTGAGCGAAACCCTAATTATTTTTCTAAAATAAAAGTAGCCTAAGTTACTCTTTATAATATCAGCTATTTGCCAGTGAAAGTCCCGTTAAAATTAGTCCAGCCGTTTCGGAGATTAACCGGAACAAACAGACAGACAGAAAGACAAAAAATTTAAAACTTGTGTTTTTCTTATAAGTACTGTATATAATTCCATATGCCTTTAGTATAAAGTTGTTATTTTGACATTACAAACAGACACTTCAATTTTATTTATCTATATAGATAATTTTGCATACTACTTTGTTTCTTCTATCTGTAAATGACGATTATTCCCTGAATATTTTTTAACATGCTTTTAATAGCCTCACTCGTAATGACATAACTTGGATGTTAAAATTAACCTACTTCGAACTGTCGTATCGATTTGAAACTATGGCATAATGGTATAGTAGATATTAAATATTTAGTAATAATCAATTAGAAAAAAATTAAATGAACTATATTTTTTACTAGTTTTTTGCTTTCGACCTTAGCCGCATGGTTGACACGTTGAAATAAAATTCTAATTCTCTTTCCAACTTAAACTCAAATCGATTTTACAACATGAATTCGCTCAAATAGATTTTACAGCATGAATTTGTGACAAACAAACACGCTCCTCCACAAACTTTCGCATTTACAACAATAGCTATGGCCAGTAGTTGACAAAATTATTATTTTTTTTTTACATTTTTTTATGTTAAAGATATCGTTTCTTTATGGTTATTGTACTTAATATGATATTAAATATAATATTATATAGATTTCTTACTCAGATAAAGCTGGGTGATGATATATGTTTGTAGCGGACGCACGTTGCAGGCGGCAGGTGAACGCATGCGCAATTAAAACTTGTCACGGGAACCGCCTGCGATTATAACTGTGGGGCCAATAGACGCGAGATTATACAAACCATCTTTCTATACATACAAATCTTTCTATACATACAAATCTTTCTATACAAAGATCTTATCATATATAGAGATGTATTTATATAGTTAACGTCTTTTCGCTTAAAATCCATACTAATATTATAAATGTGAAAGTGTGTTTGTTTGTTTGCCCTTTCACGTCGAAACAGAGTGATGGATTGGAGTGATTTTTTGCGTGGAGATAGTTGGAGGGCTGGAGAGAGACATAGGCTACTTTTTACCGTGGGAGATTATTTGATTCCCACGGGAAAAGACGTAATAATACAACCCACAACAACTCATCATATTTATGTATATCTTATACATATAATAAAACTGTAGAGGTCGAATGTCTGTACTTAAAAAAATGCTAGAAGCTAGTCAGGGGGATATAAAAAGAGAAATAGAACAATTCCAGATTTTTTTCATTTTTTTTGTTTCTGTCTGTTTATCTGTTTGTTTGTTTGTACGGGCTTATCTCCGAAACTGTTGGACCGATTTGAATGTAATTTTGTATGGTAGTACCTTATATCCCTGGTCAACATTTTAGATACTTTTGATCCAAAAAAATTAAAGAGTTTCCGTGGGATAGTTAATCCCGTGGAATAGATAAAAAACTATAGTAATTTTTACAGTTTAGTACACAAAAACTCTTGTTGGATTTTAATGAAACTTTACAATAGGTAATATAGTTCATACATCAGAATAACAAATAAACTACTTTTTATCCCGGAAAAATGTACGATTCCCGTGGAATAGATTTGTTTTTGTTTGTGTAGAGGCAAACCCGAGCGAATCGAGGGTGAGCCGCTAGTAATATAATAAATAAAGAGGTCAGGTATTTACCCGCAAATTTATCCTAAATGTTAACTTGGATAACCAGCTATCATCATACCAAACTTTATCAGAATCTGTCTCGTGGTTTTCTCGTGATGCGTTCCCAGACTGACAGACAGACAAAAAATCTAAGAACTATAGATTCGACCTCAATATCGATAATATTAACAATTTCTAAAGAATTTTAAAAAGGGTCAATGTCAGTAACCAAATTAAAATTACTTTTTAATTTTAAATAAAACTATCCTTTCGGTTTTTCCCGAAAAATCCGAAAAGATAGTTTTATTTAAAATGTCAAATATTCTCGTAAATCTAAGAAAGTGTTACTTTTTAATTATTATGTAACAAAAGTTTCATAGCCACAACACTCAAGCAAACGTTAGACATGCAATTTACAATTTTCATATTTAATCTGCAATAACGACCGTTAAACAGTTGGCTTATCATTGACAAACGATGGTACATTAGCTTGATTTACAATAATACAAGGTTTCCATAAAAATAACTTTATGTTTAAGGAAACGAATAATTTTAAATAAAACTATATTTTCGGATTATTTCGATCAAAGGTCAAATTCGTCTTTTTTTTTGAAATCATTTTTGTAAAATAGTGGGTAGGCACTGTCTGTTACAAGTACATATATAACACCTTTGAGATGTTTAATACCTTAGTCTCTCTCGTGACCATGATTGCTGTAAAGCATTCGTAACATGGGGAACCAAAAATCAAAATAAATCCGCGAAATAATCCGAAAAGATAGTTTTATTTAAAATGTCAAATATTCGCGTAAATCTAAAAAAGTATTATGGACACGAATAAGTTAAATATCATACGACTTTAAAATGTGTAGATTTATATGTTTGTATGTTTCTTAGTTCTACACACTAAAAGGGCTAAATAAATAAATAAAAGTAGTGCTCAGATAAATGCACTGCTTTTATATAGTATAGCAACTCACCCTCGCTTCGCTTCGGGTTCGTCCCTAGACAAAAACAAATCTATCCCACGGGAACCGTAATTTTTTCCGGGATGATATATAACCTTTAGGTAAAGGAGCTTTAGGAAAGCTTTAGCTTTCCTCGATAAATGGATTATCAAACACAAAAAAAAATTTCAATTCCATCCAATAGCTCCTGAGATTAGCGCGTTCAACCAAACAAACAAGCAAACAAACAAACTCTTAAGCTTTATAATATTACTTAGTATAGATTTTAAATACAAAGACAAATTAGGAACGCACCCGTGTGAAGTGAGGGTAAATCATTGGTTTAAATTTTTTTGCGTTATTCGTGACCTTTTAACATACTAATAATAAATTCAGTTATCTTTATTTTCACAATTCATGTTTTATAATTTTAATGTTAATAAAAATACTGAAATAATCTAGATTGATACATTAAGTAAGCAGAAATAAACTGAAAACCAGCTAGATTGTCAATAAAAGAAGAATAAACAAACAAACATGTTGGGACATTAACACAGAGCACCATCTAGTTCCATGGTAAGCTACGAGGCTTGTGTTATGGATACCGGATAGTTGATACACTACACATATATAACTTTTAAATACATACATATTATAAATATAAACACCCATGACTGAAAACGAGAAACAACAAAAAGAGTACGAGTAGAGAACAAGAAAACGAGTGAAGCGGGTTCAATTCCCGGATTTCGCACCACTAATATTTTGACATACGAATCATTTCCAACATAATAACCACTAGTCTGACGATGAAGGAAAACATCGTGAAGAAACCTGCAAGTCTGAGACAACCTAGTAAGTTTTCAAAAGACATTTGAAGGGCTGAATACAATGTAAAAGGTCAAATGACTTCATTTTATTTAAAAAAAAACATGATACCTTTGTTAGGGACTAATAAGCTACTGTTTAATGTAGTGCTTACACACTCATAAATCGAATGATTTCCGCCGCGGCTTCTTTAGTTAGCTTAAAGCTTTTGTTAAGTTAAATATACTTATACAAATTACTTCATTTTGTCAACGCTTAAGTTTTTAGGGTTCCATATGCAAGGAAATTGAATATAAAAATCGTTGAATTAGAATCCTTTAGTAAGATCGTTGTCCGTCTGTTAAAATATTCACAGAATGCAATGCGTTATTTCGGCGGGTTCATTAACAAATAATAAAAAGGCAATAAGTAAAAATATAAAAAGCTCCCCTATTTCTATCCTATTCTCTGTTATCCCTATTCTAAAATGTATTTTTTTTTCTATTTAATGTTAAAAACGATTATACAATTGTTAATCTTGGTACGAGTAGATGTAAAGTGAATGAATGTGTATATGTAATGTGTATGAATTTAAAACTGAATATATGATGCGTAGTCTTCTTACTTTTATTCAATACAATTTGTTTTATTAATAAACTAGCGAATCACTCGCTCCGCTCGGTTTCTTCCCTAGTTACGTTTTAACATTTAGTATAGATTTCTCAGAGATAAGATATTTTTCCGCAGTAAAAAGTATCCTATATGTTGACTCGGATAACCAGCTATCACCATACCAAATTTCATCAAAATCTGTCCAGTGGTTTTCTCGTGATACGGTCACAGACAGAAAGACAAATATTCTAAACTATAGATTCGGCCTCTGTATCGATAATAATGACTATTTCAATAAGATTTTCCAAAAAAATATTTATTGTACAGATTCGACTCAGAATTTTATTATACGTATAGATAAATAGTACAAAATTATTTATTATTTATTTTGTACGTACGGAACCCTTCACGCATGTTCACGCACTTAACCGATTTTTATTATCTAATTTATCGCATATAAGATAATATAATACCATGTAATACCATATATTATAAAGTATTCTTTATAATTATAAGAGCGTGTCAAATTATCTTTTGTATCTAAAATTACCTGCAAGGAGACAATTACTGGTTTCCGCCATACCTCGTTACTTTCAAGTAACAACAAAATGTTTTAAGTTTATGTTAAACAAAACGTATTGTAAGTTATCTATACATATAATATTATTTACTTTTACTACTATAGTACTATTAATAATATACAATTTAATTCTGAGTCGAATCTGTACATTAAATATTTTTTGGAAAATCTTTTTGAAATACTAATTATTATCCATAAGTACATAGGCCGAATCTATATTTATAGTTTTTAGGATTTTTGTCTGTCCGTCTGTCTGAGAACGCATCACGAGAAAACCAATGGACAGATTTTGATGAAAATTAATATGATAATAGCTGGTTATCCGGGTCAACATATAGGATTTTTTTCTACTGCGAGAAAATATCTTATCGCAGAGAATACTTTATTAAACGTTAAAACGTCACTAGGGACGAACCCGAGCGGAATTAAGATTTTCAAAAAAATATTTAATGTACAGATTCGACTCAGAATTTTATTATATGTATAGATATCTATTATAATTTATAAATATATATATATAAATCATTTAAAACTTAGTAAGTTGAGTTTTAACTGAATCTAAATATAAAGTCTAATAAGTTAACAAATAAATGAATAGAAGAAAAATAATAAAATATAGTTTCTACATTTTTTATACTGTGGCAAATAAACTGCAAAACGTTTTATTTATTTTGGAATTCAACTTTTACATTTTTCGATAAATTCGTGACTTCGGTCATTATTTCCTTCTGTAAATAGTTTCAGGCGATCACTTCATTCGATTTTTTACTAAGCTATTGATAAAATACTCTTCTATTGTTACTAAAGAAAAAAGTAAGTTATTGTCCTGGTAGTATACTAACACTGTTAACATTTCAAAATTTCTAAAGATAATTTAAAGTTATATCTTAATTTTAAATTATATTCAAAGGCATAGTACGTAATAATATTAGCGAAAAAATCTTTTCTCGCACGCTTTTAAAATAATCGTTTGAATCGTTTGTATGTTAAATTTTGTAAGTCTTCATATCAAAATCATTAGGACATCCCAATCGTAAAGTGTGCAAAGTGCGAAAGTAATGTCACTTTGAAGTGTTGTTAAATATTTAGTTTAACTTAGCATTCTAAACGTTGAGAAAACATTTAAATTTAAACCGAAAAATAAAAAAAATGTACTATTTAAAACATAACTATGTTTATACCAACTTCTTTTTTGTCTGTATGTTACGATATCTGTATTAGGTATGAATCAATTTTCATATTTTTTAAAGAAATGTCATTCTGTATATAAATTATGTACCTTTTTTAGTTCAACAGTAATTATTATTACAAACTAATTACCTAAACAAGAACAGAGTTTCACTAAAATCGATCCAGCCAGACTCATTTGAAGAATGAAACCTAATGACAAACCCCAAATTAAATCTTCTAAATTAATTTAATTTTCACAGAAATACCATACAATTTAATATAAAACAATGAAGATATATGGTACTTATGGTATTTGACAAACGTTTAAAGAGCTAAGATCCTCGCGTGGTCTCTCAGCCACCGCAACCGCATCTTGGGTCGCATCTTATATTGAATTGGGGTGCAAAGTTAGTTTACAACAATGAAATGTAGGTAATAATAACACAGAGCTTAGTAATTTAAATAAAATTTGTAACAAAATGAAATCTGAAAAAACTTAAAGCTTGAAAAGGTTATTTTTATTAGGATTCCGTACCTGAAGGGTGGGAACAGAACCCTATTACTAAGCCTGTCCGTCCGTCTGTCCGTCTGTTAGAAGGCTGTCTCATGAACCGTAATAGATAGAGAGTTGGATTTTCACAGAGTGTGTATTTCTATTGCCGCTATAACAAAAAATATAATAAAAAACCAAGATAGCGAATTTCAAAAAGGCTGCCATGCAAATTAAAAAAAATAACTATTGTACAGAACCCTTCGCGTCCGACTCGCACTTGACCGTTTTTTCTTAATTTAAAACCTTTATACACGATCGCCTATTAACTTATAAATATTTTAGATCTCTGATCGTCTTGTGTTTGGTTAGTTCTTTAATTGACCAAAATCTAATATATTTAAACGAGCAATTCTTGTATATTTATATCTTTATATATTTATTTATACCGGCGATCTCGGAAACGGCTCTAACAATTTCGCTGAAATTTGGTATGGGGGGGTTTTCGGGGGCGAAAAATCGATCTAGATTAGTCTCATGTCTGGGAAAACGCGTGTTTTCGAGTTTTCATGCGGTTTTCTTATGCATTATTCTACGCAGAATATGTTCGATATTTATGTTCGTATTTCTTACACTCAGGCATAAGCATCGTGGTCGAGCGACCAAGGTGCAAGATTAACATTATATGGATCATATTGGATATTGGATACAAAGTTCTACTTTTTTTTTGTATTAATCCAAGTTTTTTGTATTTTTTTTTTAATCTAAAAAATATGATATAACAAAAAAGAACACCGAGCGAAGCTCGGTCGCCAGGTACTGTATTTTTATGTATCCTTTTTTAAGTTGTATACTTAGGAAAAATATGAGATTAATCTTGAAAAAGTACTGTTGCGACAAAAAATATAACGTCTCATTAAAAAATATTTATATTAAAAAAATATATAATAAGACAATTTCAGAATGGATTATAATATAATAATTATTATCAATAAATGTAATATAAAACCCTTTTTTTTAAATATGATAAAGCCACGACCGACTCTTTTTTTTCGCCTAGAACCTAGGTCATCATTATTTTTATAATAATAATCAATTATTTCTGAAAATATCCATAATATAAAGTGTTGTTAGTAAAACACAATAACAACTATAGTTATAAACTACGTAAGTAGGTTTATATTAACTAAGTTTTTCATTTAAATTTGGAGTTGAGGCATTCCCAAAACAATAGCAGAACGAAAACGTTTGGCAAAAAAATTTTCTAAGTTGTAGATTTTTTCTTGACTTCAACTTCGCATATACCTACTAGATTCTTGCACCTTGCATATTACCTTCGCAGAAATCAAACCCAAAACTGCCTAATACAATATATTTTTATATGAAATAATTATAACTAGTAATCGCCGCGTGGTTGAAAATCAACCATAATTCATTAGTTATATATTTATTGTCTTCCGTATATTACAATATCAATTTATTCTCAATTTAACCACAGACTTTAACAATAAGTAAAAGAGTATATATGCGCGTGTTTCAAATACATGGTAGTGTTTGTAATGTATTTATTTTTATTAATTTAATGTATTTTTTATGCATAATTTAAAAAAAAATATTAGCATTCTGCACTCCTTCTCTATATAAACTATAACTGTGGGAAATTTCATACTCCTCCGTCCGCGCAATTTTCGTAAAAAGGGGACAAAGTTTTTGCTTCACGTATTAATCTAGACTAATATTATAAAGCTGAAAAGTTTGCTTGTTTGTTTGTTTGGTTGAACGCTCTAATCTCAGGAACTGCTAATCCACTTTGAAAAATTCTTTTCGCATTAAATAGCCCGTTAACTAAGGAAGGCTATAGGCTATATATCATCCCGGAAAAATGTACGGTTCCCGTGGGATAGATTTTTGTCTAGGAAACAAAACCCGAAGCGAAGCGAGAGTGAGTCGCTAGTATATAGATAGTCAACAAACTTAACGTGTATTTCCAAGTTCAAGCTTATATTTATCTGGAGCTTATTTTAAATATTTCTCCATTCCGACTTACAAACGACAAAGCTGCCCGCAAGAAGCTTGCGGTCGCCGAGAAAGGTCTAATACACAAGGCATGTTATAAGGCTTTGCAAATTGTTTTGTTTTCTTAATAAAATATGATTTTAGTACCTCCTAATATGTAGAAATGAAGAAAATGTTTATCTACTTTTTTGTATACTTATAATTGTGGTAGAATGGGGACACGTTATTTTATATTTGCAAAGTAACATACCTAATATTATAAATACTCTTAATAATAATAAGAAAAATATATATTTATTATAAAAACTATTATCTATATATATTATAAAAGAAGTCGCTTTCGGCGTCTGTCCGTTTCTCTGCTTATTTCCTCTAAATCACGCAACGGATATTGATATATTTTCACTAATAGAAAGAACAAAAAACGAGGAATGTGTATGACATATGTATATAATTTGTAAATATTTTGCACAAAATGACCTAAGCCTAGACGGTGTTTTGTCAAAGAAACTTTTTTCGAACGAGTACATGGTTAACGCTGGCTAAACCTTTAGAAATACATATATATATATATATATATATATATATATATATATATATATATATATATTCATAGCGAATTTAATAAAATAAGACACTTTTTCTCACAAGCAAATTAGAACTTCCGTGACATTCTCTACTTATTTTCTAAAGACTCTACTAATGTTCTAAATTACATTCGAAGCATGTACAAAAGGGGTGCAGGTTCAACACCGTCTGAATAAGAATGCATCTGCGTAATAGGCGTTGCGGTGCGAACGCATTGAAAGACTAGGATAATCCATCATTATAATATAAAGTAAATTAGGGTCGTGAAAAATATCGATATATATCGATAGCTTTCTCTTCTTCTTACATATAGAATCAAAATTAGAATTTTAATAAAGATTCTCAAAATTAATTTAAGATAAGGGAAAATCTAAAAATACAAAAATCTTATTTTTACTGTAGCATATATAAGAATTAGTTTAAAACGATCCTGTGATATCTAGCAATGCTGTGCTATTATGCCTATGAAGAGTATAAAACCTTGTATGAATTACAAATGACACGTTACATTTCCGACGAAGGCCAATGAGTGCAAGGAGATTACAAAAATCAATGAAAATTCTCAGAGAAAATGACTTCATTCCGAAGATCTGGCAAAAGAAATTCAACGAAACAATATTTTTATAAACTAATAGGCAGTGGTAGTTCAGTGGTAACGTAGTCGCTTGGGAAACCGAGTGAAGCGGGTTGAAATCCCGTGTCTCGCACTTCTGATACTTTCATGTTCGAATCATTACTAACATGATTACCACTTGCCTTACGGTGAAGGAAAACATCGTGAGGAAACCTGCATATCTGAGAGAACGTAGCAAGTTTTCGAAAGACATGTGAAGTCCGCCAATCCGCACTTTGTCCAGCGTGGTGGACTATAGCCTGATCCCCCTCGTATTGAAAGAAGGCCCATGCCCAGCAGTGGGACATTAAAAAGTGCTGAATACACATACACCAATATTTTTATCGATGTCGAGTAAACAGAACCCATGCAACCCTATACCCATATAAATCAAACAACAGATTGATGGTATTATGTCAACATGCTAAATCATAAAGCGTCACTTTGCATAATAATCGTAATGCTTGTCAATTATTGAATAAAACATTAGCCACAAGTGATCTGGTATGTGAGAAAGGTAGCTGTAGGCACTCGAAGTAATTTGTCATAGCCAAAAATTTACTTATGTAGATTTCTAGGATTAGAAATATTTGCATGAAGAGGTGTTTAGTCTTCTCCTCGGGTACGTGGGAATGAAAAACGGTAACGTATTTGTGACATTTTAACTAATGATCGAACTTATTTAAAATCAACTAAATTTATTTTATCTATGTACTAGCGACTCACCCTAGCTTCGCTCGGGTTCGTCCCTTAATTAATTAATTTGGTTTTAATGTTTTTTCGTGGGACCCTATTTTTTTTTCTAAAATAAAAGTACCCTAAGTTACTCCTTATTACATCAGCTATATGCCAGTGAAAGTCCTGTCAAAATCGGTCCAGCCATTTCAGAGATTAGCCGGAACAAACAGACAGAAAGACAGACAAAAATTGTAAAAAATGTTGTTTTGGTATATGTACCGTGTATACATCCATATGCATTTAGTAAAAAGCGATTATTTTAATATTACGAACAGACACTCTAATTTTATTTAATACACAATATACATATATAATATATAATATTTTTATTAGAATTTCTACAAACTTGAATATAATAACCATGGATTTAATTAAAAACCTTACATTTAATTGCTTTTTGTGGAGGTACCTACTCAATATATATGGGTATGTATGTATGTTTGTATTTTTGTACGTGTACCTTACGCGATCTATATCTATAATCTAGTCCAGCGGTCGGCAACCTTTTAGCAGGCAGGGGCCACAAGGTGGCTATACCTAGTAAAGGCGGGCCGCAATTGTGAGAGCAAAAAAAAAAACAAAAAGCATATACCACAAAATATGTCCACTACAACGTTCAATGTGACAAGTCCTAAAATGACTCTTAAATGCTTATCTATGAGACGAGGAACATTTTCATTTTTTCGGTAATTACAAATTCAAAACACTTAAAAAATATAAAAACTTTTCTTTATAAAACAGTCACGGGCCGCGGGCCGCATGGAGGCACCTCGCGGGCCGCGGGTTGCCGACCGCTGATCTAGTCAATTAAGTGTTGTTTTTTTTAATAAATAAGTTATGTATACAAAAGAAATCTCTTATAAATTTCATGGAACATCTTTGTTGAAATTATTTTTCAAATGATTTTGAAGTTGGTATATATTAAATAGTAATTATGTACACATCCATAGTACTTTAGCTTTCCGATACATATAGGTAGCGGATGATATAAGATTTTATAATATAATCGATAATCGATAAAATACTTTTGAGTTAAATATCGAGCACATTTTAATTCATTTTCCGTAAAAATTAAATAATTGTATTAACTCAAAACTGATGATTACAATAGTGGAACTGTTAGGGGGCATCCATTAATTACGTGAGACAATTTTCGCGATTTTACGACACCCCCTCCGCAATTGGTAATATTTCGTGAGATTTTGCTGGACCCCCTCCCCCTTCCCAAATCTCACGTGAGATTATTTAAAATGTGAAGAAAATACGTAAATACATAATTTCTTGGTTGTAAAATGTAATGAAAATATTTTTGATATATTTCAATATTCTCCGGAATTCTCCTTCGGAATATCTCAACTGATTTAGAAAATTCTCAAATAGAAAACTCAAAAAAATTGTCTATTAACTTTGAAATAATTAGGAATAACTCACACAGTTTGTTTTAACCGCATTTGTAACTGATATTAAAATTTGCAAAAAGTAAAGAAAGTTCGCACTTAAAATACTTAATTCCCTTATTAGCAAGCCGGAACCACACACCAATAGAATCAATAGTCCAAACATGTCATCAGACTACAAAGGGAAGAAAAGACGAAAGGGTTTAAATGGTAACAAGAAGTACTTAAACCCTTTCGCGCCCCCCACAATAGATCAATACTCAATAATCTTATAATAGATATTCGAAGGGCTTTAGAGATTTATTGAAAGCGATTGAAGGGTTCACATTTTTATGGGTGAAAAGCCGATTTTGCATGACAGCTGTTATTATTGAAGTCACAAATTAATATTATGCTTAAGTAAAATAGTATTAAGATAAATAATTTGGGACAGATAGAGAATATTATGATCATTAATAGATATTAATATAAAACCTGAAGAGTCTGTTTTTTTTTTTATTTATTTGCATTTATTAAGCGAGAATTATAAAGTAATTTATAGCTTGTTTATTAAACGAAATTAAAGTAATTTATTGAGCAAAAAATATTTTTTAAATTTTTATACGATTTCGCTTATATTTATATTCTAAGTAAAAGTGTGTTAAGCTAT
Organism: Fabriciana adippe; assembly: GCA_905404265.1. Lineage (NCBI taxonomy): Eukaryota > Metazoa > Arthropoda > Insecta > Lepidoptera > Nymphalidae > Fabriciana > Fabriciana adippe. The sequence goes on from FR990009.1 coordinate 8,388,234, forward strand.
TACTGTTTTAGGTTACAGGTTAAGGAATTTCATTTTCCCCTAATAATATGGAAATTTAAAGTAATATTTGAATTTAATACTTTCTGACAACACTTTTAAATGTCTGGAATTATTTCAAATTTTCGGTTTATTTCGCGAATTAATTTTGAATTTTAGTTTTCGATGTTTCGAATGCTAAATTATTCATTCAGCGACACATTTCCTGTTACCATTCACGGAGACAATAAAGGTTCTCAAAAGTTATTATATTATTATTACACACAGTATCTACCCATAAATTATACAATTATTAAAAAAAAGAAAAGAAAAAATAAAAAAAAAATTAGAAAAGTGGAAAAAGTTTTATTTAAAATGTTAAATATTCACGTAAACCTAAGAAAATATTATAAAACTTATGTAAAATAAAAAAAGTAAGCAAAATATATAACGAAGTTCCTTCTACAATAATTTTGTAACATTTATTATAGTATTAAGTCAAACAATAACTATGTAAAGGATAACTATTGTTTTTAAATCGCGATAAAAATCATCACATAATTGAGAGTTTATTAAAGCAGTGGGAAAAATACTTAAATAATAATTGCCTATATAAATCGATGAGACAGATGAAGAGAATAATGTTAGAAAAGCAATAACCAATGTTCTAAAACAGAAATAGGAATCGTGGAAAGGACATAAAGGCATAACACTAGTTAGATGAGTACTAGCGACCGTCTCGACCGCAAATAACAATGTAAGTTTTTACTGTACAGGCAAAAAATATTCAATTTCACAGAAAATTATCGATTTAAAAGTTGATAGCACGCGCCAGTGTCAATCATGTCATCGATACAAATATCAATAGCTTTATAATTTTACTAAACCCTTTATTCGATGTACGGATGGCAACTTTAGCTAAATTTCATATCAAATATCGTCTTTATTCACTTAATAATAAGGGCTGAGATTACAAATTATTTTTTACATTCATTCGCTCAGTGTACCGCTGTAATATAATATTTTATTGCAAGGGTTACTTATGCCCTATAATTGTAAATTTTGACCATATTATGTGTCAATAAATTTCTACAAAGGCATGTTGAAACATCAATAACGTTTATTCGATTTTGAAATCGATTACCATTTAATTATAATATGTTCTAGTTATTTCTGAATATTATTATTAAAAATTTAAATAATAAATTAACTTTTTTTCATTTAATATAATTTCTTAGAAACGGTTGAATGCATATATACATTTTATGTTATGCGTAAATGCTAATTGCAGACACTAAATTAAAGTGCGTGATCGCATCACCTGCCTGTAATGTTTCCTTATTTTAGAAGACATTTTAATAGCTCATTACTATATCAATTTATACGTTACATATGCACTTATTTATACATAATAAAAGTTAGTAAGTACGTAGTTACATTAGTACATATTGAATTTTTTAGGTGTTTCACTTTTACCTAATATTTTCATTGATAGTAGAACAAAATGCGCTTCTGCCATTATTATTAATACATTAAGTCGGTTAACACGCAATGACAATTTTACTGAACAAAACGATGTAAATCGTAACGAGTTTTGTAAAGACGTGAATCCTTTGCGACAATAAATCTAATTAATGCAAACGGACATCCCTATAGTTCTCACGATTTTTTTAATTACGAGCAAGCAGATGTTTTGTTCCGTGATAAAAAATAATGCACCCAAAGCGAAAAAAAAATCCTAAATATTCATCAAACAAAGAATAATCAGCGATGACGAGCATCAAAACCGGAATTCAATTAGAGATACAATAGAAATTGTTTGTGGGGACGAATTTCTTGTTCCAACATTTAATTATTCACCTTAAGATTCGCTTGAAATATCTCACACGATTGCAAAAGCATCACTAATGACACTCACAATACACACAATAGATGATAGCTGAATAAAAAAACCTGACCCCCAAGTATGTATGAATCAAATTAAAAATTCCACTATCCTTAAAATAAAGCTGAAAATAAACACACATACTCAAAGAGACAGTATTAGACTTTTATATGCAAAAGAGTATGCAAAATCGTTGGGGTGACCGAAACTGGCTATGCAAATCACCGTGCGAAGTTAAAGTAAAAAACAAATAGTGAAAAAACCGCTTCTATCGGTGAATGATAAACATAAAAACAATTTTGCATTGTCTAGTCACTTGCATATATAATGAGAAGTACAGAGCCAATGTCTTCCCCTTGTGGCACTCCTTTCTCACAGTTTAAGATCAGTATGCAAATTACGGTTACTACTTAATCTTTTATTTTAATGGCATCGTATTGTAGTAAATCCACTCAAATTTTGTGGGGTGAGTAGGATGATAAAAAGGAGAGTAAAAAATTAATGATTCAACGTATGCAAATGGGTTGCTGTGTCTTCGTGTATGGGAACATAGTCTTCTGGGGTGAGATTGAGAATCCGTTAATTTTTTTTAATAAATAACCAAGGTTCATGCTATTTTTTATGCTTTTTACCATGGGTAGTCTTTTCTATGTAAACTTTTTTACATACTCTCAAACAGTTTTGAAAAAATCTTGAAACTTAAATCAAAAACAGTAGTCGTAACTTGTATATGTATACATAAATTAAAATATTTATAACTATATCTGTTTGCTCATAAAGATAAGATAGATATGCAAAGAAAAAAAGTATTAATAATTTCATATTAGATAATTCTTTTTTAGATTTACGCGAATATTTGACATTTTAAGCAAAACTACCTTTTCGGTATTTCTCGCGGATTTATTTTGATTTTTGGTTTTCAATGTTTCGGATGCTTTACACTAATCATAGTCACGGGAGAGCTTGATTATTAGATTTCTTTATAGGGTTGTACTTATAAGTACCTAAGTATAACAATAGCAAATAGATGTAAGAGAATTACAACACTTGCACAGACGTTGTGTACCTACTCTGCTAAATGAATAATGTTAATATTATTGCTTGTATTCTTTATACACGTTTCTTAAAAGTTTGAAGCATTTTAATGAATGTCAATTTAATAAAAATAGCATTATCGATAATAATATAGTATTATGTTAAGTTAATTTAGCAATTTTAATAGCAAAAAAAAATAATTTAAAATTTAATGATTATTTTACTTTAATTAAAATAAACAATTTAAATTAATTATTTCATCTAACTTTTATCCGACTGCAGCGAGGCTATAGGAGAGTTATGTGTTTATCCTGTATGTGTGTATGTATATATGTATGTACATATGCTCCAAATGTTTAACTGGCCAAAACTAAAAATCTACGAATAAAAAAAATGAATTATTAAATAAAAAAAACCACCTGCGTAAAAAGCATACCAAAAAAGATGCAAACAACTGAATTAAGAACATAGTATTATGCAGTCGGGGACATACAATATACATATGTACATCTGGCAATAAAGATGAAACATTGTACATGTCTCCGACTGCATAATACTATGTTCTTTAGTCACTTGTTTTCAACTTTTTTGGCATGCTTTTTATGCAGTCGGACTTTTTCCATTTTTTGTAATTCATTTTTTTTTTATTTATAACTTTTTAGCATTAACCAGTTAAATATTTGGAGCATAATATGTTTATTGTACATACATACATACACACCTTTTTAGTTTTTCATGCCTTTTTTATGTATAACTTAATAATATACTTATTCTCTTATTTTTTGTTACAGGTATGTACAACGAATATTACCATCGATAATAAAAGGTAACCTTTTCAAATAAAACAAATTAATATATAAAATCAAACCGGAACTCTCTACTAAAATATAATGCACTCATGAATATTCATTACGCATACCGACATCTATTGACTATACACGTAACTAGCATTTTAGTTCAATAGATCTTCGATAGATGGCTCTAGTATATTCTAGTACCGCGTACAGTACATTTTTTGCTTTGATCTAACAATAAGATCAATTGAAAATAAATTAACATTAATTTATTAAATTAAGTTTAAAAATAAAAAGATTTCAATAAATAAAATATTAATTATTCATATTGTTAATTAAGTTCATTTGAGAATTGAGACTGGTATGAAATTAAAATTTGTAGAAAATCAGAATTTATTATCTTATCAACGTTTTTAACATAATTTTTTATTGCTTCATTAATTTTTATATATGGTTGTTGCATACCAAAATTTGAGCAAAGTATTCGATTTATAAGATGCCTAATATTACGTAATCGATAAAAAATCGAATATTTATTTTTATTATTGCCACTTTTAACGATAGCTATAATTGACTTTGAATTATATTTTATTTAACATATATCTAAAATCTTTATAATATATAAAGTTTTATCCGAAGTTGTTTATTTTGTTTAATTATTCATATTTTTAACCATGAAATAAAGAAATAATCACAATTTAAAATATTATTATAACATAATGCATGAGCGACGCAACTCTGTGTCTGCGCAGACGCACACACTCTCATTCGTATGAAGAATGAATCGCGGGCCATGTGGTAGTCGTCGGAGTATTTTGACGAATTCCGAATAGACTACATGTGCGTTTCAATGACGTGGACATATAACAATTAAATAAAATTAACAAAATTAGTTGAAAATATTTGATTTTAACTAATTTTGTAATTGTTAACCATCTATATTTTAAATATCTACGAATTTTTAAATGTCCATGAATTGATTATCAATAATATACATACTACGTCACTCAAAGCTATAATAGGAGTTTGAGCAGATATTTTATTGAAAATCAAAGGATTACTAAAAATATAACAAAAGTAATTTTAACTCATATATATATATATATATATATATATATATATATATATATATAAGTTCTTAAGTAGCAGTTATTCGATAAAGTGTTATGCTTCCCTTAGATTTGCGCTAACATTTGAAATTTTAAATAAAACCTTCCTATCCCGTGACCAAGGTTGTTGTAAAGCATTAAAAACGTCGGGAACCAAAAATCAAAATAAATCCACGAAAAAATAAAAAAAAGATAGTTTTATAAAATACTGCAAGTATACTAACCGCGTAAACGTACACGGCGCCCCCGGGCGACGCTGCGCGCGCGCAGGGGGGGCATGAAACCTGATTTTCGGTCTATGCTGACCTTGTGGCGGACATATTACATCACAACACTCTATAATGCCTTATTTCACCTAAATAACAAACAAAAATCAACTTTAATGTGACTATTTTAGGTTTATAATAGCCTTTTTATTAAAGCAGTGCTTAGAACATTGTATTGTAGACATGGCGAGTACTATTCGGCGGTTACCAACTAAGGTTTTTCCGGCTAAGTCTTTCCGCGTTTATTTTGTTGGTACACTCAAGTTTTCTTTAATTTGTTTATCTCTATACGTCTTCTTATTATTCATTTGTTTATAGCTGGTTATGTACTTTTGTATATAATTAATCTTTTAATTTATCTAATAAAGATATTTTTTTGTGTACAGATCTTCTGAAATATATACGGGTATGATATATATTGTTTGTGAAGAAATTTTCTTTTAAGATACTTTATTTGAGACTAGCGACTCATCCTTGCTTCGCTCGGGTTCGTCCCTAGATTGGTTCCCTATACAAACTTTCATCCCCATTTTCATCCAATTAAGGGATGATTTCCGGCATAAAAATTATCTTATGTCCTCTCCAAGGTCTCGAACTGAATTCTTACAAAATTTTATCTAAATCGGTTCAGTAGATCAGAGATTACACCCTATAACCTCATAAAGTCACAAACTTTACCTGTTTATAATATTAGTCTTTATAATATTAGTATAGATGAGTTTTTTTTTTATTATTTTTTAATTTTTATTTAAACTTAGTAAATTTCTATTTTTTTTTTTTTTAAATATTAGATATAACCAAAGTTACCTAACCATGATGTTTTTATTATATCATAATATATAACTTGTTATCAAAACAATTTAAACAACATTTTTGACGTTTATTATAATTATTTACAACTTGTTGTTCTCCAAAGTTATACTTAGATATAAATATTATGAGCAAACTTTTCAAGGTAGCAAAGATAGTAGAAGCAACCCCACTTTATTGCGAAAAACTATTAGGAGCTGAACCACTCACAATTTACTTGTTTTAGGGCTAAGTTTTTAATCTATACGTACTCATAATAAAATTGTAACTTAGCCGAATCTGTACATTAAATATTTTTTAGAAAATCTTGTTAAAATAAACATTATTATCGACACAGAGGCCGAATCTATAGTTTTTAGAATTTTTGTCTGTCTGTCTGTCTGTTATCACATGACAGAAAACTCCTGGAGCCTGGAGCTGGTGGATAGCTGGTTATCCAGGTCAACATATAGGATACTTTTTACTGCGGGAAAATATCTCTCTATCTAAAAAATCTCTGAAAAATCAATACTAAACGTTAAGCAGGTACATAAGATTAAACATCTATTCAGTTGTAGTATATATTTGATAGCTGTACGTTATAAGTAAGAATGTGAGTAAGATTACCTATGGGTATTAGGTACCTCCATAAAAATCTTTTAAAACTTTTTCCTGTCTTTGCTTTTATAATAATAACTTGATCGTTAAAATTACTTAACGCATTTCAACTCAAATTATAATTTATTAAAAAAACTTAAGTAGTAGTGTTAGAGTAAAACAATTAACAAACAACACGTCAAGTTACATTTTTAGCACATACATATTTATAGATGGGTTATTTTATTGCTACTATATATGTTTATATACTCGATAATATTGTTTGTATTCCTATTAAAATGTATGAATAAAATTTTATTTGTCAGTCAATTTTAAACAACATATTTTAGAGAGCTCTATTTTATAACGGCCTTCAATAGCCACAGGTATATGCAAATATTAAATTTTTAATATATAATATTAATATTTTTACGTTGACAAGTTACCAGGTATAATTGCGATTAAAATCTGATCATACACCGTGAAGGGCGTACCACAAAAATACACAAAATCTTATTAAAGATATTTCAATTTTAATAATTATATAGTATTTTCTGACTTAAATACATCATCTTTTAAATAATATATGTTTAATTACCAACACAAGGTTTCTAAATCTTAAGAGCGCTTAGTTTAGAATAAAAGTGATAATATTCTAAGTAAGGTTAAGTTTTGAGTTTAGAGGAAAATTAACTTTATTTATTCACTAATTTTCACTCCGACTCCGCATGTACTATATTATAAGTAATAATATGAAATTTGAATTAAAAAAAACAGTACCTACGTCGATAGATTAAGACCTTTTTTTTTAATGTTGGGAAATGCATTTACGCATACCACCTGTAGACATACAGGTTATGTGGGACTCACCGGCTAGAAAAGCCAGTACTACCCACTAAAACCCAACAAAACCTCCCCCGTCTTAATTGGGTGTCGCAGGAGCGCTTACGCACTCAACTAAGATGCCCCGACGGCAGGTCTGCCAAAGCAGACCACAACAACCATGGGGTTGCTCCACAGCTTACTCTGCTATCCGAGAAGTAGCAGGAGCGGGTAGCTCCTGGTACAAGGCACACCGCCCACCGAAGTGGACCACCTCACTGTGCGCTTCTTGGCTTCACGCCCAGCAAAACTGCCGGACGGTACTAAGCTCCCCCCTCCCCCCCCTCTCCCCCTCCCTCTCCCCCCCCCCCCCCCTCACCACTACCATCACCACGACAAGGTGAACCACGTTGGGGGGGATAGATTATGACCTAGACAACAACAAAATTAACTTATTAGTAACTAACTACTACACTAAACTAATTAACAGACTGGTTAATTTATTGGGACAGTAGATTCAAAGCTTACTTCGATTCCAAAGTATTAAGTAACAAAAATACTAAACAAAGTAGGGTACGGTTTTCTAAAGTAAAGAAAGTGTTTGTGTTCGTTTTTTTTTCAGTAAAACTAAACTAAAAGTAACTAAAAGTAAAACTTTTTCATAAAGTGTGAGTCCGATCTATAAATCATCTCAGTGCTTATGCCAAGCGACCATTTTACCGAAAGAGTTTTTAAAAGAGTTTTTAATACAACATTATTGACTTTTAAATGTCAATTCTATCGCTATAAATCATATATTTTACTTTTAAAAAGCCGAAAAGATGTATTTTATCTAGAAATGTATACAAATCTTAGAAATAAAGTTTTTTTTTTTTAAATAGAGGAAAACCTCTCCACTGTAGAGTACGAGTATTGCTAGTTTGAACAAATAAGCATTAAGGCGACGAAATCTAGCCCTTATACTAACTTATTTAGTTATGAATGTTTTTCAAAGGGTTTAGTTTTTAGGGATTTACAGTACAATCTATTTAAAGTGTATCTTTTAAAAAAATATTGTATCTTTTTTACATCAAAATAATAAAATCCAGAGAACGCGCAGAAGGTAGTTTGAATTAAAATTTACTTATTTATCAAACAACTATACCATAACTATGTGTTAAGTTATAACACTGCGTCAGAAATGGTTGTATACAAGAGCCAAGGTCAAAGATATTACATATAATATAAACTGTGGTCAAGCTACGAAAAGATTTTGATAACCAAAATAATTACAAATAGAACCGGTTTTGATGTGGTTTCATGCAAATTGTAATTAATGCTAACACAAAACTCGTTCTAAGATTATTCTGTTTCAATTAATATTCATTTTAAATTGATTTATGGCGAATTGGCAACCATAGACAAATTATATTTTTCTAAATATGTTTTTTTTTAATTAATTATTATGTATGAAACATTTTCGTTTATACGTTATTTCTAGAATATGCTATTTTGTGGTCTATCTAAATTCTAAAAATATCGGGAAATAAATTTATAGAGTTATCGTAAAAGTTATGTTTTTTTGCATGTATCTCTCTCTATGCTTTTCAAAGGGTTTAGTTTTTAGGTATTTACAGAACAATTTATTCAAAGTGTATCTTTTAAAAAATGATGTATCTTTTTTACAACAATTTACATAGCAAATTGTCAAAAATCATCTTTTAATTAAAAAAAAACTTTATTGACAGGAAAAAATATCGTTAGACCAATCGTATAAATTAATCTAATATTCCTTAGTAACAAAAAACACCACATATTTGATTTGTTATACTCGTAATTAAAATAACTACCTGATTACACAAATTGACTTTTTGTTTAAAATAAAAAAAAAAATAAACAAATCTTTTTCATTAAGTACCGCGGTCGTAAAAACAACAATTGTGTCGATCGGAACGCTTCTTAACGCCATCTTGTTTTTTATTATACTAAAAAACGTTCTTTTTTTTTAGATTTTTTCATCATAAAATACTGGGTCACTATGTCTCTATTCGTCCTTTAATATTTATTTGTTAAAACAAGGATCTGCCTGCGAGTTTACTTATTTGAAGTGGAATATTTTATTACATTAGCTTTAACCTCTTTCTTCACTCAAGTGAATCCATTAAAAGTATGAGGAAGTGGAAAAAGGATATAGTCATTTTCCGTCTTCTTTTACTATTTTACAGTATTATTATTATTATTATTTTTTTGATAATATTTTTTTTTGTTTTCTTCTTTAAATTAGATATTTAAAAGATGCAAAATGCCACTCACTGATTAATCACGAAATCTCAGAAGCATATAGTTTCCTCATAGAGGGAGATATCAGCTAAGAAGAGTTTTTTGAAAATTCAACCCTCTAAAAGGGTAAAAAATGGTTTGGAAGTTTGTATGAAAATCCGCTGCTTTTAATGTTACAATGGCCAAAACTAGAATCTTGCTGATTAAAAATGACGACTATTCTATTTGAATGTTTTGGGGATGAAAAATGGGGGATGATATGTAATTGGAGATTACGTTACTTAAGCGGACTTCACATGTCTTTTGAAAACTTGCTAAGTTCTCTCAGACAATGCAGGTTTCCTCACGATGTTTTCCTTAACCGTAAGCATATTATTCATTATACATACATAAAATACGAGAGCGAAGCCACGAAATATAGCTAAAATCACATAAATGTACAGACATTTTTTATATATATGTATCTACTTAAAGACACACGTGACCAATTTTATTTTAAGTCAGATTTGTCACTTCTGAGTCACAGTTAACGCGATAGTAGCTTTTTACAACTAATATTTATGCAAACAATTTGTCCCTTTTTAGTTTTATCGTTTGTTTACATTTTTTCATATCGCGATTCGTCATTATTATTAAAATAAGGCTCATTATGGATATTTTAGCGATCGATTAACTGTCAGGAGATCATTTATGTGTTTAAATTAAGAGATTTTTTTTCAAATAACCTTTAGAAATTCATTCGTTTTGTTTACGATTTTAACGTTTTTAGCTATACTCGTAGCTAATTTTATTCGTTTCATTTAATGTGTATCATGGAGCGACCAGAAATAAATCTAATTACCATTTTATAGCAAATTAGCATTTTCGGTTCTTTTTTATGGTCTGGGTTTAATGTCTGTCTGTCGAAATAATAGTTTGACGCCTCTTATCTTAATTATGAAGTAAAAACTATAATGACTCGTTGTTTCGAACTACGTGTGCGATATTTCTACCCCTTCAAACGTGTATTTTTTAGGAATATTTCTTTAAGTTTGCTGGAAATTTTTATTTATTATTTTATTTTCTCTCAATTTATTGGATATTGAGACAGTGGTAGCCTAGTAACACGCTCGCTTGGGGAACCGAGTGAAGCGGGTCCAAATCCCGAATCTCGCACCTCTGATATTTTCATGTGCGAATAATTTCTAACATAATTACCACTTGCCTTACGGTGAAGGAAAACATCATGAGGAAACCTGCATGTCTGAGAGAACCTAGCAAGTTTTCGAAAGACATGTGTAGTCCGCCAACCCGCACTTGGCCAGCGTGGTGGATTTTGGCCTGATCCCCCTCGTAATGAAGGAAGGCCCGTGCCCAGCCGTGGGACGTTGAAAAAAAAGGCGGAATTCTACTTTTACTATTGGAAATTGATACAGGATTAAGACACTATTTTAAACCAATCTAAGATAATAAATCAATTTAAGTAATCTTGTCTTCATTATTGCCCATTCACTTTATATTTTAAGAATTAAGAACCGTGATTTGTTGAATTTACGAGAATCGAAAATTAGATGATTTATCATTTTGACGAAAAAATCTATATACATATATAAAACAAAGTCGTCTTAGTTACACCATTTATAACTCAAGAAGGGCTGAACAGATTTCTATTATCTTTGTTTTATAGGATTTGTCTCCGCCCCAAATAGCAGAATAACTGTAAAAAAATCGGAAAAATTCACTGGAAAAAAAATAAAAATTTACATGGCTAACGCTAGCTATTTACTTATATCTTTTCAAAATGTACCTAAGAACGAACCCGAGCGGAGCCAGGGCGAGTCGTTAGTATATATTTAAAAAAAGATTAACGACAAATTACCATAAAAATTAACTAATGCTTGTAACAACCTTGACTTTGTCTCTATGACGTAACCTTGCGAAGCAGTTACCAGCGTCTAATGTTACTGCTACGTGGGTACTTACTAGCAAGATGAATTTTACTTTAAATAAAATGCTTAGGCTTATCTCTACTTGTCTCTCCTAAGTGAAGAAAGTTTATTTTCAATGATATTTTTCTATATAAAACTTATAAATGCAGTTGGAAATGCTTCAATATTTTTTTTTTATATTTGAAACTCAGGATTTTGAGCTGTTTGAGGCCCGCCATTTTTGACACTACTGACACTACACTGATTTCACAACCTATGTCCGTTTCATCGTTTTATATCATTTCTAAGCACCTATAAAGATACTAAAATAAAGCTTAAGAAAAGGACTGCAACAAAATACGTGTTTTCTTCACATATACTACAAAAACCACGATACGTATTAAATATTAATTATATCAATAATACAAATATGTTAACATAATATAATAATTATGAATTTTAGGCGCATATTTTGCTTGTCTCTTTAAAAAAAATTTTTTAAGAAAATAATTGTAAGTAGGTAAACATATAACATACAGTCGATGAAGATTTGTAAAAAAGGTTTAACTAAACAGAATCGACATGTTCGACTCAGTTTGTAGTTCCAGCGGTCGCGGGTTCGAGTCCCGCCAGGAGTATTCATTTGTGTAATGAGTACGAATGTTTGTACTCTAGTCATGGGTGTTTATATTTATATCATATATGTATTTAAAGTTACATATGTGAAGTGTATCAACTACCTGGTATCCATAACACAAGCCTCGTAGCTTACCATGAAACTAGATGGTGCTATGTGTTAATGTCCCAACATATTTATTATTATTCATCCTTTTTGGTTGTTATTATACAATAAACATTTCCAAGGACTAATTTTACAAGAAATATTTTTGTATACAAGTTTGTACACGTTATAATTTTATTCAATCTATACAGATAAATAAAATAGAAGTGTCTGTTTGTAATGTCAAAATAACAGCTTTATACTAAATGCGGAATTATATACGGTACTTATAAGAAAAACACAATTTTTAAAATTTTGTCTGTCTGTCTGTTTGTTCCGGCTAATCTCTGAAACGGCTGGACCAATTTTAACGGGACTTTCACTGGCAGATAGCTGATATTATAAGGAGTAACTTAGTCTACTTTTATTTTTAAAAAAGAATTAGAGTTTCGTTCAAAAAAATTAAAACGTATCTAAAGTCGAACACGAGCGAAGCGAGCGTGAGTCGCTAGTGTTAAAATATAATGATGTAACAAAAACGAATTTGAATATTCGTATTCGCCGAATATACACTGTAGTCACCGTATTCGTATTCGTAAAAGTTCGTTGCATCACTACATAAAAACTTTTTGTCAATAAAAATATATGGTGACTTAGATTTAAGCAAGAAAATGCACTAATAAAATTATTGAAGCTATAAAGTATTTCTAACACATTAATATGGACTTGGGAGTGATGTGAATATGAATCAATGTTTTTGTCGGTTCAATCAAAGTGATTGACGTGTAGGCATTAGTCGTAATACGCGTCTACTTGCTGTGGCCATGATAACTAATTGTGAGGACCGGTCCTTTGAAATAATTAAAATTAACTTTTTTTTTTAAAAAAAAAGATGTTCTAAATATTTTTTTTAGAGCTAGAACAAGTATTGGTAATTTAAATATAAGTTATTTTACAGCATTTTTTTTGTGTCCATTAAATACCTATATTAAGTACTTAAATAAATACATAAATATAATTTTAATTTGACACTGGCCTAAAGAATGTGTACAAAATATAATTAACGTGATATTAGCATCTCATTTTTTTTTGAAAATTTTATTTAATACTAGCGACTCACCCTCGCTTCTCTCGGGTTCGTCCCTAGGTTGATTCCCCATACAAAATTTCATCCCCATTTTCACCCCCTTAAATGATTACTTCCGGAATAAAAAGTATCCTATATCCTTCCTAGGATCTCAAACTATCTTCTTACCAAATTTCATCTAAATCAGTTCAGTAGATCCAGAGATTACCTTCTACAGCCTCACAAAGTTACAAACTTTACCTATTTATATTTCCTATGTCCTGCTACAGACCTTATGATCAGAAAATTAAAAAAAAAGCTAGATCTTGACGACAACGTCACTAACCGGATCCAACTAGAGGCTAGAACTATCCCGATTACTCCACAAATACACAAAACAACATCAAAATAGGTCAAGAAAACTTTGTTATAAATGATTGAATATGGAATAGGTTTCAACTTAAACATCCTCCAAAATTCCTATCCCCATAATTAATCCACTAAAATTATATATGGATATCGAGGAAAATCCATCAAAACAACAAGTTAATGGTCCCCTCATTAACAGGTTTTGGGATAAGCGCAGATCTGACCTCACGAAGCTGTACCTGTAAACACTAAATAATGCTCCGACGTCAAGTGTCTGTCATCATCAGTTTCAATTTACACCGCAGTTTGTTTATGAGGTGAAGCAAATAGTAATAAGAAAAATTTTAACCGACTGCGTAAAATAAATAACATTTTACGTTATAATGAAAACTTTTACTCGCCCTCTATTATTTTAGTAGATATCATAATTAAATATGATTAGTGTGTATCAATAATCATTATTGATAATTAATTTGAGGTAAACATTAATGAATAGTGTATAAAATATATATGTATAAAAAATTAACTGTTTCCAATTTTTTTTTCATTAATTTGAACATTAAAGAAGAGGAAAAGGTGCTAAAACTATTTAGTCTTTGCCTGTTTATATATAAATTTAATGTAACATTCACAATGATGACAAAATAAATGGCACTTTATATATGAAGTCTTAAACGTACCGAAAAAAAACTCATAAGTAGGTACCCAATATATACTTTTAAATGTCTTATTATATTGCATACTAGCGACTCACTCTTGCTTCGCTCGGGTTCTACTCTAGCGAAACCCTAATTCTTTTACTTAAATAAAAATAGCCTAAGTTACTCCTTATAATATCAGCTATCTACCAGTGAAAGTCCCGTTAAAATTGGTTCAGCCGTTTCGGAGATTCGGAGAGAGAGAGAGACAGACAGACAAAAATTTTAGTGTTTTTCTTATAAGTATCGTATATATTTACATATGCATTTAGTATTAAGATGTTATTTTGATATTACACACAGACACTTCAATTTTATTTATCTGTATAGATGTACTTAGCCAAATCGGTACAGAAATTCTCAAGTGATGTGCTTAACACCGATCAGTGTTTTTATATAAAGATTAGCACAGCATACATTAGCATAGCACGGTGTAATAGACGGTCTTAAGAGTTGAAAGCATAGCTAGGTGTTCGAAAAGTTTAACCGCAAGACCTATAATTTAGTATTCGATGGGTTTAGTTAAGCTCATTTGTAATTACGAGATCAATAATTAAATAGCAATTTACTCTAATAATAATATATATTATGTAGGTTTCTACTAGATTCCCACAACTTATATTTAAAAAGCTTTCAAATGACCTAATTTCCAAAAGCTTATACATTTTGTCATTAATTTCAATACTTTGATATCTTTATTTTTATGATCAATGATTTTATTACATTTATATACATACATATTAAGAGAAATTTATTTACTGTACCGCTACATGAATCTCAATGAAATTTGGTACAAATTAGCGTTTCGAGGCGTATCTCATTTCTGAGAAATCTATACTAACCGTTAAAACGTACCAAGAGACGAACCCGAACGGAGCGAGGGTAAGTCGTTAGCATATAATAAAATAAAGAAATTAGAAGAAGTAAGGAGGTAGAATTATATAATAAGTATAAAAATATAGTGTGTGCTTGCGAACGTCTTAGTGTTGACCATGACCACGACTGAACCATGTGCGGGGACTCTATAAATGGCGGTGGTCTGAGTATAGTTTAAACCTTTTTTAGGACTAATAATATGGTGGGAAAAGTTTTATTCACGATATTAGCTGTAAGAAACCAACTCAGTTTTTATAATTCTTCAAGCGTTTTGTGTATTGTAGATAGGATATTCATGCAAATACAATAAGATTGTCAAATACATTTAATTTATTTCATAATACAAGTTAGATATTTTCATTTTTTCAATACTGAAATTTGCAAAAATGGGATTGTTAATCTTTGCATTGAAGAAAAATATGTCATTAAACAATTAAAGCGATCAAATAGTATATTTTTATGAAGAATAATAATTGTATGCCTATTGTTTTTTTTTTTCCTTTTGAGTTTTATCTTTCAAGTCCTAAACTTTATGGACTTCCAAAGATACTCAAACCCAACGCTCCGCTACGTCCAATTGTGAGTCAAATCGACACACATATTCAATTATAAAACTTATTAAAATTATAAAAAAGTTTTAAAATTAACAATTGTTCTAAGGTACTTTGGTGCCATTTTTCAATTTTTTTTCTTAATTTTGTTATTTTGTGGGTAGGCTATCTGTAACAACTATATATACCTTTGAGACATCTAAAAAGTCTCTCCCGTGACCATGATTGCTGTAAAGCATTAAAAAAATCAGGAACCAAAAATCAAAATAAATTCGCGAAAAAATCCGAAAAGATAGTTTTATTTAAGATATAAATAAGTTAAGACAAAACAGTTCAGTACCCTATCCTCCTCTTTTTGTCAACCAAATTCCCTATTTCTATTTTCCTCATATTTTCAATAATGATTATAATCGAATTTCAATCTCTAGGCGAGTACTAGTTATTATAAATATCAAAATTTATCAGTATGTGTTATTTTTTTACTTCTTCACACTGTAACGGCTGAACAGATTTGTGTGAAATTCAAAAAGAACGTAGGTCAATATTGACTTTACCGTCAAACAGGAGATAGCGAAATATAGCATCAACTACCAGAAAAGACTCTCAAATCACAAAAACAAGCTTGCCCTCAGACTCAGCAGAGAACAAGGACTTCAACATAAAAGATCAAAGAGACATATTGTTCCAACCCTACAAGATAGATTCATCTGGATGGAATGAGACACCTACCTGAGAAGTGTCTCACCAAGCTAAAAAGCCTAAACAGATACAAGTATCAGACAAACCAGTGGCTTATTGTTGTGTTTAACAGATTGCCGCGGTGCAGAAGAGTCCAAAAAAAAAAAAAGAAATATTGACTTACGAAGCCATACACGAAAATTAGTTAGCAATAAAGTGAAAGGAAAATGAATTAATAGAGCTCGAAACGTACGTCCTTCTAGTGTCCTCTTATTATTAATACGAGTAATATGTGAATCTTTTAGTAATTATAAGCATTGTTTAATTTATAAAATACATAGGAAAAATTCACAAGCATAACCCGTTCTATATGTATATTATAAGATATTTAAATTCAAAAATTTTAAAACAATAGAAGTCGTGTTAAGATCTCAAATATATTCATATACATTATACCTACCTACGTTACTTATGTTCATTTGCATTTGTTTGACCTTCCTCGTTGTTTATAATTGCAAAATAATTCAATGTTCAACGATAACTTTAAAAATAATGCTAATCATTCCATATCACTACTCCTTACAAGTTATATAACAATTCTACCTACGTCTACGGACGGACAAAATTAATAATCATTATTGAAAATTTGAGGAAAACTAGAATTTACTTATGTATATAAAAAGCTGTATTTTTTTTTATTGATAGCACTAAAGTTCATTAACACGTATGTAACAAAAAAAAGGTACTGAACAGTTTTGTTTTTGCCTATTTTTATATTTATATATAGATATATACATAAAATCTAGGTGTACCTAGGTATATATGTGTATTAAGCCCTTTTTAACGTCCCACTGCTGGGCAAGGGCCTCTCTCAATACGAGGATCAAGGCCACAGTCTAGCACGCTAGCCAAGTGCAGTTTGACGAACTTCACATGTCTGTCGAAAACTTGTTAGGTTCTCTCGGACATGCAGGTTTCCTCACGATGTTTCCCTTCATCTATAATCATGTTGGAAATGATTCGCACATACAAATATCAGTGCGATACTCGGGATTTGAACCCGCTTCACTCGGTTTCCCAAGCGAGTGCGTTACCATTGGGCTACCACTGCCTACTAAGTACATTCTACATATATAATAAGGAATATTTTTGATAAATAATCACTAAAGCATATCATAATTAATATATGTAATTATACGATATACTTAACCCACGCAGTATACTTAAATATATAACTACTAAATAATACAAAGAAAATTGTAAACAATCTAAAATTAAAAACTAGCGACTCACTCTCGCTTCTTTCGGGTTCGTCCCAAGGTTGTTCTCAGAACGAAATTAATTAATTAATTTGGTTTTAAATTTTTGTCGTGGAACCCTATTTTTTTTCTAAAATAAAAGTAGCCTAAGTTACTCCTTATTACATCAGCTATCTGCCAATGAAAGTCCTATCAAAATCCGTCCAGCCATTTCAGAGATTACCTGAGCAAACAAACGGACAGACAGACACAAAAATTGTAAAAAAAAATGTTTTGGTATATGTACCGTGTATACATCTATATGCATTTAGTAAAAAGCGGTTATTTTAATATTACAAACAGACACTTCAATTTTATTTATCTGTATACATAGATAAGTTACTCCACATCATAACATCTCAATATCTATTAAACGAGATCTTCTTGTATATAAAGTTTTTGCTTATATTGTAATCCATAATATAATATTTTTTTTTAAACTATTAAACCGAAATAATGTTTCTAAGTATTCTTCAAAATATCATTAGAATAACAATTAAGTAACAAAAACATGACTCTCTGCTTAAGCGCGGTCATTAGTATAATAATATTTTAAAAATAAAAATGCTAAATTATTAAAAAAACATAGTATATTTTTAATATGAATTATATTTTACCTGGTTGAAAAGAACGATTTAAATAATAAATAAATATGTTGGGATATTAACACACAGCACCATGTAGCTCCTTGGTAAGCTTGTATCGATAGTTCTATAGATATAATAAAACTGTAGAGTTCGAATGTCTGTACATAGAAAAAGAATGCTAAAAACCGAGTCAGGAGGATGTAAGAAAAGAAATAGAACAAATCCAGTTTTTTTTTTTGTTTCTCTGTCTGTTTGTCTGTTTGTACTGGCTAATCTCCAAAACTATTGAATCGATTTAAATGAAATTTTGCATGGTGGTACCTTATATCCCCGGTCAATATTTTTGATACTTTTTATCCCGGAAAATTAAAGAGTTCCTGTGGGAGTTAAAAAACTACAGTAACTTATACAGCTTAGTACACAACAACTTATGTACCTAATTTAGTAAAATTTGGCATGCTTATACCTTATATTTGTAGGTGAAACAATGTGTATTATAAAATTTATAAATCCCATTAATGTGACGGGTTCCCGCGGAATAGTAAAACATTACAAAAACAGTGTCTAGAAAAGCGTCTTTCATACTAAATCAATTGTATGTGACGGACGTCATTTTGACCTAAGGCAAAGGTTACTTTTTATCCCGGGAAAATTATGGTTCCCGTAGGATAGTTTTGTTTTAATTTTTCTAGAAGGCAACCCGAGCGAAGCGAGGGTGAGCAGCTAGTAAATAATAAGAAAGTCATATAGGATAGAATTTTAAAGTTAATTTAACGTTAACTTAATACATACTTTAAAAATAATTTTGAAGTAAATTTAAATTTTTATTTAGATACATAGATATATGAGCATTTAAAGTATTATATTACATAAAACTTCTCTTTTTTTTTTGCAGTTTTATATCTTTTTCGGATCCCAACATTTCAAATATTTTCCAGCAGACGTCGTCATGAGAGAGACAAACGTTTTTGGGGCCCCAAAGTTCGTAGTTATTATAGACGGTGTCAGTAGGTATAAAGTATAACATTCAAACTTCATATCGTACTAGTGTGTGTGGAGATATATAGAGTACTAGCGACTCATCCTTGCTTCGCTCGGGTTCGTCCCTACTTACGTTTTGATTTTTTATACATTTCTTAGAGATGAGACATTTTCCCGCAGTAAAAAGTATCATATATATTGACCCAGATAACTAGCTATCATTATACCAAATTTCATTAAAATCCCTCTAGTGGTTTTTACGTGATGCGGTCACAGACAGACGTACAGACAGACAGACAGACAAAAATTGTAAAAACTATAGATTCGGCCTCTGTATCGATAATAATGTCTATTTCAATAAGATTGTCCAAAAAATATTTAATGTACAAATTCGGCTTAGTTACAATTTTATTATATGTATAGAAGAGTGTAGTTCTTGTAACTCCGCCATTGCTTCTAGTACTTAACTACTTATTTGAAATTTAAACGCAGACCAAACTTTTTATCAACGTATTTACCGTATAAGCGAAACCGCGGACAAAAACTAGCTTCTTATATAATTTTAGAAATCTAAGTTTTATTTGATACAAATTATTTCTTATTCTTGCCATGACCATCGATAACTTGAAAATATTCGAACCATTAAATTATTCTAAAATTACAATACATAGGTAACGTAAATTAAATCGAATAAGTTAATTTAATTGACTTTATTGACATGCATTGCAAAATGTTGATTTAAATTTAACTACAGGAAATAACGTAATGCGATTAGAATTTTTGTCCCTAGTATATACATTTATTTAGAACAATGAGGACACTGTGCAAAAATAAAAAAAAATACACTTTAAAAATTATAATTACAAAGTTAAACGTAAATCTAAAAAAACGGTTTAAATATTAAGCGTTTGAGACATCTAACACTTTAATCTCTCCCATGACCATGATTGCTGTAAAGCATTCGAAACGTCGGGAACCAAAAATCAAAATAAATCCGCGAAAAAATCCGAAAAGTTAGTTTTATTTAAAGAATCTAAAAAAAACGTCTTAAAAATATATTTATAATGCTCAGGACATGCATCCTTCGCTTCTTCAAAAGCATAATTCACATAAGCATATTATCTACATCGCATCCCTAACTAGTCTTTTTGCAACTTATTTATAGTATTTTTTTTCCATATCCACCAAATCAATCAATCAATATAACAAAAAATCAAAATCAATATCAAATAAATAAAATTGGTGTGTCTGTTTGTAATATTAAAATAACCGCTTTTTACTAAATGCATATGGATGTATACACGGTACATATACTCTAATTATTATATTTAAGTGATGTATTTTGTGTTTACCTGTAAGTGGATTTGCATTTTAGATTTGTGTTTTTAATGTTGTTTCTTGTGTATTTGCGAAATGTAAAGTTATTGGTAAATCTAATAATGAGTGAAAAAAAAACATCCTAAAGAGTAACCGTAAACATATCAACATAGCACAATTAACATTACGAAATAGTTATGTACGTATTTTTTCAGTTTCCTCTCAATTTTCGTGTAGAAATGAAATTTCGTCCTTCGATGTCAATTCGTAGCGTTGATTTAAAAGGAACACATTTACTTACTATAACACTATATGGATAAGCCATTCTATAAAGAAATACTATTTAACCAATCTGAATATTTTCGACTTACTAAAAATCTCCAATTATAAATACATGTAACTACATATAAGATAAACATTGTATTGGTCAGAGTATTGAAGGCTATTTTTATTTATTTCTTTGAACACAATAGATTTATATTAAGTAACTAGCGACTCACTCGCTTCGCTTCGGGTTCGTCCCTAGACAAAAAAAAACTATCCCACGAGAACCGTACATTTTTCCGGGATGATATATAGCCTATAGCCTTCCTCAGGTAACGGGCTATCTAATGCAAAAAGAATTTTTCAAATCGGATCAGTAGTTCCTGAGATTAGCGCGTTCAACCAAACAAACAAACAAACAAACAATCAAACAAACTCTTCAGCTTTATAATATTAGTATAGATAAATAATTTAGATGTTTATGTACTTACGTTTGTATGTATGTATGTATATGTGTCACTTTAACATTGTTTAATCAAAATGTTAAACTTTGATTTTGAATGATGAATAATAAACTAAAATTAACTTAGAATTTAAATATATACTTCTACTTTTCTAATATATTCTGTTACGTTATTTTTAAATAGAATGAAAATAATTTTAAACGATATATTACAAGCGACGCCTTCTTGCTTCACTTGGGTTCATCCGTATACCGATGTCAGTTTCGAGCCTACTTACAAACTTGAAAAATTATGGGCTCCCATGCAAACTTTCATCCCCTATATTACGTCCTTTAAATTTTATTTTTTGCGACAAAACATAGTTTATGTCCTTCTCCTAAGTCTCTAACTCTGTATCAAAATTCATCCAAAATGGTTCAGCAGTTTAGGCGTGAAAACGTAACAAACAAAGAAACAGGCAAGCTGACAGTATTTTTCGCACTTATAACATTTGTTTGGGTGATCGATCATACGTCGCTCGAATAAGACTGGCCTTTCAAACGAATTAATTACAAATAGGCAAATGTATGAATATATGTATATACTAACTGTAAACAACATATTTACTCAATGAATTGATTTCATCGAAAAAAATAAAGTAATGTTATAATAGCCCGGTCATTTGGTAGTTTTACCTGGGAAGTTTTTCGGGAGTTTTGAAAATTGGTGACTTTATTTTCGATGTGCTCTTTGCGAATTTCAATTTGTCCCCTTGTAACTTTGTCGTATCACTTCGCTTCGCAATTTTTGATGGAACAGGTGTTAAGGGTTCATCGCCTTCAGTACCGATCGAAACGTCATAGGTAGGAATTTCTTCCACATCATCCAGGTTGGAATTATCAGCTTCGTTGCAATCCTCTTCCTTCTCGATTTCAACATACGTTTGCTCGAGAACAGTCTTTGTTTCTTCCTCTTCATCCCTATCTGGTGATGAGCGAAAGAGAATGCGCAAAATATTGTAATAATGTATTGTATGTGGGTTAGGCCTACTGGGATGGGATACTATGATAAAAAAAACTCAACGCTTACTCTACCTCAAAGTGATGTGGAAATGTGTTTTTTAGCCAAAACGCATGTTGAAATAAACTTTGCGGCGCTTGTACGTCAAAACTATTGATTTTACAAAAAAATGTTACGACATAAATTGTAGAAACTTTTATCTAGTTTAATTTTGTATTTAAATATTTTTATCGTAAAATGAGTCGGAAAGGAGATATTGTCAAAAAAGTGCCATTAGGCACCACTTTTCCTATATGGCAGCGCGCGCGGCAAAGATACGAGGTAGCAAATTGAATTTCAATGAGTGACAATTAAAATTCGGAAAGAGCACATCGAAATCTATAAAATCACCAATTTTCAAAACTCCCGAAAAACTTTCCAGTTATCCTTTTTTGAGCACCAAATGCTATGCTATTAACAAAACTGTCAGAATTTTGTCAATTGTCGAATTTTGCTAATGAAAATTATTTTTTTATAAATAATAAAGAAAACGTTGTATGCGAAATTTAATATGCAATGAACAAAACTTAAAATAATTCTAATAACATTTAAAAATATTATCCATACTGATATATTGAGCTAGTGTCTGGGCATCTATAGACAAGTGTTACGCAGATGTGCGCGTTGACACGCCAGCTCGCTTAATTATTTGCCATGGCTGGTTTACTACTGTTTATGATGAAAATTAAAAATATCCTATACTCTATCAATAACACATTCTATTTATATAACGTCTAGATTTCGATAGAATAACCTTCAAAAGTCAGATCTTTAAATTGTAATATTTACTCAACATAAAGGTACATAACTGTAAAAAAATTGTGAGCGATACTTTCCAGATAACCTTTGGCAATAAAAAAACAAGAAGGAAGTGGTGCTTATACCGATATTACTATATTATGATATATGTATTTATTAAATAATCTTTATTACATTCTTTGTATACTATATTATAGTATACCTACTTTAATAATCCTATTTTTAAGTACACGTATCCATCAAGTATCTCTTTTATCTCTGTAACATTATCTCTAAAAATCTTGCCGCTCTCAAAAAGAATATCATCGAAAAAATCGTTTAAAAAATCCCGACATTGCAACACCTGTTGCGCCTGCGCATCCGCAATACTTGCCAGCATGACGGACCATCTGTCCAAAATTCACATATACCATTAGCGCCTGCCTGTGATGTATACATATTATATATAATATAGATTACACCCGTATATTATCTATTAAGTAACTAACACATCTTAAATAACATTAAATTGCAAAATAAGACATTGAATTTTATTTATTTAATCTAATCTAGCTAAAACAAAATCGAAGTAATGGAAGCATGACATTTCTACTGATGTATGTATTAAAATCTATGTTCATTTGTCCTTATTTCACTCAGCAATAGAGTAATGGATAAGTGCGTTTTTTAGCCGACTTCAAAAAGGAAGAGATTATGAAATTCATTTTTTTTTATTTTCACATATATTTACAGGTACATCTATACTAATATTATAAAGTTGAAGAGTTTGTTTGTTTTGTTGAACGCACTAATCTCAGGAACTACTAATCCGATTTGAAAAATTCTTTTTGAATTAGATAGGCCGTTAACTGAGGAAGGCTATAGGCTATATACCATCCCGGGAGAAATGTGCGGTTTCCGTGGGATAGATTTGTTTATTGTCAACCGGAATCGAAGCGAGGGTGAATCGCTCGTAGGTAATAAATAAAAATAATGTCTGACTTACAAGTAAGCGTAAAATATATTCATAAAATTTTCCATATTATGTGTACATAAAATAAAAATATCACACAATTAGTTTGTTTAATATTCAAGATTGATTTTTAGGTTTTGTAAAAATTAATTATTTTTAGTTCAATAAAAGGTTAACATTTTTATCATGAAGTACAAACCAATTTTATATTAGGCAATTACCTTATTATACTTGTTTCGATATTTAGATTGGTGGCTTTACTTTTTTATTAGGTATGAATAATTATAATTACACACCGGTTACTTTTAATTAATTTAATTGTAGATTCATATGACAGATATAAATTATTTGAATACTAACAAATCGTCCTGACTATTTACGAGTGTTTTTAGTATATATTAGAGTTTTTATAGTAGCTGAAATTCGACTGTAATCAATAAACATTATAAAACTTTTTTTTTATTGATAATGATGAGACACTTAAGTTCGTCAATAGCGTAAACAAATCAACAAATAAAAAAATAAAAATAAAAAAAAAAGAAAATCGGTTGACAATTAGAGGAGTAAAGGTACTGAACTGTATTATCTTTGTCTATTTATAGATAGATATTATATAACGATTATAGATACTATATATTTAATAAAATATTACTCTATTGTGTTTGCAAAGATTTTTTTTTTGTTTTAAATGAATTAATAAAATGTGACAAAATGACACTACTATGTATCAAATATAGTACATATTAAAAAAAAATATGTGTAAATATGTATATAGGTAAATTAAAAAAAATATATAATGTTTAACTGAGATATAGCCATTCTATTTGCATTGTTTATTTAGCCAAGTGACCACTAGCTTTAATTTTTTTATATGTAGACTAGCACCCTGTCCTGGCTTTTGCTGTATTAATTTAATTTGACAATTTCAAATATCATCTTTATCGTTTACTTACGTATCATTATAGGAATCAAAAATCTGTCAAAATGTTAACTCCAGATCAAGGAGCTAGGCTTAGACTTTGTTAAGTCCGTCAAGACAAACAATTACATATATATATATATATATATATATATATATATATATATATATATATATATATATATATATATATATCGAACGATTTATTAAAGATCTTGTGCAATAAATTTTAAGTGTTCAAACAAATTCTACGAATTTATAAGTAATCATATCTTTTTTTTATAAAAATAATATACTAGAACTTTGTCTTAAATCCAGTATTAAAATACCTTCGAACCTTTTAATTCACCTACATATCTTTATAGTTTTGTGTTTTATTTTGCACTGTGTAGTGACAATAGGCTCACTAGAATTAGTGGGTTCGATTCCTGTATAGGTCTTGTATAACAATGTAGGTACTCGTAATTAAAAGGCAAGCTTTTAATCATGTGCATATGGTTTAATAAAACAAATCAAATGAGAACAAAGCTTGAAAAGTTACACCGCCAACCTCCTGTTTATTTTGTTATACTGTCATCCGGTTTTCACATACTTCACAAAGTTTTAAATCGATATGACAGAAATCTAGAATACTTGATTAACCTACATTTTGTATCTGTATGTCTGTCTGTGGCTTCGTAGCGTCCAAACGAGTGAACCGATTGTAATTTAGTTTGTTTTTGTTTGAAAGGTGACTTGATCGAGAATAATTCTTAGTTATAAATCAATAAAATTTAGCTGTAAGCATGCTGTCAGCTCTTTTTAACGGTAAAAAGATATTAGCAACTTCCACAGATCTAATCGATCCGAAACTTGGTATCCCGTTACTTCAATGACATTGTTGCGATATGGTGGTAACCTTGGCTTGATGCTGCAGAGTCACCTGGAATCTGCAAGGTACTAAAATACTGCACATATATCGTGTTTAGGCTCATTGAAATAGCCTAATAGGTTATTGTGTCGCGAGCGTCTTTTAAATTTTTAATTTAATATCATGTTCATAGTTATTTATAAGTGAATATTTTAAACGCGTTTTAAAAAAGCGGTTCTATAAACATATGTACATATGTATTTATTTACCACTATATGCTAGATATAACACATACTACATATTCATTTTATATTTTTTGTTATTATAATTTGTTTTTCATTTACTTTAAATGCTGTATCTATCTAAATACTAATAAGTAGACATTTATAGATTTTATGAGTTGACAATAACCTTTAGAACTACTGATCCTATTGTAAGTTAGTACTTTAAAAGAAAATTTTAGTTAAGTATTGCTGACCTAATACTTTTTTAGATTTACGCGAAAATTTGACATTTTAAATAAAATTATCTTCTTGGATTTTTTTCCGGATTTATTTTGATTTTTGGTTCCCGACGTTTCGATTGCTGTACAGCAATCATGGTCACAGGGGAGACTAAGGTTTTAGACGTCTCAAAATAAACCCGCGATTAAATCCGAAAAAATAGTTTCATATAAAATATTGCTAACCTATAAGTAAAGTGTAAATATATAAACTAAAAATGGTATCATGGAAAAAAAACAATGCTAAAAACCTCACAGCTTTATGGAATATTATATTACAAAACAAATTATAACGTAAAAAATTAATAAATAACATTGTTTCCACAAAGTAAAAAAAAAAGTATAATCTGTAAACAACTGTACTGCTCTAACCTTCGTTTCTACAAAAAATGCACCAAAATCATTTAAATATGATTGAATGTTATGGTTTCCTAACAGACCGATGCTAAAAATTATAATTTTCACCAAAATGTATTAAGATTATTTTTTATTTAAAAAAAATGTTATAGTAAAATATAAATAAGAAAATTTTGTCGATATCAGAATATAGAAGAAAATAGTTACAAAAATCTGACCTTAGCATAATTTCTCCAGTCTTGACCACAGGCCGACCCCAGTTATGTAACGAGTCAATCGAAACAAAAAAATAACAATGAAACATTCCAAAGGGCAAAAACTTTAACGGGTTCTATAGTAAACGGACTCATCCAAAATCTTTTTCACGAAACGGGAGCAAAAAGAGCCAACAAAAAGGCTACAATAACCTTTTGCAAATTTAAACTCCTCGGCTTTTTCTTCGCACGTGTTTGAATTTTAAATTTGTTTTTGCTTCCAATCGTTTTTATTAATATGCCGTTGGGTTAGGTCGCGGCGGGGTCGTTTACATCATCCAATTGTTTTGTATATGTCAAAATTATATATACATACATATATATATATATATATATATATATATATATATATATATATATATATATAATACTGTTCTATTTTGAAAGTTTTTCTGCTGACGCCTGAAATGAACGAGTTTATCAACTTTACTATAAACATGTTACTTAAATACATAATATGTAACTTCACGTTTTTTTTTACATAGTAAACGGGGTCTTTTTTACTAGTTTGGAATAATGAGAACAAATGTACTTATTGAGTACAAATATGGGAATCGAATCTGATACCTATTAAGTAGTGCAATCATATCAAATGAAATGAACGTTTTAAATAAAACTATCTTCTCAGATTTTTTCGTGGATTTATTTTGATTTTTGGTTCCCAACGCTTCGAATGCTTTACAGCAATCATGGTCATGGGAGAGACTAAGATTTTTCCCGTCTCACGAGAGGAAACCTGCATGTCTGAGAGTATCTACCAAGTTTTCGAAAGACATGTTTAATCCGCCAACCCACACTTGGCCAGCGTGGTGGACTATAGCCTGATCCCCCTCGTATTGTAGGGAAGCCCGTACCTTGCAGTGGGACGCGGACGTTAAAAAGGGCTGATTGCTATACTACTCATTCCGGCTTTATATTTTTTATATCCCAATACACCTTGCACATAAAATTTTCAAAAAAACATTTTATGACACCTGAGGATTTAATCTTTATATTTTTTTAATTTACTCTTAAATTCTTTTTTTTGCTAATTTCTAATCAAATCTAATACTGTTTGATTCATAACGAAAACTCAACTTATAATGAAATATTTAGTCATTTACATAACATTTGCAGTATTATATAGTATCGGTGTGGTCATTGTACTCGTATTAGTAAAAGGAGGACCAAGACGTTTTTATCTTTATACGAATTCTTCTGAATTGTTCCGAGTTACTTTTGTTAAGGGTTTATAAGGATTCATTATTTTAGAGAAATACTTAATTTATGAGTTAAGTCACGGAAAAAATCTTTTGTGCTAAAATATTATATATATTTTATAATTTATATTTATAATAATATTTTTTGTGTCAGTAGCTGTAATTACATAAACATATTTTATAATACTATACCTACTAAAACTATCCTTTTTTCGTCTCTCCCGTGACCATGATTACTTTAAAGTTTAAAGCATTCGAAACGTCCTGTAGCAAGAATCAAAATAAATCTGCAAAAAAATCCGAAAAGTTAGTTTTATTTAAAACATATTTTATTTTGCTAGCTAGACATTACTGTACGAAATAAACTTGTCTTAACAGATTGGCTTGATAACTTTTAATTTTAATATACTTTATTTATCACATTTTTCATATATTCCTTTACCAAATAACTTGCAAGAAGAAAATAACTGGCTAAAATATAAAATGTTACAAAACTACTCAAAAATCAAACGTGAAACTACATCACCATGCAATTACAGAATCTCGCAAGTCCTTAAAGGTATAAATCTCAATCTTTGTGTGGGTTTTTAAGATAGTGTGAGTTAATGCGCGTACGCATGCGGTTTAAATGTTGCATAGAATTCTCACCCCCGCTTGTTTAGAGGGTTGAAATAGATTTGGTACTTGACAGGAAATTATTGTTGTTAACTATATTAATATAATATTATAAAGAGGCAGAGTTTGTTTGTTTGAACGCGCTAATCAGAGGAACTACTAACCCTATTTGAAAAATTCTTTGTGCATTAGATAGCCCGTTTATAGAGAAAGGCTATAGGCTATATATCATATAATATATAGGCTATCTATTCCATACTAACCGTTAAAACGTACCTAGAGATGAATAAAAGCCAAGAGTGGGTGAGTCGCTAGTAATTTTTATGTATATAAAAATGATTAGAAATTTGTTAGTTTATGGAAATAGATATGTATAATAAGCTTACAAATTCAATAATTTCTATATACATATATCGTACTTTATTTGATAAAAAATGTTTTCTTCCACTTCTACCTAACGTATTCGTACAGTTAAATCAATATCCGTTCATATACGAATATGGTTCTTTTACGAAAAACAATCATAGTACCAAAAAAATCTGTATAAATATTATAAATGTGAAAGTTTGTGAGTATGGATGTTTGTTACTCTTTCACGCCAGAACGGCTGAACAGATCTTGATAAAATATGGCACAGAGATATAGATAGGCTTGTTTTTGTTTTCCTAGAGGCGAACCCGAGCAAAGCGAAGGTAAGCCCCGCTAGTATATTTATGTTTCTATAACATCTAGTATTAAAGTTATTTGATCCTGCTATAGATAAATATAAAATCGTAGGCGTACACAGAGGGTGGGTCGCATAAAAGAACCTTTTTTTCAACAACTAACAAAAGATTTTTTCTACCTGAGAAGCGAAAATCTACCTGACGTTGTGCTCGCGCGCAGATTCTAACATATTTTAAATTAGAAGGAAAAAATACGCTATTCTAGTACGAAGGGGGGCTTTTTGCTATGTTTTTTAATGCAACTTCACTTGCTTTTCACGTAAGGTGGTTTTTGGAATGCTTACAATTTTTTCTTCTATATTTTGACCGGTGGAAATGGTGATAATTGTGTGTACTTTTTGTTGTATCACGCAATTTATTGCTTCACAGACATACTATATTGAAAAACAGATATAATTCTTCATAAGTTACTTATTAAACTTTCGATATATATGTATGGAAAGATTTTGACTTTTAAATTACATTATTAGTCAATTGTTTTTAAATACTTTTCCAACGTTAAAATTCTACGTTCTAAACATGGCTTTTAACTCTATTTATTTATCATACATACATGAATTTACAACAACTAAAATGAATCGTTAATAAGAATCTATAATATAAATAAGCAAAACAAAACAATTAGTACGCTATTATTGGCTAACTAACTTTGTAATCAAATCTTACAATTCGATTAAGCCCGCTTTCAACTGTCGCATTGATTTAAACATTCGTGTTTGAAATCCAAATACCGGTGGTAATTATACGTACCTAAGTACTAGCGACTCACAATTGCTCCGCTCGGGTTCGTCTCTAGTTACGTTTTAGCGTTTACTCGATTTCTCAGAGATGAGATATTTTCCAGCAGTAAAAAGTATCCTATATGTTGACCCGGATAACCAGCTATCATCATATCAAATTTCATCAAAATCTGTCCAGTGGTTTTCTCGTGATGCGGTAAAAGACAAACAGACAGACAGACAGACAGACAAAAATTCTAAAAACTATAGATTCGGCCTCTGTATCGATAACAATGTTTATTTCAATAAGATTTTCCAAAAAACATTTAATGTACAGATTTGGCTTGGCCCCTCGGTGGGCAGCCACCCAGTTTGTTTCTTCGCTTCGCGCCCGGCTAGATTGCCGGACGCTAATAAACCCCCACCCCACCACAAGTTAAACGCACATTGGGGGGACAGTTAGTTCACTAAGCTAATGCTATTTTTTTTATTTTACACAAATATATATTTGTATAATCAATATACGTATAAATTTCTTTGAGAATAACAATTCGCGTAAAGAGATTTAATATGCAAGTACATGATCATTAAATTTAATGTGTATTTTTATATTAAATAATTATTTCTAGTTGCTTATTGAAGTTGTTATCTAAAGCTAAGTATCTCTGGATATACATTTTCGTACGTCTTTGTACAAGATTCATTACGTAAGTGAATTTTAATACTGAAATTATATCTAATATGAGATCTTGATGACCTTCAAAGAGCTTGACCATTGATTCACTTATTATTGCTTGTACCGAACTAGTTACTACCCAAGTTATAATCTACTTTGCTATAATAAAAAGAAAGATTTGTATGTTTGTATGTTTGTAACCAATAAACTCAAAAACTACTGGACCGATTTAGATGAAATTTGGTAAGAAGATAGTTTAAGACCCTAGGAAGGACAAAGGATATTTTTTATTTCGGAAATAATTCTTTAAGGGGGTGATAATAGGGATGAAAGTTTGTACGCGGTATAGTAAAATATATAAATTTAGATATAGGTACCGTAATAAGTGGTAGCCCCTTAAGTAGTTCATTCTAAAATTTATTTCACTAATAAAAAAAAACTACTTTATCCATACAGTAATAGTCGTTTCTATCAAATGGTTTCTATCTAGCTTCAGTATATGTCTAGAAAATGAAAAGAAGTTAAGGAGATTTCGTACATAGTTAGAATTTAAGTGAAGTAAGAGCGATTCGGTTGTCATATCTATACTAATATTATAAAAAGACAGAGTTTGTTTGTTTGTTCGAACGTGCTAATCCCAGGAACTGCTAATCCGATTTGAAAAATTGTTTTTACATTAGATAGCCCGTATATTGATGAAGGCTATAGGCTATATATCATCGTGCTACTACTTAAGAGAGTGGAGCAATAATACAATATATAGTCCATTTATTCCATACTAACAATTAAAACGTACTGCTAATATGAATTAAAAGTGATTAGGTAAGCGTTATAAATATGATTTTATATAAAGTTTAATAATAGGATATGCTTTTAAAGTAAAATATAAAGCACTAGTGGGCCACCCACGCTTCGCTCGCGTACGCCTCTAAGCGCTATTTCAGGCTGAAACTTATTATTACTGATATTATATATAGGCTATGTTACTTTTAAATAATATAAATTTTAATGGTTAAAGATATATTCATCTTTGTACCGTAGTTTTAGGATTAATTGATTACAAACAAACAAACAAATCTTTTGTCTTTATATTATACGTCCTCAAAACTTAGTTATTTAATTTAAGCCTTACATTATAATATGTTTTTAGTAGTTCTAATGTAAAAACTATTATATTTATATTTTTAAATATTAAACTGACCCTATAAAAGTTTTATTACGTTTTTTAATTAATTAATTTGAGTTTATAACGTATAAGTATGAATTCAAATTATTATACATATTTTTTTATACGCTTTGGTATACAATATGAATATATTATAAAATTCACACCTATTTCCTTATGAGATAAGCAAAGAATTCAACAATAACCCCTACGGAGTTACTTGCAATTTTTCCATCGAATATATTAATTTTGTTAGCTTTGAATATAGTAGAAGTAGAATATTATGATTTTGTTAACTTTGTATATAACAATAAACATTAGGTATCGGAATTGGGCAATGACCATGAGTTTTATTATAAAAACTAGTTAGTAGTGCGAGCACTTCACAATTCATTATATAATGTGGTTGTAATTTGTAGTGACGTTGAACTACTCTATAGAACAAATACTCATACGTTAAAGAATATATAAATAAATCTATCTATACATAATATACTAAATTCTAACTAAGTAGAATATGTACATTAAATATTTTTTTGGAAAATCTTATTAAAATAGTAATTATTATCGATACAGAGGCCGAATCTATAGTTATTAGAATTTTTGTCTATCTGTCTGTCTGTAACCGCATAACGAAAAACTTACTGGAAGGATTTTGATGAAATTTGGTATTATGATAGCTGGTTATCCGGGTCAACATATAGGATAGTTTTTACTGCGGGAAAATATCTCATCTCTGAGAAATCTATACTAAACGTTAAAACGTAAGCAAAGACGAACACGAACGGAGCGAGGGTGAGTCGCTAGTGATAATAATATACCTAGAAGTAAAGAATCGCAAATCTTCTACAGTTTTTTAATGACTGCTTTGAAATTTTGACACACGTAAGTGTTGTTAAGTATAGGCTCTTATGTTATCCACTTTAACTCAGCACAATATTTTTAAACTTTACAATGAATTCAAGTAACAAGAAATTAAATTAAAAATTTAAAAAGACACCCGAACCTGGACACTGTTTGAACCTATACAATGAGGCCATTTCAATGAGCCTAAACACGATAACTCTGCAGTATTTAGTATAGAGTTAAGTATCTTGCAGATTCCAGGTGAACCTGCAGCATTAAACGAAGGTTACTATATCATTTCCATGTCATGGAAGTAACGGAATACCAAGTTTCGAATCAATTAGATCTGTGAAAGTTCCTCATATCCTTTTACCGTCTAGAAAAGAGCTGATGGCCTGCTAACAGATAAACGGATTTTCTTGATTTACAATTGACAATACTCTCGATCGAGTCACCTTTCAAACAAAATTAACTAAATTATAATCCGTTCATCCGTTCGGGTGGGTGGATATACACGTTATACTTATAACAGCCCTCTTTTTGCATCGGGGTTTAAAAATTAATTAACAAAGCAAAACAACAAAATACAATATAACAAAAACAAAAAAATACAATATTTTACAATTCAACTGAAAATAATTAAAAATATAGCTATTCCACCTCTAGGGGAGGAAAATCTCTCAAAATTTATATGGGATTGCCATTAAAAAAAAGTCTGTAATTAAAAAAAGGCTATGAAAATCGGTTCATATTAGCTAATATGTAGCGTAACATACAAACATCCACACGAAAAAGTAAATACCTCCTCATTTTTAAAATCGGTCAAAAATACTTAGTAACTTCCACGCCACAAACTATGAACCGCGTATCGTGCAAGCTTTGTAGTAGGTACTTGACACTGAAATTATCTGTTAGAACAAGTGAGCAACGAGCTAACAGCGGCCATTAAATGTACGTTCTAACAATGACAATTACATACTCGTAAGTAAAATAAGAACTTTACTTAAGAAATGTTTTATTTAATAATTTTAGTTAAAACTAGCGACTCGCCCTGGGTCCGCTCGGGTTCGTCCCTAGTTACGTTTTAACGTTTAGACATATGCCATCGCGGATTTTTCTGTAGACCTATATAAGATACACAATTCCACCATACATTATTTTGTTACATCTCAAAGGGTTTAGGCAGCGTTTTCGTTGAAAGCTCCCAGACGGCTTTTTTTTCGACACCTCAAACAAATATCGTTATATTTTAGACAATGTATACACAAAAACTTAATACACTATATACTAAAACTTTCCTCAAGAACCATTCTATCCATTGGTGAAAACAACATGAAAATTGGTGCAATAGTTTTTGAGTTTATCGCGAACACACAAACAGACAGACACGGCGGAGGACTTTGTTTTATAATATCTAGTAATATAATAAAAAACCACGCTTTTGACTAACGATAATGTATGAGATTACATGTAAAAATACCCTATATTAATAGGTCATACAATCTGTACCTATAAGATATAAGGTAGAAGGTAATACGCTCAGATTATTTAACATATAAATAATCTAAGATAATACGAACAGGAATACCTGCTTTATTTTAACTAGACCTAGATAAAAATCAGTAATAATAATATCTTTCTGACATACTTCGGTCTATCGGCTAATCTCATTGAGAATTCAACGCAGGCTATACTTAGTATAGGTATGTCGATGCGCAAACACAGGTGCAAACCTTATTTCCTCCGGCAGGATGGCACGAGATGGCAAAGAGAAATCAGAAACTTTCTTGTTTCTACTAATATAAACATTATATAGCAGTGAAATATATCGATCCCTATCTACTGTACTGACATGTAAAATAGAATTACCTATTTTAACTAATTTAACAAGAAACATCTAAATATTTTTGGTATTACAGAAAAAGTAAATCTAATTCTTTGTCTTTCTGTTCAATCGAATTTCACTTGAGATATTCTATAGCACTTTTATTTTTGTTTTATCCCAAAGGATCCAGTAAACCAAAAATATGTGGCTTTCGTGAGTCTTGTTCGCTTTCTTTGGTACAGTCTAGAACCTAAACGCTACCATATAAAGGGAGGGGGAGGGGGAGGGGGGAGGGAAGGTTAAGATACTAGTCGTAAAATAATATAAATGTAAAACGCGGGTGAAGCCACAGGCAGTATCTAGTATACATATAATTATACCGTTGTTTGAAAGCACTTGTACTATTTCAATAGTGTTGACGATCGCTCAGCGGATGTGGGTGTGAATTAACATCATTTGTGCAAATAAACCATGCTTGCATTTTTATAAATAAACTATTGTGTTCTATATATGTATTAAACTAAATATATTTCATATTAAACATCGTGAGGAAACCTACATGTTTGAGAGCTCCTAGCAAGTTTTCGAAAGACATGTGAAGTCCGCCAACCTGCACTTGACCAGCGTGATGGACTATGGCTTGATGAGGCCCGTGCCCAGCAGTGAGACGTTAAAAGGGGCTGAATACATACATACATACATAAATCACGTCTATCCGTCACCTTGTTTCGACGTGAATGAAGAACAAATAAACTAACAAACAACTAGAAAAATGTAATCAAAAATTTTGATAATTTTAATATACGAGTAACATATAACTCATTGATTAATAAAATGCCATAAGAAGGTAGTTTGAGACCCTGGGAAGGATATTGGATACTTTTTATCCCGGAAATCATCCCTTAAGGGAGTGAAAACGGGGATGAAAGTTTCTATTGGAAAGCAAGCTAGCGAACGAACTCGAGCGAAGCGAGGGTAAGTCGCTAGTCATTTATAATTACATTAAAAATCCTATCAAAGTAAGACAAACACACAAACGCATTCATAGTATTAAGTTATTCTCATCAGAGATCCTTTGCTGCGTCAAAGTTACGTATAATAAAATAATTAAAAGAACCATTCCTATATATCCATGAACATCCCAATTTTCGTGACAATAAAAGAGAAATAACAGATATAAAAGATCGATGTCCACACTGACCCAATACACTATACAGCGTCAAATAAACTGCAACAATAAAGTAATCCAACGAAATAAATCTCCAAATGCACAAAAGATTAACAATATTTAATCAGGGGCTATAAAATTCCAAAAAAATATATGAAAAAAAACGGCATTGCGCGTCGTGGGAGACTTTTTTGTTAAAAACTTCTTTTTAGTAAAAAGGGGATGTGTGCTTTGTGATAGCTCAGGTGCTGCATACGTGAATAGAGCAAATTCTGTAGTAGTTCTAAATGGAACGACCAGAATAATGATGTATAGAATTGTAGTGTTGATGAATCAGTATCATTAGATAATGAATACTACAATTCCAGACCTATTATCTTGAAAATATTTAAATTGCAAATGTCTACGACGACACGACAAATAATACTACGATATAACAATTATTGTTTTATCGATACAATTTATTTTTACTCTATTAGTACGTGCTTTGACTGTGCAAGTGCCTAGTATTTGTAGATTAAGTAAAACAGGTCAAATCAAAAAAATAAACGGATCTATACTCGATAATAAGTCTGTCCCGCATTATTGACGTAATTTTTTAGTAGATTCTATTTTTGTACTAAAAATTTTGAATAAATTTTATTAACGTTTTGTCCGAAAGTTTAATCGCAATCGCATATTCATAGAGAAACCTATATATCTTGTAGAAGATCGTAAATAAGACTGACGTATAGACATCTGTTTGTCCACTGTGACCCTTTTAACTAAAAATCACTAAAACCTTGCACCATGCATAGTCACTGATGCTAATAAATTCCAAAACTACGGGAAACGCACATTTTCATATGCGCCATAGCAAAATTCTATTAACTCCAATTGTATAATTTGAAAAGGACACAAGTATAACGAATTTAAACAAAAATTGGACTTAAGGTGGATGATAGAAGTGATAAATTTGTATGCAATTAGCAAGAAATAAGGCATTAAGCTTTAGGGGATGGTATTCAAGATGTTGTAGACGATGACCTAACACGAAAAGTCGTATGTAACAAAACTAACATTGGAAATTAAACCTTACCCAGTAATTTTAAAATTGATTTTTCGTTAAACGTTATATGGGATGAAAGTTCAAAAACATTTGACGATTAGGCAGGTAAAGAAATTTGAACATTTGAGGGATGATGAAAAAAACAAGGGTCGTTTCTAAGATACAAAGGCTGGTGTCGGCGTCAAGCTGTGCGATGGATGGTCTACGGATGCCGTTTTAGATTTGTCTGTAGATTTCGAAAATTACCTCGGGACAGTTAATTCAATATGACCACTTCAAGATTTTTGCTAAGATTGCTGCATTCGTCTAACTTATAAACTATATATAACTATAGTTGTAAGTCTTCCAATGTAACAGATCTTAATTAATTTATTATTCACATAATTATGATCATTTAAAAATGTTTCAATAAAATTGTATCTATATTGTATAATATACCAATAATATTGTTTTTATATAATAATAACTAGCGACTCACCCTCGCTTCGCTCGGGTTCATCCCTAGGTTGCTTCTGAAAACAAAATTAATTAATTAATTTGGTTTTATTTTTTTATTTTTTTGTAGGATCCTTTTTTTTCTAAAATAAAAGTAGCCTAAGTTACTCCTTATTACACCAGCTATCTGCCAGTGAATGTCCCATCAAAATCGGTCCAGCAATTTCAGAGATTAGCCGGAACAAACAGACAGACAGACAGACAGATAGACAAAAATTGTAAAAAGTGTCGTTTTGGTATATGTATGTGCATATGCATTTAGTAAAAAGCGGTTATTTTAATATTACAGACAGACACTCCAATTTTATTTATCTGTATAGATTATTATCTATACAGATAAATAAAATTGGAGTGTCTGTATATACTATTGTATGCACTAGTAATGCGAAAGCAGCTAACATTTTCTTAGAGCCACACTGTACATAAAGAGTCCTAAAGGAAAAATAATATTAATATTTAATACTTAATATTTTAGAACCATTAATTATCATATTATCTATGAGTACATAAAAGCAAAATACCACTCACTGATTAATCATGTAATCTCAGATAGTATAAATTCTACAAACTTGAAATTTGCCATGTATTCCTCATATCAAATTAAATCAATCAAATCAAAACATACATTATTCAAATAGATTTTTATAAGCACTTTTAAAGCACAAATTTTTACATTTTTTTAATTTTAATTAAATATCAGTATGTCAGTCCGTAAGTAAGCTATGATAAGCTCGAAAGGCTTTTCTGCTGAGAGGAGCTGTCGAGAAACTCAACAGTTGCTCTTTTAAAATAATAGAGAGCAGGTTTATGCAAAGATAAACTTTTTCGAAGTTCAAACGACAAAACGGAAGTATAAAAATTTTATTTTTTTTTATTCAATATTTGAGGCAGATTATCCTCTGGGAATAAAAGAATATGGTATGTGAAACTTTGAAATTACGCGAGCGGAGCCAAAGGTATTTAGCTAGTTATAACTAGCGTTAAATATATAATTGACATGTTTTTTGTATAAAAGATAAGATTTTAAAATTATGATACAAAAAATCTACTCTATTTGGGTTCGAAAAAAGTCATAAGACATTTTCTACTTTAGTGAATTAATAAAACGACATCTGCATAAAATGATCTATTAGCATCAAACTTTGCTTTAAAGTTCTTTATAGAACACATTGCGTCTACACACCCTCAATCAAAATCGTAACATCCATTAAGTATTTCTAATACCGAAGACTAAGGTGTAGAATAGAACAATCTTTTACTAAGAACGTTTTTATGATATTTGTTGAAAAAATGAGGCACCCAGGTTCCGACAGGAAGAGGAACTTATTTGATTATAATAAACATTATATCAATAAAAAAACCCTCCAGATGCTCAGCTTTGTTTTTTGGGACCAACACTATTGTTTGTTTTGTAATATCCGATCTATGAATCCTTTAGTGCCAAAAACTATTGAAGGAAAAAAAGCCATTTGGGTTCATTTTTTACGGTAGCAACAAGTTTAAGTACAAAAAGCTTTGAAAGAGAAAGTTTTCTTTTTGTCTAACTTAAATTGCGCAATAAAATTAAAGATCTAGTTGACTTCCTTGTGATTCCCAACATTTTGTGATACTTTAAATCGCAACAGTAGCTTTGTTTTTTATTAATAATGCCTTGTTTATCACTTGAGATGATTTTAAAATCATATTTCGGTTGGAATCTCGTTTCAAGCAATCCGGTTCTGACCATTCGCGTGATGGATGATCGAGCACTTGCACGCTTATTTTACTACCACGAAAGACTATTACATCATCTACTGTGTTGTTATATCGCCTTCTCTTTCATATATTACTGATATCGTTTGATACATTTCCCAATTCATATAAATCAAAACGGCAATGGATAGTTTTAGAATAATAATACGTTTGTTCTATTACAATAATTATGGTGAACTATAATAGCGTGTAGATCAAAATGGCGGACACCCAAAATGTAACTACTATGTACAATTATATATAGGAAATAATTATTATCTGTGGTTACTTGTTGTATAATTATATATCTCTTTGAATATCTCAAATACTATATACATAATATTTAATCAATGGAAAGAACAGAAAAATATCTTCATACCTAATCTATTTGTGTGTATAGTGTATTCAGCCATTTTTGATATTCCACTGCTGGGCACAGGCCTCCCTTCAGTACGACAGGGATCAGGTCATAGTCCACCACGCTGGTCAAGTGCGGGTTCGCGGACTTCACATGACTTTTGAAAACTTGCTAGGTTCTCTCAGACATGCAGGTTTCCTCACGATGTTTTCCTTCACCGTTAAGACTAGTGGTAATCATGTTAGAAATGATTCGCACATGAAAACATCAGAGGTGCGAGACCCGGGATTTGAACCCACTTCACTCAGTTTCCCAAGCAGCGCGTTACCACTGGGCTACCACTGCCTATCTAATTTGTATGTTATATAAAAAACTTGACAAAAAATCCATATGCTATACATGGATATAACAAAGTATTATTTATAATTGTCAAACGGAAGTTTTACGGAAGCTACCATTATGGATATAAGTTAAAGGTCCTAAAATAAAGATGTTTTATAGGAAAAATAAGATAAGCAAAGTATTTCCATATATGGCTATTGAACACTTGTTACCTACACCTGATTTAGATTTAAATTGAATACAACATCTTATCAGCATCCGACTTCCGTACAAAAACAGGTGATATTTATATTTGAAAAAAATCTATTCACTCAATTGTTGTTGGAACCCTTGCATTGCGACGAAGAAAAAACGAATTTTGAATAGGCAGTAAATAAAAAAAAATCCAAGGACATATGAAATTGAAATTTTAAATGTAACAACCCTTTAAAAAGTTACTCGCTTTTTTTTATTGTTTATGATTCTGACGTCACGCTAGTTGTTAAAATATAAAATTATTGTCTGTGCTATAAAAAAGTCAAATAGTACCCTTTTTTTTGTTTTTGTAGTTTCACTTTTTACTTAAAAATGCCATGAACAGTCATGACAAAAAATATCTTTAGTAGAGTTTTCTTGAGGGTTTGTATGTACACTTATGTCATTAAAACAACCCTTCATGGTTCACTACATAAATATTACGCATTTTTGCTTAGGTGCTTTTATTATACATATGTATATTATTTTTTTTTTTAAATTACCATGACATATAGCTCAAAAATAAGATATGATGTATCGAAAAAGATATTATTATTTGTTTTATTTATTATGCTATACTTTCAAATAAAAAGTAATAGAGACTATTGGAAATAGAGTTAAACACTCTTGAGAATAGAGTTAATTGATTTTTACTTATTGTGAAGTTTTTTTTAAATACTATTTGTAAAGAAAATGTACAAGCAAACCAGAAAGATTTATAAAATATTTGAGCTAAAAAGACCTTTACATGTAAATTTTCAATGCTTATAATCTTTATTTAGCTACTAGCAACTCACCCTCGCTTCACTCGGGTTCGTCCCTAGGTCCCAAAACAAACTTTTTTTTTCGTGGGACCCTATTTTTTTCTAAAATGAAAGTAGCCTAAGTTACTTCTTATAATATCAGTATGTGGCTGTGAAAGTCCCGTCAAAATCGGTCCAGCTGCTTCAGAGATTAGCCGGAGCAAACAGACAGACAGACAAAAATTGTAAAAAAATGTTTTGGTATATGTACCGTGTATACATCTATATGCATTTAGTAAAAAGCGGTTATTTTAATATTACAAACAGACACTCCAATTTTATTTATCTGTATAGATGACTATGTATGGAACATTTAATACTCTATCTTTTAAAGGTAAACTATACCTAAGTTAAACTATACTTATTTAAGTATTTAGAACGAATTTCGTGAAAACTTCATACTGCCTACGATTATCTTGGGCTCTATTCACACTGTGTTGTCTTTTTAAGCTTTACGCAATATATTAGGATGCCCCAGGAACTGCTTGATATATCGGGATAAAAAATTGTCATTGAGTGATAATACGCTTTCGTAATTATGATAGATTGTTCAGAATCAGACCATCTTACATTCGACGACTACTTGCTGTGCCAGCGGTCGTGGGTTCGAGTCTCCCTGGGGGCATTCATTTGTGTGATGAGCACGAATGTTTGTACACCAGTCATGGGTGTTTATATTTATAATATGTATGTATTTAAAGTTATATATGTGTAGTATATCAACTATCCGGTATCCATAACACAAGCCTCGTAGCTTACCATGGAACTAGATGGTGCTGTGTTAATGTCCCAACATATTATATTCATACACACAAAATTTACTTCTTTATAAAATTAGTATTGATATATTTTATTATTTTTCTGATTTTATGATTCAAAATGAGCTTTTTGATGTATTTATTTGATTTTTTACGTAATTCATCGATGTATTGTTATAGTACATTTTTTATTAAAAAAACAGAAGTATGTTTTTGTCCGCGGCGCCCTCCAATTCAAACAAACAAAAGAATATTTTAGTTTAATAGCAGTTATAGATATAGGACGGCAGCTTTAAACTCTCGCTTTTTTCACTTTTTGAAAGAATAGTGTGAACTCTAATAAAATTTTATTGAAGGTTTTCTTTGTAACAAAGTTATATTTTTGACTTATTTAAAAATATTACAATTGTAATTGAAAATAAAGCTTTAACTCAATACGTACATAATTCTTATTATTCTTAAGCATTTGCTTTAGTTTTTATAAACAACTATATTTTACAATTTGAAGTATTTTTTATATCTGTTATTAGGTCATAGGTGAAATAATATATAAATATATGGTATAAAAAATCATATTTGAAAAAAATATATTTCTTTTAATTAAAATTGAATAAAAACAAAGGTGGGATTTCCGATTTTGCCTTGTCAAAGGTAATTAGCTACATCTCTTTCTATATTTTACTTCAGACAGGATTCAAATCATATACCTACCTGCCTAATACTGCACAATGTCTGTACAGCATCAACCAGATACACTATATACGTATTTTCTCTTAAGTAATCGAATATCTTTATTGAATACAAATTTGATTTATTTTATTGAATTGTGAACATCACAATTATACTTTACTAGCAGAACCTGCAGCTTCGCTCGCGCTAAAACTATAAAAAAACTAAAAAGGTAGGTTTCATACAAACTTTCATCCCCTATTTTACACTCTTAGGGGTTAAATTTTAGAAAACGCTGAAATACGTAACTCATTATTTTTGCCGTATCTACTCAATTTATACGAAATTTCATGCAAATATGTCCAAGGAATAAAATTTTCATACAAACTTTTATCCCCTATTTCACCCCCTTGGGGATTGAATTTTGAAAAATCCTTCCTTAGAGGATGCCTTCGTCATATGAGGAATACGTGTGCGAAATTTCTATTTTCTAGCCTTAAGGGTTTGGCCTGTGCGTTGATACATCAGTCAATCACTTTTGCCTTTTATATAGATAGATAACAGCATTAGTCTATAGAGGATTTTGCAATAAAATTTTTGTATGAAAATTTTGCGAAGATAAAAATTAAAAAGTACTTTTTTAGTATTTTTATATACGTGCAAATAATTTCTATATATTTTTTTTTTTCACATGAATATTTATTACTAAGATTAAGAATTCGCCTATTTCGAGTTGCAATTTACAAGTTAGATATAGACAAAATAGTGATTAGGTATTTTATTTTAAATCGTTCTTAAAAAAACTAGGTATAAAAAGTTTTTTAATATAGCCGCAAAACTTAAACCCAAAGTGCAATTTTAAATTATTTAAAAAACATCATTGGATTTTAGAAGAAGGAAGGCAAGTGTTTGTGGATCTATCGTTGCATACTATTAACCACCCTCATTTACGTCTGGTCAATGACAGCCCTGTTTTAATCAATAAGTTCTTTTTCGCGCCGCGTCCTTGGTTTTTTTTCCCCGGCGCGACATTCTGCGCGCATTACACTTAAAATTATGTGTCAATCAACAAGTAATTTTTTGTATACACCTTCTTCATTACGCATTACCTCCTTTCCGTAGAATCTGCAAAAAGCTCGACAAAAAGGCAAAAGCTCGGCCAAAAAATCGTCTACCAAATATCTCGTATTGCCGGTCTTGTAGCCATTTTAATTATTATTTAATATCGAGGGACGAGCACGTGGCGACTCGCGCTGTCTCCCTCGCACCTAAAGCGCGAAGGGGCGCCCGCCGTGTTCCCTCCCTCTCGCACGGAGCCCACTTACACACATAAAAATCGTGAATAATAAAAAAATGTGTACACATTTTTTTCGCTTAACCACGCTACGGGTGTGTGCGTGCGCCTCAGTCGTGCGAGTGAGACACCGCCATACGGTGTGAGAGGTACAGGCTATTCCCCACTCCGATTTTTTAAGCTCCGCTGTCGATGTTGGCGTCTGTGTGATTTTTTTCATTTTATGTGTTAGTGTACCCCTCGCTCGGTGTAGTTCACTTTTTCTACTATAGATCTGAATTTCAGTCTCGTTTTTGCCGCGTCGGTCTAAAGGCGGGCGAGCGGGCGTTTTGTATTGCATTTTTGTAGTCGCTGAGAGTAGCCGTTGTTCGGCGTTTCGAAGAGTCTAAGGAGCCGGCTTTTTGTCGAAGCACATGTCCTAGCGAACTCGCTGCAATCGGTGCACGCGCAAACCGCCCAGTGCGACAGGGACAGAGCTACCTCACGTGTGGAATACCCACAACTATACCAAAATATAGAACAAAAATATTGAATATAAAAAATCCGGCAATACGGATCCTAGTAACGACGCTCCGCATTCACAATTTTACCTCAGGGTCAAGAGTACGGACTCGGCGTTTTTTCTCCAGATTTTTTTAAATGTTTATTTGTCGAGAGCACGTGAATTTTTTGACATATTTTGGACTTAAAACCTGGGACTGTCGCCTTTTGGACGTGTTGTGACGCTAGTGTTACCTTTATT
The DNA here is from genome assembly GCA_905404265.1 of Fabriciana adippe. Lineage (NCBI taxonomy): Eukaryota > Metazoa > Arthropoda > Insecta > Lepidoptera > Nymphalidae > Fabriciana > Fabriciana adippe. Next base: position 8,432,586 of record FR990009.1, read on the forward strand.
ATGTGATATTTTTTAAGTGACAATTAGATAAGAACAAACTGTGATTTATTATGGTGATATTGGTGAATTGAAGATTTAAAGGATAGTGAGAGGTGAGTTTTTTTTTTTTTTAATTTAAAGTTGAGGCAAGAACCCTTGGCGGTCGGAAAGCTTCCCCTCCGAGGGAAACTTTTACGTAATATCTTCCCAGACTGATATGGCTTTAATTGTAGGACGACTCAGTCGCCGACTGTCAAACTCGACCTTGAATTTAGCCAAAACTATGTATACGGAAATATTTTGTATGTGGTTTGTGCCGCTTAGAAATAAATTATTCACTATTGTCTTAGAATTATTTATTTATTTATATAATATTTATAAATGCTGCTTATGTTTCTTGTCTCGACTTTTAAGTGTATTTTTAAAATTTTCTATAAATACATATTATTTAAAAAAATAGTTCATAATTTTTGAAATGCTGTCAAAATAATATGAACAAAAATGTAAAAATTATTCCCGTAGTTCCGGTTAAAAAAGTTATCAACCTTATCATTTTGTTTTAGAATGACATAATCTTTATAATAACAAAAGATAATAATTCCTGCGTGGTTAGTTGATTTTGTTTGAAATTTAGGTCAATGTATCAACTTAATTGTTATTATTTTTAATAAAATATAAAAAAATAGAGAAAAAAAAATTAAATAAAAATATAGGCGTCCGTGTTTATTTGTGATTAATTTCTAAAAAGTTTCCATGTCATAAATATTCTAAGGAAAAATGCAGCAATTTCAATTAAATAGATAAACCAAGAAATAATGGAAAAAAATAATTTCCACAAAAAAAAAAAACAAATATTGGACAACCTTCTATTAATCGCTTCGGTTGCCACAAAAGTATTTGGCAATATGAAAATAAATTTTAAAACTGAGCTTCCTATCATAGTTATTGCTAAAGAAACGAAATTAAAAATCACTGGAGCGATCTCTTTAAACTACTCATATTGACGAAATAAATAACACAGCGTAAAGTAAGATAAAATGTATAAAAAATTATGGATGAAAACGCATATTTTGAATAAAATATATGTTAACTTGTAACGTGTATTAAATTGTAAAATAAACTTCCTTATTTTTAAACGAGTAATGATTACGAATCTTGAACTTGATCGACCGTGGGGCCCAAGTGCTAAGCATCAGCAAAACAATAAATCAGACATTCGAGATATGTTTAATTTTGTTAGTTCTTATTGCTATTGATATAAAGATCAAGGTTCCATACACCGTTTGTAGGCGATCGCAAAGTGGGCCGGTCGTGTATTCTGTACGCGCAATTATTATCTTTGACAGCTGTGTATGGCCAGATCCACAGGTACACTTGGGAACAAATGTGTAACACTTACATAATAGATACTTATTTATTTGATATATTACTTGTGATATTTTTGCTAAAGTATACCTACTTAGTATATAAAATTTAAAACGGTTTGGATTTAAAAGTAAAAAGGATTTTGCTACTAGCCGTATTTATATAGTTTCTTTTATATAGTAGCATAATTATGTAAATCTTGAAAATAAGAGCAGATTTACTAAAAAACTCGGAACAAATCATGATTAATATACATTGTAGACATGGTTGTACAAACCGTGTTATTATAGAAGCCTTATTCGTTGCGGCATGTGGGCTAGGGGCTAGAGCATTGACACAACCTACGCGACTGCTCACTCGTCACCTGCTTGAAAAAAAAGACAAAGTTTTTTACTCTGTGAATCTAGTTTTTAATAGACCTACACAAGTGTCGCAAGTTGCTTAGCAACTCTTCAAAATGCACAGTCATACATTAGGATTTTCTATCGCAATAGTACAGTTTAATTACACTACTTTATTCGGACAGCATTTCGGAGACATCTGATATTATGTATTATGAAATTGACACTCTGATTTTTTCACAGATAGAACGCACGAAAGATCTCGAAATATTCCATGACACAAACAGCAAGAGAAACCAAGGAAATTTTAAGACAGAAGCGGTATATTTTTATATGATAGTGCCAAATACCATTTAGACAAATTATATTACGATTATTTTGAAATTTAGATAGGATATTTTAAATAAATCCAGAAAGATGATGGAAGGAAGGACTATTGATTATAGACCAGACGGTGGTGGATTAGATTACCATAACTCGCCTCTCATGGCAGAGATACCAGTAGATAATTATTCGCATATCCATAGAAGTATTGAGCACCTGAGATCGATAGGAGTTGCTCCTCCTCTCGACCATCACAGACACCTGGCAGCTAATCTGACAGACTTGAGAAGGTATGAGCATCCCGACGACATGCCAGAAATCAAACCGTCCGTACTTAGACTATCCGAATTCAAGAGTGGTCTTCAAGAAATCAGGGTTCACAATGACCAAGAAAATGATGTGCAGCGACAGATGACACCACACGATGACGGCAAAGGATACAGCGCACCATCGACGCCTCTCTCAGAAAATGGCGGCCACAGCATCCAGGAAGAAAAGGTTAGCATTTTTTGTTAGCAAGTGTAATTAATAAATTATATTTATCATTATGTTTTATCCTTGAAGTCTTCGGAAGTTTTCGTGTGTTGACGTCATCATTAGTAGTATTTGGTTTAACACAATGTTAGTTATTATAATCGTTATGAAGAATCACGATGCACGTTTGTTCCGTGTGCCAGTCCATTAATCTTATGTCGATCTTCTATTTTGGGCTGCGAATTTCCTAATACACATATGTAAGTATTTGCTTCCTTGTCGAGCATTTGTTGTTTTAACATCACAAGTACTTTCGACTAGTTTTATTTATTTAAATTATATTTTATTCCTCGTCTCAAAGTGTACTTGAAAATTATCAAATACATTTGAATTTTCGAGTGCAGAACTTGTTAGTCAAATGCTATTTACACAGCAATCGTTTTTGCCTTTTTAATTAAAAATATCAATGTCCAAAAAATGATATAAGATTAACACTGGTTTCTATCTAAGTGTTAATCAGAATATAAGAACTTTTCTAACTAGAGTTCAATATCAAATCGGTAAAATATCTTATAAGACTTTGTTTACCGAAACATTTGCTTCAAAAGCTCCTAACTCTAATGTTCCTAATATTAATTTAGATTTTTTAATTATAATAGAAACTCCCTGCAATAAAGTAACAAGTAAATATAGCTCTTATACAAAGGTCCTAGGTGGTAAAATCGTACTTTTCGTAAATGAAAGCCTTCCATTACGCTTGATGAGTCCGGATGTGCCTTGAGCGTACAAGGTCAGGCGTACTCAGGTCGATTAGAGGTTGTAAAGGACAATAAGTACAATCTTATTCAATAGATAAGACGTTTAAGTTACGAATTACATAAGAAATTTTTAATAGTCAAATAGAACTGACGATATGATATTTGTTTTACTCTTAAATTAAAAGTTTTATTTATTCTTAGAAGTAAATATATTCTAGAACTCTAACAAAATGTATATATAATGCTAGCAACTCACCATCGCTTCGCTCGGGTTCGTCCTTAGTGAAAAGACAAAACCTATCCCACGGGAACCGTTCATTTTCCGGGATAAAAAGAAACCTATATGCTATTCCAAACTATAATCTATCTCTGTGTCAAATTTCATCCAGATCGGTTTGGCTGTTCTGGCGTGATTGAGTAACAAACATCCCATCAATCCTAACTTTCGTATTCATAATGTTAACTAGCGAGTCACCCTCGCTCCGCTTCGCTCGGGTTCGCCTCCACTTAAAAATTGGGGAATGGAGGGGAGGGGGGGGAGTAGGAGGATGAAAAATACTGTACTACCTATTATCTACTAAATATACAAAAAAAAATATTAATATCGGTCGAGCCGTTTCGGAGGAGTGCGACCACAAGCACCGTGACACGAGATATTTATATATTAGATAATAATAGGATATATACTAGTGACCGATCCTGATTTCACCCAGGACCATTCGTCGATGCTATGACACGTACGCATATGCAATACTTTATATTAGAAAACCTAATTACCTTATACGAATAAATCTCTCTAAGTAAATTATCACTGGTCAATGAGAAGAAAGGCGCGTGGGTAGTACCGACAATCGAGTATATTAAATAAATAAAATAAATAAATAATAAACAACTATATTGGGACATTAACACACAACACCGTCTAGCTCCATGGGAAGCTACGAGGCTTGTGTTATGGATACCAGATAGTTGATACACTACACATATATAACTTTAAATACATACATATTATAAATATAAACACTCATGACTAGAGTACTAACATTCCTGCTTATCACACAAATGAACCCAGCGGGACTCGAACCCGCGACCGCTGGCGCAGCAAGTAGGATCATTATAAACGTGTCGTCAGATATTACTCTTGAGCCACCTAGCTTTGGTGACTTCTGAAAATTTACTCACCAAAGTTTTATTACAATTGAATCAATGATAAAGAAAAACATTCATTACTAACAAACAAACATATATATTTTTAGATATAAATAATTATTATGTTATATTAACTATACGGAACTCTTTTGAGGGTGTTGTAACCGTACTTAGATACTGAACTTTAATATTGCCTTCCGGTGCGATTATTATCTAGCTTTAATTTTCGGCAATTCCAAATAAGACGTGAGATGTTATGTTAATTTAATGAAGGATATTTTATTTCTTGCTTGTTGCATCTTATCAGCGGGATCTCTTTTAAATTACTAGGAATTGTTAGTTGCTTTAACTTCATACTATAAAATATAAATAATCATATGAATTTTAAAGTACATACTTAGAAAAAAAACTTGGCTTACTAGGGTTTTCCCCCGACTCTGATTGCGTAATGTTTTTAATATTTATGTATCATTTTTCTATTCTTAGCAATCGAAGCGTAATGTTATATAGCGTAAAATCTTCTCCAATTAAGAAACAACAGCCAAATTTTGCAAAATTACTGTAGATAATTCTTAAACCGGTACTGAAACAGAAAGTTTAAAAGATTTATTAAATATTAATACACTTTAAGACTATACAACAAAATATACTAAGTAAACTATGTATTATTCTGATGTTTGAGCTGTATTATTATAAAATTTCATTAAAATAAATTCAGTAGTTTTTGCGTGAAAGAGTAATGAACATCCATACATCTATAAATCCAGACATCCAGACATATCCATACATCCTCACAAACTTTCGCATTTATAATATTAACAGGATTTAGTTGGGACGAATACTACGTATTCATTGAAATGAGTAAAATTAAACGGTGTTAGCTTGAAAGCATAAGAAAACAAAAATACAGATACAAAACGAACAGTTAAATTGAGCACTTTCTACCTTTGAAGTTGGTTAAAACTGAATATCTTTATCAAGAGTCTGTATCACTCCAATTCGCAATATTAAAATATACATTTCCTTATCCTCACATTTTCATACATACAATATAAATAATATGAGATAAGCACGGTGACCCGGTAGAGACGGAGCGTTACAAGGCCCCTGATAAGCCCCCCCAGACATTATGTAAACGGACACTTAAAAATCACTACATTACACGAAATTCTATATCATATCAATAGTATCAATTTATTTGCAATACCAACTTAAGTTAGTACCTACTATAGTGTAAGTGCTAATTTATATATATATATATATATATATATATATACATACTAGCGACTCACCCTTGCTCCGCTCGGGTTCATCCCTACTTACGTTTTAACGTTTAGTATAGATTTCTCAGAGATGTGATATTTTCCCGCAGTAAAAAGTATCCTATATGTTGACCCGGATAACCAGCTATTATCATACCCATCAAAATTCCTCCAGTGATTTTTCCGTGATGCGGTCACAGACAGACAGACAGACAAAAATTCTAAAAACTATACATTCGGTCTCTGTATCGATAATAATGAGTAATGACTATTTCAATAAGATTTTCCAAAAAATATTTAATGAACAGATTCGACTCAGAATTTTATTATATGTATAGATTTATTATTTACCCTTCCTCGCTTTACCCCGACTTATTTTCTCTATGCAAATAATAATTAATGATAGTTTACAAAACATAAATATCTCTTATCGACTGTAGTGCATGTAGACTCATCAGAATTATCGCAAACTCAAATTTATAAAAATACTAGCGACTCACCCTCGCTCCGCTCAGGTTCGTCCCTAGGGTGGATCACCCTTATCACTTAGGGGTATAAAAAATAATTTACGTCCTATTCTCAGACCTACTGAATATATACACAAAATTTCATAAGAATCAGTCAATTAGTATTATATATATATATATATGTATATGTATATATATATAATTTCATATATATATGAAATTATTGTATTGTCATCTACTAGCTATACTACAAGTAGGTTAAAGTCGACTTTAAATATTTGATTACATAAGTAAAGCTAAAAAACGCTTATAAAAGCTAATAAATATGTATATTATAAAGCTTTAATCCTATTAATTACTTATCTATAGGAAATGGTTACCAAAAATTTTGCATAACATGAAATATTTTAGACTAATTATTATACAACAAAATTCAACTTAGAAATACAACTAAATATTAAGAAAAGGCATTTTGAACACGATAACATTATTATAATATATAAAAAAAAAAAATTAATCGCCTACATTGAATATGAATTGAAGTTGTTTTTGAAAGGATTTTAACGAGCCATTTTTTTTTATCTAAACATTTTTATTGACATTATGTTAAATATGTAAAATAAAATTATCTGTATAAATCTACATTTTATAATAATTATATAATACATTTTATAAACATCGATATAAATTCTAGCATTATCCAGATATTGATACTTGATCGTTGCTTCACGTTCTTGATTTTTTGAAATTCAGTTCATTCAACACTAAAAGACGCAACATATCCTGTCGTACTAGATTTACGTGCAAAAAATTTTAATTTGCACACATTTTGAAGGCAGTGGTAGCTCAGTGGTAGCGCGCTCGCATGGGCAACCGAGTGAAGCGGGTTCAAATCCAGGTCTCATAGCTCTGATATTTTCATGTGTGAATCATTTCCAACATGATTACCACTTGTCTTACAATGAAATAAAACATCGTGAGGAAACCAGTATGTCTAAGAGAACCTAGCAAGTTTTCGAAAGACATGTGAAGTTCGCCAATCCGCATTTGGCAAGCGTGGTGAACTATCCTCCCCTCTCGTATTGAAGAGAGGCCCATGCCCAGCAATGGGACTTTAAAAGGGGCTGAATACATCATTAGAAGACGCAACATATCCCGTCGTACCTAATAGACCTACGAGTATGTGCAAAAACTTTTAATTAGCACATATAGTTTTGAAATAATACCACACCTATAAAAAACACACACTAAAATAGTATTAAAAATATGAATATTTTTGCGTTATTATTCACCTCCTTTTGTTGTTTTCACTTTAGATATTCTATAACAAAGCGCGAAGGCTACTCAGCCTATAAATTTTTATGGTGCATGGTGATTCATTAGAAGCCATAAAAACAATAAATTGTTATTGCAATTGTTAAAACACCGAAATTCACAAATCTAGCAACACTTTAATTTTTTGGAAAAAATAAACTAAATGATTAATAATAATTAATTAGAATTCAGCCCTTTAAAGTGCAAGGGGAGTAGACTAACACACCCTCACGCTGGTCAATTACGGCGGATTCCATACGTCTTTCGTTAGTTCGTTAAGTTCTTTACGATATGTTGGTTTTCTCAGGTTTTCCTACACTATATATAACTTAAATCTAAATGTATTAAACCTATAGAAAAGAATATTTGAATTTTATTTATAACACTAACCAAAATTTTATATATGTACATATTGTACGTGTTGTATGACCCAACAGTTCCCATCAGAATTTCAATTACCAGGAATAACCTTCAGTTTTTGTTTTACATTAGCACAAATTTAAATCCTTTTCAGTTATTCTAAGGTTACATTTAAATCTGTTGACAGTTAACTTGCATTTTTTTTAATCTTTGCACGCCAAGAACATGCCATAAACTGGAATATTATTATAACTTTTTATATGCAGGTACTAACTTCTCCTTTAGGACAGATAACATAGTGTAATAATGAGTAAATATTTTATATTTCCTTTTTTTCTCGTCCCATTTATGTAAAGGCAATGCACGCGCGCGAATCGATCCCGGCCCCATTGTCAACGCTTATGCACACTTCACTTTTAAGTTTTAAGCATACTGTGCAATCTAGGTCGATATAGATAAACATTATTAAATGATGATAAATTCCCTCTCTAATGAGTAACATGTAATTTTAGGCTTTAAAAATCACCAAACAAACATGTCTATCAACTGAATATAAATACGTTATTTTGTATTCAACTAGATCTGCATGTATCTATTCTGCACGTCTAATCTATCGATTATAAAAAAAACCTGATCTGTTTCCCGCGCAATTCGGCGTTCGTCGAGAAACCGAATTCGTTTCAAGGCCACATTCCAAATTCAAACCATTGTCAATGTCGCGGCATGACGAATGTTTTCTTTGGCTAGTTTATGGCACTTTAAAAAATTGGAACACTGGGGTGACGAAATTGGCGCGTGTTCAATACATATAAAAAAAAATCTAATTTTTAAAATTACGCAAAAATGATGTAATTTGTTTAACAATATTCTATTTATGTCAATATTTATACTGTTTAAATATTGTTTAAGTCTTTCATACACTTGTTCGATTTAGTGAGATTTATTTTTATGTTAAAAATAATCAAACATTTTTAAGATTTAAAAATTATGATCAGCATAATTTAATAGTTGCTCCGAAACTCGATTTAAATTAGATATTATTTTATCTACGACCGCCTCGAAACGGTCAATGTCAGTAAAGCCTGCACCAGACTTGTCATTTAAATATTTTTTGCATATGTATCAGTTATCTTTATCTAATTAACAAACAACTTTTTATTGAAGTTCATTGACTTCGAAAATTAAAAAAAAAATCTGTATAATATTTTAATTGATTTTTATGACATTTCTTAAAATACTATACGTATAGTAGAGATTGTCATACCTATATTTTTGCAGGTTTACAAAAGTTTAATTAATATAGAATCAAATTTTTTATCTGTAAATATATATTTTTTGAATCGAATTAGCAAAAGGTATTTCTTAGAATTGAAATCCTAAATAGCAACAAAATATAAATTCATAGTCAAACTGCCACGTCTTGATACAACCGTGTTCGAAACGTTATAAAACGCATTAAGAAAATTTTGAACTCTTTCACATAAACTTTTAATATGTGACGCTTAAAGTTTATAATGACCTGGCAAATTACTTACACGAAGGCATATCAACAAATTTACAATATAATTTTGACTGACACCAACCATTACGGGCGGGTTAGGTGTTGCGTCATCGAGTAACTACGGGCATACGATGCTTTATTTTTCGTCTATAACAACATTATATTTACAGTTGATTTTTATTTGTACACTTAATTTTGAACTCAATGTCAATAACGTTAAAAGTTACACTTAGTTGAAAGATAGCGTTTGTAATTTGGATGCCTCCAGCTATTAATGATCTCTTGACTTTTGAGCCGTTTATTTTAAGAATTAATATAACTCTTAAATTAAAAATTCTCTATAATGGTAATCTTTTATAATTACCTACAGTATAAAAATTTTGATTTTTCATTCCTTGAGCTGCCTTCACTTAGCACGTGTATGTAACCAAGGTTATATGCCTCCTAAATAGTAAATAACGAGTAAAATAATAATCTTTTCGGACTCTAACAAAATTACACTAATCACGGTCCCGTCACGCGATTCGACTATCTTTATCTCTTGTATGATATAATTATTTTGACGGCTCTGCCTGGGGCCAACCCGGCATTCTTTGAATCTGTTGCTCACAATTTTTGATAATTTACATCGGATAACTGATCACTTTTAGTCATATTTTTGTTCGAATATTCTAGAAATTAATGAAAATTTTGTCAATCAACCATTTCATTTTCGATATAACAATCTAAAATACTGGGTAAACTAATTAATTATACAATCGTTGAAATTAGATATACAATACTAGTTCTTAGGTGATAATTATATGGCAGTAATTACAAAACATATATTACACATACATATATTATTAATATGCTTTCTCTATTATAATCTATGGTCAAGTTAAACTACATAAAAGTATCCCAACAGTATCTAATTTATGGTCATCCTATTCCCACAGCGTTCTTGAGTCGTTAAGATACAAGTAATAAGCACATGTCTAAGAATATTACTTCCTTCAAAGTCAGCTCATTAAATAAAACTATTTCGACATTTATATTTGAGATTTTTATTTTATAAAATTCATATTTTTAGCGTAGCATAATATATGTAAATGATAGATGATAGTGAAGAACAGTGTCTGGCATATTATGTAGGTAGTTGTAATTTGCCTGGTTAGTATTGCCATAGTAGTTAAGTATTATATGATCTGTAGCAGTAACCTGTCGTTTTAACTTCCGTGACAATCTTATAAATTCTTGTTCCGGTCAGATAAGACTAGGAACCAATTTTATGAACTTCAATTCAATCTTTCTTTCCCAATTGTAAGTACTGTAGTCTGTCGACTTGTTGGAATTAACTTAATAATAACGATTATTAAAAAAAAAGTTTAGAAACCAATAAAAGTCTTCGTAGAAATTACTTGTCGACGAAATGTCATATGTTAAAATATTACGTTACAGTTTTGTGGTTAGCCTCTCACATTGTTCTGTACATTCCTGTACCGGAGGCCGACATATGTCTTTATCAATTGAAACAGAATTCAAGAAGTTTAACATACTAACATTAAATAAACTTGTTGTCAAAACGTAATTATATATTTTATATGATATTGTTTTCGACTTTGACAGCAAAAACATATTTTGTTAATTTTTTAAACTTATTACATATTATGTACAAGTATATTAAATATTTTGACTCTTCCTAAAGAAAATGACAACACATCTTCTTTATATCAAAAAACTTTAGACCTGAATAGTATAAAATCACAAGATGAAACTATTATCAATATTCTAAACTTAATAGATTTATACAAAGAATATACTATATATAGTAGATATATTTGTAATTTTGTATTGTGTAATAATTTCCGTGTGAAAGTAACAAATAAAAGGCACACCCACTTCATAGTTCGGGCTGCGCAGACGCACACTGTGACGTCACCGGGCGTATTTAGCGTGACCTTGGACCAGCTCAATGCCAAGTAAAAATTGGGCAGCCCGTACAGCCGCTAGCGCGTCCACAACATTCTTACGTCAATGTGAAATATATTTTTGTTACATAAAGAGTTTATACGTAAATATGCATCATTTCACCTTTAGTGACTATGAATGGGATTATCATTCGATTAATATCGATATTAAAATATTTGTACTACATGGCTCTATTATTGGTAACGTAAATTTAAAAAAAACTATTGAATTCATCAACAATATTTTGATTCTTTCTTTTGAATTAGAAAAGAAACAACGAACTTTCATAATATTCATTCGTTTAGTGTAGAATAAGTTAACGATATCTAAATAAATTTAGCCATGAATTATTAAACAATTAAAAATTAACATATAGCATTAACAAGTAAACATGAATTACTAAACTTGAATCTTTTCCGGTTTAAATAATTGTGTTAAATTTAACATTTATTAATATAAATGTTAAATTGCTGCAATAACAATATTAATATATTGTTATTGCAGTAAAATTTATATTCTTTAAATTATTAACTTAAAAAAAATAACATTCGTTTCTTGATTTTTTTTTTTTATTTATTTCGTAGATAAAACAATAAAAATGTTAATTGTAATGTAATACAAAATTTATTTTTCATTAAAAAAGACAAATAGCTTTATCATTTAAAATGGAATATTAATAAAAAAAAAAAACTCTAAAATATTTAAATTTATTTTGACTCGTACAAAAAAGAAAGAATCTTAGTTTGCGTTTCCGTAATTTAATTTTGCAAAGTTCATATCGATCCAAATAGTTATATCAACCCTTTATTATAAATTATAGTTCTCAATATCCCCTTGTACAATTAATTTAACCCTAGCAAGTGCAGGTCGAATTTTAACAGTGTTTGAAACCACTAGTCATCACTCAAGGGTACAAGTAACCCTATATAAACTTTGATTTTAACTTTAACTAGAAAACTAATGTATCAAGATTATTTGAGCACACTATATTTTTTGTGTTAAAAATGCTACTGACTAAACTTCAATAATATTATTGTGTATAATATGTGCTAAAATAATATTTTATACAGATTATTATCAAAAGTTTCTAAATTTAATGGAAAAATAATATTTTACAACTGCCTTGTTGTATTTTTTTCTTACATTAACTTAGTCTATGTATTTTATTTTTTATACTTGCCATTAAGTACAAATTCTAACAATTCTAACAATATTCCTTTAAGTACAGTTAATATGTAAATAAGAAGAGCTAAGCAAATTTTGATACTTGAATTAAGTGTAATATCACATGGAAGTATAATTTGAACCCTCCACTATCTCATTAGCATAGATAAGCTTTTGGCCGCATCCTAAGATATCTGGCGATTCTAACTAATTTATTATGGGATGCTGTAATTTGTACCTGATGCAAACGTATCTAACAAGGAAATCTCAATCGTTATATTAAGACCTCTTAGAAGCTATTATGAATATTGTATAGGTATTATTAAAAATTGTTTTTTCTTCTACTATTTTTCAACCAATATATTTATTGGCAAAATTCAAGATTACGAGTATATATAGCTAATACGAAATCAGTTTCAAAGCTCGACAAAATCCCAATTAGTCACATGTCTTAAAATAAGAAGCCGTATTCCCATAGCATATTAAGTTAACGTGGCATATTAATTCTTTGAACATTGCCCATTCTCCCATGTAATTGGCCATCTACGGTGGTCTACTGACCATATGACCAAAATCAACCATTTGCTTTCCAGGTGTATGAGAAACCCTATGTATGAACGATAAAAAATTAATGATTAATAATAATTAAAAAAAAAAAGATTTAAAAAAGCACTTAATATACGTAATAAATACCCTCTAGCAAGTTAAACAGCAAACAGTACCATAGACAATCTAAATCTATTCTTTCATAGACAAACACTCCCACAAGTTCTTAAGAAACTCGCAAATATCTATAATTCGAACAGGATGTAACATAAGAGGGATGCTGACGACCTGTCTCACGACCCTGCAGGTGACGGCCCATATGTCTCGACCCACAACAGCCACACCAATATCACCCTTAAAACCTCATAGTAAAGTCTGAAGAATATTCTTAAAATGTCGGCAGATCCTCGTGGGAATGTAGTTTACGCAACCGAGGATTTTTCGTCATTGTCATTTCCTGCAATGATTTTGATGCAATTTATGGCTTTTAGTTTATTAGTTTTGTAATGTTTCCTTTCAAATATGCATCTGTTTAGGGTGTTTTATGGGAATGCTATCTTATTGTTCTGCTGCCCATTCTTTGGCCAGGGGGTGTGCAGTCTTAACGTAATACTATACAATAGGGTGAGATCAATAATATATTTTGAGAATATCTGGAAATTATTCTTTGTTATTTCTATATTACATATTTGATTGATAGATTGATCGATGGATTTTCATTTTATTAACCTTACCTAGTTACAAAATTGATAAATAAGCTAAAAATTCAAAAGTTTGAATTCATTGAACATAAAGTTCGACCAGAGCTTTCACTCGACTAAAAATTTAACTGCCAAAAAAGCTTTTATGTCAATTTTAATAAAGGAATGTACGAAACTAACAAAATGTTTCAATGACGCAGCATCCCTTGCACTTTCATCTATATTACCATAACAATACTACTGTGGCGTAACGGTCATCCGACCCTCACTGACCCAATGGCCGAATAAGGGGTGATATGTGCATCGTATCGATTTGATTCTCTTTAATGTTTTTAACTGACACTTATTTTAACGAACTCTTAGTCTTAATCTAATAACAAACATTGTATTGTAAAATTATAGAAAGTTGAATACCCGAAACCAATTATCGCCCGTGGCTCCGCTTGCGTGATATGTCGATATTAATATGCTATGTTCCAAAAATAGATTGGCTTTAACATCATTGAAAAAAATTTTAAAACAACTTTACTAGTTCCAGATATATATATATATATATATATATATATATATATATATATATATATACCTATATATATCCCATACCAATAAAGTAACTTATCCCTAAAAGTATACATTTTCACACAAGATAAGTCTTTCTAAAAATATTAACACAAAATAATGGTAAATACCATAAATGTTATAATCGCTTGTGTACTTATAAGAGAATTGGAACTTTGCCGTACAGAAAAATAGACCTTATTAAAACGTTCATCATCTGCTGCATTATATCACGTACGTTACTCTTAAAGGAAATCGACAATATCTTTTGTTTAAATATTCATAATTCCATTCCAATTTAGTATAATTTTAATGTAATTTATTTATATCTTTTAACTTTCGCTTATTTATACAATATTTTTTCTACTTGTCTCATTAATTCTGGAAATATTATGACGTATTGTTGTATATAATAAATATTATAATACCTAAGAATAAATATGTTAAAATTTCACAATATCTGTATATGTATATAAAAATCAATTGCTGTTCGTTAATCTCGCTAAAACTCAAAAACGGGTGGACCAATTTGAATATTTCTTTTATTGTTTTTTTGAGCGTGTACCAGGAGTGGTTTTAATATCAAAAAATAGTGAAAACCCAAAAAAACAGCTGGAATATCGAAAAGTTTAGAACTGTTTATTTTGTACCTATGTACATGTACCTATAAATATAATAAAATTGTAACTAAGCCGAATCTGTACATTAAATATTTTTTGGAAAATCTTATTGAAATAGACATTATTATCGATACAGAGGCCGAATCTATAGATTTTAGAATTTTTGTGTATATCTGTCTGTGACCGCATCACGAGAAAACCACTGGACAGATTTTGATTGATATTATGATAGCTGGTGATCCGAGTCAACATATAGGATAGGATACTTTTCACTGCGGGAAAATATCTCATCTCTGAGAAATCTATACTAAACGTTAAAACGTAAGTAGGGACGAACGCGAGCGGAGCTAGGGTGAGTCGCTAGTCTATAATATATAGTCTACCTATTCCATACTAAACGTTAAAAAGTACCTAAGGACGAACACGAGCGAAGCAAGGGTGAGATGCTAGTAATACATTAATAAAAGCTTATAAAAGTCCAAGAAACAGGAAAAATTGTATAGCAATTTTTGTACTTTAGAGAAACATTAATTTGAATATTAAGTAAGTTATATACGCCATAAAAACGTCTGGATTTATATATAATTTGCTTAAATTATATTATAAAATATAAATTTATGAATTTTCAAAATATTCTAATTGATATTTTTTATCAACAAACAACTTTTTGTATGCTCAATCCAAAATCTCTCGCTCGGTCGAACCTGCGACTACCTCCATTTTAACATATGAAGTCACTCAACTCAACACAAAGGATATATACACATTTATGTAGAATTTACAATCTTATCCAACCACATTTAATTTCTGAGAATTCTTTCGATATACGAAACGGATAAATTAAAAATAATTACAATATAGTATGAATGAGAAACCATTCGAGTTGCGCGAGATCGCTAATATTTTTTCTCGAATTTTGTCACGTATTTTACAATTGCTTTTAATTACAGTTGGGACTTGTATTTATTGTTTATCCTTTTGGAATTTTTATTCTATATTTAAAAAAAAAACATAACTTTAAGTACGAATGTCTTCTCAATACAGATTTAGTGATAAATATCCAACCCGTCTTTTTATCGCAAATACCAAAGTACCAGTAATTAAAACTCAATATTTTTTGCCGTTTTAATTTATTTATACGATTTCCAAAATGCAAGTAACCAATCTGTTTTAAGAATTTATGAATTGAAACTTTACCCACTACATCACTACATAGTATAAAACAAAGTCGCTTTCCGCTGTCTGTCCCTATATATGCTTAGATCTTTAAAACTGCGCAATGGATTTTGATGCAGTTTTTTTAATAGATAGTGATTCAATAGGAAGATTTATATGTATAATACATGCATAATATAGTAGAGAAACACTGATAATTTTAGAGATTTCTAATGTGATGTCGTAAATAAACACATTTTTTTTGCGATTACATTGCAAACGCTGGCTGAACCCTATGAGATACATCAAAATAATATACTACAGTATTGTACACCTTAAAAAGGTCTGCAAAAAAGTCCTCGATGGCATATGTCTATCTCTCTAAGGATAACACACTATATCCATTTTACCATATCCTAGCTAGGGACGAACCCGAGCGAAGCGAGGGTGAGTCGCTAGTTTTATATATAAATATAAACGTTTTGGACAGGTGTTCCTTTTTGTGAGATTTTTTTGCGAGTGCTTTATTATGTTTTAATTAAACCTTATTTTTTATACAATTTTCTTAAAGATTTCTAAATTTCAATATGATATTGATAAAATAAAACTGAAAAGTAAAACTTCAATATGGATCTAATTGTAAGGCTTTTTAGGACTGCGTTTAATAAATTTAGAGTAACTTTTATCGCTAAATAATTACTGGTAAACTAAAAAGGTACACCGTTACACTTTAAAGCTACTTTAAAAATTATTATTCCAATATTACAGGTGGTTTTTCTGTACAAAAAACATACAGCCGAATACCTCTTACTTTTGAATTTGGCGAATACTATGATATTATAATATGACAGTGAAATTTTTTAAATTTATATTATAATTATTTCTGATTCCCCTTTAAGACACACGTTTGGCTCAGATTGTAGTAACCCTACTTGCTGTGCTTGAGGTCGCGGGTTCGAGTCCCGCTGGGGGCATTCATTTGTGTGATGAGCACGAATGTTTGTACTCCAGTCATGGGTGTTTATATTTATAATATGTATGTATTTAAAGTTATATATGTGTAGTGTATCAACTATCTGGTATCCATAACACAGGCCTCGTAGCTTACCATGGAACTAGATGGTGCTGTGGGTTAATGTCCCAACATTTATTTATTATTATTTATTAAAGACAAATTAAGTTCATTATTTTGTATTCTTTGTATATTATTTTCACCTAGATACATCCTCAAGACAAGTGTATAATAAGTATAGACCTATAAAATATAACAAATGTCCAAAGAAACACTGTATAGTGGTAAATCAATACCATTATCTCAAACCACTATAAAAATGAGTGATACCAAACATAAGCAATTTTCTGCGAAGGACTTCACCATTCAAAGGGTTTCCCCACTATTTCCCTAGGGGGTAAAGCATAAAATTGTTTGACGAACAAAAATCTCTTTTTGAACCACAATTATCTGCATAACACCAAACGAGATTGAACTATAAAGAGCTGTGCATTAAATCAACATTGTAATAATGTAGGCGCAGATCAATTTTGGCTCGAAGATTTTCTTAAACATTGAATTTTATACTTTATCATACTTAAAAATAAAGTTTAAATTACGGTAAAACTTGTTATGGAGTTAAGTTATTTCGGGTTAAACAAAGATTGTGCTCCCGCGCATCTCACGGCAACGGGCGGAAATCTTAATGGATCCTGGAACCGGACTAACGATGGGTTCCATCGATCCTATATTGTGTGGTGTTTGTAATGATTTTCTACAGTTTTTGATGGCCTGCTAGTTTAGTGGTTCAAAATGTTTTCTTTGATGGTGATTGGCGGTTCGATTATCGAAGCAACTATTCCAACTGTTTAAGTACATACAGTAAACTTGTTTCTTATTTATAAGCAGTTATTTTTAAATAGTTAAATATTTTGCATTTTGCATATCACACTAATATTATGAATAAAACATTGTGTGAGTGAATCCTTTTGTCATAACTAGTTTTGATAACAATATCTTGGGTTAAAACACACATTTTATCGAAGTTCGTACCCACAATGCTAGCATAATCGCGGGCAAAATAAGTTAATAAGTTTTCTTAAGCATAATTATAAATTTACTAAAAAATAGAATCAAATAGAAAATATCATTTTTAAAGTGTTTGTAAAAGGACAGACCTTCGAAACGTGTACGTATATAGATATTATATACATGATTGATAACCTTCAATGATCTAGTCCATTGGTTGAGATAAACGTCGAATTATCCCAAAGGCTTTATTATATCATAGAAAAATATCTTTTCGCGACCTCTTTTAGTGACAAAAAAGCCAATGTCAGGCGCGACGATGCGTGAAAGATTGACACAACTAGCAAAAAGCGAATAATTTAGGTAAACAGCAAGAAATCAAGTTACTAAACCAAACCAATCGATCTCGTTGATCATATTTTTTTTGTAATATTCATAATTTTGCAAAGTACCCGATTGTTATGATGGTGAAACTGTTAACATTTGATTAGGATAGTTTCTAGAATTCTATATTATACAAACGACTTACCCTCGCTTTGGTCGGCTTCGTCCCTAGGCACGTTTTAACTGTTAGTATGGAATAGATAGACTATATATTATGTACATAGGTATGATGTGTTTTATATCCATTACTTGAGAAGTGATTGATTCCCCATATATTCGCCGTTTGACGACACGTTTGGCTCAGTTTGTAGTGACCCTACTTGCTGTGCCAGCGGTCGCGGGTTCGAGTCCCGCTGGGGGCATTCATTTGTGTGATGAGCACGAATGTTTGTACTCCAGTCATGGGTGTTTATATTTATAATATGTATGTATTTAAAGTTATATATATGTATTTATCAACTATCTGGTATCCATAACACAAGCCTCGTAGCTTACCATGGAACTAGATGGTGCTTTGTTGTAATGTCCCAACATATTTATTATTTATTTATTATTACTTTATTTATTATTATAAACTTTCATCCCCCTTTTCACTCCCTTAAGGGATGATTTCCGGGATAAAAACTATCCTATATCCTTCGCAGGATCTCAAACTATCTTTCATCCAAATTTCATCTAAATCAGTTCAGCGAATTTTTAGTTTATCCATTACAAACCAAACTCACAAACTTACAATCTTTACTTCTTTATAATATTAGTGTAGATGATTGCGAGTATAAACTTATATTTTCACTCTTCATTATTTTTACTGTAAACATTCTTAGAAAATACTAGCGACTCACCCTCGCTTAGCTTCGGGTTCATCTCTATAAAAAAAAAATCTATTCCACGGGAACCGTACATTTTTCCGGGATGATATAAAGGCTAGCCTTCCTCAGTTAACGGGCTATCTAATGCAAAAAGAATTTTTTAAATCGGATTAGTAGTTTCTGAGATTATCGCGTTCAAGCAAACAAACAAACCTTTCAGCTTTATAATATTAGTATAGATATAGTAGTCTAATACATGTGTACATACCTACAGAGTGATACACCATTTTGAATAACATATTTTTCATTTCTAAGCAATTATTATTAGGTATATTATATTATATATTACTTTCTACATTTTTTATCAACTTCAGATCTTGTATTATATTTTGTAGTTGATAAAAGTGCTCCTCAAAAGTGACTTAAGTGGAATACCAAAAAAAAAATACTCTTAAAAAATTATTTCAAAGCAAGTGAACCTATTAAGTTAAAAAATAATGATTCGGTCACTAAACGTTGGGTCCGAAAAGTCAAAATGAACGCACGAACACATCCAAAAAGTTTTATTTAAAGTCGAATTTCCGCGTAAACCTACGAAAGTATCTACTATGTAATAATTTAATAGATCCTTTTTAAAACTTCATCCCAACATAAAATTACAAGATTACAAATATTCCAGCTAAAAAGCAAGCAATCAAAATATATTTTACTGATATTAAGATAAATGTTCAGAATCTTCGATTACATAATTATGTGTAAAAACCTTCAATTAACGTCTATTTGTGTAGAAATTCTAATAAATATCATATTATTTTTATATTATGTAAAAAAAATAAAGAAAAAGTTATTATAAAAATATAAGTTCAATTTATACTTCAACAAATTTGAAGGACCCATTATGTATGTATAGAGACATAAATCAATTTTACGCATACCAAGAGATGCTAATTAACATATTTATTTAAGAATGATTGGAAAATATTAACCTTAGTGAATTAATAGAAGATATTTCTCATCACATGACGTCATTATCATCATATTTATCGACTAGCGACTTACACTCGCTTCGCTCGTCGGTCGGTCCAGGCGTTTCGGAGATTAGCCGGAACAAACAGACAGACAAAAATTTTAAAATTGTGTTTTTCTAATATGTACCGTATATATAATTCCATATGCATTTAGTATAAAGCTGTTATTTTGACATTACAAACAGACACTTCAATTTTATTTATCTGTATAGATTATAATTATTATATTCTAAAATTTCACATATTTTTATACGGACTTGAGTTTATGAGTTTTTCTAGAAATAAGTAGGTACTTTTAAGTAGGTATACATTACATCTATACTTATAATAAAACTCTGAGTCGAATCTGTACATTAAATATTTTTTAGAAAATCTTATTGAAATAGTCATTACTATCGATGCAGAGGTCAAATCTATAGTTTTTAGAACGTTTGTGACTGTCTGTCAGTGATCGCATCACGAGAGAACCACTGGACAGATTTTGATGAAATTCGATATGATGATAGCTGGTTATCCGGGTCAATGTATAAGATAATTTTTACTATGAAAAAATATCTCATCTCTGAGAAATCTGTACTAAACGTTAAAATATAATATTATATATGTATGTATGTATGTATGTATGTATGTATGTAGTATATATTTATATTTAAGCTGCAAAAGACAATGTCGCTACGTGTTAGTGGGAAATAGAATTTGCTTTTACAATGCACAGACTATGACTCAGAATTATTGTATTATAGCATTATAAATCATGGAATTAAGTATGCATTCTTTATTAGTATTGAAATTGATCGTTTAACTAATAATATAAGCTTATAGCTCGGTATTTCCAAATATATGCTTTCTTATTATTATTTCTACCACTGAACCAAAAAGTCCATATAATTGTAAACATAATATTTTTCACAAAGTGTAAGTGCAAAACGTATTGAAAATAACATCGAGCGTTATTCATGTAACGCTTCCAAATAGTTTTTAAAACGTTATAGTTACATTAAAATCTGTTCAGTCGACCAAACCAATTTACTTATGAACTTCACTCGCAGATATTCAAATTTCGTGCCCAGCGTGCTACCAGCACGTGCTTGAAAAACTTATTACTAAACCGTTTTTCGTCGCATTGGCGTAAAGAAGTCGAGACCAAGACCCAATTTGCACCATACGAAATCTTTCAACCAAACACTCGAAAATGACACCTAAATCAATCGTTTAAGCGTTATAACGTTTTCATAAATTTTTTGTATAGTTTTTTCCGCTTTTGTCACCTAAACGGCAAGTAAAAAGTTTGAAATCGTGCTCCCGTATAAAAAAAGAGCATTTAATATTGGCATTCAAGGTATGATGGATTTGAGCGTGGAAATTCGCTCTAAAGTAAAATTTGTCGCGATGTCGGCTGTTTGTAACTAATACCCGTGGCGATTGTAAAATATTTCCTCAAACTGTACATTATAATTGGTTCACTCCTCGAAAATAATTGAACCCATTGATGTAGATATGTAATTATCTGTTGACAAAAATATTGTCATTAAACATTTATATGTCATAAACAGGTGGAAATGTAAAAAATGAAAGATATAAGGGGGAGGAGTGGAGGAGGAGTTATTGTGGAGTGTCGTTGAAAAGACAAATAATAAGCCCAATCATAATAATTATATATTAATATGTTGCAATACCAGCGACCGTTAGTCTGCCCGCTTATTACACGACCGTAACCACAGTCGTCAGCGACCACATTTGGCAGCGACCACGTGACGTAATATCTATACAGATAAATAAAATTGATGTGTCTGTTTGTAATGCCAAAATAACAGTTTTATACTAAATGCATATGGAATTATATACGGTACTTATTAGAAAAACACATTTTTTTAAATTTTTGTCTGTCTGTCTGTTTGTTCCGGCTAATCTCCGAAACGGCTGGACCAATTTTGACGGAACTTTCACTGGCAGATAGCTGATATTATAAGGAGTAACTTAGGCTACTTTTATTTTAGAAAAAGAATTAGGGTTTCGCTCAAAAAAATTAAAACCTATCTAGAGACGAATCTGAGCGAAGCGAGGTGAGTCACTAGTTGTATTATATTTCCGCGACCATTACCTAAAAAATTGTGGTCGCTGCGACCATGGTATGTGTTTGGCCTCCGGGAAATGAATTCCATGGTTCCTTAGTAGTTATCAATGTCAGTATTGTATAACTTTGTCAAAATACTAACGCTTCGAGTCATTTTGACTAATTATCTTAGCCTTTGTAAAAAGGCTTTTGAACTTAACAACAATTTAAAATGACTTAACGATGTACTTGCAAAGGCAAAGTGTATTATAAAATTAGCATCAGTTAACTTGTCACAGGGATAACGACTGCAAACTGTCAATTGTGCAAATAATTAATGTTACCGAGTTAAATGTAATGCGATGCACACACACCTGCTTCCGTCACGCTAATACATTACTTACAGGTTTTATACCATAATCGTTATTTACTATTGTTAGTTTTCTAACCTATTGGATTAAGACTACACTACGGCTCACCCTCGCTTCGCTTCGGGTTCGTCCCTAGACAAAAACAAATGTATCCCACGGGAACCATACATTTTCCGAGATTATATATAGCTATAGCCTTCCTCAGTTAACGGGCTATCTAATGCAAAAAGAATTTTTCAAATCGGATTAGTAGTTCCTGAGATTAGTGCGTTCAACAAAACAAACAAACAAACAAACAAACTCTTCAGCTTTATAATATTAGTATAAATTTCAATAAAATTGAGTGATACTTTTTATATTTTGAACAAGTATTTATCTCAATTGATAAACACAACATTATTTTTTCTTTCTATGATGACATTAAAGAGAACACAAGCGCCACGCACGGCCAGGAAACGAACAACACTATGTGTATAAAGATACTTACATAATATTTATTTAGTTTATAAAGACACCTTTAAATTTATTTATTTAACACTAACTTTATCCTCTGGATTTCCCTCCTAAATCAAAAACGAGAAATTCGTTAATATAAGTGATTAACAATGATCAGTGAGTTTTAATACATATAATGTGGTGTTGATGAAGTTTTTGAAAGCTTTAGCTTTATATCTTCGTTGTTATGCCTCCCCCAAAGATTTTTCAACAACTCTATATCTAGACGTGTTGAATGTTAAAACCCTATTATTGTATATCACAAACAAAACTCATATTTTCCACTAGCGACTCACTCTCGCTTAGCTCGGGTTCGTCCCTTTGACCTGTAAGTTTTAATTTTTTTGAGCGAAACCCTAATTCTTTTTCTAAAATAAAAGTAGCCTGAGTTACTCCTTGTAATATCAGCTATCTACCAGTGAAAGTCCCGTTAAAATTGGTTCAGCCGTTTCGGAGATTATCCGGAACAAACAAACAGACAGACAAAAAATTTTAAAATTGTGTTTTTCTTATAAGTACCGTATATTCCATATGCATTTAGTATAAAGCTGTTATTTTGACATTACAAACAGACACTTCAATTTTATTTATCTGTATAGATGTTAAGAAATTATGAAAAATAATTTGCTAGAATAAATCCAACATTTATAAGACATATGTCTAGCATTAAAATTGACTAAGCCCGAAAAGGGTTAAGGGTTACAACTAGCGTTTGTTAAAAAGATCACAGTCAAGCAACAGGTGTCTTTCATTTTCGTTATTCTGTTATTCTGTTTCATGGCAGTAGTAGCCCAGTGGTAACGCGCTCGCGTGGGAAACCGAGTGAAGCGGATTCAAATCCCGGGTCTCACACCTCTGATATTTTCATGTGCGAATCATTTCTATCATGATTACCACTTGCCTTGCGGTGAAGGAAAACATCGTGAGGAAACCTGCATGTCTGAGAAAGCCTAGCAAGTTTTCGAAAGACATGTGAAGTCCGCCAACCCGCACTTGGCCAGCGTGGTGGACTATGGCCTGATGCCCCTCGTATTGAAGGGAGGCCCGTGCCCAGCAGTGGGACGTTAAAAAGGGCTGATACATTCTGTTTCATACGAATATAGTCACAAATTAGAATGTTAGTATTATATTGACATCATTAAAGTAAAAAAAAAATATATACGGCTATGACGTCATAGAGAAAAGTTTTATCAAAAACTATGTAATTATACTATTTTAATTGAATGCGCTTCTATCTTTTAATTATTCATTAGCATAGCGAACTCGTTATAGATAAATACTACGATAATATGAGTGCTAAAATACAAATATTTTAATTTTTCATTTGAATTTCAATTAAATATCTAACGTATATAGATTAAAATTAAATTGTAAGTAGTATTTGCATAGAAACTATTAAATATAACCTCAATACGACTAACAATTAGAGTTAGATATGCGAGTACCTACTTACGTATGCTTAGTATGAAGGTAGTGGTAGCCCAGTGGTAACGCGCTCGCTTGGGTAACCGAGTGAAGCGAGTTCAAATCCCGGGTCTCGCACCTCTGATATCATGTGCGAATCATTTTCAACATGAATACCACTTGTCTAACGGTGAAGGAAAACATCGTGAGGAAACCTGCATGTCTGAGATAAATTAACAAGATTTCGAAAGACATGTGAAGTCCGCCAACCCGCACTTGGTCAGCGTGGTGGACTATGGCCTGATCTCCCTCATATTGAAGGGAGGCCCGTGCCCAGCAGTCGGACGTCAAAAAGGGCTGAATACTATGTATGCTTATCCAATATAGGTATATACATACATACACGGTTATTAGTTAATACTCTATCTGCCATGTATAGTTAGGACAAGACAAGGTAAAACTGTATGAACTTTTCTTATATCACAATGAATTTCATAAAAAAATTTCCTAATAATTACGTTTTAATTTAAAAAACTTCTATATATTACTAAGAGATAGATTTTTTCATACGATACACATATTATTTTTATTTTTGAAGGTATTGATATCATTTTCAAGCATTTATTAGTATTAGAATAAATGAATAGCAAAGGCACTCCCTAACAATCATTCTCAGAAAATGAACCTATGAACACCTGCTTACTTCAATGAGCGTAGATGCAATTTCCACAACACTACAAGTCATTTTTACTTTTTTTGTCAAAACTTATTGTATTAATAGTAGAGAATTATACAATCTGAACTATTAATTATAATAAATGCGAAAGCTTAGCGCTAAAAATATAAATACTGTTTTATTTTAGCATAAAATTATATTGTAAAAAATATATTGTAAACATGTTTTTGTGCTGCGCTATGAATAAGCGGACGTAAACTGTTGTACGATATTTCATAGTAAAAAGTTGAAACGCTTCTTCGAGATTAGACCCCACAAAAAACCAACCTTGTTAGGGAATCCCTCAACAACCCTCAGATATACCGAGAATGTATGGACGCTATTAATAATTTCAGGACACTAAAAAGTGTACGATGGAACGATATTTTTTTTTTAGAAATAAAGCGAAAGAATACAAATTGAAAATTCTATTTGAATAAAACAATCTAAAATGTAGTTTTACTCGTAGTTGAATCTATTTGTATTCATATTTTTTTGCCTATTTTTTATTTATTTCCTATTTTATAATTATGTAACAAATTAAAAACACATAACTGCTTCCTAGCACATATCGTAGTCTTGTTGAATAACAATTTAAATGTCTACCATCGATCAAATAAGTACTAAATACACAATCCCATGCAAAAGTTCTCTTAAAACTGTCACCAATTGTGTTTAGATAATTGTTCTAGTTGAAATAAATATACAACAATGTAAATTGAACATTAAATGCAATGCTTAAAGTTGTTTTCACGAAAAAAAATTAAAAACTCGCTCAAATGTTCAAATGCGCGTTCATTCGGTAAGGACATTTTTTGTTTCTGATTGTGTATATCTAGTATTATTTGATCGATATTGTTCACTTAAGCTTTAGGAAAACAAATCTAGAGATAAACATGTCACATATCCTGAGTACTTATAATTTTTCCAGAAGGGGTCAGTCTAAAATGTGTCATAATGAATGGTCGATCCTTAATAAGCACATTAATCCCTTGACCCTCCTTCTTTAGGGGAAGCTATCTCTCCTTCAAATCAAAACTCTACATCACCCTAGATTAATATATCATGGTGTGCTTATCCATAGTTGGGTACACCATATATAGCAAATGTATACCTACTATATTACCTTGATTTTAAATTCTATAAAGTCAGACTATTTTTAGGTATTATATTTTAATGAGTTGTCTAGTCGGTTATATTAGCATACCAAATTACGGTCAGTGTTTTTAGTAATTACTCACATATATGTATTACGATTTTGCCATATAATTAATAGAATTGAATTAATGAGAGTAATAATATATAATTATAATAACGTATAGAAAATTAACATTTAAAATCTCTCGAGCGCCAAAAACTTTACCGCCTCAATTATCTATACTAATATTATAAAGAGGCAGAGTTTGTTGGTTTGTTTATTTGTTTGTTTGTTTGTTTGTCTAAACGCGCTAATCTCAGGGACTACTAATCCGATTTGAAAAATTCTTTTTGCATTAGTTAGCCCATTTATTGAAAAAGCCTATATAGCCTAGCCTATAGGCTATATATCGTCATGCTACTATCCAAGCGAGTGGAGCAGTAATATAATATATAGTCCATTTATCCATACTAACTGTTAAAACGTAGCTAATCTACCTACCTAACCCGTATGAGCTGCTAGTAAATTATATAAAAAACACTAATCAGATTAATTTTCGAATAAAAAGCGTTCATCACTTGACAATTTGTTTTATTTATCACACTTTTTGTTTCTTCATGTTTTTCGGCAGCTTTTTCATATGTTTTTTCTGTTATGATTTAATTAAGTGTTCCGATGTGTCTATAAATCATTAATACCATTAGTTATACAAATTGCACAATTTGCTCGCTGTTTTTGTGTCTAATATTTTTTTGCTTGACAATATTCAAGAACATCTTCACTTAGCAACGTAATATAACAAAATCATTACCAGTGAATAATAAATTACAACAGCCGTAGCTATTTTAGATGAAGCGGAAGGAGTATCTACAATACATCAATTTAACACAGATTCCTCTGCGGTGAATCAATCCTTCACGAAGTCCTATTAAAAGTCAGTCACCACCTCGAATTTCCAGCCTCATGCCATTAAGTAGTGCTCCAAACTTTAATTATGTTCGGGTGTGACCAATCGCGTTCGTGTTTGCGTATTCTTACAAGTCATGCAACGTGCTACCGAATCCTATAACTCTGATAAACGGCAGAGCTATAGCAGCATCACAGAATGGACCACAGAAATCATCTTTATCGTCATCCAATAAAAGATCAATGTCGTTTGAAACTGCTTGGCTTTCAAGAACATTTTAAATTTCATTCATTGTTAAGCGGTTTTCGGCAATATAAATTATTGGTTGATGACGTAATTTGAGCTTTATTCGCCTCAAGTCAAGATCAATATCACTTTGATTACATCCAAAAGATTTGATAGAAGAGTTAAAATTGAGTCGTGTTTCGTCAATAGATTTCGGTGCCCGAAGGAACGTGGCCCTCAGTTTCATTGTTGGACACTGAATAAAACGTGTCGGTAGGATGACGTGCCGGTTTTAGCTCAGAAACTAATTTAGAATATCACAATGAGTATCTATGCGGTATCGAAACAGCCTTTTCAATGTGCGAAGAGTGCCGCCGTTCTATTATATAGGTACTTGGCACGCGTTGTACCTAGGTGCTTAGAGGCAATTTAACAGCATCATTCTAAAATAAACAATGTCGTTACTTGGCGGATGCTCGCGACAATCATACATATAAAATACACTTAAGTATAATCCAGAAATAATTATACAATAAAATTTACATCTTTTAATAACGTTTGAATAATTTAGAATAAGAATGATATAGATAACGCTTAAAATTCATATATTAAATATAATTACTCGAATTGCCCAGTAGATTAAATTTAAGGAAGTAAGGTAGCCAAAATGCGTGAAAAACGCCGTGAAGGTGGCATCCTGTCTTTATTACCGTGTTAGCTTCTTGAGTAAATAAAAAAATACTTTGTTTCGCTTAAACTAAGCACAATTTGTTCCGGTTACCTGCGGATGACGTTCAAGGGCAAAATTCACTTTCTGACGCATTTAATAATAAATGCCACACAAACATAAATATAGTATAATAAAATTTTTAATTAATACTATCATTTATAGCATATGTATGTATGTTCTGATAGTGGTCGTAAGTGAAACTAGTTTGTTATATTTCGAATACTTATTAACCTATAACGTTTCTTCTTTCCAGGTGTTTGGTTCGAAAGCGGATCTACAGTTACACACGCAGATTCATTTACGTGAAGCGAAGCCGTACCGATGCACCCAATGTCCGAAAGCCTTTGCCAACTCCTCATACTTGGCACAACATTCGCGCATCCACCTCGGTATCAAGCCTTACCGTTGCGAAATCTGTCAACGCAAGTTCACCCAACTGTCTCATCTACAACAGCACATCCGTACCCATACTGGCGACAAACCTTACCGATGCACGCAAATCGGATGCACCAAAGCCTTTTCCCAACTTTCAAACCTCCAAAGTCACAGTCGCTGTCACCAAACCGACAAACCGTTCAAATGCAATTCATGCTATAAGTGTTTCACTCACGAGAAGGATCTCCTTGAACACATTCCGAAACACAAAGAATCTAAACATCTGAAAACGCACATTTGCCAGTACTGCGGCAAAAGTTATACTCAAGAGACGTACTTAAGTAAGCATATGAATAAGCATGCTGAAAGGGCTGACAAGCGGCCGCCAATATCCGCGTTGGGACTGAGCGGGCTCAATAGGTCCCTAGCGGCGGCTGCGCCCACAGCTGCACCATTTGCCGACCATCCGTACTGGCCTAAAGTGAGCCCTGACTCAGCAGCTCACATGTCTGATGAAGGAGGTTACCATCAACAGCGGGAGAGTGATGACCACCATGAACAACAACTCCAGCAGCAGAGAGCTCTGTTCGCCCAGCATGAGAGTCAAGAAGACCGTATTCAGCCTCCAGTGTCTTCTGCCGCTAACTCCGCCTTCACTCCAATCAATTCTATGGCGCCTCATCTCAACGGACTATCCCATCATAGCGCGCTCCCAACGAGACCGTATCTGTACGATCCGCTACATTTCCAGCAAGGAAAGCAACAGCCAAACTCGTTCCCCAATCAACTGATATCACTCCACCAAATCCGGAATTACGCTCATCAACCCTCGGCACTGTTGCCCGCTGAGCACATTCTACCCCACTCTCTAGCCCATAAAGACAAGCAGTAACCCTCTTGCCGTTTCCTATAGGTGCACTTACTTTAGAACTTATGATGGTATTATTAGTCTATAAACGAAAATTATTAAAATGTTTAGAATCTCGCTCTACAACACAGTGTTATGTATGAAATACGAAATTTGTTTGTCACTAGTGATGCGAAGTTCATGTTTTTAGACTTATATCGATATTGTGTATAATATTCTGAATCTGCGAGTAGATGTAACAAATATATTGGGTATGAAATGTGATTTTGAATTTTATGTGAACCTTGAATTTATCGCTTAACGATTAGTTTTCATAAAAGCACAGTTACTGTCAATGTCAGATTATGAAAAGTATTCAAATTCTTATTTAATTGTATATTAGTAGTATTGATCTAATAGAGATCGCCCGAATATTATCATAGTAATTTACAATACAAATTATATTTGTGTCTTTAAGAAAACTAATCTTTAAAATGGATATTAAAGCAATAACGAAAGTCATTTTTAAAAATTATAGGAAACTATACATAAATGCATAATAGAAAGGGCTTTATGAGCATAATAATATTCCACTCTTCAAAGTTTTAAATATTCTGTGAATCTAATCACATTTTAACCTGTAATTATAAATTTAAAAGTACTGAATGTTAAAAATATTATTTTAAAATAAAAATAGATATAATTTTTAAAGACACTTTTTATCAGAAATATGCAATAATGTACGAACAAAAGTAGTTATACAATGTGTTGTTTTAACCCGAACTATGGAAATCTAATTATAATGTGTTGATTGATATTTAATGAAAAACAGAGTTCCTCAACAATAGTGAAGTTACAATATCGATAAATTATAAATTCCATTTTAAATTACTGTCTACGTCTTTTTCTGTTGCATTTTTATGTTTATACATCAGATCTCTTAACCATCACAATTGCACTCAGTTCCTACTTAGGTCGAATAAATTCTTAGCTTTACTTTTCATAATTTCTTGCGATCATTAGTTAATTTAATTATTGATTTAGAAAATGTGGTCTTCCTTCAGATTTGTACCTTTTTTAGAACGGGATTGATAATAATGACTATATAATAGAAGTTAGTGAAGATAACGATTTCTGTACAGAAGTCCACAGAAGGTTGTGATATTATTCCCTGTATTTGCATCAATCTTATATTTTTCTTTAGAGTTATGACATTTTAATTATTAAAATATTTTGGATTGTTCAATTAAATGTAAATCACCTATACAATGTGTCTAAAGATCTGAAAACAGACTATGTATTATGTAATAATATATCTAGCCAATACAATAACTCGTTAAGTGGGCATCGATTCTGCGATCTCCTAGGCACAACTCTCCGCCAAATGGTAGCTATATACTATCTTATAAAGTAGGGTGAATATTTGTTATTTATATCCTATTATTATTGATTGATATAATATAAAACTTCTGTCTTGAAGGCTGAATACATTTTCTAATTGCATTTGTACAATACATAACGTATGTGTATAATATCGACGGGTGGCCAAAATTGCTTTTTCACATCTATCGATATCGATAAAAGCGCACTTTTGTAAATATTTTGTAAATAATTACACATTTTTGAGAAAACTTTGAATTTATTGAAAATATTTTTTTTTTTTGTTCTTTTAAGTCTAAAATGCTTATGCTCAATTATATTAGACGTAAGATGTCGTTTGGTAATGGATACATCGCAAATATAAAAATATTTCAGTGCCACTTAACACTTCATTAAGTGTCAGTCAAATATGAATTTTTTGTTGGTGATAAAAGGCTTAAGTTTGATCGTACTTAACAGTTGACATTGTCGTTAATAATTTTTATCGATAACGATGATTAGACAATTGATCAGACACTAGCGTCCATAGAAGGCAATGTGATTGCTGTTCTGAAGAAACCGGAGATTTACGTTGCGCATAATATTATTTTGTATTAAAAATCAATTGTTTAATAATCTCGGTCGAGTTAGAATATTTTGATGTATACGAAATATTATTGATTTAATTTGAAATTCAGCGTTAAAAATGTGATAGGAGTGTAGAGGGGAAAGGTGTATTTTTCGAATGTCTTTCGTCTAAATTTATTTGCTATTGATCTTTTTATTAGGTTACGATAGGTTGTGGTTATTTGTGATGGGGTCCCGTGGGGTCCCCGTGCCGTCTGTCCATTCGTCACAAAGTTAGCCAAATGCTAATTTTAAGTTCTTGTACAAACGTTGTTTTTTATAATACGGCAATATTATTTCTTCCGAAACGTTGTAAGCTTACACGTATGTAGATAGGTGACGAGCCAAGGATTTATCCAAATTTTGTTTGAACTTCGGTTTTAAGGGAAAAGATCGCGATATCTCTCTATTATAAGTAGACATGTGATATTGTAATGATTTTTTTTTTAGTTAAGTGTAAACTTATTATTATGATTAAATACATAATATTTTTGTAAGTAATTTGCGTTTTATGATAGTTTCGCTTTGTCAAGCGTTCCCGTTTTAAGATTTTAGATGAAAGTGGACGGAATCTTTTTTGTTACTTAAAATCAATTAAAAATAATTACAACTATGCCAAGAATTATTTAATTTTATTTAAACCCCTTACACCCAAACCCATCCATCTATCTACATGCTATGATATAAATATATAACTAAAAAAATCATTAGTATAAATTACATCCATTAATAAAAAGCCCAGACTAAGATAATTACAAAAAGATATGTTGTTTTAAATACGTATGTATGTATGTATGTTACCACCGACTACTAAGACGAGCCTGTATAATAGACGACAGTTCCTTCCTCTATGATACAAAAGATTGCTTTTAAATTAAGCTTAGGCAAGCACTTTGAAAAAAAAAACAATAATAAGAATGACATTAGAAAGTAAGTTTTAGACTAAAGTTAACAACATTGATATTCAATATTTTTTATAAGTACCGCCATAAAAGACACGTTTGGCTCAATTTGTACTCCTACTTACTGTGCCAGCGGTCGCGGGTTCGAGTCCCGCTGGGGGCATTTATTTGTATGATGAGCACAAATTTTGTACTCCAGCCACGGGTGTTTATATTTATAATATGTATATATTTAAAGTTATATATAGTATTTATTGTATCAACTATCTGGTATCCATAACACAATCCATAGTTTAGCGAAAGATAGTAGCTTACCATGGAACTAGATGGTATGTTAATGTCCCAACATATGTACATATTTATTTATAAGAAAAGTACGTATGAATACGATAAAAGATGAGATTGAAATGAAAAGCAGCTTTTAGAACTTTCCTCGTTTTTATTTAGTAAACAGTCGCAAATATATTATTGAATAGGTACTTAAAATAGGTATTTACAATAAATGGGGTCATTATACCTACGTAGGTAAAATTCATACAGCACAAACCATTCAAAATTAGAAAGCAGAATACAATACACTTAAAAAAATATAAGATGTAATTTATATAAATTATAAAGCGAATGACGGACTTAGATTTTTTGGGGTAAAGTTAGTAGTATTAAAACGGACTAAAAAAAATCTATTGTCTATGATCCGCCTTAATCTAAAAACTAAAGCGAATTATGGCTCTTCATACGACTTTTTGTCTAAAAAAGGCGAAGAAAAGATTAAAAAAAAAAAACACAAAGCTAACAAAATTCGCTCAAGTATTTTGATCAATAAATCACATCTTATCACTTAACAATAAAAGGGAATATTTTGATAATAATACTTTATATGTATTGTCATTTAGTCGCCCTAAAAACTAAACGAGAATCATATAAATTCCAAAAAAAAATGACTAGAACATAATAAATAGTGAATTGCCAAATGCTACATAAAACTTTAAATGAAGTAAACGTCACAAAATGAAGGAACAATAACACGATACACAAATTCGTAAATAAAAAAAAGTATAGACAAGACCGACTAGAGATCAATTCCGAACAAGTGTTTCGAAATCCAAACAATAATACATAATAAAATAAATAGAATTAAGAAAGCAGCGTATGTATCTAAAAGTATTGGTAAAATAAATTTAAAAATTTATGTCGCACACATTTTTTTGGTTATGCTAAAACTACATACGCCGGTTTTCATGGTGTTTAGACTTCAACCTTGTAGGGGGATCCGGGGATGTGGTCATCTCCCCATTTGATAATTACAATGTACTCTCCCCTGTCCCTCACAACGTACCAGCACTCATAATTGTTCTTGCCTTTATGCTTCAGCTGCACTTCGTCGCAGGGGCCTTTAGGACCGTAGATACCCACGTAGAGAATGTTGTTGCCTGGCAACAAAAATAACATTTAATTCACTTCATAAGCATATTAAAAATCTACACATATAATAAATTTCTAACTGAGTGAAATCTGTACAATAAATTTTTTTTTGGAAAATCTAATTGAAATAGTCATCATTATCGATACAGAGGCCGAATCCATACTTTTTAAATTTTTGCCTGTCTGTCTGTGAACGCATCACAAGAAAACCCCTGGACAGATTTTGACGAAATTTGGTATGATGATAGCTGGCTATCCGGGTCAACATATAGCATACTTTTTACTGCGGGAAAATATCTCATCTCTGAGAAATCTATACTTAACGTTAATAAATAAACACAAAACAGTTGAAAATAAGAATCGAGAGTTTACATTGTTTTGATAAGACTATAATGCTTGATTAGAAAAAATGAGAGTTTTATCGCAATCGGTCATATAGTTCCAATGATGCTTGCTCTTTATCTTCACACATCACAATAATCGAAAAGAACTCAGGCAGCAATAAGTATAACTATAATATTATAAGGTCTCATAACCGATTCCGGCCACGGCGGCCAATCTCATTAAGACTAGCCAACTGCGCAGGAGATATTATAGTGCAGCGCGTGTATTGATGTACGCGCAGACACAACGTGCACTCTTCATTCCTGTCACTCTCATACTCCATTGGGATGACTACTCGACACGACCGGTGAGAGTTAAAACGCAGGACTGACGGCGCTACGTGCTCTCCGAGGCACGGGGACGAAACACCGCCAACCTCCCTAATCCGGGCTGTTACTGAAGCTTTCGAGGCCCGACCCGAGACTAGAACCCAGTACCTTAGTATATGCAGCCGTACATGCTAACCACTACACCACCGAGGCAGTTCCAAATAAGGTAGTTAAATCAGGTAGCAATAAATAACTAACAAAGGAAAGATTTAAAGTTCATTCCTTAAAGGGGCAAAGTGGTGGATAAAAGTACGTAATCTCGTCATTTTTGTATTTAAAAAATAAAAATATAAAATTGAATCATGGAAAATCCCATCAAGGTATCTCATTCGTCTAAAAATAAAATATTTCGTATATTGAACACACACCTGCATCTCCCGCATGGACAGTGAATTGGTTGTGCTTATTCAGATACGCCTTCTTCAATCCCATGCCCTTGCTAGTGACCTTGGTGGCGTCAGACTTGAAGTGTGGTAGTACTGGACCTTGCTTCTGAGCTCCCTTGGCTACCTTCTGCACCGTCTCCACTGTGATTGACGATGTTTCCTGCGCTCCTATTTCTGCTAAATTCTCACCTGAAAAGTGTTATTTAGGTTAAATTTCTAAGTGTTAAACCTTTGCGTAAATATATGTATGTAGGTATGTAGTATTAAGTATCTTTTGAAATTGTAAAATATTTAAATAATAAAAATCAAGATATGGTTTGACCTAGCACGGAATTTTTAAATCGCTTTAGTTTTTTTATGTACGGTCAATTGTTATGTTGTAAAATAACATAGCGTAGTAGATTTATATGAAAAACAAAAACAAATCTATCCCACGGGAACCGTATCTTTTTCCGGGATAAAAAGTAACCTATGTGTTTTTCCAGACTATAATCTATCTCTGTGCCAAATTTCATCCAGATCCATTCAGCCGTTTTGGCGTGAAAGATTAACAAACACCCATCCATCTACACTGCTTAATTCCCCCATCCCCTTTCCATCATCGGACAACCCGACGAACGGCTCCATCCTTATGTCGTGGACATTCCACCCGTCCGGACGAAGCGTTTCGCTTCGTCATTTATTATACGTGCGGCTAAGGATTGGAACAACTTGCCTGCGTCGGTGTTTCCGTCCGATTACAATATGGGTGTCTTCAAGGCAAGAGTGAATAGGTGGCTACTGAATTAGTGCGACTTACCATCTACGACTGCGTTACCACTTACCATCAGGTGGAACGTAGTCAAGCACTAATTCAGAATAATATAAAAAAAAAAACCATCCTAACAAACTTTCACATTCATAATATTAGTATGGATGTATGTATCTATTCGCCACATAGATAGACTAGACTCGCATGACGTAAAAAGGAAACACCGTTAGGTCTTAAATAACGTCTAATCGTATATGTAAAAACATTTAAAAAATAAAAACATTTTTAACAAAACACTGTTTTTTATTTCTTAGTTTCTTTTTAGGGTTCCGTATCCAAAGGGTAAAACGGGACCCTATTACTAAGACTTCGCTGTCCGTCCGTCTCTCTGTCTTTTCGTCTGTCACCAGGCTGTATCTCATAAATCGTGATATATAGACAGTTGAAATTTTCACAGATGATGTATTTCTGTTGCCGCTATAACAACAAATACTAAAAAACAGAATAAAATAAATATTTAAGGGGGCTCCCATACAAAACAGACAGGATTTTTTTGCAATTTTTATAGATAATGGTACAGAACCCTTCGTGCGCGAGTCCGACTCGCACTTGACCGGTTTTTTATCGTATCTAGTCGCAAAATAATATTACGTATAGTCCTTAGTCTTAAAGTTAATTAGATAGAAAAAAGCTAACTACAATATATTTTATTTATATTAATTTTTGTACAGTAATTATCATAATATATAAAATTAAATCAATAATGATCATATTATATATTTTTTTTTAATCTTAATTTTTTTTTAAAGAAAATAGGATAATGCTTATGTTATATTATTATGCGAAAACTTAAACCTAAGATAATTTTGATAAAACTCTTAAGCAGCGATAGACATGTTAACAAATAATATCTTAATAATTACCAGTAGCCTCAATCTTGAATGGCGAACCAACTATGTGATGACCGTTGTACTTCACGCTCATGTAGTAGAAACCTGGAGCCAGTGGTGTGTAACGAACCTATATAAAAATATCTTTATTAATATTCATATAACTAATAAAAAACTTACTTTAATTACTTTTTAAATAAAATATTATAGCCTTTAATTTCCTATTTTAACCCTTAAGGTAATGGGTCCTATAGAATTTCCTCTAGTTTTTTGAAGTCGGTGAAAACTCGGATATATTGATAAAGGTTTAGTATACTAAATACTCCATGGATATCACTTTACTTTCCACGATAAAAAGTATCCCATAATGATATTACAAAGAATCACGTCAATCCGTCGCTTGATTGCTGCGTAAAATAGCGACACGGCATTTATAATTGTATTCAGCTTTTTAATATCCCACTGCTGGACACGGACCTTCCCACAGTTGGGCACGGGGAGGTCAGACCGTAGTCCACCACGCTTGCCAAGTGCAGGTTAGCGGACTTCACATGTCTTTCGAAAACTTGTTAGGTTCTCACAGATATGCAGTTTTCATCACGATGTTTTCCTTCACCGTGAGATAAGTAATAATCATATCGAAAAAGATTCGCACATGAAAATATCAGCGGTGCAAGACCCGAGATTCGAACCCACTTCACTTGTTTTCCCAAGCAACATTACCGTGCCGTGCCTTTTTTAATTTTACCTATACGATATTTTGGTATACTTAATAGTACTATAAAATCTCTATACTAAAATATATAAGAACTCAAACGATATCAAATAAAAATTGAATTACAGCCGTATCCTATAATATCTTTACTGATCCTACCTTGTAACCTTCTTCAACTTCAGTGCAGTCCATAGCGACCCTGGAGGGACCGTCCATAGTGACTGCGAGTATACCGACTCCGGCGTTGCAAGTATCGATGATGAGATCCGTCTTAGCACCTGTTATTTAAATCATAATGCATCGTTACAAATAGCGCTCGATTTACTGTCTTTTGGGATGTCTACAAAGGAGTCAGATCATATACGTTAAATAAGTTGAATTTCAATAATCGATATCGCTAATAGAAAGCTAATATAGCGAATGAAAACTACCAATCAGTTAGTTTTTACTTTTTAGTATTTCGTTAAGTCGCTTTTTTTTAATGATTTTATTTCTCCCTTTTTAGTGTAGACATAGTAGTAGCAAAATAAGGAGAATTTAAAAAATTCAGTAGGTGAAAAATCAACCATGCCCTATTTTCTACAATTGGGATGGATTTTTTTTTTCAAATTTAAATGGGACCGTTTCGGAATAGACCTCTTTCGAATAAAAAGAGAACTGCAAATCCGTCTATATATGACGGAGTTATGCCCGAACATATATATAAAAAATATAACCATCCGAATCGAGAACCTCCTCCTTTTTTGAAGTCGGTTAAAAATATATAGAAATGACAAAAATGAAATAACGCTTAGATAAATAATTTCAATACGTTGTCTGGTTTTCTATATAACGATGGCGATTGAAGAATGTTATCTTGTCTAAATCCACTGATAGTTTTAAAAAAGATAACTTTTTTAAAAAGACAATTTCAAAAAAAAGATACTTTTAAAAATATTGGATTAGTACCCGTAATTTTGTAAAGAAAAACTTGCAGATAGATACAGCATTTTTAATTTCAATTAACGTCACTGCGATCTCTCTATGCTCATGTTCTAATGCCACTATTCTCATACTTCAATTAGTTGATAACTCCATTTACTTCATTTCATATTTTATAAATATTCATCTAAATAATATCTTAATAAAATAATTGAGAAATTACAAATTTTCTTTAATATAATATGTTAAAATATAAAGAGACTTGAAATAGAAGTTTTAAATGTAGTTTCTATTATTGTTACAGGTAAGATAATATTATTTTGTTATGTTGTAAATATATTTTTTTAAATTCAGAAAGTGAAATAAATGTATTATTGTTACAGAAACGCAATTAAACTTTTATTTTTAAACAAGAGAATAATATTATTATAATACATTATATAATATTATACTAATAATCCGTGAATAACAGTGGCATCCATCTTTCTCCATACCACATATATAAAATAAAGCTCGCTATACGCTGAAATATTAAGATACAATGAGATGAAAAAAAAATTAACCGTCTCATGTAAATTCTATGTGATTTTTTCCGGATTCCATTCCGGAAGGATTCGATATACCAGGATTAAAAGTATTACACATAGTGAAGGCACAAGCTATGTTACGAGTCAATATCATGATGACGGAGTCTTGTAGTGAGTAAAAGACTACTAATTTATACAGATAAATAAAATTGAAGTGTCTGTTTGTAATGTCAAAATAACATCTTACTAAATGGATATTGAATTATATACGGTATTTATAAGAAAAACACAATTTTTTAAATTTTTGTTAAACGGCTGTAAAACGGCTGGACCAATTTTAACGGGACTTGCACTGACAGATAGCTGATAATATAAGGAGTACCTAAGGACGCACCCGAACAAAGCGAGGGTAAGTCGCTCGTTACTACATATTAACGGCTGGCAAAAGCCGCATAAGGGATTTCCCCTAATAGGTCTATCTGTGTGCCATTTATCCAAATTCGTGCAATGATTTTGGGTAACAAACATACAATTTTCACAAATTTTTACATTTATAATATCGTAGAAACTTACCGGTCTTAACACTTCCCAGACCAGGACCGTGTGCGTGGACTGCAGCGGGGTCGGAATCATCTTTGCCAACCTGTTAGTAATAACGATTATAGATTAATATGTGTTGCTTGCGTGGTATGACGGTTCAACTTCAATTTTGATATATAGATTTTTATGTGATCTTTTTTATATATCTTGTATATAAATTTCAAAGAAAAGAAGAAGGCAATATACAGTAGGTATATTGCCTTCTTCTTTTCTTTGAAATTTCTGTGCTAAATCTGCGAAGACTGCCAAATGAATTTGTTGACACAGATACCACGGAAATAAGAATTACCGATTTAAAATAATAAGATGTGATGATGATAATTTTAAGGTTAAATATTTATTTTGAGGCTTTCACTACCAAAAAGTAAAAAAAAAGTTATAAAACTTTTATTATCCAACGGCATAATAAAATATTCATATCGAGTGTATCTATTCGTATTATCCAATGAAAAATATATAAAAATGGGTTCGTTAATCTCAGAAATAAGCTGGAACAAGAAATAAGGTAAACAATTGTTCAGATTTTGATACCATATAATCAAACTTTATATGAGAAATAAATTATATAAGTTATGCATTATAACAATAAATACCTACTAAATATAATGCAACAAATAAATACATATTTGTTATTTATCAATTTAAATGGTAATGGTTTAAGAAAATAATTTTATAATGTACCTTAATTCTCAAAGGAGAAGCTGGAATATGAACGCCGTTGAATTTAACATTGATGTTGTGAACACCGTTTTCTCTCGGCATGAACCTGATGCTGTACTGGTCACCGTCGATGTTCTGGATGAAGCAGTCATCGGTCTTTCCCGATGGGGACACTATCTACAATAAATAAAAAAACAAATAATTAATTTTTAGTATATATAAAAGATAAAAGTATGTCTGTTCAAAATAATGTTAAGTGTAATTATTAATATAGTGATATATTCATTTAAAAAGTAAAAATCGGCTTATAATACGCGAAAATTCATAAAAAAAAACATAAAACCAAATACTTTTCTTTTTTTTAAGTCGGTCAACAAAACTTATACAAAACGCGGCATTAATATAATACAGGAAGAACTCACAATCTTATTTAGAATAATACCTACCTAATATTATTTTACAACATGTTATAAATGAAATTTATTTTTTTGAACCAGTCTTTTTTCTAAGCTATGTAGATATGTAGTTATAAAATTCCTTACTTTTTTACCCTTTAAGAATTGCTTCTTTAAATGATTAAAAGATTTGAAAACATCCCTTAGTTATAACTGTTATCGTCTCAGTCGAAAAATTGCTGGACAAGCCTACCTTACCTTGACGACACGTTTGGCTCAGTTTGTAGTGACCCTACTTGCTGTGCCAGAGGTCGCGGGTTCGAGTCCCGCTGGGGGCATTCATTTGTGTGATGTACTCCAATCATGGGTTGAAAATATGTATGTATTTAAAGTTATATATGTGTAGCGTATCAACTATCTGATATCCATAACACAAGCCTCGTAACTCACCACGGCACTAGATGGTGCTGTGTGTTAATGTCCTAACATATTTACTATTATTATTAACTACATGACTTTTAGCTTAAAATTAAGTAATTCTGGCAATTTCAAGTTTAGTCAGTGAGTGAATGAGTTTCGCAGTTTCATCTTTCGCTTTTATAAAAGAACATAAATATATATATCAACAGATAGATATTTTATTCCCCACAGTACAACTGTTACCATATTAATTTTTATAACGCATCGTGAAACTTCGCCTACAATTCATCGTCGAGTTGTAAAATATTAAGCTGCAGATGATTTATGCCGCGGAGGGCGGTCACGTGCGGTCAGTCCGTTTTATTACATTTTTTCTAAGAAAATAGCGAATCACACCACTGTGCCGACAATGTGGGTTTTTGTTTGGAAAGCCTTGAGGTGTATTATTAATTATATAATGACATTTTGCAAATGTTATATCAACACAAGCTTTTGTTAAGTTTTAAATATTTAGTAAATAGCTTTACAACTAAAAAGTCCGCCGACTTAAGTAATTTTAAAAGTACTTAATTCATCTTCAAGTGTAGATTGTTCTTGAAATTTACATTCTAATATATGTGATTTTTTCAGGTACGGCCTATCATTGAGGTATAACCTACTCATTAAGAATCTGATAAAACGATTAACAAAAATATAGGCAATGAAAGCTCTTAGCAAACAAAATAAAAGGAAATACTTCCGATTTAGGTACCTCCTTTTTTAAAAATTAGTCTAAAAATTACTCTTAGCTTTAGAAAAAAGCTCAATCAAGTCCTATTCATGATTTTAAGTCCACGCGTGGTGGGTTTGGCTCTATAACACAAAACAGCTGTTTTGCCAAAATACGTTACGTTTATGCATATTCCTTTAAACATTGATTATTAAATAAAATGTGCAATTGGTAGTGTTATTTCAACTGTAACGTCCATCGATCATAAATCTTTAATAATATGACGGACCGGACGGATATCATGTTCACACGATAAATCAA
Organism: Fabriciana adippe; assembly: GCA_905404265.1. Taxonomy (NCBI): domain Eukaryota; kingdom Metazoa; phylum Arthropoda; class Insecta; order Lepidoptera; family Nymphalidae; genus Fabriciana; species Fabriciana adippe. The sequence continues at coordinate 8,474,393 of FR990009.1, forward strand.
AGTGACCCTCGCTTATTGCCAAACATATTGTCTGAACTGGGGATTCACGGAGTCCATACATATTTTTAGTGAATTGAAGTGTTTATACTTTTCTAAGAAACTACCTATATCTAAAATCTGCCTCGAATTGCATCTGTCGGACGTATCTATTTGTTTATTAGAGGGTCTTTATCTTAATTTTGATGTATTTCTTGGTAACATTACACAATATACATTACATTATACTAAGTAGTAGTAGTTCAAGTAGGTTTTTTAACTACAGTACCTGGACGACCGAGCATCGCCCAGCTTTTTTTAGAATGGATTTAAAAAATACGTTTTTTTCAGGAAAGACCTACCTACCTACCTATTACATAGATAAACTTAAAAACCAAAAACTTATCTAAATACAAAATTTGACCCAAATCCTTAGAGCCTTTTCCGACATACACAAAATTTTATATACATACATTATAATTTTTTATGTATATAATATCAGAAGTGCTCATTTAATATTACCTATAAGACTACATGTAACTTAATTTTATAGTTAGGCTGAATTTCTTTCGCCAGTTCTTCTCAGGCAGAGGTTTTTTTTCTTTTTGAACTGGTAGTAGACTCATGACGCTCAGCAAAATTATACTATTTTAATTTTGAATAAAGTACTTTAAATAAATTTTGGTCATCTCAAACTTTTAATATTTTACTAAGAAACTTGATTATTTACTTTAATGTATTTTATAATTTACAAATGCATTGCAGAAAAATTAAGTTACATCTTTACGATATTTTAAGTGGTGAGTAGAATATGGAGTTTACAGTAAATAAAACTAACTTATCGAATTTTTTCGCGGATTTATTTTGGCTTTTGGTTCCCGACGTTTCGAATGCTTTACAGCAATCATGGTCACGGGAGACACATGCGACGTCTATATATGTATTTATAATATCTTATTATTTGAATTACTAAATGTAAATGAACATTGTTAATCAATGGAAAAATAAATATCTTTAACCTCAATACTTCATCTTAACCAGATCTCGACAAATATCCATATAGACAATTTAAAGTTTTATCCTGATTCCTGCGCTAGAATCAAACTCGCGATATATTTAATAGGTAACAATATATCGAGACAGTATCAGTTAGTACTTCTTTACTGCAATAAGTTTTATTTATTCTTACTTACTTGAGCCATTTCTTAGCTATTTTGCTAAGGTTTAATATTTAATCTTAATAGTTTGAATCGTAACATAAGTAGGCTAAGATACTCATCGATATAAAATAAAGTCTGTATGCAAAAAATCATGTCGATCCTCTCCTTTACTACGTGGAAGAAGGATAGAGTAACGAACGTACTTTCAAATTTCTAATTAGTATTAGTATCTAGTAATATAATAAACTTTTTGCTTACCCTGCCATCCAAACTGCCCTTAGCACCGTTAAGCCTGATGTAGAATTGTGTGGGCTTATCGACTTGGGCGGAGTCTGGGAACTGGGCAACTTCGAGTAAATGCGCATCGCCCACCGCTGGGGAAATGTACACCTTGAAAGGTGAATCTGGTATGTGTTGCTCGTTGAATTTGAGACCGATGCGGTATTCACCTGTGATTAGAAATAAAATCAAAGTGTTAGAAAGTCTTTCAATAATTGTTAAAGGAATTTGTGAATGAAAGTCAGTTTGATTCTTAGAAAACATAATTTATAACATCGAAATAAGGAAAATTTTATACCAAAATTGTTAACTGGTGAATGAATGGAAATGGAATGAGATGTCATTCTGCTTAGAATTAAGTAGATATTCCAACTAGACATCACCTGTTCAAATAAATTAGAAAGACTAATGTCGCATGCGCTAAACTTTATCGAATAAAAATTCTAAGACCCCCGAACTTCCGACAAATGGAAAGTGATTCTAAAAAACCGACGAAATTTGATAAAAAGTGAAGCAAAAACAGAATTTGAATTGCATGTAAACGTTTTTGCGAAGACGTCACTCAATCCTATAGACGACTAACGATGGCGGCTATAATTCTTGCGGGCCAGTTGTGGAAATTTAAATTTTTCCTGAATAGTTTTTTATGTATGAGCCGTGCATCTTCGTGGTGGGCATATTGTTACAGATTTATTTACATCTGGGAACTTTGCATTTTTTAACCATGTTTTTCGGTGATTAAACAAAAAATCTTATAGGGTTTTTTTGATTCAGTTCTTTTGTACTAAACATGCTAGTAGCGCGCGGGTCGGTGCTACCGTTAGTATTGAACAATGATTTTAATCTAATTAGAATTATTTATACAAGCTTATATTTTAAGTATACATATATGACAGTTTCCGATTGAAATTATACAAAAGTGTATAAATATTAAAAAAAAAATAAGTAACATAATCAAGTTACTTTTTTATTTTAATATTTTCAATCATATATAAAAGTCAATATAAAATCGGTACGAACCGGAATGACAGGTTTTGCTATTTCATGAATTTTAATTTATATATCTATTTATAAACCTTTTATTATTCTAAGAAATTACATAGAGTCCCATTTCTATAAATAAGATTTATTTCTTAATCGTTAGTTAACCTAAAGCGGTAAAGCTGAACAGTCAGATCCTCAAATAATGATGTAGGCCTCATGCAAAGCGGAGGTATTGACATGTTGCGAGTTCGATGTCCCGGTCGCTTCCTCCTGAATCTTATTACACTATTGCCTAAAACATCAATCTGTTTATGCAGGTGTACGAATTGGTGGACGATTCGAATTACTAATAGCAAAGCGTTTATTAGAGAAAAAATACTCGATAAGTAAACCAATTGTGAGTTTTTCTTTGGGTTTTTTTCTTAACGTTATAGTAACTTTTACATTTGTACGGCTTATGACCTTACAAACTTAAAACCTAGAGTCTATGACTAAAATCTACTTTATCGATAAGATAAGTGAGTATTTAACCACGATAATTCATAATAAGATCATTCTGTTCACCAAAATTAAACTCAGCCTTATGATTATCTACAGCCGTATGTACATCATGCCACACGACCGGTGTTATAATAAGACGAAGATGATTTCGATGTTTTATCAATAAGCTGTTATACTAACCTCAAGTAGTTAGGCAAATAAAAACTACACCCTGGGTCTTGTTTTAGATATAACTAACGTCTTACCCTCGCTTCGCTCGTATACGTCCCTAGATACGTTTTAAGTAGATATAAATAGTTATTGCAAGTATACTTTAGGAGATAGATATGTGCTATTGCGAACTTTTCTGCAGGCCTTTTTAAGAACTACTATTTTCTAGAACATTGTTTGACGCCAACGTTAGCCATATAAATTGCTAATGACGACTCGATAGATCAAGTTATTGTGTTTTCAAGTGGGAAGGAAAGATTTTCCTATGGTAAAAGTTAACTTATCACTACACAAAATTTAGTTAAAATTAGTTAAGTACTTTTTGCATAAAACGCGAACACAAACAGCCTTACAGACACACAGACAACATTTTTAATAACTATTGCTTTATGGTTTATATTATGTACACAATACGTTACTTTCGGTAAGTTTTTAATTTATTACCTATATGTATAGAGAAAATGTCACGGGTTCAGTATAACTGGATACCTAAAGTCATCCTATATATTATGTAGTCACGTACTATATATCGAATTTTCTCAAGAAGCCTTAAAATTTTAATGTAATCTACATTTCTATATAATACTGATTTGCTGTTTATGCCATTCTCGATTCTGCCATACCTACAGATCGATTATTTTCTTTAAAGAAAAACGGAAATTTTATATACGTATTAATCGTTAATTTACAATAATTTTTAAAAAGATAATATGTATATTAAAAATTCTTTTGTATTTTAAAGAGAATAATATAGCTTATTAAATTTTTTCTTTACTATAATAAAATCCTTTGCTATTTTCATCTTTAGCTAGAAACTTAAAATTTCGTTCACGTATTCCTCTTATGACGTAGGCATCCACTATGGAAGGATTTTTCAAAATTCAACTCCCAAGGGGGTGAAATAGGGGATAAAAGGTTGTATGAAACTTATTATTCCTTGGACATATTTGCATAAAATTTCGTATTTTTCGTAGTTTGATGGTGTGCGAAGCCGCGCGTTTTGCTAGTTTATTTATATTTATTTACATATCACAGTAATATTCTATAAATATTTGTATACTATTTTAAAACATTATTGTATGGCTTTATGTTATGACACTTAGTCTATATTATTCCTTAGTCTGAAAACACCTAACATTATTTAAAAATACAGCTTAGCATTATTAGATGTGCCATTAATAACATAATTACGAGTATATAGCATCTTGCTAATATCTTCAAGAACGAACATATCACGTCCTATACGTATTGCCTTTGCATATTACCCTATATTAACTACTAATTTTTGAACTACTTAAGTTGTTACATAATTTTTGAAATGATTTTAGTAAAATAATGGGTAGGCGCCATCTGTAACAAGTATATAATGCCTTTGAGACGTCTAAAACCTTAGTCTCTCCCGTGACCATGATTGCTGTAAAGCATTCGAAATGTCGGGAACCAAAAATCTAAATAAATCCGCGAAATAATCCGAAAAGATAGTTTTAATTAAGTTGTTCACTATAGTGACTACTTTAGTAAAAATTGTGTTGTAGCCACTAATGCCCACTTCTAAAAATTACATAATATTTTAGTTCTAGCCTGTGTCCATCCCCATGATGCATTGTATATTTTGCTGTTCAACTGTTTAGGCGTGAAAAGGAAACACACAGACAAACAGCATTCCTTTATTATTAGATATGACTGTTTTGAATTAGTTACTATTATAGATTCAACACCCACGCGTGCAAAGACTCAAGTACAAGCTAATTTATTTGTCCAACGTGGGAATCGAACTCAGTACTCGCTGACTGTAACGTAATAATTGAACATAAATCATATTTATGACCAGTAATTTTAATTATAAAGAAAACTGATTATAAAAGCAGTGATACAAATCGGCAAGCATTGATTTAAAAGGAATTTGCCCTCAGAATGGTCCGTATAAATGAATGAGTAAAATGAAGCCGCCGCTTTGACGGCATGCGCCCGCGCCGCTCGAATACTTACTTTTTTATCTTTTTCATAGAAATTTTAAAGAAAGTTAAACTTTTTTATTTGTTTAGTAAAAGCATTTTGACCTATATATATTGGAGGGCTATTTCGGAAGCCTTTATAATAGCTTCTTTGCGTTTTCGTATTTTATTGTTATAAGAACTATTTTATTTTCTACTAGCGTCTTTTTACGTTTTAATTTTTTTGATCGAAACCCTAGTTCTTTTTCTAAAATAAAAGTAATCTAAGTTACTCTTTATAATATCAGCTATCTGCCAGTGAAAGTCCCGTTAAAATTGATCCAGCCCTTTCAGAGATTAGCCGGAACAAACAGACAGACAGATTTTTTTTAAAATTGTATTTTTCTTATAAGTACCGTATATAATTCCATATGCATTTAGTATAAAGCTGTTATTTTGATATTATTACAAACAGACACTACAATTTTATTTATCTGTATATATTTGAAGATTAAATGTATATTTTTTTATAATTATCAATTATAATTAATATAATAAGGAATAAGGAAAAATATCAAAATTATTACGTTTATACAATTTTGTTCCGTAACATGAATATATGTATGTATGTTTAAAGCAAGCTGTATATTTTAAGTTGCAATACGCTGGAAGATTTTCTATTTTGTATATTCAATCCATTTAGTTATAATATCAATACAAAAATCAATTCTATTATGAAAAAACATTGCCATAATAAAATCACTGCAACTTAAGTCATTACTTTGAATAGCTTAAAAATTTCTAATCGCGATACACTTATGAAGTATCCGCCAACAAAAAGAACCGCTTCTTTGTCGGATACAAGAGTTTTTTTGGTCATCCAAACACAATGGGTCGGGACAAATTTAGTCCTGAAGTTGAATTCCTTGCCACTGGTGTTTAAAAGTCATTTTAATTGACCGCCGGTCAGATATATGAGAAAAAAGGCAAAATTCAAGTTGCAACGCGCTATGATGGAATGTCTGGCCGTTCGGAATTCTGTTTTAGGCAATTTATACTTTGTTTGTTTATAACACTAGATTTTTTAAGGGCTACGGTTTTAATTTTTTGTTAATTATGAAGTAAAAGGCTTAGTTAAGCTTAGAAAAAAAACGTAATAATATTAAGTAGCGAACTTTGAAACGTAGAACTCAATATTTGGAATATATTTATGACTTAATTAAAATTTAATATCTGTAAGTGTTTTTTCAAGGCAGTGGTAGCCCAGTGGTAACGTGCTCGCTTGGGAAACCGAGTGAAGCGGCTTCAAATAAAATAAATAAATAATTTCTAACATGATTACCACTTGCCTTACGGTGAAGGAAAACATCGTGAGGAAACCTGCTTGTCTGAAAGAACCTAACAAGTTTTCGAAAGACATGTGAAGTTCGCCAACCCGCACTTGACCAGCGTGGTGGACTATGGCCTGATTCCCCTCGTATTGAAAGGAGGCCCGTGCCCAGCAGTGGGAAGTTAAAAAAGGGTTGAATTACATTTAAGTACATTTAATACTTTAATTCAGTATACTAATTATAAAACTCTATTTCTCAGCAGTGCCTTTAGACGTATGAAATTTGGCTTAACAGTTTCTTACTTATCGAAGGTTAGCACAAAAGTATTTTGAAAGAGGTTGAATAGAGGTATGGTTTTTGTTTATGGAAGTTTGTAATTTTCAAAGACATTGAAATTACCAATAAGAAATCCCATTGGGCTTGCATTAAATATATTATAAATGTAAACATTTTCTTGGATTTATGTACTTATTTGACACTTTAAATGAAACTGCTAACGTGGTTTTATTTTACGTTTTTATAAACGACGTTTTGAATGTTTTCCACTAGGTAAACATGGTCACGAGAGGTTAATAAATATAATGATAGAAAAAGCTTTTAAAAGCTCCTTTAAAAATTCATAATTTTGATTCCTAAGTTCATGTGTTATTTTGTTTCAAGATTTAATTCCACTTCAAACTACCTAATTTATATACTTTACTAGCGACTCACCCTCGCTCCGTTCGGGTTCGTCTCTGTTTACGTTTTAACGTTTAGTAAAGATTTCTCAGAGATGAGATATTTTCCCGCAAAAAAGGATCTTATATGTTGACCCGGATAACCAGCTATCACCATACCAAATTTCATCAAAATCCCTCCAGTGGTTTTTCTGTGATGCGGTAACAGACGGACAGACAGACAGACAGACAAAATTTCTAAAAACTATATATTCGGCGATAATAATGTCTATTTCAATAAGATTTTCCAAAAAATATTTAATGTACAGATTAGGCTTAGTTACAATTTTATTATATGTATAGATTAGCGATCACGATATTAGCGATCTTCCTGCGTATTTAAGTATGAACATTGAACAATGCATAGTATGGAACTATTATCGTTAACGATCATGTGTCATTTTTTTAATTTTAAGTTTTCACTTCTCGTCCTAAAGTGCAGCTATAATAATTATTTACAACATTTATATAACACGTACAAGAAATTTACAGAATGTGTCACCTGACATGTAAAAGGTATTTTATAGCGCAATTACTTTAACTACTATTTTAAGTATAATATCGATAGCTTATTAACGGTGAAAATTAGGGTTCCTTATAAAGTGAAATGTGAAAGTTTGTATGTGTGTATGTTTGTGCTTCTTTCTTTAGGTTTAGTATAGATTTCTCAGAGATGAGATATTTTCCCACAGTAAAAAGTGTCCTATATATTGATCCGGATAACTAGCTTTCATCATACCAAATTTTATCAAAATCAGTCTAGTGGTATTTTCGTGATGCGTTCCCAGACAGACAGATAGGCAAAAATTCTAAAAACTATAGATTCGGCCTCTGCATCGATAGTACCTAATGACTATTTCAATAGGATTTTCCAAAAAATATTAAATGTACAGATTTGACTCAGAATTTTATTATACATATATGTATCTAATATCTATATATGAGAGAAATGAAATTACATGTTAAAAGAGAGGGTATGAAAATAGGGGAAACTATTTTAAAAGTTAACAACAAAATTGTTTAAAACGAACTATTAGAACAATGTTAGATATAAGGACGCTGAAATAACATTTTTTCGCTTGTAAAATAAAATCAAACATGAAATTAAAATTCCACATATTATGTGTATGTTTTAAAAATATAACTAAACCTATACGTATATGTAAATATAGACTGTTTTTATAACTTATGTTAAAAACTTTAATATAAACTGTTGTGTTATGTATCTATTATATAATTGCTCTGTATCGAGGTATTAATGATTAAAAAAAACTAATACAACTTTTAACTAAACCAAAAAAGCCTTACTTAAGCCAACTTTTAAATTATTTTAAAAGTACCTAATATTTTCTAGAAATTTGTTAATTTAATTTAAAATTCGTTCACAATTACTGAAGATATCGTGTAACATACAAAAATACACACCCAAATTGAAAATATCCTTCATTATTGAAATTGATAGGCACTGGTACGTTTTAGCACAGATCATTTAAATCTACGTTTTAGAAACATATTTTTAGGTATTTAAATGACACTTAAAAATGAAAGGAGGTAATTAATCAGAACAATTTCAAGACAATTTACTTTAAAAAGCCATTAATGTGTATGTTAAACACAGCTTACATCTTAATATGCAAATCGGTGAATTAGCAAAGCTAATATTATTCCCTCGCGATTTAAACTGTGATTAGTAGCAGCTGACGCCGTTATTGTTTCAAACTGCATTTATAATAATTACTTAACTAAACAATGCACTGGACTTAGATAATACAATTGTCTCTGACGTCAATGACCAAAAATAATAAATCAAGTGAACGATTGAAGCAATTATGAATGGATTAACATTTAAAAATGTCTTCATAAAATTACTCAGCAAAACCCGACGTCTCAAGAATTATGACGAACATTAGCAAAAACAAATATCGTAAATTCGCGTAATCACTGGCCGAAAACGCGACAGCTATTATCACTTGAAAAAAAGACGCTAGCCGTTTATAAAAAAAAAGAAGAAAAGTTTAAAAAATCGATCTGTCAAAATGGTTCGCAGTAAATTTTGCCGCGGCTCTGGTCAAGCGGGCCTCGATTGGCTGACCGGTGGAGGGGCGTGGTCAACAATCGTATAAGGAACAAGTCAGGCGATTTATTTATGAAGTGCATTTCAGTGTTTATGTGTTTTTTTATGGTGTACAGTTCACTATGGCACCGCGGGGGCGGGTGCCTCGCCTTCGCGATCCGACCACGATAAAGGACCTCTAAATGAATAATTTCATTTCAACAATGCTTGAATAAACATAGTATACATGTTGTTGTTTTTTTGTATTGAATTATCAAAATGTGTTTGTGTTCATTTATTATTTCTTATATTATTGTATACCTAATACCACAGATCATATAATACAATTTTCTTACTAATCATAAATTTAAGAAATCCGACTTGAGTTTCTATACAAATGAACGGTAAGGCATACTTCAAATACAATCATTTACACATTAACCATTTTTAAGTATAAAACAGGTCTATATAAAAAAAAACTGCGCTTATATCAATTAAATAATGTTTTTTTCATAAAATAAAACCACAAACCAATTTGTTGAATAAAATCCAGTAATAGCGAAGTAATAATGATTTTAATCATGCTATTTATAGAATCTGGATCTCAATAAATCAATCACAATTAAAATTCTTGAGAATTACAGAAAAAGCACTGATTTGTAATGCCTACTGTTCAATTACACGAAGGCAATTATTTCCATGAGCGGTTTAGGTACACCTTTTTACTACACAATCTTTGAAAACTTTAAGAACACGTTGTATCTATTTTAATTAAGATATCATTTTGCAATTTTTTGATACTAGCGACCTACCTACGCTTCACTCAACTGCGTCTTTAGGTCTTTTAAATATATAATAACAATAAGTGTGAACATTTGTGAGGATTTATGGATGTCTAGATGTATAGATACATAGATTTTAATGAAACTTTACAATTATTATACCTATAGCTTATCGATCAGAATAACACATAGGCTACTTTTTATCCCGGAAAAATATGTGCCAAATTTCATCAAGATCCGTTCAGCCGTTCTGGCGTGAAAGAATAACAAACATCCATACTCACAAACTTTCACATTTATAATATTAATTAATACGGATTTTATGATGTCATATGAAAGCTCAGGAAAAAGTCCTATTACACGTATAATTTGATACGTAACTACAAGTGTCTTTTGAATTTGTTAAATTGGCAGAAAAAACTGAGATATCATCGTTATCGCAGCTATCATGTATAAAGGTACTGAAGTAATCTCAATTAGTTGCTATTGGCAACAAAAGCTGAAAAATCAACTAGTTTGCCGTAACAAAAGAAATGTCTCGCTAATTCTCAAGTATCGAATATTTACATTTATATATCAAACTTTCACATTATTAAATATGTTATTATTATATCGTTGTCTATATAATGTTTAAACTACCAGTAATCAAACCTATAACGCTAAAGATAAAATATTGTATTTATCATAGAAATTCATCTTTAGTCTCGTACAAATTAAAAATTTTAGATTTACAAGAAAAATGCTACAATCCTAAGACAAAGGAGCGAAAAAAATAATTATGCTGAACTAATTATTTTATACAAAAACTGAGTCTCACCTGGCTCTTCAACTTTGTAGGACACGTCGCAAGAACCATCCCGCCTATCCTTAAAGTCAATTTCAGCTTTACTTGGGCCTTCAAGGGAAATAGCCAGCTGACCAGCTCCAGCCTCCCTGGTCCATACGTTGAACTCGTTAAAACGTCCGGCTTCTCCTCTCTCCAGACCAGCACCACCGGCTTTGACTAAATGAGCTCCTGAGTCGCGGAGTGGACCCACTGTGAACTGGAAGGGTGATCCTAAGAGAAAAAAACAAAAAAAATTAGCCATTTTTATGTATATTGTGTATATTACTTATATTTTTTAGTAAAATAGGTGTCCCACGAGAACTATGTAATGTACCAGAAAAAAAAAATTCTATAGCACTCTTCAGCCCAGACCAGAGAACTGTCTTAATACCAATTCAAATCAATTTGTCGCTCCATAAAGTTTATGTGAAAGAAGGACATATTAAAAAGCACACTTTAACGTTTATCTCGTGATGCGTTCCCAGGCAGACAGACAAAAATTCTAAAAGCTATAGATTCGGTCTCTGTATCGATAATAATGACTGTTTCAATAAGATTTTCCAACAAATATTTAATATACAGATTCGAGTCAGTTAGAATTTTATTATACATATGTATAGATGGATTAAATTATACTAGTGTTCGAAATTTGACATTAATTATTATTGTGTTCTTTTTTTATTGATAACACTGAAGCTCGTCAATAGCTACTAAATAAGAAAACTGATAGTCAAACAGAGGAGAAAACTGAGTTTATCCTTGCCTATTTCTTAATAGATTTCAAAGTTAAAACCTTACTTGACTGGGCTGTATGTTCGTATTATATAGTTAATACATATGGAAATGTAATAAAATTATAATAAAGCCCTAATAATTATATTCTGAAAATTTCATATAAAATTACTAAAATAGATAGTATTGTATGCAGCCCTTTTTAACGTCCCGCTGCTGGGAACGGGCCTCCCTTTAATATGACGGGGGAATAGATTTAAGTTTCATATGTTCTAGTACTAATATACTATGTTCGCACGTGACTTCATTCGTTTAATTTATGTATAATTGGTGCGCTTCTAAAAAAAAGATATTTTGATCGGAATAGCTCCCGAGATTAACGCGTATAAGTAAATAAAAAAACTCAGCTTCATGTTTACAAAAAGCTATTTTAAAACAATTTAAAAGCTAGACTAATTTATTTTAGGAAAACAACGAAATATCTAAGTTACGCCACCCAAATTTTATTTTTAGTACAAATTTATTTTTAATCAACCCTACGTGAAAGCTATAATTAGAAGGAAGCTGAGTAAAAATAAGATCAAATTAAATTAGAGAGTTCTATTTTTATACCAATACTAATTTAGTGAACTAAATTTAAATCTAAGCCTTTATTATAGGTACCTACTATTATATAGCTTACCAGGTATATGAATCTCCCTGTATTTGACAGAAACGGTGTGAACACCCAATTCCTTAGGTACGAAGTGTACGGAGTAAAGACCGTCTTCCACCTCCTGGATTTCTGCATCTTCAGATACTCCTCCAGGGCTGGTGACTGTCGCCGCCAGATCGAAGGATGTGATGCCTGGAAAAAGAATACATTAGAATATCCCATTATAGCAATTAATAATAAACCAACATATTCATATTTAAAGCCTTTATAATAAGTTGTGTCCGCTCACTGATCAATTTTCGACCATATTCGTTATAAAAAAAAACTGTTGATTTTTAGCATATTTTTTTCGTTATTACTTTTTTCTCATTTATCTCGTTTTTTCATTCGATATTATGCTTTCATTTTTCTCCATGTTCCGCCACTAAAAATATTCGCCCCATCCCAAAATCAAACCCGCGACTTTCCATGCGCTAACAGGTATGAGTATATCGCACACTATCTTTCATAGTCCAAATATTTTACTGATGAACTTAGTACCTTCAATATAATTAGCAGAAAATTATAATTTTCAAACGCGCCTATAATAAAAATATAGGCAAAAATAAAAAAGAAATCGACGACACACGTCGATAGAGTTAAATATAAATATATTGACCTAGTAAATCACATCTAAGAGCTTATACCATGATGCAATTTAATATATCTTTTAACAAACAATTTATAACATAAACTAGTTTAAAATTAATCTGGACAAAAATTTTACTAAACTAAAACTTAAGGCTTGAACTAGATATCACTCTAAAATGTTTTAAATAAAACTATGTTTTCGGATTATTTCGCGGTTTACTTGATTTACTTTGATTTTTGGTTCCCGACGTTTCGAATGCTTTACAGCAATCATAGTCACGGGAGAGACTAAGTTTTTAGACATGCCAAAGGCGTTATATACTCGTTACAGACGGTGCATACCCACAATTATACAAAAATGATTTTAAAAATCTCCCGTGACCATGATTGCTGTAAAGCAATCGAAACGTCGGGAACCAAAAAATCTAAATAAATCCACGAAATAATCCTAAAAGATAGTTTTATTTAAAATGTCAAATATTCGCGTAAATCTAAGAAAATATCACTCTAAAATGGTTGAAGAACATAAATTAAAAAATGAGAATGACATATTCAATTTGTCATTTCAATTTAATTCTTAAACATTTCTATTCTCCAAAGGTTGTACAGTGTACACATCAATATATCTATCAATCGTCTATTAATTTTATATTTTAACAAATAATAATGCACATTCCTATTTGTTAAAAACTAAAATTGTAACTATAGTTGTTTAAATATCAAAACGATAGAGGTTTTGTAAACTAAGTACGCAGGTACACCACATGATAATCGAATCTGCTACCTCTAGACAATGCCAGTTACATGTTGCATTTTGACAGTATGTATTCAGCCCTTTTTAACGTCCCACTGCTGGGCACGGGCCTCCGTTCAATACGAGGGGTTCAGACCATAGTCCACCACGCTGGCCAAGTGGGGTTGGCGGACTTCACATGTCTTTCGAAAACTTACTAGGTTCTCTCAGACATGCAGGTTTCCTCACGATGTTTTCCTTCACCGTAAAGCAAGTGGTAATCATAGAAATGATTCGCACATGAAAATATCAGAGGTGCGAGACCCGGGATTTGAACCCGCTTCACTCGGTTTCCTAACGAGCGCGTTACCACTGGGCTACCACTGACAGTAGTTAAGTTATAATATAAAACAAAATGAAGTCACTAGAGATATAAAGTATGCGACTATTGCACCTGTTGACACAAAAACCACTCGTAAAGTTCCTTTCAATGAATGAAGTGAAATGCCAAAGCGAAAATAAGAGTATGTTTTGAATGGCCGCTTAAAATATCACTTGATCAGGTTTATCTGGATCAAAAACTGTTTTTTTTTTAATATAGTTTAATATAGTAAATAAAATTTGTAGTCCACATTTTATTATATTATAACTTATTTACAAAATACTAGAAACCTACTCTGGCTTTGCCTAGATATCGAATGACGCAAAACTATCCATCTAAATTTACGGGTTCTATATAACGTGGTCACACTAATATATTTCAAACTATTCGATATGACTCGCATGCCATGTATCGTACGTTGATGGTACATACTATATCAGGAAATTTTGTGATCATTTTATTGGCATTGGGTATTTATGTAAAAAATAGCGGATCACCCTCGCTTCGCTTTGGTTCACCTCTAGAAAAACAAACATAAATCTATCTCACGGGAACCGTACATTTTCCGGGATAAAAAGTAGCCTATGTGCTATTCCAGACTATAATCTATGTCTTTGCCCACCCAGTTCTGGCGTGACTGAGTAACAAACATCCAAACACCTAAACTTTCACATTTATAATATTAGTAATATTAATGATGTCTTTATTTTAATTTATTTTTAATATATTTGGAAAACATACAGTGCAGTACTACTTATAAATAAAAAATATATTTATTAAAACACAGTAAAAACCAGTAAAGTTTCCACTTAAAATATTCATAAATTAGAGCAGTGACAATGAAAAAAACAAAACAGTTAACAATAGTAAAAAAAAAAATGAAGCTATTGATTAATTCAAGTTAAAATTATAACAATCAGACTACAGTCTTTCTAAAGGATTTGATGCCTTAAGAACAATGTAAGGAATTCGTACATACGTTATGTATATATAATCCTAATTAATATTATAAATGTGAAAGTTTGTGAGTATGTATGAATGTTTGTTACTCTTTCACGCCAGAACGGCTGAACGGATCTGGATGAAATTTGCCACAGAGATAGATTATAGTCTGGAATAACACATATCACGGAAAAATGTACGGTTCCCCTGGGATAGGTTTGTTTTTGTTTTCCTAGAGGCGAACCCAAGTGAAGCGAGGTCGAGCCGCTAGCCATAAATATAATTTTATTCTCCTTATCGAGCTATACTAGAATTTATTTTATTCAAATTTGGTTAAGATATAACTCATTAGGTGATCCTCATTAAGTGGTGTCGCATTATGTCTTTAAAGAAAAAAAATATTTTTAATAACATTAGCGTTGCATGGAGAAAAAAGAAACAAGTCAAAATATTTTGTTATCTATCCTACAGTAGAATTTATATGACTCTACATATGAAGAATATACGTACCAGGCATTTTGAATGTGAGCTTGCAGTTGGTACCAACTTCAGTGAGAGGTGCGGGGTCACGTTGCCTTTGGATCTTTTCTCGCTGACGGTTGCTGCCTTCACCGGTCACCTAATATAGAGATGTTTTAGGTTATTGTATTATATATTGTATTATACATAAAATGATAATAACTTAATAAATTCTATACATCTATGTTTTCTATACTGTTTCTACTTCTAAAGGGAAATGCTTAGTATAAATAAAATTATTAGAATTTCATATTCATTTATGCAGAAATTAGTAAAGAAATTTATGCTGCTTTTAGCTATTTTTTTTTTTATTTTTTTTAGGTACGTGCCACTTAAATCAAAAATAGTAATGGATTCGAATCCGCCTAGTGTACCACAAGGTGTACGTGGTTCATATGTCATTTTCGGTGTCCTATTATTATCGATCAAAAAAGTACTAGATACACAATCCCGTGCAAAAGTTCTCTTAAAACTGTCACCAATTGTGTTTAGGTAATTATTCTAGTTGAAATAAATAAACAACAATCTAAATTGAATCTTAAATGCTATGCTTAAAGTTGTTTTCACAAAAAAAACTTAAAGCACCCTCAAATACTATAATATATAATATGATCTGTGGTTTAAATGAACGCTCATTCGGTGAGGACATTCTTTGACGCTGATTATGTATCTATTTTTTTTATCGATGCCTATTATTATAGTTTTTAATGATAATGATGAATAAAAAATATATTATTCGTCCGACTATTGTTGATGTGTGATTGCGACTATTTTATGTTTCTTTAAAAAAAAACTAATTTATCAAGTTACTCGTATATAGATTTTTAGAATATCGATAGTTAAAATTTTAAGTTTTGAGTAAGATCGAATGGGGTGAAATTACAAAATATTTATCGCCAGATAGGTTAGAATTATCCTGTTTTGTTATGACGGAATAAAATTCTCCAAATTAAATCCATTTTTAGCTGCGTAGGTTAGAGCGCTTTCCTTTTTTTACACATAAAAACCCTTGAACTTAAAAATCGTTAGGATCTAAGAGAATAAGTTTTCAGCTCGGTAGGTAAGGTTATTTTTTTGACATATAGAAACTGCTGCATCTAAAAATCACTTATTTTACATTAAAAAACAAAAGTGGTAGTTATTCTTACTATTCAATAATAGTCAGTCTAATAATATATTTTTTATTCATCAGATTATTGGACGAATGGCGACAACATTAAAATAATCATGCTAGCATGACAAACAGACAAACATAAAGATATACACAAAATATTAAAAAACATTACAACAAGTCTCAAATACCTTGACAGTGAAAGGTGATCCCTCCACATGATGATCAGCGAACTTAAGGTTAACGATATAGTATCCAGGCTCAGTGGGCTTGTAGCTGATAGCCAAGACGCCATCTTTGCTGTCTGCGCACTGAATTTCGGCTTTGCTGGGACCTATAAATTGTAAATGAATACAAAATTATAATGGATATCTTAAAAAGTAAAGATTTCTTAATGCAGTTGACGACAAATGAAAACTTATGTCATTCTGATGATGAATGGGCAATGTTAGGAACTGTCACCTGGTATAGTTTACGAAAATCAGAGTTATATTAATCACTAGCGACTCACCCTCGCTCTTCTCGGGTTCTTCCCTAGGAACGTTTTAATCTTTAGTATAGATTTCAAAGAGATGAGATACTCGTATTTTCCCGCAGTAAAAAGTATCCTATATATTGATCTGGATAACCAGCTATGATCATACCAAATCTCATCAAAATCCCTCCATTAGTTTTATCGTAATGCAGTAACAGACAGACAGACAAAAATTCTAAAAACTATAGATTCGGTCTCAGTATCGATAATAATATCTATTTCAATAAGATTTTCCAAAAAATATTTAATATACAGATTCGGCTTAGTTACAATTTTATTATATGTATAGATTACTGTATTATTTTCTTGGGGCTAAGATATTGGATAATGCCGAAAAGAATTCCTAATGACTCTTCACTTCGTTTTGTGCTATCTGTTAGTAAGTGATTGTATTTTGGGGGCACTCGAGACCGTCTTTTTTTAAAATAGACCGAGATAACGTTCATCTGATCAGCATACTAACTGTCATTAAACTGACAAAATATGTTTAAGTAATAGGTATAAAGTAATGTATAAATAAAATAAATAATTCATACCTTCAATGGAAAGTGAAAGACCACCATAGCCAGCATTCCTTGTGTCAACGGTGAAGGTGTTCTCTCCGTGGGTCTTGCCCTCCTTTAAGGCTGTTCCGGAAACCTAGAGAATAATATTTGTTTACTTAGCTATTTGATCAAAGACAATAAATAACACATCTATATTCAATATCCGATATAATAATAACAAGCTAACTAATCTTTTCTAAAAATTAAAGCGCAAAGATCGGACAAGTTATTATACTCATGACGCTACTTCCATAACCATATTAAAAAAAAATTCTTTATTTTCTTTCATAATAAGTATTTTTTTAAACATCATAATTTAGCACAATAATTGAAAACAAAACCAAAATAAAGAAAATGCAAACATTTCTTAACATATTACATACCTTAACTTTCTTAGCATCTCCGACTTCCTGTTCTTGGACAGTGATGTTGAAAGGAGAGTTCTGAATGTGCACACCCATCTTCTTAACGGATACAATGTGTTGTCCAGCCTCACGAGGAGTGAAACTGATGCCAATGTTGCCAGAGGGCAGGCGTTTTAAGAAACAAGGCTCTTCAAGACCAGATGGAGCCTGGAAGTAGTAAAATATAAAAATAATATTATTCAAAAATAGTGTATATGCTATTAATTTTATTTTTTAAAGTATTGTCTATTCCTTTTTTAAAAAGATTCGTCGTCAAGACAATTTAAGATCTAATTCAATAGGTCAAATGCAAATGTTACAAAAAAAGAAAAATAAAAAAAAAACAAATCTAATCCCAAACCTTCTTGTCTTAATTAATGATTCCTACTATTTTTAACATATTACTTCTAACAAAGTATATTATATTTTTATATAACATTTAAATTTATTTTTGAAGTACCTGGATGGAAGCGTTGAGGCTACGGAGGTCATTATTATTGACTTTGCCCGGAAGAGTGACTTCGCTGCAACTACCAACGGAGATTTGATTCCTTTTGCGACCTTCCCCTGTGACCTATACAATAAAAAAATCTATGTCATACTACTTTTAACAAGCACTGCTTATCCAGTGGAAAATTCAAAATCCTGGATCTCTGGAGTAGGTCCTGGGGTTTTTGAAAGACATATGTAGCCGCTAACCCACATTTGGTCAGCTTGGTGGACTATTGCTCTCGCAACCTAAATAGGAGCTGATTACACTCATATACATACACACATACATACATTACACTATTTTTAATGAATTAAAAAAAATAAAAACGCTTACAATTAATTCGTAAAACATCTGTCAAAAATACATATCAAATTATATATTTTAAATATAAAAATAACCTTGGCGAGGAAAGGTGATCCCTTGATGTGCTTATCACCGAACCTAACAGAGATTTTATATTCACCAGGAGCGGTGGGTAGGTAAGAAACAGAAACTGTGCCGTCTTTGTTGTCGTGACATGTAATCTGAAATAAAATTGAAAATTCATTATTAGCAATATGAATACTTCAAAGTTCCACGAATGTCTATATTTATTTATTTTTTTACCATTTCTATAGCACGTAAAGCTGTAAATGATTAGAATATATTTAAAGATAGCACAAGCGTTAGTTAATCTCTAGCCAGCAAAGAAGATCTCTTAGAAGTTAATTTTCTCTTCAAATTCAGTAAATCTTTATATAATTGACAAGTTTTCAAGCTGCTAAGATAATATTGACTTACTTCAGCCTTGCTAGGACCTTCAACAGCCATAGACAAACCACCAGCACCAGCCCCCTTGGTGCTGATAGTGAACTGGCTGGGTTCACCACTCACGCCATTGATCAGGCCTGGACCGTAAGCCGTCACATAGCCTGAGGCGATGGAATCTACGTGGAATTTGTAAGGTGATCCTGAAAATAGAAAAAACATAATTATGTACATAAGTCAACTACTATCAAATTAATATTTATTCATCAGAACTTTGTCAAAACTACTTACTATGTGTTTTAAATTATACCTACTGGGTAAATAAGATAACGTTTTTATACTATATATTGCTAGTTGATATCTTTTATATTATCGAATATAATTAAACAGTTTTATACCTAGTCATTTCAAAAGTTGGTGCTATTGAGGCAATTAAAGTGAACGTATATAATTGGGCAAACATATATATATATATATCCAAATATTTCTTTTTATTGATAGCACTAAAGCTCATCAATAGCTATAAAACAGAGGAGAAAAAGTTACTGAACTGTTTTATCTTTGCTTGCATGTATGTTGTTTGTTATATTCATTACATATAGATTCTCACCTTGCACATGTTCTCCATTGTATTTTACGTAAAGTTCATGAACACCTTCCTCTCGGGGATCGTACTTGATGCTAACAGTACCATCCCTGTTGTCTTCAATCACTGGTTGGTCGATGTGGCCGCTTGGCATCTTTACTTCCGCTGGAAAATGTATTAAATATATTAGAAAGTATATCCTGATAGGAAAATTTGTTGTAATTAGTTAGGCAAAAGATATATGCGTTCAGGACAAAACAAATGGATTTAAAAACAAAAAAATGGTGGAGGGATGTAAGGACATGTGATCGTATTTAAAAATTTACAGTGCATCAAGAATTTACTCTCTTTATATTGAAATTGAAACCTTTGGCTGGAATTCATATTTAGATAGGTTTTCAATAATTTTTTCAAAGAATTATATTTGATCTAGATTGTTATTTATTCAGGTCTAAATTGTTATTAACTGACCTTTTGTCTGATTGTTTCAACGAAAAATCTTGATCAGTTATAATTTACTTTGAACATATTTTAAATTTAGGCGCCCTCAATGACTTAAATTTAAAACAGTTGATTTGCTAAGATAAGGGAGATATTTCAATTTCCGTGGATGGTAATTTGACGACGAATTCTTATAGATCTTGAAAAAATAAAACTAAAAATAAGAATAAAATTTTTCGATATCTCGTTTTGTTTTCGAGATATTGATACTTAAAAATCTAAAAAAAAAATGAAAACGCCGATGTTTGAGTTTACATGAGGACTAACTTCTTGTATCTTGTACACATTAAGCCCGAGTTAATTTTCATGTTTATAAAATATCAGCAGATTATTTCTAAAATATAAGTAGATTAATTATTCGTAAGTTTTAATTTTTGATTATATGACAGATCCGACGTGGATAATGTAGGTTGAGGCTAAGGCGTAGTTCCCGCCTTAGCCTTCTGGTTAGGTTTTTTTTTAATTTCGCACCCAGAACTCCCAATATCATAATTGTTTCATGTTATATAAGATTTGGTGACGATTTATAGGTGTCGTTCAGTATCAGAATCAGCAGCAAATGTCATAATAATGTACGGAAATATTGTAACTTTAAATCTCTATAACTTTTGACCCCTTCATTTCCTCAAAATAATTTTTATATACAATTTTTTTTTTTCCATTTTTGAGTATCGATATCTCGAAAAGAAAAAGAGATATCTAAAAATTTTATTCTTATTTATAGTTTTATTCGTTTACATTTTCAAAATCTATAAAAGTTCATCGTCAAATCACGGCGCCACGGAAATCAAAATGTTGCCAAGATAAGTTGCAAATTGCGCCAATATTTTTAACCAACCTTTTCTAGTATCTATGTGGAAGATAGTGATGGAATTAAGCGGCGTATAAGAAAGTCCAAGACCGGTTTTGTTAAAACTGATCTTATGAGATTCAGAAAACACTATAGGCTTGTCTTCCTTATCGATTTCAGAGACTGAGAAATATTTCTTTTTGTTATCAAAATAGAAAACTGATACGTCGTTCCAGTTAACTTCCTTCTCGTTGCCACCAACGATAGAATTCCAGAGTCCAGACATAAAAGCCATTTAGTTGCTATACCTCTTTCCAACTCTTCAAACGGAAAACTTATTTTGAATTATATTGTGTGAAGTGTTGTTATATTTTTGGCATGTTTTATTTTGTGTTAACTAAACTGTAATACATTGATTATTATTAACCCTAACTTCGTTTATATGGAGAGTTCGGTGAGTGACAGCTATTATAATATCCGCTAAATTGACTTGAAAACTAAAAACGTAATAAAACTATTTTCAACAAAAGATATATTCAGTGTGAATTGCGTTCATTACAGAATACAATGTAAAAAGTTAAATCATTTGAAATTATAACCAATAAATGTAAAGATTTCACCAGATTCGCATATTTTCGTTTCCACAAGTTACGCGGTCTAAATTATGGCTACCATTCAAAGTGACGTTGTTATTACGTCTTAAGACCGCGGCGCTAGATATAAACATAATCGTGGCTGAACTTATAAAATATATAAAATGTTCTGTTTATGAGATAGTTTTGTCATTAAAAATCATAAAAATAGTTGGCAGCTCAGTCGACATGCCTTCGAATTTATATTAAGGTGTGGTTACATGACGCGGAATACATATTATTATTTAAGTATCTTTATATATGAAATATTATGAAATATGATAGATGCGCGTGTTTTTTTTATGGCGTGAAACACCTGTAAAATCACACCGAAACATACGGGTATTATAGTCAGCTCGCTCTTGTGAACTTGACTTTGCATTATTCTTGGGCGGGTCGCTGGGATAGAGCACTGCGCAAAATAGCCGAAATCGCCGTTCTCGATCCTTTCTATTCGGCGTAACTCACGACTTACACGTGATAGCACCGTGCATAATGTGTTTATAGAATTTATTCCGAGCGATCGATTTAAATAAAAATAAGTGTCATTTGGACAAAATTTATAGGAAATAATAACCAGGAAGTGTGTAAAAATATAAAAATTTAATATGTCGGCCTCAGCTCATGCTGTCACTAGCCGGAAATATAAATCACGGGTGTCATCGCAAAGAGAGGGTTATGGGCTACGCATAGGTACCCTAATATCCGGCGCTGAGCAAGCAAAGCGTTTCAGAGAGCATGTTAAAGCTGCCAAAGCACGCTTAGTAAACAACGTCTTATATGTTTCTTATTCCTCATATCACAGACCAATTTTTAACAAATTTGCTGTCCAATACTAATCGAAAGAACTTTATATACACTACCTATTCAGTATCAGTATAGTATAAAAAAAATATAACCACGTCAATTTTGTTTTCATTCCAATCTTTAACATTAATAGCGTCTCGCTGAAATAGACGTTACACGTTAAACCAACGGCGGTGTGCCCCGACACAGCCCCACCAGATTTTTTTATTATCAGCTTAAAACCTTCTTTATTACATTTTACATCCTAAACTAAACATTTATGTTTTTGCTTTGTTTTCTTTGAAAGACATTAAACTCTTTTCAATTGCTAAAAACTTTCAATTTAGTAAAAGCTCTTTTGAACTTAATAACTTTCACTTACTGTTTGCTTATTTTTTTTTATGCAGCAATGGTGCAGTTGATGGATGATTTAATTATGACACATGAAGTACATTCCGTAAGATTATATTACCTAGTGTTTTTAGTTTCCGTAAGATATTATTATATTACCTACTTATTGTTAGTTATTCTAGTGGATAACATGTCCGGCTATTTTCTACATTGTTGACTATTGCCAAAGTCATTCTTTATTCAATATTAAAATATTACGCTCGATTGCTAGCTAAGACTGCCCAGTTCCTGAGAAAAAATGGCGAGAAATGGCGAGAGAAAATCCCACTATTTAAATCAACCTTTGCGATCAAAATATTAAATGCGCCGAAGTTTTGGATAAATTTAATGGCGCCGTTTCCGCCTGATGACAATTTGATCGGTGGATGTCAACATGTCTAGGAAATAGTATTTTGCCAATAAAATAATGACGTGTAAAATAATTTAACCGTATAACACGATTTTTGACGTGTTCAATTTTGGAATTTGTACTAAATTATCTCTTCTCTCTCGTTTATATATTTACTAGCGACTCACCATCGCTCCGCTAGAGTTCGACCCTAGTTACGTTTTAGCGTTTAGTATAGATTTCTAAGAGATGAGATATATTTCCGCAGTAAAAAGGATCCTATATATTGACTCGGATAACCAGCTATCATCATACCAAATTTCATCAAAATCTATCGAGTGGTTTTCTCGTGATGCGGTCATAGACACACAGACAGACAGAGACAAAAAATCTAAAAACTATAGATTCGGCCTCTGTATCGATAATAATTACTATTTCAATAAGATTTTTCAAAAAATATTTAATGTACAGATTCGACTCAGAATTTTATTACATGTACACGTATAGACTAGCGACATATCCTGACATGTTTCACTACTAACAGTAGCCTATGAGTTACTCTAGGTAATTGTCTACCTTTGTACTAAATTTCATCCGATGACTTTAAGTCGTTTCAGCACGAAGAAGTTTTTTTTTCTTTATTATCATTAAAAGTTTTACATTTGATACCCATATTGAATATGTTTTTTTTTTTTCATAATGAGCTGTACTTTACTAGTCAAGCCCTATTATTTGATATCCATATTGAGGGCGTTGTGGAAAAAATATGTTACCCACCATTTTGTGGCGGCTGCCATCTTGAAATTACAATGATACTGAATATATTCAATTGTATTGTCATCAGAAATAAAGGTGCGTACCAAATATCAGATCAATCTGTCAACAGGAAAGGGATAAAATTTGAATTATTAAATTTGACCTAATAAACAGGGTAAGCTAAATAAAACCATTTAAAAATAGTCGTTAAACGAATTACTTAATTTAGCTACTAGCTATTATTTAGTCTCTATTTTTTGAAGAATCCCAACAAGTATGTAACGATATTCGTTACTCTGACGTACTCATATCAGGAGAAACCATTACCTTACACAACAAGGGACAATAATCATTAATACATATGTATGTATATATAAAATAAATTAGAAATAGAAATAATAATTATTACGACGCATATTCTAATTATGTATGTGTAAATGAGGACGCAGAGGACTCTGATATCGTAGGCAGCCATCCAAATTGATAAATACAATCAGCGTCAATCAATGTCTTATGTATGGAATCGCTTAATAACTATATTTATGTTAGAATATTTTTAAATGATATGATTACGTACGTAAGATTTGAAGAACTTGTGCTATAAAACGGAAAGAAGTGGGTAGTGATTGGTTTCATTTATATCGTAGTATGTTAAGCTTTTAAAATAATCACTAAATGGAAACCTAGTGAAGCCAGTTCTAATTCCGGCTCTTACAACCAAAGGTTACATGTACGAAACATTTCTGACATGATTACTTGTCTTACGGTGAAGGAAAACATCGTGAGGATACCTATATGTGAGACTAATTTGTGAAATTAACCCACATTTGACCAGTGGTGGACTGTGGTTCGATTACTACGGGCATTCTTGAAATTAAAGGGGGCCCGTGCCTAGCAGTAAGACGTTAAATAAGACTGAAAAAGATGAGTCCTTCTGACTGATTTCAGGTCATGATTTATCTGATAGTAACGTTATTCATAAAATAAACAATAGTGCACCAATGTACAGTGTACACTTTTTATTCCTTTACTGTATAATGAGAAGCCAGTTCTGTCAAGATTCTTCACTATTCTAATTTACGTGCTCCAAGGCACTAGATATAATACAAATCATAAGTTCGACTCCAATATTTCCAAAGCTCTGATTTTTAAGCTTGAATATACACATTTAATATAGTTATCAGCATTTTAGATGAAAGAACTTCGCACATCATTAAAAAAATCTATACTAATATGTGTAAAGCTAAAGAGTTTGTTTGTGTGTTTTTTGAACGCGCTAATCTCTGGATCTACTGGTCCGATTTGAAGAATTCCTTTTGCGTTTAGAGCCTATTTATTTATAAAGTCATCATTTAGAAATATAGGCTCTCATTTGTAGTGACATAGTTATACATAATCGAACTGCACGAGCGGAGCCGCGGGAAAACGCGCAGGAAAAGCAAGGTATCATTTATATAACGCAATTTACCATAGTATACAGATTTTATTTTATTTTTATTGTTAATATTTCCAAAAAACAGTGTATTTTAGTAGTTTGTAGATATGTTAATTTATATTATTGTCAAGTCTAGCAAAGGCACGAATATTTTAGCATGTAGAGAAAAACTAAGTCAAATTAATATCGCAGCCCTTAAAGTACTATATTTTTTTCTATCGAGAATAAAAAATAATTAATTAATATTAATAAATATTAAGACTTAAAACAAGCGAAATAATGAGGAAGATGCTATTTAGACGTCGGAAATTGGATGTTACAGCATAAAATAAATCATGGAAAAGATTTTATATATTGCTTCGTTTGAAGATATCGCCAAGTAGAATAATTATACTGTCTGATCTAAAAGAATTTTGCTTTATGTGTGTAACGGCATAGATCTTTGTTAGTAATTTAGTTAAATCTCTTACAATGTCTGTCTTGTCAAAACTTGATTTGATATTTGAGTTGCTTTATAACTTAAAAAAATTATTTTATAGCTTGAAAAAAATCGGTCAAGTACGAGTCGAATTCGCACACGAAGGGTTCAGTACCATCGTACATGTACTTTTTATTAATATGATGATCGATTACGAACGTTAAATAAATGTTTCTTGTATTTTTATTTTTTGTATTTGTTCTTATAGCGGCAATAGAAATACATACTCTGTGAAAATTTCAACTCTCTACCTATTACAGTTCATGAGATACAGCCCTCTGACAGACAGACGGACAGACGAACGGACAGCGGAGGCTTAGTAATAGGGTTCCGTAAGCACCCTTCGGGTACGGAACCCTAAAAAATGATAGTACAAAAAATAAGCAGGAGAAGCTATGACAGTTTGGTTGTAGAATAACTCTGCAATACTTACAACAAATGACAAACAAGTTAACAGAACAATAGAACATTGAGTTGAAACTTAACACTTAATAGATAATTTCAATTAACATCAATAAGAAGGGTGTACTGAATTCACTTTTTGTTCAGTAAGTTTACTTTTTTTAGTATTTTACGAGATATGTTCAACTTCAACACAACTTTAATCGTTTCTTTCAAATATTTCCTAATGAAGGTAATTTTTTTTTGTACCTCGAGGTGTTTTAATTAAAAAATAAAAAAAACAACCCTATCGGGTGGAATTTAAGTGATTTTGAAATCGATGCACATCTTTCAAGTTACAAGTACCAAAGTATCACGACGTCGTTTGGTTAATATAACTATTATAATACTACACATTATTATGTGTAGAGCACATATAATATTAGATATTTCCCGCAGTAAAAAGTATCTTATATGTTGACCCGGATAACCAGATATCATACCAAATTTTATCAAACCTTCCAGTGGGTTTTCCGTTATGCGGTCACAGACAAACAGACAGACAATAATTCTAAAAACTATAGATTCGGTCTCTGTATCGATAATAATGACTATTTCAATAAGATTTTCCAAAAAATATTTAATGAACAGATTCGGCTTAGTTAGAATTTTATTATATGTATATCTATAGATTGTTCCAATAAAAAACTTAAAAAAAGGAATGAAATAATATGTAAGAATTATGTCAGTCGATCAAAGGTCAGAATATGTCTAAATAAAAACCTAAAGATAGCTCAGACGGAAGCTAACTCTCGCCTGAGCCTTCTCTCCCTGTCTCACATGAGTCAATTCTACCAAAACGTGATATAAAATAAAACAATTTTTAACACTCGTATATAAACGTATTTATAATCAGCCAAAACACAAGCTAGACTTCATCAAATCGACTTCAATATTTTTTAATAATCACGACATATATTAAAAATAGAAAAAATAAATGGACGTGTAACCCAATTAGAATCTGACCGAGCTATTTAAATATAACATTATTATCAACGGAATACAATTCAACTCAAGGAATTTCTTGGTATTTATAAAAACAACATAAATTCAATGACTACATAAAATTTAAAGCCTAGTTAACTTCAACACGTGCCTTAATAAAATATATTCCTATGAGAATATATCCTCGAAATGTTTGTGAAATATCATTTTGTCAATTTATCACAGTCGATGTCAAATAGAAAAAAAAACAATCCACCAAAATAAAATTTATTTTAATATCCCTCTAGTTGTTTCGTCATAGCAATTTGTTCTACGCAATTGAATACTTAAAATAACATTTATGTTTACATAACCCATAAATTTTATGTATTTTTGAATCATACGATTCAAAATATAATTTTAGTGAACGGAAAATAGACAATGTATTTAAAGAGCTCACATTGTATGACCGATAATGGAAGCTACACACAGACCGACAAAAAAACTTTTAGCTTTACTTATGTAAAAGACTGATATATTATAATATATGGGTAAATACTATACATTTGTATATAATTATGCTACGTGCAATATCTACATATAGAGATATTGTGTAATTATGTTCTTTAACGCTAAGTTTTATCGTATACGATAAAAAATATATCATAAACTAGGTTTACGTTCGTGGCTCCGCTCGCATAGTGCTTAAATAGTCGATACGTTAATAAAAATAACATAAGTGATAATTCAGAATAAAAGCTATATGAATATCTCCTTCCCACAGACAAATTAACTGGTAAATATATACATTTACATTATTAGCGCAATAGAAATAATAACCCGTACGAAATTCGAATCTGAGACCAATGTCAAAGGTGACATTGGTCTCAGTCTATAAAATACTATATTTAAAATGTCGAATGGTTGAATAAGCCGCATACCTGTTTCAGCTATTTTATATTTTTAATTATGAAATTCAGTATACTACCACCTATAAATAAATAGATTCATCACTCAAACAGAGACACACGGACCTAAATATTCTCTTAATATTTCTGAATCTTCTATATATATATATATATATATATATATAAACTCTGAGTTGAATCTGTACATTAAATATTTTTTGGAAAATCTTATTGAAATAGTCATTATTATCGATACAGAGGCCGAATATAAAGTTTTTAGAATTTTTATCTGTCTGTCTGGGAACTCATCATGAGAAAACCACTGCTCATATTTTAATGAAATTTGATATGATGATAGCTGATCTGAGTCAACTTATAGAATAGTTTTTACTGTGGGAATAATATCTCATCTCTAAGAGATCTATATTAAACGTTAAAACGTAACTAAGGACAAACCCGAGCAGAATCAGAGTGAGTCGCTAGTAATATATAAAATTCCCGTATCACGATATTGGTCCGCCATGACATCCAAAACTACATTTTTCAAAAGGTGTAATGTGTTCCAACTTAAAAAAAACTATCCTATTTTATTACAAAATTAACGATTTTCATATGTGTGCCACAACAACACGTGGCTGGATCTGTTAATATATTATAATTTCTCTGTGAATAATAATTATTTTTCAGACCTACCCAAAAAATTGCCAGTAAATAAAAAATATCAAGATAAGGCGATGTAGTCATATCAATAAAATATCTTTTAACAGAAAAAACTGTCGAGCCCGGCTATTAGCGGATCGTAAACTTTTAGAAAACATAACAAATTAAATATGATCCCATAAATTATACAAATAAACTACAAATAAGAACGACATAAATTTGATTTTGCGAGATTTTGTTCTAAAAACTGTTTTGTCGCCGACTGGTGACACCAAATTTAAATTTTTATCATGCTTATTTATCTCGATCGCTTAGTCAAAATTTAGTGTAGTTAATATATCGATCAACAGATGTAAGTTAATCATAAAATAACACATTAACAATTTAAAAAGTTACATTTATATGTATAATAAATATTAATTTACATTATAATTTATATAATAGATAGTTTTGACTAAAAATAAGCTGTTTATTCCATTTACACCAAAATTTTTAATTTTATTTAGATTTCTTTTGAAGAAGAATAAGAAAAAGAAACTGGATCAAAGGGTTTAACTCTTAGGGCTGGTAACCCTGAATTTAACCTAAACTGCTAAAAACAGTAGTCCTGGCTACTCGCACCATATACATAATTTGATTTTGATTTGATAGATGTCTAGAATATGCTCAGAAATAGAGAATTTGTACTTTGCTATTCTTTATATAACATTTCTTAATGTAGCGCCTCCGTGCGAATTTCCGGAAAATCAATTGTTAAAATACACACCGGTCTGTATGCGCCACTCAACGGGGTAGAAATGTCAAACTTCTAAAACAATGATGGCTTTGAAACGATAAATGAACGAAAATAATGTTATTTATAACTTGCAATATTTGATTATCCCATATTTCACACCTATTTAATGTTTCGAATCTTAGAGTACTCTATAGATGGTTTAATTCTAAACCGGTCAATTCTTTTACAGTGAACTTTTGAGTCTTAAAATAATTACATTTTTATAGCCCCTTAAAAATTTGTCTAAAAAACACCATAGATAAGTTTACCCAATTAAGGTATAATATTGTTAAAGGAAGTAACGTTGATAAGATTGCATTCGTAACTCCTGTTAGGTTGCAGATGTTTATGAGTGACGATAGTCACTTACCATCAGGTGGATTTGCTCGTTTGTCCCTTCACATATAGTATAAAACAAAGTAGTTTCCCCCTGTCTGTCTGTCCCTATGTATGCTTAGATCTTTAAAACTGCGCAATGGATTTTGATGCGGTTTTTTTAATAGATAGAGTGATTCAAGAGGAAGGTTTATATGTATAATACATGCATATTATAGTACAGAAAAGTCGAGAAATTAAAAGATTTGTATTTCATACTAACCGTTAAAACGTATCTAGGGACGAACCCGAGAGAAGCAAGGTAGAGTCGCTAGTTTACTATATTCAAAAAAATATTATCGCTTCGTAGATGCTGTACATTTCCAGTAAGGACTGTTGCGTAGATTTTCACTATGTTTAGTCTATACACAAATTAAATTGTAAATCGTTCAAAATCATAAACTAAACATTGATAAAGGATGTTTAAGATGTAATAAAAGCTGGATAAACATGAAATGAATTTGTCTGGTACACTCTTATGGCCTATGACGCACTGGTCAATGTTTTGATAGGACTTTTTAGTTATAGGTGTCATAAATGTAATAATCTTATACAAATATCATAATCGAAATGAGTGTCTTATTTATGTATTTATGTATACTTCCAAAAATCCTTTCTTAGCTACTGATGCTTACTCGTTATGGATTTCTTGTTCTATGCTTACTAATGATATCTTTTTCTCCTCCGTGAATTAATCTATACTTAATATTATAAAAATAATCCCGTTAACTGAGGAAGTCTATAGGCTATATATCATCCCAGAAAAATGTACGGTTCCGTGGGATAGATTTGTTTTTGCCTAGGGACGAACTCGAAGCGAAGCGAGGGTGAGTCGCTAGTTTTCGATATTTTTGAAGTGAAAACTTCTATAGGCAGTTTTGGATGGGGAGTATTTACTCCCCGTGAATTTTCATGTAAGTCGTCA
Source organism: Fabriciana adippe (assembly GCA_905404265.1). Classification (NCBI taxonomy): domain Eukaryota; kingdom Metazoa; phylum Arthropoda; class Insecta; order Lepidoptera; family Nymphalidae; genus Fabriciana; species Fabriciana adippe. Next base: position 8,505,284 of record FR990009.1, read on the forward strand.
TCGACATGGTCACGTGACGTGTTAACGCTAACACTCTGAGTGCCGATAGATGTTAAAACCAGATAAATGTAAACAGTTTTAATTTACAAATTTTAATTTAAGATCAAATGATTAATTTGAATATCCAAAAATAACAACTGTTTGTTTATGTTTTTAAGGTTTCGCTTCAGCCGGCAGTCCTAATGACTGCTTTTTTTTATTTAATAACTATTGACGATGATATTTCGTGTTCATAAATTTTTAATAACTATATTTTTATAAAATTAGGTATTCTTTAACAACACTTTAGGATTGAACTTATCGATAGATGACATTAACATTGAAAATGTAATATAATATTTATCTAGTACATTTTATTGCAGTTTGTTAGATAATACATTCGTAGATTTACAGGGATATTTAATATTTTAAATATATCAGTCTTTTCGTATTTTCTTTACAGTAATCATCCCGTAATAATGATTGCTGTAAAGCATACGAAACGTTGGAAACGAAAAATCTAAATAAATCCATGAAAAAATGTTTTATTGCAGTCAGCTCAAAGAAACAACTTGAGCTATCCTATAAACTGAATCATTCTTAGTTCGGTAAATAGGATTATTTATTATACATGTGGACTTACATTAGGTTAGGTTATATACGTACATCTATACATATAATAAAATTCTAAGTGAGTCTAATCTGTACATTAATTTTTTTTTTGGATTTTTTATTGAAATAGTCATTATTACCGATGCATAGGTGGAATTTATAGTTTTTAGAATTTTTGTCTGTCTGTCTGGGAACGCATCACGAGCAAACTACTGGACCGATTTTGATAAAATTTGATATGACAAGAGATATTTATCCGGGTCAACATACAGGGTACTTTTTATTGCGGGAAAATATCTCATCTCTGAGAAATCTATACTAACCGTTACCAACGTTAAAACGTACCTAGGGATGAACCCGAACGGAGCTGGGGTGAGTCGCTAGTATGTTATATATCTCTACCATATATGGCTACATAACTTTTATTTGTTATCTCCCTTTTTACTATAATCACCAGATTTTTTTAAGTTAATAAAAATATATTATAAATTAATTTGTAAAATGAAAATAACTTATTAAAGTCGCTCAAAAACTGGTAAGTAAGGAATTTTGTGTTTCATTCGTAGAGGGGGCAGCACTCACCTCACATAATCAATCATAATCGATATATGAAATTAAATGTAAAGCTTCTCACTATTTTTGTTTATAATTTCTAAAAATGAAGAAATTACAGTAACATAAATTCCTTTACAACTACGTACATATGTTTTTGTTTACATCTATGTAATATGATTTATTACACAAAATATGGCAAGATGCCGATTGTACATCACTACTTGTTATCTTGGGATCTAACTATGTGTGATTTTCCTTACTAGCAACTTGGATGCGCTGTATTTAGCCTAAATAGAGAAATAAGCCATAATATTTATTTATTTTTTTATAATTTGGAACTTAGCTCTAGTAATCTCTTTTGTTCGTGTAAGATCAGACCACTGTTCAATTATCGTAATATTTTGTATTTTATTTATTTTTTACAATTTACAAAAGGTACTGTGTTTGTCGAGTATAATGGCGAACCCTATGGTATCTCTCTATAGAGAGAGACTCAAGAGCATGGCGGCATAAACTATAATTAATCATATGTAATAAGTAACACAATCTACCCAGGTTTTTTGTAGTCCACAAATGTGTGTGCTAACACAAGTAAAATCTTAATTTATTTTTTATTCTCGAACTCCGATGGTATGAAAATTTGTATCGATTAGTCAAATCCAGCACAGTACCAATGCTCAATAAATCATCCCGGAGTCACTTTTTGAGGCACGAGAATGTGACTCTAACTTCATAACAGACAGCTTTTAAGAATTTCGTGACGAAAAACCCCTAAAACTTGACCTGGCCCTTCAAAATCAGAGTTTCAGCGATTACAGTCGAACATTCTATCCAAGCAGCTTCTTGACCAATCTATACTAATATTATAAAGCTGAAGAGTTTGTTTGTTTATTTATTTATTTGAACGCGCTAATCTAAGGAACTACTAATCCGATTTGAAAAATTCTTTTTGCATTAGATAGTCCATTAACTGAGGAAGGCTATAATCTATATATTATCCCGGAAAATATACGGTTCCCGTGGGATAAACTTGTTTTTGTCTAGGAACGAACCCGAAGTGAAGCAAGGGTGAGTCGCTAGTGATATATAAAGCTTGATGCTTATACTTTTTAGAGATTAAAGCAATTATAATAAATCTCTACCACTCTCATTTCCACATACTATTAGATAAAACGTTTTCAAAAATAAAATATATCCTGAAGAAAGTGAAAACATATAAAAAATGAATGTCACGAGGGCGAATGGAATGAAATGGGAGCATAATATAATGTAAGATATTAGTTTCATAATATTTTGCGCAAGCGCCGAGATGATTTTAAATGTGAAACTGGAACAAATTCGAGATACGAATCATGACTGTACGTATACAGCGACAATTTGTGAAAATAACTACATTCTAGTACAAATCTAAACATCTGATGTCATTTCGATAAAGGAATTGAGGAATGCGATATAAGTTAATAGATACAAAACTATCTTTTGCACAAAATTAAGATTGAGGACTAAATGATTAAAAATCATAACAGCTGATACTATGAAAATTGTAACTTTAAATATTTTGTATAAAATTGTCTGCGGAAGTGTTTATAATTAATGTTTCTTGTTAAAACTTTATTTTGTTCTGTAAGTAAACTAAAAAAGCTTTTTTCAGATAAAGAAGTTTAAAAAGCTTCTTATCTATTACTTTCATACTATCAAAATAAACATCAAAGAAAATTAATTAATAAAAGTCATGGCATATCTATGGTTATTTCGATGGTTATTTTTAAAAAGTGATAGAAATCTGTAATGTAGGATATAAATTAAAAAATACTTTTCACTAGGATAGGATATAAATTAAAAAATACGTTTCTCTTTCAGAGTGCTCCAGTAACGGGAACATGTTTATTAACTATTGATAAAATAAATACACAAACAAATCCACAGGCAGTAACTAGCATTCCTAATAAAAATATTTTCAAACTTTATAAAAATACTGTAACTTCATAGTCCAGTTCGAGAATACTCTTCCCTACTGTCAACTTTCCACTTCCTAACCACTTTTGCTTGACCTATTTGGCTCAAACTCCTTGAAGCGTGTAAGTACCTACATCACTCATTTCGGATTTCCTTGCTGTCCCTTAACGATGAACGAGCCTGTCAACTCTAATGTTTCACATAACCTTGTCGATGGTGATTTTAATGAAGACTTCTCCAACCCTCAAGGTGTGAAAATTAGTGACAGTAATAACTAAAATAAATATTTAGAAGATTGTGGATCTAAAATACTCGAAAGACGGTGGAAAATCTTTTTCAGCATTTCAAGCGTGACGAAAAACATCGGGAGAAAACTTGTCTGAGAGAACTAACCTTACCTAACGTCAAAAATTCCTACGTTTTGTGTTAAGAAACATTAAATTGCTTTGATCTCTTCGTTTAATGTTACAAGGTGGATATCATCACACTCATCAAGTTGGGAATGTAATTTGTTCTTAAATTTATGGATTTTAGCTCTCGTTATACAGGCGTATGATGCATAGAGAATCAGGCAGTGTCTCTTATTGACAAAACTACTTATTGTTATTATATACTAGCGGCTCACCCTCGCTTTGCTCAGGTTCGTCGCTATGTACGTTTCGCATAGATATTTAAAATAGTTATTTGCCAGTGTTGATGGCTGATGATTTTAATATATATTTTTTAATTTTTCTGATGTTTTAATACTTATTATCCTATTCCGGACTAAGAGAAATCCAAAAAATCTAATATTATAAAAATTGGTCCAGCCGTTCTTGAGTTATAAATGGTGTAACTAACACGACTTTGTTTTATATATATATATATATATATATATATATATATATATATATAAATATATATATTTCCTAATGTAAGTGAACATTGTTCTTTTTTGGAAATAAATATCTTTAACCCGAACCGGCTCGCCGGTGTGCTCGCGATTCCCAACGGGTTAACCGAAGCATGCTAGTTTTAATTAGGTCAAATCTAATATTATTGATAACTGTTCATAGCATTGTCACTTTTCGCAAAAGACGCATTTGACAAGAAACTTTAATATAAACTTAAATTATAGTCGCTTTCAATTTTCACCCTATAACCTTGAATCTAGCTGAAGTACAAAAATTACACAAGTATGAAAATAATTTTAATATGATCACAGAAATAATCGGGTCGTCCATCCGCAGTCCGCCGTGACCGGTGTGAGTGGCGGCCAAGAATGTCACATCAAAATTTATACATCCGCTCAGCCTGAAAGCAGCTGTGAGTGAACGTGAGCCTAGACCTAGTAGATTAAAAATTAAATGTGTATATTTCTCTTGTCAATTTTAAGTTAATATTTAGAAAATCAGTAGGTAAATAAGGGTTACTATTGAAGATCTTTTAAACAAAAGTATCTTTTCGATTTTTTCGCGGATTTATTTATGGTCACGGTACGTACCATGATGGACGCTGTAAAGCATTCTAAGAGTCGGGAACCAAAAATCAAAAAAAAATCCAATAAAAAAACCGAAATGATAGTTTTATTCAAAATGTCAATTATTCGCGTAAATCTAAGAATGTATTAGTGAAGACCTTTATTTCGAGCTTCTGACAGAGTAATTAACTTTAGTACGCAGTAACAGTTTAAATATTATAAACTAGCGGCTCACCCTCGCTTCGCTCGGGTTCGCCTCTAGACAAACAAAAACAAGTCTATTCCACGGGGACCGTATATTTTTCTAGGATAAAAAGTAGCCTATTTGTTATTCTGATGTATGAACTACATTATATAATTATCCCACGGGAACTCTTTAATTTTCCGGGATGAAAAGCATCTAAAATATTGGCTGGGGATATAAAGGACTACCATGCAAAATTTCATTTATATCGGTCCTACAGTTTCGGAGATTAGCCCGTACAAACAGACAGAGAAACAGAGAAACAATAAAATTGAAAAAAAACTGGATTTGTTCTATTTCTCTTCTTACGTCCCCATGACTCGGTTTTTAGCCTTTTTTTCTATGCACAGACATTCGACCTCTACAGTTTTATTATATGTATAGATGTAATTGTAGTTTTAAAAAAACTTGTCATAATGAATCCAACTTATCCAAATTCACAGATTTTACTAGTAGCTATTGAAATTCCATAATCTACCATCAAAAATTAATATTTTCATCTTACATACTTCCAAAACTTCAAATCGAAATGATATCATAATCGCTTCGCTCGAGTGTGTCCCTAGGTACAGGTACGTTTTAATTTTTTTAAGCAAAACCCTAATTCTTTTTCTAAAATAAAAGTAGGCTAAGTTACTCCTTATGATATCAGCTATCTGCCAGTGAAAGTCCAGTTAAAATTGGTCCAGCCGTTTCGGAGATTAGCCGGAACAAACAGACAGACAGACAAAAAATTTAAAATTTTGTTTTTCTTATAAGTACCGTATATAATTCCATACGCATTTAGTATAAAGCTGTTATTTTGACATTACAAACAGACACTTTAATTTTATTTATCTGTATAGATTAAATAGCAATAACTCCGAAATGGTTGTAAAGACCTATTAAATTCAATGATTCATGAGATTTTAAATGCTGTTTGACGTCGTATATTTGATATAGGGTAAAAATTTGCTATGCTTATGAAAGAGTAGGCGCTTAAGACTATTATTTTTATAGGCAATTCGAGTACGTTTCATGTTTAAGGCACACCTATGTCCGCCAATCCGCACTTGGCCAGCATGGTGGACTATGGCCTGATTCCCCTCGTATTGAAGGGAAGCCCGTGCCCAGCAGTGGGACGTTAAAAAGGGCTGTGTGTATAATAAAGTGTATGTGTATAAAAATGTGTGTTTAATAAAGTAATACAAGTGTTTTAAATAATTACAATATAGTTTACATTCAAGTGTCTATTTTTTAATTTTATTAATGTTTTATTATTAGCTTTAAGCTTATATTTGAACCGTTTTTTTGCTTTTCAGGTAAAAATCTTGGGCATCTACAATAAATGTTTGGGCAAGCTGTGCTTATTGTTACATGAATAAAGATTCCTACAATGTTATTGAGTTTTGCTTCTACGTTATTAATATTTTTTTTTATCATTAAAAGATATTGTGATGAGATATTTCTGTTATCAATTAATAACAACGTGAAGAAGTTACGATACTTCTATCTATACATTTTATAAAATTCTAACTACACCGAATCTGTAGATTAAATATTTTTTGGAAAATCTTATTGAAATAGACTTTATTATGGATGCAGAGGCCGAATCTATAGTTTTTAGAATTTTTGTCTGTCTGTCTGTCTGTCTGTCTGTCTGTCTGTTACCGCATCACAGAAAAACCACTGGAGGGATTTTGATGAAATTTGGTATGGTGATAGCTGCATATCCGGGTCAACATATAGGATACTTTTTACTGCGGGAAAATTCTCAACTCTGAACTAAACGTTAAAACGTGACTATAGACGAACCCGAGCGGAGCGAGGGTGAGTTTCTAGTCGTGCTATATAAACTGTATAAAAATATAGTTAAGGAAAATAAAGCTTAAGTTTTTTAATTCAATTCCTACATTAATACTTATCAATACAGGATATAAAAAAATGCTGATATCTGATCATGCAACTAAAGTATACAGGCACGTAATGTATCAGCTATGAAATTCCTTAGGTAACTTTTCAAATAGACCCATATCATATCGAACCACTTATCTATACATATAATAAAATTGTAACTAAGCCGAATCTGTACATTAAATATTTTTTGGAAAATCATATTAAAATAGACATTATTATCGATACATAGACCGAATCTATAATTTTTAGAATTTTTGTTTGTTTGTCTGTGACCGCATCACGGAAAACCACTGGAGGAATTTTGATGGATAAGATGATAGCTGGTTATATCAGGTCAACATATAGGAAACTTTTTACTACGGGAAAATATCTCATCTCTGCGAAATCTATTCTAAACGTTAAAACGTAAGTAAAAACGAACCCGACCGGAGCGAGGGTGAAATGCTAGTTATATATATAGTGCTAGTGTATATATATATAATAAAACTGTAGAGGTCGAATGTCTGTACATAGAAAAAAAATGCTAAAAACCGAGTCAGGGGATTGTAAGAAGAGAAATAGAACAAATCCAGTTTTTTTTTTCAAATTTTTTGTTTCTCTATCTGTTTGTCTGTTTGTACGAGTTAATCTCCGAAACTATTGGACCGATTTAAATGAAATTTTTCATGGTGGTATCCTATATCCTCGGTCCACATTTTAGTACTTTTCATCCCGGAAAATTAAAGAGTTCTCGTGGGATAGTTAAAACTATAGTAACTTATACAGCTTAGTACACAAAAACTAGTGATTGGATTTGTGAATGGATAAGTATAGGGATTCTTACTCATGTAATGTGTAGTGCCTACGTTATAGGTACTTTCTGGTCTATAAACTGTATGCAAAATAATGTCTTGTTGAACTTTTACTTCGGATAGGAATGCTAAATTATCAAAACTACTTTAACATATTAGTAAGAAAACATTCAAAACTATTTATATTTTAATAGATGTCACATCGATGTTAGAATGTAATAAAATATTTAAACTAAACAGGTGCAACATCAACTTTTTATCACTCTCAGTTGTGAAAAATTTCCATGAAACTTATATAAGACCACTATTGATATTAAAAATATCATTCAAATCGGTTTCAAAATTGGTAAAATCATAACCTACACACATAACATACACCCCAAAAAAACATACTCTATTTTAAGTCGATCAAAAATATGTATGTAACAACACATAAAAAATGTTATATCATTTAAATTTTACAGTAATGCATAGTTTGGCTCTAACATCTAAAATAACTACAATTTTCATAACGATCTCAACCGCTCACTTCTCTCACGTAATAAATATAACGAATGAATAAAACTGGACACGCTAAAAATATTTGTATTAATATTATGCATTCCAGCACATATGAATAGGATTTCTATTAGCAAGCTTTTAACGATGTCGTCTTATAAAAAAAATATACGTATCGAATAGAGAACATCTTCCTTTTTAACCGACTTCAAAAAAATGAGGTTATCAGTTCGACTCTTATGTATGTAATTGGAAGTGCTAAATAATCACATTTGATATCTGGCCTAGCCCTAATGGGCTTCCAAACAAATATAGAAAATTTTATAGATGTACGTATATATGTGTCTATGTATGTATGTATGTATGTATGTATGTATGTATGTATGTATGTATGTATGTATGTATGTATGTATGTATGTAAGAATGTATGTACGTATGTTTGTCCACGCATTTCTATAAAACTAATTATAGAATCATTCTTTTTTATATACTTATATTTATTTCAACTTAGGGAATATTAAAGATTTCATCAATATCGCTTCAGTGGTTTTGTGATAAGGACTAAAGTATGTAACTAAAACTGAAATAGTTTTTGTGATTACCACTTATTATTTAAAGTCGGTATAATTTTTTTTTTATTTTTTCATCAGTTAAATAATAATATAAATAATAAATATGTTTATAGCTAATATCCGTAGGCCTTTTCACCTAACTTGTGTTGCCTAGTGGTCAAAATTCAAAAAAAAATAAGAGAATTTACCTATACATATATGTACGTATATATATAAAAAAACGTTTTTTTTTTAAATTACATTAAAACCTCGCCAATATCTACTAAACAAAAAAAGAAAATCCGTTGGCTGTTTTGTCTTTGCCTATTTATGTAAGATATTGGCTTTTGACTCACTTTAAAAAGATCGAGATACTCAATTCTTCTGTATGATTTTGTACCCCTATATTACGCGGTGTGTTAACCAATTGTAAATTGATATCATAATCCAATATTTTTTACTATTCTAATATTATTTTTAGTAGTAATTGCGTGTATTTAAATGAAAATTATGAATATTTTGCTGTATCTATATTGTATTTTCCTTGTATCATTTAAAAAAAAGCTCTAATGAACTTTATTAAAACTTCGCCTGTATTCTTTAGATATAAAAAAAACGACTAGTCAGGCTTTTACAAATATTCATTAACTAAAATAAAATTTTAATATTTAAATATTTAAAGCCACAATTATAACCTAGAATTAGAATAAACCTATAGATATTTAATAAAAAGCTGATAGAATTAGTTCTACGGCTCGTAGCCGTGTAGCGGCGTAGCACCCGTCACTCACCAAACGCGCCAACGAAAGAAATTTAAAATGTATAGTGTAAATGTATAATTATAAGAAACTAGAATCGTACTCCCGCCATTTTAAAACACCAACCGTTAAAATGAACACTCTCACAACACAGTCACTATGAGGGTACCACACTGTGGTGCGCGCGACCAACGACTAATGTCCGCTCGCCTAACTTGCCACTAAGTATTTATTTATATATTTTATTATAACTTATATTTCACACATTTCAACATGTTATTTTCGTTATCTTGAGTGACGTTCTCAATTCATTTGGTCCTTTGTACTGTCCGGTATAAGCTAATTGATTTCGTCGTACTTTTTCAGCGGCATTAGGACGTGATTAATTAAGGGATCAACTTGTTATTTTTCTTTTTGGATAACCTTCGGTTTTTACAGGCTATGAACAAGCGCGAAATAAACTAATTTTTTTTGCTAATAATATTATAAGTAAATGTTTAACACATTTATCAACTCTATGATATCATGGACCAGTTAAATCTAGATAGCTAGAGCACTAGATATCTACAAAATGAGATCAGTTATACATATTTATGTTAATTTATACGTTTATTGTAGTATATGGTATGCTAATGCTCTTCGAATATTATACAATCGACCGACACTGGAAAAGAATACCCGAACTTTGAATACCGTTTTGAAATAATAGTACAAAAACAAGAGTTAGTGAAGAACTTGTAAATGATAAAAACTACATTTTAATTGTCCAATCCTATATGTCAAACCTATGTTCATACGTTGTATAGTAATATTAGGGCCCCTACCTTAGTGATGCTATGGGCAAAAGATAAGAAAAGTGAACAAGCTGCGTTTTTTCACTATAGTTAGAAATCCCGGATAGGTTCTTCGCTAATCCTAGATCATTACGAACATAATAAATAATTATAAAAATTATCAAATATACATATATTTACTTATCAATAAATAATAATAATTAATGCTGAATTAAATGCAACAAATGTACACTTTTCTATATAATTACTATCTCACAGATATATTTCGTAGGAAACATTGGACGTAGCATTGACAAATGACAGTCCACGTGACAGTCTTGGCGTAGATATAGTTTGTGACTATTTCATACTGGAGAAACGACCTTGAAAATTCTATTTTCTTTACAACATAATATATTTGTAACACACTTCTGTCAATAAATATATCAAAAGTATGTTTTTGAATATTATTTTTGCGTCAGTTGCAAGGTTGAGGTTAAGCGCACCTGTTTGTCAAATAAAAAAATAATAATATTTAAACTTAAAATTTCTTGGCAAGTCATGCGTAACTTTCTTTTGTAAAAAAATCATTTTAAATTTATAATTATTATACATTTTTTATTACTATTGTTTCAAAGAATGCTACATATTGTTCATTATAAAAAAAATCTAGAAGACAATAATTTTTTTACTGTCATTAATGTTTCAAACAAACGTCTTAACATTAAATAAAAAAGTATAAATGCTTAAAAAACTGAACATGAACATTTATAACCAGATAAGCAATCCCATTATTCTCTCTAACTTTGTTGCGAGGCCAAAAACCCCAGAAATCAGAGCAATAATCTTACGTCAGTTTGACGTTTAGTCGTAAATTGGCGGGAAACGCCTGAAATAGCAGATAATCGAGTTTATTAATCGATGTTTACTTGAGATCTCTTGATTTCGACTCGTTTGGGCGTTATCCAAAACTGGAGCAAATAGTTTAGATGTACGTACCACTGATCTCATATTTTTAAAATGTTTATATAATTTAACTAGCCATTAAATATGGCTCCGCCGGCGCGATTATGAATTATGCTTAAAATTACTAAACATATTTTATACGAACGCGTGAAAAGGACAGTTTAAAATATATATCTTCTAATATACTTATTAAATTAAATTGAAAAAAAAAACTATGTTTCGGGCTATTATTACTATTATCTCTGTCTAATAAAACAAGTAAAACAGAACTTGCAGAAGGTAAGATGTAATTGAAGCCCTAAATGATACTCTAAACAGCTGTTTTTAATACCATTCTTGCCTAAGGGCCTAAGATACCCCAGCTTCTATAAGCCTACTTATAAAAAATAGCACTTTGCTATTTTTAAATAGTTATTATTAATTACCTTATAATTAGTTCAAATATTAATAGTTAAAAAATTCATTCAAACGCTAAATTACTCTCTCGCTCTGGAAAAAGCTGATGCTCGCTAAAGATAAGTAGATTTTAATATAAAAGTCAAATTTTAATGAGGAGCTACCATGAAACAAACACACAAATATATCAGAGAATTTCTTTTTAATAGTTCACTGTAATAAAAAAAAACAAAGTTAATAACCCACCACACCTACATAGTGGTTCAAAAGTTCAAAAGGATTCAAACAGATTGGTTAGCTTAAAGCTAAGTATTGCGTGGCAGATGTCTGGCGACCCGCCAGCATTGTTCATACGATTGTCTTTCACTAAAGCTTTTAAAAGCGTTCCGCTAAGTAAACATTATTATTTACACTTAAAATGATGACCTGACATATAAAGTGAGTATTGTAATTATTTTTCTTATCTTTATAAAAACTCTAGTAAGACAGAAGAAATTACCATATCTTTACTCTGTAATTGTAATTCTTTTAGTATCAAATTACTTTTTTATTAAAAAAAAGTAGGTACATTGATCTAAAAACATTTATAAGTCGATTAGTAGTACACAAGTATGCGGAAACACAAATACACTCCCTATTCCTTTCACTCTCAAACTCCTGTTGGATGACAATTCAACACGACCAGATTCGTCGTCATCGTCTCAGCCCAAACGCATCCACTACTGGACATAGGCCACCCCCAAAGATTTCCACGAAACCGGTCTTATGCTATCCGCACCCAGTGGACTCCAGCCACTTTGACCAAATCGACGGTCTACTTTGTGGAAGGCCTGCTCACGCTTCGCCTTCCGGTACCAGATTCGAGGCTTTACAAAATGAGTAGGCATCACCTTGGTTTTTTGGAGTTAGCCAAAAATATTGGTGAACATCAGTGTTAAAAAGTTAACTACATTTTTTATAGTGTTTAACTCTATCCCATGGGGACCAATTCATACACAAGGGCGAAAAGTAACTTTTGTGACATACCGAAGATACAAGAAATCATGTCAAGAAACTAAAAAGAATGTGATTTCGCATTGCAACCCTTATCTAATTTTAGACATTTTTATCTGAACATATCAAAAAATTAAACCTAACGAGACGGCTATAGTGGGAGTGAAACAAAAATAAATTACAAATGAGCAATATAGTTTTCCTACATTTATAATTAGTTATATAACTTTGTTTATTATACATGCCACTTCCTACACCTCAAGGTTGCCTGAAAGAGATCGCTATTTTAGCGCCGGCCGCCTCTTAAACATTTACTTTTTCTTATTTATTTCTTCTTTTTTGATGTATAATAAAGATTTTTATTATTATTACTAGCGTTGCTCGCGGCTACGCCCGCATTCAGATGACCAAAAACCAAATTCTTAGGTATTACATATTAGTATACTCTTACATTGCAGTTTTTGTATTTTTTCTCAAAAATGAGATATTTTCCCGCGGTAAAAAGTATCCTATATGTTGACCCGGAGCTATCACCATACCAAATTTCATCAAAATCTGTCCAATAGTTTTCTCGTGATGCGGTAACAGACAGACAGACACACAGACAGACAAACATTTTAAAAACTATAGATTCGGCCTCTGTATCGATAATAATGACTATTTCAGTAAGATTTTCAAAAAAATATTTAATGTACAGATTCGACTTAGTTATATTTTTATTATATGTATAGATTATTCATTTAGAATATTTTAGTTAAAGCTTAGTTAAATTTAACTATGATCATCTCCATTTAAATTCTTCTTAGAGAACGTTTCAAATCCAATAGAGTAGGTGTATGCTATAAAAAACTTATTAAAATATTTCATTTGCATTCCAGAATTGCAGCCATTACTTTCCAGTGAAAGTAATTGCTTCAATTTTGGAACAGTGTTCAGAGCTTATAACTATCCAATATATTATGATAAATCTAGACATGTAATAAAATTCTAAGCTAAATCTGTTCATAAAATATTTTTTGGAAAATCTTATTGAAATAGATATTACTATCGGTACAAAGGCCGAATCTATAGTTTTTAAAATTTTTGTCTGTCTGTCTGTGACCGCATCACGAAAAAATCATTGGACGGATTTTGATGAAACTTGGTATAATGATAGCTGGTTTTTCGGGTCAACATATAGATATTATACTTTTTACTGCGGGAAACTGAACTGAACTAAACGTTAAAACGTAACTAGAGACGTACCCAAGCGAAGCAAGGGTGAGTCGCTAGTGAGTAATATTATAAGTAGTATTTCTAAAGGCGCTACATGACTCATGACGTCCACTTTAATATATTTCACATTCAATAGATATTTTTTGTCCTAAACGCCTGCCAAGCGACACTTGTAGCGTTTGTGTAGAAAAAAATCTTGTTAATAATGTAAAAAATAATGTGTACCGTTGGAATATTACATTCCTATATATATAATAATATACTGAACGTGCGTCATTCGATGGAAAGCTCTATATCTTTATTGTGCAAAGCTTATAGAAGAATAGAAAAGCTATAAAGTAGAATTTTCAGAAAGAATTTTAAAAAGACAATTAATCATCTTAAAAAGGCTTCTACGTGTATTTTTTTTTTCTAGATATTTTATAATACAGTTCATAGGTTAAACCTAGTTAAGCTCTTTTTAATATAATTTATTTTGTTTTTATAGTGAAATGAACAAACAATATTATTATTACGAGTATAATTTATTTGAAAGACCGCGATTTTGCTCGCGTGGTCAGAGCGTGAGTAAAATGTAGCTTATGTATTAATGTATGGATGTAATCAGCCCTTTTTTAAAGTTCGACTGTTGGACACAGGCCTCCCTTCAATACGAGGAGGATCAGGCCAAGTCCACGATAGCCATGCGCTTATATATATATATATATATATATATATATATATATATATATATATATATATACATGTGTATTATGTTAATGTACTTTTATATTTTTGATGTGAAACATCTAATGCGGCGGGTTAAACCGGCTGTTAGTGTGGCGACGTGACGACACGTCGTTAGTAACTCTCAGACTCTCTTCCTACTCGGCTCGGCGACTTCCTTCTCCCTCTCTCTCATCGCGTTGAGATCGTATTTTAATTTTTAATTTTGGTATTAAATTAGGTAGTATCTTTCAAATATTTTTTTTTCTTATAAAAAAATCTAAATATTTTATTTTATTTATGTCATATTTAATGCCTTTAAAAACCATCCTGTCGTGCATATTTTCTATAAAAAGTAGTTTCGATGTTTCACATCTGCCAGACGTCCCGCGACGGCTTTAATTTTTTTTTTCATTTAATTATATTTATATTAAAATACCTTAGTTCATTTACTTCTTAATTCTATTCTTTTAATCTTCATATAATATACAAGCGACTCAACCCTCGCTTCGCTTGGGTTCGTCCCTAGGTTGATTTCCCATACAAACTTTCATCCCCATTTTCACCCCTTAAGGGATGATTTCCGGAGTAAAAAATATTCTATGTTCTTCCCAAGGTCTCAAACTATCTTCTTAACAAATTTTATCTAAACCGGTTCAGTAGATCCAGAAATTATCCCCTACAACCTCACAAACTCCCAAGCTTTACCTCTTTATAATATAATATTAATATAGATAAAGTGAAGAAACAGACCAACCCACGGGCTATAGTTAGTCAATATATGCAAGCCGGAGTCTCTTGCAATAGGACCTAAGGTCAGACGGTTGAAACAGTGATTTGGCATCATTCTGGAATTATCAATGCTAAGCGTCTGTGACGAATTTAATGCTAACTTTGTACATCTATTATTTATTATGTCTAATTATAACGATAGCGTCGAAATATTTTAACAAGTATATACCAATGTGTATTTTATTAGTAATTCAAAATTGTTTTGCCTAGGCAAAGTTTCGGTTTGGTAAGTTGTCAGTGGAGAGTTTACAAACGTTTGGCCCTATTAAATAAAATTAAATCAAATCAAAATATACTTTATTCAAATAGACTTATACAAGCACTTTTGAATCGTCAATTTTATATTTTAAATTTTAATTAAATATCAGTGTAGTAAATCCGCGAGGAATCTTCTACCGGCTCGGAAGGCAGTTCTGCTGAGAAGAGCGGCGAGAAACTCAAGTAGCTCTTTTAAAATAATAATTCTGTACAATATTGTAAAACAATAATTAAGTATTATATATTTACCAGACAGACCAGACATTAGTTCCACACATTGATATCTACGAAGTATTTCGTGACTGTATAATAAGCCACTCACTAATAAAGCGATGGAGGTACCTATTGCTGATTTTTAGTAAAGAAAATAAGTAAAGGCAACCTACTCTCGCTTTGAACTGATCCGTCTTTAGGTGCAACAGTAGCCTATGTATTACTCCAGATTGTAATCTATCTATGAATAAAATTTCACCCAAATCCATCCAGCCTATCAAGCCTGAAGGAGCCCGCCCATACGTAACCTGATTACTGTATATTGGCTTAGTGGAAATATTCTCCCAAAGATTGTAACAAAAATAAAGTAATAAAAATCTTGAGGTTTTGTTTGATAAATCATTCGTGAATATTAAAAATGTGTGTAACAAACCGTTCTTTCAAATGGTCGATGTATCAAAGATAATAGAAAAGTTATGAGTAAAGGAAGTGGCGTATTAAATGAAGCATCAACTTGAACGTGTAAGAAATAGATCATTCAAAAAAACAATGTAAAATATTCACGTAAGAATTGAAACAATCTGTTTCGATTTTTAATTCGCTAATAAACACGTCAGCTTCTCTTTTTATGGCGAAAACAATGTATTTTTACTTTTAGTTATTTTAACCTTAGTTTTTTTCTCGGTTTTCACTATCGGTTAGAGAATCTCGCTTAGAAGTTTAAATATGCCTATGTATACATTACAGTTATTTTTTATAGAAAGGATTTTTCGTAATGAAGTCAAGCCTGAGAAAAGCGAGTGCGTGTCCTAATATTAATGTTGGGAAATGCATCTACGCATACTACCTGTATACAGGTGGTTTAATGGTTATTTGGGACTCACTGGCTAGAGAACGCAGTACTACCCACTAAAACCCAACAAAACCTGCCCCGTCATGATGGGGCATTGCGGATTCGCTTACGCACTCAACCACGACGCCCCGACAGCAGGTCTACCGAGGCAGACCAAGCAACCAAGGGGTTGCTCCTCAAATGTGGTGTGTTTTGGAGGTTTTAAAGATAAACGTCTTCTTCGGTTGGAGACATATTTAATAATCAAAATATCTTAAGTATAATTAAAACGAAAACTTAGCTTAATGGGTGGTCGACCATATATGGATGATATATGAGCGCTTTATATAAGGTAGAGCTTACATTAGACTTAATGCTATACTATACTATACTTTACTATGCTATATTATACTATACTTAATGTATAAACATTTCACACTTCACCTCCGGGGGTGAAAGAAAAAAAATTATTTTAATACATTTCACACTTCACTCCCTCGGTCCACTCAGCTGTCAGAGAATTACCAGGAACAACTCACATGGTACACCACCCACCGAAGTGGGCCATCTCCCAGGGTGCCTCTTGGTTTTTTTTTTTTTTTTTGAGAAGTACCCATCAATTAAATTCACAAACCTCGCTTTTGGATACGGGCGAATGTGAATATTTGGCCAAGATGGTGTTTGGCCTCTAGGGTGCCTCTTGGTTTCACGCCCGGCTGAATTGCCGGACGCTAATGAGACTCCTACTACGACAAACTTCACACATATCTTGGAGGGGTGTTTAGGGATAGAAAAAGTAACTAACTCTTGCTCACTAAGCTAGCGCAGATTTTCTTTAAAATAATTATATACTTTTTTTTAATTACTTAAAATAATTGGTCTGTTCCTAGGTCA
Organism: Fabriciana adippe; assembly: GCA_905404265.1. Taxonomy (NCBI): domain Eukaryota; kingdom Metazoa; phylum Arthropoda; class Insecta; order Lepidoptera; family Nymphalidae; genus Fabriciana; species Fabriciana adippe. The sequence continues at coordinate 8,522,620 of FR990009.1, forward strand.
TAAGAAGATCATAGCATGATGTTAAATAGCCTTTCTGAATAAATAGACTGTAAATTGTGAAAAGAACTTTTAAAGCGGACTGATTCCACAGATAAACGCATTCAAAAAAGCGAAATACATTCTTAGTCTTATGAATATATCTCTATGTAGTTTGAGGGCCATGTTTTTTTTTTGTGTTGAATAAAAAATAAAACAAAGCATACGGTAGGCTGTAAATGATTAAAAACAGTCTAAAGAATATCATCATAAAGCCTCGTGAGAAAGCTTATTGCGGTTTACTTAAACAAATAAAAACTTTTTGATTTATCCTCAAGGAGGGTTTCTCAATTCGAGTGCATCATTGTTTTGTGTTAACGTTATATTTTCTCTGTTTGTCACAATTTATTTATATGTTTTTTTTTAAATATAAATTTAACAAAAATCTTTTATACGTTTTAAATTATTTTAAGCCAATGTATATTTTAATTAAAAATTTACCATTTACTTAAATAAACAACAACAGTTTGTCTTTACATCACATTTGAAATAAACTAACAAAAAATTTAACCAAAGTTAAAAGACAAGTGATTCAAAAATTTAATTTAACTGAGGTTATATTTGAACGCAAAAGTATGCAAATACTTTCTTATTATAAACCCATGAGTAAGCGAGTCACTCGTCTGGAGCCCTCGCCCACAAATGCAAATTATTTACAACATTTGGCACAAGTATCTATGAAACATCTAGTTTTTAATTTTAATTTTTTTTTTCTGAATTGAAACTTTATGATGTGTTATTAATGGTGTAGTAGCCATGTTGGTCACTTCTACAACGTTATTATTCTTATTTTTATCTTTTTCAATGTATTGTAGTCTACATTTTTTTTAATTTAAATGTTTTAAAGGTGGCTTAGGATGCCAACTTACATTTTAATAATTCAAGTATATGTATCAAAAAAAAAATCTTTTCATTATTATTCGCTAATAACCAGTTATTGCTTCTTTTATTACAATAAAATACTTTTATACATTGTTCTAAATTAGTCGTACTATTTCACGTATTAATAAATCCTTTGAATATTCCATTTTTGTTCTAAATAATTATTTTTAATTGAAAAGAAATAAATTTTCTATATGTGTAAATAATTATATGATATTTAGCATTAATCATTAATGTTAATCTACACTTTACTCGCCATACCGCCCCAACGTAGAGTGGTGGGTGTGACAGCTTCCATTCGCAACAATCTGCTGCTAACGATGTGTCCCTTCATCACTAGATTTCATGTTTAATTTGATCTATTTGTAATCTTGTATCGTACTTTCTACGATCTAATATATTCATCTTTTATCAGTTCATTCAAATTTACATAATATGCCCGAATTCCATGCACTTGGCTGTAACCCACGGAACACGACCGCTTCATCAACGTCATATGACTAATGATACAATTATTTATTTACTTATTATTCTCGTTATTTAATGTTTCTTATTTTATTTTTAATAATAACTTTAACATTTTTTACATTTATTTTATATAATATAAGCAGTTAAATTTACTTTTTATCCAAAAAGGTTGAACATCAATATCACTCTAAATTTAATTCCACATCCATGAAGTCTACATATTATATATCACAGATTATGTAATAAAATTATACAAAAGAATTAATTAGCCCCTCATTTTAAAATCGAATCAAAAAGTAATCTATACAGATAAATAAAATTGGAGTGTCTGTTTGTAATATTAAAATAACCGCTTTTTACTAAATGCATATGGATGTATGCACGGTACATATACCAAAACAACATTTTTTACAATTTTTGTCTGTCTGTCTATTTGTTCCGGCTAATCTCCGACAGCTGGACCGATTTTGACGGGACTTTCACTGGCAGATAGCTGATGTTATAAGGAGTAACTTAGGCTACTTTTATTTAAGAAAAAGAATCAGGCTTCCGCGAAAAAAAAAATTAAAACTCATGAAATTGTGAACAAAATCCGCGTACGGCGTATGCACCCGAGCAAAGCGAGGGTAAATCGCTATAAAATTTAAATGAATATCTTAGGAGTAGCAAGCTACTACTCATGTATAAACATAGCTAACCGTGAATACGTACCTAGTAGGGATTGCAATCCGGAAAAACGGATCCGGTAATCCGGCGGATCCGGCATCATTAAACGCTCACCGGATCCGGTACCAATATACCGGATCCGGCGACCGGATCCGGTGCTAGGAATTTCTGGCAAAATAATAGAGATGTTGCATGTAGAGGCCCTATGCAGAGGAGATTCGACCCTGTTAAAGTTAGACTTTCGAAACAAGCGTCAATAATGCGGCGTTTATAGCGTTGCCGACGCCGCGTAAGTTGACTGCTGTCAGTGACGCCTTGGTGACTTTGGATGGCCACGAAAGACGTTCATCATTGTATCGCGTTTGCCGCGCCCACCACATCTCGATAGCTCTTTCAAAAGTATTTCCGACAGTGACGCTGCGCTCGAATGTCGTTCCCTACATTTACATAATGCAAGCGTCAGTAGCGTCAGTGACTTCGCGACCGGGCGGCAGATTAATTCACTATGTAAATGTAGGGAACGATATTCGAGCGCAGCGTCACTGACGCCGTGTCAGTGTCTGTGCGAACTGTGACGTTAGACCCTAGCGATACTGCCGCGCTCATGTTCGTAGTGTCGCCGCCGCCCATGTGTATTTTGAGGTATTTTCAATAAAAAATCATAAAATGGCATCTATTGAGGCGTTTACTGAAGAAGATGATGAAATTTTAATTACACTGGTGTCTCGGCATCCATTGCTTTATAATTTATTTTTTATATTGTTTTATAATTAATAACGTTGTAGAAACCTTCATTGCTTCGACTTTTTGATGAAAATTGGATGAGTGGAAGCCATTTCTACACTGAGATTGTATCGAATTAAAAGGTCATCATCTTCTTCCTCTTCTATAATCAATTCAAGATAATCCATAATGAAATACTTTTATAAGAGCTATCGAAATGTGGTGGATGCGGCAAAGGCGATGGAAGTCTATCGTGGCTATCCAAAGTCACCAAGGCGTCAAAGTTGTTTTTATATATGTTTTATTTTTTATAAACTACCTATATTAAGTACAATCACACTTGATTAACTTACTAACAGTTCATTTTGAACCAAAAAGTGAAAATTATCTTCATTTGATTAATCCGGCCGGATCCGGTCGGATCCGGCCGGATCGATGGGAATCCGGTCGGATCCGGCCGGACTGAAAATGACGCCGGATTGCAATCACTAGTACCTAGGGACGAACGCGAGCGAAGCGAGCGTAAGTCGCTAGTATTAAATAATTTTGAAAGTGTCGCTCTTAATGACACAAATAAAATGGAAAACTCGCAACTTTCTTATTTTTATCATAGTAACGAACAAAAATATATGTCGGAATAATATATATAAGTAATAAAATTAAAATATTATGCATAACTAAACGTAGCCTTGAGAAGCAATCAAATAAACCTAATCTGCGCCATAAGGGATACAAAAATATAGTCCAAAGCTTACATAATAAATTATATAAAATTCCGCCACCTGTCCACATAAAACATATGAATGCGTCAAACAACTATGTAAGCTGAGTTGATGAAAATAATTCGGTCTTTCTTTTATTTATTTGTAATGAATAATAATGTATGGAATATTCCTATTAGTCAAAACAGACAAAAAAAAATAGTAAGTTTATAATAATTTGTATAGAACTATCTTTTTGGTTTATTTCAAGAATTTATTTTGATTTTTGGTTCCCGACTTTTCGAATGCTTTACAGCAATCGTGGTTACGGGAGAGACTAAATCTTACTTATACTAAATACACGGAAAAATCCGAAAAGATTGTTTTATTTAAAATGTTAAATTTTCGCGTAAATCTGAGAAAATATTTATAATATTTTGCATAGAGCTAAAAATTAAAATTGGTACAGATCTAAGGTAGAAACTATTGTAAACTAAGAAAAAAAAACATTTATACGGTCGAATTGAGAACCTCCTCCTGTTTGGAAGTCGGTTGAAAAAGTATAGAATTTTTTTTGTAGATAATTGCATGATCTACAATTTTTGTCTGTCCTAATTTTGATGATAACACTTATTATTTACCAGAAAAATGCAAAAATAACGATATTTGAGATCTCGAATAAATTATTTAGCTGATGTAAAATCGGTATGGATTTTTGAGATTTTATTTTTAATAGTCTACCTAAGATCTGTACCTATTTTCAACTGTATGCGAATTAATGTAAATTAAAATGTCTATTTTGATCGGATTATTTTTATACAGATATTTTTAATTCCATCGATTAAAGAAAATTAAATCGGATAAAATAAAATTTTTAGTAATGTTTTTCGGTTATGAAAGGTTATTTCGTAAGATTTGTTATCTTTTACGTTTTAATACTTTGTTAGATTATATTTACGCGAATGTTTGAAATTTAAAGTAATACTATTTTTTAGGATTTATATGCGAATTAATGTTTATAATTTTATATTTCAATTTAGTTTTAATACAAATGTTATAAATACGAATTTGAAATAATATTTGTGTGCATGTTTGTTACTTCTTTAAATTATAACTAAGTTACCGCAAAGGTAAACTTAAAAAAAAGGTTATAAACATTATCAAGTAAATAAACGTATCGTTAGAACAATTTTTTTTATCGTTGTAATTCTTTTTGAGTTTGAATTTATGCGTTTTTAATTCAATGTTTCTATAAACAATTACCTATGCAATTTCAATCATTATTTTAAAATAAATAAAAAAATAAAGTTTTTAAACTAGCGCCATCTATCACTAATTAATGGAACTACAAACTCTTAGCCACATTACGACGAAGTTCTACATGTGACGGAGAGATGGCGCTGTATAATAAAAATTATAAATTATCATATCGTAGTATACATCACATAATATTATAACTAGATTGTAATGCTAATGGAGTAGAATTAATAACAATAATGAAACTATACATTTAAGCATGTCAAACAAAAAAGGGGTTCAAACAAAAACGGTGTATGTACATACATACAGATTTACTATTATATGTATTTATATATTTATTTACGTTAATATTACCGAACAAGTATCATTTAGGATTTTTAAAAACTATTTAATAATGTTACAAGTCCAAACATTGTGGAGGGGACAACGTTAAAACATATACGGTATTGACTTGCACAGGGTTTGATTGGGGGCAAAACTAACATACCCATAACGTATTTTGCTAGTTCACTCAGACGTAACCTTGGCTGACAGTATTCTGGAAATATATATCTTAATCTAAACTTACTTCATCGTAAGAATACAATTTAAGCTTTTAAATACCATAGAAATATGATTTTTAGCTTCATTAACCAGCCGAATTTTTGGATTCTGCTCTTTGAATCCTATTTTCCCTCAGTACAATAACTTGTTACTTTTAATAGATAAATAAACACTAAACATCCTAGGCTTACCTTCTAGAAACTGCCTGGTGGGAAGACGGAGAGAGACCTTTAACGATGAAGCAAAGGCGGAGTCGATGTACCAACGCGGATCGCCGCCCTCACCCAGCCTCTTGTCACTACCTCTGCAATAGGAATGTGGCATATAAGAGAAAATACTGAAAAAAACTTAAATGAATTTTTAGTACCAAACGTTTTGTTGAAAAAAATATCTTCTCTACATATGTACCTACTGCAAATACGCTTTATTTTAGTAGAGTAATTAATTTTACTCCTAAAAAATATAGTTTTGTTGTGGTTTTATTTGAAAAATATAGTAAAAATCGTATGGTTTTTTTCGTTTTTTCGTACATGGAATTAATGTTCCACAATCTTTTCTGATGTCTAGGTATATACAAAAAACTAATCAGTGGTCGATCAATTTTAGGAAAATATCATTTATAAAACTGATAAAAAAAAAACAACATATTCGCATAAATAAAAAAGAATAGCTTAAATCCATGCTAATATTAAAAATGTGAAATTGTGTTTATTTGTCCTTTTTTCACGTCGAAATAAAGCAACAGATTGACGTAATTTTTTGTATGGAGATAGCTGAAGGGCTGGAGAGTGATATAGGCTACATTTTACCGAGGTAGATCATCTCGATCCCATGCGAAGACACAACAAAACGTACCCAGGGACCAAAACCGAGCGAAGCAAGGGTGTGTCGCTAGTAATACTATAAACATAAATACCTGCTGTAACAATTTATCATCGATCGTCGATCGTCAATCATCGAGTTAATGAGGTGTCCCCAATAGATATTTTTAAACTATTAATTTAAAGAAACAAAAAATATATAAAAAACATATTTAAACAATTGTTTAACCATATACTAACCAGCCTGTGCCATGTTAAAATAAACTTAAAAGATAAGCGAGTTGTAGACGTCTCTAAGGAACTCTTTGTGCAAATTTTCGAACAAATATAAATACACTATTTTGTTTATAAGATCTGCGCACAATGGATAATTGATTTGATTGATAAATATAGGTGTTATTGAAAATATTTATATGTAGATACACTTTTTTTACAGAGTCACAGCCAAATACGCAAAGAAAAATGTACGTACATATTCGTACACATAATAGTCGTTAAATTTAGTAAATAATTGCCTTATTTAATTATTTAGTACATAATTAATTAGATACAGGCTTTCATTATGAATTTGTAAGCAAAAACACGTAAAAAGAGGTTATGATCAACAAAAACAATAGAAAAAATTAGATATTTTCAATGCGCGAAAGCGTGTTGACACTCGTAACTTATATTTACCCGGGATCCATATTGAAGACCATCTACAGCAACACAGTAGATTGTTTCATGAAATAAAATTCGCCAAACGACGACATTCAAAATAAAAAAACTACATGTTTCCGCCGTACATATGTCAAAGTGTACTATTTTGGGACACCCAAGTTCATGCTGTTCGCCGCAAACATAAATATCTCTGAAAGATCGTGATTCAGCTTTCATTTTCAGCGAGGGTTTGATTCTGAGACGTTAGTTTTGAAATTCAACAATAGATGGCGCTAAATATTGATTTCCAATGTTCTTTTTAATTAACACTAGATGGCGCTAGTGCTCTTATAAAGAAGAGCTACATATCATACTACGTTGACTCTTTCGCTATTCGCCAGTGGAAGATCGGGTTAAAATGGGCTAAGCCACTTTTCTTCTATCCTTTCTCCCGAATGAAATAAAAATTACCTACTGCTGCTGCTACTACGAATAAAAACTAGTTTTTATATATCACCTTGATCGAATCCATCAGAAAAACTCAATAATATAACTTTTTACTCTAAGCGACTAAAAAAAAAATAACTTCAGCCCTTTTATAAAATAGCGGATAAATACAACCATACAAAAACTTGTAGGGTTTGTTAGTTTAATAAAACAGCACCTCCGTAGTTTATTTCTTTAACTTACAAATATTATTGACAATATGATTAACACTTTTCAATTATATAATTTATAACCTAGTCTTACTTTACTTTTTAATGTTACTCCTCCAGAGCTCAACAAGAAGTGTCTCCCCTTTTTAATCATTAGTTTACTCATTACATTCGTTGGCGCTAACTTCACAAGACTACTCATTTCCGTTAATAAAATACAATGGCTAGAAACAAATCAAAAATCTTTCTTTATAATTATTAATGAATAAAAATATTATGTTAATTTCAAAATCATGACATTATTTCCGGTATCGATTATTATAAATATAAAATCTTAGTAAAATACAATGGCTAGAAGGAAGTCAAATAACTTTCTTTATAATTATTAATAAATAAAAATATATTAATTTCAAAATCATGACATTAGAGTTTTACTTCTTGCAAATATCAAATCCAATAAAAGCCAATACTAGCTTATTTTAATGTAAGGTATCTAGTTAAGGTACTGAAATCACTGACAATATTATACAGTACCTAATGTCACCCAGTGTGCCATTTGCAGTCGCCAGAAAGATTTTATTCTTAGAAAATATAACACAGGTTCATCTTTTGCTTTTATCATTTAGTGTAAGGAGACATTCTTGTCGTCTACTGTAGCATGAAATATTTTCATTACCGTAATTTTAGTTTAATGCGACAAACATATAAATTCGTCATTTTCAAATCATCTATATATTAATACGTGAAGAGAAAGCTTTGAACCCCTTTTTAAGCATATTGCATGTACAGAGGAGTATGAGCTTTGGCATAGTTAAAGTTTATATAGAGAAGGACTGCAGGAAGTCAAAATTAACTGGCTTTCTTTTACCCGCGGATCCGCTCGCGTATTTTATTTATATATAATTACTTCACTGCTAAAAGATGTAGTATGATGTTAGATAACCTTCATCAATAGTATACGAGTACTTGCATAATATATAGGTGAAAAGTTTATTTGTCTATACGTGCAAATCTCTGAATCTATGGGCCCGTTTGAAAATTCTTTTGGATTTTATAGTTTATCTATATATCTTTGAAAAAAGAACCTCAATATCGATTAAAATTAATGAATTATGGTTGATTTTCAACCACGCGGCGATCACTAGTAAGGATAAATACGTTTACTAGACACGACTGAAGTTAGCACCATAGAGCTTATGTTGTGAAGGCCTTTAATGGCAGTTAACCATGTAGTAGGATTCTATGTGGTGGGATCCTATTCACTATGATTGTCACCGTTAGAAGCACCCACATGACATATTTTGTCAACAGAGAAAACATATAATATCTTAAAGTTAACTACCGTTAGCCATTTAAGAGTACGAAATTGTGAACGAGAACTATGTATACACAGATATACCTACGTAATATGTAAATAACAGGTATGTAGATGAACAACGATACTATTGAACTAAATTTTGCACTTTCCTATGAAAATGAGAAATATTACTAAATTGTTAAATATGTTAATTTTAACCCTGCTGCTAATAGTTTTTGTGTACTAAAACATAGATTTTTTTGTATAAAAGACATCTCGGACGAACCAATTATTATGTTAACCATGGGGATGGGAGATTTACTTCTAATGAAAGGTATCCTCAATGTTGACCCGAGTAATAAGTTATCACTACTCGAAATATTGTTAAAATCTTTTGTTAAAAGTACTTTTGCGTGAAAAGGCAAGGTACAGGCAAACTTTTTTAAATTAGTTCTTGAGAGAACTTAAATTTATAGGTCTTAAAATTTTTATAAAATATGATATCGTTTTAAAACATTTTATTTAGAAAAAAAATAATCTAAAATCATCCATATAAAGAACAACTTATGTTTGGTTTCTTTAAAGGAACATAGAAAAGTTTGACAAGTGTTATACTTAGATACTGTTTGTTTTCCCAGCTGTTAAACCGAGGAGAAAAAAAGCTTTGTTTGTATCGAAGTTTGACAAATATAACACTAAAACAATCATTACTGAAGTTATACTTCTTTTAACACGTTTGGAAAAAAAAATAAGAGTAAAATTTTTACGATGTTCTGATGTTAGCTGAAAGCGACATGATCAAGTTAGTCTGTATACCGATACCGTCCAAATGAGCTGAAATTTGTTCTATCTATGTAACTTTGGTGATAATACCTCCTGTCCTAATGTTTCCATGAAAAATAATGGTTTGACTGGAACTCTGCTAACTACTCTACGCCCCTTGTCTATTAATCTATACATATACAAATAAAATTCTAACTCAGTCAAATCTGTACATTAATTTTTTTTTTGAAAAATCTTATTGAAATAGTCATCGTTATCGATACAGAGACCGAATGTATAGTTTTTAGAATTTTTGTCTGTCTGACTGTCTGTACGTGACCGCATCACGAGAAAACCACTGGACAGATTTTAATGAAATTTGATATGATGATAGCTGGTTATCCGGGACAATATAGGATATATACAGGATACTCTTTGCCGCACGAAAATATCTCATTTCTGAGAAATTTATACTAAATATTATAACGTAACTAGGAACGAAGCCGAGCGGAGCATGGGTGAGTCGCTAATACATCATTAAATCACTTAACTCCGTTGAGATGTAATTTATGCGTTAAGAATAAAGAATGGTTCAACAATCAATAAAAATGTCTTTACAAGTACGCAAAAATTGTCAAACACAACTGTAATGGTAATCAATGGTGAAAATATTTTAATTGATACTATAGCGAATGCCAATTGAAACATTGCTTAGCAGATTAGCCTGTCAGTGACACGCGCAGCGATGTGGCAACGTGCCTATACCCGCCATTATCACATCATGATAAGTGGCATCTAAAAATGTAGAGAATGTTTTATTTTGTCTTGCTTGTGTACTTTGAAAATAACTCCGTCAGAATGTCGTGAAATATAATATTGTGTAAACTGTATGGTATCTTAATAAAAATTCTAGTTACGAGATTTTTATTTAGCTAAGAAAATTTTAAATGAACAAATAATAGAGTTGTGATGAAATTATGTAGAATGCTATTTAAAAAACATGGTATTTTGTTTATTCGCAACGATACGTGTGGAAGAAAAAAATCGATGTTAATTAAGCAAAGTGTTTAATTAATCTATACAAATATTATAAAGAGGCAGAGTTTGTTTGTTTGTTTGAACGCGCTAATCTCAGGAACTACTAATCCGATTTGGAAAATGGTTTTTGCATTAGATAGCCTGTTTATTGAGGAAGGCTATAGGCTATATATCATATAGTATATACAGGGCCGGATTTAGGGGAGGGCAAGCGGGGCTGCAGCCCCGGGGCCTCCACAAGAAAGGGGCCTCCACAAAAGAGATTTAAAAAAAACAAATTCTGAGTGGTCGACAACTTTTTCGTTTTTATTTTTAACAAATATGATTGATTATATATGTATAATTATTCTTAGATATTAAAAACAATTTATCCATATTCTGAACGAATATGCAGTTCATCGCAGTCGGGTAAAAAGAAGTTACAGAGCGGTTATCCTTAATTAATTATCATGCGTTTTCTTGGGAATCGCGTGAGTTTGTTTATTTTATAATTTTTAGGTCTGCAATATTATCATCAAATGCCAATGTTTTATAGGTAAATTCACGTTTGTTAATTCAAATTTGAAACAAAATTTTCTTCGATCCTTTTCTATTTTTGTGTTTCGTATTTTTGAGTGCATGCACATATCTATATCTACTCCGTAGGTTTAGGTAGTTAACTAAAGGTAAACAAAGAGCTCATGGGGACTTAACCTTTTATTATAAATATTTTAACACATATTGTCAACTAGCGATTTAACCTCGCTTCGCTCGGGTGCATCCTTAGGTACACGGATTTTATTCACAATTTCATGGGTTTTAATTTTTTACGCGGAACCATGATATTTTTTCTAAAATAAATGTAGCCTAAGTTACTCCTTATAACATCAGCTATCTTCCAGTGAAAGTTTCGTCAAAATCAGTCTAGCCGTTTTGGAGATAAGCAACAGACAAAATTTTTAAAAATTTAAACCGTATATGCATATAGAAAAAACTGATATTTTGACATTACAAACAGACATATAAATTTTATTTATCTGTAGGTATAGATAAAATAACTGCAGTTTTATTGAATTCAACCACAATCAACCACAATTAAAACAACTAAAATTGATTTAGAGTCATACAAATTCTTATACAATATAATATTTAAATTGATGATGTATGTTACGGACGACGAGTCTACGCGACGGCAAAATCTAGCTTAAGTGTAAAATACAATAAGAATTTAGACTCACAGATTGTTAATTAGAAATAAAAAAAAACAAGGTTTTGTTCATTGTGTACCATTCGTCGGATAGCAATAGAAGAGGCAACTAGCCAGAAAAGCTAAGGAAGAATCAACCAACGAAAGGTTCATTTTGAAACCCTTAAATGCAGTCTACCATATTTAAATTTAAAAGTTTCCATATGGTATATCATGTTAAATCAAGTGAATAAGGTTTATTTATATGCTGTTGCTGATATTATATAATATAGATGTTTTCCTTTTCACCCGACTGCGGCGAAACAGGGTTATGTGTTTAACCTGTATGTATATCTGATTCTATATTCGTTCGGAATCACTAAATGGCTTAACTGATTTTGATGATACATACGTAATTCGATTCGTATTGATAATGCGAGTGTCATATATAGATATTATTAAAAGTCAAAATGGCGAATCCTAGGTGCCAGTTTGTGTATATTGAAAAAAAATATTTCGTCGGTCAGTCGGTTTTTTTATTTTCGTAAAAAAAATCTGGAGTGGTTGTGTGTATTGTCCATCAAAAATCTCTGTAGTTTTAGTAAAACAGTACTTATCCACATCTCAAAATTATTTGTGTCTATTCCAATATAAAAAAATAGCTCTCCGGCTTCATCTAATCAATCGATAGAACTAAAACATAGTTTTAAATTATTTTTTGATCAACTAACTACATATCTCAGTACAGTATTTTATTTTATTAAAATATGTATATTCTTTTACTTAAAAAGTAACTTTATCATAGATTATTTATGCTTTCATTAAGTCTATAATTTGTATGGTCATTTTATTTATATGTGTAATTTAAGACTTCTATCCATAAAAAAAAGCATTAACGTTCAGCGAAATCATCAACTATTTTTCGTCGAAAAAAGCACGCAATGTTCCATTAATTAACGCGATTTAATTTCGAATAAATCTTGTATTTGACTATATCTACATATGTTTATTGAAATAATTTAATTTGTTTCGCAGTAAATACTGAAATCACTTGACTAAAAAAATTGTTCATTTTATTCGGAATATAATTAGGGGCCTCCACTCTTTTGTTGCCCCGGGGCCTCCACACCCCTAAATCCGGCCCTGAGTATATAGTCTATCTATTCAATACTAACCGTTAAAACGTACCTAGAGACGAACACGAGCGAAGCAAGGGTGAGCAGCTTGTTGATTACAGTGTTGGTCATAACTATTTTAATATTATTATATAGCTTTTTATATAAAACAATAGATGGATCATCGACCTAGATATTTTTAAAATAGTTTGAAGGCTATTGGTGCCATTATTGTACGTTAGAATAACAAATTAACATATTTATTACAAAACCTAACTTCCTGCTGATTTATGAGCATTCGTGGGCATCACATGTATTTTCGATAACGCCGTTAGGTCATTATAATAATAATAATTGCGTTAGCTTTTTCTGAGTTTTTTACAAATATTATACATTTAATATGGCCCAGCTTGGAGGAAAATCTTCTTTAGATATATCACATATACATATGTAGATATACATATAATAAAAATGTAGAGGTCGAATGTCTGTACGTAGAAAAAAATTGCTAAAAACCGAGTCAGAGGGATGTAAGAAGAGAAATAGAACCAATCCAGATTTTTTTCAATTTTATTGTTTCTCTGTTTGTCTGTTTATCTGTTTGTACGGTCTAGTCTCCGAAACTGTTGGACCGATTTGAATGAAATTTTGCATGGTGATACCTTATATCCCCGGTCAATATTTTACATACTTTTCATCCCGAAATATTAAAGAGTACCCATGGGACAGTTAAAAAATTGTAGTAACTTATACAGCTTAGCACACAAAAACTACTGGTTGGATTTTAATTAAACTTTACAATAATATAGTTCATACATCAGAATAACTAATAAGCTACTTTTTATCCCGGTAAAACGTACGGTTCCCGTGGGATAGATTTGTTTTTGTTTGTGTAGAGGTGAACCCGAGCGAAGCGAGGGTAAGCCGCTAGTAATATTATAAAAGTCAATGTATGTGATAATAAAATTTAAAAAACCCCTAACTCACTAACCTATTTATTGAAGCCATTTCAATGAGCCTAAAGATGATATCTCTGCAGTATTTTAGTAAAGAAGTATGTACCTTGCAAATTCCAGATGATGATAATAATAATAAGATGATAATGCAGCATTAGTTCAAGGTTACTATATCGTTGCAATGTCATTGAAGTAACGGGATATCAAGTTTCGAATGGATTTTTAGTGGTTACTAATGTTGTGGACGTTATAGAGGCTCAAATAATAAAGTATTCAATGCTTAATACAATTTAATAAGGGAAATCACAAAGTTATAAACTTGAAACAATAATATTAATAGTTTAATTAAGCAGCGGTTTCTCGACACCGATCATACTTCCACATTCATATCGAAACAACTCTCTATGATCTACTATAATCAACTAACATTACTAAGCCACATCACTTAAGCGAATGTCATGATGGCGTCTCGACCCCGCTCGAGACATAGCCTCTGCTCTTCAATTGAATTAAGTTTAAAAACAATAAAAACAAATTAAATTGCATAGTGACTTTAAACAATAATAAGGCTTTACATTCTAGCAGAAAAAGGTAACTAAATCCTCCTTCGACATATAAAGGGTCATTTTTAATTTACTGAAGACCTTTTGGAAATATACTATTTAGATCATAACAACAACATCTGTAAGAAAAAATAATAATATTTCTTAAATTTTACAAAAATAAAAATATTTTTATTGCACCTTCTAAACGGTAATAGTCCAGCATTAGCGGAAGAAAGCGCGTGGCCGGTGGAGTGGGAGGGGTAGGGGGAGGGGTAGGGGTAGGGGGAGGGGTAGGGGGGTGCAGGAGGTGGCGCTTACTCATTTAAACTTGACCAGATACTAGGACTATTACCACGGTAATGTTATATTTACCGTGCTATTACCGTTTAGAAGATGCAATAAAAATATTTTTATTTTTGTATGATAATAAAAATGTAAGAAATATTTTTTTTTATTACAGATGTCGTTGTTATGATCTAAATAGTATATTCCCAAAAGGTCTTCAGTAAATGAAAAATTATCCTATATATATAGAGCTTTTTAATTATTCTAAAACTTCTATAGTATGCATAGAATAAGAATTACTTACATAAATTTTCATAAAGCATTCAGTGTACACATCCGACCTCATTATCACTTACGTATTTACTATTATGTATTAGATTCCTAGGTACCTAATAACATCAATTACAGGTAATTTATTTTAATTATCAATAAACTTGTGGTTATAGTCAATAACTGTCAACACAATCGTTTTAAATACAATTTATATCATGTTGTTAACGGTATCTACTGTTTATCAGATGAAAGAGATATTGGGTGACTAAAGGAACTAAACAAAACTGGCACCATCGCCAAGATGACTTTCTACAGTCGATATCGCTGGTAGAAAGACGATATCGCTGGTAGAAGTAAGGTATAATTTCCATACGTTTCTTATTTTCTTTTAATGTTACAAATTGTAGATAACCATCTTGTTTATTTTCGACTAATAAAAATAGAGAAAATATGGGAATTAGAAAATAGCAAACAAATTTTGTACTTTTTTATTAACAACAGCCATTATAGAATATTTACTTCGCTATTACAAATTAAAATTATAGAGCTTTAACAAGTTCTGATGACTTTGAATAAATTAAGCTTAATTTTCCCACCACTACTCGTCTGCTTTTAAACAAAGTGTTGGGCTATATTATGAGTGTACCTTTCAGAATAAATGTATCCCATATATGAATTATATATCTAATTATAAATATATTAAATTTTAGTGTAGTAAAGATCAGAAACGTATAATCAAAACGTAGAATAGAAATTACAATAAAATAGAATCTGTTCATTCTCGTTCATCATCATGGTCGAAGAAAAGCTTTACGAAAAATTAAATAATTATCGTAAATAAGCAATTTTTAGTCTTAAGTTTAATAATTTATACAAACGCTTTAAACGCACCAACCAGTCTACTTTCAGATAAAATAAAATTAATGATTTTTTTTGACATTTTCGTTAATTTAAACTATACAGATAAATAAAATTGAAGTGTATGTTTGTAATGTCAAAATAACAGCTTTTTACTAAATGCATATTAAATTATATACGGTACTTATAAGAAAAACACAATTTTAAATTTTTTTGTCTGTCTGTCTGTTCTCCGAAACAGCTGTACTGAATTTGACGGGACTTTCACTCTTTCACTGACAGATAGCTTATATTATAAAGAGTAACTTAGGTTACTTTTATTTCAGAAAAAGAATTACGATTCTGCTCAAAAAATTGAAACGTATCTATGGACGCACCCGAGCGAAGCGAGAGTAAGTCTTAGTTGTGTTTTAGTGTGATTATAAAATACTAAAATTAAAATATCATAATTTTTATAATATTTTATATTAACACTAACGACTTGTCCTCACCTCGCCCGGGTTCCAGACAATACTCTATGTGCTACTCCAAGTTATAGGTACTCTATTTGTGTACTAGATTTCATCCAATTTCGTCCAGCCATTTTAGCATGAAAGAGTAACAAACGTACATACAAATTTTCGCATTTATAATAGTAGTACGATTTTTAATATATTTTACATTAGATTTATATATATATATATATATATATATATATATATATATATATATATATATATGAAACGAGAAGTTTAAATTAAACTAAAATATGAAAAAGCTTAAAAGTATAGTGGGTTAGTGCAACAGGTGCGCTGGCGCAACGCCCGCTCGTGATTGATAGTGATTGACTACCGCCAGTCTCGTAATTAACGTATTGTATTATAACCCTACACATATTAATAGACTATTAAAGTATAAATCGTTATATTCATAAATATACTAGCGCCCTACTTTTACTTTCCTTACACTCTAACTCACGTGTCATGTAACTTTTTCTAATAAATGTCATGAACAAAACATTTCCGAAACGCTAATTAGTATCATGGCAGTGGTAGCTTGGTGATAACGCGCTCGCTTGGGAAGTCGAGTGAATTGGGTTCAAATCCCGGGTCTCGCTCTCTCGTCTGATATTTAAATTAAATAAATATGTTGAGACACAGCACCATCTAGTTCCATGGTAAGCTACAAGGCCTGTGTTATGAATACCAGATAGTTGATACACTACACATATTTAACTTTAAATACATACATATTATAAATATAAACACTCACGACTGGAGTACAAAGATTCGTGCTCATCACACAAATAAATGCGCCCAGCGGAACTCGAACCCGCGACCGCTGGCAACAAACTGCAAACTGCTACAAACTGAGCCAAACGTGTCGTCGATTTACATGTTCGAATCAATTTCAACATGATTACCACTTGTGTTATTAGCTGGCTGAGCTGATTTTCGAAAGACATGTGAAGTCCGCCATGCTGCACTTGGTCAGCGTGGTGATCTATGGCATGATCCCCGTTCCGTTGAAGGAAAGCCCGTACCAGCAATAGGACGTTAAAAAGAACTGAATAAGTATCATATTTAATCTCAAAAAATAACTTTTGTTTTAATGTGTATTAATGTTATACATAGGTATAGTTTCTCAAATCAGAGCTCGTAACTTCAGTTATGTGAACTGTGAAAATTTGTACTAGTTACGACGTATACGAGCGTGGCGTAATCGTTATAAAATGTTGCCCATGGGCTGATAGAGTTAAAAACCCGTATGATAAAATGAAATAATTTGGAAGGGATGATGCGGTAGTAATTTTTTTTTTTTGTATATTTGGTATGCTATACAATCGTAGTAGCTAAACAGCTTGTGTAATGTATTTTGTTTGTCTGTTCATCATTGCATTGTACATATATAGAGTTCGATGAAACAACAACAACGAGCGTATAATATACAAAATTTGAATTTTGACTATCCAAAAAAAACGTAACAAAAATTTCTATTTTGTAAATTCTCTTTTTCGTGCGAATTCGACTCACACTTCACTAGTTTTCAAAGTAATATATATACAATATACATAGATATCAGACTTTTTAGGAATTTACGGGGGCCGAATTATAGGCTAACATGAAAAACTTATAATGTAAATACCATCTAATTAAACTTAAAAAGAGTGAACTATTTAATTAATTAATGATGTAATGATTTACGTAGGTAGATTCAGTCGAATTTATGCTATTATTTTTCATTGTCGTTATAAAATATAATTATATTATATGCTAACTACTGACTTGTGTCCCAAGGTACGTGCACATAGCGTTACTACAGTTTAATAGGAAGATTTTTTACGAGGAATAATTCTGTAATACGTACATTGTTTTTATATAACTTTATTAGTCTAGCCGGCGCACGCCAATAAAGCTCTCATTCGGCATGATTTTTTCCGACATCTTCAACAATCATCGTCATATTTCAGACAATTTACCCAAAACCTTAGTGAATCACACAATATGTAAACCATTCTCATGAATCACTCTATCTACTGGTGAAAACCATATGAAAATTCGTTAGGAAGTTTTTGAGTTTATCGCGTTCAAACAGATAGGCAGACACGGCGGCGAAATTTATTTTATAACTAGCGACTCACCCTCGCTTCGCTTCGGGTTCGTCCCTAGACAAAAACAAATCTATCTTACGGGAACCGTACATTTTTCCGGGATGATATATAGCCTATAGCCTTCCTCAGTTAACGGGCTATCTAATGCAAAAAGAATTTTTCAAATCGGATTAGTAGTTCCTGAGATTAGCGCGTGCAACCAAACAAACAAAAAAACAAACAAACTGTTCAGCTTTATAATATTAAGTATAGATATGTATAGGTAACACACTACTTATATTATTATAAATACAAGTTTTGTATTTGTGTGTGTGTTAGTATGTTTGATCGGATTTGGATGAAATTTAATACATAGATATAACATACATGTATGTAGTAAAACAAAGGCTAGTGCTTGTAGGTAATAAAATCTTCTAAAAGGTGGTGTTGCTGTATACGAGCATAATATTAATTACTAGAGACTCACCCTCGCTTCGCTTCGGGTTCGTCTCTAGACAAAAACAACTATCCCACGGGAACCGTAAATTTTTCCGGGATGATATATAGACTAAAGCCTTCCTCAATAAATGGACTATCCAACACAAAAAGAATTTTTCAATTCCATCCAGTAGTTCTTGAGATTATCGCGTTCAACCAAACAAACAAACAAACTCTTCAGCTTTATAATATTAAGTATGGATTATTAATACGAAAGACACCTATGACAGTAGCAAGGCTATAAAAAAATTCAAAGACTAAACATCAAATATACTTGCGAACTTATAATACGATTATTAATCCCAATCACGCCACAAGCTATTCAGACTGTGTTATATAAAATGTGCACTAAATTCTTATTGTAAAATAACTCTCTAAGCTGAAAACTATAAATTTGTCAGTTCATCTCATAAAAAATACAATATCTTATCTTAGTGATCTTAGTGGGTTTTATTACAAAAGGCCGAGCCCGAAAAAGCTGCATTATAAATAGATTTTATAAATCTCGTAAGCTCGTTATAATTTAACAGTTTTGTACTGTAGCTACTATACGTCGTCTCAGAACTTATTTGTCCAAAAGATCAATTTACCGAAAGAGTTTTTAATACAGAATTATTCACTTTATTGGTAACTGGCAGAACCTGCAGCTTTGCTTGCTATCAAACTACGAAAAATACGAAATTTCATGCATATACATATATCCAAGGAATAAAAAGTTTCATACAAACTTTTATCCCCTATTTCACCCCCTTAAGAGTTGAATTTTGAAAAATCCTTCCTTAGTGGATGCTTTCGTCATATGAGGAATACGTGGGCAAAATTTCATTTTTCTAGCCTGTGCGTGTATACATCAGTCGATCATTTTTGCCTTTTATATATATATATATATAAATACACATTTGACTTTAAAAAGGCCGAAAAATTTATTTTATCTATATGTGTACCTATATAAATCTTAAAAATAATTTTTTAAATAGAGGAAAAAATTATCTACTATAAAGTGCAACAAGTATTGGTTTTTTGAACAAACAACCACAAAGCGACGTATACTTGAAGTATAATTCAGCTTTTTAATGTCCCACAGACGACCATAGACCTAGCTTTAATGTAAAGAGGGTTCAGGTTATAGTCCAGAAGTAAAATACTAGCCAAATGTGAATGAGAATAATTGACGCCGCCGCTATCTAACATTTTCAACAAAAAAACATTAAATGTTAAAAGTTATTTATTAAAATACAACACATAATATTTATTAAAAAAATAGAACACTTCTAAAATATCTAAATACATTAATGTATTCCATATCACACTATACTAATAAAAATAATAAATAGAATTTGATTTATTGGTAATCGTGGAAGGCCATAAAACCGATTCGGTTACTTTGTTTACTTCTGCCGTAATAAAAATACAGGCAGTGGTAGCCCAGTGGTAACGCGCTCGCTTGGGGAACAGAGTGAAGAGGGTTCAAATCCCGGGTCTCCCACCTCTGATATTTTCACGTGCGAATCATTTCTAACATGATTACCATTTGCCTTACGGTGAAGGAAAACATCGTGAGGAAACCTGCATGTCTGAGAAAACCTAGCAAGATTTCGAAAGTCATGTGAAGGCCGCCAATCCGGAGTTGGCCAGCGTGGTGGACTGTGGCCTTATTCCCCTCGTATTGAAGGGAGGCCCGTGCCCAGCAGTGGGACGTAAAAAGTGCTGAATACAATAAAAATATACACTATCTGTATTATAAATATGTATAGCGATTAGTTGAGTTCGCTTCTTAATTTAAATCTCAATTGACAAAAAAGCAGTATCTAAAAAGATATACTCGTATTATACACTACAAATAATAAAAACAATGAAAAAAAACGTGTGTGTGTACTTATGTACACACGTAAGAAGTTATACTTCTTTGGCATAACAGAACAAAAATAGCTAAAAATTTCGTCCCATATGTCACAACTCTGTGTTTGTAAAAGGAATGCAGCTAACTTCATCATGTCGCTTTCAGCTAACTTCATCATGTCGCTGTTTTAGCTATCGGTTTGCGCGCGCCTCGTAAAAATTTTACTCTCATAATTTTTTCCAAACGTGCCAAAAGAAGTACCTATTACTTGAAAAACTTCAAAGCACGTATAAAATAGCTTCTAAAATTTGGCGCTTTTGTCATTCATTGTGGTCTCTTATTAAACCATATCTTCTCGTATTCATAATTCTAGCTGATTGACAAATGCAAGCACAGCCTAGACCACTGAGTCTAAAAGCAGGAAATTGTGCACAAGAGTTTCTTACATAACGAGCACTGTGTATATGTATGTATGTATATACTCAGCCCTTTTTAAAGTCCCACTGCCAGACGCGGCCTCACTACGATTTTCGGAGTTTTTCCCGTAAAGTTTAAATGGGGGTTTAAAAGTTAGTGAGAAAGTTCATATATAATTCTCAATGTTAAGAAATATACAAATGGATGAGCTTTTGTTAATATTACCATTAAAAACCCCCATAGACATACATATAGATAGAGCTTACTACTAGACTTACTCGTGATATTACAAATAACCCTTATAGAATTCAGAAACTGTACAGCTTCACGCTAGAATATATCTACATGGTTTTTATTGTGCATTTCAACAGTCAACAGTGCAGTTCAACTGAACAAGTAAACTGGAGCATAACAGGCGGCCTATAAATTTTCGACTAAATTTGGATTATTTAATATTTGAAACAATGTATAGGTATATTACTATTTCTCGCTAACTGTTCTCAGCAGAACTGCCTTCCGAGCCGTTAATAGCTTCCTTTCGGGGCTTACATATCGACATTTAATTTAAATAAAAAAAAAGGTTCAAACAGTTCTTGCAAAAGTCTATTTGAATCAAGTTATTTAAACTTGATTTGATTAACTTTATTACTTAAAAGTAACTTTTTTTAATTTAAAATTAAAACTGAGATCCAAGAACGTCTATACCTACTAGTATAATATTTTGTCATCTGTGGTATATATAAATATATAATTGTGTTTTCTTTTTTAAAATTAAAGAATGTACTGTATTTTGAAAAATATATTTTTAAACATTTTCAAATAAAAAAATACCTATCAATTGCAATAATTTATAAGATAAATGAAAAAAATTAAACATAGCAATTTACGATGTAGTCCAACCTTGCAAAGGTCTAAAGTTCAAGGAAAGGTCGTCCTTCAATACTGTACTTCACTGTATTCCCGACCTTCAACGAGTAAACCCGGACACGTGTACCCTTGAACTTCCTGTACACCTCGTGAGGTCACGAGGTGATCGCGACCTCTAAACCAAGGGCATATATAGATCTGTCCTTGTTATTGAGGTTACAGGGCTCTCTGTCCTTGTATACAAGGTGAAACAGAACAAGCGCCCTACAAATATATGTAGGTCATAATTTTGACCTCGACGAGGTCAATGCCAATTTTTACATCACATTTAAGGAAATAAAGCTTTCAAGCTTACTATTGATTATATTTATGAGGTAACAGGAGATACATATTTACTTGTTTAATTTTTATAGTTACCTTACTATATTACCTTTGTTTCACGGTAATCTATACTAATATTAGAGGCAGAGTTTTTTTTTTGTTCGAACGCGCTAATCCTAGAAACTACTAGTCCGATTTAAAAAAAAATCTTTTTGCATTACATTGTCCGTTTATTGAAGAACTAGCATTTCCCGCGGCTCCGCCCGCGTTCAGATGATCAAAAACCAAATTCTTAGGTTTTACATGTTAGTATACTCCTACATATATCACTTTCATTGCGCACCGCATGATTGGTAAATAATGGCAGTGATTGACAATGCCACAAAGGTTCCTCCGTTAATCTCATATTATTTAATTTAATAATATTGCACTTTTTGTTTTAGCAATAACATTTATGTAAGTCTATACTACTGTTTTGTATGTTTATTTAATTTTGGGCAATAAACTCTCAAACTACGGAATTAATTTTAATTATTTTTAACTAATAGACAGCCAGCGCCCTCTCCCCTCACGACCGCCCCGCTCTCGCCTTGCATCGGGCTGAGAGCGCGCCCATAGTCCGCGTAAAGTTAAATAATTGTATATTTTAAAACTATGATATCTCCTAAGATATTCATTGAAATCAAATGATGTCAAGGGCAATTTTGTTCAAAATTAAATACTTGTGATGAATAACGTATTTACTTGGATAAGGATTAATATCATGTTTATAAAAACACCTTCGGAAGTAATGCATTATTTTAAAACAAATTTGATTACCATAAGAAGGGTTATATTGAGTCAACCTTAAAAGATAGACATATGCTGTCGCGGACTTTTTTTTAGAACTTTTAAAGGGGAACAATTCCGTCATACACTATTTTTGCGTACCTTTAACCGTTTACGCAGCGCACGCAACGGAAGCTCTCAAAAGGAATCATTTTTTCCCGTTTTTGCAACATTTTTCATTTATGCTCCGCTCCTATTGGTCGCAGCTTGATGTTATATAGCCTAAAGCCTTCCTCGATAAATGGACTATCCAACAGAAAAAGAATTTTTCAATTCCAACCAATAGTTCCTGAGATTAGCGCGTTCAACCAAACAAACAAACAAACAAACAAACAATCAAACAAACTCTTCAGCTTTATAATATTGGTATAGATATAGGCTATATATCATATAAATAATATATAATCTATCTATTCTATATAAACCATTATAACTCACCTAGAGACGAACCCGAGCGAAGCGAGAGTAAGTCTGGTAATATAGGTAATAAAAAAAGGATGTTTTATATTCTGAATTTAAATCTACGTATGTGTGTGTATGTGAATGACTTAACACAAAATCTCGAAAACCACTAAACCTATGTAGCTGTAGCACATAGGTACCTAGTTTATAGGCAGGAGACATCAGTTAATGCGAAAATTTTGCGACGGATTTTGCGACATGGCAGAATTAAAAGGATCTAAAGGCTATCGTAATTTTATTATAAAGTGCTATGTTTTTGCTGATAAAGACATAAAGATATATTATTTTGGGTACATGTAAATCATTATAGGCACACATAGTCGCGGGCAAACGCTAATTTATTATGTAGGTAAAATTTAAATAATTTTGATGAATAATGTATTGTATTCAGTCCTTTTTAACGTCCCACTGCTAGGCACCGCCTCCCTTAAATACGAGGGGGAGATCAGGCAATATCAGGGATGAGGGAATATTTACCACGCTGTATAACGCGGCAATATTCGCCAAGTGCGGGTTAGAGGACGTTACATAACTTTAAAATTTGTTAGATTCTTTCAGACTTGCAGGTTTCACGATGTTTTCCTTCACCGTAAGAACGCGATAATCATGTTGAAAATAATTCGCACATAAAAATATCATAGTTGCGAGACCCAGGATTTGAACCCGCTTTCGGTTTCCCAAACGAGCGCGTTACCACCGGGCTATTACTGCCTCACTGTATAAATATAGATGCGATGATATACATTATTATTATAAAACGTTACAAAAACACATACACCTACATACTCCTAACACAATTACTTTGTTTATTTCATTCGTAGCTTTTTCAAATATTTGAAATGCCTAACTGCTTCGTTGAATCCATTTTGACATTTCTAAAACTGCTTATAATTGCTTCTTAAAAACATTTGTTCAAAACAAAACAATGATCGCATTAAATTGACGATGAAAGAAATACAAAACGTTTTCACGCGTTATTAATACTCATAGTCATTTGTTTCGCACATCGTCTACAGTCTTTGCATATGTTGAAATCTGTGCAATATTTATACTTAGGAATTGTAATAGAGCATAAGGCTAAGTCTACATGATAAATAAATCAAATCTATACATATAATAAAATTCTGAATCAAATCTGTATATTAAATATTTTTTGGAAAATCTTATTGAAATAGTCATTGTTATCGATAGAGAAGCCGAATGTATAGTTTTTAGAATTTTTGTCTGTCTGTCTGTCTGGGAACGCATCACAAGAAAACTACTCGGCATATTTTAATGAAATTTGGTATGATAATAGCGAGGTAGGAAGATAGGTCAACCTATGGGATACTTTTTACTGCGGGAATATATTTCGCCTCTGAGAAATCTATACTAACCGTTAAAACGTAGGTTCGAACCCGAGCGGAGCGAGCGTGAGTCGCTAGTTATATATAAATTCATTTCTTAATATCTAATTTTTTTACCGTTTACCTGACTTATTGAAATATATGCCACATACATATGTTTATAGTGCCTAAGCAAGTAAAAGATAAACTTTCAATAGTATAAAAAAGACTATTTTTGCCCACGGCTCCACTCGTCTAGTTTATTTATATATATACGCAATCCCTATAGCATAATGGTACGATAAGATAGCCTTTCGCGAAAAATAAGATTATCAAATTTTAATCCTGTTTATATATTTCTCATACATATAGAAACAGCTGGCAGTTTCAGAGATAATAGCGTTAACACGAACAAAAAATACTCATCTATTAAGCTTTTTTACATTACATAGTACAGATTATAAAACATATTTTTTCTGTCTATTGGCTACTGTGATTTTTGAATTTTGTTTTACTTATTCTTAACAGATTATATTTACTAGCACTAATTCATCGCTTTTACGTAAATGCGCTAATATAAATATTTATCTAAAAATATCTCAATTTACGTTTTAAAATAAAAATGCACAATATTTTTTTTAAGATTTACGACTGCAATGACATCTGACAAATCACTTCACCAAGTGTCTGTCCGTTCTAGACGCTGTTGCTGGTTCTTTAGCTTATATTTTGTGTAATATGACATTTGAAATTTGCGTAGAAAATATTAATTGGATGTCACCATTTTTTTTTCTCCTACAGCTGTCACTTCCATTTGAAAGTGTTAAACAGTGACCATGCGAGTCAAAAAATCATTTACAAGTATTAATGTAGAGCATTCACATAAAATTATAATAAAACTAGCGACTTACCCTCGCTTAGCTCGGGTGCGTCCCTAGGTACGTTTTAATTTTTTTGAGCGAAACCCTAATTCTTTTTCTAAAATAAAAGTAGCCTAAGTTACTCCTTATAATATCAGCTATCTGCCAGTGAAAGTCCCGTTAAAATTGGTCCAGACGTTTCGGAACAAACAGATAAGACAGACACAAAGACAAATTTTTTAAAATTTGTGTTTTCTTATAAGTACCATATATAATTCCATATGCATTTAGTATAAAGCTGTTACTTTAACATTACAAACAGACACTTCAATTTTATTTATCAGTATACGTTTCGGCTAATGATGAAAAATATAAGTTATAGCCCGGGACTTCACGTACACGAAACCTCAGAAATGAATTATCCATATTAGTCAAGAATGGGATAGTTTACACCAATAACCAATAATTATAAGACAAATTTTCTAAAATCATTTTTTGGAAAACCCGATTAGTTTTAAATTAACTGTTAAATTACATTTATCGTCGCTTTGAAATTAATAAATAGTTAATCGATTAATTGTCAAATTATTGACATCACAGGCTGCTATTGCTATACAAAATCTATGGTGGAATCACGTTTTGACAAAAAAAAGTTTGTCAATTAATTAGTAGCATCAACTATTCAGTTATGAAGCTTTCTATTAACAAAAGTTTTTTTCACGTCTTAAATAATGCCAAGATTAACAAGGAAATTTGAATTCAATTGTTTTTATTTAACCTGTTCAGTATTTTTAAGGATTATTCCTTACACACAAAGAAGTTATATATTTTTTGAAATAGAAGAATGTAATTCTTTAATTAACAAAACTCTACCAGATATAATATATTATATTAAAGACATTAATTTTAAAGAAATAAATGATAAAAGACGAACATTCATAACATTATCACTGTCAATACGAAATTCAGACATTTAAAGTGCTGAAATATCATTCCAATTACCCGTTGACTGACAGCTACGACAGTGACAGCTCGTGACAGGTAGTGAAAGTTTGGCAGCAAAAACGTTTTTTTTTTGTTCTTGACAATGGCATGACACCTTTTTAATAATAAAAAACGTTCAAAATAATCAACATCGACTTAGTAAATAGGACATTCACACGTTTTCTTTAAATTTTCAAGTAACTGCTGGACTAGTATTGTAAATACGAAAGTTTGTGTGTGAATGTTTGTTACATCTACACGCTGGTCTGGTATAAGGTTACAGATAAAGGTGAATTTAGTACACAGATAGACAATGACCTGTAGTAACACATAGACTACAGTTAGGCCCTGAGAAACGCACGTGAGCAAAACAAGGGTAAGTCACTAGTTTTATAAAAAACTTATTTTAATTACCTAGAATTAAGATAATAGGAGGTATATAATACTCAAGATATCTGCACTATTATTATAAAAAGATAAAGTTTGTGTGTTTATAATCTCTGAAACTTGATCCGATTCTGAAAGTTCTTTTATTTATAGGAAGCTACGTTACTAATAAGTGCTATAGGCTATTTTTTGAAACGAAATAAAAAATGATTTACTGTCAAAAATGAAATAATTTCAATTAAAATCGGAAGAAAAGGAGCAGTTGAGTTGTTTTATTGGTGTGCGCTGCCTAAGCAGTTTGAAATAAAGAAATAAAATTTATGACAAAAAACTAAGAACACGCGAAACGAGGTTAAGTTGTTACTAATAATTAATAAATATCCCTTCAAAGTCCAGACTGTAATTACATAAAAGGCTATCCTTTTGAATAAGAAATTTGTACATATTATATCCAGTCTAACGAAATATTGTTCCCGAAATATGAACAATGATGATGACTATTATGAACGAATTTTACTGCTGTTCTGCTTCTAATTATAAAGCTAAACAAAGATTTTTGAGGATTATTTCAATTCAATTCAATTTTCGTGCCAGTAGAGCACAAATTACTTCGACAATGTCACGTAGAATCGAGAAGGATTATTTCAGTATAGTTTCGAATGAATTTCATAAAACACCGGCCAACCATAAACATACTCCTTTTTGGAATTTGGGAAAAAAATTAACAGTTCTATAAACTTTTAAATACGAGATTTGATTTCAAGAAGCATCTCTGAATATACGATAGTTATCAACGGACTCAATTATGTAATAAGTTTTAAGATCTTAATGCTATGCTATAATACTTTCACTAGCTTGATATGTTATTTACTTATCTAAATCTCATAATCATATAGTATATACCCTTTTATATAGGAGCAAATTCATTTATTAATTTTATGGTACGTCCCATGCGATAGTAAAATACTACTATGAAATAGCTGTAGTTCAGGAAAAAAAAAGATTTATGAGTTTTTTTTTTTAATTTAAACATTGTATTTTTGGCTTCGTCATATAGTTCTCTAGCCATTGCATCAAGTTTACCGAGAATAGTTACCCACAATTGTTAGAATCTCTGAATACTTTCGTCGTACTCTCCAATGTCCTCGTCCTCAGACTTTTGACCTAACTTTCTTTTAGTATAATACATACTTAATCAATAAAACTCCTACTAAACCTTACACCTTAACACGCCCCCACACTTTCATAATTCATTATAATATATGAAATCAACTGCTTCAATGATTATGATAATTCCATTTTTAAATACAAATTAATATTTTAATAAGATAGACTGGAAAAACGAATTCCAGCTTAAGATTTTTGCAGCACAAATTAGGTTACTTCATTAGGTACTCATAGTGCTGGTAGCGATTAATCGCTTAAATTCTTTGCCACTAATATTGAACATTTGATATTTCTTAACGAAGCTAATGACGATGTAATAATATATATTGTAATACCTAAACTTATTTAAATTATTTGTCTACGAGCTATTTTAGTAGACAATCGGTAAGAGATATCGTGTTACAATGGGGAAAATGGCAACACTTTGCTATTTTCGCATGAAATATGTAACAATTTTAGTTAAATTTAGTACATAATATAGTAAAAAATGTACATATGGGCTTATTTTATTAAACTCTAACTTTAAAAAACATTTACATTCACTACAACATGGTAGTACGTTATATTACAATACACATTGAATTATTTATTTTAATCAATTGTATTCAATAATACGAATAATTACATGAAACTTAAAATAAAAAAAATATAATAACCACACAAAAATTAAACGTAAAAAATTAAACATTATTTACTTCGCTATTAGTCGCTCAATGTCACGATCATAAACCAGATAAAAATGTCAAAAACAAAAAAAAATAAACTGTCACATTTTAAACTTACCGCGTAATTTCACAACACAACACTACACTAAGCTATGAGCTACTCTAAGCTAACGTCTACACAGTTTGTAATAACCGCTTCAAATATCCACGTGATGTGTTCTGAATCTCGCTATAAATATACCGCTTGGAAATTCGATGTTAACACTCATTTTATGGGGTCGCTGGATTTTATTTACAGTTTGTTAAATAATTATGTACTATTTTACATTAAACTAGCGACTCACCCTCGCTCCGCTCGGGTTCGTCCCTGGTTACATTTTAACGTTTAGCTTAGAGATGAGATATTCCCGAAGTAAAAAGTATCCTATATGTTGACCCGGATAACCAGCTATCATCATACCAAATTTCATCGAAATCTATCCAGTGGTTTTCCCGAGATGCGGTAACAGACAGACAGACAAAAATTCTTAAACCTATAGATTTGGCTTCTGTATCGATAATAAAGTCTATTTCAATAAGATGTTCCAAAATATATTTAATGTACAAATTCGGCTTAGTTACAATTTTATTATATGTATAGATAGATTGAATTCAGATGGAGAACAATTTAGTTTCCCTTTTAAAACAAGTAAGACAGTTTCTTGTTTATTTATGAATTTTTAAGCGCATTTCCCAATGAGCTGGGATATTCACAGGAAATATATTCATTTATTTATTTCTTATTTTTTTATTTATTTATTTATGTACAAAAAAAATTAAGATAAAATAGATAACAGTAACCATGTGTACAAAGTATGACTTATCTCTTAAGAGATCTCTACCAGAAACCCGAATTTAATTAGTAAATCAGAAATCATTTTGTCATCAAATATCTATAGTAGTTACTTGTAAATATGAAGACTAGATTTGAATATGGCTAGACCCTGAAACTACCAGTCCGATTTAAAAAAGCTACTAATGTTGAATAACTCTTCTATTGATAAAGATTATAAGCGTTTATACATATTACATGTGTCTATATTCCCTTATCAGCTAAAATGGAATGAAATGAAATTCAATGGACAGATTTCCAGCAAACTTTTTAATTTTTACTGTGCAATTAAAAGGCGAAACTAAAACTATAGCTAAATTTCATTTAATCATGTGATGAACTAAGTTTCAAAATTTTGACGTCTATCTCGTCCTTACTCTACTTTTACTACGTACTTTAAAACTTTACAATATTATAACTTCATAAGGCGAACAAAAAAAAACGATTAAAATTTAATAAATATTTAAAAAAGGTATATAATGAAAATAAAAAGTATACATAGTAACTATTAAATGTTATTATTATTAGTATTAGAGTAATCAATCGATTGATGAGAAGCTCATGTAAACGTATACAAACTTCGTTACATTGCAGATGTTAGACTTACAAGATTTGTTTTGCGTGTGAAAAATAAACTAACTACAAATTCATTTTTTTTATCTCTGACACTATACTATAATAACTATACTAATAGCATCTATTAGAAACACTATACTAATAGCATCTATTAGAAAATACATAAATCCAAAAATATAATTTATTTAAATAAAACTATCTTTTCGGATTATTTCGCGGATTTATTTTGATTTTTGGTTCCCGACGTTTCGATTGCTTTACAGCAATCATGGTCACGGGAGAGACTAAGGTTTTAGTCGTCTCAAAGGCGTTATATACTTGTTACAGACAGTGCCTACCCACTATTCTACAAAATCAAAATAAATACGCGAAATAATCCAAAAAGAAAGTTTTATTTAAAATGTCAAATATTCGCGTAAATCTAAGAAAGTATTACATAATTTATTTAAATAAAATTACCACGCAATATGCTCCAAATAAGAAAAAGTAAAAAGAGCTAGAAAACGCTTTACGTATCGCATAAATAGGTAGAGAGAGGTCATGGGTTCGACTCCGGGTTATAATATCATAACGTAATATGTACGTCATATATTTATTTAAACTAAGTATATACTTTTACATCCAACCATTTTATGAATGTAAACATTAGAATGTTGGTCATATTTATTTATTCTTTAGCACTCAGTACAAAGTTGTTTTGGTTTCGTAAGTTCTTAAAATACTCGATTAGAGGTAGCAACTAAAAAATTTTAAGCTCAGCGTTCTATTCCTTACGATATGAAACTTCTGAAGAAAATGTAAATCATTATGACTTTAATTGTTTTAATATTTATAAAAATATCAATTAAAGGCGAGTCAGTTACGCGCATTAAAAGTTCCATATCAGCATATGTATATTTGTTACATATTTACTAATAAAATTTTACACCCCTAAAGCTAAAGGAATTAACTATTATTACTTTTATTATTTTATTTAAGAGTTTGCGCTATAAAAACGAAAAATCCTGTTGGCATTTTTAGGATATGGCAAAGATATAAAAAATTAAAAAAACGCATTTCCCGTATGTCAATAAGGACTGATAAATAAACTGTACATATATATATTATATACACATACATACACGTTGTTCGCATTCCTTCAAATTTTCGGGTTCCAAATGTCTTAAAGGGACAAATATGTTAGGATAATTCATAATATCGTTACCTAAGTCAAATAAATTATTAAAGCAAAATTGAATCAAAACTGTAATCCATTGTGAAGTAAGTTGTAAAGATCGTATACATAACCTGTTAAATAAATATATAAAAAAAGGCACAGTCTATCAAAAAAAAATACTTAGATCGCTATTTTAGCTTTAAGGCCGCCTCTTGTGCACAGTTTTTTTTCTCTTATATGTCTACTACTTTTTCTTACTTTTTATAGGTGTACAGTAAAGAGTGCTTATTATTATTGTACTGAATGTAAACAATCCTGAAAAAGAATATTCAAACAGGATATTCGTTCATTAGGAATATTAATAATAAACATATTAAAATTTGTATAATCTGTATTTTGTTTATACTACACTGAAATAATAATTACATCTTCAATAGAATTCCAGCAGACTAAATATTTACTCCTTACGCAAGCGGATAGTACTGCGATATTAGATGTAAGTTCCAATCTTATATAGGACTAGCGAATCATACTCACTTCGCTCAGGTTCGTCCCTAGTTACGTTTTAACGTTTAGTATAGATTTCTCAGAGATGAGATATTTTTTCGCAGTAAAAAGTATCCTATATGTTGACCCGGGTAACTAGCTATCACTATACCAAATTTCATCAAAATCCCTTCAATGGTTTTCTTGTGATGCGTTCTCAGACAGACAGACAAAAATTCTAAAATCTATAGATTCGGCCTCTGTATTGATAATAATGACTATTTCAATAAGATTTTCCAAAAAATATGCAATGTACAGATTCGACTCAGAAATCAGAATTTTATTATATGTAGGTATAGAAGATATACTCGTATGCATCTATATTGAATTATACTAATTACAACAATATAGTTATGCACTAAAGTTTTTTTTTTACTCCATTAATGAAGGGAGAATGGGATTTTAAATTAAATTATCTTTTTTATTCAGACACGGGAGACCATGACGCGAAAATATCCGAAAAGATTGTTTTATTTAAAATATTGACTCTATTATAAGTTATAAATAAATATAAAATCAAATATCATGAGCTTTGATTGCTGTTTTATTGATGTCACACAGAACACAGACTGACAGCTATAAATTACGATAATAATATTATAGAACATCTGTTATTTCTTCAAAGATTGCTGGAGATTATTAAAATAGTAATAAAATTAATTATTTTACTTATTATATTTTCTTAATTCTCTTTGGATTTATTCCAGCAATTTTTGGTAAAAATAAAAGCCTATATTTATTACATAAAGAAAAGTCTTTGAAGTTTGAATTAGTTTTTGACCACCTTAAAAAAAAGAGAGGTACTCAATTTGGTTATATGGTTTTTTTTACATAGCATATCTCCTCTGCGCTATATTGTTGCTATATATATATATATATATATATATATATATATATATATATATATATATATATTAGATGACACCTTTGACTCAGTTTGTAGTGATTCTACTTGATGTGCCAGCGGTTGCGGATAATATGTATCTATTTAAACTTATACATATATGTGTAGTGTATCAACTATCTGGTATCCATAAGGCCTCGTAGCTTACCATGGAACTAGATGGTGTTGTGTGTTTACGTCACAACATATTTATTTATTATTTATTTATAGATATAAGTTTTAAAAGAGCTCCCTTAAGCTCACCCTAAGAGTGTTATAATTTCTATTGAAGTCTGTATATGTTTTTAGTTAAAAAGTAATTATTCTAAATGAAACAGTACTTGATCGGTAATAATTAATTAATCAAACGAAATCATTGCTTTGAAAAATCAAGATTTAATTTTAAACTAAATTCATACAAAATATTGAGGAAAACTCATAACTCATACTTTTAAGCTCTATATATTCAACGAAAAAACACAAAAGTTTTAATTCATATGAACGTTCTCGTGAAAAACTTTAGCAAAAAGCTCGACTAGCTTATTTCATCGAAGGCAATTAACTCGTCTACGTGTCCATACATGTATAATGTATATACATGAAGATATAATTAAGATTGTATTCATATCGTAAGTCACGTCGCGTCCGGACGACGTGCCAAACAAAACGAATCTTTTATTTGTAAGTCGGGATGTTTCAAACGTTCATGGCCCATTACACATTTGCGTCTGTGTACCTAATAGATATTATAGATCGATTCTTCATTGATCAAAAGATATAGTACTAACTACTAGATCGAATGTCTGTACATAGAAAAAAAATGCTTAAAACTGAGTCAGGAGGATGTAAGAATAGAAATAGAACAAATCCAGTTTTTTTTTAATTTTTTTGTTTCTCTGTCTGTTTGTCTGTTTGTACGGGCTAATCTCCAAAACTGTTGGACCAATTTAAATGAAATTGGTGGTACCTTATATTCCAGTCAACATTTTAAATACTTTTCATCCCGGAAAATTAAAGAGTTTCCGTGGGATAATTAAAAAACTATAGTAACTTATACAGCTTAGTACACAAAAACTACTGATTGGATTTTAATGAAACTTTACAATAATATAGTTCATACATCAGAACAACAAATAGGCTATTTTTTATCCCGGAAAAATGTACGGTTCCCGTGGGATAGATTTGTTTTTGTTTATATAGAGGCGAACCCGAGCAAAACGAGGGTGGGACGCTAGTATCTTCATATGTACATATGTATATAGTAAATTAAGCAATATACTACAATACAGTTATTAGATTGCATTGTAGCGCGCCTACGTCGCGACGGGACTTTTCTTCCGACATAACTTCAAATTGTTACTAGTGCTTGTTATATTGTAAACGGACTATCAACCAAATAACTTCAGATTCCCAAGGAGGATTGATGTCAGGCAGACGGGCAGTCGTAACATTTTCGCCAAAACCTATCAGCAGTACGGAAGATGTACTGCACCGACCAAGTAATTGGGAAATGGTCGGGGACATGATGACTATTAGTCAAATAGCGTAATCTTACACGTGTAATAAGAAAAGAATCATATAGACATGAGCTGTTTTGTATGCGAGTATGTGAATAAGCTGAGTATGCGAACACTACAGACTTTTTGCCCGTGGTGAAAACGGGTGCGGTGGTGTGGTGGTGGGTTTTGGTGTTATTTGGTTTCTTTTTCCTTTAAAATTTCTTAAGGGTTAAACAGAAAAAGCAAACAGCGACTTTGTTTAATACCTATATATTTGCTATAGATAAGCGAGTAGTGCTCGGTCACCATTATGGTGTCCTGGAGTAAAACATTCGAGTTAAGCAAAAACTCCTCATTAACAATCACCCGAGTAAAGCCGCAAATAGTAACTGTATCTGTATTCAGCCCGTTTAATCGTACACAGCTGGGCACGAGCCTCTCTTCAATACCAGGCGAATTAGGCCATAGTCCACCACGCTGTCCAAGTGCGGATTGGCGGACTTCACATGTCTTTCGAAAACTTGCTAGGTTTTCTCAGACATGCAGGTTTCTTCACGATGTTTTCCTTCACCGTAAGGCAAGTGGTAATCTTGTTAGAAATGATTCGCACATGAAAATATCAGAAGTGCGAGACCTGTGATTTGACCCGCTTCACTCGGTTTTCCAAGCGAGCGTGTTACCACTGGGCTACCACTGCCTTAAAAGAAAAGTAACTAGATTAAGCTTAATATAAGAAAAAAATATTTGGTCCTAATCAATAAACTCTGAAACTACTGAATCGATTTTAATAACTCTTTTACGGTGGAAAAGTACATTATCCAACTGTAACATAAACCAGATAAATTTTATTCCGGTAAATAAAATCAAATCAAATCAAAATATATGTACATAGGTACTTTATTTAAATAGACTAACAAGATATTGAATTGTCAATTGTTAAAAGTAAATTAAACAATATCTATACTATAATATTATAAATATTAAAGTTTGTGAGTATGGATGTTTGTTACTCTTTCACGCCGGAACAGCTGAACGGATCTGAATAAAATTTGACACAGAGATAGATTATAGTCTGGAATAATATATAGACTTTTTATCCCGGAAAAAAGTACGGTTCCCGTGGGATAGATTTGTTTTTGTTTTTCTAGAGGCGAATCCGAGCAAAACGAGGGTAAGCCGCTAGTAGTCTATAAATGAGTACACCGGTCGAAGGGCGGTTCCGCTAAAAAGAGGCGAGGAGAAACTCAAGAGTTGCGTAAATGAGTTTTTCATTAATAAGTTTCAGCTTCAAATTTCAACATGAAATTTTCGCAATCGGAAACCGAAAAAACTCGAAAAAATCTCGATCATCGTTGACGTAATTTTGTAACGATATAAAAATATCGCGTTCCGTTACGAATTTCGTATCATTAATTAATATCTCGGACGATGGCGGCTATTTATACTTTTATATCGTCTCTTGAGTAACGTGACACGCAATGACGGATTCGCTTAATAGGCCACGTATATATAAGCATATTTTATTTGTCTGATGTTCTGTCACTTAGTCTAATGCATCTAATAAATTTAATCTGTACATGCAGAGAATGTCACACGCAGGCATATCCAATAGAGATCATTCGCTCACGTTATAATCGCTCAGACTATTTATTAATGTAAACTACATATTCCTAAAAGTTTACTCAAAATTAGTTTATTTTTATCGGTAAATTTCATTCACGGTAGATGGATTTACCTCTATCTTTGAAAAGATTAAACGGAATGTTATTATCGACATCGGTATCTGGAGTGTATTACATATTGTTTGACATACCTATCCATCTAAAATTACCCGGAAATAGAGTTTATTTTTGCGTCTGTAGATGCCCAGAATGAACGATAATTTCCGACTTAATTCACAAATATAAATAATAGATTACAAATTTCCTAAAAAATATAGCATTCCCAAAGGTGGTTCATGTGGCTTCTAATAATATCCTAGTTATTTGATTTATCGAATATTAGTAAAAAAAAGTGTGTATGTACTTATGTATGTACGCACGTAAAAAGTTATACTTCTTTGGCGTAACAAAACAAAAACATTTCATATCGTATGTCACAACTCTCTGTTTGTAAAAGCTAACTTCATCATGTCGCCTTTTGGCTGTCTTTGTGCGCGCTTATCGTAAAAATTTTACTCCCATAATTTTTTCCAAACGTACCAAAAGAAGTATAACTTCAAAAATCATTTTATATAACATGTATTATGTTATTTGAGACGTCTAATACCTTAGTCACTCCGGTGGCCAAGATTGTTATAAAAATTCGAAACTTCGCGCGAAAAAACCGAAAAGATAGTTTTATTTAAAATTCAAATATTTGCGTAATTCTAAGTATTATTAGTAATAGTATAAGAAAAGTCATATTCATAAACGCCGATGTTGATATAATTTAAAACCAAATAGAGGAAGCCAGTACTTCACTTAAAGCGTATCCAATAAACGTCGGGCGTGATCACAGAATAGATGAAAGATTTAGAATGGTAATCACACGTAATTTGTATGGGAACCACTGTCGCCACTTATCCCTTCTTGATGTTTTTACTACACGCGCAAGTCAAATAAACACAAGCATTTGCACACATATGCAACCTTTATCGCAGCCCTATAATTGGTCAACACATAGATAATCATCGTTGCGTCTGTGCTGTGCAAAAGCAAATAAAATTACACGTACGCTAGTGGTTGAAAATGAAAAAATGCTATCGATATTTTTGTCGATAATTTATGTCAGTGTATTAAAATTTTATATAATATTTGTTTTTTTTTACAGTTATTAAAAACAATTTTTTTAAATGAATTAGATTAGTTCAATTTAAAAATAAAATAAAACAACGTTTAACTTCTAATAATTGTATTTTTAATGTTACATACATGGTAAGTGAATTCTTAAGTAAATGTAATAATTTTTTTTAATAATAAAATTATTTTCACTAAAAGGCTTAGAGCATATAGTACTGGACTTTGTCGGAAACCAGTTTTACCTGCCCGTCACGTCAATCCATTGTTCTTTTATGGAAGGTTCTTTAGGAAACCTAAAAGTATTTTTTTGAGATTACCAAATCATGCACGAGATATTTTTAGGTAATATATAAAATTGATTTTTCCTTATCTCTAAAATGAACTTGTATATAAACTTTAAATTAGCCATAGAAAGTGTTCAATCACATTATTATACAAAAATCATTGTCTTATCGATTATTTTGTCTTACAACAAAAGCACATCGCTATTATAATATACAAAAGCGAATCACCGCAAAGAAGTGTGGGTTTCGCAGAGAACGCTATCCATTGCGGACAACGATCGCGCGTTGCTTTGATTATGCGCATGCATAGCGAGCAATGTATAGTTTTTGTTTTAGCTTATTGTAATAGTATCGTTTGTTTTGAATTTTGTAATCGTTGCTACATTTTTGAAACTAAAGAGATATTCATTATTATTTTTGACTTAACGATGAAAATATATACCTCCTCGATCGATACTCGAAGTCTGACTTTTTGTCTTGCATGTAATAATAGCGCAACACGGCATTATAACACTATTTATCGTAGCTCCGTTCCCGACACACGCTAAACAAGAACTACAAGCGGTGAACGCATGAATCAGTTGAAGTATGATTGTTTAACCCTTAACCACCTGACGACGGTCTCAGAGACTCCGGCAAATTTTGTTTTTCAAATTATTCCATTACTAGATACGCGACACAACTGTGAGTCCATATACTTTTTCCCCGCCCCCGCCAGTACTCACCGTGCGTTCGGCAGCTCCAGACATGCGTGCATTTAAAAATTATAGGTAATTATATTTTGTGTGCGGTCCCTGTGACCGACGTCAGGTAGTTATGTTACTTTTTTTAAAGTGTATTTTTTTGCATTCGTATGCTTATAATGGCTGAATCAGATATATTACGATGGCTGGAGGAAGACCAATCAGATCTGGATGACCTGACTGTACCAGAACTTCCAAATGAAGATTGCAGTGACGTAGAAGATATTCCAGAGGATCATATTATTGAAGGCGAGTGTCAATCCGAATCACAATTAGAAGATGATGGGCCTAAGCCTTAACTTTCTTAAAATGAAAACAACACCTTGCCATCGATGGAAGATTCATCTTCTAACGATGATATTACACTTGCAAGGCACCGAAACTACTTTCGTAAGAGCAGGTTTCGTTGGTCAACGCATTCTCTAGTTTCGAGATCAAAAACTACGCAGCATAACATCGTTAGGCAACCATCCAGTCTCAAACTTGTATATGTTATTACAGATAGTAACGCACACAAATAAAGAAATCATCAAATCCTAAAAGTCGATCAAATACCCAGTATCACAGTAAATGAAAATTCTGAATAATTAGACACATGTAAGACATATTCCACTTGTGATCCTAAAAA
Organism: Fabriciana adippe; assembly: GCA_905404265.1. Classification (NCBI taxonomy): domain Eukaryota; kingdom Metazoa; phylum Arthropoda; class Insecta; order Lepidoptera; family Nymphalidae; genus Fabriciana; species Fabriciana adippe. Next base: position 8,561,465 of record FR990009.1, read on the forward strand.
GAAACGTAAATCAGCGTATTTCGCATGTAAGAATCCGATTTTTATTGAATGCAGTCAAAAAATGTAGCTTGATTGTCGCCGCAACTTGTAGAGTTTCGTGGGTTGTAATTTTGTAATAATTGTGGCTTATACGTGCTAAAAAACATTTTATATCTTAGATTATATATCAAACTTATCGTTAATAAATAAAACTGTAAAGTTGTTCTGATATTTCGTACTCAGATCTCAGATTTTCAAAGTTGTAAGATTTTTACCTAAAATTAGTATGTTCATGATTAGTGTTGATTTTTTTATACGTTAACACATACTTTTGTTTAATTTAAAACCTTTTCATGAATAAACTAATAATGAAAATAAAGATAGAACTTTTATTTATTGTAATTATTTAATATATGATTATTAAACATGGAAAATACTCGAGCGGTCTCCAAGACCGACGTCAGGTGGTAGTGTTACTGAAAAATACGTCAGGTGGCTAAGGGATAATCATAGTTACGGCGCGGCTGTTACGCCCACATTACCTTTCCAGCCTTTTTTACCTATTCCGTGGGCGTGATTATTTAGTGCGATGCAATTTAATAGAGCGTCGAGTGTGCTTCTACTAGTAGAGTTGCTTTTGTTTTACACGTTTCCAACCACAAATCACAATGAATTGCTTAATTGGGTGACCTATTTTAAGTGTACTTTTATTTATTTGCACACATAATTATAGTATCATACTTACAATATTATTTACATCATGTAGGTATATTTATTGTAAGATAGAGACGTCTGTAATCGATTTCAATCAATTATTTCTGTGTTACTTGTTAGCCTGCCGTAATTAACTATTGAGATAAATTAGAAATGATATGCACTTCATTTTTGTGATCCTGTGGTAGGTATTATATAGTATTTTAAAAAACTTGAAGTGCTTGATTTAAGTGTATATTTATTTGAATATGTTACAGAGTCGCAGTTAAGGCAGTGGTAGCCCAGTAGTAACGAAGAACAGAGAAAAACACAGTAGAGCGGGTTTAATTAATCGCCGGTCTCGCACTGCTGATATTTTCACGTGCGAATCATTTCCAACATGATTACCACTTGTCTTACGGTAAAGGAAAACATCATGAGGAAACTTGCATGTCTGAGAGAACTCAGCAAGTTTTCGAAAGACATGTGAAGTCTGCTAACCCACACCTTGCCAGTGTGGTGGACTATGGCCTGATCCCCCATTGTATTGGAGGGAGGCCCTTGAATAAATACATACATACAAAAATACATACATGTCACACTATACATATGCTTTTAGCGTACATTTATGTTTAATTAGTAATTGTTGCTTATTTAGTAATTGTTTCCATGTTATCATTATAATCCATCTTTATATTTAATTACTGTATGGTTCGCCTCTAGACAAACAAAAACAAATCTATTCCACGTTCCACCACTACCATGCAAAATTTCATTTAAATCGGTCTAACAGTTTTGGACAATTAGCCCGTACAAACAGACATACAGTAGAAACTCGATTATCCGGCCCTCAGTTATACGGATTCGCGATTATCCGAATTACCAACCGCGACCAATTATATACCTACAAGTCGGATTTATGCAAGCACTATTGGCTCACCCTCCCTTCGCTCGGGTTCGCCTCTAAACAAACAAAATCAAATCTATCCCACAGGAACCGTAAATTTTACCAGGATAAAAAGTAGCCTATTTGTTATTCTCATGTGTGAACTATATTATTGTAAAGTTTCATTAAAATCCAATAAGTCTTTTTTGTCTAATAGTTTGACCCGTATTGAGATTAACCCGTACAAACACAAACAGACAGAAAAACAAAAAATTAAAAAAAAACTGGATTTGTTCTGTTTCTCTTCTTACACCCCCCTGACTAGGCTTTTAGCTTTTTTTTTCTATGTATAGACATTCGACTTCTACAGTTTTTTTATACATACATACATATGTACTATAGATGAACGCATCGGAACTGGCATTGCCTCGTTCGCGCCCCGTGGGATCGCTGCCCCATGCGTTTCGTTATTGTTTTAGTTAGTTAGCAATTGTTTCAGGAAAAAACGTGCTTTTCTTCATACATTGGATTATCCGGATTTTCGATTATCCGAATACCTAAGGACAACAATTAGTCCGGTTAATCGAGTTTCTACTGTACAGACAAACAGACAAACAGGAAATTTGAAAAAATCTGGATTTGTTCTATTTCTCTTCTTACATCCCCCTAACTCGGTTTTTAGCATTTTTTTTCTATGTACATACATTCGACCTCTACAGTTTTATTATATGTTTAATAGATATACCTAATAATCTATTATATACATAAAATGCTTTGTCCTGACTGACTGACTGATCGATCAACGCACAGCCTAAACCGCTGGTCGTAGAAACGTGAAATTTGGAGGACATATTCCTTATACAATGTAGGCATCCGCTAAGAAAGGATTTTTCGAAATTCATCTCCTAAGGGGGTAAAATAGGTGATAAAAGATTGTATGAAACTCTGTTATTCTTAACGCGATATGTACGGAAAGTGGTATTTAGCTTTAAGATGAAAAATAAGAAATATATATATTAGAGTTTTTTTCTAAATTCATCCCTTAAAAGGGTAAAAGGGGGTGATAAAGTTTATATGGGCAAACAATTATTTATGATCAGAATTACTTGAAACTTGATATTAATGCTCTTCAATACAATTAAATAAATACATGTTATATTTTTTGAAATTCATTCCATAAGGGGGTAAAATGGGGGATGAAAGTTTGTATGAAATTCTGTAATTGATGCACGGAAAGTGGTATTTACCTTTAAAGTGAAAAATAAAACAATACATATATCATTTTTTTGTTTGAAATTCATTCCTTAAAATGGTAAAAGGGAGTTGTGCTGTTTATATAAGAAAAATATTGTTTATGATCAAAATTACTTGAAACTTGGTAATAATGTTCTTCAATATAAATAAATAAACATATATTTTTGATTTGATTAAACAGATCAAATTTTTCAGTCCACACGAGCGTAGCCGCGGGCATAAAGCTACAGCAAAATGAGAATGGCACTTTATATATGTAGCTTAAAAAAGAATAAGATAGAGGGAGACTAAGCTTCAGGTGTACGTAGGATTGGGTCTTTAAAAATAACGTAGAAGTTAGCCTATTAGTATGTTAATTAAAAAACCCATATTAGCCGTGGTACATGATTCTAAAGTCATAAACATTGTATGTGATTGTATCATTGTACACTCTTCCTCTAACTTTAGAAAAATGAGTAAAAAATACAGATACTGAAGCTTGCTAAATACCTAAAATGAAAATTTATTTACAGAATATGTAATCTGTAAATAATAATGTGTAATCTGTAAAAAATAATGTTTAACGTCTTTTAAGATACTGGATATTTTAAGTTACAATCGCTAAAATTAAATTTGTTTTCCTTATATCTTTAAGAACACGAAATCTTACACGAACTTATTTTTGCAAATAGTAAAGTATGCGTAGCGAAAAAGTTTATTTTTTCCGTAATTTGATCGCGGGCGAAGCCGCGGGTTCTGCTAGTAAAATATATGTATGTAGGTACATATATGTACGAGTATGGATTCCATTCGCATGGCAGTTAAGTCAATACAAAAAGTCCATAATGCTAAATCATGTTAAGAGCTATCTTTATTTAGAACTTTAATTATATCAAATGTTCCCCTACAACTGGAAAAATAACTAGCATTGAAAGTAACTGTCTTATTTTTTTATAATCTAATTAAAACTTTAAAGGGAAGATATAAATTTCAAACAGCTAAACTACAATAAAAAAAAATGTTATATCACATTTAAACTGCTTTTAATAATACTTATATATAAATAGATTTCCAACAATAATATGTAAACTCTAATGAATATTGTTGCTTGATTGTGAATATTTCGGTATTATTTACGGTACGGTGTCCAGCTGTTAATTAATTAGCGCTGGAAATGGGACAAGAGGACGCTCCCGTTTCCCGGAAAATTCTTGATAGTGAAACAGTTCCTCTGCTATTTATATATATGATGTATCTTGTCTCATATTTTTGAATTTATATTTATTTTTTTAAATGTGTACTTTTCATGTGAAAAGGCATATCGATTACAAACTCCATCTTGAATTTCATTCAAATCTCGACCCAGAAACTTTGACACTTATAATAATATCGTAATTAAACTGATATGTTGAGAATCTTTTTTCTACCCGCGACGGTCACGGAGACGGTGTATGCGTTTGGGAAAAGAGTGTTTGTGTGGCTAAGACGATTTTGAAACGGTTTTTTGCTTTGTATAAGTCTCATTGCTAAGCATGTTGTTAGCTAAGTTTTACAATATTACAGACCGCCAGGGGGCGCTACAGTACACACATGATTCTCCAAAACGGTCATTTTATTTAAATAAATGTATTGCATTTACTACTAAAGTTTTAAAAAATAAGCCACAAATAAAACATAAATAGAAGAATTTAAAAAACCCACGACGGAAAACTGTGACATGAAAAAAACTTCAAATAAAAAAATTCAAAAACCCACGACGTTAATTAAAGCGTAATATAGAATATTATTTATAGCTATAGTGCGTAACCTATGTTGTAGACTGTACAGTGTACATATTAAACAGTATGTGCCAGTAGCTTCATTGTTAATTTTAATATGCATTCTACAACACAGATTACGCACGACGGCTATTACCTAATAATATTCTACATATATTAGGCTTTTAAGTTTTAATGTCGTGGGATTTTTAAATTTTTTATTTAGTATGTCTTATTCTTAAACAATGCTGGTATTTACTGTCTATACAGGTACGAAAATCCACCCTGTATATAAAGATATAAACTAGTCTGATTACTAAGAGTAGTCTAAGATCCGAAGGTTCTTTTTTATTTAGTCTAAAAGTTTCAAAAGTTATTTCGCAACTTACCCTCGCTTCGCTCGGGTGCTTAGGTACATTTATGGATAGGTACTCGTAAAAATAGTTATTGTGAGCATACCTTAGGAGATAGACACATGCTATCATGGACTTTTCTGTGGGCCTTTTTAAAGCCTACATTTTTCTAGTACATTGTTTCGATCAATCTCTAAAGGTTTAGCCAACCTTATTAGCCATGTAAGCCAAACATTAAATCAGTTTTTTTTTGATAAAACAGTCATAACTCAGCCATTTTGTACTGGCTCGTTCTATTAGTGAATACTGTATGAAATTCCGTTGCGTGGTTTAGAAGAAGTAGACTAAGAAACTGACAAGCAGACAACGACTTTGTGTTATATTATGTATAAGTATAGATATAATTTACTATATATGAGCAATTTGCGTTTGTTAAATGCTAATTATAATTGCTATTAAAACTTTTTGTATAATAAATCATTGAAATTTTTGTATGAAGAACAACTCGGCCGATTATAATTTATTGTTTTCCCATAGGAACTGGAAATTTTCCTGTAATAAGTGTAATTACTTATCACAGTACAAAATTTAAAAGTGAAAATGACACAGATATACAGACTGATATACAGACAAGCAGACAATAATTTCAACAATGCTTGTTTTGGGGTCACAGACAATTCAACTTGAATTGTCTGTGTTTGAGGTCTACGAGTATATTCCACACTACGTAGTCATAGTTTTAAAAAATATTTGATGTACAGATTTAGCTTTGTTACTATTTTATTATATGTATTGTAAAATTCAGTTTTTAATGTGCCAGTTTGTGGATTTGACAGTGGATTTCTGATGTGTCACGTGGACAGTCGGAGATTCGCATTATAAATGTAAAATGAGTATTCAGAAAAAGCTGTAAATATAATTGTTAATTACCAAAATTAATATTTGTTTTCCTGGAAAATCCTTCTGCGCTATTTCAGTATAGACAGCGATTTTTCAGAGCAACGGATGAAACTCAAATGAAATAAATTAATTACCTGTGCTATTCTAAATACTATTTAATCTTAAAAAATCTCAAAAAAGTGATTTACAAAACCACAAACTTCATAAAGAAGGTAAATGCGACATTTCATTGGAGTATGCAGTACAATATTGTTTGGCTCACACATTTATCATAAACATTTTGTACAGACGGTGTGTCTAATGTGACATTATCGTGATGTAATTTTTTTTTTGAACTTTTGAATAATTTTCATAAAAGAAAAATTGAATTCATCATGAGCTTGCCGATACTTTATAAAATAGAGATAGGGAAGACACCTATTATTTTAGTATATTATTTTTTAGTACAAAGCGACAGACACTGCATGTTGCTTTCTTTATATTTTTAGTCAAAATGTATTAGAAATATAAAGCGAATTAACCTATAATGTTATAACATCAAAGAACCTAAATTTAACGTGATAATAATTTCACTAATCTATTACAATTAGGAAAGTTTATGTGTATGTTTGTTTGTTATTTGATTGAAAAGTATTTCTAGAGATTGTGACCTAGAGCTAGACTTTAGGTCATAGTCCCTTTTCTATGTCCTAGAGTAACACATAGTCCGCTTATACGTAATATCATCCATAACACTAATTTATAATACTACCAAAAAGCTAACGAAACACGAGATATTTAATAGTAATTAAAACTGTACATGTTTTGTCTGCTTCCAACCATAGAAAAGTACAAATTGTGTTTTGTGTTACGACTACATAATGTGTTTTGGCGTAGATTGTAGAAGTCGATTACCTATTATTAATTCTATACCTACTGTATGAACCATTTGTTTGGAAATCTAAATAAATACATATGAATCTCTATTGGAATTGTTGTTTTTAACTATTTTTGTATCAAATTTCATCAAAATCTGTTCAAATTTCATCAAAATCAATTACCAAAGTATCAAAAACAAATATACAGGGGACTGACATTCAATATACAAATACGTAGATACATTTTGGCTTCTATAATATAAATATCATATAAATATCAATTTATAAATTCATTGTAAGCTATCACTGCAAAGTACACAATTGCTAAAATATTAAAATCTTTGAAAGCTAAATGATACAACAAGCATATTCAAATAATGTAGTCGCATAAAATGGATTCTAAAGTATTATTATAATTTCTCCGACTTCATGATTTGGGGAATGAAAGATTTGTGTAATATATTCTTTTTTAGTGACCATTTGTCGTACAGCTTAGGGATTTTTGGCATACCTACCCACATTTGTCTGCCTTGGCTTCTGGTGACTAAGTGTTAAATCACGTACCCACATCCGATATATGAACCACAAGGATTACAGATTAAAAATAATTTCAACCTACGTGTAGAAATCACGAGTGTTAGGTACTTTTATAATAACGGATTCCAAGCAAACACGAAAATAGAAGGATTTCAGTACCGATTACATCATATGTTGACATTCTCGGCTGAGTTTGAACCTAAACTATATTTACTTTATTTAATCGCCACTTGTATGAGAAGCTATTCTGCCAAGACCAATGTAATGTTTTCTGCGTAATAATCGCTGATTCAAATATATCTATATCTAATATTTATCATAGCGCCTAGTCGCCTCAATATGGTCTTTGAAATACAATAACCACTTGCTGTATAATACGAGTATAAGTCAACCCTAGAATAATATTCATCAATAGAAATTTTGTGCGTTACAAAATTTACTTTACCTCACCATGTTGTCATTAAACACTCACATAAAACTCGAAAACAAGCACAAAATTTATTTATTTACTGGCTGCATAATATTTATTTCATGTCACTTACTTCGAATGAACAAAAGTTGGTTGGATGGCGGGAACACGAGAAAGCGCGCGAATATTCGAGCGTTCAGAAACCTAACACCGACTTTTTATAGGTTAAAATTTTGTTTTTTTTTTTTAATTTTCCGTCTGAAATATTGCAAGGGCTTGATATCGCGGTGTGCACAGAGCCAGAGAACATACGTGACTAAATAAACTTCACATGCTTTAAAGTAAATTTTAGGTGGCTCGGGAGAAAATGAGTGTAATGTATTTTGGAACGCGTAAATCTTGCAATCATTTTACACTTGCATTGAATTATGATACGATGAACTCAAATAATAATTACATCATAATATATGATGATGATATGCTGCATAGAGATTGAGGAAAACCAATTTTTATAATAGCATTATTAAAAGAAGGATAAAATCTGTAAATCCATATAGGATTTAAAATTATATCAATAATATACGTCGTAAATACAAAAAAAACTGAAATATTTACTGTGTCAAGCAAATTTATACTAATATTATAAAACTGAAGAATTTGTTTGTTTGTTTTGGTTGAACGCGCTAATCTCAGGAACTACTAATCGGATTCGAAAAATTATTTTTGCATTAGATAGCCCGTTAACTGAGGAAGACTATAGGCTATATATCATCCCGGAAAAATGTACAGTTCCCGTGGGATAATTTGTTTTCGTCTAGGGACGAACCCGAAGCGAAGCGAGTGTGAGTCGCTAGTATTTTATATAGGTGCATGTTTTACTGCTGTCTACCGTTATAACATTTTAAATGATTTACATATATGGTGCCCAAATGACACTCCTACGAGCCATTGAACAAAAGAGTTAAATTGAATTGATTTACATTTATATTAAGCTAGTGTTGTATAATTAAAGTTCCTGATCATGTGCTTGCGCGATCAACTATACTAAAGCTTTGGCGCAACAAAAGTATACAAAAAGTTATCATTATTATTTAATTTATTTGTAGTAACATAACTATATTTATTAATAAGTAACTATGTTAATACGACACTTTCATAGTGACGCTGCTTAAATGTTTGCGAAAGTCCTGCTTCCTTCGTTCTATTTTTGTACATATGGATGTTGGTCGCGTTCAAGTGGTGATAATGTATAGGTAGTATTAGTCACCAAACATTAACCATCCTAATGTATAAAAAAGGAAAACAAACTGATATTGCGCTTTGTTTTGCTCGTAATAAATTATGTTGTAGAAGACGGTGGCAGGAAAAGCGAATATATTTAGTAGAAGTCTACGTACAATTTAAAAAGCTTTGATTTGTGAAGTTGTCATTACTGCAATAAGTTTAAGAAACACTGCTATAAGCTACATATTATTCCAAAGAAAATGTATTAGTACTGTCGGAAACCATAATAACTTTAATTGAAGTCGGAAAAAACTGATCGTTGCGTTAATTTATCGGCGTGTGCTGCTTCAACAATTTAAAATAATGCTATAAAATGTATGGCAAAGACACCTAGGGACACACCCGAGCGGACTGATTGTCAGTCACTACTCACTAGCTATTAATATTTTTACGAAAATACACACACGTTCTACACTTTAAAAGAAGATACAGTTAAAATATTAATTTCCTTAAATTATTCTCTTTATAATATTATATTTTTATAAGGGATATTCCCTTATAAAAAAATTGTATTTATAGATTGTGATGTATCATGCAATCATAAGAATAACCATTATTTTCAAAACAGCGCGTTTTTGAAGAATAAAAATGGAATTGCTTTTTGCAGCACTGTCTTACAATAGTATTCCATAGTAGGGTAAACTCATATAATTCTGTGATAAAACGGAATATCACAAGAAAACCCTGGTTAAACTTAATCAATACGTTTTATTTTAAATACGACCGTTAATCAGACTTTTGTTTTCCTTATGAAAAGTATAAAACGTAGTTTTAAAACAATTAACTTAGCGTAATATGAATTTGTTAAAATGACGATAACTTTGTTAATTCTGTGACAATCACTTTAATTCGGTGATAGAACTACTCTAATTGTGATATATCAGAGTTAAGTGAGTATTAATTATTTTTTGTCACAGAATTAGCCATAATTAAATATTAAAAATTAACAATTAGATAAAATCAAATATAATTTCACAAATCAACTAGAAACAAGTTTAATAATCTTATGTAACATTATTACAATAACATTAATTTACATTTCTTTACAATCTTAAAGTTTTTTTTAATGTAAATATGTTAGAATATGTAACTTATGCAAGTACCTACGTTAAAATATAATGATTACGAAATTATGTAAATAATTAAAAGTAAATTTCGATTCTAAAACACTTTCTAGGCTGATTTTAACGTTGCTTCATTATATTTTGTATTCTTTTTTTCGAATTTTCTTTTTCGTTCATGGTGTCTGAAATAACACGACTCACTTAATTCCGTGATAAAAAAAACTGAATAATAATTTTAAACATATTGGAAAACTGTCAATGCTTTATTATCTCAATATATGTATTTTTTTTTTTTACTGAAATTACTTAATTACTCGCAATAAAAACAATGTTTACTTTCAGAATCAGACAAATGTCACATTTACCTTGGTTAATTCGGTGATAATGTTTCGCGCTCAAATCTTGAAAAACGTTAATTTTCAAGCAACGTAAATAAGATATTACTTAAACACTAACCATAAATAACTGAAACTAATAAAGTCAGTAGTAAGTATATGTTTTTTACAACTTATTTTCCAAATTTCAAGAAGATACATCAGTGTTTACTATTTAAAATGAATTAATTATCATAACACAGTCGTACGTTACCGGCGAAAAGAAAAAATGGCCGCGCGAAAAGACAATTCACTTCAATGTTACTACCTCGCACGCACGATTGTAACAAAATTACATACACAAAAAGAAGCTTTATTGCGCTATCACAAGATTTAATTCAAAAAAGTGAACTTTGTTTCTATCAAGCGGTAGGATCTTCGAAATATCATATCACAGAATTATGTGAGTCACATAATTATGCAAGTTTACCCTATACCTACAATACATAGAGGCATTAAAACCACTTTATTATAACAACGCCTCCTCTAATACTTTTTCATAATATGCATATTATAATCCATTTGGAGATACATACCATATATTTACATTGACGTACTCGAGCTCTACAGGCCATTAACTCGTAAAATAAATAGTTAACTTTACGGGTATAATTAACGCCTTTAGTATAATTTTTGAGGTTGCAGTTTTTATAGCGCATCAAAAATATTGACTCAAAATCAAATAGCTTGACATCATTAAAAAAATATAGTATCTCTAATTTGCTGGACCCTGGCTAGTTACAACAGTACTTTGCATCACAACCTTACAAGAACGGAAGGCGCTGTACCTTCCCTACTTATATGGACCCCTATGTGTTAAGAGGGCATGCAATATTCTAACGTATAAATAAGTTACTTATATAATCTATATTTTAATATTGTAATTGTATCTAATATTTTGTTATAAGCTGTTATGGTTTAACTTCGCAAGATAAGCAAATGGGATTTGTCGAAGCATCACAGTAGTGGGTATTCCGGTTCTGACCCGTGACCGGCTTCCCACCTGCGACGCTTGACGGAGCTTCGCAGGTGCTATGCATAAATGCATTTCCCAGCTAGAAAAAACGACAAAGAAAACGTAGTGACAAATTGGTAGTATTTAATCTTAATTAGATCAATCAATATCTTTAAGCATGCTTCTTACAATTGGTAGTAAATAAGGCAGCAACAAACATGCAACATCTGCATCTATGAACTATGCCTGTACTTCTGGACTATGAAACTTCTGTATTTTATTGGTACTTTTTATGAAATTAATTTATGTTTTAAATACATAGGTACTAAAAATATATTTTTTATAGACTTAAAAAGAAAGAGAATACTTTATTTTTCACATAGTACAGATAAAAATTAATTTTCAATCAAATGTTGTAATGATTCAATAAATTATATAAGTACTCGAATAAAAAAAATATTAATACAGCGATGCAAATTTTTAAGTGAAAGGCTTCTTTAAGCGCGTGAGAGGGTAAAAAAAGATTGGCGTTACGTTTTTTTTTGTGAAAAAAATATATAATTTATAATGTATAAAAAATTTTTTCAAGTAAATGTTTTTATAACAATATTCATTTGATATGATTCCATCGCTCATTTAAAAATAAATATTTTTTTGTATAAAATAATTTATATTATTAAATTTATTAATTTAAGCCTTTGAATAGTTTAAAAAATTTTTTATTGATTATCACTTCCGTAACAAAACAGCTCAGCGTAACCATTTCCGTTACAAAAAATTGTAAGGCCAATTCTTTCTTTTCCTTTCATGGCACTTTTGGCCTTTTAATGAAGTTTCACTTCTATATTAAAGAGTAAAGTTTCATAAAAAAAAAAGGATGGAGATATCGCGTAAGATACATATGTACAAAACAAAACACACTTCCATGCGCTTTCTTTTTCAAGAGTCCGTCAAATACCTACATCTATTAATTGATTATTTATTATTACTATGTGATCTTTTATTAAGTCAAGTTTTCGCTGATTGAAAAAAAGACAAATGACAAAGCAACAAACACACGAACATACAAAATTTAAGGAAGGATATTTCAAGTACAGATTAAAAATGATAAAATTAATAGAAACTGGAAACCATTGTGAGCACTAAGCTTTAATCACACAAACAGCTGAATTCGTGTAAGCGATGTACGCGATTGGGCTACCACGTAATTATTTTTTCCCATCAATTAGGGAATGCATTATTTCCTTTTATATACAATAGATACCTTTTTGAAGTTATTCCCCCTTAGCTTTCGAAGCGTTTAAAATTTGAGAAGTGTCGTGTATATACTACATTCGGTAGATAGTAGTAGGTATCATAAATATCATTGTACATGTTGAAACTCACCGAAGAAAGGCCAGCACAGAGTGCACACAAATTTATATACAACAAACATTCATTCCTTAACACTTATGATCGCCTGGTACTTATGATGACGTTACATTATGGGCTGCCCTTAGCTCTTAAAATTTTGTAACAATAATTGTCACGAGTACTAGGGGACTACAAACTACGATATTTTCTTTTATGTGTCATGAGTTCGCAGATAATAAACGTCTCACCCAAGTCCATGCCGACATAATATGATGCTTTCAAAAAAGCTTGCTGCTATCAATTTGATGCGTGCCGAATTATTTTTTTGTCACGATGTCGTAAGTTACTCTTGCGCGCTAGCTCTTAGAGATGCCTTGCCCAGCATAAAGAAATGGATGATTCCTCATTCAGTCTATTTTAATTTGCTCGAATAGACATAATAGATGGCGTTTACCCGAAAACTGCTAAACTATTTTATTTTACAAAATGTATACATGACAATATGTAGAAAACAAGAAAAACTGTGAATATAGTCGTTTATAACCGGTATAAATGTATTACGTTACACAATTATTACCAATGGGAGATTTTCGATCATCAGTAAAATTGTAAAAGATTTAAGAACCTAATTCCTTATCATATTTCATTTTAGGCTCTATTTTGATGTGAAACTGAATGCGAGAAGCAAGCCGGCTGAAAGCGTGGCAACGCATCGCCACGCACTCGTAACTCTCAGACCATCTCTCTCTCACCGCGCTGAGCTTGTATTTTAATTTTTAAAGTTTTTTTTTCATTAATAAAATTTGAATATTTTGTTTTTGATTATTCTATATTATTAATTAGGCCATATTTATTTCTTAGCCATAGTTTCATTCACATTCTCTATACAAAATAGTTTCGATGTCTCACATCTGCCAGGCGTCTCGCGACGGCTCCAATTTTTTTTCTCTTAATAATTTTATACTAACGACAATAACAAATGTTATTCCTATATGATTTATATATCTATTCATGTAATGCTATTCAATGATTTTTTTTTATTTTTTTTTCTATTTGATAAATGATATAAACAATCGCCACAAATGAAGAAATTGCTATTTTATTTGGGAAAAATGTTTTTAGATACTGGTAACTCTGATACATGCCAGGCCTAACGACCTACTCATACGATTCAATTAAACATCAACTTGTTGCACCTACTTTCAAAAAGTTAAGAATTTACCTGTTTATGTGAGAAAGTGAATTTGTTATCTAATTAGCATGTTAAAGCATTAGCTTTCAAATGTTGTTATCTAATTTACCGTTACAATCAAGACTGAGACGTGAAATATGTGCTATTTCCGATAACATAATTCGTTACGATTACGATGCACCTGCAGTGCATAATGCAGCCACATCGGGCGTTAATTAAGGCAATACACAACGTAGTGAGCTGAGTGTCTATAGCTTCAATATAGCTAAACTACAAATTAATGTAAATCCAGTTACGAGAGCTACGTGGAACTGTTTGTTTTGTAAAAAATCAAAAATATATTACCTGACAGTAAGAGTCATCAGATCACAAAATGACTCATAGATGGTCAGTGGCATACCGCTATTGTTTTGTTTTTTATGGAATGCCTATAATTCCGATGAATAAGGCGTTAAGAATGTGAAGAAAAGAACTGCACATTATTTCGTTAAGTACGAATAATAGTAAATTTTAGTGAATTCTGTGTAGAATGTGTGTTATTTTTACTGTGTAGTGCACTGCAGCAATGGCTCAGAGCTCAGTAGATTCTGATAGACTTTCTTCGGCTAATATATCTACCCATAGTTCTGGAACTGCAGGAACTATAGGAGGCTCAGTAACTGGAATTAGAGGTGGAGATGCAAATCCAATTAAAAGAGAAGATGAGGATGATTACAATTTGGGTCCACTACCACCAATGTGGGAAAAGGCTTTTACTCCTTCTGGGGAAAGATATTTCATAGAGTAAGTACTATTAATTTAAATAAAACATACATTAACATGCAATAAACATTATTTGTTATGTATTGCTTTATGTAGTGTGAAAAGTGAAAATGTTGTTACCTTGGTATTTAGTAAGAATGTAATTTATTCAGAATTACCAATTCAATCAGTAGAAAATATGTACTCCGCCACTTGCTAATGATGCAAAGCAGAACAGATTGTAGGTCTAAAAATAGATATATTGTTGAGTTAAAAAACTTAGTTTCATGTGAATAGCTGTTGTGATCACGAGATTTTATATTATGCACTAGGTGTTAATGGTATTTTTTTTTGTGTATTCTACTTAACAGTTAAAAATGCTCTCATGTTATGGTAAAAGAAATGATGACCAAAGGTAATGTTACGGAAGTTATTTTATTGTTATAATTATATCATTGTTTTTGTTACAAACTGTTTCTAATTAATGTTTTTACTTTAATACTTAATATACTGAAATTACTTTGAAATGCCTCTAGTTGACTGTGCTATTAGGTTAGTGGGTTAAGGCTGTTGAGACTGCAAGCAAGCACTATGTAATTAATGCTTACACTGGCTTTGCCATATATGTATATATATATATGTATATATATATTGTATTTTAACATATTAAAATTATAAAAATAATCAATATTTAAAGTATTATGTAATAGAATAATTGGTATTTTTATTGTTTAAAATGTTGATTTTAAAATTCTAAATATATATTAAAAGTTAAAAACAATCTAGCTTTATAGTTATAAATTGCTTTAAATATTTATAAATTCTTTTGTTGTTAGTTACAATACAGGTACATCACACTGGCTAGATCCAAGACTTGCACGAGTTAGAAAGCACTCCCTTGGTGAATGTGGAGAAGATGAACTGCCATATGGATGGGAAAGAGTTACTGATGAAAGATATGGCTCATATTATGTAGATCATATAAATAGACGAACTCAATATGAAAATCCTGTTTTACAGGCTCGTAGACTAAGAGGTAAGACATAGACTTAGACGTAGACTTAGAGGAAAATAACAGAATTTATAATGAAATATTTTTGAAGTTATACTTCTTTTGACACATTTAAAAAAAAATATGAGAGTAAAATTTTTAAGCGCATGCTCACCGACAGCCAAAAAGCGACATGATGAAGTTAGCTGCATTCCTTTTACAAACAGAGTTTGTGATATATGGGATGAAATCTTTAGCTATTTTTGTTCTGTTATGCCAAAGAAGTATAACTTCTTACATGCATACATGAGTACACACTACACACACACGTTTTTTTATTCTTATCAACATTATCTAAGCTTGTTTTCAAATTAAGTGGCCTTGTATAAGAAGATACGTTAATTTAATAACAGGTTTGTTAAGCACTTTAGGATTAAACATTCAAGTACATTACTTATTGTAAGAAAAACAACAAAACAAAAAAACTTATATTAAAGTTTTGTCATAAAAAGAAATTCATATCAAAAATTAGACATATCTTTAGAGTTATATTATTTTTTTTCATAGCTGAGAAAATGGCAGCAGAAAATGGAAATAATAACCAACCCAATGGTCCACCACCCACGGGAGAACTGAGAGGGGAGCGTTTTTCATTAAGTTTAACAAAAGGCACACAGGTAAATAAAGTTATACTCATACATGGATTTTTAATTATTTTGTTAGTGAGAACATCGAATATTTCTAAGCAATTGCTTCAGAAAGACAATATATTTCAAGTGTATGTAAATCAATTTTGTTTAAAATTAAACCATATGGGTAATAATTGTTACTCTAATTGAAACTTTTTATTAAGAAATAAAAATTGTGTTTTAGGGTTTGGGATTTACGCTAATTGGTGCTGAAGGTATACCAGAAACAGAAGGCTATTTACAAATTCGCAGTATAGTGCCTAGCAGCCCGGCATGGATTGATGGTAAGATATATTTTCTACAAACAATCATATTAATATCTAATAATATTATATTAAGATAATAAATAAAATATAATAAAGAGATAATAAATTATCTGTCTGTCTGCTACCTTTTCACGCTTAATCTGCTGAACTGATTTAAATGAAATTTGTTATGGAGATAGTTTGAGACCCTAAGAAGGACATAGCATAGGTTTTATCACGCAAATCATCCCTTAAAGAGGTGGAAAGGAGTGTGGAAGTTTGTGTGGGAAATTAATCATTTCTCAAGTAAGGGATATAAAACTCGTCATACCTACGTATACATAGTCTATCTATTCCGTACTAAACGTCAATATAAATGTGAAATGAATAAATCTTAAAATAAGACAGGTATATAAAAATATGATAGCTATAGCTAAGAAGCTTTAATATATAGCAAAATATTATTAAATATCTAATTGAGTCAAGCTATTTCTAATAACAAAAAATACAACATAAAAATAAATGTTATCTTTATTATATTTAAGGTTTTCTTCGGCCTGGCGACTTGATAGTGGGAGTGGGGAACAAGGGAGTGCGAGGGCTATCCCACGCCCAAATAGCACAGATATTCCAATCTATTGCCCCTGGCACGGAAGTAACTTTACATTTTGTGCGTGGTAAGTAAATATAATACATTTATACTATTAAATGAATGTAATTAAGTCTAAATGCACTGCAATACTTGAAGTATGATTAAATATTATTTAATTAAACTGTAACAATATTTGTTTGGTCCAAAGGTTGTTACCGATCACATAAGCAATAATGCTTAGACAGTGTGTTATAAATACATAGAAACACTCCTTAAAAAGTCAGTGCATGTTCGGACAGCAATCAAAACGGCTGCATTCATTATCATTAATTAGCAGTTCATTATCAGTGTATCATTATATTAAATTATTAAACTTTACAACAATCTTAGAATGTATTTAATTTAGCAAGGCAGTGGTAGCCCAGTGGTAAACCGACTGAAACGGGTTCAAATCCCGGGTCTCGCACCTCTGATATTTTCATGCGCGAATCATTTTCTAACATGATTACTGCTTGCCTTAAGGTAAAGAAAAACATCGCGAGGAAATCTGCATGTCTGAGAGAACCTAGCAAGTTTTCGAAAGACGTGTGAAGTCCGCCAACCCGCACTTGGCCAGTGTGGTGGACTATGGCCTGATCCCCCTCGTATTAAAAGGCGGCCCGTACCCAGCAGTGGGACGTTAAAAAGAGCTGAAAACATACATTTAATTTAGCAAGAATTTAGTAGTAGGTCACGTCCCCTACAATATTATTTTATTTAAGTAATTTAAAAAATAGTAGAATATAATCTAAGTTTTATAGATAGATATCACGAAATGGCCTACAATAGGTATGACAGGCCCGTTTAGTGTGTCGAAGATGTTGGAAAGGAAAGTTGTAAATATACGTGATTGGTTGCTTTGTTGTTTGTTTGTCGCTAACTGCACTCATCATATGTTTGACTCTGAACATAAATTGGCAAAACATATTCAATCAAGTGAAAGAATTTTATCTATACATAGAAGAAATTATTTAAATTCTTGATTATTAACAAATAATAACTAAATAAACTGCACTTACTACTTCAACCATAACATGATAATACTTTTTACTTACTAGCGACATACTTCTGCTTCGCTTGGTTGTGTCCCTATGGATAAATGGTTGAGGAATGCATAGAGGACCAATATAAAGACAAAATCTTTTTTTGGGCCAGGAACCACCGCGGGTGTACACAGAACAATTCGCCAAAGTTTCTTTACAATCAGATAGACTGTTTAGGATATGACAAACATACAAAGAAACTTTTATTTTTTATATTTTAACTAGAGACTCAGCCTCGTTGCCCTCGGATACATTCCTAGCTTGTTTCCCAATACAAACTTTCATTCCCATTTTCACCCCCTTAAGTGATGATTTCCGGGATAAAAAGTATCCTATGTCTCTCCCAGGGTATCAAACTATCTTCTTACCAAATTTCATTTAAATCGGTTCAGTAGATCCAGAGATTACCCCCTACAACCTCACATACTCACAAACTACCTCTTTATAATATTAGTATGGATTTTTAAATTAAGTGTTTAAAAAATAATATCTCTATTACAGGATATCCTCTATCCTTCGACTCAGAAGACCCGAACACAAGAGTGCTCAGTACATTAGCAGTAGATGCAACAACTCCAGCCACCACCGAGGCAGTCGCAATGCAACAGCTTAGACGGGCTTTGAGAACTCAGTATGTTTAGTAATTGCTTAATAACGAGCGTAACGAGCACCATAAAGTATAAACATTGCATTATTGAACTAACTTATGTCATGAGTATTCAGGGAAATATTACACCTCAAAAAAATTTGGAAAAAAAAGTTTTTTACCTTAGAAACCTTTGCAGAATAACCCCCACTAGTGTTTCATCACAATCGGATCAATGGTTTAGAAACCTTTAGTGGACAAACATATGAACATTCGATTTTTTATTTATATAGATAGATAATTTCCCTCACAGATTCAACCTAGACTCGCCAAACCACGTAGACGCATCAGAAGGGCGAGATGAAACTGACAACTCTCCTGAAACACCCAACACACAGAGGCGACTCATGTCCAGATCCTTTGACTTGGACGAGTTGGCCACTACCAATGAAATCAATCCTGTGCCACCAAGATGTCCTTCCGCTGATCATCTGCTCAGTTTAGCTTCAGGTGAGTCCTTTACTCATATTTTTTTAGTTGTCAGTAGGAATATTTTACTATGGAACCTAGAGTTCCAACTTTCCAAACAAAAATTTATTTTAATTATTGTATATAATTTTTAAGTACAATAAAATATTTTTATTTAAACTTAATTTAACTTAAATAGTAAGTTAATAACAAGTCATTTTTTTTAACCGACTTCCAAAAAGGAGGAGGTTATCAATTCGTCGGAATCTTTTTTTTTTTTTTTTTTGTATGTTCACGGATTACTCGAAGACGGCTGAACCGATTTGGAAAATTCTTTTTTTGTTTTAAAGGGTATTCTTCCCCAGTGGTCCCATATAAATTTTATCGAAATCGGTCAAGCGGTTTTTAAATAAATGGCTAAATCAAATATGTTTTTATTATTTTATTAATAAAAATCTTTCTTCTTATAAATTACAAATTACCTGCTTATTACGTCTACACTAAAAATGGAAAAATAAAAACTTTTTAAAAAAAAAACCGACTTCCAGGCACTGAAAAGTAAAAAATAACTAAACAGGAGTTTTCATTTAGAATAGATACTTAATCAGATATTTTCGAAGTCGGTGCCAGCCAATACAAATCAAAGCACACCGACTTCGAAAATATCTGATTAAGTATCTATTCTAAATGAAAACTCCTGTTTAGTTATTTTTTACTTTTCAGTGCCTGGAAGTCGGTTTTTATTTTTTTTTATTTTCAAAAAAAAATACGATTAAGATTGTATATAAATATTAAAAATATTATATGTGGATAGAGGATACTTAAATAGAAAATACCTACAATATGCAGATGTCGAGATGTTTTAAGGCATTAAATATAAATAAAATAAATATGTTGGGACATTAACACACAACACCATCTAATTCCATGGTAAGCTACGAGGCTTGTTATGGATATCAGATAGTTGATACACACATATATAACTATAAATATATACATATTATAAACACCCATAACTGGAGTAGGTACAAACATTCATGCTCATCACACAAATGAGTGCCACTAGAGGGTCACTACAAACAGAGCCAAACATGTTGTCAATTGAAAAAAAAGGCGTTGATAACATCTAAATGGAAACTATCATTTTATTTCTACCAATGCATATAAATGATTGTCACCAATGTCATGACCATCTGTAACTTCAAATACTTCTAATAGTGAAAATAAACTATGAAAATAGCATAACATTTTAAGAACATCTGCATCAAAACAAAAACATTGAGTAAACTAAAATTTTGTTTATCGAAATTTCTAGAACATCCACATCGTAACAACAACAACGCAGTGAGCGAGCCCGGACGCGAGCTGACGCTGACCTTGCGCCGCGGCGCCGTCGGCTTCGGGTTTACTATTGCTGACAGTGTGCACGGACAGAAAGTTAAAAAGGTACACTTTCATTGTTTAATTTAAAAGATGAAAGAATCATAACAATGGCAACCCTAAATTATTTTTTATTAAATTGTGTAACGATCCATCGTCCTAGTGCTTATTTGTTTTACGCCCACTACTTGTTATACTTTATAGTAGAGGGGGGGTTTTCCTCTATTTAAAAAACAAGTTTTATTTCTAGATTTATTTTGCGGGGCGACCAAGCTTCGCTCGGAGTTCTTTTTTGTTATATCGTATTTTTTAGATAAAAAAAACTAAAAACTTGAATAAATACAAAAAAAAAAAAAAACAAAAATAAAAACGTCGTATCCGACCGGGATTCGGACTCTGACACCTGTGATTGTCAATCTTGCACCTTGCTCGCTTGATCACAATACTTATGCCCGAACGTAAGATATTATCGACCATATTTTGCGTAGAAAATAATGCGAAAGAAATCCGCAAGAAAACTCGAAAACACGCGTTTTCCCAGACATAAGACTAATATAGATCGATTTTTCGCCCCCGAAAACCCCCACATACCAAATTTCAGCGAAATCGTTGGAGCCGTTTCGGAGATCGCCGGTATAAATAAATAAATAAATAAATAAATAAATATACAAGAATTGCTCGCTTAAATATTTTAGATAGTATATTGATAAAATACATTTTTTCCGCTTTACTTAAAATACAAATTTTTTTTAATAGCAAAATGTGTGTTTAAAACCAATAGAATTGACATTTAAAATTCAATAACTTTGTATTAAAAACTGTTTCGATAAACTGGCTTGGACAAATAAGTACTGAAACGACGGTATGTCTATCTGTAGTGTTAATATTTGTTAACTTTTAGGTGTTAGATCGCAGCAGATGCGCCGGATTGTGGGAAGGAGATCTATTGTTGCAAATCGGCGACACCGATGTGAGACACGCCCCGCATCAACATGTCGTTCAAGTATGTTAAATGCTTTAAATATAATACAAAATGTAAACAAAATAAAAGATTAATATCGCTATCATGATATATGCAGCTGTTCTCCACTCTTAGTTATCATAATTTATATGCAATTTTTTGAATTAATTGCGCATATGTCATGGTATACAATATTTTACTTAATTTGGCTGTGAATAAAAAAAACACTTCTCTTTAAAAAAAATGTTATTTTATAATAACATTTTTTATAATTTTTTTTTAACATTAACATCAAATGAAAGTTAACAATTTTTCTAACCTTACAAGTACAATATTTCTTAAAATTTATATCAAACCATAATTGCCTAGCGATATAAAAAAATGTAGCTCTCTATACATATAAAAGAACTGTTAAGTTTCTGGACGGCTTTCAGACCTTTCTGAGCCAATGGTAGCTTATGAACAGATAGATTACTCATTACACTGACTTCTTAAATTGACAATTCAAAAGTGCTTGGCAAAAGATTTTTTTATGCATTTATTTTAATTTTTGGTCCTCAATATTTCGAGTGCTTTACAACAATCACGATCACAAGTCTCTCCTGAATATCAAAATAAACCCGCGAAAAAATCAGTAAAAATAGTTTTAATTAAAATGTCAAATATTCGTGTGAATCTAAGAAAGAATTATACTTGTATAAGTCTAATTGATTACATTTTAATTTAATTACTATTAAATAAACATCCATCAAACAATGACAGGTGCTAAAAGACTGCCCGGCGATGTCGGAGACCACGCTGCGTGTGTGGCGACGCAACACCGCCGCGCGCGCGCCCAGGAGCCGATCTGCTACGCGGGTACAGGCCGCTTCATGTGAGTCTGTTTGTTTGATTTTATATCAGTATTTTGTATATATGTGTGTGTTTGTTTGTTTGTTAAACCTGTACGCTGTAACGACTCGTTAGATTTGGATAAAATCAAGTACACAGATAGACTATAACCCGAGTGAAGCCACAATATTACTGTAGGGCTTATTATAAAAATATCTATTATTTTGTTCACTTTGTGATGTAGCTTATTCGGGTAAAAGTAATATAATAGGATATTTTTATTTCTTACTTTAAGCTAAAACAAAGACAAATCTATCCCTCGGGAACCGTATATTTTTCCAGGATAAAAAGTACTCTATGTGTTATTCCAGACTATAATCTATCTCTGTGCCAAATTTCATCCAGATCTGTTTAGCCGTTCTGGCGTGAAAAAGTAACAAACATCCATACTCACAAACTTTCACATTTATAATATTTACACAGATATACGATACGACCTGCACCGTGAAATATAGTATAATATAAAATTATTTAAAAAACAATAACATAAAAACTTTCTTTTTTTTTAATTAGCTGCATCGAACAACAATCAACTAGGCAGAAGCAAAACCCCAACAGCCGAGCAACTTCGCTCTGCTCCAGTACACACTACAGATAATAGCATACGGGATAGACCGAATGGCATGAATTCAGGTAATTGATAATTATCACGAAAAAAAAAATTGTTTTATATATTTTAGAATGTATGTACGTAAAGAATTTTTAGAATTAAAAAAAATATATTTATTTTTACAAGTTATGTGTTGCTAGTTTAATTTATTTAGTTTTTTTCTTTTTTTTACTATCTTAGCAAAAATCATTTTATCAATTTTCATTAAACTCATTATGAAATATCCGTTATAGACACAAAAAATCTTAGCTCATTTAGGTATGTACTTGTGTGCTTATTTATATTATATAGGTATAATTGGCTTTTATGTATAAATTATGATTACGTAAAACCATCACTACATATAGAACTCAATAAATTAAAAATTAGATTATTTTAGTTATTCATTGTCATTAACAATTGCATATCGCTCACTAGTAGAAGCAACATACGCAGTGCCGGAACACAAAAATCGTGAAACCAGGGAAACTATAATGGAGCGACGTCGAAGAAGTAGCACTCCCGGGGCAAGGCTCACATTACCCGTGGTTACCCCCTGGACGGACAACCAAGACAACCAATGGCAACAACAACCATGGTTGGACAACTCTAGCAACATAAGAAATTGGGCGGAAACTCAAAAGTGGGATCAAAGCGGACAAAAGTGGGAGGAGAGTGGGCAAAAGTGGGATGGAAATACAACGGAATATATTGGAAGGATGGATGGTCCGAGTAATGGTTGGGAGGGAGGGGATAGATGGAATAACAATTGGGGGGAAGTTCCGACGCCTACAGTTCATGTGGATATGAACGCTGCTTACTGGCGGGGTAATGCGAGTGTTGCTGATAGTAGCGATAATGGAGGTTTGTAGATTTAGTATTGCTTGTCTTTGGCTTTTGTATATTACGCGATGTCTTTGCCAATTATGAATAGATTTTCATGTTTTTTGGATGAATTTAATTAAGTGAGAAAGTACTTTAAAAGTGGTAAAATTAAAGTTGCTATATATTATTAGGTACTTATTAATTGATCATGTTTGTTTATATACTTTGTATGATAAATACATGTATGCCCATTACAGTTACTTTGTAGTTAATTATTATTTTTAGGATTATTTTTATATTAGAATTAATCAATTTTCCATATAAAAACAACTGCACAACAAATTCGCAATTTACTTACTTCACTAGTATAATTAAATACAATAGTATTTTATAATGGAGAAAATCAAATATTAAATTAATATAATTTATAGGTTTCCCAGAGGATGGCATGCTTCACTCTCCGAGCACAGCTGCTGTGGGGGGACTCTCCAGACAGTCCCCTGCCACAAGCAGAATAAGGCCGCACTCACCTTCCAATTCTACGGGTAATGAGAAAATAATATTTTTGTTGAACCTTTTCACAAAACTTCTACTATTTAGGCTGTTATCATATTGATATTTTAAATGAAATAATTAAAATTAATCTAGGATATATGTATTCCGAATTTTAATGTAATCCTTTGTGTACAAAGAAGCAATAAACACACGTACACACAAATTTTAACAATTATTTAACGGTTAGTATGGAATAGATAGACTTTATATACATAGGTAATAACTTAAAAAAAAAATCCCTTACTTGAAAAATTATAATTGATTCCCCATACAAAGTTCCACCCCCCTTTTCACCCCCTTAAGGAATGATTTCCGGGATAAAAACTATCCTATGTCCTTCCCAGGTTCTCAAAATATCTCCATACCAAATTTCATCTAAATCAATTCAGCGGATTAAGCGTGAAAAAGTAACAAACAGACACACAGACAAGAATTACTTTCGCATTTATAATATTAAGTATGGATGTGATATCAGGTCGCATGAGAAGCCATTCCCCGTCGAACGCGAGTGCCACAGACCGACTGCTCAACACGTCACCCTCCACTCGCCTGCAAAGTCAATCTCCATCTAACAACTCCTCCAACAGCAGGATAAAGGGTTCACCGCTGAGGTATGCACATATCTAATTTGACTCTAGTAAAATGTTATAAAATAAAAAAATAATAATAAATAAATAACTTTAAAACCTAACCTTTAAAATAAAATGGTATACTAATATTAAATTTACATTGAAAATAATTATGGTGTGTCTATTCGTCCTATAATCAGATGAATGAAAAATATATTATTCGTCCGACTATTGTTGGTGTGTGATATATTGATTGTGACTATTTTTATGTTTCTATAATAAACATTTTACACATAAAAACTCTTGAACTTAAAAACCGATGTGATCTAAGAAAATAGGTTTTCAGCTCGGTAGGTAATTTTTTTTTGCATAATATAGAAAGGTCCTGCCCCTAAAAATCACTTATTTTATTATTAGAAAACAAAAAAGTTAGGTATTTATACAAACCGACAATAGTCCGCCAAATATATATTTTTTTTCATTCGATTATCGGATGAATAGCAACAACCAAATAATTATTCCGTTCTTAGTGGTCTTTTATGGTCTCTAGATTGACTCTTGGGGTAAAGCTTATTCATTAAAAAAAATCCAAAAAAAAAAAATGAGAAAACCTCCTCTATTTTTGAATAATTTAGGTTTTGAATAATTTTATAATTTTTTTTTACATAATTCAAAGATATATTATCCAGCTTCATTCGCCACGTGATTTTAGGGACGAAATGTAAGAAATAATAACAAAGTATAAAAATATATTGAATATATTGTATAGTATTAAGATAATAATATATTTTTTTAATGCTGTGTAACTTGTTTAAAGCTGTCATCAGAGATGCAAACCGATTACTATTGTAATTTACGCTAAGTAAGTTGACCATATATGATATACCAACCCTGTGTGATATGGCTTGTTAGTAAAACCCTAAAAAACAAGATTGATATCAGTAATATAATTAAGTAGAATACCTATATTTATGACAAAGTTTTTTTTTTTGTTTTTGTCCTCTATATTTTTTTTAACGAATTAATTTAAGTAGTAGATGTTCAATTATTATTTCACTTTATTTATTTATCAATTTTCTGTGTGTATGTAGGCTATAATCTCATCTTCATTATGCTCTAAATATTTCAGCCCTTTTTAATGTTCCACTGCTGGGCACGGGCCCATTAATATAGTCCACTACGCTGGCTAAGTGCAGGCGGATTGAGCATGTTTTTCGAAAACTTATCAAATTCGCTCAGATATGCAAGTTTCGTTACGATGTTTTCCTTCACCGTAAAGCAAGTGGTAATCATGTTGGAAATGATTCACACATGAAAACATCAGAGGTGCGAGACCCGGGATTTGAATCCGCTTCCCTCGGTTACCCAAGCGAGCGCGTTACCACTGGGCTACCACTGCCTTTTATTATATAATTATATAATATTCTCTGATTTTAATTTAGTGTGCGTTTTTTTTATGTTATATTAAATGACCTATATGGTAATTATTAATAAAAAATATATTTTCCCAATAGATTACGAGATCCATCTCCGTCGAGGCACATGCATTCTCCAGCGCGCTCGCCTTACGAGCCCGACGCTCAACCCGGCTTATATGTTGCCAACTACCCACAGGTAACAATTTGTAATACTTATTAAATATAATGCATATTTTATAATTTTATAAAAAATAATATATAAGTATGTTATTGTAAAGAAAACTATATTTTCGGTTTTTTTTTCTTTGTTTTGATTTCTGGTTTCCGACAATTCGAATGCTTTACCATCCATCATGGTCATCAGAGACTCTTCCGAAAATGTCAAATATTCGCGTAAATCTAATTTTACTATAATACATTATTTATTAATACTTATTATTTTTATATATTAATACCTATTAAAATGAAATAAATAAATATTTACAAATTTTATAGGTAGAAGCAGGCGGTTCGACGGACCCCGAGGCGGACGTGCTGGTGACGCTGGCGCGGGGCTCCGCCGGGTTCGGGTTCCGCATCGTGGGCGGCACCGAGGACGGGAGCAGGGTCGCTGTGGGATATGTTGTGCCTGGTTTGTTGTCTTTGATTTATATATTTATAGATTTGTGTGGTACAGCAGAATGCTATTTGAGTTTTTAACTGATGTTCTAAAATGTACGCCAGGAGTCATTTTATACAAAACCGGTCTAATAGTGATCATATAACGTCACTAGATTTTTTTAAACAACGAATCGCGAATTACTTCTTAACGTTGTAATGACAAAATTCAGCTTTAAATTATTTCAGGGTAAAATTAATTTATTTAATATTAAATAAAATTAGGTTCGATTAATTTTAGACATCCTGTATATTCAATGCATACATGTAAATTATAGGGTACAGATGAAGATTTTTTCTTGGCAAGCTTAGAATTAATAAAGTTTTATTCCAAAAAGTTAAATTCGTCCAACAATCTAGCTTGAGATTTTATTCGTAATAATGTCCGTTTGATCAATTTCAAACACGGTGATATATGATAATTTAGTTGGTGTGTCGGTGTGCACAGACACTATGTGCACACTCATAATTTAGTTACTTGATTTGACACTCGCGGTGAGAAATTAGACGCAGGACCGGGGCTCGAACTCTATCTTGCACTATTTTAAACCTGCTTCGTAACTATTTCTCACTATCATAAGCTGGAAGAAATCTATTCTAGAGACAAGTCCGCCATTGCAAACTAATATTATTGTATTTAATGATTTCTCTATATATAAGTACTTGTGATGCGGCAGGCGGTCCGGCGGACGGGTTTCTGCGGCCGGGCGATCTGCTGACATCGGTGGACGGCGTGCCGCTGGCGGGCGCCACGCACGCGCGCGCTGTCGCTGCCGTCTGCCAGGCCGCCGCGCGCGGGCGGGTCGGTGTCCACGCACGCAGACACGCACACACACACACACACATATATATATATATATATATATATATATATATATATATATATATATATATACACACATACATACATACATCTCAGACTAAGAAATAATATAGACAGAGTGTCATAGAACACATTTAACATTCATTTTGGCGGACTCCATCTATAATTATATAATTCTTTAGTCTGAGATATGAATACATACATAATAACCTTATTCAACTTTACGATAGTTAACTATTAAAGTATTCCGAGCTAGGTTGTGATCTTGGCTCTATATGTAACATGATAATAATATAAAAGAAATCAAACGTTGATTGTGAAACGTTTATTATTTAAGTAAATATACTTCATTCCAATATAGTGTATGTATGTAATACCAGTTTAAGAAAGATATATTTTTTTGCCATTTATCCTTATTATTATTTATATATATGGTATAAGAATATATATAATATGGTATTCTCTTACCATCTTGCAGGTGACACTCGGCGTGAGACACAATAGAGCAGATATCCAGCCGCTGGGAATCCCCGCGCTGCCCGCGCCGCACGCGCACGCGCACCAGCCGCTACTCACGTCAGTTATACTTAATTAATACACTATATGTATCGGTATTGTTTTTTTTATATGTTATAATAATATATAATAGCATACTTTTTGAATATAATATCTGATATTTTAACACTGGCTTATGGTTACCTTTATAAAGAAAAATAATTCGTGTATTGAAACGCAAAATTAATTATTCAATCAAGTAACTAATTATAAAGTGTTCGTCATTGCTCGTTATTAACTGTTTTATCTAACCGTTTCTAAAATATAATCAAGTTCTTTATTATTGTTATATTATGAAATAGGTGTTTTTTTTTAAATTGACATAACTTTTTTATTTTTGAACCAATTGAAATAAAACAAATACTAAATGTTAAGTTAAACTTACCACAGTACATTAGTGAAATCCGCACCCAAATCGGTTAAGCCGTTTCTGAGCGCGCACAAACGCACAGACAAACATTCTAAAAATTATTGTTTTGGGTTCTATTGCGTTAATACGACCTAATAATGCATGACTGCGACCGCCAATAACAGTTTTTTCTCAAACATCTTCCATGTACAGACAGCGATCACTTACACTTTTATGAAATGTATAGATATTACTACAAAAATTTACAGACTATGATGCATGATAACAATAAAAAAACAATACAATACAAAAATTAGCTTCAAACGATCATCGAACCCATGAAACGTAAATGCATGCCACAAAATCACAAACTATCCAGTAAGTCATTTAACCTGTATATATCCATATATTAACAAATCATTCGCAATAGGACGGAGCCGCTGCGCCACGTGTCGCCGACGTCGTACAACATCCTGCACCCGGCGCCGCTCTACCCGCCCGCTCACTTGCCCATGTTCGTTTCATTTCGATACTTATGTACATACTGTTAGAGTTCATTTTGTATTGCATGGAGTATATGTAATTATAATCCTTAGTATAATAATGTTACTCGTTTAGATAGAGATTGGGATTGCAAATGGCGTCGCCTGTTAAAATAACTTGTACCCTCGCAAAAAACGCAAAAAAATGCTTTTTAGTCACTTAGTGTAATATTATTTTTGTTCCTTTGTATTTATTTCATGACTTTTACGTTTATATAATAAGGATTTAATGCATCTTTTATAATTTAATACTATCTCAAATATTCTCTAATACCATCTAAAACTAACATAAGTACATTTTTATAATAATATACTAACAGTACAGATCAATGAGATTTATCCTTATTATTGTCATTAAATATAAGAACATAATATGTATTCTCTCAAAGGTATGGCGTGCAATACGACACGAACGCCGGCTGGGCCGCCGCGCCCTACGACGTGACCGTCACCAGGAACGAGGGCGAGGGGTTCGGTTTCGTGGTCATATCCTCTACTAATAAAGCTACCAGTATTGGTGAGATTGGTTTTTTTTTTAATTTAATGCTATTAATAATAGGTAAACATGTACTTTTAAACGTAAAGTCAACTAAAAAAGTATTAAAATGCGTTTAAAGATTCATCTCATTTTACACAATAAATTAAAAAATAATAATATTTGCAGGCGACCTGATCCCCAACTCGCCGGCGGCGCGGTGCGGGCGCGTGCGCGTGGGCGACGTCATCGTGGCCATCAACGGGCAGCCCGTGCGCAACCTGCCGCACCCCGACGTCGTCGCGCTCATCAAGCGCTCCGGCGCCGCCGTCACGCTCACCGTCGCGCCGCCCGACGCGCCCGACCCCCGGGACGCGCGCCGCGACTGACACGGTACGTCGCTAGGCTATGTCATTGGGTCGAATGTCGTGACGTACGCGTCGTGAATGACGTGTGTCGTCACGTCATCGCGTCGGATTGTTGGTCGTTCGAACCGATACGACATTAAGGCCAGATCCACACTATCGTGGCGATCACGGTTCGTCCTCGATCCGATACCAGTTTTGTGAAGTATTTTTTATACAGGAAACTATGAGTACATTCGCATTGTCAGTAAAATTCAAGTTCCAGTCGAGTAAGGTTCCTATATCGATCTGGTAAAGTATTGTTATGCAAGAAACAATGAGTGTATTCACACTATCAGTAAGACTTACGCTCCAGCAACGTTTCTTGTATAGAAATACTTTACCAGACCGATTACAGGACCGAGAACGGACTGTGATCGGCAGTATAGTGTGTAGCGGCCCTAAAAGTTATGATAATAACGTGACGTATTGACGTGACTAGAACTTAGTTAGATTTGAATGAATATGGATTCAAGTATGCTTAACATGCAATGATATTTTTATTTTATAAATATTTTTATGAACACATTTTAGTTTTTAATTTAAATAAGAAGGGATATGTAGATGATTAATAATCTACTTTTAATTACAGGTACCACGATAATCTCAAACAGAATCTATTTTTATGTAAGCTTAGATTTATATAAACTTATATCTTGGCAGCTAAGTCTACATGAACATGTCTACAGGTATTTGCTAAACTTAAGGGCTAGTGTAGTAATGATTCAACATTTTTAAAAAGCTTTAATTGAAGATCAAATTTTATTATTAAGACTAAGGAGTTGTTAATTGATTAGATTTAGAATATTTTTAAGGTATTATATCGTATATGTAGAGTTTCTTGTTAAATATTACATTTTCTTCCGGAAATTGCCGTCCAAAGTAAATCTAAATACTTAAAACTTGTACTTATATTTTTTGTGCATTTTATGACACCAACATTGCATTTAACTCCATTCCTTATCTTTCGTACTGTCGAAGATAATGCAATCTGTTAAGATCCTTTTGTATATTCTAGGGATTTAGACAAGATGCTATTCTATAATCGTAAAAAAATCCCAATATATCAATATATTATACAGTATTAAATTATTACAATTTTTTTAATGAACGCATCCACACGATTGTTGAAATAAATATACAACAATGTAAATTGAACCCTAAATGCAATGCTTAAAGTTGTTTTCACAATAACAAAACTTAATGTAAAAGCGCGCTCAAATGTTTAAATGAGCGCTCATTTGGTGAAGACATTTTTGTCGCCGATTGTGTATCTAGTAATTTTTTGATTGATGACTGAACGTCATGAGTCCACCACCATTTCGGAAAAAGGAGCCTCAGTCCTAAAAAAACTGGCGAAAGAAACTTAGCGGGACTAACATTTTTTTCTCGTAAATAAAATTATAAATAATTCTAAAACATTAAAGTAGCCTAAAAGCGTCCAAATCATTCCTAAGACGTGCTATCTTCTATAAAATCATTTATATATATCTAAAAATAGTATAGAAATGTCATTATATTATTTTATGGCATAAGGATTGAATTTGTCACTTTAATACATTTTTTTTATTATTATTTGTATATTTTTTTCCATTCTACGTGACACTGGCTACAGTAATCTATGCTTAACCGGCACGTTTTGAAGCAATCAATAGGAAAACTCAATAATATTTATATTTTTCAACGATTGTAACATTACATCTTGTCTAAGCCTCCTGAATCCCTTAAAACATTTATAAGGAAATTGAATTCAGCTCTTGATAGAGGGATTATAGGTTTTGTAAATATTAGTATTAAATAAGATATGTAATAGTGTGAATGGAAGGAAGTCTCAGTGGCATGAATTATTTCAATGCATATTATATCACAATAGTTGATAAGTTATTTACATGGACGTTAGAATAATGTATTAAATTTTTGGATAAATAGTAATGTTTTGTAATCTATCTTCATACATATTGTATGTATGTAGTTACAAATTTGTATCAAACACATACTTCGCCTTACTACTGTACAATATATAGTAAAATAAGGCTTGATTCGGACAGTTAAAATTATACTAAAGAAAGCTATTGATAATTTGTTTTAAGCCTAAAAAGCTCACGCATTGACTGACAAAATTACGTTATGTTAGGAATGTTTAGAAGTATCGCGGGACCACCGAGTGCACGGAGTAGGGTAGTTAGATAATTATAATTTAAAATGTTAATTATTTTTTAAAAAGCAATAACTAGTGCCTTTGTCTCATACCTGTCTTGCCTTGCCAATGGTTGTTATGTAAAAATTCTGTATAATATACCCAAAGATTGAATTATCCATATCAATATAGTACGAGAGACCACCACGTATACATATTTTTACAACGTTATTGAACTGTTTAAACTTATTTTTAATTTTCAATGGTTGTCTCTTAGACTATAAATACAATATTTAGGATTTTTTGTTCTTGACCCATAGAATGTATAATAGTATTTAATAATGCCTTATGTATTAAGTAAATAATCAAATGAAATCTCATATACAAATGATGTTCATTGATTTACATTTTAAAATGTATGAAATTATCTATATAAAATTGGAATATCACATGTAATGAAATATTTTTTACAAAATATTCACAGAAAAGAGGAATTTAGTGGGTGTAAAAAACAGATTTACTAAGTAAATACATATATTTTGATAATAATAACAATTTTGTTTTATTAAGATCTTTACGCCTTATCCTTAGACATACATTGTCTTGAAAACAATAAGTGCAGCGAATAGTTTGTTAGGTTCTAAAGTTAAAGCTTAAAAGTTTATTTAACTCGGAGCTGCAGTCATTCAAAATCGATTATAATATCGATACTGAAAAATTTAAATATTAGCTACTCTAATCGGAGAAATAGATCGGCTAGCTCCAGCGGTCTCCATGATCCAATCGGTGTAAGAATCGATTCTAGTGAAGATATCGGGGTATTCATCGCTGCGACAGTCCTTGAACAACGAAGACAGTCCAATAAGGACGTTGTCGACGACCATCGGTGCGCCGGAGTCGCCAAAGCAAATGCCTTTTCCTGGTGCGCTCGCGCAAAGCATGGCTGTAAACATTAAGATATGTTTTATAATCATGCTCATATAAGAATATTATTAAAAAGAACTTTGTGAGGTAATGCGTTTGCGAAGGTGCGTACCGCGTGCGTGTGGGTTTTGGGGTAGGAGTGGGAGTGGTCAGTGGGTGTGTGCGTGTATCTATGTGTGTTATTTCTTCACGATGTGATAGCTTAACGGATTTTGGTGAAATTTTCAGTGGAAATAGCTTTAATCTTTGATTAAAACTTAAATGTTAGGGTAAGATTTTATCGACCTTTTATTATCAACGTAAGAGGAAACGAGAGCAAAATCGGGGGGAAATTATATTACTCAAAAGTTACATCATTTATAAGGCACTATACCTGTACAGATATTTACAAAATAAAGTCGTATTTTTATGGACCAGTAAATGCATGAAAAAAAAAAAGATTATGGGAAGAGGTGAAACAAAGTGAACACACACAATTTTTCTATACATATAGCAAGCAAACTAACCGAACGATGTAGTATAAAAAACCTTTGTTATTGATTATTCGTTTGCTCACCTTCATTGATGGTAATATTGTGAGCGTTTTCGAAACTCTTCTGACAATCTTCAAAAGGCAGTTTGACTAGATTAACTGTCTTCAAAGTTTCTAGTTGAGGACCGTCTTCCTAATAAAATAATTAAAATTGAATGATAAGGTATTTATTTATAAAATACGACTGTAAATCAATTAATGTTATAAATGCGAAGGTTTGAGAGTCTTAAACAGTACAAACATACTGAATGTATGACTGTCCCAAACTAACAGATAAAAAAAATTGAGTAAAACTTATCAAAATGTGAAATGCAATAAGTTATAAGGATTTAAAGCATCCATTTAATAACAAAAATGTTATATTTTAAACATTTTATTTCGAAATGATAGACTTACACTTTCAAAGCCCCAGCTCACAACCTTAGTGAGCATACCGTCAGGTAGAACGGTACCAGCTGGAGGGATGAATAAGACGTTGATAGACTCGCTAATTCTAAAGGGTTCTTCTACACGAACGAGAGCGATGTCACCTGATCGTGGAGTTTCCACGTAATCGGGATGCTTAATCACTTCGGCGATACGGGCTTCAATACCACCAGTCAAGCTATTTGTTGAACCAGCACGTACGAACATGTTCTCCATCTTAGCCCCTCTGAATATTAGAAAAAAAAATATCCATGAAAATATCATGTTTTTCTGACTTGAATGTAACTATTTATAGACACTATTTTTATTTGGACATTGGTCCTTCGAGGCATGGTATAAAAACTTATAATAAATAGGTGCTATTTCAATAACACAAACACTAAGCTGTTATGACCTAAGTACTTTATACAACATACTTTTAATATTATATTTTTACTAAAGTTGATGCGGGTTTCACCAGAGTTTTCATTATACAGCTCTATTCAAAATGTATGTAAATGATAAAGTACCTAACGCAATTTATTTATTTTATTAATATAATTTATTTATTTTTTTATTTTATGTTGTTATTAATAGTACCTATGATGTATCTAAAACACATTGTATATTTTAAAGTCATTTCAATATGCTATCCATTTGTAATTGATGATCAATGGATAATTAATCTAAATGTTTCGTCACATACGTGACCGATTAATTGTTTTCCGATTAAATGAAAAATTACATAATGTGATATCTGATAACAATATTTATTTGTAATGTAGTCCGCCAACCCGCACTTGGCCAGCGTGGTGGGCTATGGCCTGATCCCCCTCGTATTGAAGGGAGGCCCGTGCCCAGCAGTGGGACGTTAAAAAGGGCTGAATACATACATACTATAACATTATAAGCTATGCTCACCGCTTCACTAACTTTTAAATCAAAACTAAAGTAAGGTATTTATCTTACACAGTTTCATGGCACCTAAGAGTAAACTTTGTTAGTTTTTATGTTTGAATACCTAATACATAGATCAGGACTTATATGATTTTACTTTTATCTCTAATCCACGTTATTTAAAAGTTATTTAATACCTAATAAGAAACATTCTTATTATTTTGTAACTACCTAGTACTATCCGCGTTTATACTTCATATAGTATAAAACAAAGTCGCTTCCCGCTGTCTGTCTGTCCCTATGTATGCCTAGATCTTTAAAATTACGCAACGGATTTTGATGCGGTTTTTTTGTAATAGATAGAGTGAATCAAGAGGAAAGTTGTAATACTTGCATATTATAGTACAGAAAGCAAAAATTTAAAGCATTTGCTCAAACTTTGATGTAAATATCAAATTGGTCACTTCCGTTCGTTTAGATCTCACTCATCGAAGCCTCTAACTTTTTTATGTCTCAAATATATATCTTTTTTCTCTCAAATGAACCCTGCGGCTAATGGCCCTGCGACTTCAGTATGTAGACACTCTTAGATAAACTTACGTGAAACAGAAGGCGGATGTCAAGATGTGCCACGATGAGACAAGAGATCCGACGCATCGTTGGATGTAAATATTTGGTCTAGGGTAGTGATACACGAAGGCAACAATGTACGGGAATTCCTGGATGGTCGTCGGCGTACCGCCTACGATACGACTCTCTGGTGCTGCTGAAGCTATAAATAAATGTTATATTAAAATATGATATTGTAAAAAATATATAAACCCTTTAACTTAGCAAAAATTCGGGCAATAATTATTTTAGGTAAGTTGTCAAAATCATATTGTGGCAATCTTGAAGTTATTTAGGGTTTTCTATCTTTTTAGTACATAATATGATTGAATAGAAATAGTTTTATTCAATAAATTTGTTAATATTTCCAACCGACTGCGGCGAAACTCAAAGGAGGGTTATGTATTTGACCTACATATATTAGACTCATCATCATCATCATCATCATCAGCCTTTATCCGTCCACTGCTGGACATAGACATTAGACTGCATAATATTATTTTGCTTTGCTAACTTGTTCCGATCTTTTTAGTTCGCTTTTTAAGCAGTTGTTTTTTTTTTATAGTTTAATTTTTTATTGTACTATTTACGACCTGTGCTCCACTTATTTATTTTTCTTTGTAATCCGCAATCTCCTAACATAACCCTCACTTAGACTTAGTATAGGAACGCGCAAAACGGTGTACGAAGCAGTCAAGTAAAATCTAATTCTACCGACTGAAATAAAACTTATAATTCTAAAGCAATTTTTTAATCCGTCTACTAGCTATACAATAAAAGTTCCATTAAATTCGTTGAGTAGATACTTTACAAGTTCTGCGCAATTGATCTGTTGATTAAAAATATATAATGCGCAGCTTTGACCCAATTACAAAATTATATCTATATACTAAGTACGTAATTAATAATTACAATAATGAAAATTTTATTGTCAAAAAAAGTTTAACCCACACCAGAGCACAGATCTAATCTATGTTAAAAACTTACCAGCACAGAAGAGTGCAAAGGCCAAGCAAAGTAACTTAATAGCCATGGTATCGACCAATCCAATATTGTATCAAGCCGAAATTTCCGACGCTTGCATCGCTTATATATTCTAGGTTTACATGCCGATTAATTTACGTGGGATTTTTTTGCCAAAATATGTAATTATACAGAATGTTTAAAATACTCAAATAATTCTGGTTCCTCCCTTAACTCAACAGTCTCACTAAGAATGATTTTTAATTTGGATATTACATTACAAAATGATTGAGATATTAATTTTTTTAATATATAATAAACGCTAGTGCAAACCCTGATTTAGTGCCTTCTTATATTAAAGAAGAAGAAGATAAAAATATAAAAGGTGCTCTAGATAAATTCGCCATCCCAGAATATGAGAGAACTGAATAAAACATCCAGAAATTAAGAAAAAGTGATTAAAATATTATTACATAAATCTTTATAATGTATCTACATTTATGAACACGCTGTATTCATTCAGAAAAGCTTACTAAGATAACTTGCAATCATGCACGTACACATTATCTACTAATTCAAGTTTATATTGGTAGATAATGCATAAGTAGTTAATCTATTGATAAGTTCATAAATCATGAACCTAATTTTTGTCAACTTACCCACGCTTACATAATAATCTTAAGTCTTCACAATAAACTTGTTAACCTACTATGTGTGTAAAATTATGTGGTCGTGGTCATGTCCCCGACATAGAGAATTGTAGAGGCCGCATCTATTATCATAGTAAATTACGTCTACGTACTGAGGAATTACTTATCGAGTGCAAATAGTCATACTATATGTATAGGATAGAGATCAAATGGTTCTAAATAAATAATGTATTAATTTTCGATTTGTAACTATTGTACTAATTAGATTATAGGTAGAAAATTGCTACTTTTTGTGGCTTTACACTTTCTCTTAAATTGTAATATACAATAATTAATACTCCCCTTTCTTTCTAGGAAGAGGTAGACCGTGGCGCAGGAGTAGACTTATTGTAAGCCCCGGACACGGTTCTATACTGTGCTCATATAATAGAAGGTCTCTTTAGTTTATGTAATACTAGCGAGTTAACCTTGCTTTACTTGGTTGTTGCCCTAAGTGCCATCCAGTAACCTGTCATATCTGCCAGTAGTATCAGCCATAGTAGTCTGAGCATTGCATCCAAATCCTAGAAAAGTAAAGGAGCTACAAATATACACAAACATACAAACGACACGTTTGGCTCAGTTTGTAGCACATTTCATATAATAGGTACTATACTGTTTGTAGTGACGCTACTTACTGTGCCAGCGGTCGCGGGTTGGAGTCCCGCTGGGGGCATTCATTGTGATGAGCACGAATGTTTGTACTTCAGTCATGGGTGTTTATATTTAAAATATGTATATATGTATGTATGTAGTGTATCAACTATCTAGTAAGATAGTTGATACACTACATGCTACGAGGCCTGTGTTATGGATAGGTACTTCCATAACACAGGCCTCGTAGCTTACTATGGAACTCGATGGTGCCGTGTGTTAATTTCCATATATTACAGCTGTTATAATAGTGGTCTCATATATTGTAGTTGACCCTATACGTATTTTGTTAGGCTCTAAAATAATCTCATTATTATAAAAGTCTGTCAGCTTAAATTTTGCTCACCCCGCATAATATGATCTTAATTGATTAGGTAATACGTAACAAGGCGACTTGGAATAAAAAAAGTTTTTACGTACATATAAAATTAACTACCAAATTAAATAAATAGGTATTATTATTTTAAAACTGTTAAAAAACAGGATAAAGAAACAACAGGAGAAGCTGTAGTACCTTTTTCCAAAAATAAAACATATTATACATATTTAGTTATTGTGAAATTGGTTTTCATTTTTAACTTAACATATTCGATTATCGTGTAAATTATTGTTTTCCCAAAAAATAAAGTTATATAATAAACATAATATACAAAAACACTGGCTATAATCTAATTATTTTTAAGTAAAAATGTCGCCGTGTCTTTATAATCAATTTAGTAAGTATGTGGTAACGTCATAATGAAATATTTTTGTTGAACTAAATTTTTTTGTGTTCTTATCGAAGTACTTTAGTAAGATATGGGTAATAGACACTCTAGCGACGTAATACACAATGTTCAAGACCAAGAATTAAATTCTGTAGATATATTACAAGCTGGAATAAAAGGTATGAAGGCTAAGCAAAAAATGTGTGATCCAAGCATAAAAAAACCTAAAACCATGAGAAAACCTAGACTTCTAAATAAAACGAAATCAACACGAATTAATTTTAACGCAATTAAAGAATTATATAGCGATAAAATGCCTGTAATGTTGGCATTCATAACTTCAGAATCGGAATGTCGTTTACGTCTCTCAAAGAAGCCTATAAAATATAGCTCGACGCTCGTTCACAACGCGGACGAGAAATCGTGTCGAAGAGTATTTTCTTTGCCCTGTTCCAAATACTGTAGAGATTGCAGAAAATTATCATCTGAGTGTGTATATTAAGTATTGGACCTTATTTACATATAAATACACTTTATGTACTTATTTATTTATTAAAATGTTTTATTCAAAAAATATTTTGTCTGGTAACGTTTATTTGAGGTAAAAATAATTCACATATGGTATCCCCGTGCAGTGGCGCGCCTTCCAGCGAGAAGGGAGCGTGTCGGATGATTCGTGTGTCATTTTAAGTTTAAGTTTACATGTTTTTCTCGAATCGTCGCTGTTAATACACTTAATTATCTTACACAGATGTTGTTGTGATTATGAGTTATCATTATATGTGTGCACGAGGCGTGTGATAAGGGTAAGCTAATCGTATATTCATTTACTCATGTCAGACGACAATTCCCTCAGCTGGTACATATTGAAAGTATATTCTTATTGGAATAATGTTTTTAATATTATCTACTATGAAGGCAATTGTCTCTTCAGATTGTTACCGGGTTGAGGAATATCAGGTGTGCTACCTTGAAACTTTTTTGTTTTTATCAATGACATTGATACGCGACGCAAGTAAATGTTTCAGTTATTTATTTAGTAATAGAGACCGGTTTAGAGATTTATCTAACTTTTATATTCTAATTAGAATCCAGTTGAAAAATTTTAGTCTTAAATATATTTTTGAATAGTTTATTATATGATCACAATATTAAATAATAAATTCATTTAAAAAAAAAAACTTAACCCTTTTTAAATCTTACTATAATCTTAAAGTATATTTTTATTTTTTAAATCTCAATTCTATTTTATTTTAAAGATGGTTATTTTTAATAATTTACTAATTTTGAGGTTAGGTTTAGAACCTACCTTCATATATTTTGCTGTAGCACATATGTGACTACCTACATTTAAGTAAACAATTATCAATTTAATATAAATCACATGTAATGGTTATGATAAATATTGTTCCATCTAAAACTTTAGGATTAAAAAAATTGCTCTTATATATTTATTTAAACACTTAACATTTTTTTAAATCACTTCTTATATAGGTATTTATTTTGGCATGTTAGAAATTAAAATTAAAATAATATTAATGCATGCAGGTACTAAAAGGTATAAGCTTTTTACTATAATTAAATATGTATTACATATTTAAAAAATTATTACAATATATAAAATTAATATTAATTTATTAAGGTCACTTCTTCGAGGTTCTATAAAAATCTATCCAGTGATTAGGGGGTATTTCCTTAAAAGTAGGGAATATCCATTAATTAAATTAACACATAATAAGGATATTTGAGAATAAGGATTATTAGTATTATCAAAATTATAATTTGTTGATGAGGTACATATGTATATTTATTTTCTTGTTTCCTTTAGGCACTAGTTATAAAAAACATTTTTAAAGTGTTTTTTGTACCGAAATTGTTTGATAAACTTCAAAATTTAAAGTTTGTTTGAGTCAACGGTTATTATACAATAAATATTTTAAGGAGATGACACTCTTTAAGATTGATATGATCAACTCCACACTATTTCAATGTTAAATAAAACATATAATATACATGCCCGTGCAAAAATAAGAGTTAGGTGCAGGGTCTATAGTCTCACTAAGTTTTACTATCTGGTGACAGTGACCGTTCTACAGCATTTTCTACTTTTTTTCATTTTCAGTTGTAATTCTTATCATGAATGGTATCTTAAGTTATAATCCACCCATTTAACATCCCATAATTGCCTAGCAGGATATCAAAAGTGCTGAATTTATTAATTATTTAAAACCCTATCATTAAGCGAGCCTTTCTCATTGTAAGAGAGAAAAGAGCTATAATCTGGCATGCTGGCCAATGCAAATGGAAAGACTATTAATTATTTACTTATTGGCAAACACAAAGTATGTATAATGTTATATCAAAAAACAGGATAAAATTGTAAAAATTTAGCTCTGAAAAGTAACCCAAAACTAATGTAAAACATAATTATATTTTAATACAAAATAACTTTAGTGTAGCTGATTAATGTTTATAAACTCTATGTTTCTAAACATATAAATATTTAAATAAATTTCAAATAGTATGTATCAGCCGATGAATGG
This sequence comes from Fabriciana adippe, assembly GCA_905404265.1. Taxonomy (NCBI): domain Eukaryota; kingdom Metazoa; phylum Arthropoda; class Insecta; order Lepidoptera; family Nymphalidae; genus Fabriciana; species Fabriciana adippe. The sequence goes on from FR990009.1 coordinate 8,602,738, forward strand.
AAGTTAAGGTGAATTTATACCTTCAATATAAATAGTATAATGAAATATTATTTTAATATTTTTTTATCCATTTTTTTTTTTATTTTTTTACTCGTAGTGTAATATATCACTCTATTTTCTACTTTTAGATGATGTTAAGTAACTAAAAGTGTTCACTTTCAAAAAAAACTCATTTCTGAGAAGAATTTTCAAAAGAAAATCTGTGGGAATATTGACCTTTTTTTTCGATTTTAATTTTAAATAACACTATCATATTATACCCAAAAAGTGATATCTTCTAGAAAATCATAAATTCTATAAAGACCCTGTACCTAGGCTTTAGTACACAACATTTTTTTTTTATTATTCTTAGACACGCGAATGTATATTTTATTAAAACTACTTTTTCACGGTTTTATTTTACTTTTTTTGTCGAGTCTCTTCATTCGTATGCTCTATAGCGTTCGACACTTGTCGAAAAAAAAAGTTAAATAGAACCGCGAAAATATCCAAATAAATAGTTTTATTTTATTCAATTTACTAAGTCAGGAGGTCTTTGGTTCACCATTGGTATACTCGTTAACTGATTTTTATCTCAAAATATGTGTTATTCATAATAATAATTATTATCAAAGGTATAATGAATGTAAATGAGCGTGTACCAAAACTACACAAAACATTTCAATCATTGTGCTTCATGTTAATTGTACTAACTGGCATGAGTGTGTACTCGCAGTAATTAATTGCTCGCAACTAGTTGTGCTGACACAGGTTTACATAGCGTCGCTGCGATTATATCGCATACTAGTGACTTAAGCTCGCTTCGCTCGCGTTCTTCCCTAGGTACGTTTTAATTTTTTTGAGCGAATCCCTAATTCTTTTTCTAAAATAACAAGTAACCTAAGGTACTCTTTATAATATCAGCTATCTGCCAGTGAAAGTCCCGTTAAAATTGGTCCAGCCGATTCGGAGATTAGCCGGAACAAACATACAGACACACACACATACAAACATTTTTTTTTAAATTGTGTTTTTCTAGTAAGTACCATATATAATTCCATATGCATTTAGTATAAAGTTGTTATTTTGCCATTATAAACAGACACTTCAATTTTATTTATCTGTATAGATATACAATAACAAAAAAATATTTACAATACATATTTTCTTTATTTTTTTATTATTTTGCGTGGTGCTATAGAAACGTTTTTTTTGTTTAAAAAGTCTGTTTTAGGGTTCCGTACCCAAAGGGTAAAACGGGACCCTATTACTAAGACTTCGCTGCCCGTCCATCTGTCTGTCCGTCTGTCACCAGGCACTCATGAAACGTGATAGTTAGACAGTTGAAATTTTCACACATGATGTATTTCTGTTGCCGCTATGACAATAAATACTAAAAACAGAATAAAATAAATATTTAAGGGGGCTCCCATGCGACAAACGTGATTTTTTTTCGTTTTTGTTCGATATTGATAACGCTAACAGGTAGACGCTTGAAATATTCACAGAATATTGAGTTATATATTCACTTTAAAAATAAAGAATTAAATGAAAATACAAAAAAATATTTAAGGGGGGTTCCATACAACAGACATGATTTTTTTGCCGTTTTTATAGATAATGGTACGGAACCCTTCATTCGCAAGTACGACAAGCACTGGCCGGTTTTTATTTTTTTTTAAATGAAGGCAAGTGATGTAATTTTATTGCAAATTTGAAGTATACCGCAAAAATTTAGCATAGTAATGTTACATTATATGATAAAATGTATATGTAAATGTTCCGAAGTTTATATTTGTCAGCGCTCAAATATTTCTTTCTATCTTTAGCTATGAGTAGTAATTACGAAGTAACTATTGTAAAAAATATATAGATACAATATACTTGACTTTATTATTTTATAATACCAAAAAAGTAATGCTATTGGCTCGCTAAATATTATTTTCATCATTTCAAGAACAGTGACAACTTTAATATTATGGTCTTTGAAGCACAGGCCTTAAAACACCTCCATCATTTTGACTTCGTAAAGATATTGTCAACCTTTTATTGTTTTATTTATATCTCTTTCTTTTGTGACCTCTCTCTTTTGGCCCGAATTAACCTAAAAAGCCTTCCGATCCTCAGCGCTATAGACCAGCCACTAGATATATTACTGTAAAATATAGATTCAATGCTTTATTATAAATATTATAAACTAGCGACTTACCCTCGCTTTGCTCGGATGCGTCCCTAGGTACGTTTTCATCTTTTTGAGCGAAACCCTAATTCTTTTTCTAAAATAAAGGTAGCCTAAGTTACTCCTTATAGTAACAACTATCTGTCAGTGAAAGTCCCGTTAAAATTGGTCCAGCCGTTTCGGAGATTAGCCGGAACAAACAGACAGACAGATAGACACAAAAATTAAAAAAAATGTGTTTTTCTTATAAATACCGTATATAATTCCATATGCATTTAGTATAAAGCTGTTATTTTGATATTACAAACAGACTATTTTATTTATCTATATAGATTAATTATTTCGTCAAAAATGTCTTTAGATTGGATGATAAACCGGTCTTATTATTTAAAATATATGTATATGACATGCTTTATGCATTACTTGAAGTATATTAACTACACATATGTATAATAAAATTGTAACTAATCCGAATCCGTACATTAAATATTTTTTGGAAAATCTTATTGAAATAGACTTTATTTATCGATACAGAGACCGAATTTATAGTTTTTAGAATTTTTGTCTGTCTATTATCGCATCACGGGAAGACGACTAGATAGATTTTGATGAAATTTGGTACGATGATAGCTGGCTATCCGGGTCAACATATAGGATACTTTTTACTGCGGGAAAATATTTCACCTCAGAGAAATGTATACTAAACGTTAAAACGTAACTAGGGACGAACCCGAGCGAAGCGAGGTTGAGTCGCTAGTATAATATATATCGACACGCTATGAAGTGATGGAGCCACTAACTGTTGAAGAACAATAAATTCCAAGTATTGTATCGACAGCGCGACACCGCGATATGACCTTGTCAATAATTTTCTCTCATCAGTTAATAAACTATTGATATATTCATTTGTGTATTTCCTATATATTTTCCTGTTTGAAACAAGATAAAACTAAAAGTGTTTTAATAAAAGCTCTTTAAATAATAGAATATTCATTTTATCAATACGAAAGTTTGTAAGTGAATTTGTTACGTCTTCACTTAGTAAATGTATCGGCTAACGGATTTGGGGGAAGTTCGGGATACACAAAAACTAGTTATAAGTTATAACATGACTTTCTTAATTATATGTTTTACCAACTAGGAGCTCACTCTTCGGGTTCGCCTCTAGTAAATAAAAACATATCTGTCCCACGAAAACCGTACATTTTTCCGGAATAAAAAGTAGCTGTGCTATACCAGACTATAATCTATCTCTGTAGCAAACATACAGATTATTTTGAACGGCGAACGGATTTGGATGAAATTTGGTGTGATTGAGTAACAAACATCCATCCAAACATCCGAACATTTAACCCTCACGTCACACATAGGGGGATGTAAGAAGAGAAATAATTTTTTTCAAATTTTTTGTTTCTCTGTCTGTTTGTCTGTTCGTCTATTTGTACGGGCTAATCTCCGAAACTGTTGGACCGATATAAATGAAATTTTACATGGCGGTACCTTATGTCCCCGGTCAACATTTTAAACACTTTTTATCCCAAAAAATTAAAGAGTTCCCGTGGGATAGTTAAAAAAATATAGTAACTTATACAGCTTAGTACACAATAACTTTGCACCTAATTTAGTAGAATTTGGCATGCTGATACCTTATACCGGAAAAATATACAGTTCCCGTGGGATAGATTTGTTTTTGTTTTCCTAGAGGCGAACCCGAGCGAAGCCAGGGTAAGCCGCTAGTTTATAATATTAGTATGATGGACCATATATGTACCATTTTTATAAATTAAGACGTGTATTAGTGGCTTCAACGCAAGTTTTTTTTTTTTTAGAAAAAGTGCAGTGGTCTCAAATTCAATATTATTACCCAAGTAGTACCCAAGTAACATCAAAATATTTATAAATGTACAATGTACATATATTATTTGCACTACTGATTGTGAGCAACCAGACATAACCGACTTGTAACTCGATCGTTACTAGACAGGTAGACCTTCGCGCTTCTTCTCAAGGAAATACTGTACGTACAGATTAACTATGTTTCTCAGGGACTATTGTTGAGTCATAATTAAATTAATTTTGTCTGTGGTTAAAAACAGTTTTATAAAAACATAACACCTATGTATTTTAAAAAAAATCTATGGCATGAATACGCAATTTCAACGTAGTTTGTAGTTAGATTGACATATAATGTAAGTTAGATTATATTACATTAGTAGTTCCTGAGGTTAGTGCGTTCGAACAAACAAACAAACTGCCTCTTTATAATATTAGTATAGATTATCTAATGTTAACCTCTGTACATTGGTTTTTGGCATCTCAATACTAAAGGCTGGTAGAAATTGGTAAATGATTGATTATTGGATAAGTTGTAATTTATCACTACTTATTATTTTTTAAAGATTATATTTTTTTTATATTGGGTACATGAGACGTAAGTTTAAGATATGGATTCTTAAAAATAATATTTTTTCTTCAGTCGAGTTACCTTTTCCTTCAATGTTACTTGTGACACTTCGCCTGTAATTATTCTATTGGATTAACACAATATTACGATACTGTGACGGCATAACTTTGAACCTATTATGTAATTTCGTTTGTTTACTTTGATTTTTTTAATATATAGATAAAATAAGTAATATCTGCCGTCAATTACGGAGAAAACTGTTTGCTTTATCCTCATTAACAAGAGAATTGATTTGTTTATTTTAATCTTACATAATACATACATAATAATGATGACCTCCCGACCGACTTCGGCCACGGCGGCCAATCTCAATGCGACTAGACATCTGCGCAGGAGATATTATAGTGCACAAATGTACGCGCAGACAAGTACACTCTCTATTCTTGTCACTCTCATACTCCGGTGGGACGACTACTCGATACGACCGGTGAGAGTGGCCGCGCAGGATCGACGGCTTTACGTGCTCTCCTAGGCACGGGGGTGAAATACCGCCAACTTAGCAACTTCGGGCTGTTACTAAGACTTACTAAACAGAAAGACTTATTAACTAAACTTGGCCCGACCCGCGACTCGAACCCAGGACTTCTTGATGTGCAGCCGTACATGCTAGCCACTACACCACAAAGGCAGCTGGCAAACACATACATACATGTATTATTAAAAAAAAAACTTAAAAAATCAAATGTATGTCCTGTGTGATTTGCTAATATTTTTTGGTCTTTAATTCAAACTATGTATAGGGATTTGTTCCGCTCACACCAATTTACGGATACGATACAATTTGTAAGTTTTTTAAACATATTCAGTTCAGTTTAGCTTATAGATTCCGATTCTGACCTAACTCGAACAAGAAAAATCTTTGAAATATTGATATTACTCTTCCGCTTTAATGGGTCACGAGGGGATACCTACTCAATCATGGTGGAGACTGCAAAAGTCCTCCGGTTCCGGATAGTTAGGGCGGCAGGAAATAGGCGAAGGCGCTGCCATTTCACCCGGATCGAATTATAAAATTGACCTCGATATCTCTCGCCACCGTCTCCTTTAGTGCGACATAGCATAGACATCATTAACACTTTGACTTACAGACATGCTATGCTAAGGAGGGCATCCATCATAGCAGTGACATAACTATAATTGTATACACGTGGAATACAAATCTCTCATAACTGGATCTGACCTAAGTGGAATTAAATTATTCCACCAAGTCGATTAAATCTTCTGAAGTACATGGAATTATGTAAATTTGAAAATATCAAAATAATTTTTCTGTCGTAAGAAGAAGCTGACGTAAATGGAATAAATCATTCAACTCACGTTGGACGCTTCTTAAAAATCATAGCGACAAAAAAACCTTTTTTAAATACATAATATATCTACTTCATGCACATTTTCAAGTTATTCTTAAACAAACACAGGCCATTTGCGATATTTGCCTATTTGGCATTTGCAGAAGTCAATAATCTTAAAATCTAAGGAAATACTTAAATATTATGTGTAAATACTTACTAGCTTTAACTGACTAGCGTTTTCCCGCGGTTCCGCCTGTGTAGTTCATTTATTTATTATGTATTTATTTATTATGTATTTATTTTTATATATTCTAGGCTAATGTTATCCTGATGTATAAGCTATGTAACGTTTCATCAAAATTCGTTGAGTAGTTTTTACGCAAAAGAGTGACAAACATATTACATTCATATATACTCCTAACTAGCGACTCACCCTGGCTTCACTCGGGTACGTCCCTAGTTTCGATATAGTAAAATGGATATAGTATGTTATACTTAAGAGAAAGACATATGCCATCGCGGACTTTTTTGTAGACCATTTTAAGGTGTACAATAATACTATAGTAGTACATATTTTAATCTATCTCGTAGGGTTCAGCCAGCGATTGCAATGTAAGCGCAAAAAAATGTGCTTATTTACGACATTACATTAGAAACCTCTAAAACTATCAGTATTTCTCTAATATATTATGTATGTATTATACATATAAACCTTCCTTTTGAATCACTCTATCTATTAAAAAAAACCGCATCAAAACCCGTTGTGTAGTTTTAAAGATCTAAGCATATATAGTAGTAAGATTATGACGATTACTATGACAATACTAAGTAAAACCACTATTTATGTAAATACGCATTGAATAGTTACTATTGCTGCAGACAACGTAAAATCTTTTAGCAATGAAATATAACAAGCCGTTATTAAAGAACAGTAATAGGTATAACAGTATGTTCGTGCGTTGTACGTACATGTGCTGCGTCTCAATTTAACATTGTTTCATTTGTTCGGACGTTTGTTGTGTGGCTATTATTATAGCGTTTTAATAAGTTTAAGATTTATTATTTTATCATATTATATTGACAGATTGAAATTATTTTTGTTGAAATTTTTAAGCTAGAAAGTTCGTACTATGAAAATCATAATGTATCTCACCTTCGCTTCGCCCGGGTTCGTACCCAGGTACGTTAGTTAACTGTTAGTATGGAATAGGTATATTTATACTATCTATACTAATATTATAAAGAGGTAAGGTTTGTGAGGTTGTAGGGGGTAATCTCTAGATCTACTGAACCGATTTAGATGAAATTTGGTAAAACGATAGTTTGAGACCCTGGGAAGGACATAGGAGAAGGACTTAACGTTAATAAGAATATACGGATGCTGAGTTTCGAGATAATATAGGACAAAAGCCTTTTGCGTCTAGGAAGAGTCTTTTTCTTATTAGATCTTATTGTAAACATTATATCTGATTTTTGTTAGTTGTATATTTTACAAATTCTAATATAGTCATGACTCAACACAGAAGTTTTCATGGCCGCAATGGCGTTAGTTTATTTGTTCTTTACGAGCGAGTAAACGGTACCCATATTATATCAAACGGCAAATTAATTATCAAAATGTTAAACTTTTCATGGTTGCTCCCGATATGTAACTAAATAATATATGTAACTAGCGTAGAAACTAACATTTCATCAGAGAGTTTGTTGTGTGAATGAAATGATTTCGATATTTTACATTAAATCTAAATAAAAGCCAGACTTAGGGGAAGGTAACCGGGGCTGCAACACAGCAATTTTTAAGTGTTTCAAATTTATTTTATCATGGGATATTATTCCTTAATTTTCTTTGTTTTGTTAATATGAAAAAACAAAAAAGAAAAAGAAAATCAAAAGAACTTGCAATATTATTAGGGGCCTCCACTCTTTAATTGCCCCCATTGTTAAATGCGGCCATGTTTATGTAATGTTTTGTTTCGCTTATTATTTTCTTTTACCCCTTCGCTGCTCTTAAATTTTAATGCATAATAATTTTAAATATGGACTTAGAATCTTCTAAGAATGCCTATTATATTATACTAGCAACTCACCCTCGCTTCGCTTCGGGTTCGTCCCTAGACAAAAATAAATCTATCCCACGGGAACCGTACTTTTTTCCGGGATGATATATACCTTCCTCAGTTAACGGACTATCTAATGCAAAAAGAATTTTTCAAATCGGATTAGTAGTTCCGGAGATTAGCGCGTTCAACCAAACAAACGAACAAACTCTTCAGCTTTATAATATTAAGTATAGATTATAATTTATAATAACTAAAAAAGACTTTTATGCATAGCATCTTTATACATACAGGTCATGTAAGATTCACGGACCGAAAAATCAGTACTACCAAATAAAACCCAACGGACCTCCCCCGTCTTAATGGGACGCCGCTATATCGCTTACGAACTCAATCACGACGCCCTGACGGCAGGCCACAATGACCAAAGGGTCGCTCCCACGGTCCACTTTGCGGGTTCTTGAAGGATTTAAATGATGCATCTTAAATATCTTACACGTTCTCGTAGAAGTAGTAGACACTTGCCGCGAATGGTACCTAATCGTCCCGCGTGTTTTGCAAATTGTAAGCTAGATACGATAAAATAAAAAATAAAGAAGCGGAAATAATTATTTAGTGTCTTATAATAAAGATAAGTACATCTAGACGTGCTGACAGACGGGTGTCATTATCATTGTCCAGTGTCCACGCGATGCTCGCTAAGGTTATGACAGGTCGCACTCAAGAAATATGCGAAAATAGATAATATATGCGACGTTACTTGCATTTTACGTATATGTTTATTGAAATAGTCACTGCAGGTATGTACATTTATATTATAAATGTATTTGTGTTGGCTACCATACTTTTTTTTATGTTTTGCGTGTTTAATGTTTGTCTGTTTGCGCAAACAATGACGTCATTGCATTGGAGTTTTGTGGAGTTCATTATAATGTTAACTATATTTTTATATTAGTTAAACGCCTAGAATCTTGCCTTTAATTCATCGAAAAGTTTTAAAAGTACCTAGTTAGAAATTATTTTTTATTGGAATGACAACTTTTCTATAAATATATTGTGGACAACTCACTATGATATCTCAGAAACTTCATATCTGTTACCAAAAATCTTGATATTCGCTTTTTGATATATGTTCGTACTTTACGTAAGGTTTTTCTATCTAAAAAGCTTAGATACTGAAGCCAGGCGAATAAAATTAATATAGCAATTAGTTACTTGTGATTTATTGCTAAACAATATTTGTGTGGGCTCGTATTATCCTAATGAAAAAACCATTTTCAGTATTAGATTCTTTTTGCTTAGTAATTTTATTGTACTCGGCCAAATTAATTGTTTTAGGTACTCGCTAAACAAAGTAACTTGTCAACAAGTCCTTTCTAAATCCACTAATTTAAACAAAATATTCTTACGGCAGCAGCGTCCATTTTCATCAAGAAATGAATTGGATTTTTATACAAAATTATAATCTAAAATTCAATGAAGCAATTTTTTCATTCGGTTTAAAATATTATGTACATTCAAATTAAATCGTGCCGTTGAGAGGATCTAAACGGCTTAATTTGATGGCAAATGGTTTTCTCCGGTAGGTATGCTGAGATTTTCTGTTAACTCTTAAGATTTTATATTCAAGTTTTAGATACTGTGATTATGTTTTGTTTCAGTTCTATTTATTGAATTTTTTAGTAGATTATAATTATTTTTCATAATTGATATTACGTGGAACAAATTACTACCATCAATAACACGGCCGCGCTAATCAGAAACGCCGTAAGGAAGGATTTTTGGAAAATTGAGTTACTTATAGATTTGGAATCCTCGTAACGTACTCTATATTATTAATTTGATACTTATTTTAATAGTGTTCGAGAAGTGGTACTTTTAATAAGCAACAACGCAGTATGTTTCTTGTTGAGAAGTACATTACTAAGCACAACTGCAGTAAGACAGACGACACGTTTGGCTCAGTGTGTAGTGACCCTACTTGCTGTGCCAGCGGTCGCGGGTTCGAGTCCCGCTGGGGGCATTCATTTGTGTGATGAGCACGAATGTTTGTACTCCTGTCATAGGTGTTTATAACACAAGCCTCGTAGCTGACTATGGAACTAGATGGTGCTGTGGGTTATGTCCCATTATATTTATTTATTATTATTATTTACTGCTTTTTGCCTTGCAGTATTTATATGAACATAATTTATTTCACTAGTAAGAAACGCAGTAAGAAACCCTTGCCGCTCTTATGATTTGTAAATTATGTTTAGTGAATAATTTAAAGATACTACTTATAAATGCAGTAATATTGGATACTGCACTTTTCCTAAGCGCTCCATTTCAATTGAAAGTAGACATAATACTTATTTAAATGCAGTACGATGTCTAATTGCGTTTTGCGAGATTTGCTTTTGAATAATTATTTTTGTATTAGATCTGAGGAACTGATAGATTTATTTTTGTCTAGGGACGAAAACGAAGCGAAGCGAGGGTAAGTCGCCCGTGTCTTTATAATGAAATCAACTTATATTTTACTTCTATTACATTAGTTTGAATGTTAATGCTCAAATATTATTAAATTTAATTATACAAAGAAAATAATATAAATAATAAGAACTTTTTACTACATGTCGCTCGGACCTTCTATTCGCGACTAGTGGAACTCTAATGAATAATAGCAGAGAGCCAAATAGGATTACATTTTTAAACCATTGTCATCACGAAGAGCTCAAATGGTCTATCACTTGTCGTGTGGGCGCTGTGTTTACAGGCTTGTAACCAATGACACTCAAACATAAAAGAGAAAAACGTTAAATAAACATATACAAGTAAAACATGGCTGGTTTGACCATAATTCATTTTAGACACAGTTTCATGTGGAGCACAGAGGAAAAATTCAGTTCACGGTTGGCTACTCAATAGGAAAAATGTGGAAGTGATATTATATTGATAAAAGTGATAAAATTTGTGATTTTGGAATAGAAAATACTCCTATCAAAGTGGCTAAATATAAGAAATGTGCTGATTATATTTTCAACTGTAACTTTATAAAAAATGCGGATTCTATCTAAATACATATATCTATTAAAAATATACATATTAAAAAAGTATTGTCTGTAACAAAAGAATGGATCGTGATATAAAATTATTGCTATTTTCTTAACGTACATCGAAGGTAGAAACGGGTTCAGTATTATATTTCTAAAAGTGTCAACATTATTACCAAAAACTAACTGCCGTTAAACATCAATTTAATTCGGAGCTTTTAGTCAGGACTGTCACTAATGGACTATCAGTTATTGCTATATTCGCTGACCTAGAAACCAGAGCTTAATAACATTTACGAAACTAAATTAATATTGTTATGAACCGCACTATAGATAAGGAACCGCTGTTTACTCGAACGACCAACAGTATCCTTGTCATTATCTACAGTAGATTTGTAATAGGAAAATCCATAACTATTAAGATATAAATCTCTATTAGATTTTCTTAGCTGTAACTTTATAGGCTAATTGAATTAAGTCCCCCAATTATGATCTATTATTATATTTTTATGAGAAAATTTAAAATAATTAACCTTTAGAAATCTGAACGAAGCCAACAAAGGAAATAGGTCAGTAGGCTTTTAAAGGGACACGGTCCAGAGAACCTCTTTATATATTTAGCATCTGCTTGCCTGATTAGGCTTATACGCATCCACTTCACATATCGATTCTTTACATATCTGTATCTAACGTGCGGGAAAGTTAGTGTCAGATAATACTTGTTATCCAATGGCCGGTTAGCTGGCTCGCCACGAAATACACACTAGGTTTTTTAGTTTAGGACCTTTTAGTTTATTGAAAAATAGTTTATTTTATTCTTTTTCAATTATGTAGATACGGTTGTCTATATTAGTGCCGAGGGTGTGTATTCATTTCATTATTCTTTCGTCTCTAATCATCTTCATTTTGGAAAATTTTGCAATAGTCGATTCAAATTCTTTTTTTTTTTTCTCAGTAATAGGTACGTGGTGTTCACACGGTTTACTATTAATTATTAACTTTTCAAGCAATATATATTAAATTATTAATTTTCAAAGATTATAAAGCTAGAGAAATGTTTTTACAAATAGTTTTTAATGTTGTCTAAATGTCAGTAGCGTTAATCTCTAAGACAACATTGGTAATACTATAAATTCGTACGTAAAGTTAAGATTATCTTTGCCAGTTGACATATTTAATGGCCGCTTGGATATACGTAACACACTATACAAATGTATCCAGGCAGCAAACACTGCATAATTCATACATTCATTCTAAGTTCAGTCGACTCCGCGGCTTCTAAAGGATTAACTGAGAAAGCTACCTGAAATTAAGCGCTCTAGTCTCGTCTTAAGTCGTTACTATACGTCTTAAGTCGTTTCTACTGTCAAAAAGTGAAAGATGCGATTTTTTTTTTATATCAATAAGCCATTTTCGTTTCATAATTCATTAAACGAGTCAATCCTACATATCAAATATGAAGGGTATCATTCCAGATGATCATAAGTAAAAATCGCAAGTTAATATGTTACTGTGTATGTATTGTCGCGGTCTTGCTCGGTTTCTATGTAATAGATCTAAGACGCGCGTTTTATAAACTGCTCCTACACATGTTTTATTTCGTGTGCGACATGCTTAAGCTACTGATGAAGCTCGTAGAACTTTACTGAAGATGGCGTGATTTTGAAGAGCGGGTAAGTCATCATCATACATCAACTCATTTCTTAAACTCGATTATTAGTTATTATTTAGGTATTAAAAACCGTCTACTAAACATTTTAACTAATGAAAAGTAAAAAAATAAGTTAAAATTAAGTCTTGTAGCTTTATAATAAATTATTTTAAAGATTATTTATATTTAAGTAGCAACAACTTTAAAAAATTCACAGTAACTTTCCTCATAATTACCTATACTAATATTATATTCTATATTCTACACTAATAATATAAAGGGGCAGAGTTTTTTGTTTGTTTGAACGCGCTAATCTCAGAAACTACTAATCAGATTTGAAAAATTATTTATGCATTAGATAGCCCGTTTATTTAAGAATGCTATAAGCTATATATCATCATGCTACTACGTAAGAGAACGGAGCAGTAATCATAAATGTCAACAAATCGAGCAGACTTCTATACATTATTGTAAAAGTATATATTATACTAGCGACTCACGCTCGCTTCACTCGCGTTCGTCCCTAGGTACTTTTTCACGGTCAGCTATGTTTATACATAAATAGTAGCTTGCTACTCCTGAGATATTCATTTAAATTATATAGTGATTTACGTGCGTACGCCGTACGCGGATTTTGTTCACAATTTCATGGGTTTTAATTTTTTTTTTTTGCAAAACCCTAATTCTTTTTCTAAAATAAAAGTAGCCTAAGTTACTCCTTATAACATCAGCTATCTGCCAGTGAAAGTCCCATCAAAATCGGTTCAGCCGTTTGGGAGATTAGCCGGAACAAACAGACAGACAGACAGACAAAAATTGTAAAAAATGTTGTTTTGGTATGTGTACCGTGTATAAATCCATATGCATTTAATAAAAAGCGGTTATTTTAATATTACAAACAGACACTCCAATTTTATTTATCTGTATAGATTATTATATAAATACATTTTATAGCATAAAGCCAAAGAGGTTTTTTTTGTAGATTGAACGCAGGCGAAACCGCGGGTTCTGCTAGTTTATACTCTAAAGAGATATAATCTAAGCATAATTTTTCTCTTAAGACTAAGTTGCTAACGATAAATCGGATATCCGGTAACGGTAATCCAGAAGTCGGCCTACTGTATAGTACACCAAATACCAGATAGTGAATATCCGACCGAATTTTTGCTTCAAAACAGCTTTTAAACTGTCTGTTAACAAACCACGTAATATAATCCGGGTAGTGTAGGTATTATGAAAGCTTATACGAAAATAGCGTTAGGATGTGAAATATGCTGCACATCTCCGCGTGATTAGGAATATACATAAGTTTGTATGATTTTTAAGTATGTGAAAGTATTAAAAAAATACTAGATAGTTATTTTAATTTTTTTTTTAAATCCGAAAAGATTTTCGGATTTTTTCGCGGGTTTATTTTGATTTTAGAAAGAATCGTGAATCTGATTGCTGTAAAGTGTAAAGCATTCGAAACTTCGGAAACCAAAAATTAAAATATATCTGCAAGAAAATTCGATAGTTCTATTTAAAATATCAACTATTCGTGTAAATCTAAGAAAGTTATCCCATATTATGTTGACCCAGAGAACCAGCTATCATACCAAATTTTATCAAAATCCCTCCAGTGGTTTTTCTGTGATGCGGTAACAGACAGACAAAAATTCTAAAAACTATACATTCGGCCTCTGTATCGATAATAATGTCTATTTCAATAAGATATTCCAAAAAATTTTAAATATACAGATTCGGCTTAGTTACAATCTATAGGTACATATAATAAAATTGTAACTAATCCGAATCTGTACATTAAATATTTTTTGGAAAATCTTATTGAAATAGACTTTATTACCGATACAGAAGCCAAATCTATAGTTTTTAAAATTTTTGTCTGTCTGTCTGTCTGTTACCGCATCACGGGAAAACCACTGGACAGATTTTGATGAAATTCGGTATGATGATAGCTGGTTATTCGGGTCAACATATAGGATACTTTTTACTGCGGGAAAATATCTCATCTCTGAGCTAAACGTTAAAACGTAACTAGGGACGAACCCGAGCGGAACGAGGGTGAGTTGCTAGTTTTATTATAAATATAGATATGATGTCTCATTACCTAAGCAATCATAATAATTTTCATCCGTCCATCCGTCGTTTAGTGGTGGGAAAAACGCAATTATTATGAAATTTGTAAAAAATAAATAGCTTATATGTATGTATACTAATCTGTACACCATATTATAAATTTTGTTTATTCTTTGTTGGTGCGTACATCTCTGGAAATTTTAGTTAGATTTGAAAAATACCTTTTGTATTTGTAGACTATTTTTTATTAATAAAAGTAATACACTATCAAACATCACGCTACTTAAGAGCGGAGGAATTAATGCATAAATAAACGATATGCATTTAACTGGAAGCTAAAACAAGGTTTACAAATATTTTTCTCTCGTATGTCAATCTATACTAATATAATATATTTAATATTATAAAGCTGAAGAGTTTGTTTGTTTGTTTGATTGTTTGTTTGTTTGTTTGGTTGAACGCGCTAATCTCAGGAACTAATAATCCGATTTGAAAAATTCTTTTTGAATTTGATAGCCCGTTTACTGAGGAAGGCTATAGGCTATATATCGGCCCGGAAGGATGTAAGGTTCCCGTGGGATAAGTTTGTTTTTGCCTAGGGATGAACCCAAAGCAAAGCGAGGGTTAGTCGCTAGTGACTTTATAATTATAAGCATATAACTCTGCAACTATTCGTTGAGATAAAAAAAAATGGGAATTGAAAATAATTTTTCAAAGAACTATTCAGTATCTAACGATACGTCGCAAGATTATCTGTTTTAAAAATATTTTTCAAACTTCAGCTACATTGTAGGTACTTAGATATAGGATGGATGAAAATATTTCATAATTAGACTATTATAGCATTGTCTTGCTAAATTTCATTCACATATACATATGTATGGATAGTAAGCCGCTAAGTATAAAGGGCAGACAGACATGACGAAATTATAATGGTTTCAAATTTGGCTTCTGAGGTAATACCTAAACATGAACACAATATCTATACTAATATAATAGAGGCAGAGTTTGTTTATTTATTTGTTTGAACGCGCTAATCTCAAGAGGTACAAACCGATTTAAAAATTCTTTTTCCATTAGATAGCCCGTTTATTGAGGAAGGCTATCAGCTATATATCGTCCCGGAAATATGTACGGTTACCGTGGGATAGGTTTGTTTTTGTCTAGGGGCGAACCCGAAGCTAAGCGAGGGTGAGTCGCTAGTTACTAATAATTTAAAATAAGTATGAAAATAATATAAAATTGATTTCAATTATCACATACCTACTTGTAGTTGATTTATAAATATATTAAAAAAAAATAAGCTTTTCAGGACCTTATAATACTTTTAATAGTCTACTTTGGAAATTGTCACCTTGAAAACAATCTGCTCATCCAACAACGAACAATCGCCAAATGAAAACAGCAAGCGTCGGCGTAACATTAAACGGGAGCCACACTCAATGTTGACAGACTCGTCCAAACAAAACTAATGAAATATTTCAGCCGTCTCTACGGTATAATAGTCTTTATTGTACACAATGTAAGTCTCATATTTTGAGACGGACCAATTTCCGTATATTTCAAAGGATATTTATATTCAGCGACGATCAAAATGACGGGTACAATTTTTCAATGGATGTGTATCTTTTTGCATAGTAACTTAAACTCTTATAAAAACGAATGTTAAAAATTAAGTATTATAAACCATCAATATTATATGACCATCCTTTTTTTTTAGAGACATTTATAATAGTAATATTCATTGATTTTATGGTTTCATATACATTATCCACATATTTAATTAAGAATTTAATCCTATACAATATTTATAATAAGAACAAATAACATAAAACCCATAGGAAACAAGATATTTGCACAAAATGTGCAAAAAATCAATTTTTTGACCTTTGACCGTAGATATCTGTAGGCGCGGACACTCTACGATAAGTAGGTTTTGAGAAAAGTTTTAGGGTGTCAAAATAAAGGTTTCTACAAGTTTATAGGTGACTATCTCCAATTCCGAGATACTTGCCCTATTTTGACTAATGACTGGACTATAAATGTGAAAGTTTAGATGTTTGAATGGATGTTTTTTTCTCAATCACGCTAGAACGGCTATACTGATCTGGATGAAATTTGGTACAGAGATTGTAGCCTGGAATAACACATAGGCTTTATCTCGGAAAAATAAACGGTTCCGTGGGATAGATTTGTTTTTGTTTTTTCAGAGGCGAACCCAAGCGAAGCGAGGGTCAGCCGCTAGTAATATATAACTAAGCACTATTATTTACTAATATGTATAACCTAAATTAATTAAGAACTAACTTGATGTCTCGTGATTTAAATCTCTGATGATACTCGTATTTACAGAATAGGTAGCCGTAGAGGCAAGAGTTTCTCAATACTTTTAACAGTTAAATGATGCTCTCATTGTTTGCAAACAATCTAAATCAATTACACTGAAGTTGCACAGTGGAAACTGTGTTAGGTTATTATTAAAATACGTATAAGCGCAATTGCATTTCAATTTAACTTATTGTAGATCTCAATCTCTCGTAGTCTAGATAGTGAAGTGCCTGAAACCTGAAGGCTTAGGCAAGTGGCAAACGCTCCACATCGATTCTTTTTAAATTTAATTTTCTTTATCTGAAATGACAAATTAAAACCTTTCATATTGAATATCTAATCGATATAATTATTATTGTAGACTAAAGCTTTTTGGCTTCAAAGAAATTCCAAGCAGTCTAGTCACTCTACGTAGTTAGAGAAATAACAAACAGAAATAGAGCAAATATCTGAAAATTGTATTGGTTTATATCTGAATTTAAAGATTTGCTTTAACAATTTTATTTTTAAGATTTTGTATTGTATATTTTTATATATGCAGGGTGGCATAATTTAGTGATATTTAACGATGTCCTTTTAACAGGTGTCGTTGCATGGTGGGGGTAAAGAAAAAGGGGCAAGATGGGCGACAGTTTCTTGCACCTGGGGGACATCGTGTCCCTCTACGCGGAGGGCTCTGTGGCAGGATTCCTCAGTACCTTAGGGTAAGCATACATAAAACTTCGATTTAAGTAATTACATATTTAGAGTAATAGTAAGTTGGTGTGAATATTGACAGAACACAGTTCACGTCCGTTTGAACTTTATTAATTAGCAGTTAAAAGCTAAAATTATAATTTTGGGACCAGTGCTTAGAATTTCTACTACTAAAGTAATAAATCTCTAAAGAAAACCACTTGCTCCTTATTGGTTTTGCTTAGCGTAAAGTTCTACAAAATTAACACTATAGTTTTAGAAATAAATAATATATAAATAATCGGAATTTGCAAATTCTAAACTCATTAATGTAATATTACGAGTGATATTTTGTCCTTAATTAGGGAATTATCATTCTAGAGTTAAGAAATATTTCAAGTCGTTCCCGTTCTATTTCCTCGGAATAATTAAATGTAATCCCTTTACCCTTTACTAGCCTGCAGGGCTTTAAGCGTTCGTGACCTGTGTTTGAATCTCTACAGAAATGTTTCTTCAATATATTAAGTTGTCGCAGTTTAATTAAATTCTTGATACTTGAAAGTGATGATAATTTAAACATCGCTTTTAGTATTATATCGTTTAAATTAGACTAAAATATGTATTAAGAAATAACTTTGAGCTTTATTCTTTACTAATACTATACAAGTTTTTATTAGCATGTATTTTAACGTATTCGTCGGGTAACAGATTGACGTGATATTTCTAAAGGTAGAATATGCCTGACGGTGACATAGGTTTTGTGTCCAAGTTATATAGAAAAAGTTACTTAGAGACACTAGAACTAAATGTGCATAAAGCATTATACAGAAGTCTCGATGGCACAGTGTATAACCCATTGCATTACGTACTTATCAGATTGGGAGTTCGATACTCGCAAGGATGACATTGTACTGATCCCATAGATTCTCGAACCCACGGAAAAAAAAGACATGGAATACAAAAAACTAAATAGTGCGTTCCTTTTATTTTACTTTTAATCATTCTGTAACTATATTTTTTTAATTAACTAAAAGGTACACTGACTTATAAAACACTTTAAATGTTATAATATTTTCTTTCATTCTTGCATTCCATGAATAATATTCACAAATAAGAAGATAATAGATATAGCATAATATTATGTCGTAACATACACAAAAAACTTACACCGGAGTTTGAGAACCTACTTTTTTGTAGTCGATCAATACAGAAGTAATTATTACTTTTTTTTTAGTAATAAATTATCTTTTACGTGTACAGGTTGGTAGATGACAGGTGTGTTGTTTGCCCTGAGGCAGGCGACCTGACTGATCCGCCCAAAAAGTTCCGGGGTAAGCTGACAATTATTTTCCGGTAATTTAGCTTTTAATTGTTATTGTGCTTATTGAATTTACTTCTGCATGTATCCTAACTAAATTGAAAAAAATATAATATAAGTTGTCGTAATTGACGAAATATGAATATGAATATATGTTGGGACATTAACACACAGTACCAGTTCCATGGGTAAGCTACGAGGCCAGTGTTATGGATACCAGAAGTTGATACACTACACATATATGTATAACTTCAAGTACATGCATATTATAAATATAAACACCCATGACTGGAGTACAAACATTCGTGCTCATCACACAAATGAATGTCCCCAGTGGGACTCCAAACGAGCCAAACGTGTCGTCTTGAAAATGAAATTACTATTATAAATGCAAAAGTTTGTATGTGTGTATGTTTGTTACTTCTTCACGATAAAAAGGCTGGAAGAAGGTAACAACAGGTAACAAGGTCTTTATATAGGCACCTAGAGTGGAGCCGATTGGAGGTCTCTAGTTCTTTATAAAAAATGCTAAGTTGTAAAAAATAATATTCGTAAAGGAGTTTAAAAATGTATTACAATAAAATATAAGAGGGAAATTGTAAAACTTAAAGATAATATTTACAGATTGCCTGTTCAAGATATGCCCTATGAACCGTTACTCCGCTCAAAAGCAGTTCTGGAATACCGCCAAGCAATCTGCTAATGCAAATGCAGACACGGACACCGGACTGTTGAAGCGGTTACACGTAAGTTAAACCCTTACTTTTAAGGGTAGTTCTGTGGGCTATTGATTAATTATCTGTCTTTTGCGCAAGAGGTCATAGGTTTGACATGAGGTAATGATGAATAAGCACGTTTTTGTTTCCCCTATTATAGTCAAAGCTTGATTTTGAATGGCGCTTTGCAATGAGAGATGGAGAACAGGATAAGGTGTTAAACACCAAGACTATTATTTAGGACGAATAAAAAGAACTACACATAATCAGATCGAATTTACTTCTCAGTTCTCAGTTAACAACTTGTGTCTGCAATATTTTCTTTTTTTTTAGCACTCCGATATTAAAAGCGTATTTTCAGTTTTATATATACGCAATCTGAAGCTTAAAAAGGGTTCTTCATATCCATCTCGAAATTATTTAAATATATGTAAATGTTAAAATCACGCACACATATTCCGGATAAAAGTTTGTATGAAACTTTTTATTCCTTGGATATATTTGCATGAAATTTCGTATGAATTGAGTACGGCAAAAATAATGAGTTACGTATTTCAGCGTTTTCTAAAATTCAACCCCTAAGAGGGTAAAATAGGGGATGAAAGTTTAAAATAAACGCACAGGCCAAACCCTTAGGCTAGAAACTTAACATTTTTCACACGTATTCATCTTATGACGTAGGCATCCACTAAGGAAGAATTTTTCAAATTTTAATCCCCAAGGGGGTGAAATAGCGGATAAAAGTTTGTATGAAACTTTTTATTCCTTGGACATATTTGCATGAAATTTCGTATTTTTCGTAGTTTGATCGCGAGCGAAGCCGCGGGTTCTGTTAGTTTTATATAATTACTCCTACGGCCCTAAGGTTGCCTGGAAGAGATTAGAGATCGCTTATAGCGATAAGGCCGCCTCCTGAGCATCATCTATTTGTTTATTTCTTCTTTTGTGTACATGTTTCTTTTGTGTTGTACAATGAAGTATATCTATCTATAAATGTTTATATTAATCTTACTCTACTCAAGACAATGCTGCGAAGTTGGCTTTTAAGATTACCAGACGCGCTACGTTCAAAATAAATGGGAGAAGCGAGTGAATATAAAATATCTGTTTTTGATTATTATATTATAAGCGCTATATATTTACTAGATAATTGATTTATAATCTATCTATAATTATGTAACAAAATTTTAACTGAGTCGTATCTGTACATTAAATATTTTGGAAAATCTTATTGAAATAGTTATTATTATCGATACAGAGGCTGAATCTATAGTTTTTAGAATTTTCATCTGTTCATCTGTGTGCAAGTGCATCATAAGAAAACTACTGGACAGATTTTGATGAAATTTGGTATGATGATAGCTGGTTATCCGGGTCAACATATAGGATATTTTTTACTGCGAGAAAATATCTCATCTCTCAGAAATCTATATTGACCGTTAAAACCCATCTAGGGACGAATCCGAGCGGAGGGAGGGATAAGTCGCTAGTTAATCTATGTATAAACAGACAAAGACGAAACAGTTTAGTACTTTTTTCTCCTACATATTATGTATGTATGGGATAGGTAGGGTATCTATTTTACTATAGTATTATAACTGTTTTAAGCTACTTAAAAACAAAACAAGTGAAAGATAAAGATATATAATAAAAGAATTAGGCTACTTCTTTTAGTTACAAGCCAAGTTCTGTTTCGTAGTCATTTATTTAAACGACGCGATGATAGAATGGGTATAAGAAATAGGGCAAATATAACATTTTATTGACATTTAAAAATAACATTTATCTTATTGCCTTTCTTAACTTTTGACCTTTTATAATATTTTTTATTAATAAGTCGTCGACATGCAATCTGCATAATGAAGCTAACACTCACTGACAGTCAATGTATATTCTAAACGGCTCTATGCATGAAATGCATAAAAGTTTTTGATATAACGAAGGCGAAGAAACGAACCAATGGAAGTTCTTTTTTAGAAATTCACCTACTGTATAAATTTCGTCATTATCAAAGTTAAAAATATATATAGAAATTAATATTAAGCTTCTGTTTGCATTGCTGATGGGAAATCCCATCACAGGCTCGCCGCTTATTCATCCAATAAACGATTTTCTTTAACCTTTTCCAGTATTTCTTATTGATAAATCGTCTTCGTGCAGTAAGTAATAAATAACGTACAACGTATTTTACTTTATCTTTCATCAAAACTTAGTACGGCACATGTTGACCTGAATCGATAAAAAATTAAGAAAACTGAATCAAAAGCTAATTTTATTACGACGGCGTGATCGTTTCAGCCGTTTGTTTTGAGCTTTAATCTATTTTCTCTCTCATTATAAGTGAATTGTTTGTTTAATTTCTAGAAAAACAATCATTGTAGCGGATGTTAATTTTTTGATATTTTGCTATATCTTATTGGCAATGAGAAGAATCTAAAATCTAAAAAGCTCTTATCAGGCAAAGTCATAAATGCATAACGTCCAATTCGATTTAATCCTTTATTATTGCTATGTCACAGACATATTCTATAATGTCACTATACCTACAAGCGGCACCGTTTGTAAACTCTTTCCAGTTAATGAAATGCCTAAATCAAATTGAAGTAGGTATGTAATCATGATTTAAAAATAATTTAAATTTAATCGTTAAGTATTTTATAAAACCACATTACATTGCACTGTGTTAAATTCAGGCTGTGTGGCAGATTCCACTTAGAATTAGATTATGTTAGGCAAGAAGGCTAAGGGGATGCAAAGCGTAGCTTCCGTTTTAGCTTAAGTCTTTTATATTGGACCCAGAAACCTTATTACTCAATGATGTATTTTTACAATCCAACATTTTACAATTTGCCTTCTTCACTTTACATAATAGGAAGAGTTTGCGCTGTTTGAAAAATAACAGCCATAATCATGGTATGAGAAGGCTTAGTGGGCAGTATCCTTAAGGTGCCTGCGACAGCTAAAGTGGGTACTGTATATAAAAGTATAGATCAAAGTATACACGGACGATAAAGTAATTTGCACTCGACTAGTGTTAGTGTTAGTTCATAAAACAAATATAGCAACAGGGAAATCTAATTCAATTCAATTCTCTTGTTGAATGGCTCCAAAGCGTGCCAACGCTTTTATTAACAAGCGTTGAGCACAGATTACTTCGCCAATGTCACGTAGAATGGTGCAGACACTAAGGAGATTGGCAGAGAAATCTAATCATCACCAACACTAGTAGTTAGATGTCTTTTGATTGACAGATAATAGAATAAATAAATATTGATCAGTAAAAGTACCAGACCATATAATATAGACACAACATTTTTACATTACCTGACAAAAAATATTTTAAACTGTAGAAAACAAACAAAATGCTCAGTGTTTTTTAACTACTTTATTAGTTTTTTTAACATTTGTATCTACGTATTTTATTCTGATAATTTTTTGTCAATGCAATATAGCTGATAGTATTTTTTTGTTAGTAAATATATTATGTGGACATAAATAATATGTAATGCGTGATATTTTTAATTAAAAAAAATATATAAACAAGTTTCATAATATTTATTGTTAACAAAAATAAACGGGATGTGAAAATCAAAACATTCAAATTAAAACAACAGAAGTCTGCCTTATATGTTTTAAAACATCTCATAAAATTTATTTAGTGTCCATTTCACTTGATCGATGCGCCTCTTATACTAAATTGTCTCTTTAATTTCTTTCATCTGAACGCGGGAGTTTATTAAAAACATTAATCTGTGTCGTGAGTAATAAATGGTCTCAGATGGTATTATTTTAAAATGCCTTTAATATTTGACATGATAAAAAACCTTTCCTTACAAGTTTTAAATATTTCCTTGTGAAATCTCTAACCCTTTGATTTATCAAGGTTTTTTTTTCTTTTTTCACACTGTTACAAAGAGGTAGAATTTGTTTGACATATAGACTTGTAATACATGCATATATATATCTGATGTACTACGCGAGTAGATCTGCACAGCAAAACTAGTTTTTTTATAATATTAGAAATGTCATTACTTATTGTCATGCTAAAATGTTAAAATCGAGCGAAGCTAGTTCGCCCAGGTACTTTATCATAAATTTTTATATCATATTATACTTTACAGATTTATGCTCCTTAGAACTTGACGCATTATTATTATATATTATCTAACATTTATTTTAAAATTTAAATATTATTCACTAGCGGCTTACTCTCGCTTCGCTTGCGTTCGCCTCTAGAAAGACAGAAATAAATCTATCCCCGGGAACTGCACATTTTTCCGGTACAAAAAGTATAGCCTATGTGCTATTGCAGACTATAATCTATCTCTGTGCCAAATTTCAAATTTCATCCAGACCCGTTCTGGCGTTCTGACGTGATTTACTAACAAACATTCATCTTAACTTTCACATTTTTGTTTTGTTTGTAATATTAAAACAACCGCTTTTTACTAAGTGCATATGGATGTATATACGGTACATATACCAAAACAACATTTTTTACAATTTTTGTCTGTCTGTCTGTTTGTTCCGGCTAATCTCTGAAATGGCTGGACCGATTTTGACGGGACTTTCACTGGCAGATAGCTGGTGTAATAAGGAGTAACTTAGATTACTTTTATTTTAGACAAAAGAAATAGGGTCCTACGAAAAAAAATTAAAATCAAATTAATTAGTTAATTTTGTTTTGGGAAGCAACCTAGAGACGAACCCGAGCGAAGCGAGTGTGAGTCGCTAGTAATATCAATAAGATTGCACCACGCCGCACAGATGGTAGTCAGTAGGTAGATGAAATATTTTTAGTGACATATTTATGAACGTAACAAAGACAAAACTCGCATCTGAAATATTTGAATTCACGACTGTTAAACAGTGACTTCTAATTACAGCATGCCGCTGAGATTGAAAAAAAGCAGAACGAGATGGAGAACAAAAAACTTTTAGGGACAGTAGTACAATATGGCAGCGTCATACAACTACTGCACGTAAAGTCTAACAAATATTTAACTGTGAGTATAAAAATGCTTTTCTTACACCAAATACATTGTTGTTTTTTTTTTTACAATTTCATAAATATAAGAAGGAAAAGAAAGATATACATCTAGATTTACGAATACCTTTATGTATAAGTAAATAAATAATAATACTTTATTTTCCTTATGTAAGATTATGTAAAAAATAAAATACATGAGTAATTATCGAGGAGAAAATTAATTCCTTGTAAAGTTTATTAAAAAAGTTAATATTACTATAATTATTACTGTATAGAATTGTGTTTTCAATGTTAATCAAAGATGTTTATTTAATAATTATAGTAAATTACTAGCGACTCACCCTAGCTTCGCTCGGGTTCATCCCTAGCTTGATTCCCCATACAAACGTTCATCCCCATTTTCACCCCCTTAAGGGATGATTTCCGGGATAAAAAGTATCCTAAGTCCTTCCCAGGGTCTCGAAATATTTTCTTACCAAATTTCATCTAAATCGGTTCAGTAGATCCAAAGATTACCCCCTACAACGTCACAAACTTACAAACTTTACCTCTTTATAATATTAGTATAGATTATACTTAAAAAAAGACTAACCTGACTTTTGACCTACGACTAAGTAACGTAGATACAACATTCACATAATATGTTAAAAGTGTGGCCAATAAAAGCATATTAAAGGCTGCTCCACACTGTAATGTCGATCACGGTTCGCTCTCGGTCCGATATCAGTCTGGTAAAGTATTGTTATACAAAAAACAATGAGTGCATTCACACTATCAGTGAAACTCACGTTACGGTCGAATCAAACTCTAACAAAGTATCTTGTATAAATAAAACTTTATCAGACCGAGAACGGACTGTGATCGTCACTAAATGTATAGTGTAGTACGGCCCTAATAGTCCTAATGACCGTCACAAATTTTCAGGACCTGAGATTATTATCATTTAATGGTAGAATATTTCTATAGACTAGATTAAATCTCTGAGTAACTGACTTAAAAGATTTTGGTTAAATATTAATAATAATTCTTTTCTTAATTAATTAATTCAACAATCGGATTATTAATTTAAATACATATGTATATTTATATATACATTAAAACGACTGGGTGGATTTGGATGAAGCTTATGTATATAAGTAGGTCTAAACAACTGTTAAAATTGTCAAACTGTACTGAATATTCGGTACTATAATACTTCGGTAGAATAACTTAAGTAACTCATTATCATCCGCCGAGAAGTGGCTTGTACAGACGAGGCTATTCTTCGTTGGAGTGGATCTGCAAATGGCCACTAGTCTGTGGCCATTGTTTTATTTTCTATGGGGAACTTAAGCTCTCCTGTTTTATTTGCACACATTTGAAAGAATATAGTACCTCTGTAAATGATTTAAAAGATAAATAAAGTTGAATGTACGTCTGTGACAGGTAAACAAAAGATTGCCCGCGTTGTTAGAAAAGAACGCGATGCGAGTACATTTAGACGCGAACGGTAATGAAGGCTCGTGGTTCTATGTAATACCTTTTTACAAACTGCGGTCGACTGGTAAGTGTATTGATATTCATTTTGAAATTCATTTTAAATGTTTATTTATAATTTTTTCTCACTTTCAAAAGTGCTTATAATAAGTCTAGTTTAATTTTATTTCATTAAAAGAACGTTATTTTAAGACAAATATAACACTTTTATGATGAATTTGACCTAAAATTTACTATGGAATATGCACTTAATTTATTTCTTTTATATTTCGTACATTCCAAACCCTATTGTTTATTATTATTAAGGCAATTTTATAATTACTAAGGCAATGGGAGCCCAGTGGTAACGTGCTCACTTGGGAAACCGAGTGAAGCGGGTTCAAATTCCGGGTCTCGCACCTCTAATATTTTCATGTGCGAATCATTTCTAACATGATTATCACTTGCCTTACAATGAAGGAAAACATCGTAAGAAAACCTGCATATCTGAGAGAACCTAGCATGTTTTCGAGAGACATGTGATGTCCGCCAACCCGCACTTGACCAGCGTGGTGGACTATGGCCTGATCCCCCTTGTTTAGGGAGGCCCGTGCTCAGCGGTGGGACGTTAAAAGGGCTGAATACATTGTTTATTATTATTATCAAGCAAAATTATTTCTTGCTAAATTTTCGTTTTCAGGGGACAATGTGGTGGTTGGGGATAAAGTTATACTAAATCCGGTGAATGCAGGACAACAGGTTCTACACGTATCATCTAATCACGAGCTACCAGATAATGTCGGCTGTATGGAGGTGAGATATTATAGGGTTAACGGGTGTATTTTGAAGTTAGTATATGGGACGTGATCTCTGGTGGAGTGAGTTATATTTTTGAATAAGGGAGGTGGTTTGATTAGTTTGAGGATGAATTGGAAGTGTCAAAATGTCATAATAATGTATTGGAATGTTGCAACTTTCCATAACTCCTGTCTCGTTCATTTTTTAAAAGTAATATATATATATATATATATATATTTAGACTCCCTGTCACCTACCCAGTCGAAAAATACCGTCCAGAAGTCACGTCCCATATACTAAACTTGTGCCGGATTAAAAAAAATATAATTTTATTTCTATTCACAGGTAAATGTAGTAAACTCCTCAACATCATGGAAAGTGACTCTATTCCTGGAGCACAAAGAGAACCAGGAGGAGATGCTGAAGGGCGGCGACGTGGTGCGGCTGTTCCACGCGGAGCAGGAGAAGTTCCTCACCATGGACGAGTACCGGCGGCGCCAGCACGTGTTCCTGCGCACCACCGGCCGCAGCAGCGCCACCGCTGCCACCAGCAGCAAGGCCTTGTGGGAGATTGAGGTTGGGGATGACAGTTGTAACAGATAGACAGATAATATATAGATACTATATTTAAATGAGATATACATAAAAATTGATATACCTATACATTAAAAAATATTCCAGACAACCTTAGGGTGAAGGAATATGTATACGAAATGACAGGCGGTGTACTTGCTAAATATATAATATATACCAATTCTTACATACATACATATTCATATACTGTCATATCATACGAATATATCTACAGTTGTATCTTAAATGTATATTTAACCGACTTCAAAAAATGTCCTAAGGTAACAGATCCGGAAGTTCAGGGTCGGGTCGAGTCAAATGTAGTTAGAGATTTTGTTGTAAAGATATTTTTGGGATGGCGGCAGTGTCGAATTGTAGCCCCACTGAAATTTGAAAGTGAAAATAGAGAATGCGTGTAGTACGTATATCAGATGTGCGCAGTTAGCTAGTCTCAGTGAGATTAGTCGCTGTGGCCAATCGAACATTATTATTATATTTTATTTTCTATAAGTCATTTTTTTATTGTTTTATATTCATAAGCATTCATATTCATGAACTGTGTTCCTTTGCACAGTACAATAATTGTTTGTAGGTAATTCATTATTATTCTAAGAAAAAAAATTATATGTACTTTTAATTTGAACAGGTGGTCCAACACGACCCGTGCCGAGGCGGCGCCGGGCACTGGAACTCGATATTTCGCTTCAAACATCTTGCTACAGGCCACTACTTAGCCGCTGAAGCTTGTACTAAACAAACGTAAATATTAATACATCTCTTTGTAATAATATACATGTGACTTTTTCTAAAAATAATAGAAATTCTAATTTTCAGACATCCAACACAGAAAATCTCATACTATATAAATTAGATAATTTTAAACATAGGTTATTTAAGAAAAAAATTACAATTTATATATTTTTGTGTATTTTTTTTTTTTTGCAAAATATATGAAGATATTATTGACTGCTCAATCTGTTCTCATCTTTTCGCTAGTTTTAAGCCACTGCGTGTTGCGAACCGAACTCGTGATCTAAAATTTATGAACGGATATTCCACAAATTTTTGTAAAAAATAAATTCAGTATATAATTTCCAGAGAGGGAATAACAGAGTGTGAAGTTGAAGGTGAAGAACCAGCTTACCAACTTGTATCGGTTCCACATTCTTCGGAGATAGCGACACTATTCGAGCTAGATCCCACTACTATGACGCACTCTGATGCTCCTGTACCGCAGAGTAGTTATGTCAGGTAATTGTTTTTTTTTTTTTTTTATATTATACTAACCGAAAATTACAGACGTGGTCCTGACCAAAATTCAATTTATTACTTTTGAGGTCATAATATTTTAGAACAAAGCTCTTTCAATTGTCCCCACTTATCCGAGCTTTTCCAACACTTACTCGGCTAAGAAATTAGCCAAATCGGTGTAGCCTTTCTTAACATGTTGAGGGACGCGGGAACACCAGTGGTTCAGTTAACAATTAATTTCTTAGAAATTATCCTGGAGTTTTTAATTGATGCGTTTACCAGCGATCAGCAATTTTTGCTATAATATAAATAAGATTTCCACTGGTGGTTGATTTCGGAACTAGCATCAGTAATTTGCCTTTTATTTTATCGACTATGGATACTTTGATCTAGTGTAACTATAACAAAGGATTGAATCAAATTAGACGCTATTCATAGACTAAAAACTAACTTATCTGTCATGTCAGACTATCAAGAATAAAGACCATATAAACCTTTTTTCCATTAACTTTCACCATTTTCCTCCAGATTACAACACCTGTGCACGCATACGTGGGTACACTCTACATCGATACCTATTGACAAGGAAGAAGAAAAACCTGTCATGTCTAAGGTAACGTATATGGATATATTAATTAAAACAGTTTATCTATTTCCATTTTAAAAGTATTGTTTTAATTGACTTTATAAGAATAGCAGGTTTTAATTCGGATGTTTGATATTTTGTGAGTACCTATGTCACACGATTTTCATGTTTTTTTTTTTTTTTAAATAATGTATTATAATGAATTATCTTATTTTTTTTAAATAGGTAGGATGTTCAGTGATAAAGGAAGACAAAGAAGCCTTCGCACTAATATCAGTATCGCCCAGCGAAGTAAGAGACCTGGATTTTGCAAACGACGCGTGTAAAGTGTTGTCTGCGCTATCTACTAAACTGCACCATGGGAATATCGAGCACAATGAGATGAAGTAAGAGTTTTTGTCATAGGAGCATACTAATATTCGAGTACATGCTAGGAGTTTAGAACAAAAAGCACGTTTCAAGTCGGAAATTTGTCTCCCCATAGGTCTATGAGTGTGCATCTATGTGTGCATACGCGCACGGTTTTTTATAGAACTCTCAGATGGTTAGTTTAACCGAGTCATTTTTAGGGCCGATCCACACTATAGTGCCGATCACAGTCCATTCTCGATCCGATATCGGTCTGGTAAAATATTTTTATAAATGAATCGTTGCTAATGTGTGACTCGACAGGACTTGACTTTTACTGATAGTGTGAATGCACTCATTGTATTCTTTATAAAAATTTCCTGACTCCAAACTCCTTATAGCTGATCTAGAATTTGGACCCAGGTACATTTATAGATTTTTAAGTGTGCCAAGTGGTAAGTTCATCATTACTTATTATGTTTTAATACTGTCCAGGGCACTAACCAGTCTTCTCCAAGACATAGTGTACTTCATAGCGGGCTTCGAGAACGAGCCCAACAAGTCCAAAGCACTCGACCTGGTGGTGGAGAACCCTAATCGCGACAGACAGAAGCTATTACGAGAACAGTATATATTAAGACAACTGTTCAAAATATTACAGGTATATTAATTTTAAAAATGTAATGTAATTGTATGTAATTAGTAGGAAAGCACAATGCCTTAATAATATTGATCTGCAAAGAACATCATTGCAACTGAATGTTGCAATTTTATATATGAGTGGAATTTATTCGTATTTATATTATAAATTATATATTGAGTTACAATGTTGTTCTGGCAGGTATCCCTATGATATGATATATAAAGAAAATGTCAATTTTCATAATATGTGTATTTTTTATTGTTCTTTTTTATTTTTTCCTATCTCGTGAATATTAAATATTTATCAGAAGTCATACTTAATATTCGTACCCCACGACTTCCATGTTATTATTAATTAATACGTTATTTTATACAAAATGTACGTTATTTTTTATCCAGGGTCCCTTCCAAGAGTCACCAGAGGGAGAGGCATTTCTAAAGATAGAAGAGCTGTATGATCCTCGCTATGCTCCATACAAATTCATCTTCCGTCTCTGTTACCGGATATTAAGACTTAGCCAACAGGACTATCGGAAAAATCAGGTACTTAATCGGATTACTGTTGTACATGCAAAGATTTGTATGTATGTGTACACACACGAGTGTGTGTGCGTGCGTGGGCGTGCGTATTCGTGTTTGTTTGTACGCGTGTATGCGCGCGCGCGTGTGTGTGTGCGTGTATGTGCGTGTGCGTATGTGTGCGCGTGCGTGTGCGTGCGTGCGTGTGTGTGTGTGTTTGTGTGTGTGGGTGCGTGTGCGTGCGCGTGCGCGTGCGTGTGTGTGTGTGTGTGTGTGTGTGTGTGTGCATGTACGTGCAGTGAAATGAATGCGTGTAATGAAAATTTGTGTAGAAATTCTGCATTTTTGGAAAGTTAAATATGAAAATTAGTAATAAAATAAAGCTTCCGTATATTTTGTCGATGAGAAAGTCGCTCAGTCTCATTGTTTATAATAAAATAATTATAATAAGTTAAATTGGTCGAAAAATAAAACATTTAAAAAAAATGTTTAGAGCTAAAACAAAATTATAGATCCATGAAATGAAAAGTTCATACATTTTTTTTTCTGTTAAAATAATAAAACTTACTTTTCATGTTTAGTATAATAATCAAAGTTAATATTTTTAGGAATACATCGCAAAACACTTTGGGTTTATGCAAAAACAAATCGGATATGACATTCTAGCAGAAGACACAATAACAGCTTTGTTACACAATAATAGAAAACTATTGGAGAAACATATTACAGCTTCAGAGATTGAAACGTTTGTTGGTAAGTAAAACCCCTATATAATATATTTAAAATAGAATTTTGAATAAATCGTTTTATTTAATTTACATTATACTAGACCAAAAATAACATTTTAATTTTTTTTCGCCAATCGTTTGAATATTCTAAAACTTTCTATTGTTGAATAAAAAAAATGTTTCAAAATGATAACGCACCTTTGTAGTGATGTAAATGAGTCTAGGCTATTTTAATATTAGAGAATTTTGTAATTCACAATTTAATTTAAAAAAAGAGAAAAGATATTCTTTCCGAAATCTTGCTAAATCCAAAGAAACATAATAAGAAATTATAAAACGTTAATCCTGAATAAATGTTTTTAAATTTCAAAAAATAAATAAATAATAGTAGATCGAAATTACGAGAGTTTCACAACTTCTTACTGTAGCTGGTGCAATAGATTATATATGAGCTTAACAAAACATCGCGATAAGAATAAAGTCACAATAACTTATTAATCAAACGCAATATTTATTTATTTATTTAAAAAAGTACACTAACAACACACATATTGAAACACTCGTATACATTTAGAAAACATTAATCATCAATCAGATATGTATTTCTTTACAAGTGTACCTAACATTCGCTATAATAACATAATCAAAAGTATACATAATCATAATAAATCCATAATATATAATTAACAAATACATTCAAACACAATAACAAAGATTCATAAAAGTCTACACCTGTCAGCTAAAATAATTAATTTAAATAATGTAAAAAAAAGAAAAGTCAAATAATATACCTAAGTCAAATAAAAAATCGATCAAATAATAACTACATGTCCAATTAATCAGGTGAGTCAATGGAGTCAAAATAATTCAATTTAATTAATACAAATTCAAGTTAAAGGTTAATCAAATAATAACAAAGTCAAAATGAGGTAATAAAAAGGTATTTTCAAAAGTTACCGCAATTTTATAAAAAAATGACTATATTATGCCTCCAGGTCTCGTCCGCAAGAACATGAAGACCTGGCAGTCGCGGTTCCTGGACTATTTGAGCGATCTCTGCATCTCTAACAAGAAAGCTATCGCCGTAACGCAGGAGCTCATATGCAAAAGTGTGCTATGCGCTAACAACGCTGACATACTCATAGAAACTAGGTAAGTATTGTTACGTTCTGCGATTGGATATTAAAGTACGTCTTCTGCACTATAGATTTTTCATTATTTTGATTCACAAAGAATCACTTATGGCGGTTCACAAACACGCAGTACCAGTGTCATTTTTAATTATTACATTTGATATGACGTCACACTCTACGCGACAATATTTTTAATGGCAGTAATAGTAATTGAGGAAAAAAAGGAAGCATCTTGTAATCTCTTTTTTTCGGATGTTGAAATTTTTGAATTTCTATTTATTTTGACATTAACTAAACAATTTATCTACAAAATATGTCATTCTAGGTTGGCTTCAACCAAATACAAGCATGAAAATGTCCTAGATGCTTCAGACATCACATATACCAAAGAAGATCAGGTTATATTGCTCTGGAATAATAAAAAGGTAAAAAAAAACTTATGTATTTATCTGTCTGTCCGTCTATTGGGGCTTATTTTCAATGAATGAGGGGAAATAGAAAAAGTAAAAAATAGCATGTATCAATAAAATGGCATGGTAAAGGTATAGTCTAGTAAATAAATGAATTCCTTTTGAATAAATGAACCCACGTCTCACACAATAAATATATAACACTAGAGACTTATCGTCGCTTCACTCGGGAGCGTCCATGGTTTAGGAGCGCATAAAAGATAAACGTTAAAAAAACTTTTTTTTTGGCCAGAAACTTTAGTAAGCGTATACAGAATAATCCACCAGAGCTTCATCACAATCGGATCAATGCTTTAGGAATGCATATAGGACATACATACGAACGTTCGTTTTTATTTATATAGATAGGCTAATATTAAATGATGTATTCCCTTGCTAGTGCAACCGCGTGCTGTCGGAGCTGGCGGCGGAGGCGGCGGCGGACGCGCGCAGCGAGGCGGCCGCCATCCTGGACTACTACCGCCACCAGCTCGACCTGTTCTCCAACATGTGCCTCAACCGCCAGTACCTCGCGCTCAACAGCCTCTCCCAGCAGCTGCACATCGATCTTATACTTAAGTAAGTACTTAAGCCCATCTATTTGACATGCAGAACATATTATTATTAAAATAATAAATAAGTATGATTTTAATTATTTGAAAATAATATATATACAAACAGAAATCGGATGATGTTGATAATGGCATATGGAACACAATTAAAGGAATTAAATGAAACTATTTTTTTTTAATTGATTATATCATATTATAATTATTATATTATCATAAAAGTTACATACTTACAAAATTTAAGTTAAAATCAACTTCTAAAATTAATGATTTATTACGTAAGTAAGTGAATACTAAAAGTATCACATATAGGTATGTTTTAACGGTTAGTATGAAATAGATAGACTACATATATTATATAACATAGGTATGATGAGTTATTGTGAGTTGTATTATAACGTGTTTTCCCGTGGGAATGAAATAATTTCCCGCGGAAAAGAGTAGCCTATGTCACTCTCCAGAGCTCCAACTATCTTCACACAAAACGCGCCAATTCTTCACATGAAAGAAGGACAAAGAAACAAACACACTTTTCCATTTTTAATATGACTATGTATGTATATAACTTAATATTTATATGTGTGTATGTATGTATGTATATGGGTATGTATATGTAAATATATTATTTTATCTATGTATGTAATCATTGTAGATTTCATTAAGACTGTTTGCACCCCTTCCTTCTCTCTACCCAAAGGTTGTCTAGAATAGATCGCTTTCTAGCGATAAGACCGCCTATTGTACTATTTCTTTTTAATGTCTTCTGTGTAGTGTAAAATAATGGTGTGCATTAAAGAATATTTTATTTCATTTTTCATGTATGTATATAACAGATGCATGTCGAACGCGTCGCTGTCGCACGAGGTGCGCGCGTCGTTCTGCCGCCTCATGCTGCACCTGCACGTGGACCGCGACCCGCAGGAGCCCGTCACGCCCGTCAAGTACGCGCGCCTGTGGGCGGAGGTCGCCGGCACCATACACGTGCACGAGTCAGTCCGAGTATACACCTTTTTTATAAGTTGGGAGCTGCATTTATGGATACTACCTATATATACTGGTTATGTTAAGTAAAAGTAATAAAAAAAACTCATTGTTAGTTTTCATATTTTACTATAGATACCTAATCAGATATTTTGGAAGTCTGTGTGTTTTTGCTTTGTATCGTCAGGCACCGACTTCGAAAATATTAGTTTTTTTACTTTTTAATGTCGGTTTTTTTTAAGTTTTTATTTTCCCTATTTTTAGTGTAGACATAGTAGTAACAAAGAAATAAGAAAGTATTTTAATAAAATATCCGCTTAAGCCGTTTAAGTAAATGATACCAATTTTTATATGAAGATTAACAAATTAAAATTAACTTTTATTAGTAATATTAAAAAATCTGGCCAGATATTTTTTGTATTATTCTGACGTATTAGGCTTCTCAAATCAAACAAAATAAGCCCAAACACATAATACTATTAGCCGTTGAACAGTTCCACCTATCCACCTTCTGGCCTTGCCATCAGATCAGGTCGATGATACCGAACCACTTATAGAACCTTAATTAGAAGTAGATTAAATTTTAATTACTGAAGTGATCCTATAAATATATAAATAAATATGTTGGGATATTAACACACAACACCA
This sequence comes from Fabriciana adippe, assembly GCA_905404265.1. Classification (NCBI taxonomy): domain Eukaryota; kingdom Metazoa; phylum Arthropoda; class Insecta; order Lepidoptera; family Nymphalidae; genus Fabriciana; species Fabriciana adippe. The sequence continues at coordinate 8,638,181 of FR990009.1, forward strand.
TCTAGTTCCATGGTAAGCTATGAGGCTAGTGTTATGGATACCAGGTACTTGATACACAACACATCTATAACTTTAAATACATACATATTATAAATATATCTTTTTCCTTTTGAAGTACAGAACCCTAAAAATATATAACAACACTGTTACAGTAGTTTTAAGAATTAGAAATTGTTTCAGCTATCAATGTGTAAAAGGCGGTCCAGACGCAACAAGGGAAAAAGTGAAAGAGCAATTCGCATCAACAATACGTTTTGTGGAGAACTATCTGTGCAACGTTGTCACGAAGACCTGGTACTTCAGTGACCACGACCAGAATAAACTTACCTTTGAAGTGGTCAAGTTGGCCAGAGAATTGATATACTTTGGATTTTATAGGTAGGTAAATGTTTTGTTTTGTGATGACGAATATTCAAAAAAGTTGAAATTAGATTAGAATATAGAAATATATACATACCATACCGTTATAAATATAATTTAAGAACTGTAACTTGGTATAAAAAATAAATAAATACATAATCTCTAGGAAAAAGAACGCTTGGATCGTAAATGCAAGGGTCATAAGTTACAAAGGTGTCATAAAGTAAATCCTTACATATGCACACATACGCACAAACACACACATTTGAATTTTAAATAATAATGTAATATTTATTAACAGCTTCAGTGATCTCCTTCGACTGACTAAAACATTACTCAGTATCCTGGACTGTGTCACCGCCATCGACCTGTTGAATGAGACCAGCGCCCTCACTGGGGAGGTGGAATGTAAGTGAAGTTTAGTTCATACAATGTTTTTTTATATATGTAGTATACTAGTTATAAATATAGATTTTCTGTTCAGTTACTAATTTTCTATATTACAATTATATTTCACTGGCGACTCACCCTCGCTTGGCTCGGGTTCGTCCCTAGCTTGATTTCCCCATACAAACTTTCATCCCCATTTTCAACCCCCCAACCCCGCCCTAAAAGATGGTTTCCGGGATAAAAAGTATCCTATATCTTTCCCAGGGCCTCAAACTATCTTCTTACCAAATTTCACCTAAATCGGTTCAGTAGATACAGAGATTAGCCCCTACAACCTCACAAAATCACAAACTTTGCCTCTTTATAATATTAGTTAGAGCTAAAATATATTAATATTTGTAAGCTAGATTTAATAGTACGTAAACGCTTGTGAAAGCAATTGTGTTGTTTTATATACAAGCGGCTCAGGAAGGCGACGTGAAGAAACGTAAGTGTAGTATGATCGTATTTTACAATAAATGCTATGAATTAATAAATTAGAGATCACCGAGTCATACAGTGAGTATATGGGAAATATAAACATAAAAAAATATAAATTCATAAATATGCCCTTTAAATAAATATTTGATTACAAAGTATACAAAATTACATGAACTATTTAATGTATTAAATTTAGTTTTTATTATCATTGACAGCTAATGTTACACTGACTCAGCAAAATAGAATTTCTTAAAAATTTAATATGGTTATTAAATACAAGAAGGATTTATATTTAAAGGCACGTAAAAAAGTATAAGCCCTATTTACTAAATACATCATATTTTCTAGCAAGCATATAAAACAAACATGTAATCAAAAATCAACTAACATATTTTATAAGCAATTTTTTTTTAATAACTGTAGCGGAAGGCGGTGTTCTCCGCAGCATCGGGGACATGGGCGCCGTCATGACGTCCATCACGCTCGGGTCTGTAGCACGCAACGTACGTATACGCACTATGTATAAATATTGTTTTCAGCCCTTTTTAACATCTCACTTATCGGCACGAGCCTTCCTTCTATACGTGCCATGCTTGTTACCTTCGGGTAGCAGCCGAATGGGCCGGCACGCCCCGTATAGTACCAGTCTCTCACAGGAGACCGGCGTGAAGTGGCAGCTATGCTGTCGCGTTTCGTCCGGTAAGTGAGAGTCCGGGAGGCCCACTCCCCATCCCCCCCTTTATATAAATATACTTTTTGTTATTCTATTATCATCATCTTGTAATATTAATAGCCTTTTTTGTAATGTCTTTTTAATTGATAAGTACAAACTTCCCAATGCGAGACATACAAGTTTCCACACGTTGTTTTCCTTTTTTGCGTATTTGTAAATGGTATCTATTTTCTAAACGAGATCAGCACATGAAAGACATAGAGCTGGGAATTTTAGGGCTTGAAATCGAACTTGTTACCAATGAACTACTTTTGTTTGATCGTCTGCTTAGATGCCTTACAATCAACTTTAAGATTGAAATATTCTTTTAAGAAAATGATGGCATTATTTTTAAAAGTTTTTTTAAGAGTTTCTTGGTGACTATTCTCTGCAGAACGAACTTTTAAGCCAATGATGGCTTACTCACAGACTAATTAAATTTGATATTGACATTTAATTAAAGGTAAAAATTGTCGATTCAAATTTACTTCTAACCATATATTTTAAATTGAAATTTAATATTTTAATTTTAAATTCTTTAGTTTAAAAAATGTAAATACATAAAAGCCAGTAATCACACAGGTGTCGGGAGGCGGCGCGCAACGCAGCCCGTCGGCCCTCGCGCTGGCAAGGAAACACCCCCTCGTCATGGAGACTAAACTCAAGATCATCGAGATATTGCAGGTATATATTAAACTAGCCACCTTACCCTGGCTTTATTCGGATTTTTTTCTAGATGCTTAACAGTATACTATGTGTTACTCCTGGTGATAGTCTACCTGTGGACTAAATTTCATCCAAATCAATCCAGCCGTTTCAGCTAGAGCAATAAGCATACACACATACATACATACACACTTGCATGCAAGCGCAAGTACCTTATGTGTTATGGATTAAACCTAAATCAATTGAGATTTTCATTTAAACATATAGCGTGAAGAGAAGTAACAACTTATACTATATTTTAGATTTACGCGAATATTTGACATTTTAATTAAAACTATCTAAAACCTTAGTCTCTGTCTATATCATCTAGAATGATTGCTGTAAAGCATTCGAAACGTCGGGAACCAAAAATCTAAATAAATCCGCGAAAACATCCGAAGAGATAGTTTTATTTAAGAAGTAACAACTAGTGAACCATCCAAGGTTTTTTTTAATGAATAAATTCATTCTTAATGGTATAAATACTTTTTAGTGATTAAGTCGTATCGTTTTCAATAAAATATAATACTTGCTAGATACTGATTTGAATCTTTTTCTCTCTCTCCGACTCGTAAACTATATCTATGCAAAATACTACATCGAGGACTGTTTTTCATTTTAAATAAAATAATACTATTTTTCGCATTTTTTCGCGGATTTAGTTAGATTTTTGGTTCCTGACATTTCGAATGCTTTACAGCAAACATAGACACGGGAAAGACCATGAAAAGATAGTTTTATTTTATTTAAAATATCAAATATTCGTGTAAATCTAAGAAAGTATTATGTCTATTTTTCAGTTATTGCGTCAAAAAAAGAACAAACCAACAAACATACTAACAATAATAGTAATTAGTAATATTCTATTTCTAGTTCATCCTAGATGTTCGACTCGACTATCGTATAAGCTGCCTCCTTTCTATATTCAAAAAGGAATTCGAACAATCTGACAAAGCAGATAGTATCGGAAGAGCCGACGTGGAAGCAATCGGGCTTCAAGCTGAAGGCATATTTAGTTGTCGGTAAGTTTTATGTGGATATAGTATCTAAAATTAAAGAAACAAATTAGACGTGTAAAATAATTTTATCTTGAGATTTTTGTATTAGGAATAACTTATTGTAGTGAGATGCCATATTTTAACAGATATAACCTTGTACTATATTTTACTAAAATCTTTATATTTATTATCGTACATTTTATGAAACTCAATAACTATTTTAAGCATGAAAATCAGTAAATATTTAATTATTTTTTGAAGTAGAATCTCATTTATCAAAATATGTAATTCTTGTATATATGTATATAATTTTGGTAGCGTTAAAGTTTTTTTTTAAATGACAATATTTGAGATTAAAATATTTTAGTATTGAATATATTCGTCTATACTAATATTATAAAGAGAAAAGATTTTTTTGTTTGTTTGTTTCTTTGTTTGTATCAATTAAGCTCAGAAACTAGTGGACCGATGTAGTTGAAGTTTGGTAAGAAGGTGCTTTGAGACCCTGGGAAAGACATAGGATAGTTTTATCCAGGAAATCATCCCTTAAGAGGGCGAAAATGGAGATGAATGTTTGTATGGGGAATCAACCTAGGGACGAACCCGAGCGAAGCTAGGGTCAGTCGCTAGTTGTATATAAATTAAAGTTCAATGAAATGTATTCAGATTTAGATGTACTTTTTTAATATATGTAATATATATGTGCTTATAATATTAATTTTATTCTACTATATACTTTGATCTTATTGGGGTGAAGGTTTCGGGAGGTTGTTAAGATTTATTTTTTGTGTATGTTAGTAATGTCGTTCATTGTCAGCTATTATGTTCTAAAAAATGTGTCACTAACAAAAACTTACAGGGATCGGTTCGAGGGTAGTTTTAATTTAATTTTTAAATTATATACTTTTATTCTTACTAATAATTAAGAAATATTTTTTCTAGTTTTATTGCAGTTTCTTCAATTACTTCTGGATCAACACAGTTAATAAATTGTTATTCATCATTTTTTATTATATTATATAAATATTTAATGTTGCTGAAAAATTAAATAAATTTTTGTTTTTTATTCCAAATCAAGTATAATACTATAGGAAAAAGTTGCCTATATTTTAACTCATTGTGATTTATAAGAATATATTGAACTGTGTTGGTTACAATATTAATACATATGTACATATTATTTCAGAGCAATACAGACTGTGCCTGACAACTGTCTTCCAAAAAATGTAGATTTGTTAGTAAGATATATCTAAGTTGCATGGTGATATAGCATGGACACTACTCGCATAACACCCATAACATATTAATGGTTAATGCTTAATAACCCATGACGTAATAGTGCTTATAAATGTTTTACGTGTAAATAAAATATAATAAATACAGGAAAAATTAAAAATAATAAGTGCCAAGCACTTAATAAAAGCATTGAGTGATTTTTTTTAATAATTTCTCCCGATATGACAATGTTCCGACGAATCAAAATGGCGTTGTTCATGATTTTTTTTATGGGAAAATGAAAATTTGTGTTTGGTTTTTATATGTGATTAAGAAATTAGTTGTCCCCTTGTTGTACGTGTATGTCGATAAAATAGATACCACCTGAATGTTAAGTTATGTCCTGTTTTGTGTGCTTTATGATTGTTGTAAACAAAATGTGTTCGTTTCTCGAGTTGCGGTTTCTTTATTCGTAAAATAATTTCCTTAAAAAATGTTTTTTTTTTGTCCATAAACTTACGAGACAATGCTTAATATAAATAAAACGTAAAAATAACAAATGTGAGCATGTTGCATCTAAACTGTGCTTAAATCAGGGCTTTTGTGTTAGCTTTTCCTGTACTAACCCACGAACGAAACTCAACTCTATGTCCTCAACATTAAAGTACAATTTCCAGGGACGGTCTAGACTTGGACGAGTGCGGGGGACGGATGGTGTTGCGAGTGCTGCTGCAGCTGTGCTCGCAAGGCGCCTCGGCCTCGCTCGTGTCGGGGGCGTTGGCTCTTCTGTTTAGACATTTTAGTCAGAGGCAGGAGGTTTTGGCTGCTTTTAAACAGGTGGGATTGGCTATTACCCGACTGCAGCGATACCCAAAGGGGGGTTGTGTTTTTGACCTGTATTTTTATATTATTTTGATATAGTTAGCTCTCCATAGGCTCTACGTTTTTCTTCTAATTAATAAATAACGATATGTGTCAATGATTGCCTTATAACGTCATGATAATTTTTTTTTAATTTTGAAAGGCAATGTAAAATTAAAAAAAAAACAATTATCAACATGACGACTCAAATCAAAGCACTCATTTACAAAATAAAAGAAAAATATATTTTTTTAATATTTTCATGACAGGTAGTTAAAAATATTACAGAAAGATAACATATTGGCCTAATTAGAAAAATAAAGATCATTAATTCTTACCTCTCACAGGTACAACTGTTAGTATCGGATGCAGATGTGGAATCTTACAAACAAATTAAAGCAGATCTAGACATCTTACGGCAAAGCGTGGAGAAGTCTGAACTGTGGGTGTTCAACAAAGGCCGCGCCGGCGCATTGGATGATCATAGTGGTACAAGTTTTATAAGATTATTGATTTTTATTTTAACTAGTAGTACCTGTACTATATACGCTCAATTTAATTTTTGAAGTTATACTTCTTTTGGTACGTTTGGAAAAAATTATGAGAGTGAATTTTTTACGATGCGCGCGCACACCGACAGCCAAAAAGCGACATGATGAAGTTAGCTGCATTCCTCTTACAAACAGAGAGTTGTTACATTCGGGATTAAATCTTTAGCTATTTTTGTTCTGTTACGCCAAAGAAGTATAACTTCTTATGTGCGTACATAAGTACACACACACGTTTTTTTTTAAATTAGTAACCAAGATTAAAGTTATTTAGATTCGACTATGTATCAATGAAAATTAAATTATTAGTTTCACTGTACTATTCTATTTAGAAAAATACTACCAATACTTATAAATTACCTGCGTTTGTGCTCGCGATAAATATATTAAGAAAAAAACTTAAATGAATAACTTTGAATAACTCTTTTATTGTACGCCCAAAAAGAGAAAAGAAAATATACAGTATATAGAAGAAGGTACAAGAAACGGCCTTATCGCTAAAAGAGCGATTTCTTCCAGGCAACCTTTAGGTGTATTAAGATAGAAGGTAATAGTATTAAGATAGAAGGGGCACGAATAATAAATAAAGAGACAGTAGAAAGAGTATATATTTATACATATACGTATCATACAAATATATAATATAAATGTTATATTATACTTTCTTAGATTTACGCGAATATTTGACATTTTAAATAAAACTATCTTTTCGGATTATTTCGTGGATTTATTTTGATTTTTGGGTCCCGACGTTTCGAATGCTTTACAGCAATCATGGCCACGCGAGAGACTAAGGTGTTAAACATCTCAAAATCATTGCTGTAAAGCATTCGAAACGTCGGGAACCAAAAATCAAAATAAATCCGCGAAATAATCCGAAAAGATAGTTTAATTTAAAATGTTATATTATTTTAAAATATAAGCAATCTTTATTTCGAGGTTCACTCTAATACATTATAAATGTCTGTCTGAATATCTCATAATATGTATTAACGTTATTAGTAATGTTATTCTTAATTTCAGATATCAAAGGGACAGTGGGCCCGGGTGGGGCGGTTTTAGAAAGAAATGCATCGCTTGATAACGTGTTGGATACGTCTCGAACAACTAAATACGATCATATGAATGAATACAAGAAAATTAAAGAGGTAAAATGGCAATCTATAGTAACAAAATGCATTAAAAAAAAAACAAATTTAATTAGTATCAAATTATAAATAGTTATCATTAACAAAATGAAATATCATCATCATATCATCAACTAGCGACTTACCCTCGATTGGTTTCGGTTTCCCCGTTCAATATTTTTGTGAGGAACCCTAATTCTTTTTTCTAAAATAAAAGAAGCCTACGTTAATCCTTATAATATCAGCTATGTGTCAGTGAAAGTCTCGTCAAAATCGGTCCAACTGTTTCGGAGATAAGCCGTAACAAACAGAGACAGGCCAAAGTTTTTAAAATTGTTTTTTTTTTTCTTATAAGTACCGTTTTTTTTTTCATATGTATTATGCATTTAGTAAAAAGCTGTTATTTTGGCATTACAAACACATACTTCAATTTTGTTTAATAAAAACTTCCGTCTAAGAGAGTCCTAAATGGATTTTGGAAGACGGAGGACTTTGGGGCCACCAACCCGCATTTAGGCAGTTTAGTGAACTTTGACCTGAATCCTCGTAATTAAGAGTTGTAAAAGTCTAGATTATAAGATGACTAACATTGTAGATCCTACAACGCATGATCAAGTACTGCACGCAAGGCAACAGCGGCGCGGTCGAGGGCGAGCCCACGCGCCCGCGCCGCCACGAGCAGCGGCTGCTCAGGAACATTGGTGTACACAATATCATACTGGACTTGCTTCAGGTTAGCTTGTTTATGTTTTGAATTAAATTTTATCTGAGCGTTACTCTGCATCCCAGCATCTTTAGGTGCTTTAAGAATACACAAGTTTTTAGAAATGATGTTTTTTTTTTTACTTGACTTAATACAAAAATATCATTATACCGATAGTTTATTTAAGCAATATATTTATAAATTATAGCCTATTATAAGCTTTAAGAGAATCCTTCTTTTTATTAGTGAAAACCGTATAAAAAGATTAGTCCAAACGAGTAGGTGTAAACTCAGCATGACAGTGTAATTTTATTTATATGATGTAGCAAAGAAACGATACAATATTATTTTTATTTTTCTAATCTTGTCTGGGAATATCATTGCACTGCAAATGAATGTAATATATTGAAATCCTGTTATATACCCAGGTCCCACACGACGAAGACGATGCGGCTATGGACGAGCTCCTGGCGCTAGCGCACGAGTTCCTGCAACACTTCTGCCACGGCAACCAACAGAACCAGGCCATACTACACAAACATCTTGACCTGTTCCTCAATGCTGGCGTGAGTGGATTTTAGTGATTTTTATTTGATTTTTTACCTTTATACTAAAAAAGTAATAATGGTGTATATAAAGTATACTAATTTTAATTTTGTTGTTAATGTAGTCGGTAGGTCGATAGGCAATTCAAATCAGTTAAGAGATTTCGTTGCTATTAATATATTTACATTCTTAAATATTTTAGCTACATGTAACATACACAAAATGAAATATATTTGTACTGAGAACCTATTACTTGATTAATATTATTATTAATATTTTTTTTAAAGCCAAATGAAATATAAATAATAGCGATAGAATATAAATGATGATGAATCTGAGGACTACTTCCTTAGATTCATCATCATTTATGCGATATTTTAAATAAAACTATCTTTTCGGAGATTTTTGCGGATTTATTTTGATTTTTGATTCCCGATGTTTCGAATGCTTTACAGCAATCATGTTTACGGAAGATCACTCCCAAACACTCCCAGTCACTCCCAAAAATTCAAAATAAATCTGCTAAAAAATCCGAAAAGTTTTATTTATAATAATATAACTGTATAATATAACAGATCCGCGAAGCGCAAACGGTGTGCGCGATATTCGAGGAGAACGCGGCGCTGTGCGCGCACGAGGGCAACGACAAGGTGGCGGCGCACTTCGTGCACTGCATCGAGTCGCGCGGCCGCCGCCCCGCCTACCTGCGCTTCCTGCGCACCATCGTGCGCGCCGGCGGCCAGCACATCCGCCGCAGCCAGGACCTCGTCATGCAGGAGGTACGTCTCCCGACTGCTGCCCTGCCGGCTTACCTCGGGTACGTCCCGTAGCCAGAACCTAATCATGCAGGAGGTACGTCTCCCAACTACTACATTGCCGGCTTACCCCCGGCTTACCTCGGGTACATCCGGCAGCCAGGACCTCGTCATGAAGGAGGTACGTCTCCGACTACTGCACTGCTGCCGGCTTACCTCGAGTACGTCTCGCAGTCGGGACCTTGTCACGTAGGAGGTATGTGCTAGTGAAAAGGCAGTGAACATTGCATATCTAAAGCTAACCAGAACCTAACTAGTCTCCGAAGGTCATATGAAGTCTACCTACTCGCACTTAGCCAGTCTGCTCTTACTAGATAGAACCATGGGAGGAACCAGCCCAGTACACCCCCAGCAGTGAGACGTTAAAAAAAAGAGTTTAATTATTATGTGTTTGTAAAAAAAGAAATGAACCTCTCTGATTATATTTCACTCATAGAGAAGAAGTGTTCCTGAAAGTGTTTTGCAATGTGAAAATAATATTAATAAATAAAATAATATTTATTTTCTTCAATTAAGATGGTGAATGCAGGAGAGGACGTGCTAGTGTTCTACAACGACAAGGTGTCTTTCAATTACTTCATACAAATGATGCGCCAGTACAAGCTTAGCGGGGAAATGCCAGAGGCGTTAACGTATGTACTTATGATATATATATTATATATATATATATATATATATATATTATATATATATATATATATATATATATATTATTTATATATGTAAGTTTTATTGATAAATCACAATAAAAAAGAAATTGAGAATACTTTGACAAAACCAATCACAAAAAGGACATCTCTTCTTCGATATATCTTTAGAAGTTTCGTACCAACATATTGTTTTTCATTGTGGATAATTAAAACTTTCTCTAATTAAAAAATGGCATATTATAATATTACTCTATTTGGTTTCAATAATAAACGGTTCACTAAATTCGATCATATTGCCCTCATAGCAACTTACCCGTAACAGTCGTTGTTTTTAAAAAATATTTCATACACATTTTTCGCTTTGCTACTATTTTATTATATTTTTAAATAAATGTACTACCACTATATCATAATAACTAGTTTTAACCTAACAAATTGTCATATTATTATAATTATTTTCAGATACCACATAGATCTAGTGAAGCTGCTAACGTGTTGCACGCTCGGCAAGAATGTATACACGGAGATCAAGTGCCACAGCCTGCTGCCGCTGGATGATATCGTGGCCATGATCACGCATCCGGATTGCATACCTGAGGTCATTATTTATTATTATTTTCATATTTTATGTTGTTACATAACTTTAGTATATAGAGGGCTTGTCACTTTTTTGTCTGTCTGTCCATACATTGCAGCAATTTTACTCGGAGACTATAGGTGCTTTAATGCTAATAGAAGGAAGTGTGAACAGCTAGGTAATTCAGTAGTCAAATTATGAAAAATAAAAAACTAGGAGTGGCACCTAAGGGGTGGTGATGTAAAAAAGTCCGTCCACAAAGCGTGTCGAGATCTTTAAAAAGGTTTTTTAAATTGAGAAATGTGTTTCTAAGTTATCTGTTTCTAAATGTGTAAGTTGAAAACAGTCTTAATTTTCTAAATAAAAAATAATAATAATATTATTAAACAAGTGTTGTAGGACAAAAAAAACATAATAAAAAACAATATACTTCGATACCCAGGTAAAAGAAGCGTACGTGGGTTTCCTGAACCACTGCTACATCGACACCGAGGTGGAGATGAAGGAGATCTACTCCAGCAACTACATGTGGGACCTGTTCGAGCGCTCCTTCCTGCACGACATGCTCGCCATCCTGCAGCCCGCCGCGCTCGCCGGTACGCCTGGTGGGTGCTTCATTTTATTTATATTATTACTTATCTAGGTAAATTATATGTTGATCAAGCGGACGATGATGACCATGTGTGCAGTACTACAGTCAAAATTTAATTTTTTGAACAGTTGTTCTGTAATACTTTCTTAGATTTATGCGAATGTATTATAAAATGTCGTCGCCGTTCATTCTGAAATGTCCGAAACCTAAGATTTAATAGATCCAAGAAAAAATCCAAAAGGGTAGGTTTATTTAAAATGTTTTGTACTGATTTTTTTTTTTTCAATTTGAGGGTATTTTTCAAAGCTAGCACGCGGCTGCAGGTCTAAAGTTCTAATCCCAGGTCGAGGCAAGTGTAGTTATTAGGTTTTTCAGTTAATAAATTCTCAGTAGCAGCCGCAAGTTAATATTTTACTCTGCCTCGGAGAATATGTCGGTCGGATCTCTTACCGGTCGAGTCGAAGATTCGTCCCGCCGAAGCTTGAGAATAAAATGAATATGGAGTGCATGCATACACGCACTGGATAACATCTCCTGCCGAGTTAACTAGTAGTTTTAGTGAGACTAACCGCCGTGAACAAAATCGGCCATGAAATATATTTCTGATAACAAATACAAAAGGTATAATTATTTCCATCTCATCTCCCAGGCTCATCGTCGGAAGAGCCAGTGAAGGTATCAAACAGCGTGAAGCAGGCGTGGGTGAACTACGTGACGGATGTACTCGTGCACACTATATGCACTTTCTTCAAGTCGCCCTTCAGCGACCAGAGCACTACTGTGCAGGTGAGCTATAGGGATATTATATTCCTTTATTAAAAAAGATCCAATATCGATAAATTCGAATAGGCGAAATTAACTTACCAAGACACAGTTATGTTTTAATTTTCGCCCTATAAATAGATAATCTGTGTGAACTCGATGTCCCCGCGCTTTATTCGTTCACGTAATAACAGCACAATTTGTCTACGATCGGGGGATTCCCACATTTTTTCTGAATAGTCTGTCGCTATCCTTTGTTCTGTAATAGATGGGATATACATATATATGTTCGTCTCTTGTTACTAAACAGATAATATTAGTATTTGAATACAACAGGTATAACAATTTAGTTAAATTTATCTTTGGTATACATTTTGTTTAACCTTAATTTTAATATTCAATGTTCATTTAAATTAAACATGATATATTAGTTTTTTGTGTATTTTTACTTTGTGCAAGGTGACACGAGATGTGAGCACAAATGAAATACTCACATTGTTGATAACGGTCCAACCGATGTCTGTACAAGAGGTACTGAGCACTGAGTACGTACAGCTAGGCACTAGGCAGTCCACACCGTGTGTCGTCGTGTGTGTTAAATACCTTTAATGTCGTACTTTCATGTACTTCATTGTTCATTCTTATTGCATTGATCGTTTTTATACGGGAAGGACTTTAAAATATGTAGGTATATGTTGTTGTTGTTGGGACATTAACTCACAGCACTATCTAGTTCCATGGTAAGCTACGAGGCTTGTGTTACGGATACCAGATAGTTGATACACTACAGATACATAACTTTAAATGCATACATATTATAAATATAAAAACCCATGACTGGAGTGCAAACATTCGTGCCCATCACACAAATGAATGCCCCCAGCGGGACTCGAACCCGCGACCGCTGGCACAACCAGTAGAGTCACTACAAACTGAGCCAAACGTGTCGTCAAATAATATAATAATGTTGTGCAATATTTGCAACTATATTGCACGAGATTTATTTGATGCCCAAGAAAATATTTAATCTGTGACACTTTTTGGTCAATAATTTCTATGCAATAAACCAATTCGTTTCTCTGATGCGTGGAAGAAATGCAAAGAAACAAACACACATTTCTACATTTATAATATTAGTATAGTATTGTGTCATTTATATTGGTCCTAAATAATAAGTATTTGTAATAGGATATATTATAGCTGCAGTTTTCATTGTTTATGTTACATTTGTTGGCTTAAAGTTTCGTTATTTTTTGATATTATAATTTTTTTACGCCTTTATTTATACGTGATTTAGAGAAATTATTGTGTTTTAATTGCTAGAAAAATAATACACACATTATTGTAGTTTTTATATATAATATTTGAGCTATTTCAAATTTAGTTAAAGAATTAAAGTAGTTTTAATGTCAATTTTAAAGTTGGCAGTCCTTTTAAAACTGTTTTTTTTTAATCTATGCTTTCATGGATTTGATTTCGATGTAAGTATAACAATTATTTAAAATAGATGAAACGATATTAAATGTTTGGTAACGCGGTCGCTTCGACAATGAAGTGAAACGGGTTCAAACCTTGGGTTCACCATTAAGATTTTCATATGCGAATCATTTTCAATTTTTCAACAAGATTACTTACTACTTATATTACGCTAAAGGACGTTAAAAAAAACGAATATTTAAAAAATATATATTTTAAATATCTATAGAGAGTACATATACATATATATATGTATATATGTAGATTCATAGATTTATATTACAATTGACATTATATCAACACAGACTCGCCAGTCGATCTTCGTGAAACTCCTGCAGACCACATTCCGAATCTATCAATGTCCGTGGCTGACGCCGCCGCAGAAACTCAATGTGGAGAAATGTATTAGAACCCTTAGTGAAGTTGGTAAGTACTTATATTTTATAAGCAATAACTACTTTTAAACTAAAAACGTATGCCAGAAATCAGAATCACTTTAAACTTAATTATTGTACCTTCAAAAGTGGTATTTTTTTAAATTAAACAAATGGTTCCACCATCTTTTACCACTAAAGTAAACTTTATTATTAATTACACACAAAATTCACTTTCCTCTTTTTTAAACATGCTAATTTATTAATTTGAATATACATAGATATTTAATTTTGTGGATTTAGTGATCAATCTATAATTTTAACTTAATATTTGTAGCAGTACGTACTAAAAATTCGCAAAAAAAATTAAACAAACCTGTGAATGCTTTTTTTGTCAACATAGAAACAAAATTCACATGAAACATCATCAAGAACATTTTCTTTGAATTACATTTCTATGCATATGTAATGAAACAAATTTTTGTTTCTGAAAATCATAAATTCTATTCAGATTTTTCTATAGATGTTTATTTTCCTTCTATCTATCAATTTTTCTATATGTATCTATTCTGTAAGAACTTAAAATAACTCGCCAGCTCATTGCTGACGAATTTACTTTAAGTATTTTGTATGAATATGTTCATGGATGCCACTTACAGAGTAGTGGTACGGTTAAATATAAAAAACAGACTAACTGACGATTGAAACCACGACGTATTTTACTCTACGTAATTAGGTATATATCATATAAAATTATTCTTTGTTCAGCCAAAAGCCGCAGTATAGCGATACCACTAGAATTAGAAGCAAAAATACAAACAGTATTCGAAAAAGCAGCCGCACTCTCCCGACAGACGAGCAAGTGGTTACTTGCCTCGAAAACTTCAAAACTAGAGAAAATGGCTTCTCAGGTAAATTTTTAAGCTCAGCATGTAAATAATTGAAGTTATAATTGAAATATCTCTTAATAAGAAATAAGACCTTAAGACTTAAATACCAAATCAACTGTATAAACATTTTTTTTTAATATTATGTATATATTTTATTGACAGACAAACCTACAAAACGACAGATCTGTAATGGAAGGGCTTCAAGAGATAGTGGCTCTTCTAGAAGAGCAACTGAGGCCGCTACTCCAAGCGGAGCAGTCGCTGCTGGTGGACATACTGTACAAGCCGCACCGACTGTTCACGAGCCCCGGGGAGCTCACGCATCCCGACACCAGTGGCATATTTATATCACGGTGAGTGGTTATATTCAGCCCTTACGTCCTACTGCGGGGCGCGCCTCCCTTCAATACGAGGGATGACCAGGCCATAGCCCACACGGGCCAAGTGCGCATTGGTGGACTACATGTATCTTTCGAGAACTTGCTAGGTTCTCTCAGACATGAATGTTTCACGATGTTTTCCTTCACTGTAAGACAAGTGGTAATCATGTTGGAAATGATTCGTACATGAAAATATCAGAAGTGCGAGACCCGGGATTCAAACCCACTTCACTCGGTTTGCCGAGCGAGCGCGTTACCACTGGGCTGCCATTGCCTTGGTGAGTGGATGACTGAGATGAAAATAGTTGTTATACAGGTTTATTAGGGTATTGCTGTTTGGTAGAGTTTTATACAATTTCAGCAATATTTGTAGTTTCAATAATCTCTGAGTATAATGTATATGATACGCGGACAGACAGATATAATAAAATTATAAGTATTCTGTTTTTAACTTTGATTACCCTAAAAGTATTCGAAAGCGCTACTTTAGGTTTCGATTTTAATTAAATTTTTAGGGGTTTTTAGAGGTGTTTTTAGTGTTAAATTTTTGAGTTAATGCTAAATATATGGTATATTATACAAAAGAGAAAAAATAATTGGATATATAAATTTATTTTACTGATCTCCAAAAATATGTACGATTCTTTATTTTTTTAGCTCTTGTTTTCTAATAAACTTAATTTAAAATATTTTAGACTGATACGTCACACGGAAAAGTTACTAGAAGAAAAAGAAGAGAAACTGTGCGTCAAAGTGCTGCGGACGCTGCGCGAGATGATGGCCACCGACCCGGAATATGGGGAAAAGGTCACTTATATACGTTCTTTCCGTACTTTATAGATATCTACGAGAAACTGTCTTTAATAAGCAATATTTTGGCGATTTTTTTATATAATTTTCCGGACAACTTTCTCAAAAAGGGGGTAATTGTATCACCGTAATACACAATGCCTTAATATATTATTAGTAGCATTGCAATGATAAAATTATTCAATGAAATGTTTTTTTTTTCTGTAGAGTTGTATTTTTGTAGTACATTGATACTTTACTATCAATATCCATTATTTGAACATTTTGAAAATCCTCCTAAAAGCTTTTCTTTTAAAAAAATATTGTTGACAGCACCTTTCTACAATTCCAATGCATCCCAATTAAAAAAAAATGTATTTGACAATATATTTAAAAATAATTTTGCATTTTAGAAAAACAAGCAAAAGTTTCCGACAACAAACAACCAAAAGTCATCCGATATAAAATTTTATATTAAAACTAGCGACTTAGCTTCGCTTTGCTCAGGTGCGTCCCGTGACATTAACATGTGTTATTCCAGATTGTAGGTGTTTTACATTTCATCAAAATTTATCGTCATAACAGCTCTTTCAACGTGAAGATATAATAAAAATACACAGACATACAAACTCGTATATAAATATATAGTAAACCGATTACTTTATTTTTTTACATTTAATTTTCAATTACTTAATTTTAATAAAACATTTATTATCCTTCAGGGCAATCAACTCCGAAACAAGCTACTATCTCAGTACTTCGTGAACCGCAAGTCGGAGCCGCGCATCACTCCGCCCAGCGTCGCCGTCACGCACGGGCCCGGTGGTGAGACATACACTGTTACAATACACATAGTATTAGAATATGTATAAAATTAGTATTAGAATAGCTTACATATTAATGAAAATACCAAATGAGGGGTAAAATTAATAGGCGGTAATATAATATTTAAATTTTATAGAAAAACGTTATGAGGAAACCTGCATATCTAAGGTAATCTAAAAATAAATACTAGTTTTCGGAAGACATGTGAAGTATGCCCACCTGGACTTGGAGTAATTGGTGGTCTGTGGTCTGATACACTTTGTATTGAAAGATGCGTCCTATCAAGTGGACTTATAGTGTTTTAATGTCTTATTACTGTGTATATTTATGATGATGTTGAATGTAAATAAAAATTGAATCTTATATATCAATTATTATATTTTTATATCAATTATTATTCTATTATCGCCTATTCATTATTAATTTTTTGTAATATTAAAGATGGTTGAATAAGAAAAATGTTTTACTCAATTGTAAATACAGCGATACTTACAAAGTAAACGTAATAATATTAAATCTACTAAATGTACATATATATTAGATTGCACAACTAGTTTTAGAAGCAAACAACACAATAGTTTTTGGGAAAATACACTTACACTTCTAAAAACTATCACATCAATTACCTAGTTCTAGATAATGTTAGTTTGGAAATTTTCACTCACTTATAATATTTAAATGAAATCTGTGACATGGCTTTTTGTAACTAAAAGGTTTATATAAAAATATTTAATAATAATAGTGTTACATAAAAGTAATTGTTATTAAATATTTTATAATAATACTTTCTTAGATTTACGCGAGTATTTGACATTTTAAATAACACTGTCTTTTTGAATTTGTTTTCGCGGATTTATTTAGATTTTTGGCTCCCGACGTTTCGAATGCTTTACAGCAATCATGGTCCCGTGGCCAGTAGTTGTTACAGATAGTGACCGTTCACTATCTGTAACAACTATATTATGACCTTTGAGACGTCTAAGACCTTAGTCTCTCCCGTGACCATGATTGCTGTAAACTGTAAGGCATGTGAAACGTCGGGAACCAAAAATCCGAAAAGATGAATATTTTACATTGAAACAATATTTTAGTTTAAACCTTGCCATGTAACAGACCTTAGAAATTAGTTTAGGAATTTCGTTTGTTTCCACATTGCGCATGCGCAGCCGAGTCTGTTCCGCTCCAGATAAAGACAGGTAGGTTTTTGTTACAATTAGTTCTCAATGTCTTTTGCTTTATATGTTGCAAATAGTATATTTTGACCTATAGTTATGTTATATTGTTGTTTAGTTTTTGTAAATGCTAAATACGTGTATAGTGTAAAAATAATTACTAAACGTCTAATGTTCGTTTAAAACTAAACGTATCCTTTACATATTTGACGACACGTTTGGCTCAGTTTGCAGTGACCCTACTTTCTGTGCCAGCGGTCGCGGGTTCGAGTCCCGCTGGGGGCATTCATTTGTGTGACGAGCATGAATGTTTGTACTCCAGTTATGGGTGTTTATATTTATAATATGTATGTATTTAAAGTTATATATGTGTAGTGTATCAACTATCTGGTATCCATACCACAAGCCTCGTAGCTTACCATGGAACTAGATGGTGCTCTGTGTTAATGTCCCAACATATTTATTTATTTATATTCTTACAAAATATAAGCCTATTTACAATTTGTTATATTAATAACAATGTGTTGTATACCCTAATACCCTAATTATTTTAGAAGTTTTTATGCCTTTCCTTTGAAATATTAAATGATGGATTGACCAATTTTAGCCACATTTAGTGGATGCGTATTTTAATTTATTTCACTTTATATTTCACTACATATTATAAAACAAAGTCGCTTCCCGCTGTCTGTCTGTCCGTATGTATGCTGAGATCTTTAAAACTACTCAACGGATTTTGATGCGTTTTTTTTAAAAGATAGTGATTCAAGAGGAAGGTTTATATGTATAATACATGCATATTCTAGTATATAAAAGCCAAAGATTTATATTTCATACTAATCGTTAAAATGTACCTAGGGATGAACCCAAGCGAAGCGAGGGTGAGTCGCTAGTTAAAGTAATATTAATATGATTCATAAATTCTGTTAGACTAGGTAACCAATTAACATTTTTTCATATTACTTCTCTCCTTTGTTCCAAAAACAGCGATGAAGGAGGGTAAAGGGTTCAAAATAAATTTATATTCTGGATTGCATTTCTTATATCTGGTAAACGAATTTGGACAAATAATGTGTCATTTGTTTTATAATAATTATTAAAATATTTTCAGTTTCTATTTTATCTTCTCCATTACATCTAACATTGGCTAAGTAATGCGTAAGTCAAAACCTACTAACAGCTAGTTGTACGTAATCTTATTTAGGTTTGCTTATTAAGGTACGTTAAATATGAACCAATGTATAGAAGGATGGGCAACTTTCTATGGGTTCCATCCACAGAGTGCATGTATATGTGTAACTTTTGATGTCATACAATTAAATAAAGCTATTATTATGACCTTTGAAGTGATGTACATTATGCTGTTTTAGACTTTCACGGATTGAATTAAACTAAATGATTCATAGTTCTTTCCCTGCACCGTGCCACGTGCTCATTGTTGGTGTAATGCAATAAAATGAAGCGTAATAACTTACCTCAGTCATAGCTTGATCTTTAAAATAATATATACCACAACTTGATACATTTTAGGGACGAAGCCGCCCATTGTCCTTTAATATATTAATTTGAACAAGTTATTTTAGTTTAGTATATTTTAAAGTTTTTTTTTTTGTATTAGTATTTAGGTGAAGATATAAAATATTATAATCAATCTAGTTTTTTTTTAAATATTAATTTTCATAATGTTCCACCCCAGCGAAGGTCCTCCCGCGCACGGGGCAGAGCCTGGCGCAGGTGCAGGCGCACCTGGACCGCGAGGGCGCGTCCGACCTGGTGGTGGAGCTCGTCATCAACAGCACCAACCGGCCCGCCATATTCCTCGAAGCCATACAGCTCGGTAAGTGCTGCTTATTTTTATCTCCAGATATGTATTTGGTGTTGATCAATGATCGTACAAATGAGGAAATCGCAAAAGACTTATAGAAGATATTGGATGATGGCGAGTATTTTGTGTTGGTATTTATAATATAGTGACAATTGTATTATAGTACGCTCGGCAAATCATTTTTATATGTATGTACAAATATTACTCTAAAAGGAAGGCAGACAAAAACAAACATAATATGATTATTTTTCTTTAAGAGTCAGTGTGATGAAAGTTTTTTTTTTAAATTAGACTTTTAATAAACCTTTTTATTTAACGCAATATTAATTATGTTTGCAACATTTTATGAGTAGTAAAATAATTATAACCAAATGTTATTTTTACAGGAATCGCTCTTCTAGAAGGCGGCAACCCAATAATACAACATAGTATATTCACGAAATTACAAAATGGAGAAATATCTCAAGCGTTTTTAAAGGTAATTAAAAGCTATCTATGTGTTTTGTATGATTAATATTAAATTCGTTTAAGAAGATTATTATAAAAGTAACAGGTGTTAAACTGCAGCACTATTTTTGTATAAAAGTAGTGTGCTGATGCATTTTTGAGAATTTGTTTGGCATTGTCATTAAGATTGTGTATATTCCATACATTGTTTAATAATGTCTTGGACAATGTTCTTATTATATAGCAGCTATTATTTTCACAATAATTTTATTTCTACTCTATATATATATATATATATATATATATATATATATATATATATATATATATATATCATTTATATACACTATTTTCGACACATGTAACAAACAATAACCATGTAACCACAATATCGACAGGTGTTCTACGACAAGATGCGCGAGGCGCAGCAGGAGATCCGCTCGCTGGCCGTCAGCAGCACCGCCTCCGCCGCCGACAAGCGCTCCTCCGCCGCCGATAAGCAGAAACCCAGCACTGACGGTCTGTCACACTTGCCATGACTACTTGTAACTAAAGTAAACTACTACTTGACGGAACGCTTGGCTCAGTTTGTAGTGACCCTACTTGCTGTGCCAGCCAGGTCGCGGGTTCGAGTCCCGCTGGGACAAACAGTCGTGCTCATCACACAAACGTATGCCACGTTTGTGTGATGAGCACGACTGTTTGTACTCCAATCACGTATGTTTATACTTTTAATATGTATTTAAAATTATATATGTGTAGTGTATCAACTATCTGGTATCCATAACACAAGTCTCGTAGCTTACCATAGAACTAGATAGTGCTGTGTGTTAATGTCATTATTATTATTAACTCTCTATTGTGCAGTATTATTTACATATACATCATAATAGGCTTTAACTATAAAGTTACACTGGTTTCAAAATCGCCTCAAATGTAACTATTTCATTCATGTGTGAATTTTTTTGTTAATTTATGATTAAATACAAAATTTGAAACTTAATTTATTAGCTACAAGCAATTGTTGAATTGATAGCTGAGTCTTTTTAGCTGAATATTATTTATATGAATGATTTGCCATTTTTTGTACCGGAGAAACATGAGATAGTATTGTTCGCTGATGACACTTCACTTATTTTTAAAGTGAAGCGAAATTTTCTAAGGTCTGAGGATTCTTCTTTCCGAACTGGTATTAGACTCATGACGTTCAGTAAAAAATTGTAGTAATTTAATGCTGAATAAAATATTTTGAATTTGAATTTGAATTGCATTACGAGACGGTGCTAACTTTCTCACGGTGACGATCACGGTGATAACGTTCTATACAAACTCTTTACGAATCAAAATTGCTTGTGAAGTCCCTTTGTACTGTAGTTGTTATGCTACTTGAACATTTTAACCATTTATTTTTACATTTTTACTGTTTCTTACAACTATATTACCTTTTTTAATATTGCCAAATTGATAAAAAAAGTCACTGCACTTTCACGTCTACTTCCTCTATATAATCCGTAACAAAAATTGTTTAATAGTAATTGCTTATCCAATAAGACAGTATTTAAAAGTGATTTGCTTCCTCCAGGTTAACACTTACATACATGTATATATTTTATGTGTACGGCTAACATTAATCGCTTGCAATGTGTACCCACCAGGCAAAGCCGCAGTGGGGCCGATGGTCGTGGGTGAGGACATGGACGATGAGGTGACGAACGCGTGCGGCTCCGCCGTGCACGCTTACTCAGACATACACACCATGTCCCACGGTTAGTTATTCACATATCTCACATAGATATGATTTATTTTATATGTAAGTATACTGTATAATATAGTCTGTGTCGATAAAGAATGAGATTAAAATAGCATTGTATTTATTCACTTCTTTGAGATTAATTATGAAATTTAAGATTCATTTCTTTTCCTTCGATAGTATTTTTATATTTATTCTTAAAACGATCTTATATTTTATGATGTATGATCTGAAACAAACATAATTATACATATTTTTAGTAAAATAAATATCCACTTAAAATCTCTAAAAGTAACGTGTATCTAATGTGTATCTAAATATATCGATATTAGATATTATTAGTTAAATAATATCAATGTATGAAACACTTTTATCGAAATATGAAATGTAGGCCAATTTATTATTAACTAGCAGCTCAGCCTCGCTTCACTCGGGTTTGCCTCTAGAAAAACAAAAACAAACCTATTCCACGGGAACTGTACATTTTTCCGGTATAAAAAGTTGCCTATTTGTTATTCTAGACTATAACCTATCTCTGTGCCAAATTTCATCCAGATACGTTTAGCCGTTCTGGCGTGAAAGAGTAACAAACATCCATGTTCACAAACTTTCACATTTATAATATTAGTAATAAAATAAAAACTAACTAAAAACTAATAATAGACAGCAAAATAAAAAAGTATACGTATTTATTTTAAGAAACTGTAGATACAAATATGTTTTTATTATCAGGCACGACAGTACTAGAAGAAATAATGGCGGAGAAGAAGCGTGAAGCGGGCAACGCGGACGTGCTGCCGGCCAAGGTGGCCGTCATGAAACCTATCCTACGCTTCCTACAGCTGCTCTGTGAAAACCACAACCCTGATTTACAAGTACGTCTATTCTTCAATTTATTGCTAGTTTTTGCCCGTGGCACCACTCATGTTATATATTTATTGAAATAATAATAACTGCCTCGGTGGTGTAGTGGCTAGCATGTACGGTTGCACATCCTGAGGTCCTGGGTTCGAGTCCCGGGTCGGGCCAAGTTTAGTTATTGAGTCTTTCTGTATAGTAAGCCTCAGTAACAGCCCGGAGTTGGGAAGTTGGCGGTGTTTCACCCCCGTGCCTCGGAGAGCACGTAAAGCCGTCGGTCCTGCGCCGACACTCTCACCGGTCGTGTCGAGTAGTCGTCCCACCGGAGTATGAGAGTGACAGGAATAGAGAGTGCACTTGTGTCTGCGCGTACACTTGTGCACTATAATATCTCCTGCGCAGTTGGCTAGTCTCAATGAGATTGGCCGCCGTGGCCGGAATCGGTCAGGAGAACATTATTATTCATTATTTATTGAAATAATGTTAATCTACGTATATGAAAGCGAAACACCACTTCACTGATTAATCACTATGTCAGAAAGTCTCAGTAATGCTACTAAATTTAATTTCGGTAGATTCTTCATAGGGAGCTGGTGTCCGTTAGAATAAAGTTTTTAAAAATTCAAGCTCAGTGGGGGTAGAAAAGGGATTGGATGACTAGAAATCCGTAATTTTAAAGTTACAGTGACGAAAATTGGAATTAATTTATCTAATTAAAATTACCAACTAACCTTTACCTACAAATTGTTTCTATAAATTGTAATTACAATAGGCAAGAGATGGTCGAAGTGATACTTTATAGCGGCAACAAATTCAAAATTTTAACCAGTAAAATCTATGGGGTAGGAAAAATAGAAAGTGAAGTTAGACTTAAGAGCGGGGCAATCAGACAAATAAACTACGCAAGCAGAGCCGCGGGGAAATGCTAGTAGATTATAAATTGGAATAACCATATAATGTATTCTATTCTAGAACTTACTTCGTAACCAAAACAACAAATCTAACTACAACCTGGTCTCCGAGACCCTGATGTTCCTGGATTGCATCTGCGGGTCCACCACCGGTGGGCTCGGCCTGCTCGGGCTGTACATCAATGAGGGTAATGTCGCCCTTATCAACCAAACCCTGGAGACCCTTACTGAGTATTGTCAAGGTAATTATGATGATGATGATTCTCTATTTGTTCCTTTACATGACTAAAACAAATCCAACTGCTACAACGTGGTCTCTAAGACCCTCATTCTCCTAATCATCAAAAAGAAAATTTCGCTCTCATCAATCAGATAAAGAGAAATTCATTAAATAAAAAGAAATTCAATAAATATTTTATATATATATTTTTTAAATACACTTTTGTAGCAGATCAAATTAAAAAATTCAAAATAAATTGTATTTTAAAAAGTTCAAAAACACGCTTTCATGATGAACCGAACTAAAAAGAAAAAATATTTCCTCATTAATCACTTTATTTTTATACTAAAAAATATTTTTTACTTTTAATATTTTACTTTTTACAGTAACCAAGTTTTTTTAACCTATTTTCACTTGAAAGTTAATTGAACACTAACTCTTCAATCCGTTGAAGAGAATCATTAATTAATTATAACAATAAAACTAAATTAATCAATAATCCCCTGCAAAGGTCCGTGTCATGAAAACCAAAACTGCATAGCGACGCACGAAAGCAATGGACTTGACATCATAACGGCACTGATCCTGAACGACATCAACCCTCTCGGCAAGACGCGTATGGACCTCGTGCTAGAACTCAAGAACAACGCCTCCAAGCTCCTACTTGCCATCATGGAGTCGAGGAACGACTCTGAGAATAATGCTGAAAGGATTCTATACAACATGAACCCTAAACAGCTGGTTTGTTAAATAAATTTTATAATTATCTACACTTATTTATTGTAAAGAGGAAAGATTTGTATTGTTGTATGTTTGTAACAAATAAACTCAAAAACTACCGGACCGGTTTAGATGTTTGGTAATTAGATAGTTTGAGACCCTGGGAAGGACATAGGATATTTTTTTATTCCAGAAGACTCTGAAAATGATGCTGAAAGGATTCCATATAACTTGAACCCTAAACAGCTGGTTTGTTGAATTAAATTTGTAATCATCTACATTACTATTATAAAGAAGAAAGATTTGTATTTTTGTATGTTTGAAACGAATAAACTCAAAAACTACTGGACCGATTTAGACGAAATTTGGTAAGAAGATAATTTGAGATCCTGGGAAGGACATAGGTTATTTTTTACTCCGGAAATCATCCTTTAAGGGGTGAAAATGGAGATGAAAGTTTGTATGGGGAATCAACCTAGAGACAAACTCAATCGAAGCGAAGGTGAGTCGCTAGTTGTTTATATTTTAACTATATGGAATGGGATATTTACTAGGTTTTAACTCACTTTTATATTTGCTTCACTTTTGATAAGTAAATAAGTATACCTTATGTTGAACATAACCAAATCCGACACTGCTTTCTAACCAATCTTAGAGCTTAGAATTTATTATTTAAGTCAACAAAAAGGAAAAAAATGATAAACATCAGTAAATCAATATAAATATTATTTCAGGTTGATGTTGCGTGCTCCGCCTTCCACCAAGAGAACTCGATGGACGCCGACTCCGACTCCGAGGACGACTCGCCCGTGCAAGGCGTGTCGCCGAAGGAAGTGAGTTTTGTTGTATTTTATATCTAGTAGCATAGAGGCTATTTTTTATTGACGGAATTATTAACTGTCATTCACATGTAAAAGTTGTTGCAAACAAAATGTAGTAATCTAAACTGCCATATTATAAAATAAATGCCATTTTTTTTTCTTAACTTACATCACTTAATAATTGTAGTATAAATAGAGAGATTGTTAAGAATTTTGACAGAAAAGCCAATTACCTGCATGCAAATAAGTTGTATATGGTAAAAAAATGTATGTATGGTGAAAAAAACCAATACAAAATAACAATTAAAAAGCCTATCATAAACAGTGTATGTATAGAGATATATGTAACATCGGTGTATATGTTACGTATGCCCGCAGGTGGGCCACAACATCTACATCCTGTGCCACCAGCTGGCGGCGCACAACAAGGAGCTGGCGGCGCTGGTGCGCGCGTCGCCCGCCGGGCCCGCCGCGCCCGCGCTGCAGTACTACCGCACGCACACCGCGCAGATAGAGGTGCGCCCGCTCACTCGCTTCTTGTCGCTCTCTCTTTCTTTATCTCTCTCTTTTCTATATATCTCTCTTCTTTCTCTATCTCTTTCCCTCTCTCTCTCTTTCTCTCCCTCAGGGTTCGGGACCGAGAAAAAAGGGTTAACTTCGATTAACACCGTGTAGATAGACTCACTGCTTGTTTCTATCTCTCTCTCTCAGGGTTATGGACCGATTAAAAAAATAAATCTGATTTATTTCGGTTATGTATTGGTTAATTCATCGCTCGTTCATTAACCGGTTGATAATTGTTAATGGTTATTCTTAAAGATTAGACTTAGGTTTTGATACCGAAATAAACGGGTTAATACATTCATAAGTAAGAAATGCACATGTATCCTTCTACTAAACAATACACCATTAGCAAAGATTCGCCAAATTTAAACGCACAAAAACTTATTTGAACCGTTTAATTTCGATCATGGGACTTAAATTCTTTAAAGGTTTTAACCGGTTAAAAAACGTAACCAAAACCTTAAACTAAAAAGCCTCTCGGTTTGGGGTTAATGACAAAAACCGAGCCCTACTCATTACTTTACGCTGTTATGCTGTGACTCCTTATCATCAGCGTATCACCGACTAGTGTTAAACGAAGGTCTTGGTCCATTCGGTCCGGTCGGATTTGTTCAAGCACTATCCGTGATTTCTTAAATCGTCAATTTCATCGGACTGCAGGGTGTCCTACGGCGCCTCGATCGACCATCTGATACAGCTTAACGGTTAAGATGGGGTTCTTTATGGATATGCTTATCCATTTTTTAACATTGAGCAATGCATTTACACATACCATTAGTACCTGTTTAGTCTGAGAAGTACCAGGAGTAACACATATTCTTCCAGTGCTTCTCCTAGCGTAATGCCCGCCTATTGTATTCAGTCCTTTTTTTTAACGTTCCACTGCTGGGCACGGGCCGCCCTTCAAATACGAGGGTGATCAGGCCATAGTCCACCACGCAGGCTAAGTGCGGGTTGGCGGACTACACATGTCTTTCAAAAACTTACTAAGTTCTCTTAGACATGCAGGTTCTCTCACGATGTTCCCTTCACCGTAAGGCAAGTGGTAATCATGTTAGAAATGATTCACACATGAAAATATCAGAGGTGCGAGACCTGGGATTTGAACCCGCTTCTCTCGGTTTCCCAAGTGAGCGCGTTACCATTGGGCTACCACTGCCTATGTGCTGTTAGATATAACGTTTTAGTTTCTTATTACGAAGAGTTATAAACTTTTTATATGGCTAACTTATGTTTTTTATTTAATCATGCAGATAGTCCGCACAGACCGCAGTATGGAACAAATAGTGTTCCCCATCCCGGAGATCTGCGAGTACCTGCCGGCGGACAGCAAGCACCGCGTGCTGCAGAGCGCCGAGCGCGACGACCAGGGCAGCAAGGTGGCCGACTTCTTCTCCCGGCTGGATAACCTGTTCCATGAGATGAAGTGGCAGAAGAAGTTGAGAGGTCAGTCATAATAATATGATTCAATTCAATTAATTTAATAACACTCTACACTAAGAAAAAGATACAAACAAAAATACATAAACACACATGATTGTGCTTTTATGTTATATCTGATCGTACCTAGTCTATCTGAATTACTAAATAAATACCCGTACTATCCGGGACACGGTTCTTTCAGCTCCATCCAGCTGTTTTAACGTACACACATACAATACAAACTTTCGCAATTATAATAGTAGTCTCAAGACGAATCCCATTGTACTGTCTGATATTTATCTGTAGTCTGTAGTTATATCAGCTCTATACAAAGTATGTCAAATTCCTGTCTCTAGTGATAACTACATGTAGATAGGGCATTTACTGTTATTGTATAGGTTTAGTTTCACTGTATTTCTTTGTTTGTGTGTTTTGATTACAATAAATCTTTTCTATTATTATTATTATTTATCTGCACAACAATAACACTATAAAAATGTTTTAAAAGAAAAAAATATTGGATATCCATATTACAAGACGTAAATTTAAGAACTCTCCAATATTAAACCACACCTAGCCTCAAGCAATTGACTATGCGAATGAAAGTGGTGAAAAAAATTGCTGGCAATAGATAATTTTATATACCTACCTAGTTCTAAATTTGATGTGCTGGTCATTTCGCCTTAGGTTCTTTCCGTGATAAACAATAGCATTCCCAAGGAGGGTTGATGTCAGGCAGCGTCCGGTCGAAAAACTTTTGCCAAATCCTATCAGCAGTACGGAAGATGTACTGTGCAAGCCTCATGTGATTGGGAAATGGGCAGGGAGATGATGATTGATGATGACATTATGACAAATTGTATGCTGTGTATGAAATCAACAAAATTGGTAACACGCCAAATAAAGTGTAGTGACTTTGTGTTCGTCTTATTTCAGCAACTAAGTCCTCATAAAGATTATTATATTTAATACTTAACCAATGAGCTATAGATTCTATTTATTTCATAAAAAAAGAATTATGAAAGTATTCTTCATAGGATTTTATTTTCTGTTTCTCAGGCCAACCATTTTTATTCTGGGTGTCGTCCTACATGTCGCTGTGGAGTAACATATTGTTCAATTTTGCCGTTTTGATCAACGTTATCGTTGCTTTCTTTTATCCATTTCAAGAAGAAAATCCTAGTAAGTATAAAAATATTTTTATATATATTTATAAATATATGAATTATATAATACAATATATTTATAGACCATTTCAATATAAATATCTTATCTGTAGTCTATTTAAACTATTTTTATTTTCTTTCAATATTCTTCTTCAGTTCAATCTTCAGTGCAAGGAAATGGTTTTTCTTTTTTTTTTCGCCTTTTATATTGTAAGTTATTAGTAGTACCAGACATGGCAGACGAGCTTGTCGTGCGGAGAAAACGTGGATGAGTCGCACTCGACTATCATATTTAAATCTTTATATAAAAGTTGGGAAATAGCTTAAGAGTTGACCGGTATAATAATAACTAGCCACGAAATGGTACTCCGGTCCTTTAATTTCGAAAACGATTTCCATTAACATTAATACTCTCACTCAATAACTATAACTCTCAGTTCAAAAGCTATTTAGTTTGTTGATTCTTTAGTTATTTTAAATAAAATTATGTTTTTGATTTTTTTCGCGGATTAATTTAGATTTTTGGTCCCTGTGTGTGAATTGTAAAAAAGAAATCATAAACATAATACGCAATTCCCTCTAACCTTTTATGTCATTGTATTATTATTATTTTTTAATGTTTTTACATTATACATTTTATGTTTTTCTTCTATCAAGTAAAATAATATATTACTGAATACTAAATACATTACACCTTTCCAAGACCAGTTAGTAACCCGTGGTCAACGATGCTGGTGTCATGATTATTATATGATCAAACGAACTTCTCAAGTGAAGTTCGATCATTATTATATGAGTCGCTTCATTCGAAGATATAATATAACCAGGTAGTCCTTTTAACCTACAAGGTAGCTTTCGCATACATTTAAGAGATTTTTTAAAAAAGTCGATACATATATCGATTTTTAAATCAATTCATTACTCGTCAATGTCTACATCCCTACTACTCAGTGCCGTCATTCTTTTAGAGATTCATACCACCAATAAATACAAAACTAAGTTCGGGAACGGGTTGGGGGGGTCCTTATATCTTCGAATGAAGCGACTCATATAATAATGATCGAACTTCACTTGAGAAGTTCGTTTGATCATATATTATATTTCTTCGCTTCATTCTTCAGATATAATATAACCAGGTAGATGTTTAGAGAAGTTTTGTATTTATATCCATCAAATCAACCAGTATCAAGGGAGTAAATTTAAAATGTATCACCAACTATATTATATTAAGTATATAATATAATAATGTGAAAAGTTTAAAAGATATATCAATACTAATATTATAAAGCTGAAGAGTTTGTTTGTTTGTTTGGTTGAACGCGCTAATCTCAGGAACTACTAATCCGATTTGAAAAATTCTTTTTGCATTAGGTAGCCCGTTAATTGAGGAAGGCTATAGGTTATATCATCCCGGAAAAATGTACGGTTCCCTTGAGATAAATCTATTTTTGTCTAGGGACGAACCCGAACCGAAGCGAGGATGAGTCGCTAGTTATACATATATGCCGCACAAAGTAAACATGTAAACGCATGTTGTGGGTACCGCGGCAACCAGAATAAAGACCTTTCTGTAACAAGATTTTTCACAATAAAAGGTTTCCATATTAATTCAGACTTATTCACCTTCGTTATGAACGGATGCCAGGCCTGAAATGACAAAAAAGAATTTTCATATATAATATTTCGAAGATTCTTTAGAATAATTGGAAAAAAAAAGAAAAGCATAAAAGTATTTAGTATTCTAGTTTATTGTGAAAGCATCAATAACTAGAGAGTACGGATCTTTTTTCTATTAAAATATAGCTCTGTTATTTGGCCCTAACCATAGAAGTAAACAAATTAATTTTAGATTTTCTTAATTGTATTAATATTCAATTAAGAGCTAAATTAGACAATTCACTTTTTTTTTTTTCAGATTATTTCCAGCTTTAAAATTTTCTTTCATGTTTTTAAGCCAAATATTTCTTTTTTGATTTTTAATATATTGTGACTTCACGAGCTTAGATCTTCTAACGAGGGACAAAGTTTTAACTTTGTTTCACAATAAACAGAATTTTATACCTTTTGTAAAACGATTATCTTTTCTTTATATAATATATAATACTTATATTTTAATATAGATCCAGACACCTTTAGCGGCATAACGTGCATCAAATTTCAATTGCATATTACTTCAATTGATGAAATTTCCTGATTAAATATTTTTGCAAATGTAAAATATTTTTTGTTAAAAAATATTCATGGTTTTATGACATTTTTCAGTTCGCAAAGAAATGGTTGATTAATGAGCCAAACATGAATCAAAATTTTCAAAGTGACAAAATTTTCAAAGTGCAAAATCTTAAAAATGTAACAGTTTTAAAGAAACGTTTTGGCTTTCATTATAGTTATTTCTAATACAAAGAACACAGAGCCTGATGAATGAGTTCAACACTTTAGTAAATGTTCTATGGGCTACTGAAAGGCCGTAGGGTATATTACTAAATTCATATGTGATCAAATTGAATTCTCTTCTTCTCAAATTGAATTCGTCTTCAATTTGAATACTGCACATAGTGTTATTTACTGTACTCATGTTTGCTTTCTCAAAAATAGATAACAAATTTGAAGGTAGGTATATCAACTTGTGTTACTAGCGTTGTTATAAACAACGAAAGAATTATTATTTTTTTTAAGAATTAAAATTCTAGCAATATGGGAAAATTCTACCTAAATTACAAGTACTACTGTTGATCAGCTTCTTGACAATCGTCAATGAGATTAGAGAGGTATTAGAAATTGCCTCATTATTTAATTTTTGTGCTAACAGTAAAGGTACCTAATCTTTTAATAGATTATGTTTAATCTCTTTTATTATATTTAAGAATAGGCTAAAATTTGCGCCAAAGTACTGTGAATTTCCTCAACAAATGAATCATTTTCAGTCTCCTTTCATAGTGCTATGAGAACTTCTGTATCGAATACTGTACCAACATTGGGACCACCATTTTTGAAAAACGAATTTCTGCGCTAGGCATAAAAGTGTCCTGATCGGAATTTCGAATTGTCATTAATTTTAGCCTCATTAATGTTTTGATCTAGATTACGTCGCTCAGTAATGAAAATTACGATGGTTAGGTACCTTTGTGTTTAACATACAATTAACCGCCAGGTTAAAACTTACATATATACACGTATGTGGGTTATTGCAAAATAATAATGTGTCGTTATTACTTTTTGAACATGTTATAAAATTAATAAAGCCGTCGTGTTAACTCACGGTTAACCGCCAGGCAAAAACGTTCGAAATAAACATTAGGTACAATATAAGGTATAAATTATATATTTTATAATTTTCAATTTTATACGGCCATCGTGTTAACGCACGGTTAACCGCCAGGCGAAAATGTTCAAAATGAACATATTACCATATAAGGTATAAATTATATATTTGATAATTTTCAATTTTATACGGCCATCGTGTTAACGCACGGTTAACCGCCAGGCGAAAATGTTCAAAATGAACATATTACCATATAAGGTACAAATTATATATTTGATAATTTTCAATTTCATACGGCCATCGTGTTAACGCACGGTTAACCGCCAGGCGAAATGTTCAAAATGAACATATTACCGTATAAGGTATAAATTATATATTTCATAATTTTCAATTTTATACGGCCATCGTGTTAACGCACGGTTAACCGCCAGGCGAAAATGTTCAAAATGAACATAGTACTATATAAGGTATAAATTATATATTTTATAATTTTCAATTTTATACGGCCATCGTGTTAACGCACGGTTAACCGCCAGGCGAAAATGTTCAAAATGAACATATTACCATATAAGGTACAAATTATATTATATATTTGATAATTTTCAATTTCATACGGCCATCGTGTTAACGCACGGTTAACCGCCAGGCGAAATGTTCAAAATGAACATATTACCGTATAAGGTATAAATTATATATTTCATAATTTTCAATTTTATACGGCCATCGTGTTAACGCACGGTTAACCGCCAGGCGAAAATGTTCAAAATGAACATAGTACCATATAAGGTATAAATTATATATTTGATAATTTTCAATTTTATACGGCCATCGTGTTAACGCACGGTTAACCGCCAGGCGAAAATGTTCAAAATGAACATATTACCATATAAGGTATAAATTATATATTTGATAATTTTCAATTTTATACGGCCATCGTGTTAACGCACGGTTAACCGCCAGGCGAAAATGTTCAAAATGAACATATTACCATATAAGGTATATATTATATATTTCATAATTTTCAATTTTATACGGCCATCGTGTTAACGCACGGTTAACCGCCAGGCGAAAATGTTCAAAATGAACATATTACCATATAAGGTATAAATTATATATTTGATAATTTTCAATTCTATACGGCCGTCGTCCAGGTAATTGAAATATACTTATATAAGGTGCTCAATAAGAGTGCACTATTTCATTTAAAAATAAAAACACGAAGTTTTCGATGACTTTTTGACAAAGATGTAGCTGTATCTCACCGATGGCGCGTGGGCTATCGACCTTGAGCTCAGGAATTATTTCTGGTTTATTTTTAATAATCTAAGTAACAGCTGTCAAATTTCAAAGTTGTCACATGCACGAAACGAAATGACGCAAAGTTTAAATAGTGCCTTCTTATTGAGACACCCATTATTTATTATTATCTTAATAGAAATTTTGTTTTAAGGTTATATCATTCTATGTGGCCCTCGTGATAACTTTCAGTTAGCCGCCGGGCTTTAAAATAGGATTATAAATTTATATCTAATATTTAAGAATATATAATATCAGAATTTATACCTTAAAATAAACATTTCCCATATAGTTTAATTGTTCATTAAACAAAATTACACAAACAAAATTATTTTCATCTATAGTAATCGAGTGATTATAGAATTTCGCGAATAATTTCAAAGTACGTTTTAATACATAAACGACTGGTCGTCTTCCTTATAGTATCAACAGAGACGCCTCGTCCAGCAAGTGTGGACGTCGCGGAACGTCGCGTGCTGTGTGTTAGATGACGTCACGTCCACACCACTCTATTAATACCTGCTTTATCCGCCTAATTATGGACGCCTTACAGTTATTAAGAGGTTAAGTATATTAGGACGGTCATTTTGTGGAACAAACATATCATATCTTCAAGTCATATTGCAGAATATATGCAGAATCGAGATAAATTATCTCGAAAATACTGCAAAATTAGTGTTGGTTAATCTCGACCGACTACCTACGTCTTTATAATATTTTTGATTAGTATATTAATTCCAATATATATAATATATCATATTTTCGTATTTTGTCAATAAAAGGCTTTGTACGCGTTGGGCTGTATATAAAACTAAGAAAATTACAAAATTCGTAATTTTTCTCTCCTTATATTCCTTATAAGGATACCAATCAGATAAATTGTGGATCCCATCTACTATGAAACAGTGGAAAGCTGGGTTTTAATTTATATATTTTTAAAATACTTTTAACACGTTTATCAGATCCAATATTGCTACTTAACAGAAGAGATAATGTGGATCTCTGGCTGTGAAGAATTCCATACCTATAGTTCCTTTATTATACTGATTACTTAAAACCATAAAATATTCGTTACAAAGCTATGAATAATATGGTAATTATTACCATTGCAATTCTGCAACCACTGTTTAATAAAATATGACGACAAAATGTGGGTAATCGTAAATAGATAATATGTACATACCAAAGGGATTCTAATGATGATTTAATTTGAATCCGACGACGTTTAAACAATTATTGTTCCTTAAGTTTTTTGAATTCCCGTTTGTATTAGTTAATATCTTCTTGAACATTTTCACTTTTCTTTATAATTTTTTACTCGAAGAGTGTACGTGTGCTTGCTACCTCGCACGAAAAAAGAATGACGGCACTGAGTAGTAGGGATGTAGACATTGACGAGTAATGAATTGATTTAAAAATCGATATATGTATCGACTTTTTTAAAAAATCTCTTAAATGTGTGCGAAAGCTACCTTGTAGGTTAAAAGGACTACCTGGTTATATTATATCTGAAGAATGAAGCGAAGAAATATAATTATTTAATTATATAAGTTTTTTTTTTTAGATATAAGCTTTATTGTGAAAACTGTTTATATACCCAAATAAATAAATAAAAATGTAATGAAAATGAACCGTGTGCGTGCGCAGAGCTGGGCCAGCACCTGTCGCTGGTGGTGTGGCTGGCGTCGGGCGCGGCGGGCGCGCTGGTGACGTGGCTGCCGCGCGGCTCGGGCGCGCGCGCGCTGCTGGCCAGCGCCATCGTGCGCCTCATCTTCTCCGCCGGCCCCGAGCCCACGCTGTGGACGCTTGGCATGCTCACTGTGAGTGCGCCTTTTTTTTGTATTTTTTTTTTACGTCGAGAAACCCTATCCGTACCCATCGCCTGGGGTAGAAGACGGGTTATGTGGGGCTCCTGCCGCGCAAGAATAGTAAGCGCGTGACAGCCTACCCACTAAAACCTGACGATATCCACCTTAATCGCCTTAAGGCCGGGCCCACGGGAACCAAAAGAGTGATCCGCGAACCCCGACGGCACTGTGAGTGCACCTGACCGATGTCGGCCAATCTCACTGAAGCTACCCAACTGCGCAGGAGATATTATAGTGCAGTGCGTGTACGCGCAGACACAAGTGTACTCTTTATTTCTGTCACTCTCAAACTCCAATGGGACGATACTTCGACACTTGCTTACCGACGCCGTGCTGGCACGGGGATGCAACACCGCTTTCTTCTGCACCCTTAACTACTGACAATATCTTAACAGAAAACCTCCGAACCTAGGTCCCCTGAATCTGCAGATCATATATGATAAATACTAGATCACCGAAGCAGTTGCCTGATGGATATACAATCTAATACATACTGCGAGACTATCAGATTACTCATAACAGTGAGACAGCCTTTACATGCCTTTTGATATTCTGTACTTTTTTGTTGTGTGCGCAATAAAATATTTATATGACTTTTTATTAAGTGTCACAGTCTACTAATAAATACAGTCGTCTAATGAAGGCATCTAGATAGGGTGACCGGGCGGGGGACGCGCGGGGGCGCGTACCCTAAAGCTGCTTCCCGACTGTCATACAAAATTAAGTATTACACTCGGGAAATAGGTATGTAGGAATGGCTTGATAGCTATAACTGTAACTTGCCACGAGGCGGTTTAATATACTACTAAACAATGCTGTAATCGAATTACGAAAAATAATGAATAGACGTTACATATGTAACTGAGGGGTAAAAAAATCACATGAATATGATTGTGAGGTTTCTAAGGTATCTTTAGATAGGTTTAAAAATGAGATATAAATATATATAAATATGTTGGGACATTAACACTCAGCACCATCTAGTTCCATGGTAAGCTACGAGGCTTATGTTATGGATACCAGATAGTTGATGCACTACACATATATAACTTTAAATACATACATACTATAAATATAAACACCCATGACTGGAGTATAAACACTCGTGCTCATCACACAAATGAATACCCCCAGCGGGACTCGAACTCGCGACCGCTGGCACAGCAAGTAGGGTCATTACACACTCAGCCAAACGTGTCGTCAATATTATATATATTCCCAATCCAAAAATTGCTGAATTGTTAACATCTAAAGTCACTCAATATTTGAATGTATATGTCTTGAATAAAATATATGTTTCACACAGTATATGTTTAAAATGTTAGATAGTAGTGAAGGGCATCCACCTGGTGAGCATAATGGGCAACCAGGGCACGCTGTCCAAGTCGACGCGCAACGTCATCACCGACCCCGAGCTGCTCTACCACGGCGTCTACCTCGCGTTCTGCTTCCTGGGCATATGCTGTCATCCGTTCTTCTTCTCCGTTCTGGTAATATATATACACAATTATATGTTTTTTACAAGATATACATATTATGTATATAACGTGTTCCCGTTCCTGTGTAGCTTAGGCGGATAAAGAATAGGATTATAAATGGCGTTGTAAATAACGAAAACGTGATGGTATTGGTTTTCATTTAATATCATTTATATTTATTACTAGCGACTGACCCTTGCTTCGCTCGAGTGCGTTCCTAGGTACGTTTTAATTTTTTTTGAGCGGAACCCTAATTCTTTTTCTAAAATATAAGTAGCCTAAGTTACTCCTTATAACGTCATCTAATAGTAAATGTCCTGTCGGAATCAGTCCAACCGTTTCGAAGTTTAGCCGGAACAAAAAAATGTACTTTTCTTTTAACAACCATACCCTCTCATTTGTGTTGCCCACTTATGAAGCTTTATGTCAAAAATGCAGCTTCGTGTAGGGTGGTTTTAAACAACCCCTAAAACTTTCTCGCGGGTGTTTAAAATGACGACATCTGTGAAGTTTTGTATGGGAGCTATAGTAACTTATATCGTTGGAATCGTTATGAAATAACCTAACACATTTAAAAAACCACAATAAAAACTGCCTTACAATGTATTAGTAAATAGACCTGGAAGTCAGGGAACCCGATGTTACCCAAAAATCTACCTAAAAACCTTTATAACTTAAAAATAAAACCATTATTTCAAATTTTTGTTTTTTTATTTCATAAGAACTGTATTATCTCACATTAATAAACAAAAAGAATACACCTCTCCATATATTTTTTTCACCACACAAGCTTTAGAAAATTTCACCCTTTTTTTTCACCCGCGCGAGTGAAATAAAATAATAAAATCCTTTACTTTTCAATATCGAAAACACTGTAGGTCAAGTGGCTTAGGGTAATAAATTTTTATGTAATACGATCCACATACTTGTTACAGACAGAGTTTCAAGTGTTTGAAGTGTTTAGTTTACAATAAATCAAACTACAAGCCAAGCACTTGAAATTAAAAACAAAAAAAAAGGTCTCTCAAATGTTCGCAATAATTGAAAAATTCTTTGCATCTATTTTAAACACTAATTGACCTCCTAAAATATGATTATAATGACAATGTTTTAAGCACAACGATAATATTATACGCTTCCATATTGAAATATTTCTAAAGTAAACAAATAGAATACCCCATCTGTGTAGACATCTTTTAAAATATGGTATTTTTTTATTACAATAATACGAATTATTTTTACATTTGTTTTTAAATTAAATGTTTCGTAAAGATCATAAAAATAATAGACTACGTGTATAATATATTATATATAACGTATATAATACACAATGTTTATAATAAAGTTAACAAAAAATATCGACGAGAATGACGCCATTTTGCCGCGAATAATAGCGGCGATGTTTGTTAAAACCACTATTTCTATACAAAATCTTATTCAATTGTCCTAATCATGTAATTAATATTGATCTTTACTTACTTAGTCATAATGTAAATCCATTTTACGATCACTTTCACTCCACACACAATAGATATTATCACAAAAAGAACACGCGAACA
This sequence comes from Fabriciana adippe, assembly GCA_905404265.1. NCBI lineage: Eukaryota > Metazoa > Arthropoda > Insecta > Lepidoptera > Nymphalidae > Fabriciana > Fabriciana adippe. The sequence continues at coordinate 8,676,295 of FR990009.1, forward strand.
ATGCACACGGCTCGCGCGTTTCGACGAAACCGAGGGGCGACTTTGTATAGATTATATCTCAATAATAGTGTATTTTATAAACTTTGTCTTCAGTCTTATGCTATGCTTATTTATTTGAGTATACTGTGTGAAAATTAGAGCGATACAAATAAGATTTGAAAAATGTTATTCACTTACATAGAGGATGCGGAATTTGAATGATAAGCGTGCCTAATATGCACGAACTTTTGACGTTTATTTTGACACACTGCTTCAGAAGCACAGTCTAACACATGAGAGGATACAATAATTTAATATGCATTTACTAAAAAGCTGTTATTTTGACATTACAAACAGACAATTCAATTTTATTTATCTGTATAGATTTCTACAATGTCTGTAAGGCTCAGAAATTTTGTAAAATACCGTTTAATAGTAGCATATTTTTTATATGAAATAACGTAAAATACTTGTATCAATATAGTCAGGACGTTTGCAATGAAATATCAATCAAATCAAATCAAAATATACTTTATTCAAATAGTCTTTTACACGCACTTTTGAATCGTCAATTTTAGATTTTAAATTTAAATTAAATCTATCACCGGCTCGGAAGGCAGTTCTGCTGAGAAGAGTCGGCGAGAAACTCAACAGTAGCTCTTTTAAAATAATAATTGTGTACAATATTGTAAAACAATAATACAATAATTATTATATATTTATCCTACGTGAGACCCAACCAGACATTAGTTCCACACATTGATATCTACGAAGTATTCTGTGACTGTATAATAAGCCTTATTCACTAACACATTTTTAATTTTAGACTTAAATTGTTAATCATAAATATAAATCAAGTTGAGTAAACGATAATATGCTGACGATACAGACTTTACTGATACCATTCTTTATCTGTATATGGGAATACTTGTATATAAGTTTGAGGTGTTTGTGATTTCAAATTAGCAGTGCTAAGTAGAGTTGATGTAGTTGTTGTCACGATATCTAAAGGACTATATCAAAAAACCTGTTATCTCGCTGTTTTTTGTCCTCTATATTAAAGCAATGAATTTTAATAATAATAAAATTTAATAGTGTTTTTTTTTTATTGTACTCATTGGTGGATTAGGGTTTTGATTGAAAGTTTTGTATCTTTGTATAAATTTCAAGGCCTGGCAATTATTCATGACCGATATTTTGCAGTCTATATTCTGCACATTCCTCATATTTTGCACTTTTAATTAATATCAAATTTATTTTCGAAGTGCGAAATTTTAAACAAAAATCTTATTTTTTGTTTAAATTGTCTTGTTTTTATGAAAGGAGTATAATAAATAATAAATAGGGTCACCTGTTTTACTAGACAATCCATATTCCATATAATATGTATTTGTTTCTGTAATTATAATTGCTCTGAAATTCCATATAATATGTATTTGTTTCTGTAATTATAATTCTGTAATTATATTGTCCTCCTAGCTAGAATTATCTCGCCACGACCGTAAATCTCACTGAAGCTATCTACGCATTTGTGTAGGAAATACATATACGCGCAGCGTGTGCTCAGACTCGAACCCAAAACCTCCGGATCGCTACTATACATGTTAACTACTAGACCAACCAAGGCATTTAATTGTACAAAACACATTTAGACTTGTGATATTCTTTTAATGTTCTGCCATACAGCTCCTGGACATAGTATACCGCGAAGAGACGCTGCTGAACGTGATGCGATCAGTGACCCGCAACGGCCGGTCCATCCTGCTGACGGCCGTGCTGGCGCTGGTGCTGGTCTACATGTTCTCCATCGTAGGCTACATGTTCTTCCGTGACCACTTCCTACTCAATGTCGATCGCTTAGATGGTGAGTTATATTTGTTAGGTACACTCTCACACATTTAAAATTATTGCTATATTAAAATCGCGTACTATAACCACAGTCTACTTAACCATAGCTATCTAACGAAAGCATTATAACAAGATAAACCTGCGGAGTGCAATCCATTGTCAGACTTTTATATGACAGTCAGGAAACGGCTTTAGGGTTGACTGGCATAACTGTAACGTCACGACATGGTACTTCAGTGCTTTAATATTTAAACAAATCGCTTTAAAAATTGATATTTTTGGGAACAACCTTGTTTTGACAGCATTTCCATTAATATCAAAGGCGCATACTATGTGGATTTTTATTTACTATTCTATTATTAACGTTACTGACGTGATATTGTATATTGTGATAAACTGTAATTAAACGAACATTTATCTAATTGTTAGCATATGAGTATGATACTATATTAATGTATGTTTTGTTGGTTATCCCTTAATAAATAAATAAAGCAATAATCCGTCCACAGACGACGACGACCCCCGCTACGAGTGGTCGTCGTGCGCGGAGGGCACGTGCGAGGCGTCGCCGCCGTCGGTGCCGTCGCCGGCCGCCAAGTACGCGCGCGCGCCGCGCTTCGTGTCGGTGGGCGGCGCGCTGCGCGAGCGCTCGTGCGACTCGCTCATCATGTGCATCGTCACCACGCTCAACCAGGGCCTGCGCAACGGCGGCGGCATCGGCGACATACTGCGGGCGCCCGCTAGCTTTGTGAGTTTTGTTTGTTTGTTTATAGCTTAGCCCGAGTGAAATGCGTTCGAGTCTTAAGTCACACCTCTGTTATTTTCATGTGCAAAATATTTACATGATACCGAAATATCGATATTGAAATGATTACCATTTGCTAATACGGTGAAGAAAAACATCGTGAGGGAACATGGATGCTTAATAAAACTTAGCAAGTTTTAGAAAGACATATAAAGTCCGCCATCCGCACTTGTACAGTGTGGTGATCTATGGTCTGATTCCACTTGCATCGAAGGAAAGATTGCATACAGACTAAGAATGAGACGTTAATATGGGCTGAATACATTTTACGAATTTTTAACCATGTATAAGTGGAAGACGAATAACACAAGATATCCTGGAATTTACTTATACAGGACCACGCTTACATTAGATTCATTAAAGTTGGCATCTGACCCCTTCTTCAGTTCAGGCGATAATCCAGTCTGTGCCATAACATATTATGTAACATATATTACATATATAAAAATCAATGTGTGTATGTATAAGCCCTATGGAATCCAAAACAATGATATTAATGAAATTTTCAGATTACCCTTGCGGGTGATTCTGTGAAGTTTGTTAATGATCGGAAGTTTGAACGAGGACGAAGCCGCGGGTACTGCTAGTATGTAATATAATTATGGTTTAGCTTAGAGTTAATCTAGGGCACACATTTATTTTCTATCGATATAATATTTATCTATTATCGTTGTGGTCTTATTTTTCCTCAGGAACCGCTATTCGTGGCGCGCGTGGTGTACGATCTGCTATTCTTCTTCGTGGTCATCATCATTGTACTAAACTTGATCTTCGGTGTCATCATCGACACCTTCGCCGACCTTCGTAGCGAGAAACAACAGAAAGAACTTATATTGAAGAACACATGTTTTATATGTGGTAGGAGTTATTCATTTTTTAAGATTTAGATTTATTTTTATCCCGTGGGAAACTTAAGGTACCAGGATAATAAATTGCTGTAGATATAAAAATATCTGGAGGTACTCAATAATTCTAAGATCTCAACACTTATACAGCTATCTCAGATTTGAATTATATAGATATTGATTTAATATACCGCACATACCGAACCACGGAAAGAAGCAGGTTAACTAACATAATAAAATATTCCAGGGTTGAACAGGTCAGCCTTCGACAACAAGACGGTCTCGTTCGAGGAGCATATAAAGAGCGAGCACAATATGTGGCACTACCTGTACTTCATGGTGCTGGTGCGAGTCAAGGACCCCACGGAGTTCACCGGGCCCGAGAGCTACGTGCACTCCATGATTAAGGTGAAAATCTCATACAGAAATTCCTCAATGTCCTGATTATCTCAATATATCATTATCGACACATATTTAAAGTATCAGAATTATTTTAAACTTCAAAATTGATTCCAAAACTACTCTAGAAATAATTATTCTATTTAGGATTTAAATCATGTAATTTATCTATTCATTAAAAAAAAAAGAATCATGAAAATCGGGTCTTAATTGGAGATATCTTGAAACATACAAAATAAATAAAAACAGTCGAATCGAGTACAGTTAGTGAGTAATGGAATGAATATCGGTGCCGCAGAGCAACAACCTGGACTGGTTCCCGCGGCTGCGCGCGCTGTCGCTGGTGGGCGGCGGCGAGGGCGAGGGCGGCGAGCTGGAGCTGCGCAACCTGCAGGCGCAGCTGGAGCGCGCGCAGGCCGCCGTGCGCGCGCTCACCGACCTGCTCACCGACCTGCGCGACCAGGTGATTGCACCCTGTTGCGGTACAATGCGAAAGCGACCCCGTGGCCATGTCTTTTGCGAACGGAATCACCGTGCTGGTTTTAGTTGGTACCCTGTCGCGCTTCATGTGACAGGAGTCCCACATACCCCGCGCGCCCCCCGCGCTCTGGCACCCGTAAAGGGGTTTCCCCACGAATAAAATAAAAGTGACTGCACCTTACACACTGCACCCTGCACTGTATCCTGCACACTACACCGAACGCCTTACGCCTGTATACTACGTCCTACACTCAACACGTTGTACCTAACATCTTTTATCCTGTACAAGGATCGTCATATTTGACATTTATAAATGTAATATTTTATGTAAGTCCAATAGAAAGCTACTTATGTGTACGTACCTAATAGTGCAGTGGTTCGAATATTAATCCGATAAAAAGGAACCTAAAGAAGTATTTAAAATATAACCTATGACTTATATCCTGCACTCTACAATATATTGTGACACTGACAAATAAACAAATTCAAACCATGCTTATCTATCGATAAGGGCGACCAGCCGATTACGACCGGTATACAGGGGAATACCCATTCAAGTCAATTGAGCCACTTAACATCATATCAATATATGTAGATTACAGTTACAATATATAATATTATATATATTTAGATATTAATTATAATTATTGTAAAACGAAACAGGCTAATTTTGCTCCATTTTGTTTTCACAATCTATTTATTTAAATAATATAATATCCATTTTTTTCATAATCAATGTTTGAATTAATAATAATATAAAATACAGTATTAATCGATTTATTTTAAATTTCAGATGACGGAACAGCGTAAACAGAAACAACGTATTGGCTTGCTCAACTCCACCTCGGCGTACCTCCAGAACTTGCAAATGAACTTGCCGCCGTGAGCGACACACAGACATACACACACACCGACACGCATTAGTCTTTGTTAAACTTTTATTTTAAATGTAGCAAAAAAATATTTATAAATCAATAGTTATTAAAAAATTGATGTACATTAGGTCGCTTTGATGGATTTTGGGCTCTATTGACCTTATAATAAGAATCAATTTTGAGTGCTTAATCAAAATAACAAGTTTTATTTAAACATCAATAATTAACAAATCAAACGTGTCGCGTGTTATCTTCCAACCGGCTTCTGACCATCGCACAATAAAGTATATGATAATTTATAACTATTTTATATCACAGATAATAACTAAAATGACACAGACGTTAAATTGCGATCGGACGTAAAATGGACGTTAAAAACAAAATACTATTATAAAAATATTAATATTCGAAAGGACTTTAAAATATTTCAATGGTTCCCTTATATCAGTAGATATTTTACATTCAACATATCTTTATGGATAGAGAAATGTGCTTAGTAAAAATTTCATAGCGCAATATATATATTGTATTTAATATACTGTGGTATAGAAATCTTTTGCTTGATGTTTTTTCAGGATGTTTATATAGGTTTTTGGGATATTTTAATTTTGTAGTGCTTGCTATGGGCAATCGTGGGATATGTAGTCAAAAGACTGAAAAGTCGATAAAAGTTAAATATAAGGGAAATCTGTTTCGAATATTTTATCAAGTTTGATCGCATCGACGCCGGAATCTCTACCATTGACAAATACGTTTTGTAGACGATAATAATAATAATTATTAGGAAAATTTACTATGGATGATTTTTTTATAAACCATAGACAGCCAAATGGAAGCAATATTTTAAATAAGTCTTTAAGCGACTATGACTTAATAGTTTAGGAATTTTTCGACGTTATTCTTAATAGTCGTTACGTTTGACTTTTTATCGTTGAAGTTATGTAAATGTAAAATGTATCCATTTTGTAGTGAAAATTTAACATATTAGTCCCATTGAGACATTTTTTTAATTTTAGTAATTAAGAGTGTTTCCAACCTCTATGCAGAATGGTGACGGTTTTCTGTAAGCGAATTTTGAAATTACGCTTCTTATTTTTAAATAAATACGATTGAAAACTGTTTATACGATTATCGACTTTAAGGATATTAATTTAAAGTTTTATTTTCATTCTCTTACGATACTATTTTGAATATCTTTTCATTCTAATGTCTCGTTTACTTTTTCTAACCATATTCTTTTCCTTTGTAATGCAAAGGAATGTAAGTTTTTAATATTTTAGGAGTATACGTTTGTTAGTGAAGTTATTTCTTGAACTTGTTACGGTGTATGTGTACTTATATATAGATAATTCTTCTATATTATACTTGTAAAGTCTTCTTTGAGGCTCTTTAAAAATATAAATTTGGAAGTGCAATATGAGATAAGCTCAAATACCGTTACCTATTTACTGTAGTTAGGCGATGAAATAAATTTTATTTATATATTTTAAAGATCTGAACCCAGCGATATATCGCTGGGTACATATTATTTGTATTTTACTTAGATTGTATGGGATAGTTGATTTACTTACGGTTAAGTTTTGATATTTTAATTGGAAAGGTTGTTTCGAATGACGTCACTATATAGCAGAGGCAATGAATCGTATTTATAGAACTACCTTCAGTTAGTGCGGAACGCCTTCTGACGAGAGCTTCGAAAACTGGGTATTTACTATAGATTATATTTTTGTGGTTTCTTCATACATTTTAAGTTTAAGTTCGTTTTAGGTTTTGAGTGTGACGTTACACGTTCCATGTCTACAGTGCCATGAGGTATGAGGATACAATACCATTAGGAAAAAATTTACAAAACTCATACGCAGCGTCTTTTATCTATAAAACTAACTATATCATAAAATATTCCACTTCAAATTACATTCTAATAACTTATAAACTCTCTCAGTAACAGTTTTTTACTCTAACGCGTGAAATTATCACGATTTTAGGACATTTATATACTATTATATACATTTTTTTTTATTTTATTGTCAAATCAGTAAATAATTGCATACAATATAGTTTATATAAATTAATTATTAAAAAGTCAGATTATACTTTGTTTTTATATCTGCTATTAATTGCTAAGGCAACATTCCTTTTGCACATTTTTTTTGTTAAAAATGAACATAAAATGTTTTATTTTATATAAAAAAAAATAAAAATATATATGTTATATCTAGAAATGAATTTATGAGGAAAATGTTGTTTATTCGAGTATACGATTAGATGAATTTTTGCTCACCTGTAAATCAAATCGATAACTTACCAAATTTTAAAGTTTTTTTTACTGTAAAATCAAAATATTTTGTATTTAATATATATATTATATTCTTCCGCAGTTGTATACATTCCTAAAGCTACTGTTATCAATCTATATGGAATCTTTGAACTCGTTCTCTATTTATCGTACATAGTGATAAAGTTGTGTATGTTAGTCCGTTTGTGGCTGCGATGTTTTGTTTACGAAATATAAAAATATGGCACAAAATGGTTTTTCATTATTTTTTTTTATCTTAATCCTATTATTATTATCTATACTAATATTATAAAGAGGAAAGATTTGATTGTTTGTTTGTTTGTTTGCATCGAATAGGCTCCGAAACTACTGAACCGATTAAGATGAAATTTGATAAGAAGATAGTTCGAGACCCTGGGAAGGATATAGGTTAGTTTTTATCCCGGAAATCATCCCTTAAGGGGGTGAAAATGTGGATGAAAGTTTGTATGGGGAAGCAAGAACCCGAGCGAAGCCAGGGTGAGTCGCTAGTATATGTGAAAGCTGAAGGTGTCTGTATGTGTGACTCAGTATACGTAAAGTGTTAGCTTTACGAATTTGAATGAATCTTGGCCCGCAGATCCATATTTAATATTATAAATGCGAAAGTAACTGTTACGTTTTCACGCTGAAACTATTAAGCCCATTTTGATAAATTTTGTTATAGAGAGAGATGGGATCTTGGAGAAGGACAAAGGCTACGTTTTGTCGCGAAAATAAAACTTAAAGAGTTGAAATTTTATATAGGGAAGCATCTACCTAAAGTACACTCATGATTACTATTTTTTTATCTATTTAAGACGCACCCGAGTGGAGCGAGGTTAAGTCTCTAGTAGAGTAATCTAGCGAAAAATCCATGTAATTCCGGATCGGCCATTATACATTTTTAACGTGTGTCGACTATTGATACGAAGGTTATTATTGAAATGCTTCATAATTAACTTATCTGCTGCTTAAAGAGAAACTGTTACAGAATGTCAATCTTATAATAATAACGCCTTTATATCGTCCAAACGTAACTATTGGGCGGAGTGTATATTTAAGTAATCAAAACCCTATGTTAAATAAGAAAATAAATGTATTATTAGGTATTATATATTTGAATATAAATCTTTTATAATATTTTATATGCTAACTGCTTTGTTGGTCTTGTCTGATTGTATGACTTACAAGTTCAGAGCCCAGATCCTGGGCTTATGTTCCAGGTTAAGGCAAGTGAACTTATTGGTTTTTTCTATTAAAAAAATCCCAGTAAGAAATATGTGGTGTTACACCCCCATGTCTCGGGGAGTACATAAAGTCGTACCTGATCTTGTGCCTGATCTTTCATCGGTCGTGTCAAATTGTGATACCAAAAGACTGAAATTAAAAGAATCAGTCTGTTCACAAACGCCATACACTATAATATCTCCTGCGCAGATGGCCAATCGCATGGAGATTCACCGCCGGGGCGAAAATCCGTCAAGAAGACATTATGGGCCTGATTATACTATACATAATAAAATTTTACAAACTGTCTCAAATTAAATTTTTTAGCAATTTAAATGTTATTTAAAAAGCTGTTCTCCGTGATGTATTTCATTCATATTTAGACAGTTTATATCTATGAAAGATATCAACTTGATCGGGATTTTGTGATTGTCCTACATTAACGTAAGCTAGAGTTGTAAAATTTATCAGAACTTGTTCTCTTTTATGATAGTGATGACCGTGATGTTCTATTTACGGAATAAAATATTTGCCTAAATATGCTTTTTACCTTAATTTAATATGTCAGGATATATGTTAGTAGCTAACAATTACTTAAGGTAACCATTGAAAACTGACGACAGTGTATAATCTCAAAATCATGATTCATACACTTAAGAGGTGCTCACGATAAATTACCATCAATATCTAAAAAATTGGTTATCGATAGCAAATGATAAGTTGATAAGGCAGAGACTCACAGACAGTCATGTGGCGCGCTAGTCTACTAATCGTTGTCGTGTGTGGTAAGTTTTTATTATTTACAATTAGATATATATTTTGCAATTAGGTGATTACTTTTATGAAATTCATTCAAATAGTTACAATATTTAAGTTAAAAATATTTACTTCATTTACATATGTTGTTGCTTTCATATTTGATTACGCTTTTGGCTCAGTTTGTAGAGACCCTACTTGCTGTGCCAGCGGTCGCGGGTTCGAGTCCCGCTGGGGGCATTCATTGGTGTGATAAGTACAAATGTGTGTACTCCAGTCACGGGTCTTTATATTTTTATAATATGTATGTATGTATTTAAAAGTTATATATGTGTAGTGTATCAACTATCTGGTATCCATAACACAGGCCTCGTAGCTTACCATAGCACTAGATGGTACCGTGTGTTAATGTCCCAACATATTTATTATTTATATACTAAAAATTCAAATGACGATACTTTCTGTAACGCGAATTTTTTTTTAACATCATGTGTGATGTGATGTAGGTACCTGTTTGTTTTTCTAATTGGATAAATATATTTTTTTTTCTATATTCAATGCACATTAACATAATGTTTATAGAAAATAATTTTCTGAGAGATTGGTAGTAAATAGACGGAATAACCGTCAGTACCTATATTACCTGCATGGAATATAAATGGTGCCAACTTCCACCTTAAGCCCCTTATTGCCAACCTCGCCTGCCCGAAGTACAACCTGCTCAACAACGGATGAGGCTCTGGCGTATTCGTGGCGGCGTAACTACATAAAGACAGGAATCCGTAAATGGTCCTGATGATGAGCAGCATCAGTGAGATTCCAGCAATTGGGGTCACCAACTTCCTCCTTCCTACTTGTCTTTCATGATTCTAGGCCTTTGATTTACTCTACCTTTATATTGTCTCTGGATTTGATTTACTTATTACTAGGATTGTTATACAACATAGCCGTATTTTTTCTATTGCGTTAACTCCAGAAGCTTATTTTTTATAACTCGAAGGGATTCGAAGTACCTAATAGATATTAACTTCAATTTGATACTTGCGAAGAAAAAGGATGTTGGCAGACAGACGGACACTGATGTGCTCCTGATCCTGTTAGACGAGATATTCTTCCTTTTTCCAATTTTACTAAAATCATAGAATGGTTTTTATCATGACGTCACTCCGTGGTGCATACAGCTATTTTTGGAAAACCCTAGTATATATCGTAGATCTGATAACTTGATAATGTAATACCTACCTTATAATGGTAATAAAATAAATAGCACTTAAGATATCTAACATTTATTCCTATCTAAATAAGTTCTTTGAAAAATATGTTTATATTAAATCACTATAGTAGGTACATATTATTTTCTACGATACTACCTACTTATACTCCAGTTATTTTAAAATAATAACTAATAGTCCGAGAGCTGGTGAACATTTGAAGGTAGGTTCTTGAAGCACTACAGAAAATTTTGTAATTATCCTTGAAGAACCCCTAAATAAGATAGTCGAGGTATAGCTGACGGGTAGCGGCACCCTAGCAACCCTTGAATTTTTATTCATCTAGCAGGTAAAGAAATTTATCAAATGAATCTGGCTTTTTGGGATTATTTGTCTTTAAGTACCTATATTACTCTCAAAATGTACTAAACTGCCTCAAGACCATTTTTTTCATTTGTTTAAAAAACCATTTTGCAACAGTCGGGTTAACATTTAGACCCGACTGATTGGTCTGGCTTTTTAATTTTTTAATTCCTTAAATACCTATACTTAAGGATAAAAAAATTTCAAAACGCCTCAAAAAATATTTTTTCAGTAAAGAAATTTCCCTTAAAAAAAATTCAAGGGTTACTAGGGTGCCGCTACCCGTCAGCCATACCTCGACTATCTTATTTAGGGGTCCTTCAAGGACAATTACAAAATTTTCTGTAGTGCCTCAAGAACCTACCCTACAATGTTCACCAGCTCTCCTACCATAAGATGAATAAAGCATGTAGAGACCAAACCGAGGCTAAATTATTAGTTAAACCATACTTAGTGACTAAATTATAGATACTAAAATTTACTAAATTGTAAATTCAATATCAAAGAAAATTGCAAATTTTAGTTTTAAACTTAAGACCAAGACGATACTATTTGCAGGGTCGCAGGTGCAAGAAAGCCTGCAACTACCAACATCGACGCACAGGATCTCTCTGGCGGAGTTACAAAGAATTGATTCGCGAATCATCGGCGGCAACTCTACTACCGTAGAAAAGTATCCCTACATAGTACAGGTATGATATTAACTTTGAACGAAAACCCTTAAAAAGTTTTATTAACGTTTATTTAAAATATGCGTTTTATGGCTACTTTTGATATAGAGATCGCGCGCTCCACTGGAGGCTTCATTTAATCTATACAATATATTAAAGCAAAATATTATTCACTCATAGACTTACTGATTAATCATGAAATCTCAAAACTACTAAAGCAAAGATTATAAAATCAGCTTAGAGGATGGTCCACGCTAACGAAGTCGTGGGTACAATAAGTACCTATTTATTACTTAAGTTCTATCTCACATCCTCTGTTTTCTCAAATTTTCATAAACGCTTCAGTACTATTATACATAATATAATAAAGTTACAATTATTATGGTTACGGTACTCTAATAGAACACAACTTTGTGATTCCAGGTGCTACTTTACAATTCCATGCGGTGCGGAGGGACGATCATCACTCGGCAACACATTCTAACTGCAGCACATTGTTTTTTCAATGAGTATATTTGTTTATATACTAATATAACTAATTACAAATTTTTGATACAATTGAATTTGATTTCAACTGATAGTACCTATGCGACATTTAACACGTTTTGTTATTTTTCTCTCTGCAGGGTGGGCCAACCACTTAGTGTCAACCTTTTCTCAATCCGAGCTGGCTCCACGTATCTGAATTCTGGTAAAAGAATATATATATCTGTTATACTTAAGACGTATTTTAAGTATAAAAATTTCGGATTTGCCCAAACTATAGGATGTTTTCTCATGATAATATGACAAATATAAGAAAAAAAAATTAATAATGGTTAATGGACGATAATCTTAAAACTCATTATTTGATTTCCCTAGCCTTAAAATCAGCATATACCTTTTTTTGTGGTCGATGAATTCAGCGACCAAATAAAACAAAACCAAGAGAATCAAGCCATCATGACCGTAATTAAAGCCTGCATTATACAATAATTGGATCCACCACAATGTTGACAGAATAATAATTATTTAGTCACAATCGGGTATACCGTATACGGGAATATTTATAGAATGTAACATTCCAGGTGGTTCATTGCGCTATGTATCCGAGGTAGTAATCCACAGTGGGTACAACGCGACGGTGAACGACAACGACATCGCGGTGATGACGCTAGCCACCCCACTTGACTTGTCCAACACCATAAGAACAACGAGCGTCGCTCTCGCTGGCTCAACGATACCCAATAACACTCCCCTTAAGGTCGCTGGATGGGGACGTACTGAGGTAATATAATAATAGGTACTTCTATATCTAAAAACAGACCCTTATTGAAAATAAATCAATCTACCACTTAATTCAAATCAAACACCGTTGATTTGAAATCAGCTGAACATTATTTTTCATATTATATCTCTTATTTTGTGATTAAAAATCATTATCTTTGATTTTTAATAAGACAATATTTATACGGTATGGGTAAGAAAAGGCGAACTAAAGATAGAACCAAGTTGACGTATGTAGGTACATAGTATCATTAGGCACACTTGCGTTATCAAAGACGAATTTAATGACTCATTAAGTTAAATGAACGGCTAAGCCGTTTATTAATTACGAAGGAAGTAGATTAGGACATACGCACCTACGTACATACAGGTCAAACATATAACCTTCCTTTTGAGCATCGCCGCAGTCGGGTAAAAGCCTACAAACTATGTACAAACATTGATTTATATCTAATAATATACAATAGATAGGTATATGTAGATTGTAGATATTAATTTAGTTGTGCATATATCTTTTTAGACAAATCCCGTGGCATCCAACGTATTGCAAGAAGTGCAAGTGTTTAAAGTAAGCAGCAGCAAATGCCGCGAAAACTACAATCTCCTCCAAGAACTAATTGACCAACCTTTGCTTGTTACTACAAACATGATTTGTGCTGGATGGCTCGATGTCGGAGGTAAGGCCACCTGTACAATACAAATATATATAAATACTAGCAACTCACCCTCGCTCCGCTCGGGTTCGTCCCTAGTTACGTTTTAACGGTTATCTCAGAGATGAGATTTTTTCCCACGGTAAAAAGTATCCTATATGTTGACCCGGATAACCAGCTATCATCATACTAGATTTCATCAAGATCTGTCCAGTGGTTTTCTCGTGATGCGGTAACAGACAGACAGACAGACAAAAATTCTAAAAACTATAGATTTGGCTTCTGTACCGATAATAAAGTCTATTTCAATAAGATTTTCCAAAAAATACTTAATGTACAGATTCGGCTTAGTTACAATTTTATTATATGTATAGATTTATTAAATAATTGTAATTTGGCCGACTCTCCTCGGTACAACCATTGTGATGAGCGTTTCTGATTTATCGTACAAGATCCATTTTTCATCACAAGTAATAATACGATTCAAAATCCTCTCGTTATTGTGACAATTGAGTAATGTAACGCAGCACTCGACGCGTGTTTGTTGGTGTGCTTCACTCAATTCATGCGGTACCAATTTTTCGAGTTTTCTTCACTTTTCCAATTTGTTTCAAGTGAATTAAACATCATTTTTTCATTCACACCGAAGCTTGTCGCTAACTTTAACGTGGTTTACGATGGATCCGCTTCCATGATCACTTTTAATTCTTCATTGTCAACTAAATTTTGTCAAAATCGGCTTATTACTTTTTGCGTGAAACGCGAACACACAAACAGACAAACAGACATAAAGACAAACAGACAAAAATTTGAATAACTTTTGTTTTTGGTCAATATTCTGTAAACAATATGTTACAGTCATTGTTTTTAAAAAATATTGCACGTACAGATTTCGCTAAGTTACTGTTTTATTATATGTAAGTATAAATGGCACGCCTTAGGAATGATGTGATCACTTCAAAGCTACTTCAAGTTTTGTAGCATTATTCTAATAATTAGTCTAGACTCATTCTCAGGTTGTTAAGTATTCTATATGTTAGTGAAGGCATGTCTGGATGCCAAGTTTCTTTAAAATCCATTATTTCTTTTAATCCCCCATAAACTTTTACATTTATAATAATTAAAAGGATACACATATAGTACTTAATATGTGAAAATAGGTAAGGACTCGTGTCAGGGGGACAGTGGTGGGCCGCTGGTGGCTGACGGCGTGGTGGTCGGGATCGTGTCGTGGGGCTACGGCTGTGCCGAGCCGTTGTTCCCCGGCGTGTACGTGCGCGTCAGTGCTTATACTGACTGGATCAACAGAACGGTATTTAGTCATTGCTTCGTCATATGTGTACTTAATAAGATTATAGGATATCTGATAGACAGGTATAGTTACTTTAATAACTGCCTCGGTAGTGTACTGGCTCGCATGTAGGGCTACACACCCGAAGGTCCTGGGTTCGAGTCCCGGGTTTGGTTATTGAGTCTTTCTGTATAATAAGCTTCAGTAACAGCCCGGAGTGTTTCACCGCCGTGCCTCGGAGAGCACGCAAAGCCGTCGGTCCTGTGCCTTAACTTTCACTGGTCGTGTCTCGTGTCGTCCCACCAGAGTATGATAGTGGCGGGAATAGAGAGTACACTTGTGTTTGTGCGCACACTTGTGCACTATAATATCTCCTGCGCAGATGGCTAGTCTCAGTATGGTTGGCCGCCGTGGTCGAATCGGTCAGAAGGACATTGTACATTCATATTATAGATAAAATCGATGTTTTTGTATCAAAGAGCCATTGTCATTGCCCACTAGCACCTAGGAACGAAGGCGAGCGAAACAAGGGTAAATCGTAATTGTATATTTTGATGTTAATTTTCTCTGATACAGGTGTCGGGCGTAGCCTACACTCGGGTAAACTCCGCCTCCTCAAACCATTTAAATTTATTTTTAATTGCTGCAGCCATCATCTTTCTTAGTAAGTATAGTAAATTATTTGTGTATATATATCGCATACATTTTTTTTTAATTTTTATTGATTTTTAACTTTATTAATGAAAATTTTGATTAAAAATACTAAAATATATTGTATATATTGTAACTATAAGAATATTAAAGACAAAAATTAGACCTCGCATCATTTTTGTACAATAATTAGAAACTTTCGCAAAAAGAAAGTCCAAAAATATACACACTTATTATGTATACATGACTAGATCATGTACACGTATATTTATTATTCTTCTAATTTTCTAGTTTTCAAGTAGCCTATTAGCGATAGCGAGCATAGTAAGTTATCTTATCTAAAATCCCAGCTCCTTTATGAATTTCCTTACATGTAATGTTTGATTTTGATGAAACAAGTAATAAATTATTTTCATGTAAATATCTAGAAATAATTTTTATTACCTGAAGTTATTTTTGCCTTAAAAATACCTAAATAAGCACGTGTTTAATTTACAGATCAAATAACGTCAAAGTGAGTCCGCCATTCCCCCACAAGGCGACCAGCTCAGTCATACACTCAAGTCTAAGGGGTCCTCATCTCTAAGGGGTACACGCCCACTGGAAAGAGAATAAGAAGGATCCCTGGACCCCTAATCCTACTAAAAAATGTTTACTGAGCCTCATAAGCTGCCAAACCAAAGCAAAGTCTTACTGAACAAAACATTCGTTTTATTCGTGATAAGATTATATTATATATTATTATAAGATTTGTATTTAGATATTTAATTGTAATTAATTATATTTACGAAAAATACATTTTTATATAAAGACATACAATTTTTATTTCCTTTTTGGCCACCACACGATTACTCCAATAAGATTATGGTAGCATACTAATACTATTTTAAACAATGGCGGGGATACATTAGATAATTAAAATAATTAAAATTGCAAGTTATGTTATTTTTGATCAATAAAATGAAACAGTATACTAGATATCACATATGAATATTTAATTAACGATAGATATATGTTACACGTACAATAAATATAAGGTACAAGGTGATTCGCTACACACGTCATGAGTGGGGACGCGCCGCCACCACCACCACCTGCCGGCACAGCGCTGCAACCAACACAGACAATACTGTGTTACATCACATAAATTCATTCATTAGAATTCTATAAATAACAAATAAAGTAGACATGGACATTCGAAAAATTTTTTTCATATAAATCATATATAAATGGTGACGTTGCCAACATAATATTATTATACAAGTTAAATAATAAAAATGTTAATTTTGAACAATCGGTTACGCAAATTGAAAAAATAATAATTATTTTTTAACGAAAAAAAAAATACAACAATTGAAGTCACCTCAAAAGTAATTTACTCTACTCTTTTAATTTTTATTGAAATTAATATGTGAACACTGTTGAGAACACTCTTGTCATTAAAACATCATTAAAATCGGTTCATATAATACAGGCAACTTAATAATAATATTAGGTAATATTAGGTATTATTAATATAAGTTAAAATACACACGATAAGCATTAAAACATACGTCCCAGAACAGGTATACAGAAGTAGTTAAATAAACGTACGAGTGTACGTACTCATCTGCTTTTATTAAATTGTATAAAAAGTATGGGAACTTTATGTTTAATTCCCACGACAATGTTTAATATAATGTTATTTGATTTTAATACCTTTTTATTTTTATTATTAGAGATAACTGCCAACTAATTTAAAATCAATTTTTAAAGTTATGCTATCAGACCAGACTCAGTCGCTAATATTAATCAAACAAAAAAATTCTTCACTTATTTGTACATACTAAAAAGCTAACATAAACAGTCACATAACACCTAAATTAAAAAAAAAAACAAATTATAATAATAAAAAAGTAATTAAAATTAATTTTCCCCTAAAATCAAAAACCGGTCAGTAAATAAAAAAAACCAACAAAATACCTTTATCCGTCAACACCTCGTCGACGAACAGCTCGCCGACCAGCTCGGCCGCGGTCACGTCCTTGAAGAGTCGCGGGGGGCTGAGGACGGGGGCGGAAGACGCGGGGCCCTCGCTGAAGTCCCCCAGCGCCGCGAGGGCCCCCCGCCAGCGGCCCAGCTCCTCGCTCACGGAGAACCTCTCGTCCGCCTCGTTGGTAGGCTGAGGTCGGTACTTGCTCTCTACGAAGCTGGTGAAGCCATCGTCCAACGCCAGAGAACGGTCTAGAACAGTGCAGGTGAGGTCGCGCACAGGGTCTAGGATTAAGTAACTGTGCTCGTGTTCTTCCACTTCGCCGGGACTCGGTCGCGTGTCGTTCTGTTGTTAATAATTATGATTATTGATATTATATAATGTATAAAATCATCCACGAAATGAAAAAACTTAAGTAAAATAATTATTAAATATTAAAAAATATAAAGCAAAGGATTTGTTTTGATAATAAGGGAGACATTAGGCAAATATCATTGCCTGTGCTCCCTGCAGAATTTAGTAGGCCAATGGAAAGTCTACATATAAAAAAAAAACGTTGGGCTGGACTAGTGTTATAATAACTCATGTTTGACATATAATCTCAGTATTTAAAATAAAATGTTTTTGGATTTTTCGCGGATTTTACACCAATTATAGGAAAGACTCCCATGACTGATATAGAGAATTCGAAACGTCGGGAACAAAAAAATCAAAAATAATCGGCGAAAAAACCCAAAAAGACAGTTTTATTTAAAATGTCGAATATTCTCGTTAAGCTCAGAAAATGTTATATAATTTCAACATGATGTAAACAGCAGCCGATTCCCATATTTAATTAGTATTTAATTGACAGTTATACAATTACTTGTTTGTAGTAAACACTAGCGACTCACCCTCGCTTCGCTCGGGTTCGTCTCTAGGTACGTTTTACTGCTGAACTGAGCTGAACATTGATAAGTCAGTCAATGAGTCGCGAGTAGTGAATAAAAATAGTAATTGCGAATGTACCTTAGGTGATAGACAAATAATATTGCGAACTTCCCTGTATAACTTTTTAAGACCTACAATATTCTAGTACATTGTTTTGATATATCTCTTAAGGTTCAGCCAACGTTAGCCATATAAATTTCTAAGGACGACTCGATAGAACCAGTCATTGCGTTTTCCCGCGGGAACGAAAAATGTACCTGTAGTGAAAGGTATCCCAAATGTTGAACCGAGTGATAAGCTATCACTATACAAAGTTTTGTTAAATTCGGTTCAGTACTTTTTGCGTGAAACGCGCACATCTATTTGACTAAGTCAGCTTTATTATAGGTATAGATAAGAATAGGTATTGCGAGTGTACCTTAAGAGATAGACATATACTGTTGTAGATTTTTCTGTTGACCTTTTCAAGACTTACAATTTTTTAGTACATTGTTTCGATGTATGTCTTAAGGTTTAGCCAGCGGAAGGTCTATAAGGAGGACTCGATAAAACCAGTTATTGCGATTTCCCGTGGGAAAGAAAGATTTTTCTGAAATAAAAGGTATCTTAAATGTTGACCCGGGTAATAATTTATCACTTCACCAAATTTCGTTGTAATCGGTTCATTACTTTTTGCGTGAAACGCGCACACACAAACAGACATACAGACAAACAGACAAACAGACAAACAGACAAAAATTTTAATAACTATTGTTTTGGGGTCTATATTGTATACATAATACGTTACATTCATTATTTTTAAAAAATATTTCATGTACAGATTTCGCTAAGTTACTGCTTTATTATAGTATAGATTACACACCTGCAACGGCGCTGGATCCAGTATGACATGCTTCTTACACGCGAGAGCGTCCTCCAGCACGTAGGTGCGCGCGCGCGCCCTGTCGGTCAGCACGTACGTGTCGGTGTCGGTCATGTCGGCCAGCTCCGCGTCGGCCATGTCGGCCAGGTCGGCCTCCGCGTCGGCGATGTCGGCCTCGGCGTCGGCGTGCGGCGCGTCGCCCGCGTCCTCGCACAGCGACGTATTGTCACAAGAGAGCTCGTCTAGAACGCTTTCTCCGCCGAACTGGGTTTGAGAGAGATCTATTTTGTCTTTTCCTGTAAATACCAAAATATTTTATGAATTGAGATTTTTTTGTTTTACTGGTTTATAATGTATGTTAATGTTTTGTGTTTTATTGTATGGAATAATAAAATATGTACAAATTATAAATGCGAATGATTGTATGTGTGAGTTTGTATATATTTGTTAATACTTGATACTTCACTCATAAATGCCTGGATGGATATGGATGAAATTTACTACATCGAAAAACTTTCATCTGAAGTAACATATAGACTATTATTAGGCATATAAGAACGCCGAGCAAAGTGACGATAAAATATCTTACCTGTCAAAAATAATTTATAGGTTAACCTAAAAAATAACTTTAAAATACAAGAAAAATGTATAAATACACAATGATAAACATTTTCAAGCAGTACATGTGTATGAGAGGTCCGTGTGTATGCGTGTATATATGACCCACCATGCCTGGGCGTGTCGGGCAGCAGGCGGCACAGCGCGTAGCTGCGCAGCGGCGCGGCGCGCGACACCTGGAAGCGGCCGCCCGCGCGCGTTCCACTTATACCCGCTATGCTGCCTTTATCTGCACAATATAACAAAAATAATTTGTCATTAATAACATTTTAACTGCTACGTTTTAATGTAGTGCTTAGCATGTACGATCAAAGAGGTTTTGGATTCGATTCCCACATTGGATCAAGTTTATTAATTGGATTTTTCTGTTAAGAAATTTTCAATAGCAGCCCGGAGTTGGAAAGTTGGCGGTTTTTCACCCTCGTGCTGAGACAAAATACGTCAAGCCGTCGGCTATGCGCCGCTAGAGTGCACTTGTGTTTGCGCATAATAATGTTAAATACGCACTGCACTATAATGCACAGGGCTAGTCTCAGTTAAATTGACCGCCGTGCCTGAAATCGTTCTGAGGGAATATTATTAATAATAATATACGCAAACATATATTTTTTTTACACTATAAGTGCTCAACTGACTTGAGCAAAATGAGAAATAAAGGTAACTTATATAATTTTTTTAGGATCGCTTGTGCACACACTACAATGGCCCAACGTAGTTATTCTGGATTATCTATACAAATAAATAAAATTGGAGTGTCTGTTTGTAACATTAACATAACCGCTTTTTACTAAATGCATATGGATGTATACACGGTACATATACCACAACATTTTTTGTCTGTCTGTCTGTCTGTTTGTTCCGGCTAATCTCCGAAACGGCTGGACCGATTTTGACGGGACTTTCACTGGCAGATAGCTGATGTTATAAGGAGTAACTTAGGCTACTTTTATTTTAGAAAAAGAATCAGGGTTCCGCGAAAAAAAAATTAAAACCCATGAAATCGTGAACAAAATCCGCGTACGGCGTACGCACCCGAGCAAAGCGAGGCTAAATCGCTATATAATTCAAATGAATATCTTAGAAGTAGCAAGCTACTATTTATTAAGCTACTATTATGTATAAACATAGCTAACCGCGAAAACGTACCTAGGGACGAACGCGAGCGAAGCAAGCGTGAGTCGCTAGTTAAGATATAAGACCACTTAATTAATGTACTTACCCTGCGAGTGGAACCGCGGGCAAAAACTAAGCATTCATTAATATGTAAAATGATTTTATTAAGAAAATAATAGGACAACAAACCTTCGTAATCGTTGACGGCAGTGTCGCTGATATTTGCAGCCAATATGGCGGCGCTGTGCTCGCCGTACGCGTCCTGTAACAGTAACGTAATTTTATTTATAAACTGACACACACGTCTTCGCTTAATATCATTGTTATTTATATAGTAAATGTATTTTTGTGTGTGTTTGTATGTTTGTTTGTTACTTCTTTTACGCTGAAGTGGCTGGACGGGTTTGAACGAAAGTTAGTACACGGATGACTATAATCTAGAACAACACATGGACCACTCTTAGGCACCTAGTATTAGGGGAACCGAGCGATTAAAAATTGCAAGCATATTCTAAAGACTGATTTTTTTTTAATATTACGTCACATTGGTTGAGTAAAGAAATAGCCCGCCGTCAGTCAGCCGGTTTCATTGGCGTTTGGCGCGGGCTTTAATTTGTTTCGATTTGATAAGTAATTTGCGAGCCGTATATTAATCTTAAAAAAAATTACAGTCTTCAGTCATATAAATCTTATAAACGTATAGGGACATAAGTAGTAGTATAGTTGAGATTATAAATAGAACTACAAGCCTAGTGACCTTAGGCGCGGCGTGCTTGTAGTGCAAGCTGATCTTGCTGAGCTCGTGGTCGAGGTGCGCGATGCGGCGCGCGTGCGAGTCCTCCCCGCCCTCCTCCGCGCCGTCCGCCGCCGCCGCGCCCTCGCCGCCTTCCGCGCCCTCCACACTCTCGCGCTGAAAAACATACCGATATTATAAATACTAAACTTTGCAACTTAATGTTTTTATTATTTCTTCAGATTGTAGCCTGTAGAGAAAGAGTAATATTGATAAACACTTTTGCTATCTTAATATAATATGGCTTTTATTATATATATATATATATATATATATATATATATATATATATATATATAAGACATTCTGGCCTGGCTATTATTTTGGCGTCTAATGAATCTACCAACACTTGAAAAGTAAGAAGTGTACTGAGTGGAGTTCAGCTGTTATTGGAGTCTAGGTCAGGAGAGATCATTATTTTACGACCATGTTGACTACCTAACTTTTTTAAAGCCGGTAATTCTCGATTCTTTTCCACATAACTCACAAGTATATCATATATGTAATAAAATAAATAAAAAGTGAATAACCTTAAGTCCTTGCGCCTGGCGGTGCGTAGGCGACAGCGCGGGGCTGTACTCAAGCGGCGACTGCGGCGACACGGGCCCCTGCACACATCACACATCACCATTCACATTATACTCGTATTCTTAATCAATTACTTTTTATATAACATATCTAAATATTGTTTTAAAATCAGGTATTGTCGATATTTTATGACAGATTAAAAGCTTATAAATAGTGTTAGAATAATATTAAACAAAGTCATGTCAGGGCCTAATCGAAGCGGATTTGCTAATTAAAATACAGAACCTCCTAAACTATAAATATGTATATAATCCTTACTAATACCACAGTCTATAAAACAATACAGTCATCCAACGAAGCCGTCTAGACAGGGCAATCGTGCGGGGTGTGAGGGGTGAGACGCGGGTAGGCGAGCCCGAGCTGCATACATTTCTGCCGCCCGAATTAGTAAGCAACTCGGGACACGACTTTAAGGGCTATCGCGCGTTTATTTTAATTTGTAAGGAATTAAAATGGTTCATACTACCTGTGCTATATTATATATTTTTTGCTAAAATTATTTATTAGGATGAGGATTTTTTACATAATTAAGTTTAATATCAGAAATTTCAAATCCAGTAAATCTAGAAACCGAAAATTTTTGTCCGTTGCCCATTTATAATAGGTGATTTGGAAATCTATTAATTACATTATATTATATAAAACTAACTTTGCTAAAAAATTGAAAATAATGATAAATTTATATATAACTAAATTCAATTTGACTTATGTAATATAATTTGCTAGATTTAATTTATTTTTATTATAACTTAATTTATTTCATTCTAATTATCTAGTTATTCATTAAATTAATTATAATGTCGCTTAGAAATATCAATTTAATCAAATCAAATAATTGATAAACCAATTGTATATTATATTTTTTATTAAAGAAATAAAAGGCTTATTATTATATGAAATTTTGTAAAACTCTATTTGAATTTGCCTCCGCGAAATGCCTTTTTGTATTCTTTGTTATGAAGAACTTCGATAAATAACTAAATAATAATATTACATTTTAATTAAATTACAAAAAAAAACTGTAACAACCCTGCGTAATGCGAAGTACGCTACGCGGTGTCGGCTTTTCTTCAAACATCAAAGGCGATAGCCCACTGTTATTTTTTAGTACACTGTGCTAATACTATATAAGCTGAGAGTGTGTTTGTTGGTTTGTCTTTATATCACGCAACCACAGAGCAACATATTAATATGATGTACATAGATGTATTTAATGGGGCAGAGTGCCATTTCGGTCACATCAACATAGTTCATAGTTGCATATAGGATAATAGCACTATTGCTTTATCTGCACATGTCGCTAGTGTAAATCAAATGTAAGAAAACGACTTACACTATTAGATATGGAGGCCATTTTGTTCTGCAGCGTCATCATATAGTCGCTGTATGATTGATTCTTGCTAGGCGAGCTCGGTTGCGTCGAGCCCGTCGAGTTGACATTCGCCATGCCTGTTTTGTTTATATTTGCTATTACTGGAAGACATTTAACGATGGCAATTATAATTAAAGTTTATAAAACATCTATTAAAACTTTTAAAAGGAGTATAAATATGATGTAACAGTTCACTAATTTCATTTTTATTTTTACTCAACTTCTTTTTTATCTCCATAGCTTGATAGATAGCAGAAATTGCTCAAAAACGTTGGCCACATATGGCCCTATAATGATAAGCAAAGAAAATTATATATGAAAGGCATAAAAGTTATTAATATTAGTTTAAAATACAACACTCACCCATCTCCATGTCAACAGCCCTTCTCGCTAAAGCGTTGTGCACCGCCCTCTGCGCCACGAAATGGCCCAGGTTCTGTCCCATCAGGGACAGGTTCTGCCCGCCGAGACCGAGCGCCTGACCGCCCAGTCCGAGGTTCTGACTTCCCATGAGATTCTGACCACCTAAACCTAAGTTCTGACTCGATAGACCTGCAAATCAAAAGGTTTTTTCATATAAAAATATTTTAACGAAAATAACGTTTGGAAATAATAAGTTAAATGAGAAATGCGAATATTATAAATATAATTATTTATTTATTTTTAACATTAAGTGATAATTTAGTATCCAAATTATAGACAAAATATAGAAGATGTAAAAATCTCTTACCTAAATTCTGCCCCAGATTCTGATTCATCAGGTTCTGGTTAAGGGCCAAGTTCTGCCCCGCCAGACCAATGTTCTGTTGGAGGCCGAGGTTCTGCGCCGCCAGCCCCGGCTGCAGGGGCGCGCCCAGACCCAGGCCCAGACCAAACGGCGAGATTGGCTGGTGCCCAACTGAAGTTTGGAGGACTTGTTGCTGGACTAAAACATAAAGTTAAACTTAATAAGACATGTAGGAAAAACATTATTTGAGAGAATTTTCATTATTTACAATTTTGAAGAAATATCACTATCCATTTAAGACTGCTCTTTGGTGTAAAAAAAAATCATTTATTAATTTCTTGCTTTGTATGAACAAATCAAGTCATTCACTGTAAAAATTAAAATTTTCTCCGCCTTTCCGTTTTGTAATGACAATTTACTTTAATCCACAAAATAGTAACTAAAAATGCCACAAAAATTCAATTTTTAACTAAAAGATAATTAATCTTAACGATATATCTAAATCGATCACAGTATACTAAATAAAATATATGTATACATTTACCTATAAGATCATTAGCTGTGGCCAACATAGGAGGGTAGTAGCGCGGCGGAGCGTACGGCAGCCGGGACATCCCTGTACACACCGTTAGTCACACACATACGCAAATCATATCTTATACAATATTACTATACACGGTTATGTACAAATACATATATAGCAAGAAAATAAAAATACAAAACGATATTTTGTATATTAGTAAGTGTTAAACACACTAGCCAATAAGCTTTGAATTTTATAAATTACTCTTTCATTGTATACAATTTCTAAAACAAATTAATTACAAGTATCAATAATATTGACATTATCATTCATAGTAAATTTAATTAGTACTAAAACTATCAGTTTTTAGACCTAAATCAATATAGCAAAAAATGTTTTAGAGATCTTGTTTATGATTAAAAGATTGAGATTGATAACACAAAATTTAACAATCATTGGGACAATATATTGTTTATTTATTCATACTCAATATTTCCTTTTACTGGGAAAGAATTGAATACTATAGAACGAAAAAGCAATTAGTTTCAATGAGACGTTTTAACATTAAATATTCCTAAATAATTAATAACTTTTTTACATTAGTAACAATCATAAAGAAGACATACGACTTCACAAATAAATGCCATGCAATAAAGTTAAAAAAAATATATATTTAGTTTCTTAATTATTTAGATAGATATTAGAAAAATAACACAAAGTTTCAAACATACCGTACATACCGGGTTGCGTGTTCGCGAGCAGGTTGTTGTGCAGTCCGAGGTCCGGCTGCGGGAACTGTGGCGCGTTGAGTAAACCCAGCAGGTTGGGGCCCGAGAGATTCTGTTGTTGACTGAAATTGTCAAAAATTAAAGAATTAAAGTTTCTGATCTTTTTAAGTTTTTAATTTTATCCTATTAATATTCATTTATGTTTTATTTGACTAGCTTCATTCGACCTTAACTCTCATGAAGGTAATGACAATCTTAGACGAAAGTAATAAGATACGTAGTAAAATTTTAATAACACTCATAAATAGATAACAGGTTAATAAGTTATTTTAAAATATATAACAATACTTACTTTATTATATTCTGCTTCAACAGCATCCTCTGTATATTCTCCACATTCGCCAAATTGTCATTGACTCCAGGGGTCGGGGTCAAGGTCGATTGCGTTAGCTGAAGTCTACTCAACGCCATGGGGTCAGCTAACGGGGCTACCTGTCCCAGGCCTATGTTCAATCCCAAATCGGCCCCAACCCCCATGGGAGTTCCCACTTGACTTAAACCGAGTAATGGAGTATCAGTTGCTATTTGTAACGGAGTCGTTAAGTTAGTTAAATTCGGCTGTAACGTACCATTTAATAATGTAGGATTGATAGTACTTTGGAAAGGAATAGTGTGAGGTATTGTGGACTGTAAGTTTGTAGGCATAGAGGCGGTTATAGTTTGGGTTGTGGTTAAGGGCATAGGCACGTTAGATGGTTCGCTCATTTGTTTTAGATCGACTAGTCTGTGGTCCGTGATGGTTTGGGGTGTGTGAGATAGCTGTGAAGGCAGTTGGTACTGGTGGGTAGGAACGAACTTTTCTGGTGGAATGGCTTGAGTGGCTTGCTTCGGTATGGACTGTTCTGGTTGTGCAGGTATCGGTTCGGGTTGCGGGACAGGGGTAGGGAGTTCTGGTTCGGGTAGTCCATTAACTTGAGGAGTTTCTTTAGGGGGTTCTTTGGCGACATCTGCTTTAGGGGCTTCCACTGTCTTTTCTGGTTCCATGGGAGGTTTTTCAGTGGTTTTTTCCTCACTCACATCTTCGGTACGATCTACAACGGGGCTGACTACAAATCTTGATATCTTCCGAGTAGGTTTCTGTGATTTTTTCTCTCCGTTTGATTCGATGCTACCGGATCGATCCGGTACGGATCCACCATCGGATTGATTGGAACCTTTAAAATAAAATCGAACATTTACGAAGTAATACAATTTAAATATTCTTTGTAATGAAATAAGTTTACAGTTTACTACCGTACAAATAATTTCATTTAGAAACTGCATTATTTATTACATCCTTAATTATAATCTAATTAGCAAACTAATATAACCAATATGATTTTATAGAATAACCCAATACTAAAACAACATGATTGTATTATGAAACAGAATAGAAAAAAATACAATATCAATCTCACCTATAGACGAAGCGGTGCTAATCTTCCTAGTCAGCGTGTCTGCGGGGGCAGGCGCGGGCGCGGGCGTGGGGGCGGGGGCGGGGGCCGGCGCGGGCAGCGGCGGGGGCTCGGGCTCGTCCGCGAGCTCGGCCAGCGCGATGCTGTCCTGCGAGGCGGTGGGCGTGGTGCACTCCGAGTTGTCCTGGTTGGAGTCCGTTAGGTTGTCGTCGCGCTCTGTCGTCTCCGAGTCGTAATCCGTCTGCGGAGATATGAGCTGTTTTAATATAGAAAAGATATTTCTCATTAGGTGGCGCTGTTGTCAAAGTACAGATTTTTTTTAATTTCCAAAATAAACGAGATCTGTGTCAAGACAACGTCTGTCGCTAGTATATTTAAAAATAAATTAATAAACAAAAAATAGCACCTATCCGTAGTTGGCTATTTTACTTTAGCCGATAAAGATATTTTAAGACAAAATTCTTAACATAATTACAAATAATGAATACCTTATCAATGTTGAGTCGCAACCGTTCCGCGGGGTGCGCGAGGGGCGCGCGGGGCGCGGGCTCGCGCAGCTGCCGCACGATGTCGCCTATGAGCTCTGTGAAGGCGGTGCTTTGCCACTCGGGGAGGAGGTTGTTTGCCACCTAAGTAGATATTATGTCAACTTGTTTATTTGTGTATATTTTGATATATATGTGCAATAGAAAATAGTAATGGAATACCAAATAAAAATATGAAGAATAATCAATTATCTAATTGAAATAAACTTTAGTATAAGTTCAATTAAATACATGTTTTCTGAAAATCATATAAAACTCTCTTTATGATATTTCTATATAATACAAATAAACAATAAATGATAACATATAAGCACAACTTACGAAATTATTAGCCAACTCTTCGGGATTAACATCAGGAACATGGAATTTGAATGTGACAGTCTTAGATTTTGATTCGAGTTGGCACTCTACGACGGTGCTATCATCGCTAACAGAGAGTACCGTGAGACGTGGAAACTTCTCTTTTTCCCTGGAACGCTTTTTGGACCCCCGGGATTTCTTCTCGGCAGCAATCGGAGACGGCACTGCTGTACCAACTTAAAAAAAATATAAGAAAATTTGCAAGAATATTAGTAAAAAATATTTTCCAAAGATTTTTTTATATAACCATATTACGTCTTTATAATTCGTATAAGTATTGATATATGAGCTAATAAAAGTTATAATTTCCTTATTTAAAATCAACATAAAATAAGATTAAAGCCAACACAGGCAAATATCAAGTCTTACATATTGGGAAGGTAACATAAAACAAAAAAGTTGATAAAACAATGATATATACAATGAAACTCACCATCCTGTTGCTGAGTTTCTGCTTGCTTCTCTTCCACAGAACTCAACTCGGGCTGCCTCATCGCCTCCTGATGTGTTGCGCCGGATGGAAACTCTGTCATGGGCGTGTGGAACTGCTCTTTCTGGCAGCCGTTAGGGACATACCCTTCATCCGACTGAATACTTAACTGTTGAGGAACTGATTCTTGAACTTGGCTAGTCGGAGGTTTTACTTCTTGAGGTATAGGGGCTGACATAGATGCAGGGAGAGACGTGGGTATATTTTCTTGTTGGTATTGAGAGACAGAGGGCTGATGTGTTAGGGAAGCAGGAACTGACGAGGGTATTGACGTTTCTACCGGTTTGTAGACATTTTGCATTTGCACTGGTTGATTTTGGTACATTTGCAGAGGATTGGCAGTGTAATGCTGCACTGGCGTGCCTTCGTGACTAGATATCTGCCTTTCCGTCTGCTGTACCATGTTGAAGTTCTGCGCCAGTATGTTGTGAGGGAGGGACTGGCCTTGCATCTGATGGACTTGCTGCGGCTGGTACTGTTGCTCCTCGGAAGGTTGTTTTTGAATCTGTTGTTTCTGCTCTACATACTGGTTCTGATACTGCATCTGATTCTGATCCATCGACATCTGCGGCTGTAATGGCTGTTTCTGCTGATACTGGTCGGGGACTAGAGGTTGTTGATCGTGCACATCGACAGAGCTTATTTGGCTTTGTTCGGATCCTTGGCGCGTATATATAGGCCGTTGAGCTCTCAATATCTCCTCAACTTTCTGCTGCTGCTGACCCATTAGTTGCTGTTTCTGTGCCAGCAAGGCTAGATTTTGTTGATCTATTAGATTCTGTTGTGTTTGGAGTTGCAATTCCTGTTGCGCTAAAAACTGTTGCTGCTGTAAGTTCCTAATGTGTTGCGGCGACAGCGTCTGTCCCGGTATCTGCAACTGCTGTTGGTTGATCAGCTGTTGTTGTAAAACTAGTTGCTGTTGCGCCAGCATTTGTTTTTGCATGTTAAGTTGTTGCTGCGCTTGCGCCATCTGTTGCTGCGCTTGCGCAACTTGTTGTTGTTGCACAAGAATCTGAGGATCTACAGCTGCCGCTAATAAATTAGGTTGTATATATTGTTGGTTTTGTTGGAACGACATTCCTTGACTAGTCGGCTGTTGCATTTGCGCATTTAACATATTATGTTGTTGCATATCTTGTTCTTGTTGAACCGCTTGTTGGATCTCAGCATTCTGATCTGCCTGTTGACTAACAACTTGCTGTTGCATTTGTTGTTGCTGCTGCTGTTGCTGTTGTTGCTGCTGCTGCTGTTGTTGTTGCTGTTGCTGCTGCTGTTGTTGTTGTTGCTGCTGCTGTTGCTGCTGCATTTGGTGCTGTTGCATTTGCTCAGATTCCGAATCCTTTCTCGATTGCAAAGTGTCTGGTCTGTGAATTATCTGTGCCAAGATGTTTTGTAAATTTTGAAGAGATGGATCTAAAACTTGACCAGGAACGAGATTCGGTTGCGGCCCAGTTATAATATTCTCCTGGGTCGTCAGTTGCTCCTCCAACTGTTTTTGATGAATGGCCGCCGCTTGATGTGCGATAATATTTTGTTGCTGCTGAATAATCTTATGTTGCAATGCTTGATTTTGATTATTAATCTCGTTGGTTACAAACTGTTGATTTAGCAGATTCGGTTGAAATTGGTTCTGCTGTTGTTCTAAAAAGCCTTGCTGGGCCTGTTGTTCCATTAGCACTTGGTTGGTAACAGTTTGCTCAAGCATTTGCTGATTAAGATAATTCTGTTCCATCATTGCTTGCTGATGTTGCTTCAAGTTGTGTTCTAGAAGATGGTGCTGTTGCTGCAACAACTGCTGGTCGGGTGTGAGGGACGGGGACATTCGTGCTTGAATGAGGTTGTGTTGGAAGAGTTTCATTGCTGCGTTCTCTTCGTTGGTGAGGTGTTGCTGAAACTGATGTTGCAGAAGTTGCTGCTGTGCTTGCAATAGCTGTGATTGTTGATCCAGTCTGAACAGATAAAATTTTATGATATCGTCGACATCGTTTAAGGGGACTAAATAATTTTGTTATATTTCACCAATTAATTAAATTTCGCAGTAATCGAGAAAGTATATTTTTTATATTTAATCTTCGTAAATAACAGAAAAAATGCCGGAGCAAATGCAATATACTTTATTGTGAATCAACACCAGATAAAAAATATGGCCCCAGTTTGAAAAATAAATAATATATTATTTCGCATACACAACATAAATCTCACTTAATTTTACAACACATTATAATAACTATGAAAAATTAATTCTGATAATGGTGCCAACAGTTTTCATTTCATATTGTTTTATTATTATTTTAAACTTACTGCACGGCGACTAAAGTTGGTTGTGAACCCACGCCATTTAACAGTCCAGTCTTCATTTGTTCCACAGGTCCTTGATTTTGGATCATTTTCACCTTTAAAGTTAATACGATATCATTATTATAGTTCTCTGTATTTTTGCACTAAATTTTTATTAGATTCTTTAAAGTCTAAACACATGATTCACAAAATATATCTGAAAATATTCGACAAATGGTCTAAAGTTAGCTGATTACGGTATTTATTTAGTATTTATTCAAAACAAACCTGTCTTAATTGCTGTTCCAACAGCAACTGCTGCTGTCTATTCTGCTCGTTGATCTGTTCTTGGTTGAATAACATTTGGGCCTTTTTCTCACTCCTCTCACTACAAACACAATTAACATGCATTTTTAGCTTTGTGCGAAAATATAAAGATATTATAAATTCTTTTTGCACGAGAAATTTTAACGTGATATACCTGAATACCAAAACCAAATTAGCTCTAGCATTTTTTGACATTATTGATATATATATATATATATATATATATATAAAAAAATTAGAATAAACTAAATTTGTGTAAATTATAGTTATTTTCTAAACGACAACAAAGAAATTATATTGAACATTATTGTTACAGCAGAAATTATCCAAAGCAAAATTCAAAAAGCAGCTGGCACAGGTAAATATATCATGGATAAAATGAAATTTCACTCCACAACGATGCCAGGCACGCGAGGTCGTGTAACTGATGGTATTTAGCATAGTGTAGTGTGCTCGCTGAAGCCACAGTTGCCATGGCAACCCGGCAGTTTATGGAGAGACGGAAAACATTTAATATAAATGTCATGTAAATCTTATTCCGTCTGGAGGTATATAAAGTGTGTTACGATAGGTTCAGAATAATTATAAAGGACTTATTAAAACATCGTGAAACTCACTAATAGACGATATCTTTCAGCACGCGTAATATATATTAAATAGCACTAAAATACATATTGGCCATAATAATTTGTTTTAAGAATAAACAAAAGAACTTTAACACATTTTGCCATTATGTATTGAGAGCACACTGAAAATCCAGTAACATCGAGAAATCACAAGAAACTGACGAGTTGAACACGCGATCCGATGTAGATTTTACGAATCAATATATACATATTTTTCGCGTAGAAGATTAACCTTATTATTTTGAATATGAACCGCGAATACAAAATACAGCTGTTTATTAATCAATGTAACCCATAACATTTTTCTTTTAATAGAAAAAAAAAATAAGAAGATAACGGTGAAGAACTCGTTATAATAATCCCATTAAAAACCAATGTCAACAGAAGCACTTCACAGCACAAACAGTTCACAACACAGCCGTACAAAACTTGCCAAGAATGTAATATAAGTTAACACGTGTACTTTTACAAAGCGATATATTATTACGAGTGTCGTAATTTAGTGAAAATCTAATTTACCAGCGGATATGCGGCTCGAGCCCGCGACACACATCATGTACTGCGTTATCGCGTCAGTGCAATTAATTACGCGCAATGAAGCATCGAAATCAGAATTTGAAATATGGTAGCGTTATGCGAGATGTGGTCACGCTTTACTGTTTGCTTACTCGATTTATTATTTAATAAGCTTTAGATTAGATAGACAGATTAGCATTTAGATACATATTATTAAACTTGTTTCGAAATTTGAAGTCAAATCTTGTCACATTTAAAGATATTATACAGAATATTTCATTCAAATCAAAGCAAATTTCATGGGAAACGCCATCATGGGATGGCCTCACATTAAGAAATAGGACCATTTGGCAACAAAGAATATTTCGAGTGTATTAATCGTTTTTCCGTACATAATGTATGGGAAAAGTTTTTGGCGATTTCTGTCATTTCTAGTACTCATACCTTAAATGGTCCCATAGAGTCTTTTGATCTCTACATGAAATAGGACCGATTGACATATTACTATTTTTTTTTTTTTTTGTATTTTAGCATTTTTTTTCGCTAACTGTACATTTTTTCCAAAATCTGTGAATGCAGTTCAGAATATCTCAAAAAGTTATGGATGGTCTCCTAGGAACGTTTTCTCGTAACTATAGCAGTTAAGGTATCTGCTCTCACTGTCCCGTCTCGAAAATCCAGCCTGTATAAGCAAATAGTATACTTATACGTAAGTCATTTTACTTGCAGTAGTTATTTCAAAAAGCAGACATATAAACACGAAATAATAAATCAAAATCATTCTATAGTATGATAATGCATAACACCATCAGTAGGTAATACGTTTAAATACGTAATTCAGGGTCGACATAGAACAAGCTGTCACTCGCCTATGAGTGATCATTTTTTGATACCATAGATAATTTTGTTTACAATGACGACTATTCATTGCTATTGGAAAAAACTTCAGTTCTGAACGTTCAATGTATAATGATATAAATGATAAAATCGTAGTTTTGATTGAAATTCTTTTGATTTGCATCTGCTACTTATCTAAGCGGATGTCATCATCGTATTAGACGGTTTTGTTGAATGATATGTACCGACAGATAACGTGTAAACAAATAAAAATAAAAATACGTTTGAAAACCTTTAGAGCTGATTAGTAGTAATTATTTTGTGAAATATGTTTTGTTTTAATCGTTCAATTAGATATAAAACGTAAAATGTTTGATTAGACCGATGAATCATCGCTTCATAATAAATACGGACTACCGGGAACTTGTATTATATTATAAAACTAGGGAATCACCCTCGCTTCGCTCGGATCCGTCCCTGAGTGATTCTTAAAATTCACATATTTTTTTTATTTATGAATAAAATAAAACAAATACTAAATAAATCCACGAAAAAATGGTTTTATTTAAAATTTCAAATATTAAATGTTAAGTGAAGCTTACCACAATACATTAGTGAAAACCGCACTCAAATCGGTAAAGTCGTTTCCGAGATTAATACGCACAAACACACAGACAAACAGATAAAAAGTCTAAAAATCATTGTTTAAGTTTCTATTGCGTTAATTAAGATCCTCAATAATAGTTTTTTCTCAAATATTTTCTATGCACAGACAGCGATCAGTTACACTTTTATTATATGTAAAGGTAACTTTTTTATTCTAAAGCCGCATTTACACAAAAGAATTTCTCGCTTCGAAAATTCCAATATCGAATTAGTACAAAAACAGTTGAGTGATGTGTTAGTAACTGTCCGTATAAACGAAGCATATAAATAAAATAATGATTTATTTTCTTTTTCTAGTATAACTTTAATATCACACATACCTACTACATATTATACTGTTCAAAGTGAAATTAACTTTCACTATTAGATTGGTTGATTTAAAACATTATTTCCAACTATAACAAGCATAATAGTTTATTATAAAGATGTTCATAGTTTTAAAATATAAAAAAAATAGGTACACAAAATTAAAATTTATAGTAAAAACAAAAACTTACCGATTAAGACTAATAAGCTGTGACTTGAGCAGTTTGAAAACTATACGAGCGTCCTCCTCCATTATCAGACCAGCCTTCGCCATGTCTTTTGCCACTTCTTCGCAGTCGTCATTCTCCATGTCGAACTCGAATTGGATCGCTTCGTTCTCTTTGTGAGTGTACGATCTGTTTTAAATTTATAATATAATTTATTCAAGCACTTTCTAGTTAAGAGTCAATTCATACATTTAAATTAATGCCGTATTATAGGACCGTGATTAAGTTACAACTGATTAATATGATTCCTAAAGTATTATAACGAAAGTTTTCTTATAACGTTTGTATAGTATTCATTTAATCCTTTATTACACCAAAAAAAAATACAAAAAAATTATATATATGTACATGTTTCAGTGTAAAGGCGGCCTTATCACTTAAAGTGATCTCTTCCAAGCAACTTATATCAGAAAGGAACTCGTAGAGTTGTGTGGATATTGGTTGACGGAACAAAAAAAAATATTTTTAATTTTACCATTAGAGTACATTTATGAAAAAAAAAAATCTAAAATCTAAAACAATATGCAAATGAGAACTGTGCACAAAATGTACAGGGCAGGACTATTATCTTCCTAGTGTTATATTCCTGAAGTTAGTGGGATCAAAACATTCATTTCTAAACAGATTTTTTATAAAAAAAAGAAAAAAATTATGAAATATGGTTTTAAACCAGTCTTTATCTACCAGTTTTATTATACTTTTTAGTAGTGAACCTAAATTGTACTTGATGCTTAATAAGGTGTGATAAATAATAATAATAATCAAAATATTTTTTATTTCCATTTCTCTCAGATTCAATTCCCAAATTTAATATTTTTTACAACTGAATGTAAATATAAAAAGTAAGCATAAAATTATCTTTAGTGAGATTTGTTCTTATCTCATTAACCGACTTCCAAAAAGGAGGAGGTTCTCAATTCGTCGGAATCTTTTTTTTTTTATGTATGTTCACGGATTTCTCGAAGACGGCTGAACCGATTTGGAAAATTTTTTTTTTGTTTCAAAGAGTATTCTTCCCCGGTGGTCCCATATAAATTTTATCGAAATCGGTCAAGCGGTTTTTAAATAAATGGCTTAATCGAATATTATGTTTTTATTAAAACTCTTTCTTCTTACAAATTACTTGCTTATTACGTCTACACTAAAAATGGAAAAATAAAAACTTTTAAAAAAAAATAAAAACCGACTTCCTGGCACTGAAAAGTAAAAAATAACTAAACAGAGGTTTTCATTTAAAATAGATACCTAATCAGATATTTTCGAAGTCGGTGCCAGCCAATACAAATCAAAGCACACCGACTTCGAAAATATCTGATTAGGTATCTATTTTAAATGAAAACCTCTGTTTAGTTATTTTTTACTTTTCAGTGCCAGGAAGTCGGTTTTTATTTTTTTTTTTTAAAGTTTTTATTTACTTACAAAATACATTAAAAGTATATTTTTTATTTAGAGCATCTTCACATTTGGAGAGAACTGTTTGATAATGCCCGAGGACGTGGCGAAGCCGGTTTAGAAAAAAAAGGCTAAGTAGTCTAAATATAGATAATAATTTTTGAAGTTACACTTCTTTTGGCACGTTTGAAAAAAATTATAAGAGTAAAATTTTTAGGATGCGCGCGCACACCGACAGCCAAAAAGCGACATGACGAAGGTAGCTGAAAGCAACATGATGAAGTCTTTAGCTGTTTTTGTTATCTTATACCTCGTATAACTTCTTACGTGCGTACATAAGTACACACTAGGGTGGCCCTTAGCAAGGGTGTTTTCAAATTTCTTAATCGACGAGCTGGTCTCCGAGATTATCACGTTAAAGATACGCCTATACCTACTGGTGCTTGCGACACGGACGTCCATACATATATATATATATATATATATATATATATATATATATATATATATATATATATATATATATATATAAGTTGGTTTTATCGCTGGTCTTATCCTAGTTATTCAACTACCGATTTCAGCTAACAAAAAAATGAGGTCGTGTTTAGCTGAGTTTGACTGCTAATATCAATTATAATACAGCTTTTTTTAAACTATTCTCACCGTTTTTTAGGATCGATGATTTTCAGGCGAAACTGTATCTTGGTGATGTCGGAGGAGGTGACGAGGTCGCGCCCGACAATCTCCAGCCGCAGCCCGATGTCCTCGCCGAAGAATTCGTGGTTTAATAGATCTTTTACTTTTGGCCTGAATTAAAGTACTTCAATTTAAAAAATAAATAAGACAAAAGACATTTTTATGTATATATTAATTATCGACTCGCTTCGTATGAATATAATATGCATGTATTATATAACTACATATCAGTGGCGAAGGGTGAAATTTAAGCAGAGGTAAGCCGTTCCAAAAAAAAAGGACAAAAAACATTGATACACAATTTTTATATATCAATCAATGCAAAAAAAAAAGAAATGTAATTGTGAAGATATTTTTTTATAAGGCTATTGTGTTTTTTATTGTTGTTACATGTAAAATATTCTAGCAAAATATATTAACCATTTAATATAATAATAAAACCTCATAAAATATTAATAACGCCATCTATGAAAAATCTTTACACATGACTTAGTACGAGTACTTGTAAGTGAAAGTATGGAAATTTGATTTTATTTTATCTTTCTTTATTAAAAGTACAAATATTACAACCTATATTTTTTGGGATTTAAATATTATTTTATCTTTTTTTTTTTTGTTAATTTTACATAAATATATTTAATCAATATATTTAATATAAATACCGCCATCTACTTAAATCTCATTGAACTACTTCGTCGTGCTTAGTAATGAAATTGATTTATTATTTTATTGTATCTTATTATTTATCAAGCCAAATTGGACGAAAATTATGAAATAATACACAAAAAAGGAACGATAAGAAGCACAGGCTTTAATTATAATATCATAATTCATATAGCAATACATCCGTTTTTAAAATGTCTGACTATCCTATTTAGTATTTAGCTTAATTAGTCAAATTATATTGTTAAATAATGTAACATTTTTAAAATAACTTTAACATATTAAAATTCACTCTAAACTTAAATAGAATCAGAATATAATAAACATGGAAAACTAAATATTTTCTAATTTAGCACATTCACACATAATTTAATTAAAACGTTTTATGAAAATATTTATGTAACTCATTTCATGTAATAATTAAATCATATTTCAAACAAATGAGTATCTTCATGACATGTTTTTTAATTATTGAACAACTAAATTTAGAAAACTAAAGTCAATAGTATGCAAATTAATGCCATAATGGCTAATAGAACTCACCGAAATTAACAAATATGTGAGACACTCACAGTCCACAAAAAAACATAGCACAAAATGTCTATATTACACTAAAACCAAATTAAAACTCTATAAAACAAAAAATCTCTTAAGCAATGAACTCGTAAACAATAACAATGCGCCATATTAATTTACATTAAATAATAAATCATTCAAATAATAACATTGCTCGTCTGACGCTTCGCTTGTCAAAATAGGGACGTTTTGTAATTTTTGACCAATCACAGGCAGGATAAGACGTAAGGAAGCAGCTTTTCGAGCAACAAAAATTTGATAAGTGCGCATGCGTAAAATACTAAAAATGAATGAAATCACGTGACAATGTTCAATCCAAAACATTGAATGAAATACAATTTTATATGAACGCGGTAAGCTAAAATACAACGTCTTATCGTCGCATTTCTTTGAAGAAACGCGTAAGCAGTTTGGAGCGCAAAAATGTATTTTGCGTTGCTTATGTGTTGCTTGTGATTTTTTGCGTTATATTATTTTCAGAAATTGACTTAGTAATAATAAACAGATTTTTTATTTACTAATTATGTTAATTCAAAAAATAAATATTTATAATGAACGACGGATTATTGGATTTTTAAAAGGTAAGACGGTGGGAATCGTCTTGTATGGACCCTTCGCCACTGCTACATATAAACCTTCCTCTTGAATCACTATCTATTGCTGAAAACTGTATTAAAATCCGTTGCGTAGTTTAAAAGATCTAATTGTAAGCGTACAAACAGCGGGAGCGACTTTGTTTTATACTATGTAAAGATAAAAAAAATTATGATGCTTATCATTTAGTAATTATTGAGTTTTTGTAACCTTCACTTCGTTAACCCATCCTTTTCTACATTCAGTACTTCATCTTGGAATATGTCACAAAACTTAGCTAAAGTATTCATTTATAGAACAATATGGCCCCATTAAAATTTGTAAAGCATAAAAGTAACGAGCTCTTATACATAATAGGCGAACAGACTGACACATGATAACTTTCTATAATAAAAGGGTAAAATAAAATTGGCCTGGTAGTTTCTAATGTTGACGCATTGAAACATACCAACTCTTCATATTCATAAGCAGTTTAGTATAGATTAAAAATAATTACAATTAAAGACATTATACTGTCAATAACTATTTAAAGGTTATATATACCTGTCAGCTTTATTCGGCCTAATGCATGACTCTATGATATCTTTGACTTCTGGTATTGTGACTTTTTCTAAACTTTGCGGCTTGACACCCTAGAAAAAAAAAAAACAATTTTAACCCTTAAGCGTAATATATAAATAAACTTCATCTTTGTTAGTTATACAACAAAGTTGGCCTGTTAAAATTGCACTTGAAGGGGATATTTATATTTTATATTTTTTTTATCCAAAGCAAATAATTACTGGGCAGTGACTGTAACTAATATTTCCTGGATATAGTGCACTTATATGTAATTATATACAGTGTTTATTTTAGAGAACTAAGTATAAACATATAAAATAAAAATATAATATATGGGTATACCCATATCTTATATTTTAGGGTCAATTTGCTCAAGATGATAATCATCAATTTCTGTCACTTTAAGAAGCATATTTTTTTTTTAAACTAGTATTGTTTACTAGGAATCCTTTTGTTTATCATAGATTTCGAACCTTACATACACACTTATTTAGGTTGACGTATTTCACATGTTTTTATATGTTCACTTAAAACGTTTACATGTCTTTCCAAAACTAATACAATTCTATCAGACATGCAGGTTTCTTCACGAGATTCTCTTTCATCAATAGCAATTATTAATCATGTTGAAAACATGACATGAAAATCTCTAAGCTACTGGACCTGAGACTTGTATGCACTTCATTTAGGTTTCCAAATGAGTTCATAGTACATACATACCCACTACCTATTTCTATAATCAGCCTATAATAATAAGTATATGTGTATGTAATAAAATGTAATATAAAACCTACATATTTTAGAAGACTTA
Source organism: Fabriciana adippe (assembly GCA_905404265.1). NCBI lineage: Eukaryota > Metazoa > Arthropoda > Insecta > Lepidoptera > Nymphalidae > Fabriciana > Fabriciana adippe. The sequence goes on from FR990009.1 coordinate 8,716,061, forward strand.
ATTAGTTTTCAAAATACACTTGAAGACCGAGAACTAATGCCCCCTTCACATTGAAGGTAGGCCCGTGCCCAGTAGTAAAACAGCAGTATTACAATGCACCGACTGACTGACTGACCGAGACAACTTTCTTGTATATCTGGGCGGGCCCGCTGCACTCGCTGTAGGGGTACTCGCCGGTGGCCATCTCCAGCATGCACATGCCGAAGGCGTACACGTCCACCGACTCGTCGTAGTGCTCCTCGTACATCTCCGGCGCCATGAACTCCGGCGTGCCTGGGGACACACACACGCGAAGCACGCGACAATTATATATATTGAAGTTAAACTTCTTTAGGCGTGAGGCTTGATTAGTTTTAATTTAATTGCGGTATTGCCACAGCGCCAAAGAAGTTTTACTTCAACCGCGCGTAAAGGTTACACGCATTCATTTTTTATTTCAACTAGCGTTCGCCCAGTGGTCAAAATTAAATGAATTTCATTATTGAAATTTTAAACACTAAAGCCCGTCAATAACTAAGAAAAAAAAAAGAAAATCGCTTGACAAATAGAAAGAGAAAAAATACTGAGCTGTCGTTACCTATGTATATAAAAAAGTCTAACGGTTTTTATTTATTTTTTATTGATAATAGCTACTAAAATATAATAAGAAAATCGCTTAACAAACAGAATGAGAAAAAGGTACTGAACTGTTTTCTCTGAGCCTATTTGAATGTACATTAAGTAAATACATAAGTAATAGAACAAAGGAATCACTATGAGAAAACCAGAACTTGATTAAAATATTGGGAGTAACATATGAACCAATAAGGGCCACTTCAGATTGAATACTTTCTGGTGACCGTTCTATGTATTAATTCCATGGAACATAAGTCAATAAAGTATGTGAGGGTTGTAATATTAGAAGTATTACAAAAAAATGCTTCCAGGAAGCAAATGCGTGTTTATTTCGATTAACCATATAAATACAAGAGAACTTAAGTTTCTTCTTTAGGGCGTCTCAATGAATTAAAATGTAACTTAGCTATTTTTAAGCCAGATCTATGTAATTTAAAAAAAAATAGTAATTGTATAGTTGTTAGAAATTATATAATAAAGGTGCGTTCATACTAGTAGCGTCCTCTCAAACATTTTATATTATCAAAAAAAATATTCAATGTAGAACAGTTTTCAATATTAATATAATGTACAATGTACATGTAGTTACAATTATTAATTAAATTTTGATAAGCTTCATACATACCAATAACCGACTTGGCAAAACTCCTATTCTTGAGAGTAGCGAGCCCCAGGTCGCCGATCTTCACGCTCCCTGTCGTGCCCGTTATGAAGATGTTGTCGCATTTCAGATCTCTGCAGAGCGAATAAATAAATTTTAAATTATTTATATACGTAATTCATTTACCACATACATAATAAATACTGTTTGAAACCTGAAAAATAGAGTACTATAGTAATTAATTAATGGCAAATATATTTATAAATAATCACGTAATGAGAACAAACTGAAAAAAAAAAATTAAAGCAGTCCGTTATACCTTTCTCTCTTACCTATGTATAATAGGTGGTGTTCTGGAGTGAAGGAAGTTTAGCCCTTTGAGGATCTGGCGGCACCAAGACTTGAGGACTTTGGGATTGATTCGTTTGAAACGCCGTAAGTACCTGTAACAAATATAAATTATATTTGAACCTTGGGCATTAGCTACTTGCTGTATAAGATATTTACTGTTTAACCAAACGTTTGGATGAAAAATTCAGTATTCTTTCGGGATTTCGGTATTCAAACGGGAGGGATTGATAATCGCAAACAGAATACGTCGGTTAGAAGATCTGATGTCTCTCCAGCGACCATGATTGCTGTAAAGCATTCGAAACGTTAGGAACCAAAAACCAAAATAAATCTGCGATAAAATCCAAAAAGATAGATTTATCTAAAACGTCAAATATTCGCGTAAACCTAAGAAAGTATAAAGAGATACTAGCTAACAATAAACACTTACGTTTTCAACGTGCCAGAGACCATCAGCTCAGTTATCAGCACTATATTCTTCTTCTTAGCAACCGTACCTTCCCAGTAATTGTAGAAGCGCACGATGTTGGGATGCTGGAGTTTCTTGAGCATATCCGCCTCCTCCCTGAAGCGGAGGCGCTCGGTCTTGTTGAGCTTTTTCTCCTGTAAAAATAATAAACAATAGTCTTTTGATGATTTAAGAAATATCTTCAAATTGTATTGTTCTAAAAAAGTTGATTATTAATATAAATATTAAAAAAAATGATATATTAATTACCTCCTTCTGCACATGAAACAACAAAACATACCATAATAAACAATTAGTTAATATACCGAAATAAAAAAAAGTCTGATAAAACCATTGAAGAACACAAGTTCGATTCCCGCATGTTACAATGATTTATGCATAAAGTAAATTAGACAAAAGGCCAAAACAAGAACGTTTAAAATCCAATATATATTTCACTTCGCATTGAGAGTAGGGCCTTGCCCGGCAGTGGGCCGTTAAAATGGGTTGAATACATATATCTCACCAGCAACTCGCACCACGCCACTGCGACGCCGGTCTGCGTGTCGAGCCCATGGTACACCGTCTTGAACGACCCGCGCCCCACTTCCTTGTCGTATTTGAAAAACCTGTAATATAATTCATTTACGTTTACATTTAATATTCACCTTTTTAGCTAAGTAACGTGTGATTCTCGTGTAACTTCAAATTAGTTTAAGAAATTCTTAAAATTGTTTTTCTTTTTTTTCTTTCGGCATTACAAACCTATTCATTAACGGCGAATCCCGATAATGTGTGTGTGATAAAAAAACCTGTAGTTTAACATTACCAGAATTAGAACTTTGACGAAAGTCACCCCTAAATATGCAAATGAATTTGTGGTAAAAAAGAATTACCATAACCAATTTACACTTTACGCAGATTTTACATAACAATCACACAAACAACCTAATCCCGAATTCTCTACATACTTTTTGAAAACGGTCAAAATAAAAAATTAATCATAATCGCGCCAAGATTGATTTGGATCAGAGTTCATGGTAATTGACCGATGACCAATTAGAATTGGTTCGTCAATTGACGACTCTTAAAACAAATATAGGTCAGTAACTTAGAAAAAGGTAGTGGTAGCCCAGTGGTAACGCGCTCGCTTGGGAAACCGAGTGAAGCGGGTTCAAATCCCGGGTCTCGCACCTCTGATATTTTCATGTGCGAATCATTTCTAACATGGTTACCACTTGCCTTACGGTGAAGGAAAACATCGTGAGGAAACCTACATGTCTGAGAAAACCTAGCAAATTTTCGAAAGACATGTGAAGTCCGCCAAGCCGCACTTGGTCAGCGTGGTGGACTATGACCTGATCCCCCTCGTATTGAAGGGAGGCCCGTACCCAGCAGTGGGACGTTAAAAAAAAGACTGAATACAACTTAGTAACAAGTATATAAAGCAATCTCTCCTCACCTTCCACACGGGGACACACCGATGGGCTCCTCCTCATCCTCCTTATCGATCTTCTCCTTATCTTTATCTTCCAGGTTATCCAGCTTGTAGTCGAAAACTATACCTGCAGGTCGATATAGTTATAATTCTATGAATCTATACAGATAAATAAAATTGAAGTGTCTGTTTGTCTGTTTATGGTGTCAAAATAACAGCTTTATACTAAATGCATATGGAATTATATACTTATATAAGAAAAACACAATTGTTCCGGCTAATCTCCGAAACGGCTGGACCAATTTTAACGGAACTTTCACTGGCAGATAGCTGATATTATAAAGAGTATCTAAGGTTACTTTTATTTTAGAAAAATAATTAGGGTTTCGCTCAAAAAAATTAAAACGTACCTAGGGACGTATCCGAGCGAAGCGAGGGTAAGTCGCTAGTTATACTAATATAAAGATTTAACGACTTTCGGACTAAAATGTAAATAATTTACAATGTGGCTTAACACATAAATTACTTTTGATCGAAGACATATATATCTTTTACGCTCGCGAGAGTTAAAAGCAGAATGGCTTAAATTAATTTTAGCTCTTATTCTGGATAACACATAGGCTACAGTTTATCACACCACGAATTGTATGGAAAAAAAGCAGTAAATTATTATTTACTAGCTATGCCCCGCGGTTTCACCCGCGTTAAATTTGTTTGATTAACTTCCTCAATAAACGCATCCAATGCAAAACCAACTTTCAAGTCGAATTAGTAATTTCGGGGATTAGCGCGTTCAAACAAAGAAACAAAAAAATTCTGCCTCTTTATAATATTTGTATAGATTTATTACCCACCCTCACTTCTATCAAATGCATCCTCTGGTATTATTTTCCAACAGACTAATACTCACAGAGACCACTTAAAGAGACAAAGCCTATAATTTATATAACTACTGCAACGGCTAAATTACTCCTTTGCTGTTGGAAATAAATCCAAACCAACAAACACTTTTGCATTCTCAATATTATTTAAGATTTTCTCATTTACATTATTTAACAACAAAATATAAAAAAAATTCAACAATGCTTACCATTTTGTGGTTCCTGAGGTTGTTCCTGCCCCGCGTCAGGGGGTGGAGGGGGGATGATGGGTGCACCCTTCTCAGTGGCCGCCGCTATTTCGATGTTCTCCTCCTACAGTGTAATATCACTTTTAGTTATCTTATCTGGTACAATGCATTTATATATTATTTACTCTTTGTTTACGAAAACATGGCCATTTTTCTTAGAAAAAAATGAGTTATTTGTGAGCTGAACTCAATTACATATTTCCTTATATTCATACTGAATCGGTAATAGAAATTTCGCATGACGTAGACTGTGTGATTCGATTTTTGAATAATAAATTAAATAATTTGTTCTATTTATTTATTCATTTATAAAATTAACATAGCTAAATGTAAAATTTAATACATAATTTAATTATTATTGTAATGATTGGGCTGGGCTGGGCTGTTCACTATAGTAGGGTATACGACGCAAATATAGGTAAGATGTAATAAAATAGGTAATATGACGATAATAAATAAAAAAAAAATAACAGTTACTTCAAGTCATACAAAGACTATGTACTTAATTTCATCCTAATCGTTTCAGCCGTTTTAGCGTGAAAGAGTTACATATATATACATAAAATATACCCAGACTAGTTCACCACACTGGCCTAGTGCAGGCGGACTTCACATGTCTTTCGAGAACTTGCTAGGTTCTCTCAGAGATGCAGGTTTTCTCACGATGTTTTCCTTCATCGTAAGGACATGAATATATCGCACATGAAAATATCACAGGTGCGAGACTTGGGATTTGATCCCGCTTCACTTGGTTTCCCAAGCGAGCGCGTTACCCCTGGGCTACCACTGCCTCTATACACGCACATACACATACATTCACATTAATAATAATAGTAATCGAATATACATACCAGGTCTTGTTCAGATATAAAGGCGTCGTCTTCCAACCTGGCCACCAGCTTGTTGCCACTGTCATCCAGCTCCGGATCGCAGATGGCGCCCTGCCCCGAGCTACGTCGTCTGTACCCGCCCACGCCCACTCCCACTACTGGTTGACTGGCCTGTGGGGGACAAGTCTTTTAAATTAACTTATGGTATTCCATTTTTTTTATTATTGGATTTCTTGTTACAGGGCATTTGAAACTTATTATAAACTTTACATTTAACACATATGTATATTATATGCAAACTGTACAGATGTAATAAACTCCAAGTTGAACATTGAATAGTATATGAAAAAATTGAGCGTTAAACATTTAAAACACAAAAACGCAGACTAAATCTAAATTTAAAAACTTAAAAATGGGTTTTAAAGAAGAATTTTTTATTGTACAGATAGATCATAAACTTAAATTACATAGCTTATAATTTTCATTTCAAGCCATAGACTAGTAACAAAAATATAGCTTTCCTTAAAAGGAAAAATAAAATAGAATTAAATATTCTTTATTGCACAAATTGCACAAATAAGTTATAAGAAAAGAAAATGCATAGAAAGTCACGTGGACAAAGGTGGACTTATCTCTATAAGAGATCTCTTCCAGTCAACCCATGTACCTATGTGAGAAATAATGTTAGATAGAGGGACAGAAAGAGAAAGTGCAGAAAAAAAATTTAGTAAAGTATATAAGTATAACACATAAAGAAAATATATATATATTTTAATTACATACATATTATGTAAAATTAATACATAAATACAAGTATATATTAGAATTATATGTGTATAAAATTAAAAATGCTCATAGGCCTGTGTTTAGAAACTAGAATTGTCAAATTACTATTTAGAATACAAACCGCAAATATTTACAACGTATTGCAATGCGGAAGTTATTATTTTATAGGAAATATAATTAAATAAAAATAAAAAAAATCATAACATACCACGCTAGTGGTAAGCGAGTTGAGCATATCAAAGGTGTTGCTCTGTTGAGTGTGGATGATCGCCAGCGCATTGTAGGGCCGCGCGCCCAGCACCGGCGTCTTCATCACGCCCACCTCGCCCCCCACCACAACCTAAATAATAAATAAATAAATAAATATGTTAGGACATTAACACACAGCACCGTCTAGTTCCATGGTAAGCTAAGAGGCTTGTGTTACGGATACCAGATAGTTGATACACTACACATATATAACTTTAAATACATACATATTATAAATGAAAATAGCCATGACTGGAGTATAAACATTCGTGCTCATCACACAAATGAATGCAACCCTCAAACCCGCGACCGTTGGCACAGTAAGTAGGGTCACCACAAACTGAGCCAACGTGTCGTCTACATTACGAAAGAGAAACAAGTCCATAAGTGAATGCAGTTTAGTTGTTACATCCAATATTTTTTCATAAGTCTAGAACGAAAAATCTTTTAGTTCCAAGCTGTACCTAATAATGAAATAAAAAGTAGAAAAACTTCTGAATGGCATAAAAATTACTTTTATTTTTTCCATTTCATTTTGGACTGAAAAACTAACTAAAAATGGACTAAAAATGGACTGAATGAGAGATTTATTTCAATGTCAAGTTATACCATTGTCATTAATATAACTAAGACCTTTTTTATCGCCTCACTGCTAAGCTCAATGCTAGGGAGATAAGACTAAAACCCACAACGCTGTCCAAACGCGGGATGGCGAACTTCACGTATACAAATTCATTCACGATGTTAAAAGGAACGTAGCAAATCATAACATTTGAAAGGTACTGTGTCATACATGTAGCACAAAATCATCTGTGTATTAAATAAGTTAAAATAAACTGAATATGCATAAATGCTCCTATACAAACGCATTGAACAGTTAAATTAAATTTTCACTTTATATTATCCTTTTTACACCAGAATATTGCAATGTAAAGAGAACATAAAAGCTAGATGCGAGAAGTACTGAAATCAGAGCGTAAAGGCGGCCTTATCACTAAAAGTGATCTCATCCAGGCAACCTATATTTAAAAGGAAACTGTAGGGTTGCATGGATAATTGTTGGCGAACGCACATTAAATGTAAATATTTTAATCATAATTGATTGAAATTCGACGAAAGACAATACTAATCTAAATGAATTAATTAGCTCGCTAACATTTTCAACTGATCTTCATAGAATGTTTATATTCGATATGACCGCCTCTTGTTTGAAATAAGACTTTTTAAACATCTAAAACTTTAAATTTTAAACATATAAAAAAATAAGCGCAAAGTTGCGAAAAGAATTAGCTAATCATGTTATAGATTCAACAATTATTTTGTAATAATTATTTAATTATTACACAAATTATTCGACTTTTTTTATTTAGACTTTGAAAAAGGCCAATTTAATTACAAAAAAAATACAATTTGCAAGCGAAATATCAAAATAATGATACTGAAGGCCATAATTTCGTTCTAATGGAACGTGAGTAATTGTTCATTAGGACATATTAGATCATTGGAGAGTAATAAGTAAATATTAAAAATGCATATTATCGGAAGTTTAGATGGAATTAAAGTGACCAAAACTTAAACTTGGAATCACAATCTAAAAATTAATATTTAAATAGAACAAATAATTTTCTTTTACACACGATTCTTTGGTTAGAAAATCAAAACTTGCTCCAACATACATTCTATTTAGATCTGCACTTATCCTAGAAAAAATATCGTCGCGACATAATCTGCACGGTGATGCATATAGGATACATAAAACGTAATGAACGTGTAATATAATCGTGTTCTATTCTTATCACAATCGAGATTTTACTAGTTTATTGACTATAAAACAAGGTAAAAGTAGGTGAAAATCTATTAAGTATGCGATATGAGTGGAATTGTGGGTACCTTGAAGGTCTTTTCTTTGCCATGCACAGTCTTTTCCTTGGTGTTGAGTACAGAGGAGTCGAGATGGTGCGCCGGTTGCGATATCTGATGGCCGTGGCCGTGAAGACCTGATGTCATCTGCAAAATAAATAAACATTTCATTGATATAATTATAATGTTATAATGCACATATTTCAGTTTTTTTTTTATTTATTAAAAACAAACATAGGCAATAAAATAAAAAATGCCAGTAATTAAGAATTGTAAACGAACACAGCAAACTTTTAGAGTATAACAAATTATTCAATTATACGATTAACTTCCTAAATAAGTGCGCATGAAGCAACCTAAAGAAGCGCGAAAAAACCGTCATATATCTAGAAACGTAACATACGCATATAAGTTTGTGTGTATAGTATGATTATATGTATACATATACGTACAGACATAATGTACATATGGACTGCTTCAGTACCTATTATATCCTGCTCACATGTATTCACCAATCTCAAGATGCGAGGTCGCAATCCGCGACTTAAATTCGCTCGAGATTAAATTTGCCCATGACAGGAACTCTCCGACGGGATCAATTGACAAACGCCTCTATTTATCCTAACTAGATAATACCTAAGTAGAGTATGTAACATCGTTTTATTTATACTTGTCATTATACATTCGAAACAAATATTTCATAACTTGTTTAATTACCTCAGTAATCAAAGTCGTTGCCGCCATTATTTTTTAAAGAACAATAAATCTATATTTATATTATAAAGCTAAAGCTAAAGTTTGTTTGGTTGAACGCGCTTGAATGTCAGGAACTTCTAATCCGATTTGAAAAATTCTTTTTGCATTAGATAGCCCGTTAACTGAATATATATTATCCCGCAAAAATGTACGGTTTCCGTGGGATAGATTTGTTTTTGAAGCGAAGCGAGGGTGAGTCGCTAGTTATTGATATTTGGCAAATATTAAGAAAAATGATTTTTTTTTTCTTGAAAATTAAATGTACTTTAAAACAATTAGGTATCTAATTTTCTTACATAATTGTATTGAAAATATTTTCTTCAATATTAATATCACAAATTTGAATGCAAAGATTCTACAAACACATGTATTGTTTATTAAGTTAGTTATATAGGTACATGTAAATACTTTAACTAAATGCATTACCTTAAATACCAATATACCTACTCTAGTTTACACGCGCTCAAGTTATTATACGATAATTTTGACTCACTCTACATAATTTCATAAAAAATCACGTTTGAAGTTTATTTTTAGACATAAGAATTTATAACGTCGTAAGTAATTAATTAAAAAATATTATTTATTATAGAATCGAAGGATAGAACTAATATAAACTAAAAATAAACATACCAAATTAAAAACACAATGTTAAAAAATCACTTGTTCTCTTTTATTAACACATAAATTTTCACTTAGCACATGCGCACTAAACAATTAATCGTTTGGTTTTCGTCACTTGAAATAATAAAACTTCAAAAACAAAAACGCGCGAAATATCAATCCTAAAACGAGCAGCGTTTGACTGACACTGGTCCATTCATAACAAACACCGCGATAAAGGTTCAGAAACGCATAGTGTGTAAGGCCACATGCATACTATGTTAAAAAACGCTCATTCAACAGAATATGTCAGGATTTGCATCCTTCGCGTACAGTTTTTCCTGTCTATGTGACTTAAATAAGCTTAAATTGCAATTAGATGGACAAATCATTTTGTTTACGATATAATATGTACTAATCACTATTTACATTCTCATGTAATTATCTTCACAACACTAACGATAGTATTAATCACCATTTCGAACTACTTGTTATGTTCGTTATTTACACTAACATAGTGATTATTAGAAAAAAATAACATAATTTTTTTTTTCAATACCAAATATTTATGATAATCACGAGATCTGAATGCTTGTATTATTTCACTACTAGCGAGTCACCCTCGCTTCGCTTCGGGTTCGTCCCAAGACAAAAACAAATCTATCCCACGGGAACCGTACATTTTTCCGGGATGATATATAGCCTATAGCCTTCCTCAGTTAACGGGCTATCTAATGTAAAAAAAATTTATGAAATCGGATTAGTAGTTTTTGAGACTAGCGTGTTCAACCAAACAGACAAACAAACAAAGATTACATTTCCCTTTCTTTTTTTTTCAAAATATAAATTGAGAAATAACCTCTTAATGCCAACTGGATGTGAAACATTAGTTAATAAATTAATTGTGTTAAAATTAAAATAAAATTACTACTTTTATTACTATCATTAATCACAGAAAAACTGAAGCTTTGTCGGACGCACAGTTAAGATCGGATCAACAGGACACGCCATATGTTGCCAAGCATGAACCTTGTCACCATATGATACTTAATGTTTTCTTTATCTTCCTTTACTTCTTCTTATCATACGACCACCTTTCTTTATTATTTTTCTTTTCTTTTCTGCATATCTTTACTTTGTTTGATCTAACTACTTACTACTCGACAAGTTTGGCTCAGTTTGTAGTGACCCTACTGGCTGTGTCAACGGTCGCGGGTTCGAGTCCTGCTGGGACCATTCATTTGTGTGACGAACACGAATGTTTGTACTCCAGTCATGGGTGTTTAAATTTATAATATGTATGTATTTAAAGTTATATATTATGTGCAGTGTATCAACTATCTGATATCCATAACACAGGTCTCGAAGCTTACCATGGAACTAGATGGTGTTATGTGTTAATGTCCTAACATATTCATTTATTACTTAGCGTTACGGTTGAGTACAGTAGTAATCGTACAGTTTAGGTAAAGCCTAATAGTTGAAACAGTGCATTATGGATAGCGATGAGTATGACGGCACCAATCTTTACTCGGAAAGGATTGTGATAAGGCGTCAGAGTTATCGCACCGTGATGTAACGGCATTCCGTTCCGTCGCTGACAGAAAAGGTCGCAATATAATTATGTGGCGTTAACATAATTAGGATTTATCGGTTCTAAACTTGCCCAGATTACGAGGCCCTTAAACTTGCCGTGAGTGGTGTGATAAGAAATGATAAAATAAATCTCGATTTATCTTTAATAAAATCGCCCACACAAAGTCTATGCCTGCCTACAGCGGCCAATTTTTAACGAATTTTACTTTAGTATTGATAATATTACTTTATAAGGATAAAATAGTTAAAAATATGGAGATAATTCTTTATAATTAAAACCTGTTCAGGATAAACCAACAGAAACGTAAAAATAAATAACGAGTATTGGAAAAGAAAATCAAGATTGTTGAGAAACATTGACATCGGACATACATAATATTTTCTCGGAACAAGCAGGAGCAAATAAAATACTTATTGCGTGCAGAATACGTGACTGGACGCAGTGTTCAATGAGTGTTTTCCTATAATACTAGGAAATATTAAACAACTAACTTTACTTGTGGAATTTCTAACTTCACAGGTAAGGCGTTTTATGCCCTCATAGCCTATATTTCAACTCATTGTGTTTTAATCTATAAAACCAAGTTGTTGCAGAAACTCAGGCCAGCACTAATAAAATGTTCCTAAAGAAACTGCCCATTCCCTTCGAAAAATCGAAGCAATTTTCTCATACATTCTCATTCATTTTCTGAACTGAAAGGACCCTGCAAACATTATTATATTTCATAAATATACAAATCAAATTTCTAAGGAAAATAATTTCATCCACTTCTTCAAATTCATGTATAAAAAACCTATTTCCAGTTTTATTTATAACTTAGATCGTATCTAAAAACGATAATATGTGCACAGTCAAGTTGCGGCTAGTCTGCGGTAATGCGGCTAGCGCTGGACGCCGACGCAGGCTACACTGTTGACGTAACACCCGCGAGACACGATTGTTATTTCATAAATGAAATTGAATTAAACCCAATTCCCAGCGCTCGCAAATTGACAGGATAAAAGGTTGAAATCAGCGCAGATGGACTTGGTACTCGTGCACGCAGAGGACAACAGCAAATTGCGATTTACAATTGATTCGATTCAAAACTCCTTCTTGAGGAAAAATTATTATTATATATAATAATAATTCATTAGCCTAATGAATAAATATCAAGTACATATCTTTAAACAATAGATAGAAACAATTTCAATAGATTACTCATAGCCATAATAATCAAAATGTAACGACGAGTGTAAATTGGACAATATATTAGCATCATGCTACTGGCTTTTAGACGAATTAGTTTATTGTTGATAAGAAAATTATTTTTATCAACGTGCGTCTATACTAACTGACTTGGTTTTATTCTTTTAAGTCGTCGTTGGGTTTCATCAAATCTATGGTCGAATTTGAACATGTAACTAGCAAAATGTATGTATAAATACGTGAAATATATATAAAACCCCATATTATTTTATTATTTTTCGTTTTTCCCTAGGTCCAAATACTTAGTTCCCTAACAGAAATAGAATCTTCTTACAAGTAGTGATAAAGTGCATTTAGCGTACCTAATGCTAAATCTTCTATCTATATAAATAAAACTGAATGTTGATAAGCGCATAACTCAAGAATGGCTGGACCAATTCGGCTAATTTATTTTTTTGTACGTTCCTTAAGGTCCACGGAAGGTTTTAATACTTTAAAAAAAATCTATATCTATGTTACTATATCCAAGCTAGGGACGAACCCGAGCGAAGCGAGGGTGAGTCGCTAGTAAATATATATAAAAAAATTAACAGGACTATATATCCTATAATATCCTAACTATGTGATTATAATACCCTGACTATACAAATACCTACTAAAGAAAATTTTGAGAAAGGCATGCACATATTAATTTGTAGTAAATATCTTTATTTAAAACTTATAGATAAACAACAGAACAGACAATGTCTGTCTGTGACTTCATCAGAACAAGGGATAGAAGGCTGATGAGTCTTTTAGCAAATAGTGTATTGAAAATCGAAGCGAACGCGCGTAGCTCTAACTTCTATATTTTGTAACTAAAATAATACTAAGGTATAATTCCAACATATTACTCATATTTAATTAAAACTATCAAGTAAATGTTATAAATTAAGATTGTACATTAACAGGGCTATTGATTCGTTCGCTATTAAGTTAAAGGTCACAGAAATATAAGAACACTTCTTAAACGCTATTGTGAGCCAGAAAAATTTGGACAAAAACAGTGTATACAAAGTAAATGCCAAACGATGTTTTAACACTAGATAGACAAAAAGTTAGCTGTTACCTAACTATCTGCAGTGGTTAAACTATTTATCGAATACAATTTTTCTTTCAATAAGTGGGTAAGTAATTATTTCATAGCTCTGAATGCACTACATTCAGCACTATACAAAAGAATTGGTTTATAAAGTACTAGTATTTGCCCGCGGCCCTGTACGTGTAGTGTAGAAAAAGCTGTTTTTCATACAAACGCCCAACACGTTTTTAGGGTTCCGTACCCAAAGGATAAAATAGGACTCTATTACTAAGATTTCGCTGTCCATCCGTCTGTCTGTCTGTCCGTTTGCCACTAGTCATGAACCGTGACAGTTACGACAGTTGAAATTTTCACAGATGATGTATTTCTGTTGCCGCTATGATAATAAATACTAAAAAAAAGGTTAAAGAAATACTTAAGTGGGGCTCCCTACAGCAGACATGATTTTTTTGCCGTTTTTATAGATAATGTTACGGAACCCTTCGTGCGCGAGTCTGACTCGGACTTGGCTGGTGTTTTACTGTTTTAGGGATTGAATATACAAAAATCCTTCCAAAGTGGATACCTACAACCTACGAGGAATATATCTGACAAATTTCAAGTTTGTGGCATTTATACGTTTTGAAATTTCGTTAATAATACTCAGTGGTATTTCGCTGTTATATGTATATAGACATACCTAGAAGAAAAAAAATCTAAATCGACCCTCATCGCTTATTAAAGCATTATTAACGATACTGAATTTATTCTAATCCTAGGAAACCTTTTTCTTCAGTACAAATTATTTAATAAAATTAATAAATCCATCAAAGTAGTACCTACAAAAATAAATCCTTATTTTTGTAGCAAGAAAGTTTCTTTTTACAAAAAGTTCTTTCTACAAAGTTTGATAAGATGGATATAGTCAAACAAGTAGGAAGAAGAAAATATCAATACTACTTGATATTAAACAATGTAGATACTAGACATGTATGTATATTGATAACTAGCGACTTACCGTCGCGTCGGTACACTCGGTTGCGTCCATTTTAATTTTTTGAGCGAAACCCTAATTCTTTTTCTAAAATAAAAGTAACCTAAGTTACTCCTTATAATATCAGCTATCTGCCAGTAAAAGTCCCGTTAAAATTGGTTCAACTGTTTCGGATTTTAGCCAGAACAAACAGACAGACAGACAAAATTTTTAAAAATTGTGTTTTTCTTATAAGTACCGTATATAATACCATATGCATTTAGTATAAAGCTGTTATTTTGACATTACAAACAGACACTTCAATTTAATTTATCTGTATAGATTAAGTGCACAAAATATAACCAATACAATAGATGAACTATAGAACACATAAGACATGCAAAGGCGGTCTTAATGTCAGAAGCAATCAGAAGGGATTTATCAAGACGGATAAAAATAACTAGTTAAAAAAAACACACTTATCATATATCTATCTATATATAACAAACATATAATAAAATTCTGAGTCGAATATGTACATTAAATGTTTTTTGGAAAATCTTATTGAAATAATCATTATTATCGATACAGAGGCCGAATCTACAGTTTTTAGAATTTCTGTCTGTTTGTCTGTGATCGCACCACGAGAAAACCACTGCACAGATTTTAATGAAATTTGGTACGATCATAGCTGGTTATCCGGATCAACATATAGGATACTTTTTACTGCGGGAAAATATCTATCTCTGAGAAATCTATACTAAACGTTAAAACGTAACTAGGGACAAACCCGAGCAGAGCGAGGGTGAGTCGCTAATGTACATATATATGTAATATAAACCAATATAGGTAATATAATATAAAAAAAAACGTGTTATTCAAGTGGTAAATAAAATTATCATGTTAGACAACATTAGAACATGCTCTGAAAGACGAAGAAGGAAGTACAATATATATATTCCACAACTCAGCAAATTTCACAGTCACTTAGTTGGACATTATAAATAGGAGAATATTTTATGTATCTAGAATAAATATGTGTAAGACCGTTTGTTTACTATTATAGATGTGGCAAATTATTTGGTCAGCGGAATCGTGTTTAGTTTTACTCGTAATTTGTACGTATTTGCATAGTTAGGCAAATGGTTTGTTACGTCATCGATTTGATAAATACACGATGTCTTGTGTAAAAATTGTAGGTCTATTAGTCAAACTATTTCTGGAAGCTGATTGACGCAAAGTGATTGTAAAACAAAGAATGAAATTTTAAAATTATTAAACAGTAAGTATGCATAGTCAAAACATTATGGATATTTTGGTAACATGATTTTACGTAAATGCTTTATTTGAAAGGGATTACCTCTTAAAAAGTCTCAAGATCGTGTATGTGACAATATCAACATGTCAAGTACTTGATCTTTTATCAGACCGATACTTAAAGAGTTGAACGACAGTACTAAATTTCACTATCATAAAGTAATAATGAGCAAGCTGTTATCGAAATTATTCACGGACCAAAATATGAAAACCGCATGTAAGCGACGTGCAAACTAATGTATTAATTTAATATTATATATATATATATATATATATATATATATATATATATATATATATATATATATAACGTTGACAATCCACTTATGCGCTAGCTCATGTTCTTTTTAAAATAAGTCGCCATGAAATATAAGTGCACTTGCAGAGTATCGAAGAGCACTTGACCTACCTTCTAGCACTAAATAGCCAAAGTTACTGGAAGGTCGTATGTATCCTTATGTATACAACCACAGTGCTATTACATTGAGAATCAACGGTATTATAATGAGCAGGTGACCCGGAATGTCTAATTAAAAACTCTACATATCTTAAGTGATCTATAATTGAATTGGCTGGCTTTATATTTTGGATCGACTTTAAAAAGAAGATGGTACTCAATTCAGGACCATGGTTTGTGTACAAAGTGGGTGGACCATGAAAGGCCATGCTCTTTGTAAAGCCGATTATTAAAAAGTCGTAGTTATTAGAAAAAATGATAGTTGGCCTTGCTAGGGCACAAGGACCTTGCTAGAAACATTTAGGAATCACGAAAATGTAAACACTTAGTTTTTAGTTGTAAATATGTATCGGGAAAGTTAAAACAATAAATAAGTTCATAATATTATTGTCTTAAATCATGCTTTAAATTATTTTATAACTCCTTTTGGACTTTACAAGGAACAGACCCATAAGAAGGCCATTATAGTCGGTATATTTTTTTTCATTTTATTTTATTATAAAAGATTATTGCCAACTTATTTGATATCGATATAATACTTATTAAAATTATTTTTAAATCATTTTCACAGACACATTCTTAGTCTTACAATAGTGTTCAAGTACCTAATGTTCGTTGACTATTTTTTATGTGAATATATATGTCGGCGCAGGACGGCCAACATCAGAATTATTCATTATAGTGGGCGTGATCTTAAATAATGTCTTTTAACAGATACAGTAGATTTAATCAACTAAGTCTATTACACTTTACACACTCAGAACTATAAAACAATGTTCACAAAATAAAGCACAAATTAAACGTTACACAATCAATAATTATAAACAAATTCGGAAATAAGTAATTCGTCGTGTACGTGGTGCACGGGCGGTCCAAATCTGACATCCTTTTATAATTTTTCTAATAGTCAACTTTATTCTCTATTTAATTTCTTTTTAAAACCTGCCAGTTTGTATCACCCTGCTACCATCGCTTCGACGCTTTACTAGAGTGCTTCACACTCTAATCCGATGAGTTCGCCAAAACCTCCAGATGGCGCACTGAGCGCGCCGTCACGGCCGGACTGACATCCGACCGTCCTCGGGCGTCCCTTTATTGTAGCCGTTCTAAAACCAAAAACAATCACATAACTATGTGACCCGCTCGTCTATCCTGTCACTCAGGAACATTACTCTCACTAGTATTAAAATTAATATACTCTGTCATACTCTACACATACATCAAAATATATGAAAGCATGTATCCTTTCGACCATCTCAGCTTATGGACCGGATGACATCTTTCCTTCAACTAACACAATATGGCCCGGATGGGTGTATCCTTACGAACAAAATCCCACACAGATTTCGACTGGACTACACTATCCTTTCGACCAACCACAAACTGTAAGCATGGACCGGACGAGTGTATCCCTTCGACTATCCCATAACCATGGGCATAGACCGGATGACACTGTCCTTTCGACCAGCTCCAACCTAAGCATGGACCGGACGAGTGTGTCCCTTCGACTATCCCATAACAATGGGCATAGACCGGACGACACTGTCCCTTCGACCATCTCCACAACGTAAACACGAACCGAACAGATGTGTCCCTTCGACCAGCCCTTTAAGAAGGCATGGACCGGACGACACTGTCCCTTCGATTATTTCAGTCACTAAACATAAATTATATTTTATAGAATATAAAGCATACAACCATACCTTGTTATTATGAATAATCCTCCTCAGTAGACACTAATTTCAACCTCGTACGTCCATTGTGTCTAGATCAGGGTAAAAACTAATACTGCCTGAACCAAGGGACATGGTAAAACATTGGCACCGTTCTATGGTAACTCTTCATCATCTTCTGGCGCCGTCACGGTTTCCTCGTCATTCATTAAGCTAGTACTAATTTGTAACAAGCCATCGTGTCTGCGATACTTAACATAAATTATATTTCTAAACGCGTTGTGAACCAGTGATATTCTAAAGTTCAAGTTAAAAGAAGTTATAACATAAGGTCCCTTAAAAATTTCTGTCTAACTTAGTTTTATTTCGCTCGCTATTTTTAATAAAACATAATCACCTTTAGAAAATGCTTTAATAGTCTTGATCACAGTTAAACTGTATTGCATCTGATTTTGCTGTGTTGTTAATATTTCTTGAAGCTTTATTTCTTATACTATCTAGAGCTAATCGACTATTTTGCTCAATAATATTAGGTGGGGAAACCTTAGACACCCCAAGGACTACGCGCGAGTACCTAGCAATAGTTCCGTGGGAGAGTAAGTACTTAGTCACACTCGATTTCGTGCCATTAAGTGCTAACTGAATATTATTCAATTATCCGGCCTTGTTTTGTTATGATTATTTTCAACGATAGTGAGAACTAACTAAATTAATCTCTAACTCTCCTGTAATAACCCTCTTAGAAAGTATACTTTATATGATTGTAATCCTTATATCTACTTAGTAAGTTTAAAGGAACTAATTCATCCTCTGAATTTAAATCTGTATCAACTTGGAACAGTTCCGTTTTTTTTTTCGACGCAAAAGTTAGTCCTTACTCTAGTATTAAAGAAATGAAATGAAATAAACTTTATTGAATCAGAGCCATTACAAGCACTTTTGAATCGTCAATTCAACCTAAGCGTTGGTGTAGTCAGTCCATGAGAAAGCCACCACGAGCACGGAAAGCAGCTCCGCTGAAAAGACCCGGCAAGCAACTCAACAGCTGCTCCTTTAAATATCGAAGTTAAATTTATTTTATTAACATAACAATATAGATAGCCTGCATATGAGTCAATATTTCTCAATTTCACACATTTCCATCAACAAGAAACTCTTGAACAGTATAATCGCCCTGCCCAGTAAAATACTTTTAATTTTATTTCTAAACCTTTGAAGAGGCAAATCTAGTACATTTTATGGAATCCTATTATATATGTGTAGGTATACTCAGACCCCTGAAGGATTCATTCACCTCCCGAAGTCAAACTCCGGACGCAACAAGCCCATTTCTATTACCAGTGTCTACTGCGTGTCTATCACTGTTTTTTACATACCTAATTATTTAAATTTTTGCGAACAAGTAATATATTACACAGTATATATTGTGACGCAACCGTAAGAATACTAATTTTTTTGAAAAGATCTCACACAGAATCACGAGCTCTTAGATCATAAATAGCCCGTACTGCTCTTTTTTTTGAAAAAGCAATATCGAATTAATCTCCGCGGCACTACCCCAAAGAAGCATTTCGTAAGACAAAACACTATTAAAACAACTAAAATATTCAAGTCGGGCAGTGATAATATTCGTTAGGTTTTTAACTTTCCTAAGTGTATAGGCGGCGGAACTACTTACATACATAACCCGCAAGTGTCGAGAGATAGGGGTTCCACTGGAGTTTTAAGTCTAGTGTTATGCCTAAAAATACTACTGATACAATTATTTACAGTGTTTGACTATTCATATTCAGACTAATATTCTGCTTTTTTTTACGCCAGGCAATGCAAACTCGACACATTCTTTTTTTTTTTGCATTTAATACTACGTTATTTAACTTAAACCAGCGAAGTATATGCGACAAATCACCGTTCACCCCGTCGTAATTAGGTTTACGATGCTCAAAGAGATTATCGTTATCAATCGTTACTTATAAACTTTTATCAAAATATCCCTGTCTATTATTACTGAGTCAGAAATAAAATTATCAGACACGCAAACAAGCTTTTTTAAAATATTTGTAATTTTAATTTCACTCAGAATCTGAGTAGTGCATTTAAGATCATCTGCCAATACTAGTAAGATATACTACATTATGACGTTTAACACCAGGAAACATTTGGGCGCAATTCTCTTTTAAAAGGGAACAAGCAGATCCACTATCAAATATAAAAAGAACTTGCTCACCGGAAAATATACCTAAAGTTGCTCTCAATGGTCGCTACTTACATGTATTAACCTCCTAGCTTGCAGTACCAGTACTTATTCTCTTGCCCAGACGGACACAATGTTGCTACGTGGCCACTGGCCAAGCTTGCCACAAGTAAACCACAAAACATTTGTACTCTTACCTTGGTTACGACTTAAGCTAAATATGTTTTGTAGCATGGATGAAGTAGGTTCCTATTCACGCTTTTTACAATCAATCTGTCTATGACCGGGTATCTACGCCGCACCAATGACAGTTTCCAGGAATTCTCATACCCGTTGTCCCAGATCTTTTGCAATCAGTTATCAGGATCTTGATGTCAATCGGTGATATTATCTAATCGACGCTTTAGCGAAACACCTCCAAGAATTTGAAACAATTATACTCTAGTAGTTACGACATGTGCGGTCAGTTCTCGTCATATTATTATTCTATCCTTATAATATAGTACTGAGGTAACAAATCCAGTTATCACTTATTCAGACAACTCAGTCTCAGTTTTAACTATTCTTTCGATCAAATTCCATAACTCTGTCGTAGCCTTAGACGCTGTTTCTCTAGCTTTAACTTGAAATCTTAAAATGTCATCAAAATAATCTTAAATAAGCTTAGGCTTGGAAAATTTAGCTAATAATATTTAGTTCACAGCGGACCATATCAGTTCATTAAGATTTAATTTCAACAAACAACAACACAACTTTTTAACGCATCCATAAGAGCTACTAGCAATTCGAAACCCTCAATATTTCTTTTTTTTTTGCATCTGTGACTCTGAACTGACTCGTGACTGTGAACGAATCACGATCATTCACATTGATACTTGTAGTAGTTTTTTTGCTTGCAACATATCCCTAACAGTCGTGTTGGTAAAGCCTCCATATCTCTTTAAACCTTCGCAGCATCATTCGGTTTCGTCGTTACATGGTATGGTTCATCCCACTTCTGATGTCGGCGCAGGACGGCCAACATCAGAATTATTCATTATAGTGGGCGTGATCTTAAATAATGTCTTTTAACAGATACAGTAGATTTAATCAACTAAGTCTATTACACTTTACACACTCAGAACTATAAAACAATGTTCACAAAATAAAGCACAAATTAAACGTTACACAATCAATAATTATAAACAAATTCGGAAATAAGTAATTCGTCGTGTACGTGGTGCACGGGCGGTCCAAATCTGACATCCTTTTATAATTTTTCTAATAGTCAACTTTATTCTCTATTTAATTTCTTTTTAAAACCTGCCAGTTTGTATCACCCTGCTACCATCGCTTCGACGCTTTACTAGAGTGCTTCACACTCTAATCCGATGAGTTCGCCAAAACCTCCAGATGGCGCACTGAGCGCGCCGTCATATATATATATATATATATATATATATATATATATATATATATATATAATGATATGTATTTAATGTTTCATTTTAATGAAAGACCTTTTTTATGATGATTAAGGATAACCAGATATTTTGATTGTCTCAACGTTAGTTTTAAGTTAATCGACTGATTTATTATATCGGCCTTGTACGGAGCATTGTTTCTTGCAAGGCCATTTTGTAAGAGTTCAATAAAACTTAAATTTAATAAATAATCATTAACTGCAATAAAATAAAATGTTTTATAAGTTACATAATATAACAAAGTGTTACTTAATAATTTGTTTGTTTCATTTATCCAATAAATAAAAGAATTATAACTGTTTATTTGTCACCACCAATAGGCCACCTTAGGCCTTCCATGGTCCAACCACCTTATTATGTGACATCTTCGCCATTTATGCATAAATTTCATATTTTTTTAATAAACATGCTATACTTCAAACGTGGTTTCACATTTTTTAAATAAAATTATCTTTTCGGATTTTTTCTGCGTCTCTCCCGTGACCATGATTCGAAAAGCACTCTTAAACGCCGGGAACCAAAAATCAAAATAAGCCCGCGATTAAAACTGAAAAGACGTTTTATTCTATTTAAATAAAAATGTTATTATATTTAAAATTTCAAATCTTCGCGTAAGTCTAAAACAATATTATATGATCCCATATATTTTTTTGGAAAAATTCACCCCTAAACATAGAATAGGTAATTTACTTTTAAAGTAATTTTGAAATTGGTGCACCTATTCAATTAGAAGTTAATTATATCATAAGACTAGTTCATGTTCACGATATTGGTAACGAGAACGTACTAAACTAAAGAAGTTAACTAAGTACCTACTTTTAATTTAATATCCTTGCAAGTTGCAGCGTAATTTAGTATTGAGTTGTATCATCTAAAAATAGCAGCCATTTGCGTTTAGCAATCGCGAGAGGGAAGGGCAGAGAAACGTTTGATAAAAAAAGTTATTAGGCTGAGACAACTAAATTCGGTTAGAAACACTATTTACATGTAACATTTTTACTTTTATGTAAATTATGTGATGAGTAAAATATTATTTTTCTTAGAATCGGAATTCCATAGTACCAGATTTAACTATTGAATTCCAATTCTAAAAATCTTTCAGTAAAAACTATTTGTGAGTAACATGAGTTACTTTTCCGATGTATCATGCAAAAGAAACCGTGGTTTAAAGCTAATATTCTATAAAAAACTGACAGTTATTATAATATTAACAGTTAGTCGCTGCCACTCAAAAGGAAGTGCCAAGCGATAGTTTGCTCCTGCTTATCATTATCTGTTTGAAAACTTTCACCGTTAAAAAAATAATTTACTTTAATACAGTATCTATGTATTTAAAAAACATAAAAAATAAACAAAAGGCAAGCATCTTATATTTTATACTTAGAAATGAATTTGTCATCTTACGAATTGTAGCGGATATTAATGACATTATCAAATATTTATCGTTGCATGGTATCTCGAGCGTTAGGTATTCCGCCGACAAGTTAGATCAAACGTCACAAAGTCGTATCAAGTATTATGGAAAATTTGTTATTAGGTATATTATTCATAAAAAAATACAATATTTGCTTGTCTTTGACCAAACTATTACAATTTTAATTAAAGATTGAAAATTAAGACATGCTCCCTGTTGAAAAACTCCAATAGGATCCCATCAAAAGCGACAAAAGCCACATAGAAACCAATAAATATTTATTGGTTGGAGTTTTTAAACAGGGCTAGACCTATAATGACATAGCTCACATCCGAATGAGCGCTCATTTAAACATTTTATCGCGCTTTTAATAAAAAAAAAAATGTGAAAATAACTTTAAGCATTGCATTTAACGTTCAATTTACATTGTTGTATATTTATTTCAACTAGAACAATTATCTAAACACAATTGGTGACAGTTTTAAGAGAACTTTTGCATGGGATTGTGTATCTAGTACTTTTTGATCGATACTTTAAAAGGTCGAAATGGATTAGCAAAGTGAATTGGAAAAGTGAAGGAAATTAATATTTATCCAGCGAAACGTTAAAATTTGGTGTTTATGGTTTTCGACAGTGTTTTAAGACTATGTTCTAGCATTTTAAAAACCAACCTTTCAGTAGACACGGGAATACAAAAATTGTGTGTCAGGTAGAAATTCATAGAGACTTGATATAAAAATGAACCGTAGCTATTAATTCCTAATATTTTCTCTCCAAGCAAATGTAAACGAGTCGTCGACTAAAAATTTTCATTCGCTTTTGTAATTAAGACCTTAAAAGTTCTATTGCTGGGCACGGGCCTCCTCACAATGCGAGGATCAGGTATGGCCTTATCCGACTACACAACTAACCTAATCTAACATGCAAAATTTATAAGCTCCATTACACAATTAATACTTTAAAAAGGTAAAATCTTTTGAAAATTATTTTAATTCGGCGATGATCCGACGATGGAAACGTTACATGCTAAAATTGTGCATACAGTATAAAACATTTTCATCTATCACAGGTACGTAACGTAAAATGTTCGCATTCCGTGCCAAAAATATATTATTTGCTAACTTGACCTAGCTGAATTATTGACTCCGAAAATTGCCCCAACACATAAAATGTACCCGCTGAAATTTTAACTTGCAATTTAGTAATTTAGTATAACACTTAGCGACGTATTTCATAAACAAGTCACAAATATATCTCTCTGACCTACAAAACCTTTGATTATAGGGTAAAATATTTAAAGGAAGTCTGCTTCCTCTAGCATTCTCCTCGCGTAGAACTTAAACAATCATTTATAGTTTGTTCAATATAAAACGTTTCTTTTGTATCGTAATCTGAAGGTGAAGGCTTTCCTGAAATCACTATTCACTAGGGCCCGAGTTATGTGCAAATATAAATTTACTTCGATCTTCTCGTAAATTAATTTTCTCTGCACTGTTTTCCTTTCTATTTTTACAATTTAAGGAAAGAACTTAAATTGTGTTAGAATATAATTTTCTAAACTATGGTATAGTTACTTAGAAAATGCTAACAAACAAAAACATATCTATTCCAAGAGAACCGTACATTTTTCTGGGATATAAAGTAGCCTATTTGCTATTCCAAACTATAATCTATATCTGTGACAAATTTCATCCAGATCCATTCAGCCGTTCTGCCGTGATTGAGTAACAAACATCCAAACACCTAAACTTTCACAGCTATAATATAGCTATAGTAAGATTACAAATTACCTACAATGTAATTGTACATGTAACGTATTATATGTAACACATGATATAAGGTAGATCATTTTAAAATTGTCAATCCCTGTTTATGTAAAAATATATTTATATATATGATCAGATCTTTTAAACGTCCCTCAGCTGGAGACGGGCCTCCCTTCAATGCTTGGGATGGAGGGAAGGGAGGATACAGGAAATCCAGGAATCCCCAGGGGAGGTCATGTCACGATCTTATCATTAAGGCCAAGTGGAGGTTGGTAGCCTTTACTTTCTTACGAAAATTAATCATAATTCCTTAACCGTAGGGCAAGTGGTAACGTTCCGTCAGAATTCCGCAACACGATGAACTAACACGGAAGTGATCCATACTGATATCTAGACATATAATAAAATTGTAACTAAACCGAATCTGTACATTAAATATTTTTTGGAAAATCTTATTAAAATAGACATTTTTATCGATGCAGAGACCAAGTCTATAGCTTTTAGAATATTTGTCTGTCCGTCTGTCTGTCTGTCTGTTACTGCATCACGGAAAAACCACTGGAGGGATTTTGATGAAATTTGGTATGGTGATAACTGGTTATCCGGGTCAACATATAGGATACTTTTTATTGCAGGGAATCTCTGAGAAATCCATACTAAACGTTAAAATGCAGGGAAAAAAAGTAGGGACGAACCCGAGCGGAGCGAGGGTGAGTCGCTAGTTATTAATAAAGACTATTTGTTGGTCTTTTTTTCACGCAACAACAGAAACATTACTTCATAGAGATAAGTTTCTGATCGAAAATAGTGCAATCTGCTTATGATTTTAAAATCTAATGTGTTCTGTAGAAGGCGGTCACCTTTTATAATATAATAATAACTAAAACGATATTTTATTGACATTTCTATTTTTGTTAAACATAAAAGTCAATTAATTGTATTAACAAACATCAAATAACAGTATTAAAATGCATTTGCTCTTTCTTGGTTTCCTAAGCTATCATATAGGTTTCATGTAAGCTGAAAGTCCGTCGATTAAATAATTCGCTAGTATAATAAAATTATGAAGTACTTCGGCGAAATTACGTTATTAAAACCTATTGGACTGTAAACATGTAAATTAACAGTAATCGGTAAATTTCACGTATCGGTACACTCGAAGAAATATCAAAATTTTAAATTCTTCACACACACGTCAATTTTGGCAAAATTTTGTTTGATGTGTACAACTGTTAAATAACAGAATGAAGTTTTGCAATTAAGATGTAAACCATTTACGACATTTCATCGCGCTAGCTCACAATTTATCGTATCTATGATTAATTACAAAATGCTGCAAATAGTGCTTTAATTATAGCTAATCCACTCACCTGTCCATATCGCGAGGATGCCAAATGTACGTTCCTGTTCTTCAACGAAAAATCAGGCCTCTTGCCCAGTCCATAGTTGCTTTTGTTCTGGGATATGAATTTTTTTGGCCTGTCCAACCGCTCTGTGGAGCCTTCGGCATCCTCGTCGCGCTTCGAAGTCGATGGTATCCCTCGATAAGCACCCCTCGTACCCCTGATGGTTTTCTCGGGGCTCTTGTCCTGTTTCCTGGTAATTAGATTGTCTTTTCTCTGTTTGTTGCTGCGTAAAGACACATTGGACGCCATATTGTCCATATTTCTCCATCAAGCCACAAAATCAAAAATTATCGCACTCTATATTCATTGTGATTACTTTATACTATATTTCGTTAATTAACAACTAACAAATGATAAAATAACTGAATAAATAAATATAGCGAAATTCATCACAATCTCAGGACTTTGTTAAATTCATTTCCTTTACAATATTTTTTAGGATATAATGAATATCTAGGAATATGATTATTAGATTATAAAGCTATTTATTAATTAAATATAAAAAATAAATAAATAACTAATTCCGTCTTTTTATTCTCTCTCGCAATGTTGGCATCCTTCTTCGGCAATCACTCATACCCTACACTACCCAAACAATATTTATACTAAAATATAAACAGTCTTGAGGGAAATTTTGGAAAAGTATTGCAGGATTATTTGTTTTAATGATGTTATCTGAAACAAAAAAAAACACCTGTGAAATACAGTAACAAATGTTTAATAATAACTTGTCCTCATTGCTGAACAAGTTAAGGATAAATTTATGAATTATATCTGTATATAATCCATCCATAATATATGCATAATTTTTTTATGTCAAAATATTATTGTAAGACAAGATGCAATATTTATTTTTGAAAGTAGCTTTTTTGTATATCAATTTGAAAAAGGGAATTATTATATAACATTATTTAAGTACACATTTTGTAGAGTTTAAGATTTATTGATATTATATCATTTAAAAATAATATACTGTCTCATATGAATATAGTTTACGATATTGCTATCTTTCTAAGCTCCTGTCATAAAATAGTTTTGTATCAAATTAATATACAAGTAGCCGGTGGACATGTTTATTTTAGGTAAAGATGCAATGTAGATCAATATAGTGATAATAGAGACTAGTGGTGGGTGGTGGTAGTAGTGATAAGTTATGGTATGAATGCTAACTCTAAATTCCTTTTGAGATTCACAATATTTACAATAATAAAACTTAATTTCTTTGCTTCATATATACAGCACAAGATAAAATATTTATAAAATGTTCTGATAATTTAAAGACACTAATAAATTAATAATTAATTCGCTAGTCAAATTCAGTCCTACATAGAATCTATTTTGCAATAATGTTCAAGAGAAGATATTTACAATTTAGTACACAAAAACACATGTTGCATCGTTTATCGGTTTCGATTATGCGATTCTGCACTTGACACGTCTATCTCCAAGAATGATTAATTCAATGATTCTAAGAGGTCAACACACTACTTTCGTCACGAACGTAATAACAAAACACTGGGCAAACGACACAATTAACTTAAACTAGGTGCCGGCAAAGATATGCAATACGAGAAAACACGAAGAAGACTGCAGCAGAGATTACGTCTGAATCACTTTAAATTTCTGACTATTCCACACGCGTAACTTAGCTATTTATTTAAAGATGTTCTAAAATCTGCATGCATTGGCCGTTTTATTACAATACGAATGGCGCATAGCTAAATCAAGCTGAATAAATAGAGTAAAAATTGCACTGACAGTCCGTCAAGCTCACAAAGCATGTATTTTCGGGCGACTGTAAACGTTTTTTACCTTGGAATCCGCATCGTCAAATACGTATAGCTTTTTATCGACTCATAAACGTTAAATTAGCTAAATTGATATTCGATTCTATAAATACTTACAAATAAAAATCTGGAATCACACCATTGTTTTTTCTTCTGCACAATCAGTAAATCAATGTTGCTATTGAAAAAAATGGCCTAAGGAAAAGTGGGTCATCGATCTTTTTTGCATATTTTATTTTGCACTTTCACTAGAAAAATTATTTTATTTAAAAAAAACTTTCAATAAATTACATCAATACTAAAAGAACTATAAGTCAATTTTAAACATTGAATTGCTTGGTTATAAATAAATAACAATGTTTTATAAACTATAACAAATTCTTTTGGATTACTTAACTTTAATTATAGCAAATATGAAATTTGATTTATCCAAATTAATTTACCATACGATAATATCTATATTTTTAAATTTATTTAATATTTATGTAAAAGCGTTAACATTTAATATTTTATGGGAAAAGTTTCTAATATTATATTGTATTTTCGTTACAATTTCAATAGTCTTGGTAATCTTTTTGTTTTAAATATTATTTTATACAAAATACTTTACTAAATTTTAAAATTAAATATACATTATTTTCTTATTATATTCTTAATGCATATTACTTAAAATGGAACTGAATTCCAGTTTAGAAACAAATAATAAGTTGTGGTAATTATTCCTCTGTTTTTATTAAAACTAAGTGATGTGTTTAATCTTCTATATAAAATAAATAAATTATATTAATTTCATTAATATTTTCTAAGCGTAAAATATCAATCTATGTATATCTAATAGAAGTGACATTTTGATAGAAAAATTTCTGAACTGTAAATTGTGATGTCGATTGTGTACATGGCACATTTATAATTTGTATTAATTTTAATTTTTGCTTAAAACATGAAGTGAAAAAC
Source organism: Fabriciana adippe (assembly GCA_905404265.1). NCBI lineage: Eukaryota > Metazoa > Arthropoda > Insecta > Lepidoptera > Nymphalidae > Fabriciana > Fabriciana adippe. The sequence goes on from FR990009.1 coordinate 8,744,976, forward strand.
TAATTAGAATTTGATAGCAAAACATGGCATTTGTCAGTGCTGTTACCGGCGACGACTCCACGAAGAAATTCATGGACGTCCTACAGAATGACTTCAAAACTCTTAGCTTAGAAACCAAGAAAAAATATCCACAGATAAGAGAGGTAATAGTTTAATTTTTGAAATTAAAACAATCATGTTAAATCATTTCTTTATTGGGTTTTTTTTAATAATATTTGAGGGGATATAATAAATAAAATTTACTTTAATGCTTTCCTGAAATAATAAACATTGTTTATGCTTTCAACTTTGCAATAAAAAATACTAGTAAACTTTATGTTTATCCAAATGTTTAACTAATTTTTAGGCTTGTGATGAAGCTATTGAAAAATTGGCACTGGCATCAAATAACCCTCAAGCTTCTCTATATGGAGTAGTGAATCAAATACTTTATCCTTTGGTGCAAGGATGTGAGTCAAAGGATGTTAAAATAATAAAGGTAATTATGTAATTATATCTTTAGAACTCTTATTTAAGTAATTATAATTTATTACCTGTAGTCTTTTATAATAATTCTGAACAAAAATAATATTATTATATCATGTAATTTTATATTATTTTTTGTCATATCATATTATAATATATTGGTATAAATATTCATATTTTCTTAGCAAATAAATGTAAATAAATATTGAAACCACTATAATGTTGGATACCATTAAACTTAATATGTGATGTAGTTCTCTTTAAAGAGCATCAAAATAAGGCAACTTTAGGAGTAAATGGATAAATAAGCATTGTAAAGATTCAAATATAGTATATTATAACAATTTTTATTACAGTTTTGTCTTGGCACCATCCAAAGATTAATAGCTCAACAAGGAATTGATGCTAAAGGCGCACGTCATGTTGTTGATTGCCTTTATAATCTTGGCCAAACAAATACTTTGGAGCTTAAGCTCTTGCAACTTGCTGCTCTGTTGATGACCACATCTGATTTAGTACATGGTGATACATTAGCTCGGGTAAATGACTATTGATATTTACCAACTATAAGTATTAATGTATTTCATTCATAAATGTTAATATTTGATAAACTAGCAAACCACTGAAGTAATCTTGATGAAATTTAAAATATGTCTTAAAAATATATTTTATTGACAAAGTAGATAATGCTATAGATAATTGGATGGGAGTTTGTTTTAATTAATATTTCAGAATAGCTTAATAGATTTTTTTTAAGTATTACAAACAGATAAAGTAAAAAGAATATAGAAACCTATGTTACATGCTTTTTATAGAATAAAATATTAAGTATTTTGTAAAAGATTGACAAGAATGGCTCAATCAATTTAATGGGACTTTAATTAACCTTTAACCAAACATTTTATATTACAGACCATGGTAATGTGCATGCGTATGGTACCAGCAAGTGAGACACGCGATGTGAGCACCAGCCATGCGGCCGCTGCAACTGTGCGCCAGCTTGTGGCACTTGTGTTCGAAAAAGCTTTAGCAGAGGCTAATGGTATGAAAGCTACAAAAGTACAAGTTATTTATTTTTATCATGTATGCCTGTAGATCCATTACAGATATTTATTTTATTTATATGTGTTATAGAAAATACAAAAGTATGATAGTAAGTATAAATACAAAAGTTAGATAGTATGATTGCGATTGGCTCAGCCTCAACAGATATAATGATGTCACAACCAATCATAAGTCATTTTATTTCATTCAAAAATTTAACAATTTTTTACTAATAATTATTAAAAAAATTGAATTTTTAATAACAAAAAAATTGTTTAAATGTATTTTAAATGCATTATTCTTTCATTTGTATGTAAAATTGTGGCAAAAAAATATTAATGCAACTTCTTTTAATCTGATATAAGAGCAATTGATAATGCACTAATGACATTAGTGATGGACTAAACAGCATGTATAATTGGGCAACGGGCAGAACAAATTAACACCTAAAGCAAAAAGAATACTATGACATAAATATATATTTTTTAATTCTTATACATATGCCTTCCCAGTTAATAATATTCTCCTGACCAATTTCGGTCACTGCGGACATTCTCACAGGCACTAGCCAATATGCACAAGTCTATCACTAGTCTAGCACTGACACAAGTGCACTCTCTATTCTTGTTACACTCATATTCTGATGGTAAGATAATTCAAAGTGCCCAGTGAAAGATCAGGCACCATTTTGAAGACATATGTATCAATTAATAATTTTGGTAAATCCCCATAATACAATAAATATTTGTGTATTATTATATTATAAATTCGATTTTTCATACTATGTTTTTAGGTACATTGAAAGTAAATCCAGCTGATGTAAGAATGCAAGCAAATAACAAAGCACCAAAAGATCTCAAACCCTGTGCAGTTGATGCTTATCTTATATTGCAAGTAAGTGAATATGCAGAAATAATTTATTTTATAAAGCAGAATATGTATATTTATATCTATATAAACCTGTATTTTCTAATTATAATGTTTTAATAGTTCAACTATAAATAGCTAGTCAATCCATAGCAAGAGTAATCAAATCTAAGAATCTATGTAATAAAGAATGCTATGCATGTTGCTTATGATAATATTACCTATAACATAGTGAAAACAAATAATAATATATATAATCTAATCCATCCTAGGCAGAGGTAGGGTAGCCCAGTGGTAACGCGCTTGCTTGTGAATCCAGAGTTGCGGGTTCAAATCTCGGGTCTCGCACCTTTGATATGTTCATGTGCGAATCATTTCCAACATGATTACCACTTGTCTTATGGTGAAGGAAAACATTGTGAGGAAACTTGCATGTCTGAGAGAACCTAGCAAATTTTTGAAAGACGTGTGGCGTCCGCCCGCACTTAGCCAGCGTGATGGACTATGGCCTGATCCCCCTCGTATTGAAGGAAAGCCCGTGCCCAGCAGTGAGTCCTTAAAAAAGGGCTGAATACATACAATACATAACCTAATTCTAATACCATGAAGTCATTCTAATGATGGAGGCTGGTGGTAGAATAATAACTCTACATATATGTATACATTTCAGGATATTATACAACTAATAAACGGTGACGCGGCCCACTGGCTCGTTGGCATTTCAGACGTACCTAAGACGTTTGGACTTGAATTATTAGACACTGTGTTAACAGATTTCTCTGATGTGTTTTTTAAGGTATGTACTATTTAAATGGAAAATATTCAATACTTATCTCTATTTTGTAGTTTTATAAAAGGTTAATTATAATTAACAAAAATTAAAAAGGCTTGAATTGACAAATATCAATAAATACAATTAATTTACTTGTTTTATTTTATAAAATATAACAAGAAACTTATTTGTATTAAGAAATGTTAGCTTTATGTCACTATTACTGCTTTTTAATATTATAATTTACTAGCAACTCACCCTCGCTTCGCTTGGGTTCGTCCCTTGCTTGCTTCCACATACAAACTTTCATCCCCATTTTCACCCCTTTAAGGGGTGATTTTCGGGATGAAAAGTATCCTATGTCCATCCCAGGGTCTCAAACTATCTTCTTACCAAATTTCATTTAAATCAATTCAGTAGATCCAGAGATTAACCCCTACAACTACACAAACTCACAACATCACAAACTCACATACTTTACCTCTTTTTAATATTAGTATAGATAAGTATTAAAGATTTTTTTGTTGGATTGTTGATTTCTTCTTGATTCATGCAACTATAGGGCGATAGAGAGAAACATTAGCTATTAAATCTCTTTACTTCAGTTTGGTGCAATATTCATTCGGTTGCAATTTGCAATATTCATTCAAATGCGATTAAGAAAAAGTATTAGCCTACATGTTAATTCAGATTAAGTCAGACATTCACTCAAAGCTTTTAATCATTTACAGTATTAAGAAAATTACTAACTCACTTGCAAACATTCAACTTTTCGACGATTTATATTATTAGTGTTTATATCTTTTGTTACAGATCTCAGAATTCCGTTTCTTATTAAAGGAACATGTGTGTGCATTAATAATAAGGCTATTTTCACCTAATGTAAAATATAGGTAAGTACTAAGTAATTGAGAATATATACAAACCCCTATACAAACTTTCATCCCCATTTTCACCCCCCCCCCCCCCTCCCCTCCCCTCAAGAGATGATTTCCAGGGTAAAAAGTATCCTATGTCCTGCCCAGGGTCTCAAACTATCTTTTAATCAAACATCTAAATCGGTTCAGTAGATCCAGAGATTACCCCCTACAACCTCATAAACTCACAAACTTTACCTGTTTATAATATTAGTATTGATGTGCACTTTCTGGTTTTACATTAATTTAGGACTTTTCCAAACACTCATAACTTTTTGGAGCGGACTCCATCTCGTTCCTCTTTTTAATTAATTTCACTTCACTAACTAACATTGTGCGCTCTAAAGATCTTATTGTCTAGAGTCCATGAGATTGGGAGCCGTGGTTGTAATCGATCTAGAAGAAATTATTATTATGAGACATATAGTTTTATTCAGTTTTGCTGGGTTATTGTTTACCTCAAGAACATTTAAAGATCATAATAGGAAATATGCGTGTGATTTATATAAAGGTGATTTTTTCTTATAATCTTTATTGCTTTTGAATGAAGCCTGTATTAATATTTTTTAATGTAATTTCTTTTTGATTAAGAAAATAATTATTAAAAAGTGCAAATATAGGTGGCAAATACAAAGTAATTGAAACAAACGCCATTAGTCAGACCGAATATGACGTCAGAGTATATTATAACAGAGCGATTAGCGATTTTGTTGGCTGCAAATTGAGTCGTAATTTTTCTGTGTATCATACTGTGACGTCACGCCAAGCACGCTAAATAGAATAAAAGTATCCGTATCAGTATCATACTTTCAATTTTTTTTATACTAATGTTTAGTTTTTTGGAGTTAGATATTTTTTACAATTGTATATCGATGTGAACTATTGTATAAAAAATAATAAAAAATCACCCATAATCCCTATTGTACTTAGATGTATTTTTTTCCATTTGGATATTACACTAATACTACTGGTAAGTAGTGCCATCTCATTGTTTTGTATGATCCACTAGGGCCGCGTTCACGTCCCCGCACATCCCGGGCGGCGCGGCGGGCGCGGCCGCGGCGCCGGGGGCGGAGCGCCCGCACTTCCCCGTCACCATGCGCCTTCTGCGCCTCGTCTCCGTCATCGTGCACAAGTATCATGATCTACTGGTTAGTGGCGGCTTTATTACTAACATTATATGATAAAAAATCACAGAAATGGCCGTAATATTATATTGAATTGAATATCATAAAGAATTGGAAAGATTGGAAGTTCAGGTTACTATTATGCCTAAAGATAGATGACATTGATACATGTAACGCCATTTATTAAAATTTATTTAAACTATTTTTTTATTATCCTGTTTTCTCGAACGTAAGGTCATGTTATATGTTATCACATCGAGAAAAGCCAACATGTAATATAGATAGATAAAAATATTTAATAAAATTTTAAACTTTTGTGTATTGTATGTTATAAAAAGTGCCACTGCCAAATATAAATAGTAAATTCATACAAATTATTATTATTTTCTTTCAGAAAAAATAATGAAGCATTGTAAGAATGTTTAATATGTATGTATTGACGTTTGTCCAGGTGACGGAGTGCGAGATCTTCCTGTCGCTGACCATCAAGTTCCTGGACCCCGACAAGCCGCTGTGGCAGCGCGCGCTGGCGCTCGAGGTGCTGCACCGCATCACCGTGCAGCCGGGTACTGTTATATAGACACCTGCCTACTACAACATTGTAACTTAGTATTGTAGCAATTTTGAATTTGAATTTAAAATTACCATCATCTCCTTGCCCATTTCCCAATCACTTGGGGTCGGCGCAGTACATCTTCCATACTGCTGATAGGGCTTGGCAAAAGTTTTCCGACCGGCCGCCTGCCTGACGTCAACCCTCCTTGAGAATTTAAAATATATGGGAAAATTAATTTTAATTTTTGAAGTGCGAGAACTCGAGAACGTGAAGCGAGAACATGAGAGTAAAATTTCAAGGTCGCGTCACGCGTCACACGAGCATCCTGAGACTGTTTTGGGCGTATAGTAATTACGATAGATGTAAGAATCCGGCTAAATATAAAGAGTTAAAATATTATTCTTTACCCTTTGTGCGACATTCGTAGTTCAGGATGCATGCCCATAATATTTTAGAAAGTGAGGATAGACGTGGCATGTCACCAGTTGTAAGTGTAGCGCTTTTAAATCGTATTTTTGTCTTTTAATATTGCTAAATTATGTCAATACAGAGTTACAACGTTGTTTGTTGCAAATGGCGATATTATTACTTATATTATTAACTAGCGACTTACTAATAATAATAACTAATTAGACTCGGGTTCGTCCTATTTGAACGTCCAAGATTCCATCCCTGTGCCAATCTGAGATTGAAATATATATTTGTTTTTTAAAGTGATATTGAAATCTATTTACCTTTTTTAGTTAAACATTATTTTTTGGATACATACGAGTACAAGCTATGTGCTTGTCGTAGGATATAATTCTTTATAATAATATTTATATTTTTATTAATTATTTCTATGTATTAGTATTTAAATAGCATTTTCACTGTAGTATTGGATGTCGCGTATTTGATCAATTTATTCTGTATACGTCAAGTGGACCTGCCTAGAGAACAACCATCTATTTTAATATATGATATTTTAAATGTAGATAAATGTAATAATTTGCCCCTTATTCATCCTATATACGGTAACAGTTTATATAATAATTCAAAACTACATTTTCTCTAGAGTTACTGAAGGCATTCTGCGCGTGCTACGACATGAGGCCGCACGCGACCAACATCTTCCAGGACATAGTGAACGCGCTCGGCGCCTACGTGCAGAGCCTGTTCGTGGCCTCGCAGGTCAACACGCCCGCAGGTGAGGCGATTGGTGCTTTTTATATCGCCATTACTGGTGGTTTGACTAAGTGTTACAGTCCCCTGCCAAATAATGGAAAGGGTTGTAAAACCCTTTGAGGAGTATCCGTAATGAGTTTTCCCCCCAAACATTTCTAGGGATGTTTAATGTTGGTTTGAGTACCTTAGTGGAACAGTCCCCTGTCCAATGATGGAAAGCGATCCTTCATGGATTTTATCAAAAAACAGAATGATAACGACAGCCAATTTCAATAAGAGTGTTAAGTTGTAAGAGTATTAAGTTAAGTTGTTGTGTGTATATGTAAATAAAAAACTGATAATACATACATTACACATATTATGTATTTGTAAAGCGATGTTATTTTTTTAATTTTTAAAATAAATTATCATGTTTCGATTGAAATATGAATATTTATTTTTAATGTTATATTATAAAAATGTGTTTTAATCTTGTAAAAACTCATGATCTACCAAATCATTTTCATCGTGTTCTGTCTCAACGTAATCGATGTCGGGAGGAAATTTATAGTATTTGAGATCCGAGTCGTCTTCTAAAGGGTTGGGCGCGGGACCGTCTACGTGTAGTCCGCTTGTATTATCTGCATAATCTTCTGACGTCTCTAATTCAGTATCTTCACTTTCTATATCTCGGCGCCCAGAAGTTCCTATGGAGTATATGTATAATATTATATACATTTAGCGCCATCTTTTTGCAAATTTTATTACTAATACTAGCGACTCACGCTCGCTTCGCTCGCGTTCGTCCCTAGTTACGTTTTCACGGTTAGCTATGTTTATACATAAATAGTAGCTTACTACTCCTAAGATATTCATTTAAATTATATAGCGATTTACCCTCGCTTTATTCGGGTGCGTACGCCATACCCGGATTTTGTTCACAATTTCATGGGTTTTAATTTTTTTTCGCGGAACCCTGGTTCTTTTTCTAAAATAAAAGTAGCCTAAGTTACTCCCTATAACATCAGCTATCTGCCAGTGAAAGTCCCGTCAAAATCGGTCCAGCCGTTTCGGAGATTAACCGGAACAAACAGACAGACAGACAGACAAAAATTTAAAAAAATGTTATTTTGGTATATGTACCGTGTATACATCCATATGCATTTAGTAAAAAGCTGTTATTTTAATATTACAAACAGACACTCCAATTTTATTTATCTGTATAGATGTATAGATAAGACTATATTGTATTCCATAGTCTATCTGTGTACCAAATTTTATTCTCTGTCCAGCCGTTTTTGCGTAAAATAATGACAAATATACACTTAAACTTTTGCATTTATAATAGTAATGTTGTTTTAGAACTATGTATGTATTGAAATGGTAATATTACATGAATTTATAAAAAAAAAATTGTATTTGAATCAAGTTCATTGCAATCGTGAACTACTTAAGTCGTACGTATCATAACGGACTATGCGTTTTTACCTTAAATATGTAGGGACATATAAAAATATAAAATGTTAGTAAGTAAAAGTTTAAAACAATACCCCAGGTTCCAGATCGCAAATAATAGTCATTTAAATTGTGCAAATCTTCAACTAGAATGGCGGTATAAATATCGACAAGGGGTTTGCATCGTTTCAGACATGTCTTGTGAGATCGAAAACGGTTGTTACGCCGTTCCGGGGGACACCCCAAATGCTCCCTTGAAAAAAAAAAACTATGTCTAAAATTACAAATATAAAGTCAAAAACCAGTAATAAATTGATCTAAACATAAATATACTAGGACTTTAGTTTTTATTATGTAATTTAAATGTAAGTAGCGTTTCTGTCGGTTAAATATCTAGGGGCCCTAGTATTCAGGTTTTATAATTAAATATGAAGGGCCCAAGGTATTCATGTTTTATAATATATAGAGGCTTAAAAATACTCCGTTTAAAACTAAAATTTGTGAAAATGCTTAAAATCAAGATTCTTAAACATCTGATAGGTAATTTTTACTCAAAACGACTTGTCTAACATATATATATATATATATATATATATATATATATATATATATATATATATATATATATATATATATATTAAATACTTAAATAATAACACTATGCTCGAAGGCATTAAAGTGCATGTACGGCAGCTTTGACTTGATTTCTAAGATTGTCGTAGGCGGTTTTTGGATTTTTTTTTTATTTAAGTTTTTTTCTAAACTTAAAAAAACGTTTACGTGCAGTTCTGAATTTGAAAGACGAATGACCACACTGTTTCAACGGGCTCAAGGCACATGCCTGGTGTGAAGCGTCGCGTACATCGTACAAACAAATTATATCTTGATCTCGAACTGTCTAAAAAGAAGTATTACTATATTACCTAGTCTTGAGTCTTAAGGAAAATGTTAATAAGTTAAATTATCCATATTAATATTATAAATGTGAAAGATTGTGAGTATGGATGTTTGCTACTCTTTCACGCCAGAACGGCTGAACGGATCTGAATGCAATCTGGCACAGAGATAGATTATAGTCTAGATAACACATAGGCTACTTTTTATCCTGAAAAAATGTACGGTTCCCGTAGGATAGGTCTGTTTTTGTTTTCCTAGAGGCGAAGCGAGGGTGAGCCGCTAGTATACTATAAATCATCGTTAATATATTAACCTGTCAACGACCGCCGAGCCACCGGTGGTCCAGTTAACAATTAATTTCTTAGAAATTAACCAGGGCGTGTTAAGAAGTTTTAATTGTCTTTGGAAAATATAACAAAGATAGTTGATAAATTTCTGCAAAAATGTATGAAATATTCTAGCAGAACATTTTCTTTAAGGGTTTCTTGATAACTATCGCTCGAATACAATAAAAACGTATACAATAATAACGTATATATAGTTATCTAACCTACTTAAGGTTAGAATAAAAACGTAGGAAAACGATGTGAGTGAAGAACTAAAGTGAATTTCGGATGTTAGTAAAGTATGTGGCAACAGAGACTTAAGCGCGAACAGATAGGCCTAGGTCTGATAAGAGTGAATTATGACAGCGAAAGAAACAAAATAAATATATAGATATTAAAAATTACTAAAACATTAATTTCTTGTTTTATTACCTAAACTTGCTGACGATATTGATGAAAACAAAAGTATTAAGTTAAAGCACTGCCACGGTATATGATTTAACTGCATTTTGATGTTTCAGTCATAGCCACATAGAATTTATACTTATCATATGTTTATGCGATAGTGAAATTTGTATTTACTATGCTACAAAACCAGAGTCTAATTTTTACAGATAAAATCTTCAATATAAAAATATGAATTATTTTAAAGGTAAAGGTAATATTATAAAATAATAATAATAAAATAACAATTTATCCGTTTGACGTCCATAATTCGACCATATTGACCAAACGAAGACATACTTCCCACATCTATTGAAAACATATTAGTTTTTTTAGACATACAGATTTCATCACAATATTTTCCTTCACTGATTTAGGCTGTTGAAAGTGTAGTGGCAGTGCTTACCGATTAGCTAGTTACTTATATTGTTATACCATACCAACATATTTATTTATTTAAAAGTATATACTGTGCTAAGGATATTTGTAGCTAACTTAAAGTGAATGTAATAAATATATGTAACTTTGGACGTCTGATTATCCCTCTGCACACACAACTACAGTGAACACGCAATATTCACCCACACACACTTAAAATAAACATTATTTTTTTATATTAAAGGTTCATCGAGCATCCCTCAACAAGCCGGTTTCTATTGGAAAGGTGTGTGGCTACCACTGTGTGTCACATTCGAGCCTGGTACGGCTAAAGCAGTATAGTAAGTGAGATTTATTATTATATATTATATATTCTTTTATCTAATATATTTTATCTAATATAATATAATATTTAAACGAGCAATTCTTGTATATTTATACTGGCGATCTCGGAAACGGCTCAAACGATTTCGCTGAAATTTGGTGTGTGAGGGTTTCCGGGGGCTAAAAATCGATCTAGATTAGAAAAACGCGTGTTTTCGAATTTTCATGCGATTTTCTTTCGCACACAAAATATAGTAGCTAATTTTTCATGCATAAGCATCGTGGTCAAGCGACCAAGGCGCAAGATTGATAAACCACAGGAGTCCGGGCTCGAATCCCTGTCAAATACAAAGTTTTTATTTTTTTGTATTTATTCAATTTTTTAGCTTTTTTTAAAGAAAATTATACTTTTGGCCAAAAACCTAGAGCGAAGCTCGGTCGCCCAGGTACTATTATAAAATAAGTGAGTTTTTTTTAAGAAAATTATCATCTAGATTCACTCGTGACTGAATTATATTGTTTGTTTTTTAATCTACTTTGTGAAAAAAGGCAATGTATTATTTTTTTACTCCCAATTATTTGTAAATTTAACGCAAGCTGTCATTTTAAGTACATATCTTTACTCCAATATTTTTTTTATTCAGTATAGAGATGCTGGACCGCACTGAAGCGCCAACGATACAAGAAGGCTATGGTATATCCGTGGCCTACGCCTGTCTCGTTGAAATCATTCGTTCGATTGCCATCACTTTAGAAGGCGATGAATATTTCAGGTATAACATGTTCTTCATTATTATGCAATCTTTTATTAATTTTTAACTAAAATTATCAATTTAAAAGTTATTATGCCATCTTTACGGGTTGAAATATTCTCCTTATTATTAAAACAAGATTCATTCATTAAAAGTCGAGATACACAATTGCATTCGATATACAAATTGATGGTTGATATATACATTATACATAATTATCTAGTAAAAAAAAAAAACAACAAAATAAAGTATTTCGTCTTTTTTAAAAGTCGGTCAAATTATGATTATTTTCATATGGTAAATGGAATTTAGGACCTTTATGTTATTCACTTAGATCATAAAGGAATTGATCAATGATTCACTCGCAGGTTACAAGAACTGTACGATGATTCTCAAAACGACGGTGAAGAGAAAGAAGTAAATTCGAACAAGGCTATAAATAATCATAAAGGTTAGTAACGAACATATCCAAGAAGTTTCTGTTTGGACAGTAACACACAGCACCATCTAGTTCCATGGTAAGCACGAGGCTTGTGTTATGGATACTAGATACACTACACATATATAACTTTAAATACATACATGTTAAAAATATAAACATTCATGACTGGAGTACAAACGTTCGCGCTCATCACACAAATGAATGTCCCCAGCGGGACTCGAACCGCGACCGCTGGAGCAGCAAGTAGGGTCACTACAAACGAGCCAAACGTGTCGTCAGTTATGTGTAATGAATATTTGGTAACTAGCGGCTGGTGAGTGAAACGTTGCAATTGCAAAATTTGTATTTTTTTTTTGTATGCCCTTTTAACTATTGTGACCAAAAAATTGAATGTTTTGGATAAAATTAATCAAAAGTACTTCAACAAAAGTAAAAATTGTTTTTCTTAAAACTAATTTTTGGATATTAACAAATTACAATCAATATGATGATAATTAAAAATAGTTCAAAAAGTTACAGCACAACAAGTTTTTTCTAAAACTTCACTTTTTAAACTTCAATTTTTAAAATAGTTTAAATTTTTTCAGTCAAAAAGTATAGAATTTTGTTTATGTCGGCATGGAACGAACTTTCTTTTTGGGTTCAAGACATGTACTGCATACAATAATATAATACATAATATGAAATACGCATGTCTATAAATTTTATTTATTATATCTATACTAATATTATAAAGAGTTAAGATTTATTGTTTGTTTATACCGAATAAGCTCCGAAACTACTGAACTGATTTAGATGAAATTTGGTAACAAGATAGTGTAAAACCTAGGTAGGATATAGGATAATTTTTATCCCGGATATCATCCCTTAACTTAAGGGGATGGACGAACTCTAGCGAGGGTGAGTCGCTAATATATTATATGAGTCATGTGATTGCTAGAATTGAAATATATTTATGGTATTTTCAACAGAATCTGAAACAAAACTGGACAACACCAAAGAAATAACCAACAACGGTCACACCGCTGAAGCCGACCAAAACTCTAATGTACTTGAAAAGATAGATCCCGAGGCGGAAGACAAGGAGAGGCAATTAAAATTACAGGTATAAATATTTGTAATTAAGGATTATATATATATATATATATATATATATATATATATATATATATATATATATATGTATATTGTAATATTTTTTATATAAGTAGTTTGATGAACTAGTCTATGTGTTAACCCAGGATGTAAGCTAACTTTTTCCCGACTTTCACTTAAATTGTTAGTTTTAACAGTGTGAAGTTGTAAAGAATACTCCTTTAAAATAAATAGTATTAATAATAATAATAATAATAATAATATATCTTCTACGACATAGGGGATATCTATTACGTGAGCTGTTTTTTTATAACTTGGACCCTTCCCTCCTCCTTGGTGAGATTTAGTGAGATTTGGAGTGTGGGGAGTTGAGGGGGAGAGAGGGGGGGGGGGCGCTCCCCTCCCTTTCGCGTCAGATTTACGCAACTTACTACGTTAAAAATACGTTCAGTTACTCTCGTAAATGTTTTATAATGGTCGTGTGATTTTTTCAGCGGGAAAAATAGAATAATTACAAAGGAAATGAAAGAAAAATGTTATATTTTTTTATTACCTGTATAATATATATTCTTTTAAAGTTGACGTGAGATTACTTATTTGAATATTTTCTAGTTGATAAAGTCGTCGTGGTGCGGACTCGTGTGGGGTCTGTCGGTGTTGGCCGAAGCGAGTATCGGCGAGCTGGAGAACATTCTCCGCGCGATACAGACTCTAGCCAGAGTTAGTGGAAAGGTGGGTGTCTATATGTATAGTAGTTGTGTAACTATAGCGTTTCTTTGTTAAATTAATGCATCATTTATGAAATTTGCCTTATTAGTATAGTTATTTTATTTATTAAATTTAATTTACTTTCTCGTATATTTAAAGTTCTAGTTGGAAATTAAAACAAAGCTGACAATGAATTAAGCAGGATTTGGGTTTGAGTCCTGGGTCGGACAAAATTTAGTTATTAAGTAATTTTGTCAATATTTTTTTATTAACGGCTCGGAGTTCGAGAATTGATGTTTTTTCACCTCCGTGTTTCGGATGGACGTCAAGCCGTCGGTCTACGTTTGAACTCTCAGCGCGAGTGTCGAAATACAATGTATACTAAATTGTATTTGTACACTGTGCACGTAGCTAGTCTCGATGAGAATGGCCGCTGTGGTAGGATTCGTCAGAGGTGATGACGTGTGTGTGTGCGTGTGTCGTGTCGGCAGGTGGGCGTGACGAACGCGCGCGACGCGTGCATCGGCGCGCTGTGCCGCTGCGCGCTGCCGGCGCAGTACTGCGTGCCCGTGCTGGGCGCGCTGGCGGCGCTGGCGTGCCCGTGGCCGGCGGCGCGCGCGCCGGCGCCGCAGGCCGACCTGCGCCACCACGTCGTGTGGGTCGGCACGCCGCTGCCCTGCGCGCAGCCCACCGGTACGACACCTTTTAGACACGATCATAAGTTTATAAAGTACGATAGACTTATCCTCGGCTCGCTCGGTTGCGTCCTTATGTACCTAGCAAAAGTCTATATATTACTGCAGGTCATATATATATACATAGATAGATCTGTGTATTAAATTTCATTCAAATTGATCCAGCCGTTTCAGCGTGAAGGAATAACATACACACAAACAAACTGTCGCAATAATAATATTAGTCAGATTTTTTTTTATCGTGTATAACTTTTTATATTTAGAATATTTTAATTGTTTCCATTTTTTTATTGTGGTTTACTTTCCACACATAACAATAAAGCTCCAATAATTATACCTTTGAATGTACTCAATCTATTAAAATGACTGTAGACTCATTTAAATTCAAAACTTTATTTAAACAGTAATATAAATCGCATTGTAATCTACCTAATATATTTATAAATATAAACAAGCCATCTTTATACTCGTAATATAATATTTTCATAAGGGTCACCAAAAGTCAATAGTAACCCGTTAGTAACACGCTGGCTTGAGAAACCGAGTGAAGCGGATTCAAATCCCCTTGATATTTTTATGTGCAAATTATATCCTACATGATTACCGTTCGTCTTACGGTGAAGGAAAACATCATGAGGAAACTTGTATGTCTGAGAGGACTTAGGAAGTTGTCGAAATACTTGTAAAACCCGCCAACCTAACTATGATCTGATCCCCCTCGTATAAAAGGGAGAATCGCGCCCAGCAGTAGGACGTTAACAAGAGCTGAATATAATATATTTGATATCCAGGCCAGCAGCAGTCGTTCGTGATGGTGACGT
This sequence comes from Fabriciana adippe, assembly GCA_905404265.1. Classification (NCBI taxonomy): domain Eukaryota; kingdom Metazoa; phylum Arthropoda; class Insecta; order Lepidoptera; family Nymphalidae; genus Fabriciana; species Fabriciana adippe. The sequence goes on from FR990009.1 coordinate 8,760,204, forward strand.
CCCGCCACGTGACGGCGATGCGCGCGCTGCTGGCGGCGGCGCGGCGCGACGGCGACGCGCTGCAGCACGCCTGGCTGCCCGTGCTCACTACACTGCAGCATTTGGTATACACCTATATATACACACAGACACAGGACACACATGTATATATGCACACACATGCACAGAAATGTATTCCACATTTGTACTTAAATAAATTCCCAAAAATCCTATACTTAAAATCGTATGCCTCTTTACTTTTATTTTTTCATATCAGATACTAAATATGTCGCCTTATATTATGCGGCAAACTGCGCAGTACAAAAGTATTACGAAAAACAATAACAGTATTAGTTTGTAGATGCTTAACATCTAACATTAAAGAACTGCAATTGGAATACTAACTAAATACATCCCTGAACAGGCTTGAAACGTGTTTTAAATAAAAATTTAAAATCATGTATTGTTACCAGGTATGGATCCTTGGATTAAAACCGTCCACGGGCGGCAGTATGAAGGCGAGCCGCGCCAGTGCAGACGCCAACGCAGTCATGAGCACTTCTGCAGTGATGGCTGACTTACCTGGTAAGGGAAATTGTACCCTATAACTATATACACAAAGTTGTTTTAGTTTGGTATGTAAACCTTGACGTATTACATTATGACAATAATATTAGCCAATTTATATAATCATTATTAAGGCATTAATCAAAATGGTGGTTAAGACAAAACTTTTAGTACAATAGAGTGACTTAGATTGAAGTTAAATATTTTTATTGTGAATTCATTATGCTTTATAATCATTTATTCACTCATTTTTAGACAAGTTGCTCAGTACGTTCACATTATTTATTACGTTGTCTGATATATCAGGCCCAATGGTATTTTTTCCCGTAAATTGACGTTTGAAAGTGTTCTAATGGAATTATTTTCAGGTCAGCAAGTTCCCGTGGCCGAGTCGCTCGGAGTCATGAGTGGTATATCACGTTTTATAACATACGGTCTATTTGGAATGATTTGTCATTGTTTTAAGGATTGCTCTTTGAATATACTCTACGAATATTCTATTATTTGGGTGACTTGCAATTGATATATTTTTAAATTTCTTTTTTTTTTTTAGATTTATATAATAATATAACAAAAGTGCCTGCTTTATATGGTTTATGTAGGCCATTATGGTGAATTATCCGAACTATATTCAAACGTGTGACACTTAATTTCAATGATGCAAATTAATGTATTGTTATGAAATTCCAAATAGACATACAAGGGATTTGGGAAGTTGTAAAGTCGACTCAATAGCAATGTATTAAAGTCGCTTTTACAATGATGTCTTGCTAAAGGTCGCTTTTGTCCGTCTTCGCGCTCTGGGATGGAGCTTGCTGGCCATGTTTTGTTACTTACGATGCACTATTATTTTATATTGCGATGCACTTGTCTAATGGCAATATATTGTATAAATGAATTTTATTTACGACATATTTTATATAGAATTTTAATTTTAAATTACTATAAAACGTTACAGAGACTATTGGAATTTTCAACTTATTATGCATATAACACTATAATCAGATATCAATACAACTTTTAAGGGTACACATTGATAAATGCATGAAGTAGAAATATAATTTTGTATATGAATGTCAAATTCAAGTTTATGCTTTTATATATGATATCTTAGTCCACATCGTGGTATTATATTTTTTGTCAGTTGTAAATTGTACAGTTTTAAAATTAAATATGTATAGTAAAATGAAATTATAACTATGTTGAAAACGTACCAAAACGAAATCGTTTCTTACATACTTATATACGTACTAAAATCTCCAAACCCCAAACACACATCCAATATCGCAAACAGCACACAAAATACAAATTTTGGTCATGCTCTAATGTTTTCTGACTTTGCTTCTAGAATGAGCATGGAATTAAAAAAAAATATTTACGAATTAAGAGATTGATTAAATCGTTAACATTTTTCAGCATTATCTGCCATGCTGTCGCGGGTTTTTGAGGCGTCAAAGAATTTAGATGATGTCGCTTTACATCATCTTATTGATGCTTTGTGCAAATTGTCCAATGAGGCTATGGAATTGGCGTATTCAAATAGAGTAAGTTTTACGTACATTTATTAATTAGTATTTATTTGTTAGTGTTTTTTTACAATAGCCTATGAATGTTGTTTATAAGTTTTCAAAATATTTATATTGTTTTTACAGGAACCATCTTTGTTTGCGGTGGCTAAACTCCTTGAAACGGGTCTAGCAAATATGCACAGGATAGAAATTATGTGGAGACCGATCACTAATCATTTGCTTGAGGTACATCTACGTTATATTCCTTTAATAAAAAGTACATTATCTTTAATACGTTTAAATATAATTATTCATTTTTCATTTAGGTGTGCCAACATCCTCATATAAGAATGCGAGAATGGGGTGTTGAAGCCATCACGTATCTGGTGCAGGCTGCCTTCCAATATCACCATAACAACCCAGGACAAGTTACTGAGGTATAAAGTTTTATTTAATAATTATATTATCTATGTATATTTTAGTTTTTTGTACTATAATATTTTCATTATTGCACTGTGCGGGTAATATTTATCAGTACTATATGAATTGGGAAGTCATAATATTTAATTTTTAAAGTATAATCTCAGAAAAAAAATATTTAATACCAAAGTCATGTTTTACTATTAATTAATAAAACATAAAAGTTAATTCTCTCTCAAGATCCATAATGTGATACAAAAGATAGATAAGATAACGTTATAAAAAATATGTCAATTGATAAAATTACCCAATTAAAGAACGAGTAATTAAATTGTCAACATACTGGAACAACGCGAGCGGCTGGTAAAAAGTGATTAAAGTGCTAACACACGGGTGTGTTCAGGCATGCAAACGCCTGGTTGGTATACAGTAGTTTAAACAGGAGTAATTAAAGCGCTAACACACGGGCGTGTTCAGGCACGTTAGCGCCTAGTATAAAGTAGTTTAAGCAGTAGTAAGTGCAAGTAAGTGTGTGCCCGGGGCGAGACAGGCGCGCCAGCGGCTGGTGCTGGAGCCGCTGGCGGAGCTGTGCGCGGTGCGGCACTGCGACGTGCGCGCGCGCCAGCTGGAGTGCGCGGCGCGCCTGCTGCACTCGCGCGGCGACCAGCTCGGCGCCGCCTGGCCGCTCATGATGGAGATCATATCCGCCATCTCCGACCATCACAGGTGACGACCGACACACTTTAATCTATCATTTATGTTATGCTTTCTTAGGTTTACGTTAATATTTCACTTTTTACATGAAATAATCTTTTCCGACTTTGTCGTGGTTTCATTTTTTCATAAGCTGGATTGTATTGTGCTTTTGTTATTATTTTGATATCTCAAAACCTTACAAACCTTAGTCACTCCTAAAGTAAATGTCCATTGCAAATAAAAATTGTGTTTTCATGACAAAGAGGCATGGTGTAAGATTTTCCCTGAATGAGCGAGACGATTGATACTCAAATACCATGAGTTACCATGGTAACTAATAAGTGAATGATTAACACGTAATTATTTTTAGAACATAGTGCATCGGGAGATATTAATGTTTAATTTATATATAATGTTTTACCCGTCTTGTTATATCGATTTTGTTACGTTGTCCTATTTATTCATATTGCTATAATTAAAATCCATAAGTTAAATTGTTATGATCGTAAACGTATATGCTACATTTATTTTTTAATTTTTTTCTTTAAAAAATGTACTCTTAAAGTTACCTTATGTAAAATCCTTTTAACCCATACCAATATTATAAATACGACAGTAAGGTTCTCTTGGTCTGTAGGTTACGTTATAGGTCACGTTTATCAAGTTAAGAACATAAAAAATTATTATATCCTATAAATGTGGTAAGAAATAAAGAATTTTTGACTAGTTAAGGTAAAAGAGGGATTGTTTTTCATTATTTTAAATATTTACCTATTTTTCTATATCTATCTAGTGTGTACATACTACATATGTATATAGTACGTCACTATCAATAAATAAAAAAATAAAAAGTGCGTGTATGAACATGTAAACGTGTAAGAAGTAAAACTTCTGTAGGTTATCGGTACTCTTGATGAAATTCAATTTATGTTTTAAATAATTAGGATATGTGAGATACTAAAAATAACGCATATCAAGCATATTACAATCACATATTTATAGAATATCATTTAAGGAAAGAATATATCATTTGTCAGACAATAACAACGGTTACCATGGCAACAAACATTCGCCTCGCCCGATCACACTTTTCGTAACGCTCTCGTCACGCATCCACCAGCTTACTCCCCAAGTCAAGCGTAAAGAAGTTTTACTTCAAAAAGTAAAGCTCGCCACGTGCACTCCGCAGCGAGCAGCTGGTGCGGTCGGCGTTCCAGTGCGCGCAGCTGGTGGCGGGCGACCTGCTGGGCTGCGCCGGGCCGCGCTGCCTGCGCCGCGTGCTGGCCGCCGCCGCCGCCTTCGCGCGCCAGACCAAGGAGCTCAACATCAGCCTCACCGCCGTCGGACTCATGGTTAGACACATTCGATCATTGTTATTGAGGACAACATTGTTTTAGAGTCTCTTTTTCATATATTACTTCGATTGGTTTATAATTTACATTCTTATTATTATTGATTTATTATTTGAATAAACTAAAAAAAAAATCAATTTATTTGAGTTAGTTTCTTTCTTTAACAGTAAATTAATTTGTAATATTCTTTAATAAATATACATAATATAAAAACTAATGCATATAACCTGTATAACTTTATATGGATTACTTTTCCATTGATAACCTATAATAATATTATAAAGCTGAAGAATTTGTTTGATTGCTTGTTAACCTGTTTGGTTGAACGCGCTAATCTCAGGAACTACTGATCCGATTTGAAAAATTCTTTTTGCATTATATAGCCCGTTAACTGAGGAAGGCAAAATAAACGGTTCCCGTGGGGTAGATTTGTTTTTGTCTAGGGACGAACCCGAAGCGAAGCGATGGTGAGTCGCTAGTGTGATGTAATTGTATAAATTCATTTTTTTTTATTGTAAAAATACATTCTTTTAATTTTGAGGTATGTTTGCGCTAATAATATGTTTAATATGCGAATTCAATACTTTTGATCGTTGAATTCTTTGAATTTGCTATACAAATGTTGGATAACATTGTAACCTGTTTTGTTATAATTAAACTATACCGTGCCAGTGGAACATCTCGGACTACCTGTACCACAACCGCGACAAGCTGTCGGCGGCGCTGGCCAGCGAGGCGGCGGCGCCCGACGCGCAGCCCGACCTGCCGCCGCTCGACCGCCTCTGGATGTGCCTCTACATACGCCTCAGTGAGTACCGCCAGCTGTACCGCCAGGTGTACATACATGTCTAAATTGATATTATATATAGACCATCCATATTATTTATAATATTATAAATGTGAAAATTTGTGAGTATGTATGGATGTTTGTTACTCTTTCACGCCAGAACGGCTGAACGGATCTGGATGAAATTTGACACAGAGATAGATTATATTTTGGAATTACACATAGGATATTTTTTATCCCGGAAGAATGTACGGTTCCCGTGGGATGGGTTTGTTTTTGTTTTCTTAGAGGCGAATCAGAGCGAAGCGATGATGAGCCGCTAGTAATATATGAAAATGAAAAAAAAAATTAACTATAACAGTCAGCGGTCGTATAAATTTGGCTTCTTTTATTTAAAGGAGTTTGATTATTTTAGAAATTTTGTCATAAAAGGCTACAATAAGACAATAATATACAAAAGACATACTTGTATGTATTTAAAAATGACTAATGATTCAATAAACTTTTCGATACCGTAGCTATACAATTTGTATGTGCTGCTATTGCAGGTTATTATAGATCATTAACAACTTACTCTCGCTTCGCGCGGTTGCGTCCCTACGTTACTACGTACGTTTTGAATTGATAAAAATAGTTATTGCGAGTGTATCTTAGACATATTGTTATCATGGATTTTTCTGTAGGCCTATTTGAGACCTACAATTTTGTAGTATATTGTTTTGATGTATCTCTCAATAGTTTTAGCCAACGTAAGCTAATAAATTCCTAGGGACGACTCGAAAGAACCAGTTATTGTATTTTCTTGTGGGAATGATAAATTTTATTTACACAACAAAGTTATGTACTCTATTAAAGTATCTGAGTAATGCGTTATCCCTATACAAATATTGAGATGTGTGTGTGTGTGTGTGTGCAGGCGAGCTGTGCACGGAGGCGCGCGCGCCGGTGCGCCGCGCCGCCAGCCAGACGCTGTTCAGCTGCATCGGCGCGCACGGCACGCTGCTCAGCCGCGCCGCCTGGCGCGCGCTGCTCGCCGTGCTCTTCCCCATGCTCGACCAGGTACGCCCTCTGTCTTATATATGTCTAAATGTCTTATTTTACACGGTCGCTATTATAAAATTTGACAGGTTTTATTGCATAGAGTTATTTAGTTAAAATTCGTGTTTAAGGTTATTGATGGGATGATATCCTCCTGACCGATTTTGACCACGGCGGCCAATCATACTGAGACTAGTCAGATGCACAAGAGATATTATCCCAACTTCAAGCTACTACTGAGAATATCTCAATAGAAAAACTCAGTCATTAAACTTGACCCAACCCGGGACTCGAACCCAGATCCTCCGGATCTGTAGGCATACATGTTAGCCACTAGACCACCGAGGCAGATAAAGTAAATTTTATGAGATATTGTTATAATAAAAACAATAAAAATTTTAACAAATAATTTGATTTAATAAACAACATATACAACTTACATAAAGTTTAAAATTACAGGCGTGTAAAATTTGCATGTAATACTAGGGTTTGGGCTTAGCATTATTTATTTATTTACCACAAAGGTTCTTTACCACCCATCATCCAGGTCACCTGAATATAAAAAGGAAATATCATAGTAAACCGTTTTCGGGATATTTTAAAATATTTATTAGTTATATTTTAATGTTTTAATTTCTTGTTCTTTGTACATATTCTACATGAGAAAGATAAATTTATGTGGATATATAAAAATAACATGACTAATATTTTTTCTGTAGGTCCAAAAACAATCAAATATTGCAAGCTCAGAAAAAGTGGACACCGGAGAGCATATACTCATACATCACACGAGGAACACCGCGCAGAAACAGTGGGCTGAGACGCAGGTATGTATTTTATCTTATTTCTATTTTTAGACATAACATTTACAAGGAAAAAGGTTTTGACTTAAGAGGGCTATCACATTTTTTCTTGTATTTGAGTGTTTTACTCGAGTTTTGATGTGTGATTTTGGTCTAGATATGGCCACAAAATTAAAAAAAAAATATGCCTGAGAAAGTTTAATTATCTCTCTTGGGAGTGTTCTAAATAAAAATTTCAATTTGTTTACATACTTAATTTTATTTCATAAAATTCTACTTTTGGGCATCTTTTGATGCTTTGTTACAATGAAGATATAATGATATAATAATATATAAAAATGTCCATGGTACAACTGAATGTTGTACTTTGGAATGCTCAATTCAATTTTTTATGTTTCATACAGTAATACACCAAAAATAATTCCGTAAAATAGAGAAATACTGACAATTTTTCGTTCGATATTATATTTTTTTATCTATGAATATATAATCCAAATTCACACAAAAAGAATTTAATAACTAAGGTTACTATCTTACCTTGCTTGAAAAAATAATTAGTCCAAAAAGTGAAATATTAAAAAATATATCAATTATTTTGTGCAATGATAAAAATCAATATAAATCTCATAACGAGCGGTCTTTGGCTTTAGTCCGCGCCAAGCGTTTACTGAGGGAGGACGTATCGCTCGCTGTCACTACTTTGTGGTCACGTAATCTTACCAATTCACTGCGAATATAGTGCAACTAACTCTTGCTTGATACAAGTTAGTTTTTTTTTTTATTTAGTTATGATCTGATTGTAATGTAAATATAAATTGTATTGAATGTATTTTCCTTTGATATTCTAATGCAAATATAGGAAATAAACATATACGTAAATATAGTAGTTTGTATTTTTATCCTTTATGTAACACATCGTATGCATTTTAAATAGTATCCTACCGAAGCTTCGGCTTCGGTTACCTTCGGCCAAAAAAAGCGAAACCTTCGGCTTAAGCCAAAACTGTAGAAAAATAATTATTCAAACTGTAGAAACAACATCACATTGCATTCATTTATATAAATAAGTACTAAAATGTCTACCTACCTGCTGAATAAATAACATAAAATAAACATACAGGAACTTTGTAAAAAAAGTAGGTACATATTTAGAAAAGTATTTCTATAAGTAGCGGCAGGATCGCTTTGTGAAAGGCTGGCAACGCGCAAGTGATGCTTCTGACATTACAAGTGTCTATAGGCTGAGCTAACTGCTTACAATTCTATAAGCTAAGCTTCATTCTAAGGTTCAATGGCATAAAATTTGCTAAAATAAAATTCAAGTAAATTTTTATGACCCTATTGTAACTACGATATAATAGACATACATACATAGGTGGTATACGTCGTTTTAGGTGATAACATTAATTGGCACAAATAATATTTCATGAACTATAATAAACAGTACTAAAATTTAAATCAAAAGCAAAGTGGCAAAGGCTCATGTTGGTTTGTATCTGGTATCCGAGGCATAGCTGTTTGCATGTGTGCGTAGCGTACTTCGCTAGACGCACACGTGCGCATCCGCTGCCGCGCGCCGTCTAATTTACCTAAAACTGAGTTCTTTTATTTTGTAATAGCCCTCTTAATGGCAGACGATTCTACTGCTAGCTATGAAAAAAATATATATTAAAAAATTAATATATATTTTCAGTTTATATCAAAATGACTTATGATTTTTTGTGGGTGTTTTTTCGTTATTCACTTTGTTTTGTTACAATATTTTAAATAAAACTATCTTTTCGGATTATTTCGCGGATTTATTTTGATTTTTGGTTCCCGACGTTTCGAATGCTTTACAGCAATCATGGTCACGGTAATTTTATTTTGAATGTGTGTCTAATTTTTATGTATCCAGGTGTTGACTCTGTCAGGCGTTTCCCGAGTGTTCCATTCACGCTTCACGCTATTAACTACAGTGGGAGACTTCAATAGATCCTGGACAGCTCTTCTAGATTACATCACAGATTTTGCCCTTCGAAGAAGTCATGAGGTAAAGTTTACTACTACTATGTACTTTATTGTTTTAAAGCAAATTAAAATTGTTTTGTTACATTGCTGTTTGTTTTAGTGAACTATGACTTATATTTTTAATACTAATTGACTTTGCCGTACAAAGAATTTATTAAATAATATGTGTCATCTACATCGTTAAGCGTATTTTATTACTAATAGAAAAACTATCAGATAATCATACTATTAAAAATGTGAAAGTTTGTATGTGTATGTATGTTTGTTGCTTCTTAACACTGAAACTGTTGGACGCGTTTGTATGAAAAGTACACCGATAAATTATGATGTGGAGATGTGGATATATAGACTCATGTGAGGCAACTAGAGATAAGTAAATCGCTAGTATAGAATACTACTCTTTATTGGTCTCTAGTAATAGTAATTACCTTATATATGTATAAATTTAATAAAAATTTAACAAAGACTGTATGTAGGTTTGTTCTTAAAATGATTCTCAAATAATGTGTCAGGTGTCAGTGGCAGCGCTGAAGTCGTTCCAAGAGGTGGTGTCGGCGGCGGGGCGCGCGGAGGGCGAGCACCGCCGCGTGTGGCCCGCCGCCTGGGCCGCCTGGACCACCATCGCCGAGGGGCTGGGCAAGCCGCCGCCTGGTAACATATTTGGGGCATATTTTAACATAGTTAAAAAGGGCCTTGTATTACAAGTCAGCCGTTTTTTAACGTCCCATTGCTGGGCACTGGCATGCCTTGAATACCAAGATCTGGTTATAATCCACCACGCTGCCCAAGTGTGGGTTGACCGACTTCACATGTCTTTCGAATACTTGCTAGGTTCTCTCACACATGCAGCTTTACTCAATAGTTTACCTTCATATCATGTAATTGTGTTGAAAATGTTTTGCACATTAAAATAACAGAGGTAAGAGACTGGAATTTTGAACCCGATACACTCGGTTTCCGAAGCGAGCTCGTTGCCACTGGGCCAAATCTGCCAATTACCCACTAATCCATAGAGTCGTTGTACAAATATAATAACCTTATAGAGACTCGCTTAATTACTTTTGCTTCGAAAATAAAGTGGATTGAACTTAACTGTTCAATTTATTAGTTTATTTGTAACTTAATCTTAAGGTTAAATGATAAAACAATAACATGTTAGAATGATATTTGGTATTGTATTAAATTGGTATTGGAACTGAAATAGTCAATATAAAAATAACTCGTAACCGCTATAAATTCTCGATATTGCATAATGTAATTAATATGCGATGCTTTACATGGCAATCGCTAAATATATGACAGTCGACAAACAGCTTCGATGGCTCGAAGCGGATCTCAAACCCAGGACCTCAAGGTCAGTAAATATCCATAATAGCCACTAAATCAATTAGGCAGTCAATTTGAACTTTAATCATTGACAAATCCCAGGTTGTATTTAAAATAACTCCTAAAATTTTTTTAGCAACAACACATGTTTATTATAATCAATATAATATGTATTTATATTATCTGTGATTTCAGTATCAGAAGACGGAAAACCAGTAGAAGTATACGCGCCTTCGCAAAACTTTCTTACAACACTTGTGCAGATCTTCCCACTCATCTTCCAGCATATACGAACGACGTATGTTAATATTTTTTATTAACAATTATACAATATGGATACTATAATATTAAAATATTATTTTTCAGACATTAAATTTAAAGGTTTGCTTAATTCCTGTGAAATTGCTGTGCATTGATATTTTGATAAAATATGTACATATGTATTTATAATATCTTACGTATTATATTGTATATAAAAAAATATATAATACATTGAGTTAACTAGCGACGTACTCTCTCTTCGCTCGGATGTGTCTCTAGATTCTTATCAGTAGTCTATGCGTTATCGCAGATCATAAACTGTGTATTAAATTTCATTCAATTCCGTCCAGCCGCTTCAGCGTGAATTAGTAACAAATACACATACATATCCACACATGCACATATACACGTACACATACGTATACTTTTGTATGTATGATAGTAGTCCGATTTCCCTAACGGTCGCATGGGCGGTGCAGGTTCTCTGCGGCCGACGTGGAGAAGCTGGGCGAGTGCCTGAGCGTGGTGTGCGGCGTGGAGCCGTCGGCGGCCGCGCTGGACGCGCTGGGCGGCGCGCCCGTCAGCCTGCACGCGCTGCACTGCCTCGACATCGTGCACAAGGTACGGGGACTGTCTTGTTACTTGGATTTGGGAATTTTAGTCTGGTTTTTAAAGTTATTATTATGATTTTGTATGAAGATGGAAAGCTATGAGGTAAGGCTTATGCATTTTATAGAACCCGCTGCACAAATATTTGAAGAATATCCATACAACGTAAAAAAACGTTCTCCAGTTATGAAATTCATTTATTTATGACCGTCAATTCCCCCGAAATACCCTCATCCTCATAATTTAGTATTATTTAATGTAAGGTAATACTTTCTTAGATTCACGCAAATATATGACATTTTAAATAGAACTATTTTCGCGGAGTTATTTAGATTTTTGGTTGCCGACGTTTCAAATGATTTACAGCATTCATTATCACGTGAGATAGCTGTATTTATACCGTGAGGTATTCCCCTTTGGTCGTGCAGGAGGCGCTCTTGCGGCACGAGCTGCTGGGCGCGCTGTTCGCGGCGCTGACGCGGCTGGCGCGCGCGGCGGGCGGCGCGCGCTGCCTGGCCGCCGCCGCCGCGCTCTACCGCGCCGCGCCCGCGCCCAGCCAGCCGCATCTGCCGGGCCTGCTGCAGGTACACGACACTTGGTTCTTCTTAACACCAGTATATATACAGCTGGTAGAGTGTGGAGACTCATCGGCTAAAAAGCCAGTACTACGCACTAATACGTAACGAAACTTTCCATCTTTGCGTCGCAAGATCACTTACAAACTCAACCACGACGCTCTGATTGCCGGCCTCTCGAGGCAAACCAATAACTATGTTTTGGAGTTGCTCCCACGATCCATTCTGTCTTCAAAGAGGCTTGCTCTTGTTATCTTTTCAATGATCGATTCACAATTGACACACATTTTCAAATCAACCAATAAATATGATGTGCAAATGTATGTAATTATAATAATAATGTCCTCCTGACCGTTTCCGGCCACGGCGGCCAATCTCTTTGAGACTAGCCAACTGCGCAGGAGATATTATAGTGCACAAATGTACGCGCAGACACAAGTGCACTCTCTATTCCTGTCACTCTCATACTCCGGTGGGACGACTACTCGACACGACCGGTGAGAGTGTCGGCGCAGGACCGACGGCTTTACGTGCTCTCCGAGGCACGGGGGTGAAACACCGCCAACTTCCCAACTCCGGGCTGTTACTGAGGCTTACTATACAGAAAGACTCAATAACTAAACTTGGCCCGACCCGGGACTCGAACCCAGGACCTCAGGATGTGCAGCCGTACATGCTAGCCACTACACCACCAAGGCACTTTAAAAATGTAATAAAATAAAGTTTTCAACAATTACTGCGTATCCAGGCTTTACATTCAGCGGTAAAGAAATGCTCCCCGGACAAGAGGCGGCGCAACAGCGACAGGGAGCGGGACACCCCCGACGAGCCCACGCAGATTGCGTCCTTGCTGCTACAGGTAATACACGATTTGTTCCTAAATTTTTCGAAGAATATTCAAATAAAAATAAATAAAATTACTTTATAATTTATTCATTAACAAAAATGTTTAAAAATTATACTTAACAATTACATTACAATAAAGTTGAAATTGCAAAACTTTCTTAAAAGCACTTGTAAGTTGTAGCATACAAGCCAAACAAAAACACATACCATAATATTTTTAATACTGGAAATTGGTAGTGGTATAACTGTAAAAGAGGTTGATTGCTTATTGAAGTAGTCTGTTTTCAAAAATATTAAATAAATTAAATAAGTCTCATTTGAAGTTAAATTTGGATTTTTGTTCCGTAGGTGTTAGCAACAGGTCTTCCGCTGGCAAGAGAAAATCCCGAAGAATATAGTGAATTCTGGGAGATACTGCCCGATGTGTTGGAGACGTTTATGTTTGAACCTCCGTAAGTTCTTAGTTTTATGATTTGTTTATGGATGGATGTAAAATGAAACAGTTTTATTTTAAAATTATTCTGTCGTTTTTATTTATACATATTGCGTATATTTAGATTTTTTTTATTAAATCATTTTTATTATAAATTCATTTTTTATAAATTAAAATAAAGATATTTTGGCAAGTGATGCAATTATTTTAAGGTCTATGGAATTGTATGTAATAATATCATTTATCTTGTATATGTATATTTTTTTATTTCTCCCATATAATCTGATTCGTGATAAGATCATTTCTTGTATATTTTCCAATCACTTTTGTTGAATATATTTTTTTTGGTTGTACAATAGAGGATTTTATTATTTTCATTTGTGAGTGAAAAGTCCAACGGGTTCCTTTTTTAGACGTAGAAGTTAAATTTTTTTTTTAATGTAACGCTCTAGCTGAGTATATATTTTTGAGTAACTCATTAAGAACCCAATGAATATGAAATGATGGAGAATATAAAATGCTTATGATATTCGCAGCGTGGGCGGCACGGCGCAGGCGCGCGAGGTGGTGCGCGTGCTGCGCGACGAGGTGCTGCGCGCCGGCCCGCCCGCCGCCGCGCGCCGCCTGCTGGCGCTGGTGCGCGCCGGCGCGCTGCACCACGCGCCGCACGCGCGCCACGCCCACCACCCCCACCACGCGCAACACGCGCAGCGGCTGGCGCGTTAGTGCACTCAGTTATTTACGCTGGGATATGCGCACACACATACATACATTCATACATATATACATAATAATATTAATAATGACCTCCCGACCGACTTCGGCCTCGGCGGCCAGTCTTATTGAGACAAGTCAACAACAACATAGCCAACTGCGCAGGAGATATTATAGTGCACAAGTGTATGCGCAGACACAAGTGCACTCTCTATTCCTGTCACTCTCATACTCCGGTGGGACGACTACCCGACACGACCGGTAAAAGTGGCGGCGCATGACCGACGGCTTTTCGTGATCTCCGAGGCACGGGTGTGAAACACCCTCAACTTCCCAACTCCGGACTGTTACTGAGACTTATTAAACAGAAAGACTCAATAACTAAACTTGGCCTGACCCCCGACTTGAACCCAGGACCTCTCGATGTACAGCCGTACTTACTAGCTACTACACCACTGAGGCAGTTACATATATACATACATAGATAACCCGATAGCATCTCCCATTTTTAATATACACGAGCTTTAATATCAATTTACGTATTTCTAACTTCGAAATTTACGTTACATAAAGTTTGTACAAAATTGGTGAGAAATCAAAGAGAATCAGTGAATTAAAGTTTTTTTAAAGCTAATTTATTTAAAAACTTAGCTAATTAATAATAATTAGGCTTTTGTTATATTCTAAAAAGCAACCAAACATGAAAAATGCACACAACTTTTTACTGCAATCCTCATAATCCGACACTTAACACTGTAAAATATTGCAGCTTTGATTTAATTTTGGCACAAATTAAGAACTGGAAACGTTATTATAGTAAAAAAAAAACATGTATGTGTACTTATGTATGCATGTAAGAAATTATACTTCTTTGGCGTAACAGAACAAAAATAGCCAAAAATTTCATTCCGTATATAACAACTCTCTGTCTGTAAAAAGAATGCAGCTAACTTCATTATGTCGCTTTCAGCTAACTTCATCATATCGTTTTTTGTCGAAAAAAATTACTCTCATAATTTATATCAAACGTACCAAAAGTAGTATAACTTCAAAAAAAATTTGATAACATTATAAACCTATGGAGGATCATAATGAAATAATAGATAGTTTAATAAAAAAAATATTTTCACAGAAAACGAACAAGAGTTGAAAGAGAGGGAAGAATTCGCGCGAACGTGCTTCGAGACTCTACTGCAGTTCTCTATGCTAGAGGACATGGACTCTTTGACTGATGCTGACAGTAAGCTTACATATCTAATTCTTTTAATCATTCCATTATTAATATTACAAATGAGAAAGTTTGGATGGATGGATGTTTGTTACTCAATCACGCCAGAACGGCTGAACGGATCTGGATGAAATTTGGCACAGAGATAAATTATAGTCTCGAATAATACTTAGATTCCTCCTTGTCCCGGAAAAATAGAAAAATAGATAATTCCCATGGGATAGATTTGTTTTTGTTTTTCTCAGAGCAAGGGATCGATTATTATTATCTATTCCATACTAACCCTTAAAACGTACCTAAAGACGAACTCGAGCGAAGCGAAGAGTGAGTTGCTAGTTATCTATAAATTTAAATTATGACATACTAGTTTTTTACTACAGCCCTCACAGTATGTTATGTGTACAGTGTATCAATAAAAACAACCAATGTGTTGTTAATCTGATGCTACTCGTATTTTGCATTCCGAATATCGTTCAAGTCTGTTATGCTGTTACAGAGTGAGATCCTTTAAGAAAATATGACAGTTCTATTTCGCGTTATAAAATAACAAACTAAAAGCTATGATTTTTAATTAGAATAATATGAATTTTCTACAAAATTGATATTTAATATTAATATAGATAATAAATTACAATGATATATAATTCATTTTATTCCAGGTGAAAGTGACCCGTTAGCAATAATGCCGTTGTTGGACCGGTTTGAAGAAGTCATATCGAAGTACAGCAGGGACGAGGACAGCTCGGAACCTTTACCTAGGTAACATTAGGCTAACTTTAGTTTTAACCGATTTCAAAAAAATAGGATATATGTACCTATATCGGGTGTATGTTTGTTGTTTTTGCCAGGTTGAAATTAATCCTTACAATCCTACAATTAACAGATTATACATTAAGGTTGGTCTCACTTAAATTGAAAGAAATGATTTCAGTGTGAAATATTTACTTTTAAAACTACTTACACATCCGTGAACTTTTTAATCGGTGTATTTTTTCTTGAAAAAAAGAGGATTGCAGACTATGTATGATTTGAGAACTCATCATACTCGGTTCGGATATTTTTATATTGTCAACCAAAAGAATCCTATATATTTTATGAAAAAGTTTTAATCTTAAAGGGTATTTTCATATTTTTGATTCCCGACGTATCAAATGCTTTACAGCAATCATAGTTACGGGACAGAAAAGGGTATATAGCTAATAAGGATTTTGAAGTAGGTGTAAAATGTATTTTCATAATGAATGATATCTGTACGTGTGATGTTGTCGTCCGCCAGACACCAGGCGTCGGAGGTGTCGTTCGTGCTGCGCGCGGTGGCGGCGCTGGCCGCCGCCATGCAGCGCGCGCCGCCCGCGCGCGTCGACGCCGCCGCCTGGCAGAAGCTCATTGGTGGGTGCTTTGTCCCTTATATTGTTACCTATACACTTTATTGTACAAGAATAACATAAAGAAAAACTAAATATGTATAAAGAACGTGCATAAAAGGCGGTATTGGCGCTAATGTGCGATTTTTTTCACACAACCTTTTGGGTTAGGAAATATTAAAAATTGTACAGGATCGGTGCCCTGCGGTGTAAACACAAAATATATAATATCACAATACAACTTAATACTTAGAAATTCTACACATATGTGATTCTATACAAAAATGCGAAATACCACAATGCTTGAAGTTTATCAGGGAGGTTTCTCATAGGGAGTAGGTATCCTAATAATACTAAGAAAAAGGACATGAAAAAATAAACCTAACGAAAAGTCTAAGGTATATTGGCCTACCGCAGTTCTGTCACCGGTATTGTAGTTACGGGCAGACTGGTTGTGTACGAGTTTAAGCCCCGTAGTGTCATTATTATATAATTATAGAACGCGAAAACTTAAAAAGTTTATAAATAAATAAATATACATATGTTGGGACATTAACACACAGCACGATCTAGTTCCATGGTAAGCTACGAGGCCTGTGTTATGGATACCAGATAGTTGATACACTACACATATTATATAACTTTAAATACATATATATATTATAAATATAGTGTATGTATGTATGTGTGTGTGTGTATGTATGTGCAGACGTGTACCCGTCGCTGGTGCGGCTGGCGGGCGGCGGGCGCGCGTGCGCGGGCGGCGCGGGCGCGGCGCTGCGCGAGGCGCTGCTGCAGTACGGCGCGCTGCTGGCGCCGCCCGCCCGCCCGCCGCCCTAGCGCCGCCTGCTCTACACCGTGCGCATATAGGGCACGAGGCTCTAGGCCGCGCCGACCGCAGTGAGTTACGCCACCTTTATTTTTTAATGTTGCTAGGGAACTCCGTCGTGGAGCCTACCAGCTCTCAACGAGCTGGGAACTCTGAGACTACTTACTCAGAACTATTACTGTTATGCGATGTTTTTTTTTTTTTTATGTCGCTGAATTCTATTGTTGCGTTGCAATTGGACATTACAGGAACTGAAATGTTACCTAATATCTGTCTACATATCAGTGGCGAAGGGTGAAATTTTAGTAGAGGTAAGCCGTTCCAAAAAAAAAGACAAAAAACATTGATACACAATTTTTATATATCAATCAATCAATGCAAAAAAAAGGAAATGTAATTGTGAAGATATTTTTTTTATAAGGCTATTGTGTTTTTATTGTTGTTACATGTAAAATATTCTAGCAAAATATATTTAACATTTAATATAATAATAAAACCTCATAAAATATTAATAACGCCATCTATGAAAAATCTTTACACATGACTTAATACGGAAATTTGATTTTATTTTATTTTTCTTTATTAAAAGTGTAAGGTTGCATTTATATATATGAGCGTTTTAATGGAAAATAATATTATATTTGATTAATTTGTAATGATTTATGTTTAAGGCATTTTGTTATGTGACCTTGGCCAATAGGAATGTATTTTAAAAAAATAAAAAAGGGCGCGAAAATTAATTTGTTTCCCGCGCTTTTTAGCAGACATGTCGGTACCACCCTGTAGTGAAAAATGTTGTTATAAATTATGTAACTCATTATTTTAAAAGAGCAACTGTTGAGTTTCTTGCCGGCTCTTCTCAGCAGAACTGCTTTCCGAGCCGGTGGTAGCTTCCATACGGACAGACGTACTGACGATTATAAAAGTACTGAATATATGAGTATATGCAACGAGTATCGTAAAGTTTTATTAGTGTCCTCCTACAAAAGTACATATATTACAACCTATATTTTTTGGGATTTAAATATTATTTTATCTTTTTTTTTTTGTTAATTTTATATAAATATATTTAATCAATATATTTTATATAAATACCGCCATCTACTTAAATCTCATTGAACTACTTCGTCGTGCTTAGTAATGAAATTGATTTATTATTTTATTGTATTTTATTTATCAAGCCAAATTGGACGAAAATTATGAAATAATTCACAAAAAAGGAACGATAAGAAGCACAGGCTTTAATTATAATATCATATAGCAATACATCCGTTTTTAAAATGTCTGACTATCCTATTTAGTATTTAGCTTAATTAGTCAAATTATATTGTTAAATAATGTAACATATTTAAAATAACTTTAACATATTAAAATTCACTCTAAACTTAAATAGAATCAGAATATAATAAACATGGAAAACTAAATATTTTCTAATTTAGCACATTCACACATAATTTAATTAAAACGTTTTATGAAAATATTTAGGTAACTCATTTCATGTAATAATTAAATCATATTTCAAACAAATGAGTATCTTGATGACATGCTTTTTAATTATTAAACAACCAAATTTAGAAAACTAAAGTCAATAGTATGCAAATTAATGTCATAATGGCTAATAGAACTCACCGAAATTAACAAATATGTGAGACACTCATAGTCCACAAAAAAACACAGCACAAAATGCGCTAAAATACAACGTCTTATCGTCGCATTTCTTTGAAGAAACGCGTAAGCAGTTTGGAGCGCAAAAATGTATTTTGCGTTGTTTATGTGTTGCTTGTGATTTTTTGCGTTATATTATTTTCAGAAATTGACTTAGTAATAATAAATAGATTTTTTATTTACTAATTATGTTAATTCAAAAAATAAATATTCATAGTGAACGACGGATTATTGGATTTTTAAAAGGTAAGACGGTGGGAATCGTCTTGTATGGACCCTTCGCCACTGCTACATATATACATTTTACAGATTGTAATATTAAATTAAAATTTTTAATTTGGGATAAAACTTTGGAAATTATAATTGCATAAAAGATAAATGGATAAACGTATTACTTTAAATAAAAACTATATATACGCGTATATTATACGCTAATAAATTTAAAAACACACGCACACGCTTGGCGATGCCTGCTTGTTAAAAATTAAAAATACGTTATACGCATTGGCCCTAAGAGTTGATAAATGATTTATTATTATTTAACCGAATTAGACACATTCAAATTCATAATTCACATTTTTTTTTATTTCAGTGTCGAGCTCAATGCTTCCATGTCGCCGTGGCTTAGTTATATTACACGGTTAAATATTAGAAAAAGGTGAATTATAAACTTTATTGCAAGTTGTAGAGCCAACTTTATAGCAACTCCAAGATTGCCGTGTACAGACAACCGGACGGTTAGATTTGTATATAGCTATAGATTTATTACGTGTCATATACATTATTTAATTTAGTTACATTAAAAAATCAATGAAATATAATTTAAAACATTAATATAATTTGTGTTTTGTCTTAATATCATACATTGCTACATGAGCTCATTTTAATGACTTATAATGATAGACGCATCTGGCATCACCCACTAATAAATACTCTATATACATAATATATGTAACATGTGGGGTACATTTATAATTGTTCAAAATAATTTAAAAAGTAAGCGTGCTATTAAATTAAAATAAAAAATATCTTTAACCGACTTAAAAAAGAGCGATTCTCCAATTAGCTTAATTTAAACTAAGCTAATCTTTATGATTATATTTTTTTTCTATTTTTTTTTTTTAAATTAGACCATTTAAAAAGCTAAGTATCAATTTTTGAGAATAATTAAGTATTTGAATAAGTATGTGAAGAAACTTAAATTATAATAATATATAATTCATCTCACTGTTTGTCGTTGTGCAATAGCGAGTAAAACTGCGGGCTATAACTTATTAAGTGTTAATTAATATGTAGAAATACGTCATTGACAATACAGAAAAATGTTTTTATGTAAATATATAATTTATTAGATAGGTTACATTATGTATGTCTGTTCTATTTGTAGTGATGTGATTGCACTACAATCATCTTTCTTTCAAATTCGGTTTGCATTTGAAAGTTAATTGCAATAAATTGATTTGAATATTTAATCTTATTATAATTATTTTTATTCCTTAAATATTTTTGTTTTGATGTATAAAATGGACATGTTTTTTTCAATTTTGCTTAATATGGGTACGGTTTAAATATAAACGTTTATAATTCAATCATGTTGCAGCAATTCATTCACGTATACTTAAAATTAAACTGCTTAATGCACATTAGCTTTGATACGAGTACGTTAAGTCGTAAGTCAATCTCCGAAGCAACTTTAAAAAGTTATTATTATTATTTATTCATATTTATATCTATATCTATGTATAATTATTTATGTTTTATGTTTATGCCCACTTTAATAAACGACAAGTGATATTTGTTGAAAATACAGTAGAAACTCGATTAACCGGACCAATTGTTGTCCTTAGGCATTCGGATAATCGAAAATTCGGATAATCGAATGTATGAAGAAAAGCAGGTTTTTTCCTGAAACAATAGCTAACTAACAAAAACTACTTTTTATCCCGAAAAACGTACAGTTCCCGTGGGATAGATTTGTTTTTGTTTGTTTAGAGGCGAATCCGAGCTTAGTTAGGATGAGCCGCTTGTGCTTTAGTGCTTGCATAAATTCGACTTGTAGGTATATAACGGTTGGTAGTCCGGATAATCGCGATCCGTATAACTGAGGGCCGGATAATCGAGTTTCTACTGTAATCAAAGTATTTCCTTGTATATATTGAAAATTATTGTAATATGTATTAGTTAAATAAATTGCTTTAGCCATTGTGCGTTTTAAATGCAAATATTTGATGTAAGAGATTATGTAATAGGTATTGTGTGTATGTCGTATTATGAGTGTGAAAAATAAGGGATCAAATGGAATTATCTACTAGCGACTCACCCTCGCTTCGCGTGGACTCATCCCTGGGTACGTTTTAACGGTTAGTATGGTATAGATGAGTACTTAAAAAATAAAAAAAATATATCCCTATATTATTTGAGAAATTATTATTGATTCCACATAAATACCAAACCCTTCCCCCCTTCACCCCTCTAAGAAATGATTTCCAGGATAAAAACTTTTCTATGACCTTCTCAAACTACCTTCATACGAAATTTCATCTCAATCAGTTCAGCGGATTTAGCGTGAAAAGATAACAGAGTTATTTTCGTATTTATAATATTATTATTGATCTATTAATAATAATTAATAGAACAGTTTGATCATTCATTAGTCTTTATTCCGAATAATAATAATAATAATAAAACAATTCCAGGCTATGTCAATATAGTGTTAGCAACAATGATTTTAAGAGCTAGAGCAACATATATGTTTTTTTATTATTATCAATTCTTCATATAAAGTTGTGTCCTGAATAAAGGCGCACGTTTGAAACATTTGATCCCTTAGTTTTTTTACAAATAACATAGGGTAAATATTAAGATAAATAAAATTGAATATTAATTAGAGAGCGATCTATCATTATTACTTTTATACATTTTTCATGATATTGTAGCATCACATCGTAGATTTGTGAAGATTGTAGCGTAGGTAGGTATCGAATTTAGTATTAAAAGGCACATAGACGACCATTTCACACTAATTTATTAACTAGTGACTTACCCTACGCGGATTTTGTTCGCAATTTCATGGGTTTTAATTTTTTTACGCGAAACTCTAATCCCTTTTCTAAATAAAAGTAGCCTAAATTACTCCTTATAACATCAGCTATCTGCCAGTGAAAGTCCTTTCAAAATCGGTCCAGCCGTTGCGAAGATTAGCCGGAACAAACAGACAGACAAAAAAATTTAAAATTGTATTTTTATTATAAGTAGTATACTTTCATATGTATTTAGTAAAAAGCTGTTATTTTGACATTATAAACAGACACTTCATTTCATCTATATAGATAATACAAATCCGTATTAATAGTACCTTTGTATTATATTCGAAGAAATCTCGGAAACATAGGCATGTCTAGATTTTTTAATCATCGCATCAAAGTCACTTCGGCACATTCCTTTTGAATATACAGTCTGTATCAAATAAGTTGAAAAAAAAATGGCGTTAGTATCTTAACGTCTTATTAATTAATAGGTCATGTAACCTAACACAATAGCCGCCATTTTGGCTTAACTAACGTTTCGCATTTTAATACTTACTATACGCGCGCGGCGCGCTTATTTATATATTATAATATTTCATCCAATACTTTTTGTATTGCACTAATATAGTCTTTTACTAATAATGTAGTGATCGTAAATTCGCAGAGTACATAAAGTCTTTTATAAGTTATGTCTCGATATTACGAATTCTGTTTTCAAACATTATTTAAAACGGCCAGCGTAAGGAGGTCTGACTTCAAAAAGTAATATGATTTAATATATATAATTTTTACAATATCTGTGTACGACGCCAATAAATAAGTACAAAAAACTGGCTTTGACATTAATTTAAAATTTTGGAGTTATGTCCTTTTGCCACGCTAATGCGTACTTTTGCACTGACGGATTCATGTCTATTATTTTTACACACAGTGCTACAAGGATCATTTAGCACTTAGGTGATGAAGCACATGAGGGCGTGGGTAGGAAATTAGGGCTTTTCTGTTATAAAAAAAAACCCTCCTAACCTCTCTAACACCACTTTATATTTTGAGATACTTTTATTGAAATAAAGGCACGAAATATTCATAATAAACATCAACTCCAACTTCTCTCAAAAGTGGCGCTTTACAAGATGGCTGTGTTAGTTCTGATTTCGACCACGTGCCAAATGATCCTTGTAGCACTGTATGGAATATTTTTTTTTAAATTAAACAGTTACATCGAATATTGTATGTATATAGTATATTATTCTAGTTTTACGCTCTAGATTAGCTCTAGGCTATGTTTAGTGACTTGCTCCTTCCGTCGCTTTCACGACTTAGGCTTACTTCATGTTGCCAACGTTTAGCATTATCGGAATAGC
Organism: Fabriciana adippe; assembly: GCA_905404265.1. Lineage (NCBI taxonomy): Eukaryota > Metazoa > Arthropoda > Insecta > Lepidoptera > Nymphalidae > Fabriciana > Fabriciana adippe. The sequence goes on from FR990009.1 coordinate 8,783,604, forward strand.
TGTTAACTTACATTATATAAATACTGTGTTTTAACTACATAATATTAAACACATTAAAAAATGTCACGATGAATCTCCATAACCTATCTATCTTTGGTTCTCCTTACTAGAAATAGGAATTTGACTTATATCATAATTTGTATAGACCTTATATCATACATATATCTATTGCTAGTGAAGAAAACCCAAAGACATAGAGAGTGGACTGATTGTGAGTGTTTCTTCGCCAACCGTCAGCTAAACATGGCGGAAATGCGCGACAGAGACAAAATAAAATATGCGGCCAAGTCTTCTGTATCAATTGAAATACGATTAATAAGATAGATATTTATAACCATTTTATTCCATTTATAACTTCAAATTGGAATAAAAGAAGGTAGAATGGTCAAATTCATGAGATGTATTGCTCAGTCCTTTCTCTAGGTCTATGGGGAAACCACAGATGGGTAGATTATTGGGTCCGTAGTAAACCTATGTAAAGGTTTTAGTTGAAAATGAATGTAAAGTTTTTGATATGACAACACCAAGTTACCATTTGCAATATCTCTATAATATAAAACCCATCGAATACATCTAGTACGTGTTTGATTTTATATATTAGTTGTACGTTAATTATTTTTGTAATTCTTTCTGAATATTATCTATCTGTCGTCTAAAATGTCTTGTTCCTGCAAACGGTACGCGCCAAAAAATGGACGCCAAATATTTGAATAATTTACTAATATACTTCCGTTTTAATTAAATAATATATTTTTTATTTATAATATTTAAAGAATATTTTAAAATTTTATTATTAAAACTCAAAAAGTATACATTAATAAACTATTTTAGTTTATAAGTGATGACTGTAACCTCGTGGATATTTTTAATAACATAACAGTGCTAAGAAGTCTAACCTTTTAAAAGATCTATTATATATATATATATATATATATATATATATATATATAGCTGCAGATACGTTATAATAGGTAATATTATGTGCGGGTCTAAGTTGACCGATCATCCCTCAAATACATACATGTTTTACATTGAAAATTGAACATAAATCACAAGAAATGTAGATACTGTGGATTTCCGCCAAATTCTCAGTTATAACTAGCCCAAATAGAATGTATCTGTCGAAGACCGAATCATTGTATTGGCGATCGAAACCATGATTAATGATTTGCGCTGACATATTCATACAAACCCAACCTTAGGGCTGTAAAGATTTCATCTTTCAAATAGACCCAGTAAGAACACTAAAGCGAGATTGAGGCCTAATGTAGACAGATACTAGCTGATTTAACGATCGGATTTCAATGATATAATACCTAAATAACTTACATATTATTATAATATATCTCACGTATCAGAGAACAAATTCTGTATTGCAATTTACCAAAAATAATGAATTTCATTTAAGTAGACCCTTGCTATTTGTAAACACTGTAAGTGAAATAAGAGATTGATTTAACAAAATCTAATCTCCTTAATCACTCACTCATTGGTTTATAAAAACTGTAGAGTAGTAACCTCTAAAATACTTTTGTATTACGATTAGCCATACTAAGTAGAATGTAAATGGTTAAAGCATTTCGCTAACTATGACAACTACTTACATAGATATTTCATCTTGCAACATTACGTTATAGGAAGGTAAATATTTCCTTTAAATACCCATGTCAGTAAAAACTGAATACATGAATGATTTAAAGCTATTCTATTGTTTTATTCCTATCTCCATTATGATCGATAAGCATTAATTAAATTTCATAAAAAAAATGTTTTCGTGCATGTATGTTCAGGTGGAAGCGACTGAACCAATTTAGATGAAATTTAGTACATAAATCTGTACATATAGTAAAATTGTAACTAATCGCTGTCTGTACATGGAAGATATTTGACAAAAACTGTTATTGGTGATCTTTATTAACGCAATAGAACCCAAAACAATGAGTTTTTAATTTTTTTTGTCTGTCGGTTTGTCTGTTTGTCTGAGAGTTTGTGCGCGCTAATCTTAGAAACGGCTTAACTGATTTAGGTGCGGTTTTCGCTAAGGTGTTGTGGTAAGCTTCACTTAACATTTAGTACTTGTTTTATTTTAATCGGTTCCTAAATAAAAAGGTATGTCAATTTAAAGAATCATCTAGGGGTGAACCCAAGCGAAGTGAGGGTGAGCCGCTAGTAGACTATAAAATGGATTAATACATAGGCTGTTGTTAGATAGCTGTGATTCACCAGAGAGAAGCTAAAGAGTTTGTTAGTTCGTATTTATGAGTGAACTTTTATTTAAATTAAATTATCTCTGATATTATAATTTTAGACTTATTTAGCCATCCTATTTTTCCTCTGATTGTTATAACCATTATATAACCTTGCTATAGTAAACAGAAAATATATTTACAATTATACATATTAGTTATATCGTGAGGTCCTAGATTCGAAAAAAAATGAAAATTTGAAAAATTTAAACATTTCTATCAAAACACCTAATTGAGAAGTGGGTGGTGTGGAAGTGTTCAATTATTGAAGACAAACTACAAGATTTTATGTCACTTTGCAAAGAGTTCTTCATATTTTGCGTAGAAGCGACGCTTCGTATAAACCATTTTGTCAGTAATACGACGACTAATGAAAGGAAGTAACATGTTATCTAATATCTTGATTCATGACTACTGGAGCAATTGTTACTGCAAGTATCTACGGAATATGTAAGTAAATTAAGATGGTTGAATCAGTAAAATAATAAAGATTCTTATTTATAACTAACAACTCACCCTCGCTCCGGCTCGGGTTCGTCCCTAGTTACGTTTTAACGTTTAGTATAGATTCCTCAGAGATGAGATATTTTCCCGCATTAAAAAGTATCCTATATGTTGACCCGGATAAACAGCTATCATCATACAAAATTTCATTAAAAATGTGTCCAGTGGTTTTCTCGTAATGCGGTCACAGACAGGCAGACAAAAATTCTAAAAACTATAGATTTGGCTTCTGTATCGATAATAAAATCTATTTCAATAAGATTTTCAAAAAAATATTTAATGTACAGATTTGGCTTAGTTACAATTTTATTATATGTATAGAAGATGTTTAAAGTGATATTATCATATTTATCAAGTTGTTTGCTCCTCATTATAAAGATGGCGCTATATATGTATGTATAATATATAAAAATAATAATAAATGTTGGGACACACAGCATCATCTAGTTCCATGGTATTACCATGCTAATGCTGGCTTAAAACTAAGAGGCTTGTTTTATGGATACCAGATAGTTGATACACTACACATATATAACTTTAAATGCATACATACATATTATAAATATGTATAAACACTCATGACTGGAGTACAAACATTCGTGCTCATCACACAAATGAATGCCCCCAGCGGGACTCGAACCCGCGACTGCTGGCACAGCAAGTAAAGTCACTACAAACTGAGCCTAACGTGTCGTAAAAATATTATACATATATCGTTCATTATCGTCCGGAAATGAGCCGAACGTGAAGCCAAGCAACACACTGGGAGGTGTGCCATATCGGTGTGCGTTATACCATGCGGATTGGTGGTACGTCTCTGATAGTGTTTGGACCCCATGGTTTTTTTTGACCTACCTCACTCCTCAGCATGCAGCCGTCGCGTCTGGGCGTCGTGGTTGAGTGCGTAAGCGAGATTTTAGTGGGTGGTACTGGCTTATCTAGCCAGTAAGTTCCACATAACCTATATGTATTAAGCGTACCTATATGCAATTTCTAAGGGTAAAAATGGTAGCTATCCCATCATTACGTATTTTGAAATGAGATATTCAAATACAAATTCTCATCATCGCTGGCATCAACAAGTCGGAGTATCATTTTAAACAAAGATCTGTCTCGTAAAACTTTTGAAACTTAATCATAAATAGAAAGTACTTGACCTTAGCATTTCTCTACAATACCTATAGTGAGAGCAAAAATAAACGCTCTATTGTTCTCGCGTCACGCTACTAATCTATATATACCTTACTATTTTATAGATAAGTACCTACTTTCACTGTTATCTACACGCATTAATACTTAAAAGTATGAAAAGAAAACGTGTGTGTCTAGATGTACTTATGTACGCACGTAAGAAGTTATACTTCTTTGGCGTAACAGAACAAAAATGGCTAAAGATTTCATCCCGTAGGTATGTCACAACTCTCTGTTTGTCTCTGTTTGTCTCTCTCTCTCTGTCTGTCGGTGTGCTCGCGCATCGTAAAAATTTTACAAAAATTTTACTCTCATAATTTTTTCCAAACGTCCATAAAGAAGTATAATTTCAAAAATTGTATGTAGGTACACTGAATTTTGTTTAATTTGTGTTTGGATGCAATGTCTAAATAATTTTAAAGACGTATTAAAAATGAAGTACGAGATCTATAAATGAGAATGGAAAATCTTTCCATTTGGAAATAAAAGTAGGTGGTTAAAATACTCGCTACGGCGCAAACAAGCTGTCATGACTAAGTATAGCGCTGCGGCCCCCTGTCTCTCGTCTCGGTTATTTTGGGGTCACTTGCAAGTAGTGCGACTTGCTTATACTTAAAATACCTTGTAAATTAGTATATAGTTTATTCATACGATTTGTTTTACAGAATTAATAAGCTTATATGTTAGTAATTTGGACAATTTATCCTCTATTTAAATAAAACACTTACAGATATTTACTAGCCTTACATCGATCAAAAATTTCTTTTTTGAACGATGTAGATGTAGTTTATTACTCTTATATAATAAAAGTAACACTGTGTTTGTTTGTCCTTTTTTATGCGTCGTTTGAGTGATAAGAAAGGGAAAACAAAACAATTATTCAATATCAATGTTGTTTTCAGCACAGCCGTGTGAATCAACACAAAAATGTATTTCATAGAATTTGCAATAATTTCCTCTTAATTTATTATCTATAAATTATTGAAAATTCTACGAAACACATTCTTGTGTTAGTTTATATGACATGTGCTTAAAATAAAATTGAATAATTAAGTATATTGCTTAGGTAGTTACATATGCGAATCGTTATCTAAACATTTATATTTAATTACTATTTGTCATCAATTTACTTATACTATTTCAGAAAACAAAACGGCATTGGAATTATTATTGTTAGGTATGTGCAAGTTGTAACATTTTGAGTCTGCAATCTAGTCGAACACTGTGCAGTAAAAATAGACACTTCAGTTTAACAAGGCAATATCATTGTCAATGCAACCACAATTGGTGTAATGGACATTCGAGTGCCCAGCATCTGATAGATGTAACTAACAATAACAATTGATAGGCCGTATAATTGGCATCTCTCAAATCTATTCAGAATCAGTACCCATCATTTATTCTTAAAATTTAATTATGAAATCGCTAATTACTAAAAAATCTACAGTACGAGTATATTATGAATGCTTCACTAATTCCATCAACTGCTATTACTGTTGACTAATCTCCATCGGATGAACTATGGATTTGAATGGTTTAAGCTCTAAAAAGTTATTTTTTACTTCAAGACTCACAATCATGAGTGAAACCTTAGATAAAATAAAAAGAAGTGTCTTTAAATTAACATAAAATATAAATAACAGTATTATCTTGTGAACTGGAAGATGTGATGTGCAACGAAAGTCGAAACAACGTGGCGGGAGACGGAAATGTAGCGTGAAGTCGGATCAATGACCGCTAACCTTAAACAAGGCAGAAATAGCTCGCGTTCCTCGCGCTTCAGATTAGATACACATAGGTTTATAGTATTCATTAATGATTATTATAGATTACCGATTAGTACTTACTCCATTTTTTTTCAAAAAAAGCAATATTTTTTTACCATATGATACTATTGAATGTCACCAACCAACTTGGGCCAACCCGCACTTGGCCAGCGTGGTGGACTATGGCCTGGTCCTCTTCGTATTGAAGGGAGGCCCGTGCCCAGCAGTGGGACGTTAATAAGGACTGAATACATACTATTGAATGATTATTATCGGTTAAAACTACATAACTACTAAGCCACGTTGTAATATTTTTACCGATAAAACGATGTTTCCCGTATTGCTTTTCAAATCTCCTTATCATCGCGAAAAGATGACAAACTGCACTCCACACAAAATATTGGATAACAAACAGATAAAGATTTTAGTTTAGTTGTTTCTTACTTAAAGAGGATACGATCGAGAGTTCTTAGCTATGAATCAAGAAAATCCGTTCAACTTCAGCCGTTTGTAGGCCATCAGCTTTTTCCTAGACGGTAAAAGGATAGTAATTTCCACAAATCTAATCCATTCGAAACTTGGTATCACATTACTTCAACGTCTTGCAACGATATGGTTGCCTTGGCCCAACGCTGGCAGCGTCACCTTACAATCTGCAAGGTACTCAACTCTTTACTAAAATACTGCACAGATATCGTGTTTAGGCTCATTGAAATGGCCTCAAGGAATAAGTTGCATTTGGTTTTTTTTTTTAATTTAAGAGTTATGCGAAATATATATACAGACATTTGATAAATACAAAATTATATATTTCTTATTTTTCCTGTGTACGTGTTACTTAATTAAATCAATTAAATATATAATTAATACTTATCTAGAGTTGAAAATAAACTGGATCTAAAATTAAATAGCAAAACATTAGAACGCACATAATGTATTTATGTTCGTAGTTTTTCCTACTCAATTATAAATAAACTATCCTGGTTTACAGAATAACTTGTGATTTAGATAGGTACTGAAGGCCAAAGATGGGTCACTTATATTTACAGAAATAATATTAAAATATAGGCTTGTGCTATCAACGCAGTTGGCACACATACCTACTTTTTGTAATTACGAGTATGTAATAAAAAATAGAATCATTAAAAATTGTGTACGTATCTTAAAGTTGCTTATAATTTGTAAGTAATATGTTTCGTAACTACTTCTAGATATATAAAGATCCCGTTCAACATCAGCTGATCTATGTACAATGTACATATGTATTTAGAGATGTTTCCGCATGTACGGCTTCAGATCTGCAAGTACTGGGTTCGAGTCTCAGGTCGGGCTAAGTATAATCATTGGTTTTTTGGCTAAGCAATTCTCAATATCATCTTAGTGTTTGGAAGTAAGCAGTGTTACATATCTATGTCTCAGAGAGCATGTAAAGTCGATCCTCGCACTTAATCTCTCAGCGCGAGTGCAAATTGTCGTCCTACCGAAGTTTGAGAAATAAAAAAAAAAGTGCACTTGTTGCAGAGACACTTTTACCCACAGTCTATGAAACAAAATGTTTTTTTTTGTACACTGTGTTTTACCCTACAATATCTCCTGCACAGTTAACAATCGAGCCAAAATCGGGCAAAGGAAAAATCATTATAGTCATCAGCGCCAGATTCAACCTTAGCGCCGCCCTTGAGCACTCCAAAAAATGTAGCCCAATTATCAAAATTTTGCATAAAATAGATTAAGTTTAGATAAAATTTAATTTCTTTTAATTATTAATTTTTCAAAAAGTGCTAAAAATTGATTTACATACATATTTTCATTTTTTTTTTAAATGTACTTACTGGTAATTTTTTTTGTTCTAGAAAATACAAAAAGAATTTTCGAAAACATTAAGATAATTTATTTTTTTCACCATTTGAATTTTGCCGCCCTTGAAAATTTTCCGCCCTGGGCACTAACCCCGAGTGCCCCTGGACCCTGGTGTAAATCTATCGCTGAGTCATATAAACTACCATTTTAGCAAAATTCTTAGCTACGAGGTTATATCTAATCATTTGCATAGCTAGCGATTATTTAAAGGTATTAAATTATAGAAATATTAGAGAATTAATATTAGAACAAATAATATATTATATGTATGTATGTATATACATCGTAACATATACAATGTATATATACTTTTAAGTCAAACCTTATTTAGAGTTATTACAGCTCCATTAAATATTAATTAATTAAACCTACGTACATACTCATAACTTTCGAGGCAAAATTGTGTCACCGTTCATTCATAACATGACCATATAAGGCAAGGCGAGGATGATGTCATCTCGCCCACATCTAGACTCTCGACACTTATCATACTTGTTGTTGTAGGTTTACGTCAAGGATGCGAGTAGGTTACTGTTGACGGTAACTTGATCAATTATATTGAATATCGATCGATTTCTTTTTATATATATGGGAAATAAAGGAATACTACCTAATACGAAATCAATACTACAAAAATATATGTACATAATAATGTATATCTTTCATAATGACCCTTAAAACCCTGGTGAGTATTGTGGCCTATAAATGTTTCCATATCTTTAGGGGTTGAATATCAGGAAATTGTCAACGGTAACATATTTTATCTATACTAATATTATTATAGAGACGCAATTCGTTTGTACTTTGTTTGTTTGAACGCGGTAATCTCAGGAACTATTAATCCGATTTGAAGATTTCTTTTTACACTAGATATCCCGTTTATTGAGGAAGGCATATAACCCTTTCCTTGCAGTCGGGTAACAAATCGGGCAGACCACCACACATTTTGTTTTTTGTACTTTGAACGCGTGTGAAGTCGCAGGTTCTGCTAGTTATGTATGAATATTTGTGCTACATAATCTATACATATAGTAAAATTGTAATTAAGCCGAATCTGTACATTAAATATTTTTTGGAAAATTTTATTGAAATAAACATTATTATCGATACAAAGTCCAAATCTATAGTATTTAGAATTATTGTCTGTCTGTGACCGCATCACGAGAAAACCACTGGACAGATTTAGATAAAGGTATGATGATAGCTGCGAAAAAATATCCGGTCTCTGAGAAATCTATACTAAACCTTAAAACCTTAAGTAGGAAAGAACCCGAGCGGAGCGAGGGTGAGTCGCTAGTATTACAAAGCTGTCACAATTTTAAAGTTACATGAAATTTTGGCTCCAATGCATATAGCAACGGGCAACCCAAATAAAGAAAATGTTTCGAACCACAAACTAATGTACTCTAAACTCTACGAATTATTATGATTCATACATTTTTTTTATCAAAATTTATTATTAGTAGAGACAAAATATTCTTAGAAAATTAATCTATGCAAGTGTTATTGAATTTTGTAATCTTTATTTGTTAAAAATTAAAATTCAATTTAAATCGTTATTTTAGTTTATATTTTAATGTATGCCTATGTGTAATGTATATCTAAAGGGATAATTTCTAAAACAAACAACCAAATTATTGTTTTTTTTTATTTCACCGGAATGTATTCGGTGTGAGTGCGCTGAACGTAAATTAATCCGTTTAATATTCCTCAGCACCCTCGCCTTCTCCCTCAGCGGAGTCCATGCCGACCTCTTCGTAGTCCTTCTCCAGAGCGGCCAAGTCCTCGCGAGCCTCGGAGAACTCTCCCTCCTCCATACCCTCACCGACGTACCAGTGGACGAAGGCGCGCTTGGCGTACATAAGGTCAAACTTATGGTCAAGACGAGCCCAGGCCTCGGCGATGGCGGTCGTGTTGGACAACATGCACACGGCACGCTGTACTTTAGCCAAGTCTCCGCCGGGGACGACGGTGGGTGGCTGGTAGTTGATGCCAACCTTGAAACCGGTAGGACACCAGTCTACGAATTGGATGGTACGCTTGGTCTTGATGGTAGCGATGGCGGCGTTGACGTCCTTGGGTACGACATCTCCACGGTACAACATGCAGCAAGCCATGTATTTACCGTGACGTGGGTCGCATTTCACCATCTGGTTGGCTGGCTCGAAGCACGCATTTGTGATTTCAGAGACCGAGAGCTGTTCATGGTAAGCCTTCTCGGCAGAGATGACTGGAGCGTAGGTCACCAGAGGGAAGTGGATACGTGGGTAGGGCACCAAGTTGGTCTGGAACTCGGTAAGATCGACGTTGAGTGCGCCGTCGAAACGCAGGGAGGCGGTGATGGAGGACACGATCTGACCAATCAGACGATTCAAGTTGGTGTAGGTTGGGCGCTCAATGTCCAAGTTGCGGCGGCAGATATCGTAGATGGCCTCGTTATCGACCATGAAAGCGCAGTCGGAGTGCTCAAGAGTGGTGTGGGTGGTCAGGATGGAGTTGTAGGGTTCAACGACAGCAGTAGAGACCTGAGGGGCGGGGTAGATGGCGAACTCGAGTTTGGACTTCTTGCCGTAGTCAACCGAGAGGCGCTCCATCAACAGGGAAGTGAACCCTGATCCGGTACCACCACCGAAAGAGTGGAAGATGAGGAAGCCCTGGAGGCCTGTGCACTGGTCAGCGAGCTTACGGATGCGGTCGAGGACTAGGTCAACAATTTCCTTGCCGATGGTGTAGTGACCACGGGCATAGTTGTTGGCCGCATCTTCCTTACCAGTGATAAGTTGTTCTGGATGAAACAACTGTCTGTATGTGCCGGTACGAACCTCATCTGTTAACAAAAGATGAAAATTTATTACAATATGTAGGTACATTGAGGTATAATATCTTTATATTAAATGTATAACTTTGAAAATAAAGAATATATATCTTTTAGATAGGCTGCTTACCAACTACTGTAGGCTCCAAGTCGACGAACACTGCACGGGGTACATGTTTGCCGGCGCCGGTTTCGCTGAAGAAGGTGTTGAAGGAATCGTCTCCACCTCCGATGGTTTTGTCAGTAGGCATCTGGCCATCAGGTTGGATGCCATGCTCAAGGCAGTAGAGCTCCCAGCAAGCGTTACCGATCTGGACTCCAGCTTGGCCAACGTGTACGGAGATGCACTCACGCTGGAGAAATAAAAGAGCAATTAAGAAACTTTACAACGAGTTATTTTTTAAATCTGTTATATTTTGCTACAATACATTGTTATCTTTTGACTAAGGTCTCTTAAAATTTTCTGATCAAAATGTATAGAAACAAGATAAAAGTATCAAATATCAATAATTTATATCGCGCGATTAAATTTCTAGACACTTTTGTAAAGTAACAGTATCTCCTATACCTATTATGTATCAAGTAAAAGCAAAGTGAAAAGAAAGTTGAAAGTACGTAACCTCATTTTACCAACACAGTTACTTTATAACTGAAAAAAGCTAGTACCATAAAAGGATAAAATGAGTATTCCTAAAAATCAATAAATATCTATCTAATGACATCAGCGTGCGACAACCTTGAATTAGGTCAACGAACACGTCATCGATCGATAGTCAAAAACGTCGGCTATAAAATTAATTACTAAATAACAAAATAATAACTTAAATATTCGTTAAGCGTTTTTAAACTTAAGCATTTAGATTTGAACCTATCGATTTTAATTGAATTGAAAAGGGCGTGTCGGCTACGAACATATATTACAGGCGATATCTATGAACATTAAAATAAAAAACTTGATAAAATCTCATATTAAAGTAAAATAATAGCGTTATACAAGGGAATATGTTAGAAATTTCATATAAATGAAGACTTGGAAATTGTCACACCCGGCCTCATGTGTAATGCCGACAAGATGGCGCAGCCGGCGGCACTCGCTAACGGAAATACGCGACGACCTACAGATTTGTTATTCGAATTATGAATCTCACAAAATAAAATAATGTAAAACTTACCATTTTGATTGAGTTTTGTTGAACTTAGCGTAGAAATATAAATTAATAAATTAATCAGTCTACGTTCAGCGTGACCGGTTAAGAGGCTTGCCAAACGGTTAGTAACTTTGAAAATCCGTTATGCTGGTATTTATATACCGGCAGCGTGGTGGGCGACAGACGCTCCGTGCTGCCCTGTGATTGGCGGACGAGACTGCCGCAGCGGCATATCGACCAATCGGCTAACATGCATTATATCACCATTGCGGGTGTATTGCTGATTCATGGGTGCTTAGAGTTGTTACTTGTCGATAATTGTTATTCGATTTTTAAATTCTGGAAAGTGTCTTATGAACACAGTATGCTTATTCTATTATTTAAATACTTTGTAGATGGAAAATATTCGGGTAGTTCACTCATTAATTTAATATATTATGGATAATGTTATAAAATAATCGCTAGTAACAACATAAAATCAGTCTTCAAAACTTTATTGATAATTGTATGGATATGTCTATAATAAGTAATTCGCCTGCAAACATATGTGAATCTTTTCGTTGATTAGATTATTTTTGTTTAATCATATTTTTTACTTTATACCATTTTCTTATACTTTTATCCCACAAAAAAATCTAACTTGGACTTTTTTAATATAAAATTTGCCCATTTCGTTTTTATGTCACTAGTCACTGGAATCACATCCACAATTTATTTTGATTTATTTTAGATTGACAGCTCACCTTCTTTTCGCTCGAATGTGTCTCTAATGAAAAACAAAAACAAATCTATCCCACGGGAACCGTACATTTTTCAGCGTACCTAACCGTACAGTTTTAGCATGATTGAATAACAAACATCCATCCAACCAAACTTTCGCATTTATATATAATTCATTTCTCAACATTCACATTTATATATCATTCAATTCCACAATTTTAATTGTTTTAGAGTGAAATTAAGGAATTTTAATATAAATTTTAATTTATTTTCAAATTTCAATAGAAAGTACAATGATAATAACGAATAGTTTAAAATTCTAACAAAAAAAAATAGGAGAGACGCATCGAATGAAACATGCGTCTAAACATAGTCTAATATCTCAAAACATATTTGTATTCAGTTTATATATCACATATTTTAACAATTACCTTTAATTGATAATGTCAAACTATTTAAGGTATTTATAATTTTTTCTTTAGTTTGGAGCTTTTTATCGATATAAAACAACGTGCCACCCTAACACATGTTTGTGTGGGTTTCCGCAGCACGCACAATGACAACAGTGAAGTCTACCATAACCGTCTGGAGCTTTTTATTCCATTTTTTCACCAAAAATACTGTTTCTGGATCAATAAACTCTAGAATAAATGATTTAAAAATAAACTTTTTACATACAACTTGTTAAACTTTAAAATATTATTGTCTATTCACTTTAATTTAGATAAAACATGGTTAATTATTTGCGCATTCTATCATTCAACGTTTGTATGTGTGCGTATTTGAATAAGTATCCCTTTTTTGGATCGAACTTCGAAGAACCGTCGGTCGCGACAATGATTACGTCAAATTTCAAAAACATATTTATGATTTAACGTATAATTTAATAGCCCCTTCTTTGTACTGATAACAATTTTGTTTGTATGTAGAATTTATCATAGGGCGTTGTATTTATACTAACAGAGGAATTGGTTTCAGAAGAATAAAAAGGGTTTTTAACTTTTTAACTAACAAAAAAAAGTAATAAATCGTTTTTGTTTCTAAAATATAATATCTCTCTATCAATTAATATATCACAATAAACGGTACCTACTGGTAAGGTCAAGATTAAAAAACACATATATAACTTTAAAGTTTAAATACATACATAATAGATTCCTTGATACTAAATATGTTTTATTTTTTTCCCAATAACTCACTTCTATAATTATTTATATTCATTCAATAAATGAGTCATATTTTAAAAAATATAAAAGGTATACTTTATTTTATTATGAACATAATATGTTGACACAAACATTGTATACCTATCTAATATTTTTACATTTTTGTTGTCTTAAGTTTCAAGTATGTACAACTTGTAAAAAAATTGAAACATTATAATATTAAAAAGTTTTCATGTCTTAATTTATTAATCTTTCACCACTATTTATTATAATTCATTAAAAATTAAAACTGTGTAATATGAAATTATTATTGCCAAGAATATTATGAGGTCATCACCAAATGTTAAAAATAAAAAAAATCTTGACTTATTTAATTATTAATATTTATTTCTCCATAATGATGTAAAATTATAATTTTATTAGTTCATCTAATTTACTTGCTGTGATATTCTTTTTTAATCGCGGGCCACATTTTCTTTTTATATTAATTATTTGCCAAGTGCCATCTAGTAATGCCTTGGAGAACTATATCACGACAATAGTAGCAACATTTTTAGTAATGGTTTGAGTCTGCGATATCGATTCTGCTAATAGGAACGTAGTGACATCTATATTTGAAATATAGAATAATTTAAGTTCAATATATTTTATTTATATATTTAGATAAATAATATTATGTACCTACTGTTTAATAGTGTAAAGCAATCTAAATATAAACTCCTTTGACATATACATACATATAAAAAATTTACTTTATAAGCAATTGTTCAAAATATTTGGAAAATATTCCATGTCTCTATCATTCGTGGGCTTAAGAGCGAGATAGAAAGTCTATATTAAACTCAAAGATTCCGCTTCATTCTTGATTTCCCGCGCTTCATTTGACCAGTCCGCGCTAAAAACGTCATTCCGCGCGCGAACGAATTTAAACCGCACGCGCTTACGAGCCGACAAATATCGAATTATTTTCGATATAATTAATTGTTTAACCTCTGTTCAGTGTTCAATAATGTTATAGTATAAATATAAGTGATTTAATAAATTTAATTTGTGTTTAGTGTTGTGTTTCGACAATTGTATCATAAAAAATATTTAACGTAAGTTTTAATTTAATTCATATTATTACATCTTGGTATATTTAAAACTGCGACAAAGATTTATTACGTAAATGTCGTTGAAACGAGATTTTTTGGTGATAAGTAGTTCGCGGCCTTTTATGGTTGTTTGTACTCCGTTATTTTCTCAGATATGGGTCTAGTCTAGGATGATAGTAGGATCTAGACTGGCTCGGAGCTAAGTTGAAAGTACTCGTTACAACGGTAATTGTGCTTGAAATATCTATTTATTATTTTCTTTACAACTACAATCATTTATATATTAAGATTAAACCAAGAAATGCTAAGGTATAATGTAAGCCTTGTATTATCTTAGAACGCAGTTAAGATAACATTTAACAAACATTATGCATTTGCACCGTTTTATTTTCAGACTATGTAAATTGTATTATTATTAGAATTATATCGATATTATAAGTATATGAATATTAAATTAATATTTTAATATTGCTTATGCAAAAACTATGCTAATGAAGATGATTTCTGAACTCAGACGTTCCGATGTTATGTACGAGAAAATGACTTCATCGTTTAATTTATTATCGTTTTTATGAATTTAACTGCATCATATTATGCGATAAATATTATGTTGGCTATGTACCTATCTACTTATATATTAAAATTAATACATTCAAGTCATTTGAAACCTAATTACAAAAATTAATGGAAAAGCAAAAGAAAAGCTGACAATATTATGTATGTAAATGAAAAAGGTATTTCGACGATTTAAATTGTATTGTGGCCAGTTTATTCAGAAATATGAGAAATCTTATAAGACGGGATGGAAAGCTCTCCTATTATAATGATATGTGACGTGTGATTAGTTATTGTGTGGTTGTAAATAAAAAATAAGGATTACAAAAATCTTTAAGAGTAGTAAAAATATTACACATCTTAAATATTAGTTGGGGATAAAATAAGCAAATCCAAAATTAATTAATAGTCGTGGGGTTCAACTTTTGAGGCCGATTCGCTTACATCTTGTATTCCTATTATTAGTAATTTTAACTCATTCTTGAATACAACAATACGTTTAGCTGTTATATTATTAAACAAGAATGAAGTCAGACATCGTTATGGCATATAAAAAATAAAAATACGTTAAAAATGTATCTATACATATTAATAAAATTCTGAACCGAATCTGTGCATTAAATATTTTTTGGAAAATCTTATTGAAAAAAACCATCATTATCGATACAAAGACTAGTTCCTAGTGACGTTTTAAGATTTAGCACAGAGATGAGATATTTTCCCGCAATAAAAAGTATCCTATATGTTGACCTGGATAACCAGCTATCATCATACCAAATTTTATCAAAATCTGTCCAGTGGTTTTCTCGTGATGCGGTCACAGACAGACAGTCAGAAAAAGCTTTAAAAACTATAGATTCGGCCTCTGCATCGATAATAATGACTATTTGAATAAGATTTTCCAAAAAAATATTTAATGTACAGATTCGACTCAGAATTTTATTATATGTATAGATAACAAACACCAGAATCATTGTTTACGTTGCGCTGACAGGTAAGTGGACAATGCAGTAGGTACGCATTTTCTCAATCAAAACGGTTTACCGCATGAGTTCATATAATTTTTACTCAATTACATACATGTGGTTTTACCAATTAAAGTTCATGCATTTGGTCACGTCGTACCTTTATGATAACACAATAAATTATTTTGCTTCTTATTTTTCGTCCAATTATTCCCTATGGTATTTGACCATAGGAACGTAGCGAACATTTTCGCAGAGGTGAATTTTACAAAAAGAAATTGATAATTTACACATATTCAAATATTTTATCTATAATGAGCTATGCTTGAATTGATTTTTTTAAAACAAACTTTTCAAAATATTACCAACTTACTGACGCATAGCCTTGTGGTTTCTTGCATACATATTACGCGCCGAAATAACCATGAGCAATTGTAATAAGAACAAGGCCTCCTCAGTTATTGGAATCCTGGGATGATATAATGCAATCTTAGTCATGTCCTTTTATGATATAATAAAATTTTTATAAGTAAATTAGTAATATATATATATATATATATATATATATATATATATATATATATATATATGTCTTAATTTTACTTGGTTTTGTAAAAAAAAGCGCGCTCTATTTGTAAATATTGGTTAAGACCGTTTACTGTTTACCGTTAATAATATTTTCTTTTAATTTTGCGAATCTGTATATAATACGTGAGAAGAAACTTTGAACCCTTTTTTAAGCATATTGAATGTTTGGAGAAGTATGAGCTTTGGCATTGTTAAAGTTTATATAGAGAAGGACTGCAGAAAGCCAAAATTAATTGCCTTTTTTTACCCACGAATTCGCTTGCACATTTTTAATTAATTTTAATTTAATATTAATTTTTTAATTTTTTATTTTTATCTTTGCTAAAAGATAATAAAGCATAATGTTAGATAACCTTCATCAATATTATACGAGTATTTACATAATATAAAGATGAAAAGTTTGTTTGTCTGTACGTGCAATTCTCTGAATCTATAAGTCCGTTTGAAATTTTTATTGGATTTTATAGGTTATCTATATAATATCTTTGAAAAAAGAACCTTAATATCGATCAAACTTAATGAATTATGGTTGATTTTCAACCATGGGGCGATCTCTAGTAATAATTATTTAGTAAGTACTAAGCACCATACGATGATAATATGCATTCACATAATTAGCATTATCAAAGATGGGTGGAATTTGGATGGCGCAGGATTGAAAACTAGGTGAATTTACTTACGTTTTTTTTTTATTTAATTAAGTACTTAAATATTTGCTGTAAGTCCTAGAAGCGAATGACAATATTTTAATATTACTAGTCTGTCAAGGGCAACCTCTAAGGTCAGAATAATAAACGAATACGCTAACTAATAGGAACAGGTTTTATTTTGAATAGGTGCATGTATTGACAAGTGTTTCAAATTTTCAAAGAGAATTGAAAAAATATTTACTTATTTTCATTTGTAACGGATGCTCTGAGAGTTTCGTTAATTAAAGTTAGAGTTGTAAAATTTGTATAAAGCTAAAAGGATATGAACATTATTTATTTTTAAAGTTTTTGTGCTGTGGCTTCCTAAATTATTGTTCTCTTAAACCCTTAATAATAACATTGTAAATGTGAAAGTTTATTTGTATGTTTGTCCCCGATGAAGTCGACGTAATTATTGTTTAGATAGTAGATACCCACCATCGGCCTGCGAGTACTCTTAGCTATTTTTTGACCCGGTATATCAAATGACTAGCGACTCACCCTCGCTTCGCTTCGGGTTCGCCTCTAGACAAAAACAATTCTATCTTTCTCAGTTAACGGGCTATCTAATGCAAAAAGAATTTTTCAAATCGGCTTAGTAGTTCCTGAGATTAGCGCGTTCAACCTAACAAACAAACAAACAAACTCTTCAGCTTTATAATATTAGTATAGATTCCCGTGGCGTTATCCCACTAATATAGTGGTTATAGTAAAAAAAAAACTTAAGAATATGGGAATATAGTGGAGACTGAAGAAAAGCATTTAAAAATTATAGGTAATTGAGACCATATAAAATCGAATGTGCTTACCTTTAATTACTTTTATATACTTAATCCAACTGTATTTTTTCCGCTTTTAGTTGTGATGTAGTTATAAAATAATATAAAAGAAACTCCAGTTTCAACAGCAATTAAAATAAATAATAATTTAAATATTGGCACTAACGATGCCATTTCCCCTTGATATGACACTTGGTCGTGAATATCAAATCATCTCGATATTATATTTCACTTTCACTACGAAAGTTCTTCCATCGTTATTACCTCGAGATTTAATACTTAATTTATTTATATACATCTATACAGATAAATAAAATTGAAGTGTCTGTTTGTAATATTAAAATAACCGCTTTTTACTAAATGCATGTATACACGGTACATATATCAAAACAACATTTTTTACAATTTTTGTCTGTTTATCTGTGTGTCTGTCTGTTTGTTTGTTCCGGCTAATCTTCGAAACGGCTGGATCAATTTTAACGGGACTTTCACTGGCGGATAGCTGATATTATAAGCAGTAACTTAGGTTACTTTTATTTTAGAAAAAGAATTAGGGTTTCGCTCAAAAAAATCAAAACGTACCTAGGGACGAACCCGAGCGAAGCGATGGTGAGTCGCTAGTATATAAATAATAATGAACTGTTGTTCGTTTTTAAATGTTGTAATAGGCTGAATAATGTTTCGGGGGTAAAAAAATGTCTGAAAAGTCAAGTTATCTGTATATATAACAGGTACTATTTTTTTCTCTAGGATAATTTGTTTGTTTTTTTAAATTTGAATACGACAACGTCTGTCAGGTCATCCAGTCAATAATAAGAAAATTGTATCTCGATCTTCGTTGTGGATTATATTGTTATATTTTGTCTTCAATCAGCAAAGATTCCTTGGAATATTTAGTTTTATATAAAAAATATCGATATTTGCAATATATCTGACATTCATTTTAATCGATGTAGCACATTCAAGAGAACTCATACAATACCATTAAAGACAGTAGGTACGATGCTTTGAAGTTTAGAGCTTTAAAAAAAACTTTTTAAAAAAAAATAAAAACCGACTTCCAGGCACAGAAAAGTAAAAAATAACCTAACGGGGGTTTTCATTTAGAATAGATACCTAATCAGATATTTTCGAAGTCGGTGCCAGCCAATACAAATTAAAGCACACCGACTTCGAAAATATCTGATTAGGTATCTATTCTAAATGAAAACCCCCGTTAGGTTATTTTTTACTTTTCTGTGCCTGGAAGTCGGTTTTTATTTTTTTTTAAAAAGTTTTTATTTTTCCATTTTTGGTGTAGACGTAATAAGCAGGTAAATTGTAAGAAAAAAGATTTTTAAAAACATATTCGATTAAGCCATTTATTCAGACCCCTAATGACAGTCACAACCCATCTAGGTGTAAAGTTCCCATCAATACAAATTAATCAAGCCCAGACACCAGGTAATTGCTGTAAATCGTTGAGGAGTTTCCTCGACTATCTGTCAGCTCCATTATCAGATCGACTCCAGACCTTCATTAAATAGTAGTGCTTTAAAATACTTAATGAAAAAAATTAACAAGCGCACTAGTCGCCACTACGATTTTTGAAGATTCCCCTCGATTTCTCTGGGATGCCATCATCAGATCCTGATCTCGTTATTATAGTACCACCCTTGAAATATCTCCTTTCAAACAAAAAAAGAATCATTAAAATCGGTTCATGAATGACGAAGCAATCCGCGAACACACATAAAATTACGTCCACGTAAACAAAAAAATTCATAATTTTTTTTCCATAAAATGAAAACTATTCGGCCAAACTATGTTAAATTTTTATGGGACCACATGGCAACTAAACCGCATGAAACAAAAAAAGAATCACGCAAATCGGATTATAAATCTCAGAGTAATCGATGTACATACATAAAAAAAAAAAAATACCAATCGAATTGATAACCTCCTCCTTTTGGAAGTCGGTTAAAAAATATACAAATGGAAGATTCCACAAGGTGTTGTTAGTATTATTAATCAATGTTTTAATCAACTACAGATTTATGAAGTTGTTATTATCTATTAAAAATTTAATATACATCGTATCAAGTTCAATCGACAAAAGTTTTCTTTACTAATTTATGTAGTTATCTTATTTTGACATTAATTTTCCTTTTAAATATGATATCAATCACGCATGACCAAATTATACATAATTTCTTAAGCAGATTTTGTTTACGCAAGTACTATAAATGTGAAAGCAAGTACATATTTAAAATTTTTTATGTACTTATTATATAATTTTATTTTTTAATAAAAACTCCGTTTACTTTTGTAATGCCAGATCCATACGTTTGCCAAGCCTCAACAAGCCATCACAACTTCAAACATCTGAAGAGGGCGTTTGGCTTGGCTTGTGTAGATTTGCAACCATGTGGCGGTTCCGATTGTGTCGGTTTTTGTGCAAACCAAAGGAAGTTTGCGGCAAGTGCTTATGATGCATCCAGACGTTTGTGCGTTTTTAAAGATTTGTTTTTGTTGGTGGCACATGGCATGTGGACCCGATGTAATAACTCCTTGCCTTTTTTTATAAAAATGTAAATAAATAAGAATAACATATTTTAGAATTCAAGGATTAAACTTTTTAAATCACGCAACCAAGGACATAATTAATTTTTACTGCTTAATATCCCGCTTAGCATCCCGAAACATTATGTAGTTTATTGCAAAATGTTATTAGGGCTTTTCTAGCTAATATATGAATAGTTTAGTATGTTTTTATATCATTTTCATGATTAAATATTTTAAGTCGAGCCTCGTTGTTCTTTTTAGTATTTTCTTTCTCTAATTGCATGTTTCCATTAAGTAGGTAGTACATGTTATAATTATCGAAATACCCTTTGTATTAAAAACCATGTGCATATGGATAAACACTACCATGAGTTAGGCAGCAAATAGGTACTTTGTTGTTGCAAATCCAGACATTTTTAACACGAGCTCACTATAGGCCTGCGCTGTAGCGGGTGTCATTGAAAGAAAACAATAATACAGTGGTTACTGTTTTGGTGAAAGTTTCAGGCATTTTCTCTCTCTCTCTCTCTCTCTCTCTCTCTCTCTCTCGGTACTCCAATTTCGACAATATTATTGCCATCAAATGATTTGAATTTTAAGCATTTTATTAAGCGCATCACTTGAGAACGACGGGACAGATTTAACATTTTTTTTTAATATTTGTATTAAATTGTTAAGTAAAAAAATGGAAAAATTGCAGGAAATTAGGAAATTCGGGAAAAACTAATAGTCATTTTTGGTTAGTATTTTTTGACTCACTCTCCCATTTGTCTCTTCTATTTGTAAGAAGTAGGTATATAATTTTACTGCTTTTACGCAAAAGTCTCAAAAATAAAACTAGATACAAATAAAAATCGCGATGTCAAATTATTTCGCCCTTTGCAATACGCAGAACAATGTTTCAGAATCAGAGTAAACAGTGCGATGACATCAGCTATCGAGGGCGCTATATTAAAACTTGGCGCCTATCCATGAAGCTACGATTTGAAAATTAGTAAATTGATGTAAAATAAAACATGAATGTATGTATTTGTTTTAAAAAAATAATGATGTAAGGATAATTAACTCATTTTTGCTACTTTCCAACCGACATCCAAAAAGGAGGAGGTTCTCAATTCGACCGTATATTATATGTTTTTTTAACTTAAGTTAAAGAATTTCGCCTAGTGGTCGAAATTCGATCATAATCGTTATTAACAATTTTAGGTAAATTGAACCGAATTTACCTATCTATATCTATAAAAAAAGGGTTAATAAATAAAATTTAATTTAATAAATAAAATTGAAGTGTCTGTTTGTAATGTCAAAATAACAACTTTTTAACTAAATGCATATGAAAGTATATATGCAGTACTAATAAGACTAAAACAATTTTTAGAATTTTTGTCTGTCTGTTTATTTCTTTTTCTAAAATTAAGTAGTCTAAGTTAGTCCTTATAACATCAGTTATCTGCCAGTTAAAGTCCCGTCGTTTCGAAGATTAGCTGGAACAAATAGACAGACAGACAAAATTTTAAAAAACTTTGTGAAATTATTAAGTACCATTAATAATTTCATATGCATTTAGTAAAAAGCTGTTATTTTAAAATTGCAAACAGACGCTTCAACTTTATTTATATGTATAGGTAATAAGCTGAACGAAATATTTAATAAGATTTATGTTTTAAAGTAACAATAATGATAAAGAATGGTGATAATAAATACAGGAAATATTTAAATTTTAAGCAAACCTGATATTGTTCATTGTTCATCATGTTAGCAGTATCTTTCGAAAGTATTTCGCATGCTAAAGCTTTTTGCATATCCGTTTATGAATTTTTTATTTATACTTTTATATGTTATATAATTTGAGATCATTTTTTACCATTTTTTTATCGTTTTTAATATACCTACTATATCACACTATATACAATACCATATATGCTATTATAGTTTCGCTTCTTAATGTTCGAAGACTACGCCAAAATGCCTGTCGTTTTCTCTATAAAATCGTATAAAACTTTGTAAAATAACCTTCGACAAAAAGCTGTATTAGTAGTATTTAGTCTTTTTTGACGTCCCACTCCTGGGCAGGGACCTCCCTTCAACACGAGGAGATCAGGCCATAGTCCACCACGCCGGCCGAGTGAGGGTTGGCGGACTACACGTGTCTTTTGAAAACTTGCTAGGTTCTCTCAGACATGCAGGTTTCTTCACGATGTTTTCCTTCGTCGTAAGACAAATGGTAATCATGTTGGAAATAATTCGCACATGAAAATATCAGAGGTGCGAGACCTAGGATTTGAACCCGCTTCACTCGGTTTCCCAAGCAAGCTTGTTACCACTGGGTTACCACTGCGAAAAGCTTAAAACAAAAGAAAGATCAATTGATGCTTTTGTAAGTGTAGCCTTGCCGTATGTAACGCGATATATTAGCTAAATGTGAACCGATTTTTATGTTCCCGCCCCTGAGGATTGAATTTTTTGTTCAGTGATTTAGAGACCGGTACCTTTTTAGTTCAAAAGATATATAAGTTAGTATTTTTTTACAGTTTTGCCTGTAGTTAGAGGTCTCTTTCAGGTATTAAGCTAATAGTAACCCCCTACATATTTTTTGCTCAGGCTCAATAAGGATTTGAAGAACTCGAGTTTATCTTTGTTTGTTTGTCGAAGCTGTGCAGGTATATATTATACCATGTTTAAAATCGATATTGCAAGAAACTATGTAACTTGGTTTAGATTAGTTTGTACGTATGATGTAAGAAATTATTTAAAAAAACATCTATAGATATATCTAAAGTCTAAAATTCAAATTTAAAATTGCTACAACACTAAGTTACAATATTTTACCTTGCACGTGCCTATATAAGTATATAAGTATAATCTATTGCATAAAGATTCAGGAAAAACTTTAAAATAACTAACATAGCCAAGGCTTATCCCTTTTTAAAAGTCTCTATAAGTAATTTCTAAGCGGTCACCTTTATGTGGAATACATATTGTGTCATATATTTGTTCTCCAAGAATAACAACAATGTCAGGGCCTCAGGATTTTTGTAATAATATGACTGGATTCGGTTAAATCACTTGCGTAACCGTGACATGAATTATAACATATTTAAAGAAACTCGTAGAAACGGGGAAAAATATGAATTTCTGAAACCTTGGCTTATTTTTGTTGCAACCATATGTAAAGGACATACTGATAAGTTAATAAGTTATAGGGGTGAAGGTTATATTGATAAGCTTTGTTTTAAGTTTTAGCATAATTTTCCTCTGCTTTAACTGCTTTCTTATTGTATGGTAATGTTTTCAATTTAAAGTAAATTTTGACAGGAAACTAGAAAGCTTAGTGTTTAAAGATATACGAGAAAGTCTGAGAGCTAGTCTAGATCATGGACGATATGAATTATGATGTAACTTCCTGACTCAGCCTACGTGAGCCCAGTTGGCACGGTTGCCAAAAGGTGGAAAATAAACCGATATTGGTACGACTCACTTTTGTTCAAGCTAAAATTAATTTGGCATTATGAATATTTAAATGACTAATTATAATTCTTTTGATTGTTTTATCAATGTTTTCGTACTAGCAAATGTCAGAATTCATCTAAAGTAAAAGTTTAAAAATAACCATCGACGTGTAAAAGTTACGATCTCTAACATAAATTGCCCAATATGATTAATTGGAAGCATTACAACAGTATGAACGTAGAGGTACAAAGTTACAAACTATGAAATTTGGACGATACGTTTGGCTCAGTTTGTAGTGACCCTACTTGCTGTGCCAGCGGTCGCGGAGTCAAGTCCCGCTGGGGGCATTCATTTGTGTGATGAGCACGAATGCTTCTACTCCAGTCATGGGTGTTTATATTTATAACATGTACATATATGTATATTTAAAGTTATATATGTGTAGTGTATCAACTGTCTGGTATCCATAACACAGGCCTCGTAGCTTACCATGGAATTAGATGGTGGTGTGTTAATGTCCCAAAAAAAAAAAAATTAACAAAAAGAAAGAGATTCTACGATAAATAATATATCTTAGAAAACTTTGTCTATAAGCAAAAAAAACATTGTTTTATAAATTTTATTGTAATAAAAGTCTTCTTTTGTATAAACTTCCACACTTTCGACAGTTTTCTAAGTTCGAAGTATTCTTCGACCTTACAGGATTATAAATTGTTACAAATATATGTCGTGGGAGAAAGCAGAACTCTGACCTTTCACTCCAAGGTGAATTCGCTTAGTAACTCTTGTGACAAAAGCTCTAAGATAATATTGTTCTTTACCATTTCTTATTAGCTATTTATATATTATGTTTATATAAATAAAAAGAAAAAGGTATGTAGAATATCTTACTAATATTATAAATGTGAAAGTTTAGATGTTTGGATGGATGTTTGTTACTCAATCACGCCAGAACGACTGAACGCATCTGGATGAAATTTGGCACGGAGATAGATTATAGTCTGGAATAGCACATAGGTTACTATTTATCCCAAAAAATGTATGGTTTCCGTGGGATAGATTTGTTTTTTTTTTTCTAGAGTATAGTATTCTATATATTGTGTTAAGTAATAATTAAAAGAAGGTTATTAATTTTGACCATGATAAAATACTATTAAGCTGTTGTTTCGTATATAGGCACTTATTGTGATATATAGACCCAAAAGTAAAACAAGTCCGACCTGTTCTGTGCACTAAATTATTTTTTCCCCAAACAGATAACCTTGGTTAGTATTCGGTGATATTCAGACACGTTTATCTTTTATTACTATATACAATTCGTTTTAATTAAAGAATTACGTATGCTGACTAAATTCAATGAAATGACAAATCATAATTGACCTTGTGGTTGAAGGGACTTTTGTAGGGGAAAATAATACCAAGCAATTCTAATTTATATATAATAATTTTACGTACTAGTGTTCGCCTAGTTGTCGCAATTCGATCATAATCAAAAAATAGTGGAAAACATATGAATAAAATTATTATATCTATATATATAAAAAAAAAACGTATCGTTGCAATGTTATGGAAGTAACGGGATACCAAATTTCAAATGGATTAGATCTGTGGAAGTTGCTCATATCCTTTTACCGTCTAGAAAAGACCTGGTGGCCTGCAAATAGCTCAACAGATTTTCCTGATGACTACATATAATAAAACTGTAGAGGTCGAATGTCTGTACATAGAAAAAAATGCTAAAAACCGAGTCAGGGGAATGTAAGAAGAGAAATAGAACAAATCCAGACTTTTTTTTCAAATTTTTTGTTTCTCTGTCTGTTTGTCTGTTTGTTTGTGATGATGATTTGACCTCTACAGTTTTATTATAGCTAAAAATACTCGACCAAGTCACCTTTCAAACAAAAAAACTAAATTAGAATTAGTTCATCCGTTTTGGCGCTACGATGCCTTACACAGACACCCAGTTATACATTAACCTTATAACACTTTTTTTGCATCGAGTTATTAAAAAGACTCTTTTTAAAGAGAAAAGAAATAGCATCAGATATACAATTGTTATATGATATACTAGCGACTCGTCCTCGCTTCGCTTCGAGTTCGTACCTAGACAAAAACAAACCTATCCCACGGGACCCGTAGATTTTTCCGAAATGATATATAGCCTCTAGCCTTCCTCAGTTAACGGGCTATCTAATGCAAAAAGATTTTTTCAAATCGGATTAGTAGTTTCTGAAATTAGCGCGTTCAACCAAACAAGCAAACAAACAAACTCTTCAGCTTTATAATATTAATAATAATATAGTATACAATTGTTATATAATATACTAGCGACTCGTCCTTCGCTTCGATTCGAGTTCGTCCCTAGACAAAAACAAACCTATCCCACGGGAACCGTACATTTTTCCGGGATGATATATAGCCTATGGCCTTCCTCAGTTAACGGGCTATCTAATGCAAAAACAAATTTTCAAATCGGATTTGTAGTTCCTGAGATTAGCGCGTTCAACCAAACAAACAAATAAACTTCAGCTTTATAATATTAATAATAATATACATAGATGTGTTCTATTTAAGGTTACTTATTAGTTATTTGATAACTGTTTTATATGTGTGTTTGTCAGTTTGTCCTCTGATTAATTTCATTGGTCGGTGAGTGACATGGGCTACTCTTAAACCCTGTAAGATATTACAATCCATTTTAAAAGTTTCTAACTGCCGTGTGGCTTGCTGCATCCAGACCGAATAATGGTAAGTTATAGAGACGCGCAAATCTTTCTGAGGGCTCAGAAGTTAGCGCTGGTGGTACGCAGTAATATATTTTAGGTGTCGAAGGGAGCAAGTGGCTGCGTAGTAACAGATTTTAGGTAATAGCTCAAAAAAAGGCACGGACGTATGCCTGTGGACATTAGACTTACTCAAATAAAAAAAAAAATAGGTGAATCGGGCCTAAGTTCTGAGACCTCAGAAAGATTTGCGCGTACTGTAACAGTGTAGAAGAAACCTAACACTAAAATAAAATAAAAAGCCAAAACAAAATACCGGTTTATGCTATCACATCAAGCGAGGTCGTCTCTACCGAGCCACCAACACGTCGTGTCGTATTGGTTTATTTAACTCATTCATTAAAAACTTATTCTCCTTGGAGTTGTGTAGGTGCAAAGCGAGATAGATGTCAGCTGTAGTAGAAAAAAAAAGACAGAAATAGCTCAAAGTTGTGTGGGCTCGGCGTTTTAGACATCCGTTCATATACCTATTTTTATTTGTTTTACATATTACATTTTATTATAATTTTCAATTGATATGTTTTTAATTTTACTTACTAATATAAGTATATTATTTTATTTGGAGAAAGTTAAAATGGCGTTCTAAAAATCTAAAAATCTACCTACTTGTTATGTCTATTGTGTTACACGTGCTTAGATATTTCTCAATTTAGTACCTACGATTAATAAACTATATGTTTTTATAGGTTTTCTTAACAAAAAATATTCTCTTTTTAAAATTCCAGCTATAACATCATCCAGATCAAATAAATTAAAAAATCTTATTTGTATTTAATTAAATTATTATATTTTTTACTATTTTAGACATTTTTTTGTTCATATTTATAGATTGCTTACTCTTTTACTCACATTACTAGATTATAGATGTATAAATTATAAATTCAAATACTGTATGCATTTACATTATTTTATAAGATATTTATAGGAAATGTTTACACATCGAAGTGTAACAGAAGCCATTGAGCTAAATCTATATGCCACTTCACTGTGTAGGAGTATCCACTATCCAGTTTAGGTACATCATCACAGACTAGTTGAGTTCACTATAAAAGCTTATACGTACCTTGTAGTACTAACTACTGAGTACAACCCATCCCACACATAAGAATTTGCCCTACAATGTTGCATTAATTACTTCTCCTAGATCGCCTTACAATTATGTTGATTAAAAGTTGCAGTGTTCTGGATACATGACCTAACGAGGTTAGCCTCACCTAATAATTAAATAAAAAACCGTGTCTTAGCAATATTACTTGATATTTTAAAGAAATTTTAACGTTTTACACTATTAAATGTATTTACGTTAATTTTACTTTCAGACAGTAGTAAAATTACACGTTTAAAAATTGGGCTCATCGTTTATATCTGAACTATTTTCGTACGGCATCCGACCTTCAACCGAATCTGGAGCGAGAAAAGTATAACGAATTGTGTAAATAAATTTGAATTCGCGGAAAATGCATTTGTTTCTTAAAGAATAATAACATTAATTATGTTTATGATGATCCCTTTCTAAAACATGAATTCGCCTACAAGATTTCGTGGAGACCAAGTATTATTTTCTAACTTCAATCGTAAAAAATACAAAAAACTTACATTTTGTACCGTTCGATAATTTTTATTATTAAAAAAAGGCATGTTTTAGAAAAAATACCACGGAAATATTTTTATATATTAAGTAGTTAATGCCTATGACACTGGTTTTTTAACTAAATCTATAAGAAAAAAATAATCGATTCGTTGGTAATTTCAGCATATAGTGACTATTTATGTCTTTAGAAGTCCAGTAGACTTATCAGTTCAAAGCTTTTAATGGTGTCAAAGCTTGCTTACAAAATATACTGTGGAGACGGTGGGCGGGCGGCATTCTAAAACCGATCCGCCCACTAGAGCTCACCGGACTACACACTTTTTATTGCTTTATGTACTCCAAGCTAAAGTCAAATAAATCCTTCGTTATAGCACAGAGTTATTCTTATATCGAAGAATTTCGAATGGATACTTGCCAAGCTTGTTATCTTTAAATAAATTAACTAAAAACACTCATTAAGGTAAAAATCTTAGATTGATATTAAATATTAACTATTTAAAAAGTCATCATGTTCGGAGGTAAATAATAAAGCAAGAAACATATCCTATTTACATTATATTTATATTTAAACTAGCGGCTCACCCTTGCTTCGCTCGGGTTCGTCGCTGGGTACGTTAAATAGATATAGGTAAATTGTTATTAGCCAGCGTTAGCCATATAAATTTTAATTTTTTTTTCGTTAATTTTTTCATTTTTTCTCTTTATTAAAACCTTCCGTTGACCTTAGGAATATACAAAAAAAAATTAAGAATTATTACGAATCTTTTGTATGGGAATATAGAAAAGTGTTGTTTTAGACTTTTTCAGGTAATTTTTTAAATTTTTCTCTCCGTAAGAACCATCCTCGTTCTCTTCAAGGAATATTATAAAAAAAGGATTAGCGAAATCGATTCAGCTGCTCTCGAGATTTGCGCTTAGCAACACATTCAGCGATTCATTTTTAAATTATAGATACTTAATGTTTGAGATTCATAAAATAAAAATACCAGCACCACTAATCAATTTGATTACAATATTCTGTATTTTGTTATCTTATACTAATATTATAAATGCAAAAAAAATGTGGGGATGTATGGATGTATGGATGTTTGTTACTCTTTCACGCAAAAACTACTGAATGAATTTTAATAAAACTTTCCAATAATAAAGCTCATATTTCAGAATGACACATAGACTACTTTTTATCCCGGAAAAATGTACGGTTCCCATGGGATAGATTTGTTTTTTGTATTTCTAGAGGCGAACCCGAGCGAAGCGAGGCTAAGCGGCTAATGTCTATACTAATATTAAAAAATGTGAAAGTTTCTGTGTATTTTTGTTGTATGTATGTTTGTTACTCTTTCACGCAAAAAGTACTGAATGGATTTTAATGAAACTTTACAATAATATAGCTCATACTTTAGAATAACACATCTTTTTACCTTTTTATGACGGAAAACAGTACGGTTCCCGTGGAATAGTTTTGTTTTATATATTTTTATATATATTTTTACGATTACAATAATTGTAATTACTTTTTATAATGGTTTTAAACAGCAGTATAGCGATTTTGCCGGATCGTCATATTTTTATTCAATTAAATTAAGATATTCTTTGCCACTTAAGAGTTATTGGAAATATGTGTACGATTCATATAAAGAGATTATAAAATCCCACAACACGTATTACCTACACAAAAACTCGTTACCTCAACGACACGTCCTTGTCACCACTTGCTGACATAATGATTGCACACCTACGTACTCTATACGGTACTTGTTAAACGATCGAAACCAATATTTTTTATGGCAAAAACATCCTTACAGTTGATGTAAAAAGGATGTAATTGACTAAACTATTACTACTACTTCTTTGGAGTTGATTACGGAAATGGATGGCAATGAGTGTAGATGTGAACCAGCGATGAACCGAATGCATGAGCGAGTTGATTATGACAGATCGTCTATTTGTCCTCGTAGTGTCTCGTAAGTATATATTAAATTATATGGTCTGTCCAGAAATAGCATAAATGGCTATGCTGTAAACATTCCGAGCTTAAGTCAACCATTTCTAAAGTTAGAAATTATGGTGTTATATGCTTCTGCGATTTACTGGCGCAAATAGAGATGTTTTTGAGAAGTTTTTTTGGTTTAAATTGGAATATAATTACTATTAAAAACAATATTACATTATTTTCAAGTCGATATTCAATATATGATGAAAGAAAATTAAAATTCGAATAATTGTAATATAATGTTTAACTTGCCTCAAAAGTATACGATACGTGTAAGTGTATATATAATATAACATAATATGTATATGGATTTTACTTGTTGTCAACCTTGATGGCGCTAGCTAAGGATAAACATTGATATTTAAAGGCTTTATCTATAGAGACAGATGTTTATTGATATATTTACTAATGGTTACAAATTACATTTTCAAGAATTTCTTGTATAAAAATATGTACTACTTTTTTGGTACCACGAACGTAGTAAACAGGCATACCTGCTGTTTACTGGATGGTCAAGTCACCGACTGAAACGCTGAATTCCAAGTACTGCTCCTTTACTGTAAGTAGATATCTCTATTATACCCCCTACCCCTTTTCCATGTGCGTTCACCTTGTTGTGGTAGGGGGGCTCATTAGCGTCCGGCTATCCAGCCAGGGGCGACGCTAAGAAACGCACTGGGAGGTGGCCCACCTCGGTGGGTAGTGTGCGGGTTGCTCCTGGTACTTCTCTGAACATAGCAGAGTGGACTGTTGGAGCGACCCCTTGTGTGGTCTGCATCGACAGACCTGTCGTCGGGGCGTCGTGGTTGAATGCCTGCGACGCCCCATACAGGGGAGGTTCCGTTGGGTTTTAGTGGGTAGTACTGGCTTTGCCGGTGAGCCCCACATAACCACCTATATGCAGATGGTATGTCTAAATGCATTTCCCAACGTTAAAACAAAAGGTATGTCTATTACGGACTTCACTTAAATCCGTTAAGATATTGCAACAGTCATACCTACTCAGAAACTTTCGTAATTATAATATTATTGAGAACATTACATGTTATGTACACTTATTTATAAAACAAAGAAATAACTATGCTATGTTTAACAAAATGCAAAGATAAAATAGTTTTCTGTATAAACTTGACCTATTTTGCCATTTCAACCTGCTGATTGACCTTATGATGTCATGATACTCGGAAGATTTAAAGTCGAATCGTGACTACAGAATTAAAAAATGTTGAGATTTCATTATAGCAGGAACCAGTTTTTAGTAATTAAACATTTGTAAGTTAAGTATATTATATTACAAAAATATTTTAATAATACTTTATTACATTTATGCGAATATTTGACACTTTAAAATATAACTCTCTTTTCGGATTTTTTCGCGAATTTATTTTGATTTTTGGTTCCCGATATTTCGAATGCTTGTTCATGGTCGTGCTGCATGTAGCAATCCTGGTTACGGGAGAGATACGAGCACACCTTTCTGTAATATGCGTTGCCCGATATGGTAGATAACTTATATAAGTACTAGTACCTGGGTGACCAAGCGTCGCTTGGAGTTTTTGGTCAAGAGTCGTTTTTTTTAACTAAAAAAAAAACAAAAGTAAAAACTTTGTATCCGACCTGACGGATACCCGTGATTGTAAATCTTGCGCCTTGGCCGCTTAACCACGATGTTTACGCCAAAGCGTGCGAAATTATCAACCATATTGTACGTGGAATGATGCGAAAGAAAACCGCATGGAAACTCGAAAACACGCGTTTTCCCAGACATAAGACTAATCTAGATCGATTTTTCGCCCCTGAAAACTCCCACTTACCAAATTTCAGCGAAATCGTTAGAGCCGTTTCCGAGATCGTCGGTATATATAAATAGATAAATATACAAGAATTGCTCGTTTAAAAGTATTTGATTATGAAATCTTTAACAATATAGAATAACTTATCCCCCGGTTCCCCTGGGATAGATTTGTTTTTATCTAGGGCCGAACCCGAAGCGAAGCGAAGGTGAGTCACTAGTATTCTATAAGATATCAGGAAAGTAAGTTTGTAGAACCGTAATTCTACCTTTGTAATTCTTCAATTTTTACATCTTTTAGTTATAAGACCCTATTTTTATTAAAAGAACACCTATTTATATATGGTGGTACGGAACCCTCGATGCTTGAGACGAAATCGCACTTAACCGGACTTATTTATATTTAGCATGCAAGAGCATTACAGCTAGTAAACATACGTATGACTGTACTATTAAATGATTATTTATAAAGCTTTTTTATTTTTATCTTATAAAATTCGAAGAAGATTTTGAATAAGCGCTTACTCACTTCGTCAAATGCCTTTAAAATAATTTACATTATAATTGGTCGTGTATAATTTCTTATATGAATTATACAAATATATACATATGTATATAAGAAGTAACCGTTATGTCATCATTGGGCTATCTAAACTCGAGCCTCGAGGGCAACGATCCAACGTAGCAATTAGCACGAACTCAATTATAAACATTTCTTTTACTCATCGTTAAACCCTTAGTCATTGTTTTAAAATATTCTTTAATTTTGTTGAGATAATTTACAATATACTAGCGACTCACCCTCGCTTCGCTCGGGTTCATCCCTAGGTTGCTTCCCAAAACAAAATTAATTAATTAATTTGGTTTTAATTTTTTTTCGTGGGACCCTATTTTTTTTTTCTAAAATAAAAGTAGCCTCCTAAGTTACTCCTTATTACATCAGCTATCTGCCAGTGAAAGTCCCGTCAAAATCGGTCCAGCCGTTTCAGAGATTAGCCGGAACAAACAGATAGATAGACAGACAAAAATTGTAAAAAATGTTGTTTTGGTATATGTACTGTGCATACATCAATATGCATTTTGTAAAAAGCGGTTATTTTAATATTACAAACAGACACTCTAATTTTATTTATCTGTATATATTTGTCATATCACTGTTGTGCAGGTTTAAAATAATCATCTGTGTTAAGTATTAGAAACGCAAACAATGTTATTCTTATGTTGGTAAATACATAAAATATAAATTCAAATATAGTATTTTATGTTGGACACACTTTTTCGATTATTTTATTATCTCTTTGCCAGGCAAAAGATATGTAACAATAAATACGAATTGTGAATAATAATAGGTTTTATATGGAGCTGTAATAAGTCTAATACGTAAATCTAACACGCTGTATACTCGTAGGTAGAGCTTAAAATCTCCTTTGCGTTTTTCCATATATTTTTTTAAATTATTATGTTTCTAATAATTATTTTTTAATATTTATTTGAATTTGGATATTATCTAATTTATTTGAAAGTGAAAAAATATGTAACATAGAAAGTACGACTTTTAAAATAAATCCTCCATCCTTAAACATGAATTCAATTTATTTTATTATCGTCCAAAACTCGAATATCCTGTTTTTAATTTGCGTGGTCATAACTTAAGATCTTTGTTCCTGTTTAATTAAGGCAAGCGAGAGTGAGGTGGCTGTATGAGAAAGAAAGAGAGGGGTTGTGTACAAAAATAAATGAAAACGCAGGCAAACTACGGCGATGATGTCATGCTTGTAAGGCGAATAGCGGTCAAGGCACATATATCTGCGGACCGCGAGATGTATCGATGCAAAATATCGATTTGTTCTGCATCGTTTCGTAGTGAAGGCGATATAAAGAATGTACAATTTGAAAACATTTTTGTACAATTATAAATTGTATCGATGAAAAAAATCGATTTGTTCTGAACCGTTTCGTATATGTGAAGACAATATAAACAACGTACAAAATGAAAACGTTTTCGTATTACCAATAGATGGTATTTTGGTAATAGAAAATTGTGATTTTATATACATACGTTATACGTATCTTTACTTAAACAATATTATTTAATTGAGATGTAAATCTTTTTTATTAATGGACTAGCGACTTACCCTCGCTTCGTTCGGCTGCGTCCCTAGGTTCGTTTTAATATTTTTGAACGAAACCCTAATTCTTCTAAAACAAAAGTAGCCTAAGTTACTCGTTATAACATCAGCTATCTGCCAGTGAAAGTCCCGACAAGTTAGTTCAGCCGTTTCGGAGATTAGCTGGAACAAACAGACGGACAGAAAAAATATTAAAATTTGTGTTTTTCTTATAAGTAGATACGGTATATAATTTAATATGCATTTAATATAAAGCTGTTATTTTGACATTACAAACAGACACTTCAATTTTATTTATCTGTACAGATAATCTAAATAAAGTTTATTAAAATTAAAATTTATGTAGAATATGGATTTGTAATGTACATTAATTGATATTAGCATACAGTTGATAGTTTTTCCTTGTGTAGGCGCCTGTGAATGAGTGACGTAATCTGCGCCCACGCATCTTACAACACGTAGCCTTTAGTGGAAAGGCATTTGGACCCGTCATATTTTATAGCTTATCCCTTGTATTAATCATCAGAATAAAAATCGTGGCGTTTATTTTTTATAAAATACGATATATTATTGTACATAATGTCTTTGTGCAAATAAAGCTTTTTTAGAGTTCCGTACCTGAAGGGTGCCAACGGAACCCTATTACTAAGCCTCCCCTATCCGTTCGTCCGTCTACCAGAGGGTTGTATTTTATGAACCGTAATAGATAGAGAGTTGAAATTTTTACAGAATATGTATTTCTATTGCCACTACAAGAAAAAATAATAAAAATAAAAATACCAGAAACATTTTTTTAAAGTTCGTAATCGATCATCGAAGTTGACATACTACTTACATAGAGTAAAAGTGAACGGTCATATTAATAAAAAGTACATGTACGATGATACGGAACCCTTCGTGTGCGAATTCGACTCGCACTTGACCGATTTTTATTTATTTCAAGTATGTGAGTTTAGGATAAGTTAAAATACTTTTAACAAGAGCATTCTTTTGTTATACCATCACTACGTATTTTTTTTAAGTTTCTGTCCATATGTCACGTTTTGTGGGGAAACTATTTGAACAAACGGTTATATTGACGAGGCCTGCTTATTTCATTTTTTAATTTTATTATATGTCTTTTTAACACATCTAAGAAGTCAAATAAAAACTAGATATTGCATTTCAAAATGCAATTTATTCTTCCGCATAAATGTTTATCAATTCGGTATAAATCCTTGTAAATGCCTTATTTAAACATTATACTTTCAATTACATATGTATTTCTAATAGCGTTGTCATGATGTTATGTGAATAAACGTTTTTGTTTAAGGTAATGTAGGAATTAAATAATAATGATTATTATTATATAAATGGTAAAAAAAACATGATAAATTAATTTATGAATATAATATTGTTTTACGTGCTATATTCTACTTTTACCATGTAACTCAGCTGCAGCGTACCTATTTATAAAGCATGGTTGCCAATTCGATTACCGCGTAAGGGAGAAATTAATTAGAGTTATTACTAACTGGGTATTTATATTATAGTAATGTCGAGCGTTAGATAAATGTAATAATAATGTTCTCCTGACCGATTCCGGCCACGGCGGCCAATCTCATTGAGACTAGCCAACTGCGCAGGAGATATTATAGTGCACAAGTGTACGCGCAGACACAAGTGCACTCTCTGTTCCTGTCACTCTCATACTCCGGTGGGACGACTACTCGACACGACCGGTGAGAGTTAAGGCGCAGGACCGACGGCTTTACGTGCTCTCCGAGGCACGGGGGTGAAACACCGCCAACTTCCCAACTCCGGGCTGTTACTGAGGCTTACTATACAGAAAGACTCAATAACTAAACTTGGCCCGACCCGAGACTCGAACCCAGGACCTCAGGATGTGCAGCCGTACATGCTAGCCACTACACCACCGAGGCAGTTACGTCGATAAATGTATACATAGGATGAATTACAATATTACCAATTAATTCAATATTATGGACCGATTTCAAAAAAGCGGAGATACTTCTTTTTCTTATAGAGATTTCAATTCGGTTGGAAGATTTTTTGTATGTAAGTATGGGACTTACAATAATTTTAACTTTTTTTAATGTACTTTGTATAATCACACCTCTCACACCGATCTATATAAATTAACAAAAAACCACCACTAAGAATGAAATATTCCTTTTATGTCTTTTTCAAGTCGGTGTACCTTTTTTAGTTAAAAAGTAATCATTTTATATTCAGTCAGGTTAAGTATGTTTGATCGATAATATTTCCGTCATAATTGAAAAATCTATACTTATAATATATACTAATATTATAAAGAGGCAGAGTTTGTTTGAACGCGAATCTCAGGAACTACTAATCCGATTTGAAAAATTCTTTTTGCTTTAGATAGCCCGTTTATTGAGGAAGGCTATAAGTTATATATTATCATCATGTTACTACCCAAGGAAGCGGAGCAGTACCTAATCATAAAAGTCAACAAATCGGGCATACATCCACACATTATTGTAAAACTATATATCCTCCTGGATAATTTCTAACAAATTAATTGTTAACTGGCACACCGGTGTGCCCGTTATGTGACAGAATATTAACCCGAGCAAAGTGAGGCTGAATCGCTAGTCATCTTATAAAATTAAAAAAAACTTTGTTATTTCTATTTATTTTATTGTTTAAATATCTTAAATTCGGCTACGAGGATTAGGTAAATATATTTTTCTATTCTGTGGACTATCTTTCATTATTAACCTAATTCCGATACGTTAATTAAGCCCGTTAGCTATCGAACGTTGGAGTCTGTTACAACATCTTTGAAGTGGCCACGATATTCTCGCTTATAAGTTTTAGCTGGGGCATTCACTAATTATAATTAAGTATCAATTACTGCGTGTTTACTAACTTGTCGGTTGGTTCTATTTAAAATCAATGAGAGCCACCTTTTTTGATCGGCTTCAAAATGGACGATGTTTTTTTGCGTATATTATCGTTATGCGTTTTCTAGCTGACTGTAATGAGATTATAATGGATCATTTTTTTAATAGGTTATGCTATCAAGAAAAAAAGCAGTCATGAGGACTGCCGACAGAAATGAAAACTTAAAACTATAAACAGACAGTTGTTATTTTTGGGTATTGAAAGTAATTGTTTGATCTTAAATGAAAATTTGTAAATTAAAACTGTTTACATTTAACTGGTTGTGACATCTATCGGCACTGAGTGTTAGCGTTAACACGTCACGTGACCATGTCGATGACGACTTACATGAATTCACTCCCCATCCAAACCTGCCTATAGAAGTTTTCACTTCAAAAAAAACACCAAGGATAAAATGATTGTTTTTAAAATTATGCTGAAGTCGGTACATCGATTATATAATATATTTAAATTGAAAAATGTATAAGTAGATGGGTATGCTTAGTTCGTTAGTAACGTATGTGCTTCTATACTAAGAGTATTTGTCCAATTTATTCACACAACTTTACATTTACGCCTTAAATTTTTTGTGTTCAAAATAACCTCTTATTTGATTTTTTGCTTCAAATAAATAACTTAAACTTATGAGTTTCTAAACCACAAGCAGTATTAATTTTATTTATATGTATTATGAGTAATATTTAATGAAAGCAGATAGTAGGTTCTTAATTGGAAACAGCCAGTGTTTTGGTCTTATGATTTCATCTGTTTGAATCATCTTACAAGTCCTATAACTTAATTAGAATTATGTACACGTAATTGTTCGATAAGATTCTTTTTAACACGACTAAGGCGTATTTGAAATAATACTTTAGATTTTTTTTATTGTAATACATTTGTTTCTACCTTGTGGAAAAATATTATCTAACTTAATATTATAAAGAGGAAGTTTGTTTATTTATTTTATGTTTGTATGAACGCGCTAATCTCAGGAACTACTAAACCGATTTGAAAAATTCTTTTTGCATTAGATAGTCCGTTTATTGATAAAGGCTATAGGCTATATATCATCTTGCTAGTATTCAAGAGAGCAGAGCAGTACCTAATCATAAATGTCAACAAATCGGGTAGATTTCCATACATTATTGTAAAACTATATTATATATATATATATATATATATATATATATATATATATATATATATATATATATATACATACATAGGGACGAACCCGAGCGAAGCGAGGGTAAGTCGCTAGACCCCTATAAACTTAGCAAGATACTATTGTTATAATTAAGTTGCTAATGTTTGTTTTGCCTAAAACATTAGGTACTTATTGACGACTTTTATATTTTGAGTATAAAAATTGTTTAATAACATAAACATTTCTTATAAACTTAACTAAGACGACACTTTCCCCATAAGGATTGGAACATCGTCATGATTTAAATACTAAACTGTTCTTCAAAGTATTTCTTGTCTGTAGATGACAACCGGAAATTAATCTATTAATTATTCTCACCAAACATGGCGCATGTACAACGTTCTCTCGGGTAAAGGAGCAGTAACAGACAGACTGACATTTACATTGAGGGCTGTTGATCTGTGGAATAAATTACACTAGCTCTTTGCATCTCATAATCCAACCTTGTCAATCAATGAATGGTCACCACAGGCTTGTTATCTGATCTGAATATGTACTTTTACATTCGTCGAACGTTGAACAAAACTACAATCTCTTCTTTTTAACCGACTTCCAAAAAGGAGGAGGTTCTCAATTCGTCGGAATCTTTTTTTTTTTTTTTTTTTTTAATATAATAAGATCTTGGCGTAAATATTACATTGAAAATTATTATCATTTATGGCGTGAGGGTAGTAGCCAATAAAAAAAAAATGATATATTTTTTTTAATTTTTGAGCAGATGATATTACCTACACGCCTTTTTAACCGACTTCCAAAAAGGAGGAGGTTCTCAATTCGTCGGAATCTTTTTTCTTCCTTTTTTTCTTTTTTTTTATGTATGTTCACGGATTACTCGAAGACGGCTGAACCGATTTGGAAAATTCTTTTTTTGTTTCAAAGGGTATTCTTCCCCGGTGGTCCCATATAAATTTTATCGAAATCGGTCAAGCGGTTTTTAAATAAATGGCTAAATCGAATATGTTTTTATATTAATAAAAATCTTTCTTTCTTCTTATAAATTACAAATTACCTGCTTATTACGTCTACACTAAAAATGGAAAAATAAAAGCTTTTTAAAAAAAAATAAAAACTGACTTCCAGGCACTGAAAAGTAAAAAATAACTAAACAGGGGTTTTCATTTAGAATAGATACTTAACCAGATATTTTCGAAGTCGGTGCCAGCCAATACAAATCAAAGCACACCGACTTCGAAAATATCTGGTTAAGTATCTATTCTAAATGAAAACCCCTGTTTAGTTATTTTTTACTTTTCAGTGCCTGGAAGTCGGTTTTTATTATTTTTTTAAAAGCTTTATTAGTAATTTATCTAAATGATAATATGGCACGTCTACGATTCCTACGGCGCTAAGATTTGAAGACGGATTCGTATAGATCTCAACGAGATATACCGAAAAGTAAGAATAAAATTTTTCGATATCTCGCTTAGTTTCCTAGATATCGATAGGTACTCAAAAATCGACTTTTTTGGACGGTAGGTATTTGATATATTTTCGAAAAATAAAACGAAAAAAAGAATAAAATTTTTCGATATCGTGATTAGCTTTTTTTCGAAAAAAAAATATTTTTACTTTTCGGCGTATCTCGTCGAGATCTATGCAAATCAGCCTTTAAATGGTGGCGCCGTAGGAACCGTAGAATCCGTGATAATATTATTAATATTATTAGGGGAGTAAAAATAAAGTGATTAATTTTAAAGAAATTTTTACAATACTAAATTTAATCATTACTTGAATTAGAACAATAGTAAATATAGGTATTGACAGCCCTACTGGTACGATCATACATTTTCTTTCCAATCACGCTTGTCCCTCTGAGACACATTGTAAACAAAATGAATTTAAAATGCCTGAATCACGCCTTCGTCATTTACATCCGATATTTGCATGTTAATAAATATTACAATTTTATTTGCATTCTTTGTGCCATAAAAATTACTTTACGACCGCCCTTGTACTGAAAATAATTTGATAAAATATGAATGTATCAGAAAAATATTTCCAGACAAGTTAACTTTATGGTTTATGAATAAGAGTTGGTGTTATTAAAGGTTTTTAAATGAGTACATATTATATATATTTAACTAAAGCATTGTAACTAAAATACTATTAACATTAATATTATAAGAATTTACTTACTGAAAGTTAACTAAATTAAATTATTAAATTCATGAAAAAATAACTAGCTTAAAAAAAGAGAACACGAAGGATTTTTAATAACAATGCATGACGTTACAATTTTACAAAAAGGCGTAATGTAACGATGAACTTAACATATTGTTAATTGTTATAACTTATAATTCACCTATTACATTAATGAAATATTTTATTATGGCCATAATTTATTCAGATTAATATTTTGTTATAATTTAAATTAAAAAAAAAAAGTTCATTTTTTACTTCAAAGTTATATTTCTATTATACGCTAAGTTAGACAGGTTACGTAAAGTTAACACCAGTTTTTATTATTTAACAAATTGTTATTGTATTTTAAGCGTTTATGCTAATAACTATTTACATACAAAGGTGTGACAGGCGATGTTAGCCATAATATTACGTTTTCCCGGAAACGCATGACATCACTCATTGTGGGAACTTTTTAGAGGGCTCGAGTTTGAGTTTTGGGTCTACAGCCATGCATTTATGACTCCTGCTTATTAAGTAGCCATAGTGCGAGAGCTTTTGTTCCAATCAAACTTTTTAAAATTTAAATAATCATTGAAGAATGAAAATTTTAAAATTATATGGGAACTAGCGACTCACGCTCGCTGCGCTCGCGTTCGTCCCTAGGTACGTTTTCACGGTTAGCTATGTTTATACATAAATAGTAGCTTGCTACTCCTAAGATATTTAAATTATATAGCGATTTACGTACGTACGCCGTACGCGGATTTTGTTCACAATTTCATGGGTTTTAATTTTTTTTCGCGGAACCCTGATTCTTTTTCTAAAATAAAAGTAGCCTAAGCTACTCCTTATAATATCAGCTACCTGCCAGTGAAAGTCCCGTCAAAATCGGTCCAGCCGTTTCGGAGATTAGCCGGAACAAATAGACAGACAGACAGACAGACAGACATACAGACAAAAATTGTAAAAAATGTTGTTTTGGTATATGTTCCGTGTGTACATCCATATTCAATTACTAAAAAGCGGTTATTTTAATATTACAAACAGACACTCCAATTTTATTTATCTGTATAGATGACATATTATGATTCTATGCCGTTTTGTCTTTTCAAT
Organism: Fabriciana adippe; assembly: GCA_905404265.1. Lineage (NCBI taxonomy): Eukaryota > Metazoa > Arthropoda > Insecta > Lepidoptera > Nymphalidae > Fabriciana > Fabriciana adippe. Next base: position 8,825,326 of record FR990009.1, read on the forward strand.
AAAAGTCAGTTCAGTGTCTGCGATTTTAACATCTACTAACGATTTACCCTCGCTTTGCTTAGATGCGTCCCTGGGTACGCGTATTATAGTCACAATAATTGAAAGTTGAAATCCATGAAGGGTTTCAACTTTCAATCATTTTGCGCGGAACTCTCTCTGATTTACAAAATTAAGTTATAAAATTAGCTATCTGCCAGTGAAAATCCCGTCAAAATCGTTCCAGCCGTTTCGGAAATTAGCCACAACAAACAGACAGACAAAAATTTTAAAAATTGTTGTTTTTCTTATTAGTATCACATATACTTTTAAAGGCATTTAGTAAAAAGCTGTTATTTTGACATTACAAACAGACACTTCAATTTAATTTATCTGTATAGATAATGACTAGCGTCTATAGAGAACATGTTCTTTAAAATTATAAAATATTTCCTAGACTCGTTTTTATAAAAATAAAACAACACACTTAATATTATTTTATAATAACAGTTGAGTAGGTCTATGCCTATTATATCATAAAACAAGTTGCCTGTAAGTTAACCGTGACACAGAAACTGAGAAGTCACCAAATTTGGTGAACAGCTGTTCAAATGTTGAATTAATTATCACAACCGTGATATATTTTTGTTGAAAATTGGACTTTAGAATCAAAATAATGACGATATTTCAGGCCTTCATTATTTAATAAAAAATAAATAAAAATACATGATTTGATTTGTGAAATATTTTTTTTGTTAAAATATTTTAAGGATTTTTAAATGGCTTCTAATAAGAAAGTGTTTAAATTGTTACAGATTAATAATATGTGTTACTGTGTTGGAGATCCTAAAATAATTTACAGATCCTCGTCTTTACAAATCTTCTTAGGGTATACAATTATAGAATATACGTAGATATGCGATAAAAAATATTTTATAATTAAAATCCATATCCATACCTACTCCATACTAATATTATAAATGTGAAAGTGTTTGTTTGTCATTCTTTCACGTATTGTAGAAACAGAGTGACGGATTGGCGTAATTTTTTGTATAGAGATAGTTGCAGGGCTGGATAGTGACATAGCTACTTATTACCGCGGGAGATTATTTAATTCCCACGGGAAAACACGTTATAAATACAATCCAAAAAATATTTATGATTAGAATTACTTGAAACTTGGTATTAATGGTCTTTAGTAAAATTAAATAAATACGTGTTTTAGCATTTTTCGAAATTCATCCTATAAGCGGGTAAAACAAAGGATGAAAGTTTGTATGAAACCTACGTTTTTAGAGATTTTTATATAGTTTAAGCCGAGCGAAGCCGCGGGTTCTGCTAGTATATAAAAATATATTTTATACTTGATTAATATGATAAATATGTAAAGTAATAGCAAATATTTTACAAGAAAAGTTATTCCAACAAATAACTTTCTTATGCTTTCTCAAAATAAAAATCACACTACTCGTATCCGCAGGGTGATTACGTATCTCGCGACAGGCTTGCGACAGTTGTAAATCGCGCGATCGCTGCTGTCAAACGTCACTTTTGTATTACGTTACAGCGACTAGAGAGCAGACTGCAGTCGAGAGAGATGGGTTCATAGATTGTCCGATAGAGGGTGAAAGAGCTCGACTGCAGTCTGCTCTCTAGCCGCTGTTACGTAATACAAAAGTGACGTTCGACAGCAGCGATCGCGCGATTTACAACTGTCGCAAGCCTGTCGCGAGATACGTAATTACCCTGCGGGACTCTGGCGCCAGTTAATACACGTCGGTCGTACGCGTGGGTAGAAATATTGCAACTCTCAGAACTAGACAACTTGCATACAAAGAGCCTTAAAAGTGAAGTAAATTTTATCTAGGTAAAGCCTTATTTGACATTTACTAAGTAATCTGGCCCATTGGCACAAAATAAAGATTTGAATTAAAGTAGATAAATTGAATCTTGTTTATTTTTTATAATGTGAGTCGTAGATGTTATGTTATTTTTAAGGACAGCTTAGTTTTTTATTACACTTAGTCTATTCATGTTTTGATTATTTTATAATTATAATAAATCATAGCAAGGCATTATCATAAATCATTTATTTAAATTAACCTGTTTTTATTCAAAATGTATGTATGTAGTTTTAAAAAAATATATATTCTTATTATACCTTCATTATTTTTATGTTATTTTGTTTTCAGGTAAAACACCTCAACCACCATGGCCACTAAATCGTACAGCAAACATAAAGAATACAAGGAGTATTCCAGTAGCAGAGGCGTCGTTCCTTACACAGACGAACAATTCGGTACGATTTTAATTGTCTACCCTGCAATAATCTTTAAATTACTAAATATTTCTAAAAATTGTTATATGGAGTAGGTACCTGCGTGACTGAGCTTCGCTCGATGTTTTTTTTGTAAAATCGTGTTTCTTCGATAAAGATATAAATATTGCATTTTCAGAAAAGACATCTTGTATAGATAAACTTATGAAGCAAAACTTTAAATGGAAAATTTAATCCAAAATCTTTAGAGTTGTTTCAGAGATACTCGAAATACATTAATATACATAATATACAAGAATTGCTCATTTAACAGAAAAACTAAAATGTACAGATAATTGGTATGGTAAAAGTTTTGTAAACTATGTATTTTAAAATAGCACATTAATAATACACTAGCAACTCACCCTCGCTCCGCTCGGGTTCGTCCCTAGTTACGTTTTAGCTCAGAGATGAGATATTTTCTCGCAGTAAAAACTATTCTATATGTTGACCCGGATAACCAGCTATCATCATACCAAATTTCATCAAAATCTATCCAGTAGTTTTCCCGTGATACGGTAACAGACAGACAGACAGACAGACAGACAGATAAAAATTCCAAAAACTATAGATTCTGCCTCTATATCGATAATAAAGTCTATTTCAATAAGATTTTCCAAAAAAATATTTAATGTACAAATTCGACTCAGATAGAATTTTATTATATGTACCTATAGATTTTAGCAAATTGTCATACTAAATATATAAAGTAAACCAGCTACTGTTGTTAATTGTCATTAAAAAAAGTAGAGTCAAGTGTTGTAAAATTTATACGACACCAATAATTAAAATTGATTCTTAAAATCAGAGAAGATATTGCATAACATACAATCAAATTGAGTATTTCATTTTGAAGTTGGTCAATTATATAAATATTATAATAAGTAATATTTTCAACAGATATGATAAAATCTGACCTAATACCGAAAGGCAGCAAGCTAGACTCATTGGGGAGGAGCGGGGGCACCCGGGAATATCACTATGAGTACAAAGAGGAGAAGCTTCCTTCAGGAAAATATGACAGAAAGGACTTTCACACTGTTGAGGTAAGCCGATTGTACATGCATATTATTTTTAGTCATTCCCTTACTAAGTGGGATATTTCGGCACTATTGCAAAAGTTCATATCCATGATCCATGATACACATAACCACTGCTAGTTATTTTATTCGTAAATTGCAAATTGAACGTTAATATCTTAACGATATAGAGTTGCAGCCAATAGACAAATATTTAGGTAGTCCTTGCACATATAAAATGAAGTGACGGTTTGTCTCTACATAAGCGCTCGCTCGCTTATCTCAAGAACTACTGAACAAATTTGAATGCGGTTTTCGCGTTTATAATCGCCTTTTATCCAGAAATCCTGGTTCTCAAGTCTTGGTTTTGGTGTATTAAAAATTGCCCTAGCAAATACCTATAGAAGCTGAGCATTCATGTTATTAGTGACTTGTGAGCAATCTGTATTGCTTGGTTGCTTACGGTACATAACATAAGCAAATAGGCTACTAATAATTCTAAAAAAAGTCAGCAATTCCAAATATCTAAATCTTAATCTTTAACAGATATAGTTAGTTGCTTTTCTGTTGATCCTATAAATATTATAAATGTGAAAGTTTGGATGGATGGATGTTTGATACCTAATTATGCCAGAACGGCTGAACGGATCTAGTGATATTTGACACTGGCATAGATTTGCCAGTAAAATATATTTTTGACTAAGTATTTTTTAGATGGCAATTTGAAATACAAAATATAAAGAATATTCTATAAAAATAAATAATTTCGCCATTGCAAACACTAAATTAAGATAAAAATTACCGTTCACAGTATGTTATTTGGTTATACTGTAGCTTAGGAGATAACAAAACAAAAATAAATTCCAATATGGTCACTAGTAGTCTTATAATAAACTTTTAACAGGAATTCACAATCCCTCCAAAGAGTGTACCAAAAGCGGCTGAATCCAGCTCGTATTACTACGAACGCGAGGAGAGGGAGCTGCCCGCGATTTCAACCGGCACAAGGACTTACAACTATGAAAGCTCGCCTACACCTGGTGAGCTTTTTTGTTTTGCTTTGCCCACATTAAACTAGCTTTTATGTTTTTATATTGAAAATTTTAATAATAAAAGTTTGAAAGCTACAATATGTGCGTTTTACGCTATTTCAACTTACATTACAGAGAGACCTGAATACTACATATTTTTCAAATTATACGTACATACATATATATTGAAATTGAATATCGATTCAGGTTAATATAATTTTATATGAAAAAAACTTAAAGCTTAAAATCCACTGACATCTGAGCGAATATGAATTTACTTACGATTTTTTATAACACCGTCTATTTATTTATAAGTTTCTCTTTTTAAAAGATTTGTAAGATGTTTTTATCTGAATAGATGAAAAAAGGAATCGTTATTCGTTACTTGTTTCAGTTATAGATATTTTATTATTCTTAATATTTTTATGGGTATGATTTCCTATCATATGTTCAGTGTGGTGGACTATAGCCTGATCCCTTCGCATGAGGATGGCTCTGTGACAAGCAGTGTAAAATAACAATGAAATTGCTGAAATATTTTTACTGTTTTTATTATTTTTACTATAAATTCGATTAGGTACTTACTAAGTAAAAATTCTTTTGATTTTTTAAAGACATTAAAAACCAAACCTCCTTCCTCCTCTGTTCCTCTGACCACTGTCTAGTTAGTGCTACTGTGCCATATGTCACTCCCCCACGTCCTGTGGAGGTGAAGCGACGGTTATGGCACTACTCATCAGCAGATTGGGATGGCTTACGTGATTTCTTTGCGTCTGTCCCTTGGTCATCACGCTGTTTTGGTGAGAGAGATCCGTCTGAGAGTGCACTCGCCATCGCTGACGAAATACTGTTGGGAATGGAATACTATATTCCCTTCAGTGATGTTGTCGGCGGGAGTAGAGTTCACCCTTGGTTCAACCGCGAATGTACCGTTGCAGTAGAGCAGAAACAATCGGCTTATCGTGCTTGGACAAGGGCCCGCTCCTTTCGTGATCCCAATGTCAAATCTCTCAAAACTGCCTATAATGCGGCTACCAAAGCATGCAAGAGGGCTTACATTAGAGCAGATACTCAGCGCGTAGCACGATTTGGTCAAGAACTTCTTTCGCACCCTACGGGAAGCCGTAGCTACTGGCGACTGACCAAAGCCGTGCAACGCAACTTCTGCCAGCCTTCGCTGCCCCCGCTTCGATATCCTGATGGATCTCTGGCCCATGACGCACAGGAAAAAGCAAATTTATTGGCCTCTCTCTTTGCGGCCCATTCCCATCTCGATGACTGTGGTGCCCAACCTCCCACTATACCCTATTGCGGCACAACAATGCCTGATATCCAGATTAGGCAGCGTGATGTACGGGCAATACTACAGTCGATCGACACCCGGAAAGCAAGTGGTCCTGATGGTATCCCAGCGATTGTACTCAAACATTGTGCAGCAGAGTTAGCTCCAGCATTAACGCGCCTATACCGAACCTCCTATTCTTCGGGGATTGTGCCGAAGGCTTGGAAGGTGGCGAACGTTCAGCCGATCCCTAAAAAAGGTGACCGATCTGACCCGGCTAACTATCGACCTATAGCCATCACCTCGGTACTCTGTAAGGTGTTCGAGCGGATCATAAACTCGCAACTCGTCCGCTACTTAGAGGATCACTCCCTTATCAACGATCGTCAATATGGCTTTCGACCAAAACGTTCGACGGGTGATCTTCTAGCTTTGATGACGCATCTATGGGGTGAGGCTATGGACAAACATGGCGAATCGATGGCCGTTAGCCTTGATATCTCGAAAGCCTTCGATAGGGTTTGGCACCGTTCTCTTCTTTCCAAGCTTCCGGCCTACGGTCTACCTCCTAGCTTGTGCGACTGGGTGGCTGACTTCCTGCATGAGCGCAGTATCCGCGTTCTCTGCGATGGACAAGCTTCTAGCTTCCTACAGGTGAATGCTGGTGTGCCTCAGGGGTCTATCCTATCACCAACACTCTTTCTTCTGCATATCAATGACATGTTATCCCTTGGTAACATTCATTGCTATGCGGACGATAGCACTGTCCATGCTCGATACTTTGGCCATCCCGCCGCAAATCGAACCGAGATCGAGAATAGGAGAACTGAACTTGTCAGTGAGCTCGACGATGTCTTGTACCGCGTTTCAGAATGGGGTTCAAAGAACCTGGTCGAGTTCAATGCCAAGAAGACGCAGGTATGCGCGTTCTCGGCTAAAAAATCTCCATTCCTTTGTCCTCCCTCTCTTCAGAACACACGCCTTACGATGCAGGATGGCATCAACATCCTCGGAGTTAACATCCGTAGCGACCTGAACCAAAAAAACCATATCGAGAGTGTCATTTCGTTAGCGTCACGTAAACTCGGGGTTCTAAACAGGGTGAAGCGGTTCTTCTCGCCTGAGCAGCTATGTCTTCTGTACAAGACTCAAGTGCGCTCATGCGTTGAGTACTGCTCCCACCTCTGGGATGGCTCTGCTAAGTACTTGTTAGACGCTCTTGATAGACTTCAACGCCGCGCTGTCCGCATAATTAATAAAGCTGAGGCTACTCAATACCTTGAATCTCTGCAATTGCGTAGAGATGTTGCTTCACTAGCCGCTTTTTACCGCCTATATTACGGCGAGTGTTCTGAAGAGCTCTTCCATATAATACCCTCCTCTCCTTTCCTCTCCAAGACAACACGTGCTGGTCAGAAATTCCATCCTCACACGGTACTACCCATACCATCTCGTACCAAAAGGTTTGGTAATTCCTACCTGTGCCGCACTATTAGGAAATGGAATTCACTACCGTCTCACGTGTTTCCCTCCTCCTACAATCCTGGGTCTTTTAAACGGAGCGTGAAAAAGCACATATGCGGGTCGACGAGGTGAGGTTGATCGGTACCGAGATCATATCCCGGAACCGATGGACTTCATTCCTGGACTCCACTGTCGCTTACCATCAGGCGTCATGGAGTCATCTTGTCGAACAACAAATAAAAAAAAAAAAAAAAACCTTTAAAAAACCTACATTATGTTCTATTACTAATATATTTATTGATAATGTGTTTTTTCTTCACAGCATACTCTAAAGTAAAAAGCTCGAAAGTAACGAAGGAAATGACTCAAAATGTAGATGAACTCGACTCTCTTCTCGATGACTTACAGAAGGACCAAGAACGACAACTGTACAAGAGTACGTAAATGGATAACTTATCGTTTATATCTTAATACAAATATTATTTTATCATAGTGTAGGTATTTTGTGAGTCAGGTCGCAGGTTCGATTCCCAGATAGTGTAATTTTTTATATTGATCATATACGGTCTTCTTAACCTTAGAAATAAATCTATATAAATAAAAATGAACGTTCGTATGTTTGTTTTTTATACATTATTAAACCATTGAGCCAATTGTGATGAAACTCTGGTGGATGGTAAAACTTTTTCCTTTGGAAGTTTGTCTATTATATCTTCCTAAACTATTCAAGTTTAAGGATGTACATACTCGAGCGAAGCGAACGGCTTACGCTTTAATTATATAAAATTGAAAAGTGCCAAAATGAAAAAATCATCTGCTTTATCAATAATGTAAACACATTTACTATACAATATAGCGTGAAGGTCCTTCTCTTTTGGGAAGTGTTTGTATTTTGTATAGAAAACGTCTACTTCAGGAAAAGAAAGTCCTCACTTTCTTAGTTAGGTACTATAAAAGTTTTATTTATTACGGGGTATATTGTATATATAAAAATTATCTTATTTCAGGTGGCTACGCTTCTGACACAGCTGAAAGCACATCCTTTGACTATAGGAGAGGGTAAGTTATATTATCAAATAAGCATAAAACTTACCATTAAAATTGTATACTAACTTTTAAAAGCCAAATGATTGTTTTTGAAGTACTTCCTTTTATAAAAAATCATCCTAAATAAGGGATGTATGTGTGTGTGTGTGTTTTTTTTTATTTTTAGTATAATAGCTGACATCTTTATAGAATTGTAAAAAAATATCCAGCTTCAAAAAACTAAAATTTAGTATCAAAAAATATCATACCGATACGGATACGTTAAACGTCCGCCATTTCTAGCTTGGCGTGACGTCACAGTGTGATACACAGAAAAATGACGACCCAATTTGTAGCAAAATCGCTAATAGCCCTGATATGATATACTCTGACGTCATATTCAGTCTGACCAATGGCGTGCGTTTCAACTACTTTGAATTTCTCACCTATATTTGCACTTTTTAATAATTATTTTCTTAATTAAAAAGAAATTACATTAAAAAATATTGATACAGGCTTAATTCAAAAGCAATAAAGATTAAAAAAAAATATTTCACCTTTATTTAAATCTCACTTATTTCAATCTCATATTAACGATTGTTGACATCATGCCTAAATCTTTCGAATAGAAAAATACAATTTGACGACACGTTGGGCTCAGTTTGCAGTGACCCTACTTGCTGTGCCAGCGGTCGCGGGTTAGAGTCCCGCTAGAGGCATTCATTTGTGTGATGAGCACGAATGCTTGTACTCCAGTCATGGGTGTTTATATTTATAATATAAATGTATTTAAAATTATATATGTGTAGTGCATGTACGGCTGCACACCCGTAGGTCCTGGGTTCGAGTCCCGGGTCGGGCCAAGTTTAGTTATTGAGTCTTTCTGTCTAATAAGCCTCAGTAACAGCCCGGAGTTGGGAAGTTGGCGGTGTTTCACCCCCGTGCCTCGGAGAGCACGTGTCGCGTCGGTCCTGCGCCGACACTCTCACCGGTCGTGTCTCGTGTCGTCCCACCGGAGTATGAGAGTGACAGGAATAGAGAGTGCACTTGTGTCTGCGCGTACACTTGTGCACTGTAATATCTCCTGCGCAGTTGGCTAGTCTCAATGAGATTGGCCGTCGTGGCCGGAATCGGTCAGGAGGACATCATCCATAACACAAGCCTCGTAGCTTACCATGGAACTAGATGTTGTTGTGTCATGTGTGTTAATATAAGAAAAAAAAAAAACAATTTTCACAACACCATAGCTAATGAAAAACTTAAATTAAAAATACCATTCCAGTACCCCAGCGAAGGCGCCATCCAGCGGGTACTCCACCCTGAAGCACGAGGAGAGGCTGGAGAGCTCCTCGTGGGGAGAGGCGCCTCCCGCCGTGCGCTCCGAGTTGCGCCAGGAGGTGTACCGGGAAGAGAAGACTGGTACGTCTCATGTATTCAGCTTATTTAATATCCCACTGCTGGGCAAAAACCTCCCTTTAATACGATGGCCTCTTGGCCATAGTCCGCCACGCTGGCCAAGTGCGGGTTGGCGGACGTTATATGTGTTTCGAAACCTTGCTAGGTTCTTTCAGACATGGTATCATGTTGGAAATAATTCGCACATGAAAATATCAGAGGTGAGGTACCCGGGATTTGAACCCGCTTCACTCGGTTTTCCAAGCTAGCGCGTTACCACTGGGCTACCACTGCTCTATCCTGTATCCATATAAATAATAATAAAATAGTTAATAATGTCCTAACGTACTTATTTAGCCACGGCGGCCAAACTCACTGGAACTCTATTCCTGTTATTCTCAAAGTTCGATAGGACGATACTTCGACACGACCGTTGAGAAATTAGAATTAGAATGTTACTGAGAATTTATTAACAGAAAAAATCGATAATTAAACTTTGCCGGACTCGGGAGTCGAACCTTTGAGCTTCTTCTAAGTTCCGGAGCCATGTTACACATAGTAATGCCCCGAGGTAAAAAATCGACCACAATTCATTAAGTTTAATAGTGAGAGATTCCTAACAAGAGATTTATAACATCAGCATCAGCACAGCCGTTTCGCAGCTTAGTCGGTACAAACAGACAGACGATTTTTTTTTAATTTGCTTTTAGTAAAAAGCTTTCATTCGACATTACAAACAGACACTTCAATTTTATTTATCTGTATAGATAATAATAATGGCATGATAATGAAATCCTCAGAGTCGCGCGTGGTCCCGGCAGTGGTCCCGGCGCCGGCCGCGCCCGCCTGCACGCACTGCCTCCACGCACCCTCTACTGGCACTGTACGTATATTAAGCTCTTTGTTATTTATATGTTTAGATTTATTGTTGTCATTATAATTAAAATAAGTAATATTACAGTATAGTGGATATAAATTTAGTATTAAATTTTTGTTGTTTATTTTTTTTATTATAATAGTGATTAATATTAAAAAAATATATCATGTACACTCTTAAAATTAAATGCTGTTAATAATTATTTTTTACTTAGAATGGTGATTATTTTTTACCTGAAAAAGTGATCGTTTTATATAAACGTAAACGTAAACACTCTTAATTACCTATCAAGCACCTTTTTGAAGTCAGTCAAATAATAAAAAAAATTGTTCTTGCAATATAATCTAAAAAATTAAACATACCAAAAACCAACAATCAATGTCCAATCTTTAAAAAAAAAAAAAAACAAAAAAAAAATATAAAAAAAATCCCGCCACCCTCAGCTGCCGCGCGCCGGCACGCCCATGAACAAGGTGACGACCACCGTGAAGACCTACACCTACGAGGTGCCCGCCGGCCTCGACCCCGCCGCGCTGCCGCTGCCCTGCGACCACGTCATAGAGTTAGTATCGTTATATAATAATCATTCATATATTATATGTATATGTATTCAGCCCTTTTTAACATCCCACTGCTGGGCAATCCTCCCTTCAATACGATGGCCAAATCCTCTTGGCCATAGTCCACCACGCTGGTCAAGTGTAGGTTGGCGGACTTCACATGTCTTTCGGGAGTTTCCTAGTTTCTCCCAGACATGCAGATTTCCTCACGATGTTTTTTTTCACCGTAAGACAGATAGTAGTCGTGTTAAAAATGATTCGCACATGAAAATATTAGAGGTGCGAGACCCGGGATTTGAACCCGCTTCATTCGGTTTCCCAAACCGTCGCGTTACCACTGAGTTCCCACTGCCACTAACTTGTGATAACTTGATTAAAAAATAAACAATATTTGTTGAAACGAAGTTCCTTACACTCTTACTCACCAACACATTTGGTGAATGAGAGCTAGATGGAAAAAAGTGTAATATTTTAACGGTCACGACACTTTATTATTTATTTAATGCCTCTGGCCCAGTTTGTAGTGACCCTACTTGCTGTGCCAGCGGTCATGGGTTCGAGTCCCGCTGGGGACATTCATTTGTGTGATGAACACGAATGTTTGTACTCCAGTCATGGGTGTTTATAATAATAATAATGTCCTCCTGACCGATTCCGGCCACGGCGGCCAATCTCATTGAGACTAGCCAACTGCGCAGGAGATATTATAGTGCAGCGCGTGTGAGAGAGAGCGCAGACACAAGTGCACTCTCTATTCCTGTCACTCTCATACTCCGGTGGGACGACAAGAGACACGACCGGTGAGAGTGTCGGCGCAGGACCGACGGCTTTACGTGCTCTCCGAGGCACGGGGGTGAAACACCGCCAACTTCCCAACTCCGGGCTGTTACTGAGGCTTACTATACAGAAAGACTCAATAACTAAACTTGGCCCGACCCGGGACTCGAACCCAGGACCTCAGGATGTGCAGCCGTACATGCTAGCCACTACACCACCGAGGCAGTTATGGGTGTTTATATTTATAATATGTATGTATTTAAAGTTATATATGTGTAGTGTATCAACTATCTGGTATCCACAACACAAGCCTCGTAGTTTACCATTGAACTAGATGGTGTTGTGTTAATGTCCCAACATATTTATTTATTTATATTTATTTAATAGCACCCCTTGTGACGTCATCTCAAGTACCAGGCGAGCATAAGTGTTAAAGAGTATGTTGTAAGAATTCGTGTGCGCTCTGTACAGCCCTTTTTTCGATGATCTTCAACATGTACATGTACGATGTACATTGCTTGATATTTATGATCTGTACTGACAATTTTTATAAGCTAATTTATGAGCTAAGTGCAGACAGCGAAAGAAACTACGTCCTTACCGAGTGTCGCAACACACCGACCGACCTTTAATTATATTTATTATTATATAATTAGTTTAGCTATTGCTAAAATTATATTTCCACCCCTCTTAGCACGAGCACCACCACCACGTGCCAGCACTGCGCGCACTGCGCCTCGCACCGCGACTACCGCCTCAACTACACTACCGACGGTATGTTACTTTTTCATATACTTTTATTGGCGCGTTATATTATAATCTATCTATATTAAAAGCATAATAACACTCATTGATTAACAATGAAATCTCAGAAAATACAAATGTTACGTACTAAGTTTAAAACTAGGCAGATTCCTCAGAGTGCTATTTACACTTTTATACTTTATTATAAATGGCAGAGTTCGTTCGTTTGTTTGTTCGTTTAAACGTGCTAATCTCAGGAACTACTTATCCGATTTGAAAAATTCTTTTTGTATTAGATAACCCGTTTATTGAGATAGGCTATATATCATCATGCTACTACCCAAAGGAGCGGAGCAGTAATGTAATATATAGTCTATCTATTCCATACTAAGCGTTAAAACTTACCCAGCGACCAATCCGAGCGAAGCGAAGCGAAGGCGAGCCGCTAGTCTAAATATAAAATGACTTTTCTAATTCATAGTTTTAAGTAGTAGTACCTACCTCTCGGGAGAAATAGGGGATAATGAAAAACTTAAAAGCGGAACAATTATACGTAAAAAATCACGTCAGCGAAGCCAAGCAAGCAAGAAAATTCTTCAGTCATTTCTTCTCCCTTCCATCTGTATGCAGATGATTTACAAATATATAGACACTGTGAGCTGACTGAGTTGCATGAAGCTATTGATGCATTGAATTCGGATCTTGTCCGGGTCCAAAAGTGGGCTGAGTCTTTCGGCCTTCTTGTGAATCCCTGCAAGTCACAATCCATAATTTTTGGCAGTAGTAGGCTGAGATGTAAAATCGATTGGACCTCAACACCTATAGTCCAGTTTTCTGGTGTTCCCATCCCCTACTGCAATAAAGTAAAAAATTTAGGTCTAATTATGGATTGTAACATGACCTGGGTGGCTCATGTCAACGAAGTCAGCAAACGAATGCATCACACTCTTCACTCTCTCAAGCGTCTCCAATTCTTCCTCCCCTTCACAACCAAGATTATGCTTGCTCAGTCCCTTCTTCTCCCCATACTCGACTACGCTGATGTGTGCTATTTGGATGTGACTGAGGAGCAACTTAACAAATTAGAGCGTCTTCAAAATCTAGCTATTCGTTTTATTTTTGGCTTGCGTAAGCATGATCATATATCAAACTTTCGTGCTCAACTTAAATGGCTCCCAATCCGACTTCGCCGTGATATGCACATCCTTTCGTTCCTCTTCAATATTCTTAATGACCCCAATGCTCCTTCATACCTTTGTTCTCGCTTCCAAGTTCTCCCTACTTCCTCACGTTCCAGACGGCTTTGCATCACTGCGATGCTTGACATACCCAAGAGCAACACAAAGTTCTCTTTACAATCTTTTTCGGTGTATGGCGCATCGCTCTGGAACAAACTCCCCAAAGATATCCAATCAAGTCCCTCCATAACTGCCTTTAAAAAGAAAATAAAACAGCACCTTCTCACCCAAGTTAATGCACAATTATATTAACTATTATTATTATGTAGTATATTATATAGATATGTATTTGTGTATGTAGTAGTATGTATATATGTTATGGTATATAGTATGTATAATATTTTATTATATATTTATATATATTTTATTTATTTAATTATTTATATTTGTGTAACTGCACTCTAGCCTGCTTTTTAATACTATCTCTCTTACTCAATTAGGTTGACTGGAAGAGATCTCTTCTAGAGATAAGTCCACCTTTGCTAACTAATATTATTGTCTCTTAATCACTGTATTTTACTTATAAGTGCAATAAAGAATAGTATATAAAATGGTTGTCTATATAAAAATTAATATTTTTTATTTCTTTATATTTTTTGAATTTTAAAAGCGATTTCATTTTTTTTACGTATTTATTATTATTATTCGAAAAGATTTCAAAGCATTTCATTATTAGAAAAGATTTCAAAGCATTTCTTAAAGGAAATTCTCATTTACATCCTCTCTCTATTACAGAGCACACAACAAGCGAGCGCATCGTGTACCCGCAACCCGCCAACACTGCGCACGTGCCCCAAGGCCCCCACACTCCCCACGCCCCCCTCGCGCCTCACACTTCCCACGCTCCCGTCGCCCCCCACGCTCCCCACGCTCCTCACGAGCCGCAGAATGGACATGGCCCATACGTAAGTTATAATTTCTACTTTTTAGGCCCTTAGTACTACGTATAAGTAACTCGTCGTTCAGAATTTCATTTGTATAAATATAAAAAGTTTGGATATGATTATTGTTGATTCAACTTGTTTTATTAAGATAATTTTTATAGGTTAATAAAGTGTGCCTGTGGCTTAGAATTAAAGAATTGTGATATTTTCATCATAACATTATATAAAAAATGCGAAAAAACGAAATGTTGTTTATTGGCAAGCGCACTCGAAAGCGGCTGGACTGATTTCGCTAACTCTTTAACAAAAAACTCAATATATTCCGAAAAAGGTTAATAAAGGGGAAAAGTTGACCAGAATATTTGTGCTTTTTTTATAGAATTTCAAGTTTAAACTCAAAGATAAATCAACGTGGACAAAAAAAACGTCAAAAGTTATCTCATAATAAATAAAATCCTTAAATTCAATTCTAGGGTCCATCATCGACATACAAGTACAGCGAGACGACGTACTCCGCGCAGAACACGCACAACGCGCACAACACGCACCTGTACCCCGCGCCCGCGCCCTCCCCGCTGCCCCTCTCCCTCTCGCCCGCCAACGCGCGCTCCCCCTCCCCCGCCTCCCCCGCGCCCTTCCCGCGCCCGCACACGCCCGCCGGCGGCACGCAGCAGCCGCCCAAGAGGCTGGACGACTTGCTCGCTGATTTCCCTGAAGCGGTAAGCTGTATGATACATTAAATAAATATAAATATATTGGGACATTAACACACAGCACCATCTAGTTCCATGGTAAGCTACGAGGCTTGTGTTATGGATACCGGATAGTTAATACACTACACATACTATATAACTTTTTAAATACATACATATTAGAATTATAAACAGCCTTGACTGAAGTACAAACATTCGTGCTCATCACACAAATTAATGTCCCCAGCGGGACTCGAACCCGCGACCGCTGGCACAGCAAGTAGGGTCACTACAAATTGAGCCAAACGTGTCAAATTCAGTCAATCGTTAAGTTATATATGTTATTTATTCAAATTAGTAGTTTTCCATTTTTGTAAAAAAAAATGCATTTAGTGTATATTACGTATCCATAGATGGTGCTGTTTGCAATTTATAAAATGTTTGTTCCAGTTGAAATAGTATAATGCATTTATTTTTATAAAATGTATGGCAAATATTTGGCTTATAGGCAAATATTCCAAAAGTTATTTAATTTCTAATGTACTGCAGAAGATCTGGAATAGTACATATATAATGTATTAATAGATTTTTGAAAATATCTTACAATTTTTTTTGAAAATTGTTGAAAATATTGAAAATATTTATATAATATATATATTTTGATTTAATTTAGATTGATGAATATATCCAAAAATTAATATCATATCATCATACCAATATACATACTCTAAAAAATAATACTAATAAATCTCTGCAGCGGTTCCCAACACAACCTGACGGCGTGACCCGGCGGAAGGTCGAGGTCATTCACTCGCAGAGCGCGCAGGACAAGGAGAAGGAGAAGGATAGGACAGACGGCACGTTGAAGCACACGCCGCCTGTCAGCAGCAGCAAGAATGTCGCCGGGCCCGCGGTGTACTACCCGCCGGGACACGTGCCCTTCGCCAAGAAGGATAATCCCGTAGGGGGTGGTGGGGGATATCAATCTGCGGTGAGTTGTTTAGTTAAGTTGTCATGATTGCGGTCCTTGTTTGGAAAGGTGACCGTTTTTTTATTTTTTAATCTGTTATCTACCCGGATACGTTTCTTTTGGTAAAAAGGATGATCCCGCCAGAAGAAATTACTTCATTTTATATTAAC
The DNA here is from genome assembly GCA_905404265.1 of Fabriciana adippe. Classification (NCBI taxonomy): domain Eukaryota; kingdom Metazoa; phylum Arthropoda; class Insecta; order Lepidoptera; family Nymphalidae; genus Fabriciana; species Fabriciana adippe. The sequence continues at coordinate 8,841,748 of FR990009.1, forward strand.
TGTGGTTCGCGTTTGGGTGATCGTTTAATTTCAATAAGTTTCGACACCAAATGTAGCATTTTATTAAAAACATACACAAACAAACAAGTAAAAAAAATTATATCATCACACTACTATTACAAATGCAAAAGTTTGTATGTGTGTAATGTTTCTGTGTGAGTACTGAAATGGTTGGACGAATTTGGGCAAAATTTAGTATACGAATAGAATATTTGTATTTAAATAAAACTATCTTTTCGGATTTTTTCGGATTTTTTCGCGGATTTATTTTGATTTTTGGTTCCCGACGTTTCGATTGCTTTACAGCAATCATGGTCACGGGAGAGACTAAGGTTTTAGATGTCTCAAAGGCGTTATATAGTTGTTACAGACAGCCTACCCACAAATAACAAAATGAATTCAAAAAACTTGAAAATTGGCACCAAAGTACCTTACAATATTTGTTAATTTTAAATTTAAAAACATTTTTATAATTTTAATTACTTTTATATTATATAATTTTATATTATTTATATAATTTTAGCTTTATTATTATAATTATTACAATTTTTTAGAAAATTTATTGATTAATAATCTATATTTAGTGTTGCCATTATAATATTTATAACTATAAAGAAAAATAAATTATTAATTATTTAAGCCACATTATTATTCTATGTGTAATTTAAAAAATTAAAATTAATTAAGAATTACTATTTGCAAATGAAGATATTAATTTGAATACTAATTTAAATTACTGTTATTTTGATCCGCACAGTAAGAACTTACTACTTAGTTAGATGTAGTAAGTTCTTACTGTGCGGATCAAAATAACAGTAATTTAAATTAGTATTCAAATTAATATCTTCATTTGCAAATAGTAATTCTTAATTAATTTTAATTTTTTAAATTACACATAGAATAATAATGTGGCTTAAATAATTAATAATTTATTTTTCTTTATAGTTATAAATATTATAATGGCAACACTAAATATAGATTATTAATCAATAAATTTTCTAAAAAATTGTAATAATTATAATAATAAAGCTAAAATTATATAAATAATATAAAATTATATAATATAAAAGTAATTAAAATTATAAAAATGTTTTTAAAATTAAAATTAACAAATATTGTAAGGTACTTTGGTGCCAATTTTCAAGTTTTTTGAATTCATTTTGTTATTTGTGGGTAGGCTGTCTGTAACAACTATATAACGCCTTTGAGACATCTAAAACCTTAGTCTCTCCCGTGACCATGATTGCTGTAAAGCAATCGAAACGTCGGGAACCAAAAATCAAAATAAATCCGCGAAAAAATCCGAAAAAATCCGAAAAGATAGTTTTATTTAAATGTCAAACATTCGCGTAAATCTAAGAAAGTATTAGAATATTTGTATACTAAATTTCTCTTTGTCTCTCCCTATTTATGCTTAGATCTTTAAAACTACGCAACGGATTTTGATGCGGTTTTTTTAAATAGATAGAGTGATTTAAGAGGAAGATTTATATATATAATACATGCATATTATAGTACAGAAAAGCCGAGAAATTCAAAGATTTGTATTTCATACTAGCCGTTAAAACGTACCTAGGGATGAACCCGAGCGAAGCAAGGGTGACTCGTTAGTAACAAATAAATATAAAAATAAAACAATGACCAAATATCCGCAGGCGATGGTGCAGGGCGGCGGCGCGTACGCGTCGGGCCGCGGCATGTATGAGTACGAGTCGGGCGCGCGCAGCCGGGAGAAGCACACCGAGAAGAAGACCGCCGTGCCCATCTGCTTGCCGCTCTGCTGTGCCATGCCTTGTGTTATCATGTAAATTGTACTAACACAGTATAAAGATCCATACAGACAATCAAGACAACCTTTAATTTTAACGGAAATGCTAAAGTTGTCAAAAATATAAATTGTCATGGTTGCGTAGTTAAAGCGCCAACCCTAAAGTTGTCTTACGACCATCGATCAAAAAAGTACTAGATACACAATCCCATGTAAAAGTTCTCTTAAAACTGTCACCAATTGTGTTTACGTAATTATTGTAGTTGAAATTAAAAACAACAATGTAAATTGAACCTTAAATGCAATGCTTAAATTTATTTCCACAAAAAAAAAACGCACTCAAATGTTTAAATAAGCGCTTATTCGATGAGTACATTTTTTGTCGCTGATTGTGTAGCTAGTACTTTTTTTCATATAAAATAATGTATGATACTCGGGAGCGTCTCACCACGCGCCGCGCGTATGTCTACATCCCTTTGTTAGACTACTGTATGGATTAGTAGACTGTGGTAATATTAATATCATATTTTAATTTAAGTGCTCACTAAACAAAGTGTAGTACCAAAATATTAGACCGTTTTATGTACTCTGTTCTTTTCATAACTAAACTTGGAAAGTTGTGGAGCGCTTAAAATCAGCTAAATATTTTGTCAAACTTTAGTGGGCACTCTACTTTCATGGTAATATTTAAAAGTTTTTATATAACACAGATGTATCCATTTGGTTGTATCTGTCGATTTATCTATTTGTGGAAACCCTTGGAGAACCTATATACACAAATGCGAATGCAAGATTAGCCATGAGAATCTAGCAATTCTTCATTTTCTGCCATTTTTAACCAACTTCCAAAAGGAGGAGGTTATCAATTCGATTGGTTTTTTTTTTTTGATGAGATATTTTTGTTTTATTTATAGCACTGTCGCAAATATAATGTAAACGTGATAATTATTTAAAAAATATATATAATTAAAATGCATAATTATCACATTACTTGTAAGTATATAATTTATATATTAACTATGTAATCTTTAAACATAAAAAAAATCTTTCAAAAATTCGTAAATTTTTGAGTTAGACCCTTTTGCCTTAAGGCGTTCATAAACGTTATCTCTATGTGTTTCCACAAAACTATCGTAAAGAATCTCTTTCGTTAAGAAAAATTAAGGTAATTTAATTTAGTCTTTTTGTAAAATGTCTTATTATTTAGTTGAAACCATCAGGTTTTTGCCGCATTATGAAGTCTATATAAAAAAAATAAAGATTTTTCTACATAATAATTTTTAAATACATTTTTGTTACTATTTACCAAGAACTTAGCTACTATTTGTTGTATGAGCTTCAAAATAAAATGAGGCATTTTTAATAAGACAAGAGTATTTAATCCTCTGAAGTTTAAATTAAAATTAAGATTTAATGTACTGTAATTACTTTTCGGTTGTAAAATTTAATAATTATTAAGTAATTTCAACCTTACAATATTTGCGAAATCAAAGAAAAACTAGAACTTCACAATTTATTTTTACATCTTAATATTAATACTAAATTATGTTAAATGGAAAAATATACGTGTATTAAAAAAGCAGTCTCTCTGATCTGATATATTGTGAATCATTCATTTTTTTTAAATATTTTTTTAAACAATAAGTAAGCTAGCGCAGAGCGCGCGTCCACTAACCACCATGTGCCATTAATAAGTGCAAGTGCCTTGTGTCGTCACGTAATACGTGTAAATTATATTTTTATGAATAATAAATTTTATTAACAAACCTACAGTTTTTATTTTTCTATCCTTACCTTGAAATCATCAGGAACAAAGAAAAATGAATGTATCAAATTAACTTAGTAAATAACTCATAAAATGTAAAGTGCAAACACCGCCATTTATGTATGTAACGTATTATAAATTCATTACATAATAGCTGATTTTTCAATAAAACTGATAATTTGATTTAAAAATAATGTCTTAATTCATTTTTCTTTACCAAGAGTATTTCCAGAAACCAGAAATATATATCATAAATAAACAACAATTTAAGGAGTCTGCCCACTACCCCGTCTCATACCATGACCGTGCTAGGAGCGTGTCTGGCAAAAAAATATTCTTTGTATTGAAATGTATGAGACTCTGCCCACTAGACCGTTTCGTCACCGACCGGCACCGTCGCGTGCCGTGCACGGAGCGTCAACAATTGTCGGCGAGAATATTTTGCCGGTGCCGGTACGCTCCGTGCCTGACACGCGACGGTGTTGAACCGGTGAGCATACGGGTTATAAACGCGTATGATGACCGTTATAACCGCGTATGATGACCGTTCTAAGCCCGTTACGTATTGCCGCTTGTCTTGTAGAGATGGGTGATAATCGTTATTAAAGCTGGGTTAGCACCGATATTTTTCAGGATTAGGTAATATTAATATATTCGTCTGGCAATATTATAATATTGTAACTAATACTTCAATATTAGTGATATTTATCTAGAAACAACAGGTAATACTAAAACGGGAACCATACGGATATGACACGCGGATGATACGCGGTTGATACGCGGATGATACGCGGTTGATACGCGGATGATACGCGGATGCTACGGTCACTATAACCGTTATGTACGGGCATGATACGCTGTTGATTCGGTCTAGTGGGCATAGTAGTCCGTGCCGTGCTCGTTTCCGTGCCTGATACGTTCATAGCACGGTCATGGTATGAGACGGTGTAGTGGGCAGAGACCCTAATTATAAATCAATACAATAACGCCATATATTTACATTTCATTAAAATAATTTTGCTTGGTTTGTGAAGAGACCCCGTCTGATTGTAAGCGACGCAAGAGTGAGTCACTTGGGGAAAATAAAAGAATAAGGCTTTATGGAACTCAATGCTTTTATTAATAGATGCTTATTTCATTTTATGACTTCATAATTGACTAATTTCGTTCCGAAGTTCATCCCTGAAAAAGCTTTTGAGTGCTAACCATATTGAAATTTTGAAATGGTGTTTAAAATTGACCTAATAAGCAGCTTGTGGGTTTTGTACCCGCCCACATCAGCCAAGTTATTAATTGATTTACGGCCATCATTCATAGAAGACCTAACTTTTTTGCGAGAAAAGTTGTGCGATATTTTCTCATAAGTCATAATTATCATTTAAAAGTTCATATATTTCCATAGATTAATATTGCACTAGCATTAAGATGCTGGCCCTATGATAGTATCCTATACAAAGATTTTAAGACTCAATTCGAATTATTTTTGTTTTCTCATACAGATGGCGGTGATCCATAAACTTTTAAATTTATTTAGATATATTTACGTATTCCATCATCTCCATGCCCATTTTTCCAATTACTAGCGGTCGACGCAGTACATCTTCCGTCCCGTTGATAGGATTTGGTAAAAGTTTTCCGACTGGCCTCCTGCCTGACATCAACCCTCCTTGGGGAACACTATTGTTTATTGCGGAAAGGACCTAAGACGGGATGTCTAGCGCCCCTGTTGAAAAACTCCAATAGGATAAATATTTATTGGTTTCTATGTGGCTTTTGTCGCTTTTGATGGGATCCTATTGGAGTTTTTAAGCAAGGACATCTAATTTATATTTAGATATATAAAATTATCTAATGCCAGTAATTTTTTTCACCACTTTCATTAGCACAGTCAATTGTTTGAGGCTAGGTGTGGCTTAATATTGGAGAGTTCTTAAATTTACGTCTTGTGATATGCATATTCCATACTGCCTCTTCTTCTCAGACTGCCTCGGTGGTGTAGTGGCTAGCATGTACGGCTGCACATCCTGAGGTCCTGGGTTCGAGTCCCGGGTCGGGCCAAGTTTAGTTATCGAGTCTTTCTGTATAGTAAGCCTCAGTAACAGCCCGGAGTTGGGAAGTTGGCGGTATTTCACCCCCGTGCCTCGGAAAGCACGTAAAGCCGTCGGTCCTGCGCCTTAACTCTTACCGGTCGTGTCTTGTGTCCCACCGGAGTATGAGAGTGACAGGAATAGAGAGTGCACGTTGTGTGTGCGCTCTCTCTCACACGCGCTGCACTATAATATCTCCTGCGCAGTTGGCTAGTCTCAATGAGATTGGCCGCCGTGGCCGGAAACGGTCAGGAGGACATTATATTATTCCATATTGTTTTCTTCAAAATAATTTTTTATAGTACTACTGAGTTTTAATATAATATAATTTTCTGATATATTTGAAAATAAATTTTGAACACACAATAAACCGTAATATAACATCAATAACTGATAAAATATTAAGTGTCATCTGTATGTACACAGCATAAATTCTAAGCGAATAAAACTATAAGCTATTTTAAGAATTATAAGCTTATAATCTTCTCAAAGATTTTCGAAATTATTATATGTAGATCGCTCAATTGGCACGTAAAACCTATTATAATTGAAAATCAACATGGATTTTTAAAAAATAGATCCACAATGTCTAACTTAGCCACATTTGTTACGGATATAATATCTGAAGTGTTAGATAATAATGGGCAAGTAGATTGCATCTATACAGATTTAGCTAAGGCTTTTGACGTAGTTGACCACAATATTCTACTACATAAGTTAAGGAATTATGGTATTTGTGGGAAATTTATTCTTTGGATTGCATCATATTTGCATAATCGAGAAATGAATGTTGTAATTGGTGGAAATCAATCTGAAACTTTTATTGCTACGTCCGGTGTACCGCAAGGGTCACATCTTGGTCCTGTATTATTCGCATTATTTATAAATGATGTAATAACTTGTTTTGATTACTGTAGAATATATTTATATGCGGATGATTTAAAGATGTTTAAAAAAATATCAACAATAGACGATTCCATTAAAATGCAAGCAGACTTAGAAAAACTTGTATCATGGTGTGAACGTAATCATTTAAAACTAAATTACCAAAAATGTTATAACATAACATTTAGTAGAAAAATTCGAAACATAAAATACGATTACAAAATAAATGGTAATAATTTGATATGCATCAATGAAATATACGATCTAGGAATTTTGATGGATTCAAAGCTAAGTTTTATTCCACATATAGAACATATTATTAAAAAGTCTCTTAAAGTATTGGGATTTATTTTAAGAAACACAAAAGATTTCAAAAAATCGTATACAAAAATAGCACTTTTTAATTCATACGTCAGAAGCAAGCTGGAATATTGTTCGATTGTATGGAATCCATATTACCAAATCCACAAAAATAGACTAGAAAGAGTACAAAAAAAAATATTACGTATATTATGTTATAAAGATAATTTAGAATATAATTACAATAATCTGCTAAAACACTATCAAACATTTTCATTGTCTACACGAAGAGATATTTTGGATCTTTGCTTTTTGAATAAAATTATAAATGGAGATATTGACTGCCCTGATTTAGTACGAAAAATAAAGCTAGCAATCCCTAGAAACTCTGTTAGGACTTCTAGCTCTAAGCAAACGTTTGTGACCAAAATTGCTAGAACAAACTTAGGCCTTAATGCACCTTTAAACAGAATCATACAACTTTATAATTCTATTTCAAAAGAAAAAGAAGACATAGACATTTTTAAGTATTCTGGGAAAGCATTCAAAAGAAAAGTTAAAATGCATTTCTTAAGTTTAAATTCAAATTAGGCACTTAATATTAATATTATCATATTTTTATATTATACATATTTAATAAATTTTCCCCATATTTTATATCAACTGTTTTACTTATACTTCTTACCAAATAGTTTTAATTTTGGAACAATTACAAAGTACAATGTGTTTTACTCTGTTTTAAATACTTTATTATTTTAGTTGTAGTTTTTATTGTGTTTTTTTTGGCAATAAAATTTTATACCATTTATATTTTAAACATTCACTTTTTTAACTTTTTTTATGTATGAATAGTTTTTTTTTTGTTATTATTTTTAATGCATGGTTATTTGTTGTTTATTGTTTTTTACTTTACTTTTTACATATTCATTAAGTATTTCATTTTTCATAGAATAGATACGTAGTCTTAAGTTTCGGAACAGCTGTTTATACTGCATGTTGAGTTAGCCTATAATTGTGGTGTGTAGTGTAAAAAATATTCTATATGGAATTATTATGTATAAAATATAAAAAACACTGTACACTATGTTGGCTTCCTATAAAATAAAATAAAAAAAAAATAAAAATAATTTTACTAGATTAAGGTTACCAACATTTGATATAAAATCGTATGTTTTTAGTATCCGTCGTACCTAGATTATTTATTAAAATCAAAAAATACCCTGACTTCACCTCTTTGAGAAATCTTTATGGTCATCGGGATAAATAAAAGATAAAAAATCGTAATAAAAACACATATATTTTGCTTTTATATTTTACCAAAATTTTGGATCAAGTCCAACAAGGCAGTCTCCGGGTTACATCGCCCCTATGCAAGCTCCACGCCCGGACTCACCCGCGCTTTACAAGTAAGGCCCAGTCACTCGCCTCAGTTTAGTGGATCTGCTACATTACTACTATAGAAATATTGAATATAAAAATAAATGGATGGTACAGAGAGCTCTTGACAACATTCTCAGCGGAGGCCGGAGCAAGTTCTCAAACACGCGAAACGTCCGGCGTTTGCATACAATCGAATATCTCAAATGGCGTATTTAAGAAGTTGCATGCAGGTCCATATTTAAATTTGTGTTACAAAGTCGAATTTATGTACAAAAACTAACAATTTCCTAATAATTTTGGTCTTTAATGAATTTTAATTAAAAACAAAAATAATATATAACAATATGTGGGCCATTAGGAACACATAAAAATAGCCGCATTAATTGAGCCAAGTTTTAACAAATCGAAGGCCTAACTCTGACTTCTCACCAGTTAATATATATATATTTAATGTTTTTATTTGACAATTTGATATATTTTGTCACTCATCACTCATATTTGGTATGTTAGATAGTAATTTAGTTATACTATATACATCTAAGGTTCTTATCGGGGAAAACATAATCCATTCAATGACTTCAGAGTTTACAATACAATGTTTGTGTAGTGAAATCATATAATCTATATATTTGGCAGTTTGTTGGATTTTTTTATCTCAAAACAACAGTAATATTTACAAGGTTCCAATGCCCTTCATAATTATAATAAGCAAATTTAGTCATATAAATGTTTTGTAACAAAATTAACTACATTTTTTTTTTACACTACAACAAAACGATTGGTCCTCATGTATGATAACTTTGGTTCATAAAAAATATTTTAAATTATAAAATCTCATATGTTTTGGATCATCTATGGTTCGATTGGGGATTGAGAATTTGTATTAACTAAAAACATTTTTAAAGGAGTTCAAAACTCGAAATATGTAACAATATGTACAGTTGATTATGTGCATATCATATAAGAAACTTAAATTACAGCAAGTATTATAATACAAAGGCTATTTGCAAATTTGCAATCTATTTTAAAAAGTTAACATAAATGATAGAAACATGACAATAAATTAACATACGCTATGTGATTCTAACTCCTAAATACAAAGCACAATCATAGAATATCACTTCAACATGTATATTTTTAACAAAATTTGGACAGTTAAAAAAAAATTTTTCTTCGAAAACCGATTAACATTTTTGGTACTTTAGTATTTTTTATTTATTACACTGAGTTCTGGCACAAATCATCTGGCACATCGGAACAGTCAGACCCACTAAGCCGGGCGCCCCGCCCTCTGGCGCCACTCGACAAAACGAAACGAACCGCAAACAACATCGCGGCGCGGGGGCCTCGGGCGACTTCATTTTAAAAAATCACTCGTAATGTATTGAAAATAATTATCTCTCCAATATGACCGCTCGCGGCGGCGCGATCTAATTCGTATCTGATATTTGACTCGATATAGCAATATATATGTATAATATACAATTGGAACTCCTATTATTATTAATTACCTAATTCTTTATAAATCACAATCGGTAACAAGATAACTCAATACGAAACAGTCTAGAGATTTACTCGGAGAGTCCCGCCGGGGCGGCGCTAATATCACAACGCGAGAACGAGTCACACAGTGGGCCGTGGGGAGCGTCCGTCCGTCTCGCTCGCGCGGCACTTAACCTAACATAAGGGCACTTGGGACAGCGGGCGCGGGGCGCGGGGCGGCGGCGGCGGCGTCAGTCCAGCACGACGTAGGGCAGCGCCACGAGGTCGCCGAGGCGCGCGCACTCGTGCCACTCGGCGAAGTGCGCGGGGCGCGCGGGGCGGCCCAGCGCGTCGCGCGCCGTGTCCGCCGCCGCCGCCGCCAGCGCGTCGCGCAGCGCCGCCGCCGCGCCGTCCCGCTCGGCCGCGCCGTCCCGCTCGCGCACGCGCGGCAGCGTGAGCACGGGCGCGCGCGCGCTGTCCGCGTACGCGTAGGGCACGCGGCGCAGCGCGGCGGCGCACAGCGCGCACAGCGCGCGCCCGTCCACGTCCGCTTTCGTCCGCTCCACGGTGCGGTGCTCGGGCGACGCCGCCACGAACTCCTTCGCCACGTCCGCGCACGCGCGCGGCTCCCCGAACTGCGTCACGTCCTCCGCGGACAGGATCGGCGCCTTGAGCCTCTCGCTCGGCTCCAAGTTCGGCAGACTGACCATCTCCGCCTCCACTTTCGGCCTCTCGTATTCCACTTTCACTTTTACTTTCGCCTCGGGCGCCTCCTCCATGGTGTCGTCCGCCGAGTCTATCGACTTGGCGTCCGGGTCGCTCTTGATGTCTGCGCTCAGATCGTCCGATGGCGGATCCGCCACCTCCGTCGGGTCCGGGAGTGGGTAGGGTCGCAGGGGCGGAGGGGAGGGCGGGGGTGGTGGCGGGGGCGGCGAGGGGGCGAACTCCGTCCAGGGTATGTGAGCGCAGATTGGAATTTGAGAGAGGTTCTTGACGCAGTAGTCGTCCGCGTAATCCGAGTACTTGTAGAGGGGCACGACGCTGGAGAAGAGATCGGGCTGGTCGGGGCGCGTCGGGGGGCGGACGGCGAAGCGGTGAGGCTCCACGGGGGCGCGAGTCCCGTTGATGCCCGGTAGGAAAGCATTGTGTAGGGCTCGCACGTGCAGGGGGAGTAGGGCTCCTCGGACGGCCGCCGGACAGTCCTCCCTGCCCTGGTCTTCCTCTCCCTGCACCTCCCCGCAGGTGCACTCCACCCACTCGCGCTCCTCCTCGAGAGGGGGCAGCACGACTGGCTCCGGCTCGGGTTCCGGCTCCGGCTCCACCTTCATTTGTTTGGGCTCGCTGCTGCCATTCCGTAACGGCGAATCCACTTTTATAGGAGCTGAAAGATTGAATTTTATATTATAGTTAAACTTCAAACATTTCTACTTATCTATTATCAAATCTGGCAAAATTTGCTTTCCTCTGTCAGTTTGTTGGTACTACTGTACAGGTCGTATTTTACAACCGACCTGGCCGAAATTTGGTATACAAGTTTTACGACTTTATAAAAAAATTTTGTCTTCAGGAATTTTTGATTGGAGGTTTACTTCCTCCAAAAAGGAGCAAATAGTGGACTACTGGATCCGCCTTATGAGATCCGTTTTCGATGTTTTTTTTTTCTATTTGAAGGGTAGAAACTTTAAGTTGGTGTTATAAAAATTTGGTGAAGATCTGATGAGGATCTTCGGCGTGGTGATCAAAATAGCTGCTTAAAATGCAGATCGCAGAACTACTATTTAAACAAGTAGGACACTCACGGTCGGGCTCTATGAGCATGACATCGGGCGAGTGCGGCGAGCCCGGGGAGTGCGGCGAGGCGGGCCGCGACCGGGCGCCGCGCAACTGTATCTGTTCCAATAGCTCCTTTGTTGTTTTCACCTGGAATTCCAATTAAGTACTTATTTTTAATATTTCAGAAATCTATCTGTATTCAGCCCTTTTTAACGTCCCACTGCTGGGCACGTGCCTCCCGTTAATACGAGGGAGATCAGGCTATATAGTTCATCACGCTGGTCAAGTGCGGGCGGAATTCACATGTCTTTCGAAAACTTGTTAGATTCTCTCAGACATGCAGGTTTCCTCACGATGTTTTCCTTCACCGTAAGGCAAGTGGCAATCATGTTAGAAATGATTCACACATGGAAATAGCAGAGGTGCGAGACCCTGGATTTGAACCCTCTTCACTCGGTTTCCCAAGCGAGCGCGTTTACCACTGGGCTACCACTGCCACTGTTATTTTAGAAATACTAGAATCCTATTTTTATTTTATCCTAAATCACTAACTATAACTTCTCATTCATATTTGGATATTTAAAAAAAAAATGAAATAAAACTTAGCTATGCTTTAATTGCTTCGCAAACCAAGTGAAGCGGATTCAAAAATTGGATCTCGCACCTCTGATGTTCTTACGTGCGAACCACTTCCACTATCATTACTACTGGCCTTACGGTGAAGGAAAACATCGTGAGGAAATCTGCATGTCAGACCTAGAAAGAAAACTCGAAAACTTGCTACTGCTTGGCCAGTGTGATGGTCTATGGCCTGATCACTCTCGTATTGAAGAGAGGTCCATGCTCAGCAGAGGGACGGCAAAAACAGTGATATATGCAATAATTTAACTGAGACTGTGCAATATAATCTCACTCTCAAACATTACTTAGTTGTCTCAAAGATGCAAGTTTCCGTATGATATAATTGCTTCATTACATTAGAGAAATCTAATTTAAAAAAAATGAGTTTGGATCAGCTACATTGAAGCATAGCCTATTTTTGAAGTCAGTCAAATAAAAAATAACGATACACATAATAATAATAACCTTCTTAGCCCCAGCAGGAGGCAATCTATTGACCAGAGCAGCGTACGGGTCAGTGGCGTCACGTCGCCAACCATTGCGGCGCGCGCCCGACCCGTTGCGGGCCCCCCACGCGTGCGCCCCGGGCCCCGCCGGGCCCCCCGCGCCGAGGCCCCCACCCCCGGGCCCCCCGCCGCCCGGGGGCGCCTGCGCGGGGAGCGCGGGGTGCGCGATGGTGGTGCCCCCCTCGGCGCTTGCTATCGTCTCCGTGCCGGACCCCGCGCGGCTCGGCCCTCTGGAATACGAAGTATGGTGATATAAACATTATAGATGGTTTTTAATGAATAGATGGCATTATAGAGGCTTCACACATACAAAGTACATACTTATAATAGTTAGATTTTTTGACGAAATGATATCAATTATAAAACTTTATTAGAGAATAATTAATTGACAATAATAAAAGCTAATGACAAGTGACACTAATGTAAATAGTTCCTATATTGAAGCATAAAGGCGTCCATATTTTCATCATTTTTAATAAAGAAAACTTTGTTTTCATTTTATTTCATTATGCTGTATGCATAAAGTTTACAAACGGTCAAGCACGTGTGTAGCTGCTTTTAGACGGTAAGATACTGTTGAATTTTACATATGTATGTACATAAAAAGAATAGAGATGAAATGTTATTTAAATTCGAGGAAAAAAATAGGTACTCCTTTAAACATTTTATGGTACTTTTTCTTTTTAACCGACTTCAAAAAAGGAGGAAGTTCTCAATTCGTCGGAACCTTTTTTTATGTATGTTCACCGATTACTCGAAGACGCCTGAACCGATTTGGAAAATTCTTTTTTTGTTTCAAAGGGTATTTATTCTTCTCCAGTGGTCCCATATAAATTTTATCGAAATCGGTCAAGCGGTTTTTAAATAAATGGCTTAATCGAATATATTTTTAAAAATCTTTCTTCTTACAAATTACCTGCTTATTACGTCTACACTAAAAATGGAAAAATAAAAACTTAAAAAAATAAATAAAAACCGACTTCCAGGCACTGAAAAGTAAAAAATAACTAAACAGGGGTTTTCATTTAGAATAGATACTTAATCAGATATTTTCGAAGTCGGTGTGCTTTGATTTGTATTGGCTGGCACCGACTTCGAAAATATCTGATTAGGTATCTATTTATTTTGATTTTTAGTTCCCGACGTTTGGATTGCTTTACAGCAATCATGGTCACGGGTGAGACTGACCGTCCGAAAAGACAAAGTCCGAGAGAAATCCGAAAAGATAGTTTTATTTAAAATATGAAATATTCGAGTAAATCTGAGAAAGTATTACTTTTTCTTTATTTAGATTTAGACCTTATTATATTTTTTTTAAACAATTTTAACTTATTTCCTTTACTTATTAAAGTACTCACCTTTTTAAGTTCTTCTTAAGTTTTTTATATTTCGCCTTTTTTTCATCGTACAGAGGTTCCGGGGTGGGCGCCCTCTTCACAGCTAAAAAGTTTATATTATCAATTACCTCAAAATAAATATTATAGAATATAAGAAAATATAAAAATAATAATTACATACTTAAACATCTTTGTCTACAGAGGTTACGGATTCGATTCTCGCACAAGAATATTCTTATTTACTTTGCAGATGTTTTTTTTTTCTTTGGTTTGGTTGGGACAAAGCGCGGGGTTGAATGGACACATAAAGACAAGTAAAATAACATACCACTTTATGTGTCTCACAAGAGAGTATATAAATGAAACAATATAATATGGTCCTACTACACGATATAATTTATCTTTAATTGTATTTTTTTATGAAACATTTTTTCGTACAATAAAGAGTTATAAAAAAAAATATATATTTGTATCACATACCTAAATAAACCAACTTTTAGATCATCTTTAATTTTACTTTGGTGAAAATTCAACCCATGATCAATTCTGTTTCTAAAACATTTTTAAAAAAGGAACTAGAAATAAAAAGTTCTTATGACACCTTTGAACTTAGTAATAGAGTCTCGGCTAGACCCTTAGACTTAGTAATAGAGTTCCGACTAGGCTCTTAGACTAAGTTACATAGTTCTGACTAGACCTTTAGACTTAGTAACAGAGTTCCGACTAGACTCTTAAGGCACGAGACTTAATTACAACTTAACAAGGGCATTCAAGTTTAACGTGTCATACATACATACATACACAAAACAAACAAACATATAACTCACGAGGCGTGATGGGCTTGGGTGTGATGGGCTTGTGCGCGAGCGGCGGCGAGCTGGGCTCGTCGTCCACCAGGATCACGTCCTGCGAGTCCGACTCGTAGCCGCCCCATGCTGAAATGTTTATATTCAATTCAAACTATAGGAAAAAAAATACACTGTCAGACCTAAACTTGCTGGTCTTGAGACCTAATTACATAGGCATAGGCATTAACTTTTAGCACATTTATGTTATTATTTTTAATATTTTTATTTTATTTTATTTTTACTATGTTTGAGCAAGAATTTTTAAAAATTGATGCTTTAAGGATAACATAACATAACTTATAGTATAAGGGATGAAATTATAAAACTTTGTAAGTTTTTAGTTAGAAATGTGCTATCTCTCTGCCAAATTTCATTCAGATACGTTCAGCCGTTCTGGCGTGAAAGAGTAACAAACATCCATACTCACAAACTTTTATAATATTATAGTATACTTAGATTATTTTATTATATTTTAATCCTTAAATAATGAATGAGTGCTAAAGCATAAGTCAAAGTGCATGAGTGCATGAAGACATTACCTGGCCTCGACGGAGGCCGGGGGCTCGGTACCGCGGGGCTCACCACGTGCTGCAAACACATATATTTCATTATTCACTAGCGACTTACCCTCGGTACATCCTTAGATTCCTAACACTAGCCTATATTTTTATTTATTTATTTATTTACGTCTAATTAGAACGGCAGTGCCACTTACACTAACTAGATTATACATACATTATAAATTATTACAAACATAAAAGGAAAGAGAAAAAAAAACATTAGAAACAAAAGTAAATACTACTTGGATATATATTACTATAGGGCATACTTCGTGTACTAAACTTTAACAAAATATGTCCAGTAGTTTCAATGTGAAAGAGTGACAAACGTACACACATACAAACTTAAGCATTTTTTCATTACACTAAATTATAATAATAATTCAATTTTAAACAGTCCTAATTAATTTTAATTTATCCATTTTTAATTCGTACAAAATATGGATGGTTTCAATGCTACAATATAATTGTTAGAATGTAAACTTAAATATATTTCTCAGACGTTGAACTGATTTTAATTATTATTTTTTAATTACATCCATAGAGCACACACGTTATTCCAATTTAATTTTGGATATTTGTGACATATCTTCTAATGAGATTAAACATAATAAACTAAAAAATGATAAGTGTGCAACCGGACAACATTTAGCCATTACTTTCATTGTAGATAAAAAAAAGCAGTCATGAGGACTGCCGACAGAAGTGAAAACTTAAAACTATAAACAAACAGTTGTTATTTTTGGATATTCAAATTAATTGATCTTAAATTAAATTTTGTAAATTAAAACTGTTTACATTCGTTGCACTCCGAGTGTTAGCGTTAACACGTCACGTGACCATGTCGATGACGACTTACATGAATTTACTCCCCATCCAAACCTGCCTATAGAAGTTTTCACTTCAATAATTAAACTTTTACTCGATAATTACATATAATCATATAAATTTATTAATATATATATAATTAGATGACCTTATAAATATTGAAACTGTCTGAATCAGCTTTATTCTAATGCTTTGTATAATATCTATTCTAGTACTGACCCTTGTGAGTGCAGGGGAGGTGAGGGGAGTACCGCCCAGCCGTCGCACTGCCCTCTCTGCTGAAGACCGGTTAGATCCTGAAGAAAAATAAACTGATATTAGTCTATCTTTGTTTAGTTAACATTATATATAACTACATTAAAAAAAAAAAAACAGATTATTCCAATTGATCTATGTAAGCTAGACGGGAACAGATTTTCGTAAAAGTGTAAGGGCCCCGAGTATGTTAAGGATTTTCACTTATAATATTGCAAGTTTTTTTGAATTTCCTACCTTCTGCTTTATACTAAATGTATATTTTCACTAGAAAACAAAAACAATTCTATCCCACGGGAACCGTACATTTTTCCGGGATAAAAAGTAGTCTGTGTCATTCTGATGTATGAGCTATATTATAATAAAGTTTCATTAAAATCCATTCAATAGTTTTTGCGTGAAAGTGTAAACGTTCATACATCCTCACAAACTTTTTATTGTGTGGGGCCTAGAAATATTTTATAAAAAGATCCTGTGCCCTACACTCTATATGGTAATAGTGACGACGATTAAATTGCATTACTTAACAATACTACACTTTAAAAAAAAAGTATAATTTTGTTAAAAATCATGAATAAAACTACAAATAACATAAGTAAAACTCAAAAATTAAGGAAAAAAGAATATTTTATCTTGTATTATTAATAACAAAAAAATGGGTCGGGGCGAGTCGCTTTTAGTCGAGTCGTCGTTTTAGTAAAATCGACTTCGTTCTAATTGTTTTAATAATAAAGGTCTTTATTTAATAGTAATCTTTGAAGATAGCAACGGAAAGAATATCATATATATAATTTATCAGACAATAACAACGGTTACTATGGCAACCTAATGCAACCTATTTCATTCGTTACGGTCCACTTTTCTGACCTGGTACCCGTATGTTACGGTGTGATGTTAAAGAAGTTTGAGACAAATACAAATATTATAATACTTTTAATTTCATTTCTAAATAAATCTATTCTTATATAAAGCTAGGTTAAACTTTAAAAGTCCATACAGAGGGTGATCGCCTTTTATCTAAACAGAGAGCCCGCTGAATGCAAGGGTCAAAAACAACATGGTTGCCAGCATTTATGGCGAACAGTTTCAATATTATAACGCTGTAGTGCCAAACTCGTGGTAAATTATAGTTATACCCGTCAACCCTAAAGCCGGTTCCCGACTGTCATATAAATGTTAGTATGATAGTCGGGTGGGAATGGCTCACCTCTCCCCAGCACGCCCCGAACGATTGCTCCTGTTTAGACACTTTCGTTAGACGACTGCATGGATAAGTAGACTGCTACAATAGTAAATTTTCCTAATAGCAGTTCGGATCTTCTAATAACATTCGCGTCACATGCTAAAATTGCTTTCAGAATAGAATATTTACACACGACAGTGGGTCAGCCAAGTTTGCAAAGTAAACGGCGAGGTAAGGGCGATATTGAGGAACTTTTAAAGAACTTGGTAGATATCTAGTTAGATCTCACTTCTTTTATTAACAAAGCTTTTATCCATATTTAATTCAAAAGTTCTTTTGTTAGGAACTTATTTTTTTCACATTTATGTTTTTGATGGGATTATTATCATTATTAATGACTCAAAATTTTATGTGCAGAGTGAACCCGCACCAACCTACTTACCGGTGTGAGCTGGCGACGCCACCGCCGGGATGACGAGGTCGCGCCATCGCTTGACCAGCACCTTGGCGCGTCTCGCCAAAGTGGGATCTGTGGTCTTACGTCGCAACTCATTCACGTGTTTGCCGAGTCTGGTGGTCTGGAAGGATAACAAGTTTTATTACAATTTTCTTTTTGTGTTACTAAAAAAATTATTTTTTATCTGTATAGTCTAATATAATGACGAAATCCTATTTAACCCCTTTAGGAAAAGAATTTTCAAAAGTGATGCTATCTGTTATTGTTTATACTGTCAATTAATCTGCCGTCGGGACATCGTAGTTGGGTGCGTAAGCGAACCTGCGATGCTCTATTAAGACGGGGGATTACGCATACCACCTGTATGTCTACAGGTGATATGCGAAAATGCATATCCCAATATTTAAAAAAAAGGGTATTTAGGGATTTAAAATCTGTAATTTTAATGACATCGGTTCATACTTCATATAGGTGGGTTGTTAAATTCAAATTTTATTTTCTCTATCGTTGTGTTGTTAAATAATTAATTGCATGTAGTGCATCAAATTAAGATGGAACTAGCGTACCTAAATTCAATTCAATTCAAATTATTATTAAAAGAAAGCTTCCTTTAACCTCTTTAATTATTAAACATTTTTGTATTAGTTTCATTTTTTTTTCCCTAGATAACATATATTTGTAACCTCATATTATTACGATCTAGCCCAAAAGGCTAATGAGTAATTTAACTTCAACTTAGTTTTATAAAATAATATATCTAAGAATGTGTCCAATGGCACTTTCCTTATAGTCTGTGAAAACACTTTGTTCTTGTGTTCTATATTGGTAGCACTATATTATTATTACTTTCACTACATTACACTATTTTTTTAACACTACACTAAATCAAAAGGTTTAGTTCTTTTAAGCCTTCTCACTATATCCGCGATGTCGAGGAGCTGGATAGCTTCGATATTCACATGTTTATGAAGTCTTTGCTTTGACCTTCTGGAGTTTCATCACGTAAAAAATAAAATATTACAATATTGAAAATTGACTGTTTGACAGTCATTAGGCTTGTTATATTGTGTAAAGTTTACAAATGCATATCAGACAGTGACTCAGTAACCTCGGTTAATATTTCCCCAATAGAATGTCTTGACTGTACAAAATTCGGGACCAATTAGTTTATGATTTGTAAATAAATGTTTTGTGTATTTATTTTAACTATCGTGTCAGTATTGAATGAATATGTTAGTCCAAAAAAAATGTATAAACTTTAAATTTAAAATTAACTTGACAAATAATACATAATACTGATGCAGGAATGTAAGTTTGCCAAAAAATATATACATTTTTTTAATCGTATTTAGGGTCGCACCATTGATAGTTTTTGTATATCAATGGGTTGTATCTACATACTATCAATTTTCTTACCTCCAACAACTCTTTTGTGATATTGAATTTTTCCAAAATGGATATGATTTCGTTAACAGTCTGCATGTCGACGACCTGAAAAGTAAAAGCGATAAGTTAAATTTATAATTCGCAGTAGCTTAATACATAACTGGGTTAAAATTACAATTTTTTGCTTTAAAATCACAATCGCGTTTAAAAATAAAAACAGTATTTCGTAAAATAATCGCAGAATCACATAAACAAAAAAAAAACAAATGCTAAGAAAAAGTTATCAAAGAGGTTTTCATTCATTTTATAGTTCCGGTAATGTTTAACGATCGACAATCAATTTACTCCGACGCATAAAAAGAAAGTACAAGTAGCACAATTCCTACTATTGTAGTTCAAATGAAGCTGTAAAAAATAAAAAAAACTATAGCAAAACCTATATGAAAAATGCCTTATTCAATATTCTCACTGTAAAACCACAAACTTATGAAACTACAATCAAACTGAATCATACAAAAGAGTATCTATTATTAAAAATAGAAATGTGTAAAAATATTTAGCCGAGTTAAGTTTAGTAAAATAAACATAGTTGACATGAAGTTTGTTTGGTAAATGGTAATCTATGTAAAAATGAGACAAGAATATATTTAACAAGAATAATTATCACCTATAATAAATATAGTCCAAGAATGATCAGAGAAGGCCGAACCGAACCCTCAGCAACAATAATAATTTGTGTATTTAATGAATATATTATAGATAGATATAGATAAATGAAATTAAAGTGTCTGTTTGTAATGTCAAAATAACAGCTTTTTACTAAATGCATATGAAAGTATATACGGTTCTAATAAGAACAAAACAATATTAATTTTTTTGTCTGTCTGTCTGTTTGTTCCGGCTAATCTCCGAAACGGCTGGACCGATTTTAACGGGACTTTCACTGGCAGATAGCTGATGTTATAAGGAGTAACTTTTATTTTAGAAAAAGAATCAGGGTTCAGCACAAAAAAAATAAAAACCCAAAAAACACCTGAGCGAAGCGAGGGTAAGTCGCTTTCAGTAACTAAAAATGTTTATTTTTTGTACTCATATAGATTTAAAAATATTATCTAGCACTATTATAGATAGATCAGTTGCAGTCATTTTTCAGCCATGACTGTGGCCAAAATGCTTTCATTCAATTGATTAAAGTGATTTGTGCATATATAAATAGTTACTTTATTTTACCTGCTCTATATTTGCTCTATATTTCATTCTCCTCCATTTCGAAATAAACATTGTAAAAGGACAATTTACAATATTCTTTTGATATTTATTCATATAAAGATGATAATCTCATACGTATATTAAAGCAACATATTGTTTCATGATAAAGCTCTATGGTTTTTCATAGTTTAAACGTTCTAATGTTTTTATTAAATCTAAATTTAACCTAAAGTTTGATTCATTTTGTAAATATTTGTTATTAATTAAGCAAATAAAGTTGAATAATAAACAAATTGATACAGAAGTTTATCATCACTAGTGATAACAAGTTAGTGATTGTGTCATGACATAGGCTGATTTTGCACCTTAAGATTGGTAAAATGTTATATATACTTTATATAAGGGCATTTTATATACGATTAAGTACTATATATATGTATCCTCTCACTTGGCTCGGGTGCATCCTAATTGCCCAATAGTAGCCTAAGTGTTGCTTCTTAAAGCAATGATGTCCCGTCTAGTCTATTGGTTTATTAAACTTCACCCAAAACTATTCAGCAATATAAGTAAAAAGCAGTATCCAATATACTTACACACATACAAATTTTCAAATTTATAATAACTGATTGTACTACTAAAGGTTCTTATAAATTTATAAGATATACCAGTGACTCACCCTCACTTCGCTCAGGTTTGTCCCTGGGTATGTTTTAACAGTTAGTATGAAGTAGACTAAATATACATACATATGATGAGTTTTATATCCCTTACTTGAGAAATGATAGAATCTCCATAGAAACTTCCACCCCCTTGAGGGATGATTTATTTATCCTATGTCCTTCCCAGGGTCTCAAACTATCTCCATACCAAATTTCATCTAAATCGGTTCAGTAGATCCAGAGGTTACCCCCTACAACCTCGCAAACGCACAAACTTTACCTCTTTATAATATTAGTATAGATAAGTATATTCTTGTCTTATTTTCACATCGATTACCATTTACCAAATAAATTTCATATTAGCTATGTTTATTTAACTAAACTTATTCGGTTAAATAATTTTACACATTTCTATTTTTTCCTTTAAAAACTTTTGAAGTACAAAATCTGCAGGCTAAATTACTAATAAAAAATAAAAAAAATGTATAGAAATCTAAACAATTTGTCACATGGTCGAAAATATCTGATTCAAGCTGCATTTTTATTATATATTAGCAAATATGGGCTGTAAGATGACTCATCTAAGGGGTACTTGTTAGTTACCTGATACATAGTTACTTTAAAGGTGGTTCTGTATTTTTCTGAATTATTTAAACTTCATAAAATAGCTATAATATTTTAACAATAGGTGTCGATAACTTTTTTATTCAATATTGGCATAAACATTTGATAATATTAGTTGTTGTTTTGATCAAAAGGAAAAAATACTTTGTTTCCGATACACATTTCCAATTACATAACTTATGTTAAATTAGAATATGCATGTTATATTCATGGCAGTCCTAATTGATTACTCATGTTGAAATATCTGCATAAATTAAATCAATTTTAGGACTTAACCTTCTATTATTTGGGCCATTTATTATCATGAAGAGTTCTAACATAGAACTCTTTTTTCTTATTCAATAATAAAAAAATGATGGAAATTCATATTCATAGTAATATGATAAATGTGCAAGTGTGTTTGTTTGTCCATATTTCACATCAAAACAGATTGACAGATTGGTGTGATTTTTTGTGTGAAGATAGTTGTAGGGGTGGAGGAGTGACATAGGTTACTTTTTACTGTGGGAGATTACCTCGTTCCCATGGGAAAAATCCTTAAATTACAACCCACAACAACTCATCATAACTATCTATTCCATACTAATTGTTAAAACATATCTAGGAATGAACTAGAGTGAAGCGAGTATGAATTGCTAGTTAAATTATATTTTTTTTAATTTAACATTTGTAAAAATTCTCTTAAAATTCCTTAGTATCAACCTAATAATGAATTGTATAGTATACTTGAATAATTTAAAAAATATTTCTGTTTAAGTTTTATTATTTGGCTTAAATATTATGTATAGTGTGTTAAAGATATTAATTTGTTGCTAAGATAAAAAACAAATCAATTTGTAAAATAATAGTTTTAAGCTTTGTTTCAAATATACATGGAGCATAACCCCACCATAGAGCACATGGAAATATTATGAATATTACGAGTCAGATACTTGTTTCTACTACTATATATTGAGTATATAAATGTAATACTGAGATATATAATTATATACTAATACTTATACCGGTGCCAATTAATTGTTTTTTTTTTGTAACATTAAAAGCAAAATTTTTGAAGTGTTTCTATATTGTTTTAGAAAAAATACAATAATTACAAAAATAAATAATTATCCACTAAAATGGTAAATTAATAGAATTAATAAAGGTAACCAATATTTATAATGCCTAGGTAGGATGTTCATATAATTAATTCATGCTGGGGTCAATGAACATGTGCCTGGTGTGTTGACCACATTGGAACTGCTTACCATATTATAATGATGTATGAATTTAGGATATTACATAAAGTAATAACTACCTGACCAGTAAAAGTAATACTTTTAATTTTAAATTTTTGAAATTCCAATAAAGTCTATAAAGCAATATGCTTTTCATGATAGTCCTGATAACCTTTAAGAAAAACAACAAAAATGTGATATAATAAAACCTCTCTTTTGAATCAAACTACCCATTTATATCACACAAGAGACAACTGCTATTTCAACAGCATTGAAAATAGCATACAGATACTAAATTATTGCGAAAACTTGACTGACCTGAAATTGCACCATACACATTTAATAAAGAGGTACACGGATTTCCAGAAATCCCAAGCAAAATCGTGAGTGGCACCACGCGCCTGCAAGAATATTCCATGCTGCTTCCAACTAATTCTACGCCCGAGCAATGCACAAGCGTACAGATAAAAACACATTTTCACCTTCGAATGAAGTTAAACGAATCTAAGCACAACCTGACGAAAATCTACGGGAAAGGTCACGCGTGGCACAATTCCGTACTTTCACATTGCAAAACATTTGGCACTAGGGACGGAGGGACGAGAGGAGCGCTGGCGACGTCAGTGGCCCCGTACATCACTCGCAACGCTCACGTATCCACACACAAACCACATTTACATCACGGATCTCGTATCATACAAGCCACCGCGGCCGCAGCGAGTCTCTGCACGCCCCGACAATCGTGCTGAGCGCTCGGCAGCTGCGAGACAACCTTCCAAAAGGCCAAATCGCGACTCGAGTCGGGTGTCACAGGCTCGTGCGGACCGTTTCCGTATCTCCAACTTGCTTATCAGACTTATGATCCTCTAAACTCGCTAACTTACATTGTAATTGCTATCCAACGCATTCAGAAGTCGATTACTTAGCTCATGAGCGTTATTACTCATTTATAAACGAAAATATTTAACTAAATACGACGAACGTGTCTCGGCTGCGTCGTAATGGCGGACCGACGACTACGTATGCCCGTGCCAGGGCATTTTAGCCGAATAATTCAGCTGATATCTACTACAGGCGACGCACACTCGTGTTTTTCCGTTTCTTTTGACGGGAAAAACTCTTATTTTACGATTACGGCCAAGAGATGGCGGTTGTAAAATGAGATTATAATTGAATTTATTCCTTTTTAAAGTTGTATATCTATTATAAAAATAGCACTTTATGTTGAATTTACTATATTTTCACTAAAATCCCAAGTATTAATTAATATAAAGTATTTTAACGTTTTTTTTACTTAAGTTGACATATATTTTTTTATTTGAGGACGGCAACATTAATTAAACAATTTTCAAATAATCCTCAACAGATGGCGTGATTCCCAGAATAACCATTTAAAAATTTCAGAACGTAAATGTGACATTACCAGTGTTGCATAGTTTAAAAATAAATTAGACAGTCTCCAGACAGACCTGATATTATATCTCAAAGATTATACAAATAAACGAAGAGTGAAATGAAATTTATATTTTAATAAACATAATATACAAATAAATAGATTTCATCACTAAATGTTCATGAGAAACTGTTACCTTCAAACTGATGTATAATATAGACTCCATTCCACCTGTTTTTCCCCTTAATGTGACAGTATGAAAAATGATTTTGTTGGATTTAGGTCATTTCTGTCAATATGGTTCACTTATTTTGTTCTAAATTAGATCAAGAAGCCTGAAATTATATCAGATAATTGTAGACACAAAAGAATATGTTTGGGTGGAAAAGCTGTATGTTAGATCTGAATGAAAAAATTAAAATTATATGTTAGCTATACTATATAGTAAATAAAATAAAATGTAATTTTATATTTGGTTAGAATAAAATTAAATTGATTTTTTTTAATTTAAATTATATAAACAAGAATATATGAACATATATTAATTCTTTCTTCATATTATTATATTATATATAATAAGAAATATCATTTAGTAATTTTTATTAGTAATGCTTCTTTAAAATAAAAAGAAGCATCCGAAGATGTTTACGGTAGTATGAATATTTTGTTTTGTTTCTGAACGCTACTTGGCTTATTATATTGGAAAAGAAATATATCATTAAAATGGCAACATCACAGTTAAAGGCGAACGACAGCGAGCCATCTTTCAAAACGTAAAAGTGTCACTTTTCATTTTGTATGGGCTATGGAGTCGTGTGTCGCGTAAAATACGATGGCCTACAATATATAAATACTTTCATTTTGTTATGAAATAAAGCGAATGGATTCATCGTTTTTTAAAGATCAGATTTGGTTGTGCATTACATATATGTGATGTATTGTACGATCGAAGTCATCGGGTGTTTATATATGGCGAAAATAATAGTTTATTTGTGTGTTGTGTAGTGAGTGGCAATGGATCGTCGGTGTTCACAGTCGGTCAGGACGCTAGTTTTTGATGATTCGGATTCAGATCCACCTAAAGGTGGACAGAAGAAGGATTTGTCAGCGTCTGCTGCTCCACCCTCGCTAAACCAAAGCGCGGAAGGTCAGAAATTCAATATTTTGATATATATGTATTGTTGTTATAACGAGCGCGGTGTAGTAATTCGCGGTGTTTTCAAGGTTTGTTCAGCTGTCAATATAATTACGATTGCGAAGGTATTAGCGGCCTATTGACCGGAATATTAACTGACTTAGGTCAAGTCTATAAATGGTTATTGGGAATAAAACATATAAAAATGTAGTTTTTGCATGTGAATTGTTATAGTTGTGCCTTTTATATTGTAAAGTATATTACGATTATTTTACATATTGAACGGATTATTCGAAATATAAAGATTATATATAGGTAAACAATGAAGATTATTTTTATTACTACCTTCATTACGTTTTTTTATCATAATAGATATTTGAATTAATTGCAATAAATTGCTTGAAAGTGTGCTTTAAATGAAAATTATTATTTTCTTATGATCAGATTTTTTGTTGTTGTATATTAAATTATTCTTGGTGATTTGATTTGTTTAGACAATTACAAAAATAGAAATTCTTGACAACATATAATAATGGGTCACTGGAGTAAAATTCCAATTAACATGAAATCAAATATTTCTGAAAGTGTTTCTTCTAAGTTTATTTGAATTGATAGAATGGAAATCTGAGTGAAAAGTTTGTTTCAAACAATAAGTGACTGTGGGAACTATCATTTTAGCATACTTACTACGTACACTACTGTTATAATTTTCATTGTTGGCCTACTTTTATAACCATTGGTTACCAAAATGCTTTATTTACTATAATTTTTTAAAGTTTCTAGTCAGTGATAGCTTAAAATAATAGTAGAATTATGAAAATGGCTATCTACTAACTGTACCTTTATCTGCTTATCTATATGTTAGTTTTTCACCGGTAAACTGTTTAACAGTTTTTAATAGAATTTGCTTAGGACATAGCCCACCTTTTTTCTTTTAGATTTATTTTTCTTTTAGATAGTTTTACTCTTTTAGTGTTTCACTCCATAATTACAATTTATTATAGTTTGAGGGTGTCCAACAAGGGGTTGCAACCGTACTGTCTGACAAGTGACAAAGTGATTTCTAATATTATTCCATAAAAAAATTATAAAAACTGAGCATTATACTCTAACGAACTTGCGGTGCAGTTTTATACACCTTCACTACCTGTTACCTGCCAAAGCCACCATGATCTAAGCTTCATAGTCAGGGATCGTTCTTACCTACATTAGGGACATAACCAGAGAAACTTTCAGCTTTTATATAATAACAAGGGTCTGATAAAATAACAAGATCCCGCATCTTGCTCAATAATATTTATTTGTTGAACATTGAAACATGATTCTTTAACCTTATTGCATTCAGTGTTGACTAAATTTCAACTTTATCTCAATTACATTTTGGTTTATTTTATTAAGTTTGTTACAATTATTAGTTACAGATGTTTTTATTAGTATTTTTGTTATAATATAATTAAAAATAACTTCTATATTCTATGTCAAATCCTTGTCAAAAAATGGCTAGCACTCATAGTATCATAATTCTCTAAAAATAATCTGAATTTAATTTCTAAAAACTGAATTTAATTTTCTTTCTGCTTTTTGAACACAAATAGATTTTAATTATCTAAGTAACTTACCATATAAGTACACAGTAATTAAGTGGACGCAACAGACTTCATGGTGTCCCTATATGCCACAGATAATTGCAGTTTTACCTTATCAGTGAACCAAACATCTTAGTTGTACTACACAATAGGTATTTTTGTTTATATTTACCTCAATCAATATTACAGGCTTGTATTAATATATTGAATACAAGACTTTAATGGCTAATAATTTAATGTGAAAATGGCATGCATTTATTGTTACGTGGATCATAAATCTGTGTCTATTATTAGGGATGTTACATAGTGCATTATTTATGTAAGTCTTTGATGAAATGGAACTAAAAAGTATCGATCTTTTGCTAGTTGGACCTGTTTTAATTTTTAAATTATTATACGTCAAATAGAATGTTCGGAAACTAACACGTCTTATATTAGATTAGACTAGCGACTCACCCTCGCTGCACTCGGGTTTGTCTCTACTTACGTTTTAGCATTTAGTATACATTTCTCAGAGATGATATATTTTCCCGCAGTAAAAAGTATCCTATGTGTTCACCCGGATAACCAGCTATCATCATACCTAATTTCATCAAAATTCCTCCGTTGTTTTTCTGTGATATGGTAACAGACAGACAGACAAAAATTCTAAAAACTATAGATTCGGACTCTCATATCGATACTAATGTCTGTTTCAATAAGATTTTCCAAAAAATATTTAATGTACAGATTCGGCTTAATTACAATTTTATTATATGTATAGATTATAATAATGTTCTCCCGACCGATTTCGGCCACGACGGCCAATCTCATTGAGACTAGCTATCTGCGTAGGAGATATTATAGTGCACAAGTGTGCATGCAGACAGACACAAGTGCACGTCTACTTGACACGACCAGTGAGAGCTATCCGAGGTGCGGGGGTGAAACACCTCCAACTTCCCAACTCCGGGCTCTTACTTAGGTCTAAACAGAAAGACTCAAGAACTAAACTTGATACGACCCGGGACTCGAACCCAGGACTTCCAGATGTGAAGCCGTACGTGCTAGCCGTAGTCTTAATCTTCAATTTGTTTTTTGTGGTTTGGTCTCTACTTTCTAGTGTTATTTTTGCGCTGTGGCGATGAGGTTACTCTTCTATTAACACGTGGTTGATCTCTTAATTTTTTTAATGGTTTACGACTAGTCATTATACTCTGTTTTTTAATCTCAGAGACTAAATTGACACATGCAAATTTCAAATTTACAAATAATGTGGCCAGCTTTTTTGGTGCAGTGTTGTACTTACGATACCGGTTTGTTGAATCGTAACTTTTTATCTTTATTAGACAATTCGTTTCAAAGTTTTATATTCAAAAGCGTATAATTAAAATTAATATTATCAATTTTAAATCATTAAATATCATATTTATTTATTAAAATATCATATTTATTCATTTAAATATTATATTTATTAATTTTAAATCATTAAGTATCTTTAAATTAACATTATTGAATTTAAATTTGCATTATCAATGTTGTATTCTTACGTTTTAAATAAGTAGCTACACATTATTTAATGATAACTTATTATAAAATAAACGATACTTGATTTTATTAACATTAATTTTCGATAGTGGTACATCACTATTGAAGAATTGCAAAAAACTGACAACCCACGAAATGTCAATTTGGTATAGGGTGTACGTATTATTCATTGCTACACAAGTCTATTACGTCGATCAATTAAAAAAGTTTTATTCAAAATTTTCGTCAAGCTATAATTTTTCTTGTCGAAATGCTATAGAAATGAGAATTGCTATCTTTTTTATTTTTTTATTTTTATATAACTTGAAATATCATGCTTTATTTATCTACTACTACGTTATTATTATTCACTAGCGACTCATCCTCGCTTCGCTCGGGTTCGTCCTTAGGTTGCTTCCCAAAACAAAATTAATTAATTAATTTGGTTTTAATTTTTTTGTGGGTCCCTATTTTTTTTCTAAAATAAAAGTAGCCTAAGGTACTTATTATTACATCAGCAATCTGCCAGTGAAAGTCCCGTCAAAATCGGTTTAGCCATTTCAGAGATTAGCCGCCACAAACAGACAGACAGACAAAAATTGTAAAAAACGTTGTTTTGGTATATGTACCGTGTATACATCCATATGTATTTAGTAAAAAGCGGTTGTTTTAATATTACAAACAGACACTCCAATTTTATTTATCTGTATAGATTAGTCTTTCCCAAAGTGGGCGATAACGCCCCCTTGTGGGCGCTGTAGGCCTAAAGGGCGGTAAGAGACCCAGAGAAAAAATGGGGGCATTGTGTAGAGGCTTAGGGGGCGATTTGTAATTTCATGTAGCTAGGAGGACTCTTAGTAGGTGAAAAAATGGGGGCGCTAAAAAATAATTTATTGTCAAAGTGGGCAGTAGACAAAATAAGTTGGGGAACCCCTGGTATAGATTATTATTAACCTATAAAACAACAGATCTACAAAGTTAATAGAGCTTAGATTGAATTTGCAGTTTGATGATAAGAGATGTTTATCTACTTCATCTGCCATAACATCAATTTTGAACGTATCAGTTCCTCATTATTAAATAATGATGAACAGAAAGACGTAATAATAAAATTATTATTTTTAATATTTTATTTGTTTTTATTAGTATTTTTTATCGTCGAAAAAACTAGATTTTTGGCTTTAAATCTTATAATGATATTGATAGATATCCTAAGACATAAATTATTATTTTCTGTATAATTGGTAAAAGTAAAGAAATTAAAACAAATTGTACCTACATGTAAAAATTTAGTTTTTGAACACATGACTGTTTGCTTTGTATATGTAAGAGTTTTATATGAAATTAAGTTTTTCCGATCCGCTCGGTTTCGCCTTTAGTTACTTAAAAAATGGAGGGTAGGAGTAAGAAGGTGAAAAATACTTTATAACCTATTCTCATACTTACCAAATATACAAAAAAAAAACATTAAAATCGGTCGAGCCGTTTCGGAGGAGTGCGACCAAACACCGTGACACGAGATTTTTATATATTAAATTATTTAGACAAAAAATTGATCAATACTTTCAGTTCTTACCCTCTATATTAAAATAACAAATCTAATAACAAATGTATGATGTATTTATTATTATATTCCCTCTGTACTCTTATGTTTGTGCGAAAATCGAACGGGTGACCGTCGCTTTACACTTTCCGTCTCCATAGAGAGTCACGGGGCGCAAAATGCTATAGCTAAACTTTACATTTGCTTTGTACGCAATATCGTAACATTAATTAGCAAAGTTTAATTACCGTACAGCTGCGCTCTCGTTAGGGACTTGATACTTTGACTTTTGAGGTAATTCGCTAATTTCCCCCGACGTGGTTAGCCGTACAGAAATCGCTCCAAATAAGCGTACGGTCGGTAGAATTGCTTTTGTTTATTTTTGAAATTGCTGTACAAGCTGACCTCAATAAGGCTCAATCCACACTATAGGGTCAATCACGGTTCGGTCTCAGTCTCGGTAAATCACACTTCAGCAACGTTTTTTGTATAGAAATACTTTATCAGACATATTGGAACGAGATCGGACTGTGATCGGCACTATAGTGTGGATCGCCCCTTATTGTGTAATGTGTTTCTAATATTGTGTATGTGAGATGTGATGGTCTAGTAATATTAACTAATTGGATTCCTATTTTTGATGTCTTCACGTTGGAAAAGCTGGACAGGTTTTGATGAAATTTAGGACACAGATAAACTATGACCTGGAGTTACATAGGCAATTGTTAGGTATTTAGGGATGCACTCGACCAAAACGAGGCTAACTAGCTAGCTGTCTATAAAATATTTTGAGTTCGCGCACTAGAAATTACCATACAATTGTTTTTTATACCGTTACATGGCAGATATCTCGTTATTCTCTACAAAGTCATATAAAATAAAATTTTAAAGGAGTACCTACCAGACTTAATCTATACATATAATAAAATTGTAACTAAGCCGAATCTGTACATTAAATATTTTTTAGAAAATCTGATTGAAACAGACATTGTTATCGATACAGAAGCCAAATCTATAGTTTTTAGAAATTTTGTCTGTCTGTCTGTCTGTTACCGCATCACGGGAAAACCACTGGACAGATTTTGATGGAATTTGGTATGATGATAGCTGGTTATCCGGGTCAACATATAGGATACTTTTTACTGCGGGAAAATACCTCATCTCTGATCTAAACGTTATAATATATAATGTTTATAATTTAGATAAAAAATCTCGTGCTAACGACATATGTGTACTATCTTATGTTGAATTGACGTAAAATTGGTAATTTGTTTTTAAAATATGGTAGGTATTACCTACCTTTAAAGTTTAGGTACTGTTACATGCATCTATCTATATAATACTCATATATAAAGCAAATATGTTGTTTTCGTCTGTCTGTTTCTTCGGTAATTTCTTTTTGCTTTACTTTTTGCGTGGTGCAGCGGCTTTTGGTACGGTTTTCACTATTATGAACAGATTTTCTTCTGCAAGGTTTATATAGACATTTACATTAAATGTATATTAAATATTTTTTGGAAAATCTTATTGAAATAGTCATTATTATCGACACAAAGGCCGAATCTATAGTTTTTTGTATTTTTGTTTGTTTGTCTGTTTGTCCGGCTGTCTATGACCGAATCGCGAAAAAACCACTGGAGGGATTTTCATAAAATTTGGTATGATGATAACTGGTTATCCAGGGCAATATATAGGATACTTTTTACTGCGGGAAAATATCTCATCTCTGAGAAATCTATACTAAACGTTAAAACATAAGTAGGGTCGAACCCGAGCGGATCGAGGTGAGTCGCTAGTACATTATATAAAGAAGTGTTGTGGGAATTAACAAGTGTTAAATAAAATAAGCCGTGTGACCGGAAAACCAGTTTATACTCCACGTGACATAACATTGTTTTAAATAGCATTTGCAAAGATTTGCATTACTTTATCCTGTTTATGTGAGTTTACTATAAATCTAATATATAAAATTCTCGTGTCACAGTTTTCGTTGCCATACTCCTCCTCCTCCGAAACGGCTTGACCGATTTTGATGAAATTTTTTGTGCTTATCCGGTATCTATGAGAATCGGCCAACATCTATTTTTCATCCCCTTAAATGTTAGGGGTAGTCCACCCCTAAATTTTTATTTTTATTTTTTAGACAAAATTTTTAATTTCTATTTTTTTATGATACAACATACAAAAATACATACAATCCTCAATTTTCACCCTTCTACGATCAACCCTTATTTTTTAATAGCCATTTTAGTAATTTAATCATTTTTTCTCTCCGGTCGAAAACTGATCAATCGTGATTTAATGCAAGCTAGGGACGAACCCGAGCGAAGCGAGGGTGAGTCGCTAGTATATATGTAAAAGTACAAATAATAAACGTTGAATCTCATTTTAGCTACAAATAACTTAAAATGTTTTTAAATTATTACTTATACCATATATTGTAGGTATTCATTACTAAGGCTGTTTTTGTAAGAAAATATTTAAATCTTAAAATTAAATCCATACTAATATTATAAATGTGAAAGTTTGTGGGTATGTATGCATGGATGTTTGTTACTCTTTCACGGCCAGAACGCCTGAACGGATCTAAATGAAATTTGGCACAGAGATAGATTATACTCGTAGTCTGTAATAACACATAGGTTACTTTTTATTCCGAAAAAATGAACGGTTCCCGTGGGATAGGTTTGTTACTCTTTCACGCCAGAACGGCTGGACGGATCTAGATGAAATTTAGCACAGAGATAGATTATAGTCTGGAATAGCACATAGGTTACTTTTTATCCCGGAAAAATTACGGTTCCCGTGGGATAGATTTGTTTTAGCTTTGTAAAAATATATACACGGTATAAAATATGACTGATGATAATTTAATGATATCTTTCCGTGCTTATTTTTGATAAATAACATTTCTTTTGCTTCACTTGGTATAAATAGAGTGGTTGAGTGGTGAATGCTATAAATAAATGTTTTATTGATAAACAAGAATGGAAATCTCAAGTCAACGATATTCCTCCCACTAACCCTCATTGCGCAAAATGTCGTGACTCTAATGCTTTGTATTTTTGCAACAATGCTGAGTGGAAAGGTCAGTAAAATTATATAAAAAAATCCATCGGAATAGTCATTTATATGTGCAAGTTTATAAATTATTATAGCTATGGTGTATAGCGACCGCATACATAATAATATGCCCCCTATGGCCTATGATACATTTTACTTTCTTTGTATAATAGTTATATTTCACATGTTTCTGAAACGTATTTAAAACTAATCGTAACTACACACAATTGTTTTCACGCGTATTTTGTATTTCAGAAATATATGATATCTCGCCTAGCAGTATTTATATATTATTATGCTGGATCGTTTTATACTTTTTCTTTTGGTTTTGATTAAATATAGTTATTTAGGTACTATTGTATTCATTATATAATTTTTCTCCTGTTTTAAAATAAAATTACATCAAAGGAAACAGTCAAAAGACAAGTCTAGAGGTAGAGAAATCGAATAAACGCCCTCTTTAATGCTAGATGGCAAGATTGCTGCTACCATAACCTAAACTAATTCGACAGCTCGATCATGTTATTGAATGAAGTAATAATTCACACAGAAAATATTGTACTTTGAATTTAATCATTATTCTTTTAATTTAAACCTATAGAAATTAAATAGTGTTTGTATTACTTTATGTATGTTCCGAGCATAAATAATACCTTTTAAATATCTCCTCATGGCAAAATGTTCCTACAAATAATACTACAATTTATACAATGTCCAGAGTAAAACTTATAATGCTTCTATTTAGTTTCATACATTAATGGCTGGAGATGCTGTTATAGGCTATGTCAGTACCTAGAATAAGTTTTAAGTTTGGAGTGGGTAGATTCTGCTGCGCTAAGAAACTAAACTAATATCTGACTTCAGCGTCTTCGCCTACAATGTTTGAGTTCTTATACTGACGGCCTTTGATTAATATTATTTCATTAACAATCTGTTCTCGTTTTACTTAGTCTCTTATGAAATGTAGTATGTATGTATGTATTCAGCCCTTTTTAATGTCCCACTGCTGGGCACGGGCCTCCCTTCAATACGAGGGGAAACATGCCATAGTTCACCACGCTGGCCAAGTGCGGGTTGGCGGACTTCACATGTCTTTCGAAAACTTGCTAGGTTTTGTCAGACATGCAGGTTTCGTCACGATGTTTTCCTTCACCGTAAGGCAAGTGGTAATCATGTTAGAAATGATTCGCACATGAAAATATCAGAGGTGCGAGACCTGGGATTTGAACCCGCTTCACTCGGTTTCCCAAGCAAGCGCGTTACCACTGGGTTACCACTGCCACTTTGAAATGTAGATTATAACATAATATTTTAGACTTTGTGCATAAGAAATTTAACGATCGGTTAAGGTGTTATGATGTCAAGATTTAACCTGAAACAAAAAACAATTTTACCACTTTCTAAGATTTATTCGATTTTTTGGCATTTTAAAATAAAACTATTTTTTCGGATTTTTCGCGAATTTATTTTTGATTCCCTACGTTTGAATGCAGCAATCATGGTCACGGGGAGAATAAGGTTGTGAACATCTCAAAGGTTATTTATTATATGGGCTATACATATAGGTTAGAACTTATTTATTATAAAGGAATACATTACACGAAAATATACATTTTGCATTAGTTATTGAAAGAAATGTTAATTTATTATATATTTATCATATAGTTAACTAACAATAATAAATAAATCGGCGAAAAAATCCGAAAAGATAGTTTTATTCAGAGAAACTCACTGTACCATTTATTGGGATTAATTGAGAACCTCAAACATATTATAATTTGAAAAATTGTTAATGCATATAATTACATTCTCACAACATCTAAAATTTGCGTATTTAATGTTAATGGTGGTTAATTTCGCTTTCTGTTAAATTTAACTTTCTAATGGCGGCTGACCTAAAAGATTTACATTTTATCATCGAAGCGAAGATCCTTCTTATATTTTATATGTATGTATGTATAGATCAGTGTTTCTTAAACTTATTGCACTCATGGACCACTTTTAGAATTTATAAAATTCCACGGACCCCCTGTCAAAGAATATTGCAGGGAAAAAACAAAAAAAAATAAAGAATCACTTTTATTAGTTACTCACAATTAAATATTATCAAATATATTTTAGAATGTTAATTAGTATTTAAAATACATACGGGACAATATATACACAGGGGGACTGCACCTACACTGAGGTGCAGTACCTCCGCGCCTCGTGCTGCTCAACAATAACCAGCGAGTGTGATGGATGAAACAAACGATGAGTTAGTTTACTCCACAATTTTTTAATTAATGTTAAGAACTAATTGAGCTGCTGCGGACCCCTGGCACACATATCACGGACCCCCCGGGGGTCCGTGGACCCCACTTTAAGAAACCCTGGACTCTATAGTCCAGTACATCTATATGTATGGATTATGGATGTTTGTTAGTCTTTCACGCAAAAACTAGAGGCGAACCCGAGCGAAGCGAGGGTGACTTACTAGTAATATACCTATGTAAATAATAAAATACTTTTATTTGCTTTTTATAGCGATTTTTTTTATTTATAATATAAAAATTTTCGTCACCGTTCGTACTTTTTGAGACATGACATTGAGAGTCCCAGTGAGGGCAAGTACGGGGGATAGGGGACGTTAGTATTATGGAAATTAGTAGGGCGGGACGTGATACTCTCACAAAGTCTAGTCTTACATTTTGAATAAGGATGTATATTATTCTGATAATATATTTGATCAGCTTCTTTTATTTGAAACTTTGTAGTAAGTCCAATAAAATAATTCATACTTGACTGAATGAATACAAAATGTGTTATATCATTTTGATTAGTACTTCTATTTTCAGTGCGGTATGTTTTTTGTTAGTAGCTTTGTTATACAATAACTGAGTTTATTTTGAAAGCTCTTTTTGTCTCAAATAGGCTATAGGTATTTAAATATAATAATTATTAATACCTGTAGTATTTGCATATAATGCAAGTAAACACTGTTTGGCTCGTTTGGTCACCAGTATGCAGGATTAACACATACGCTCGCACCGCCTCGGCTCTCACGTAACTGTCAAGTGTCAATCCTCTACCCGTGCACCCGAGACAACTCATTACAGATTAAATACACAAACACTACAATACCTGTACTTGAATAAGGATTTATGGCCGTTGCAGTAATATTAGATTATTTCAATCTTTATGGTTGAAATATGTAGAAATAAAAATCGCACATATAATTGTACGCCTTTTTAATGTCACCTTTTTTTTTACCAATACCAAAACCTATCAAAAACGTAATTTATAAAAAAAAAGACTAATACAAAAAGGTTTT
Organism: Fabriciana adippe; assembly: GCA_905404265.1. Taxonomy (NCBI): domain Eukaryota; kingdom Metazoa; phylum Arthropoda; class Insecta; order Lepidoptera; family Nymphalidae; genus Fabriciana; species Fabriciana adippe. The sequence continues at coordinate 8,878,417 of FR990009.1, forward strand.
AATCAAATAGAAAAATATTAAAAGGACGTGTGTATTTGTTCTTGCAGAGTATTTAAATTTCAAGAAAAAAATTAAATCTAAAATTTGAATTAATTTTAAGAATATTATTCAGACTTTGTAATTATATTTATATGTATTCGAGAAATTATAACTATATTTTTTTACATATGAAAATGTTACATTAAAAACATTATATAGTTACATTTGAATAATAAAATTACTATTAGGCGACACGTTTGGCTCAGTTTGTAGTGAACCTACTTGCTGTACCAGCAGTCGCGGGTTTGAGTCCCGCTGGGGATATTCATTTGTGTGATGAGTACGAATGTTTGTACTCCAGTCATGGGTGTATTACATTTATAATATGTATGTATTTAAAATTATATACGCGTAGTGTATCAAGTATCTGGTATCCATAACACAAGCCTCGTATGTAGTTTACCATGGAACTAGATGGTGCTGTGTTAATGTTCCAACATATTTATTACTATATAATTAAATATACGAGGAGCTAATCTTAAAATATTTGCTTTTTTTCTCTAACAAGACAGACGAAAGGCCGGACCTAAAATTTTGTTTTCGGGAGCATATACATTAAATATCATTGACCCAGACCTTTGTAAGATTTCATTAAAACCTCATTAGCATAATATACTGTAGTCGACTCATTTTAAACTAAAAACTGTTTGCGCACTTATTGTAATACTAGCATTGCCCGCGGCTCCGCCCGCGTTCAGGTGACCAAAAACCAAATTTTTAGGTTTTATATATAAGTATACTCTTACATTGCAGTTTTTATATTTTTTCTCAGAAATGAATCCTATATGTTAATCTGGATAACCAGCTATCACAACACCAAGTTTCATCAAAATCCCTCTAGTGGTTTTTTTGTGATGCGGTAACGGACAGACAGACAAAAATTCTAAAAACTATAGATTAGGCCTCTGTATCGATAATAATATCTATTTCAATAAGTTTTTCCCAAAAATATTTAATGTACAGATTCGGCTTAATTACAATTTTATTATATGTATAGATACATAAATATGTAAGTCATTGTATATTTAATTTAATCGTCTTTATGCTTACTTGACTATTCATAACATTTCGCCCCACTAAACTGTGAACAATGGGTAATAACGTGCGTAGGTGAAAATGTTACCCGATACAATTACATGTGGAGTTATTTGTGGCAGTTTTAGTTACGTTAGTTTTATCTTAATTACTTAGAGGGATAATATTTTAAAAAGTTATATGTATATATACTATAGGCAGTGGTAGCCCAGTGGTAACGCGCTCGCTTGGGAAACCGAGTGAAGCGGGTTCGAATCCCGGGTCTCGCACCTCTGATATTTTCATGTGCGAATCATTTCTAACATGATTACCACTTGCCTTACGGTAAAGGAAAACATCGTGAGGAAATCTGTATGTTTGAGAAAACCTATCAAGTTTTCGAAAGACATGTGAAGTCCGCCAACCCGCACTTGGCCAGGGTGGTGGACTATGGCCTGATTCCCCTCGTATTGAAGGGAGGCCCGTGCCCAGCAGTGGGACGTTAAAAAGGGCTGAATACATACATATATACATATATACTTAAGTATTTTTAAGTATTAAAACTAGTTTGAGCCCCCGGTTCTGCTCGCAAGGTTAAACCTGGGATCAATTGTGGTCTTGTAGTCTATGTCTTTACTATTACGCATTCGCTTTTGCCTAATTTCATCAAAATCTGTTCAGTAGAGTAAACGAGAAATTTCAATAAATAAAGAGAGATACATTCACGTTTATATTAGTATGAATTTGTCTAGAAATAAAATAGTATGATTTTTATTTTAATTTTTAAATACAAAAACTAACCAAATGATTTCTTTATGTGTGAGTATATCTATACAGCTTGTATACAGATAAATAAAATTGAAGTGTCTGTTTGTAATGTCGAACTAACAGCTCTTTACTAAATGAGTATGAAAGTATATACGGTACGTATAAGAAAAACACGATTTTTAAAAATGTTGTGTCTCTGTCTGTTTGTTCCGGCTAATTTCCTAAACGGCTGGGCAAATTTTGACGGGACTTTCCCTGGCAGACAGCTGTTATAAGGAGTAACTTACTTTTATTTCAGAAAAAGTATTAGGGTTCCGCTCAAAAAAATTAAAACATACTTAGGGACGCACCCAAGCGAAGCGATAGTCGCTAGTTTTTAATATACATAAATAATTAAATTAAAACAACGCGATGTTTATAAAATTTATACATACGAGTATATATGGGTGCTTGTTGAAACAGCGATACCTAACTTGTGCATTTTATGGCAAATGTGCATTAATCCAAGGTATTTACTTTATTGGTATGCTGAATAGTGACAGTCATAGGTTTTGTTGCTCTCATATGGAATTAATACTGTATATTAATATGTCATTAGTTACTTTAATACCCGACGTTTTTATATGTTAGGTCATTTAGTTTGTATTATATGCCTTCGCTTAAACGTATTTAATTATAGAAGAGCCATACTACAATATAGTTAATTGTACTCCTTGCTCGGTGTTTGTTGGTTTCTCCTTCTTTAATGCAGCGAAAGCGCAAAGTTTTAACCTAAAAGAGACTGAAATAGGTTACCCAATTTATATTCCGATAACTCAAGTAGTTCCTGTGCGAGATGTTAGAATAGGCACGTTTGGAGTAAGGGATTGAGGGCGGATCACTATATCCATACTTAATATTATGAATGTGAAAGTTTTTGTTTGTTTATTTATTTTTTTGATTGTTTGTCCCTCTTTCACGTCGAAACAAAGTGACGGATTGGCGTGGTTTTTGTGTGGAGATAGTTGGACGGCAGGAGAGTGATACAGGCTACTTTTTACCGCGGGAGATTATCTCATTCCCATGGGAAAAAACGTTATAAATTATAATACAACCCACAGCAACTAACCATACCCATACCGTTAAAACGTACCCAGGGACGAACCCGAGCGAAGCGAGGGTGAGTCGCTAGTATTATATAAGTTTGCTTCTTGTCCTTATTCTGTGCTATACGAGACACATGAATCCTCATTCTTCTATTCGGGCCTATGCACGCCGCGCTTTATGAACGCCACGTTTGAACCCCCGTCATCTATTCGTTTTGTACTCTGATGAACATAAAAATGCAGATGACTTATGTTTATATATATATATATATATATATATATATATATATATATGTGTGTGTGTGTGTGTGTGTGTGTGTGTATGCGCAACAAGCGCGTCGACACCGCGTCATACGCAAGTGGTCGTATGCATAGGCCCTTAACTGTTATTTCAGTACTGCACCCTTTAACTCACCTAGTCCTCCACATAATCCATTCATACACTCTTCGGTTTAACCTTTCTTCTAAATTCTCCACATTCATACCCATCTTTTTGCTTATATGCCCTTGATACGTTATAACATGCGAATTAATCATACTTCACTTACCAGTTGTCTACAGTTTCTGTCATTGATACTACTTTCAAAATAATACCCAATGTACATAACAGTGTTCTATAAAAATCTTTATTAAAATGAAAGAACGCACTAAACTTTTCAAATCCGCCTTCGCAAAACGCCCTCGCGTTTTATTGCTTTTCGCTGACATTTTAAACGATGCGGCAGTCGGTTGGAAATGTTGCTGTACTTTCCAATGCATAAAATTCCTATGATTAAGTCTATTGATATTGTAGATTGACCTTCGTTAGACCTAAGCCCACAGGACTAAACGGTGAACATTAATTTTACCGACTTCAAAAGAAGAAGGTTTAACATCGGTTGTATGTCTTTGGTTGTATAAATTGATTTACATAATTTAACGAATTTATATATACAGATAAATAAAATTGGAGTGTCTGTTTGTAATGTCAAAATAACAGCTTTTTACTAAATGCATATACTAATATTATAAAGCTGAAGAGTTTGTTTGATTGTTTGTTTGTTTGTTTGTTTGGTTGAACGCTAATCTCAGGAACTACTGGATGGAATTGAAAAATTCTTTTTGTGTTGGATAGTCCATTTATCGAGGAAGGCTTTAGGCTATATATCATCCCGGAAAAATGTACGGTTCCCGTGGGATAGAGTTGTTTTTGTCTAGAGACGAACCCGAAGCGAAGCGAGGGTGAGTCGCTAGTGGAATTATATACCGTACTTATGAGAAAAACATAGCTTTTAAAATTTTTGTCTCTTTGTCTTTATGTCTGTTTGTTTTGTTTCGGCTAATCTCCGAAACAACTGAACTGATTTTGACGGAACTTTCACTGGTAGATGCTGATGTTATAAGGTGTAACTTAGGCTACTTATTTTAGAAATAGAATAAGAGTTCCGCTCACGAAAATTGAAACATACCCAGGGAAGCATCCGAGCGAAGCGAGGGTAAGTCGCTAGTTTCTTATATGAATAAGTCGGCTACGGGTGATCGCGAATGAATTTCAAAAAAAAAAGACGAATCCTAAGGTTTGAATATGACATGATTTTGAAGTCGGTATTATTTTAATTAGAAAGTAATTATTGTTATGTATTTATGCCAATATATCGATATCTACGAGTATATAATGAACCTTTTATGTTCACCACCTTCACATTAGTGAGAGTGTTACTTAATCAGATTGGCCGTTAATTTCCGCCAGAAACCAGATCCTCAGTTTATTTTCTAATGCTTTTTACCGGAAATAAGAACCGGTCTTCATTCAATATGTGCTACAATTAATAATAGTGTGTATTAGACCTACTGTGTATTTAGTGTTTGACGACACGTTTGGCTCAGTTTGTAGTGATTCTACTTTCTGTGGCAGCGGTCGCGGGTTCGAGTCCCGCTGGGGGCATTCATTTATGTGATGAGCACGAATGTTTGTACTCCAGTCATGGGTGTTTATATTTATAATATGTATGTATTTAATGTTGTATAGGTGTACTGTATCAACTATCTGGTATCCATAACACAAGCCTCGTAGCTTAGCATGGAATTAGATGGTGCTGTGTTAATGTCTCAACATATTTATATTTATATTATAGAGTTTAGTTAGTCGGTTTTCTTAGACGATAAATAGTATGTAAATATATTATGTTTATCTAACGGTACGGTGTCACTTCATATCCGTATAGTCACACCTGAAAAAAATTACTTGGGCATTATTATAAATAATTGACTGGTTTTGAACTCACGATCTTCGAAAAAGAACTGTATTATACCTACTTAGACCACTATGCGGATCGGTTGTTAATTTGTAGGTATACTTTAGTTTTTTTAATTAATACTAAAATATAATATGGTATAATATATTGTCTATACTGATATTATGAACATGAAAGTTTGTGAGTATGGATGTTTGTTACACTTTCACGCCAGAACGGCCGAATAGATCTGAATGAAAATTGACAAAGAGATAGGTTATAGTCCGGAATAACACATAGGCATACTTTTTATCCCGTAAAAATGTACGGTTCTCGTGGGATAGGTTTGTATTTGTTTTCCTAGAGGTCAACCCGAGCGAAGCGAGGGTGAGCCGCTAGTGAGACTATAATATTGTCGTGACGGTGCTGTGCAAAAATTTTAGAGGCGAACATTTTCACAGATATTAAAAGTATTTTTGGGTTAAATTGAAAATGTTGCCAGTGAAAGCATCGTAAATATCTATCAAGCTATTCCGAAATTCAACACGGAAACAACACAAATGAAAATTGTAACAAAATGTGAGTATCCTGTGTTTTATTTGCTACATTTAAATTCAATCACAAGCACATAATATCATAACGATTCATATATGTATATGTTAGATTAAATCTGTTTTTTCTGGGACGATAACTAAACATAAGATCAGGCAGGGTCAGATTAGGTAATTTACTGCTCTCTTAGCAGTCGCAGGTTTTATTCCCGCTCACGGCATGTCTGTATATAATGACGGTATTAGCTTTTCACATTTTGTGCTTGTTACTTGTATTGCCGGACCTCTAACTCAGAATAAACAATAGTAGGGGTCATTGAGTGATGTGAATGCCACAAAGAAATCACAAAGAAATATGTTGTACCGATGTTATGTTATGTAAGTAAACAAATAAAACTAAGAATTTATTGTTTTAGATTGAAGTTGATTAAAATTAAATACTTAGCGTAAGTACTTTAAATGTACATATATTGACTTGTTTTCTTGATCCTCGCAGAGGTCAGCATTAGTTTATGCGTTCTTCTAATAAAATCGGATATTGGAAACTATCCAATACTAGCGACTCACCCTCGCTTTGCTTCGGGTTCGTCCCTAGACAAAAACAAATCTATCCCACGGGAACCGTACATTTTTCCGGGATGATATATAAACTATAGCCTTCCTCAGTTAACGGGCTATCTAATGCAAAAAGAATTTTTTAAATAATTAAATTTTTAAATAGATTAGCGCGTTCAACCAAACAAACAAACAAACTTTTCAGCTTTATAATATTAGTATAGAAGTATAGATAAAACAAACGAACAATTTTTTCCAAGAGATCAAATCACTTTTATCAGTTTTTCAACGCGATAAAATTAAACAGTGTGCCTTCATTGATAACTTTTCCGTGTCATATAGATTGATCGAATAAAGTGTTTTTGTTTTGTTCCTGTACTTATCGTATACGACTAGCTTTCTGCCTCGTCTTCGTCTTCGTACGTAAGTTATCTGTTAAGTGTAAGTTAGTATGAGAAAAAATCATTTTGTTTTTCATACTAACTTAAATTGCTTCTAACGATGGAAGATCTATAATAATGGATCTTCCAAAAAAAATGTAGTACGTTCTTTGTGTGTCAGTCAATCAGTCACGGTAAACTTTAAATACGGCTTAGATTTATTTGTAGATTAACGTAAAAACTTTAACCGTACATATTCATATAATTTTTTTGTCGGAACATAAATTAGTCGACACGCTGATGCGATTTCACGATTTTCTCTAAAATAACGTCACATCAAGATGTAGTCTCGAGCTTTATTTTGAATGTTTTCTGACCTCCAAAAAATAGAAGAAAGTAACAAATATACCAATGGATTTGAACAAAGCCTTTGAAATATCTTTTATGCATCAAAAGCTCACTATAACAAAGTGCAACGTCACTGTAACGAGGAATTGTCACGACGACAAAAATCGTGAACCGCTATTCTAAAGACGCGACGCAGACTAGAAGATTTATGTCATACTTGTTTTTGTTTGCGGTTTCGCTTGCTTAATAGGTACATCGAAATGTATATAGCCATGTAAACCCAAAATATAATTTATATTCGTCGATCAAAAAAGTACTAGATACACAATCCCATGCAAAAGTTCTCTTAAAACTGTCACTAATTGTGTTTAGGTAATTATTCTAGTTGAAATAAATGTACAACAATGTAATTTGAACCTTAAATGCAAAGCTTAAAGTTGTTTTCACAAAAAAATGAATAAATGAAAAGCGTGCTCAAATGTTCAAATGAGCGCTCATTTGGTGAGGACATTTTTTGTCGCTGATCGTGTATCTAGTACTTTTTTTGATCGATGTTTATATTTATTTAAATTACACATAAATAAATTGAAACGTTACAGCTAAAATTTTTTAAAATACATATATATAAAATTTAATATTAATAAAATTAAAAAAAAAAAACATTTTTTTTTCACAATTTTCGCATTATTTATAATGTTAGGGTAATTTGCCAGAAACCTTTACGAAGAGAGTAGTTATGATAAATAATTATTATTTCTTTACGATTTAATTATGTACGCTGCAGCGGTAGCTTGTCTTGTTTATACCATGAGTCAGTTGTTATGGGTTCGATTCCAGTATGAGAAATGGTTGTAAAAGTTTATACAAATTCTATTATATATAGGAATAAAACCTGTACTTTTTAATCAATAAAAAAAGGATTGAGTAATTAAATTCGGGTGAATTTTTTACTTTTATTTTTACTTTAATTATTTACTATTATATACAGTACATCTAAACAAAGATTTATGTTTCGACTTTATATAGCGCCTTTTATATGTGTATAATGGCGCATTCCCAATCGAGTTTTCTATTGCAGTAATATTTAAACGATTTGCATATAATTGAAAGGTTGCATGTACTGCGGAAATTGACAATATTTTAATTTTTAATGTTTATTGGCTAAGTTGATTAGCGCCACGCACAGATAGGCACGCACGTGACTCTACAATACAATAATTAATTATTAATTATATTATAATCGTTAATGATCACTTAATTTCTGATGATTTTTAATTCAACTCAATTCTTATGTTCAATGGCTTCTAGGAATTAATTTTATTATTTTGTACTTCTTATCACAAGCATGATTATAATCACACTAGTGACTCACCCTCGCTGCGCTTCGGGTTCGTCCTTAGACAAAAACAAATCTGTCCCGCAGGAATCGTAACTTACGTAACTTTTAGTTGACAAATTATTGGTTTCCCATACAAACTTCCACTCCTCTTTTCACCCCTTTAAGGGATGACTTCTTGGATAGAAACCTCTATGTCTTTTCAGACCCTTGGAAGTCTAGTATTTACATACCAAACTTTATTTGAATCGGTTCAGCGGATTAAGCGTGAAAAGGTAAAAGGAGGAATCAGAAAGACAGACAGACAGACAGAGTTACTTTCGCATTTATAATATAACTAGCGACTCACCCTCGTTCCGCTCGGGTCCCTACTTACGTTTTAACATTTAGTATAGATTTCTTAGAGATGAGATATATTCCGCAGTAAATACTAAATTTCATCAAAATCCCTCTTAGTGTTTTTTTGGTGATGCGGTCACAGACAGACAGACGGACAATGTTATATGTGTTTGTTATATGTAGAGGTATCAGTATGGATTTAGTAATCCACTGGTTTTGTGTGAATATAATCAATTTATAAAGTAATGGTTTGGTTATATAAAAATAATAATAAAAGAAATATGATGTTGTTTATTATTAATCCAATACTATTTGAGGTCTCCAGTACGATGCCCTCCATAGCGAGCACATATCATTCAAAATAAAATAAATCGGGCTATTATTAGAAATACGAAAGTATACGTGTGATAACATTAAATCACAGATACTATGACCTGGAGTAACATATAGGCTATTGTATATAAGGACACGTTTGACTCAGTTTGTAGTGGACCCTACTTGCTGTGCTAGCGGTCGCGGGTTCGAGTCCCGCTGGGGGCATTCATTTGTGTGATGAGCACGAATGTTTGTACTCCAGTCATGGGTGTTTGTATTTATAATATGTGTGTATTTAAAGTTGTATAATATGTGTAGTGTATCAACTATCTGGTATCGATAACACAGGCCTCGTAGCTTACCATGGAACTAGATGGTGATGTGTGTTAATGTCCCAACAACAACATACATTTATTGTTTCGCACATGTATGCTCTATCTGTAGTTACTACAAAATTAAGGTAGTGGTAGCCCAGCAGTACCTCGCTCGCTTGCGAAACCGAATGAAGCGGGTTCAAATCCCGGGTCTCGCACCTCTGATATTTTCATGTGCGAGTCATATCTGACAGACTTTAGCAAGTTTTCCAAAGACATGTGTAGTTCGCCAAACCGCATTTGGCCAGCGTGGTGGACTATGACCTGATCCCCCTCGCATTGAAGGGAGGGCTGTGTCCAGCAGTGGGACGTTAAAAAGGGCTTAATACATACATAATACAAAAATGATTCTGTATACAGTATAGGCATCAAACCTATTACTTCTATATGAGAAACAAACACAAAACATTCTATTCATGTTCCATTAAAAGTTGTAATTTATCACTTTCAATATTACAATATCAAACACACGCCCATATAAATTATAAAAGGTTATAATTGATTTGTACTATCGCGGACACCTGATAACGCACGACAAATGGGCGACGAGTGCATTCCCCTGATAACGGCGTTGGATCCGTAAACAAGTATTTCTAACTTAACTATTAAAATCAACCTTTGTTCAAGTAATAATTTATTTATTTTATATTGTTTCTAGAACTTGTGAGGAAATTATGTAATAATTTTCTTACGTTAGAGTTTTGTTTATATGTATACTATTGTTTATATAATGTCGGTTGCTGAAAAAGAACGCAGATAACAAATATAATCTATATAAAAAAAATAAAAACCGACTTCCTGGCACTGAAAAGTAAAAAATAACTAAACAGAGGTTTTCATTTAAAATAGATACCTAATCAGATATTTTCGAAGTCGGTGTGCTTTGATTTGTATTGGCTGGCACCGACTTCGAAAATATCTGATTAGGTATCTATTTTAAATGAAAACCTCTGTTTAGTTATTTTTTACTTTTCAGTGCCAGGAAGTCGGTTTTTATTTTTTTTTAAAAAGTTTTTATTTTTCCATTTTTAGTGTAGACGTAATAAGCAAGTAATTTGTAAGAAGAAAGATTTTTAATAAAAACATAATATTCGATTAAGCCATTTATTTAAAAACCGCTTGACCGATTTCGATAAAATTTATATGGGACCACCGGGGAAGAATACTCTTTGAAACAAAAAAAAAATTTTCCAAATCGGTTCAGCCGTCTTCGAGAAATCCGTGAACATACATAAAAAAAATAAAAAAAAAAAAAAAAAGATTCCGACGAATTGAGAACCTCCTCCTTTTTGGAAGTCGGTTAACAAATATATAAAATTGAAGTGACTGTTTGTAATGTCAGTATAAAAGCTCAGAAACGGCTGGACCAATTTTGACGGAACTTTCACTGGCAGATAGCTGATATTATAAGGAGTAACTTAGGCTACTTTTATTTTAGAAAAAGAATTAGGCTTCCGCTCAAAAAAATTAAAACGTACCGGACGCACTCGAGCGAAGCGAGGGTAAGTTGCTAACTTAATACATAATGTATATTACATTTCTTTATATGATAAATATATAAAACTTAAATAAATCTATTGTAGGTACTTTTCTACACAGATATGATGTCAACAGGTCACAGCCTCATAAATTAAGAAACAACTAGGCCTGTTATTATAGTGTTTTGTTTTTTATATTTAAGTTTATAATAGAACTAAAAAAAAAATTTTAAGTGCTTTTTGAAAATACGTCAATTATTTATACTTAGTGAAGCAATGTGCCAAAGTGTAATTGAGCTGGTTTTTTTTTGGAGAACTTCTCCGACTTAGTGGCGTTTATGGAGTAAATGTAATTTAAATAAAATCTTCTTGATATTTACAAACTAACTTTCGTTCTAGTACAAAATAACGGATTCTGATATAGCTTTATGTATGCATCAAGATAAGATAGAAGGGTATGAACACTTTTAAACCAAATGTTTTAAGTTGCTCTCGTGGGATATAAATAATATTGTTTATACTAGCGACTCACCCTCGCCTCGCTCGGGTTCGTCTCTAGGTTGCTTCCCAAAACAAACTTTTTTTAATGTTTTTTTTCGTGGGACCATTTTTTTTTCTTCTAAAATAAAAGTAGCCTAAGTTATCCATTATTACGTCAGCTATCTGCCAGTGAAAGTCCCGTCAAAATCTTCCCAGCTATTTCAGAGATTAGTAGGAACAAACAGACAGACAGACAAAACTTAAAAAAAAAATGTTGTTTTGGTATATATGTAGGTACCGTGTATACATCCATATAAATTTAGTAAAAAGCGGGTATTTTAATATTACAAACAGACACTCCAATTTTATTTATTTGTGTAGATAACACTTTCTTAGATCTACGCGATTTATTTAAAAAGTAATATGAAATATTGTTATAAGTTACTAAAGACCACCTATGTGGTCAGGTTTTAACCATAGTGAAGGCGGGCAAACCTAGGAACAATACTTATTTCCAATAAAAAAACAAGCAATAAATCTAAATAAAATAAGCAATTGATAGCAAAGCCACCATGTAATGTGATCGAGAATTTTAGTTCAAGGTCCGTCACAAACCGTGGCTTAGTTTCGGCTCACCGCCCTTCACGCCTCGTGCTAATAGAAATAATAGGTCCATAAGAATGTACCTATTAAATACGCGAGTAACTTGTTATCAAAAGTTCTTTAATTATCACCCTTTTAAAAAAAAACAAAGAGTTTCGATTTGTTTTAAATATATTATGCTAGCTAAATTAACTATTGTATATGTTTTTGTTTTGAATATATCATAGACTAGCGACTCACCCTCGCTTCGCTCGGGTTCTTTAAATTCACATAACTTTTATTTATGAACCGATTGGAATAAAACAAATACTAAATGTTAAATGAAGCTTACTACAATATATTAATGAAAACCGCACCCAAATCGGTTTAGCCGTTTCTAAGATAAGCGCGCACAAACACACAGATAAACAGATAAACAGACGAACAGACAAAAATTCTAAAAATCATTGTTTTGGGTTCTATTGCGATAACAAAGACCCCCAATAATAATTTTTCTCAAATATCTTTCACGTACAGACAGCGATCAGTTACAATTTTATTATATGTATAGATTCTGATACATGGCTTTGTAATGTCTCAATTTTATTAGGTACTAGTGACTTACCCTCGCTTCGCTCGGGTGCGTCCCTAGGTGCGTTTTATATAGATATGAATAGTTATTGCGAGTGTACCTTAGAAGAAAACTTATGCTTTTGCAGATTTTTCTATATGCCTTTTTAAGACCTACAATTTTCTGGAGAAGTGGCATGAAAGAGCCAGGTTTTGGAAGAGCCACTTACATTATTTTGGTAGTTTAGGAACGGAATTGGTTGGTAATTTTATTTTAAGTGGCAATATTGATTTCCCGTCACCCACAAACATTTGACAGTTCGCCGAAACCAACGGACGCCGACACATCGAGTCAAAATTTTTGGCACTAAAAAGTAAGTATTTTGCTTCATTTAAGTAGTTTTTTGGTATTTTATTGTAAACAAATATAGGTAAATGGATTGTAGATTGAGCTTGTGCATATATTTGGCCTTGCAGTTGCTTAAAAACTAAGCCGCAAAAGTGTTGATATTGTTGTTATTTTGAAGCTTATATTTTTTTAAAGAATAAGTTATGAAAGAGCCGGGTGAATGGGCCTTAAGAGAGCTGGCTCTATCATAACCGGCTCTTTCATAACCTTGCATTTGAATTTTGTAAATAAAATAAAATAATAATAAATATGTGTTTTTTTATATATTATTATTAAATTATTTTCTTCAGATATTGCATTATGGAAAATTCTGGTCCAAAAAAACGAAAAAGACCCGAAAAATCGGTAATTGAAGAAGCAGTCAATGAAGTTTTGGAGAAAGGTCAGTCCATAAACAAAACTGCACTTGTCTTAAATATATCGAGGGCATATTTAGCAAAATTAGTTAAAAAAGTAAAGGCTTCTGGTGAATCGGCTTATAAACACTGTCCTAATATAGGAAATAAACGTATTTTCACAACAGACCAGGAGAATATGCTTACGGATTATTTAAAGACTGCTTCTAAAATGTGCTATGGCCTAACAAGACATCAAACTAAGAAACTGGCATTTGATTATGCCATGGCCAATGATATCAGCTCAGATAAATGGAAGGAAATTGGAACTGCGAGTGATGATTGGCTCAAAGGGTTTATGAGAAGACACAAAGATTTAACTGTGAGAAAACCGGAAAGAACTTCTCTATCCCGTGCAACAAGTTTTAATAAAACTAATGTAAACACATTTTTTGAGAAACTAAGCACTGTTTTACGCAAATACAATTTTCCTCCCCATAGGATTTTTAACGCCGACGAAACAGGCTGCAGCACCGTCACCAATCCTCCTAAAGTCATAGCTGAAAGAGGCTCGAAACAAATTGGGCAAGTCACCTCAGCTGAACGAGGAACATTAGTGACAACTCTGTTCTTTATTAATGCTGCTGGTGGTTTTTTGCCGCCTATTTTTGTGTTTCCTAGAGTAAACTACAAAGATATTATGTTAAATAATGGTCCGCCTGGAGCTCTAGGGTTGGCTCAAGCTTCTGGATGGATGACTGAGGATTGTTTTGTTAAAGCGCTTGAACACTTTGTGATGCATATTAGGCCATCAAAGGAGAATCCAGCATTGATATTAATGGACAATCACAGCTGTCATGTGAATCTCAGAGTGATTGAATATGCCAGACAAAACTCAATTATTATAGTTACATTCCCACCGCACTGCAGTCATAAGCAACAACCACTCGATGTCACAGTATTTGGACCTTTTAAAACTAGATACCGAATTGCTATGAATGAATGGATGTTATCAAACCCTGGTAAAACGGTGACTATATATCAAGTTGCGCAATTTGTAAAAGAAGCATACCTGTCAGCTTTCAGTCCTCAGAATATAACACAAGGATTTTTGAAAACAGGAATTTACCCCTTAAATTCTAATATATTTAATGAGGAAGAATTTTTATCTTCATATGTCACTGATAGACCTTATCAATCACAGTCAAATAATAGTAATGAGTTGAACTTGGACAAGGAAAATATTGAAGCTAACTTAACACCTCCGCCTTCTGCATACCCACTTGAAGCTCGCGAAGGAAATGAGGTTGTGACAGACCAGATTATCAGACCATCTCCCCATTTAACCTCTACCGTTGCGATTCCGAATACTTCTAGGCAACAAATTATACTACCGGAAATGATAAGACCATTTTCTAAAGCGGGGCCAAGACAAAATACGACACGCAATGTTAGAAAAATGTCGTCTGCCATCGTAACTGACACTCCCGAAAAGAAAAAATTAGAAGAGAAAGAGAGTAATGCAAAGAAACCAAAAATTATTATTAAGAAAATGACTACAAAACAGTCCATAAAAACCCTTAATAGAAAATTAAGAAAAAAACAAGAAAATTCCATACTACAAGATGAGTCTGATTCGTCTGACTCTATCGTATTGGCTGAAGTAAAAAAGAAGGTTGTTCGAAGCAAAACAAACTCCGAAACAAATAAAAATAATGATGATTGCGTAGTTTGCAGGAAATCATATGAAAACAGTGATCAAGATTGGTTTCAGTGCAAAATTTGTTCTGGTTGGGCTCATGAATCCTGTGGCATTTTGGGAAAATTTAATTTCTTTTGCAAGACATGTTTCTAATTTTAAGAAAATTACATATTATATTCCAAAGTTCCAAAAAAGTCTGAATCTTAAACTTAAGCAAATAGATAGTTAAGACTTTGAAGCTCAAAGTGAGCAATTTTTTTTTTTTGAAGTTGTTAAAGATTTAACGATGTTGTTTTTGATAGAAGAAGATATTATTTATTATTTTGTTTAATTTTCGAGATTGTTATTGATAAAAAATAATCCGCCTCTAATATGTTAAGATTATATATATGTATAATATTAAGATTATATATTAAGATTATATATAGGTATGACTGAATAATATGTTAAGATTAAAGCGTTTATTAGAATTACTTAAAATGACTGATAGAATTAAAAATTTCTTAAAAATGTCATTAGTTTTTAAAAAGGATTTGTTATAATTGTCTTTTTGTTTTTTTTTTTAATAGTGTACTTATTATTATTTTGCATAATTTTCACATTTACAATTTATAATATAAACTGGCTCTTTCATAACTTTTACTAGCTCTTTCAATACCGAAATGTTATGAAAGAGCCAAAAGACACATTTTTTAAAAATGACTATTTCGTTGATTTTTTTAAAGTCTTTAAGGTTTTTTCGTATAAAATTACCTACTTTAATAAATAAATAATAATTGAAGAAAAAAGAAACATCATTTCTCTCATTTAAAGTATATTTTTTTACTCTGTTTAATAAACTGGCTCTTTCATGCCACTTCTCCCCTACATTGTTTTGATGTATCTCTTAAGGTTTAGCCAGCGTTAGCTGTATAAACTTCTAAGGACAACTCGATAGAACTAGTTATTGTGTTTTCCTGTGGGAATGAAAGATTTTCCTGTAGTAAAAGGTATCCTAAATCACTATACAAAATTATTTAAAATCGGGTAAGTGCTTTTTGCGTGAAATGTGCACACACAAACAGACAAACAGAGAAACTAATAACTATCGTTTTGGGGTCTATATTCTGTACACAATACGTTACAGTCATGGTTTTTGAATATTTCTTGTACAGATTTCGCTAAGTTACTATTTTTTATATGTATTGATACGTAATGCTGTTACATACTATGTAATCACTAATCACGTACTTTAAACAAGTTATTAATATATTCACTTGTAACTTGCTAGTTATCATATTATCGTATATATCGCTATAGTAGGTAATACACGTTACTGTTTAATTTTTTTTAATTACTGGTTTTTGCTTGCGGCTTCTCCAGTATTTAAATGACATTTAAATCGAATCTGTACATTAAATATTTTATGGGAAACCTTTTTGAAATAGTCATTATTATCGACACAGAGGCCGAATCTATAGTTTTTAGAATTTTTGTGTGTCTGTCTCTACAGATTTTGATAAAATTTTATAGGATGATAGCTGATTATCCAGGTCAATATATAGGATACCTTTTACTACAGGAAAATATCTTATCTCAGAAAAATCTATACTAACCGTTAAAACGTATAGTAGGGACGAAATCGAGCGGAGCGAGGGTGAGTGGCTTATATAACTAACGCCCAAATCCCTTATCTATTAGTGAAATACCTATAAAATTGCTGTGGCCATTCAGATTAGCTGTAAAGAAGACACAGGAAGATAATAATTCACTTATTCATTGCTAGGGATTTGGTGTCATGAGAATAAAGACATTCATGTTGTCAAAATAGGATCGGTGTCGATTCTACATTACACACAACAACGTACATTAATACACAACTAATTTTTGGCCGCGGCTCCGCCCTGGCAATTTATTCATGTAGAATTGTGATAAATGCATGATATTAAGCAGCCCTATCTGCCCTTAATAATTCTTTTTATCTATTAAATAGATTTTTTCTCTGACTACCTAGTAAATACAGCAGATTAGCGCATTCATATGAACAATCTCTTTAAAACATTAGGACAATGTATAAATTGATAAGTAATTTATACAATTTATTTTCAATTATAATTATATTTAAGATACATATAATAATACTTTCTTCGATTTACGCGAATATTTGACATTATAAAAAAAAAAAATTCTTTCGGATTTTCTCGCGGATTTA
The DNA here is from genome assembly GCA_905404265.1 of Fabriciana adippe. NCBI lineage: Eukaryota > Metazoa > Arthropoda > Insecta > Lepidoptera > Nymphalidae > Fabriciana > Fabriciana adippe. The sequence goes on from FR990009.1 coordinate 8,895,481, forward strand.
TTTTGATTTTTGTTTCCCGACGTTTCAATTGCTTTACAGCAATCATATAATACATGTAATAAATCTGTAGAGGTTGAATGTCTGTAAATAGAAAAAAAATGCTAAAAACCGAGTTAGGGGTATGTAAGAAGAGCAATAGAACAAATCCAGATTTTTTTCAATTTTTTTGTTTCTTTGTCTGTTTGTCTGTTTGTACGGACTAATCTCCGAAACTGTCGGACCAATTTAAATGAAATTTTGCACCTTATATTCCCGGTCAATATTTTAGATACTTTTCATCCCGGAAAATTAAAGAGTTTCCGTGGGATAGGTAAAAAACTAGAAACTTATACAGCTTAGTACACAACGACTTATGCACCTAATTTAGTAAAATTTGGCGTGCTGATACCTTATACCGGAAAAATGTACGGTTCCCGTGGGATAGATTTGTTTTTGCTTTCCTAGAGGCGAACCCGAGCGAAGCGAAGGTGAGCCGCTAGTTTCAATAGTATACGTTAAAATTGTGGTTAAAAAGAGCTATGTGATTGTGAAAGTACCTACTAATTACAAATAACAACTTGCCTTCAATATAAGCGAATTCAATCGTCATATTTGTAATTATTCTTATTTTTTGTATTTGATTGTTTAGATTAAAGGCATGTGGCCATTACATGCGAACGTAGCAAAAAAATCCCTTGTTTCTATACGCAATATACGCTGGAGGTAATTCAATGTGTGTCAATGTCTCACTGATATAACCAAAGTGGCAGCCGCTAGAGCGAGTTGTTATTACTTTCATACGTCGAACCATATGTAGGCAAATTTATGTATCTATAAATCTTGATCTTTGTAGATTTAAAAGCCTATGAAAACGATTGCTAATCTATACTATATATAATATTATAAAGCTGAAGAGTTTGTTTGTTTGTTTGTTTGGTTGAACGCGCTAATTTCAGGAACTACTAAGCCGATTTGAAAAATTCTTTTTGTATTAGATAGCCTGTTAACTGAGGAAGGCTATAGGCTATATATCATCCTGGAAAAATGTACGGTTCCCGTGGGATAGATTTATTTTCGCCTAGGGACGAACCCGAAGCGAAGCGAGGGTAAGTCGCTAGTTCATAATATAAGTGGCTTGCATGCGAATTTATTTCTCACTTTGAAATATTAAACTAGTGATTCGCCTTGACTTCGCTCGAGGCGTATCTTCTATGTTACAACTTTTTGCCGCAGACTAACATCCCACGGGAATATAAAGTACCAGACATAAGTAGTTTATAACACTCTCCTACCAATAAAGTATATCTATGCAAAAAGTCACGCCGACCTAACACCTCTGTATCTACGTAACTGTTATTACTGAAAGTGTTACTAAGACTTTCTTAGTAGAAAGACGACAACTAAATTTGGCGCCTCCGGGAAATCGAACCTTGGACCCCGGATCTGCATGCGTACATGCTAGCCCTAGTGGCTATCTATTATCTCTATCTATATCTCTATCTACATAGTGGTACCATCGAGACAGTAATAAAACATAATATAAAAGTTAAGAATGGAGTAAGTTTTGTCATAATGTTCTTGTCGTCTACACCACAAAGAAGATTTTTCATTATTTTTGTGAAATGTCATAAGTAATAATAATACAATTGTTTTACATTATATCTTATAAATATAAATATATCGTGAAATTCATTTATGCAAATTTATGCATTTGACGTTGCTGGCGCGTGGATGTTTCTATCCATCTGCAATTTTTTATCAATTGATGAGAGAGAGTGCTGAGAGACTGCAGTCTCTGCTTTTAATCTATACAGATAAATAAAATTGGAGCGTCTGTTTGTAATATTAAAATAACCGCTTTTTACTAAATGCATAAGGATGTATATACGGTACAGATACCAAAACAACATTTTTTACAATTTTAGTCTGTCTGTCTGTTTGTTCCCGCTAATCTCTGAAACGGCTGGGTCGATTTTGACGGGACTTTCACCGGCAGATAGCTGATGTAATAAGGAGTAACTTAGCTACTTTTATTTTAGAAAAAAATAGGGTCCCACGAAAAAAAATTAAAACCAAATTAATTAATTAATTTTGTTTTGGGAAGCAACCTAGGGACGAACCCGAGCGAAGCGAGGGTGAGTCGCTAGTTATTAATATATTAAGTTATTGGAAAATGTTTTATTTGTAAAAAAAAGCGAAATGCTTATTATGTTTACGAATTTCACTAATGTCTAACTTCACACCGAACTTTTGTTACGTCTGGTTCGAGAGAAACGTTATCTATTTCAAAATATCTGCTTTTATAATATAAAATAGCATAACATTCAAACTTAAGTTAAATTTAATACAAACCTCAGAGTCGTGATGAGATAAATTAGTAAGGAACTGGATTGTCATTACGTGGAATAATCGGAGCGTGACATAGAGTATAGACAATATGTAGAAGGAACGTCCAATTAACGCTCGACGGATTTTATGATGATTAATAAGAGATTATTAAATCGAAACTTTATTATGTTAATATTGAACACTTTCTATATTTTCTTCAGTTTTTAAGTGTAATGAGAGCAATTTCACTTTTCAGTTCAGTAAACCAGAATGGCGAATGTCTGATCGGTCAAGTGCATGAGCTATGGTGGAAGTTTTTGGATAAATTATATTTTCTTATATAAAATATATATACAATATGTAACATATTATGTAAGGATTTAGGAGAATACTTGTATTAAAAATAATTTTATATTATAGTTAACTAGAGACTCACCCTCGCTTCGCTTCGGGTTCGTCCCTAGACAAAAAAAATCTATCCCACGGGAAACGTACATTTTTCCGGGATGATATACAGTCTATATTCCCCAATTAACGGGATATCTGATGCAAAATGAATTTTTAAAATTGGATTAGTAGTTCCTGAGATTAGCGCGTTCAACATAACAAACAAACAAACAAACTCTTCAGCTTTATAATATTAGTATAAATTTAACTTTTATAGTATCTTTTCAAATAAAAAAAAGGTATGAACGCTTGGAATGCGGTTCATGACATCTTCAAATATCCTCTATTCTTAGAATAATAATGTCAGTCCTGAATGGGTGCAGTTTTCACGCTAAGTTGTTAAATATTTTTCGAACCAAAGTATTCTTTATTACGTACTATTAAGGGCTAAATTTAAATAATGTACATGCAGTTGTTCCATAAGATGATCAGCCACTGTTAAGTTAGAATAAGAAATATTGCTTATTTACAGAGTGACTTTCGTGTCTCAAACCACGATTTTAACGGACGAATCGCACGATGTAAACTATTGTATTGGTCGCTAATGAATTATTGTCAAAAACAACCGCGACATTTATTTTGGGGCAATAAAAGGTTTTTGAAGTGAAACTTCTTTAGAATCGTTGTGATTTGAAACTCGATGAAACGGAAATGAAACGGAAGTTCGACACTAAAAGGAGACAAACGCATAAATATATAGGACTCTCGACTCACCCTCGCTTCGCTTCGGGTTCATCCCTAGGCAAAAACAAATATATTCCACAGGAACTGTACATTTTTCCTGGATGATATATAGCCTTCCTCAGTTAATGGGCTATCCAATGCAAAAAGAATTTTTCAAATCGGATTAGTAGTTCCTGAGATGAGCGCGTTCAACCAAACAAACAAACAAACTCTTCAGCTTTATATTATTAGTATAGATTAAGCCGGTTGTCATGTTGCCATGGTATTCGTTGTTATTGTCTGACAAATATATAATATTAAGTAATATTTATTGTTCTAATCCAAAATTAAAAAATAGCGTAGGCATTAGTTTCTAAATAAAACAAACTAATTTACTCAAATCTTTTGAAGAAGATATTACTATTAGTAGGTACACTATGGAATGTAAGTCAAACACATAATATATCATTTAAATTGTTTCAATAGCGGATCAGATCGATTTTTACGACCACAGTATTACTTTTGCCAAGATCTCATCCGAGTCAACCCACACAATGGTTTCACTTTGATTCACCCACGGTTTCTATTAACTAGATAATATGAGGTATCGAGTTAACTTTGATCATAAACATTCACAGATAAGGCTATATAACTAGCTAACTCGCTTCGCTCGGGTCCGTCCTTATGTACCTACGTTTTAACGGTTAGTAAGGAATATATTATATATGTAATATGTTACAGTCAGAACTCTTTCGTGGTCAAAACTACTTTTGACTGACAAAAACAGTTAAAAATAGTTTTGACTGCAGGCCTTGGTCAATAGTAGTTTTTACTGGCATATCGGTCGGCATATAAAACTCTTAAAATTATGGCACTCGCCGGCAGCTACCGCGGCACGCTCGCTTCGCTCGCTCGGCTCGTGCCCTGTGGTCACTGTTCTAACATAACCTAACCTAACCTAGAAAGAAAGAAAGGGTTCTTCCGAGTAACCTTCAACCTACTTACCTCCTTAACTTTTTAAGTGTTTTGACCGATATGCCAGTCAAAATTGTTATTGACCAAAGCCTGCAGTCAAAATTACTTTTGACCAACCTCTTTGGTCAAAAGTAGTTTTGACTAAAAAATAGTTTTGTAACATATATACATAGTTGTTGTGGGTTCAATTGTAACGTGTTTTCCTGTGGGAATAAGATAATCTTTCGCGGTATAAAGTAGCCTATGTCACTCTCTAACCCTCCAACCCTCCAACTATCTCCACACGAAAAATCACACCAATCCGTCACTGTTCCGACGTGAAAGAAGGACAAACAAACAAACACACTTTCACATTTATAATACATATGTATTAGTATGGATAGTATAGATTAATAATCGGATTTGTATTTTTATTTGCTAACAAATATTGTGCTTTTCCTTATTGATTATAATGTACAAGGTATCTGTTTTTTTTTGTAATTGTAATAGATTTGAGAAAATACATAATATATTTGTCTAGATAAGTAAATGTTGTCAAACCTATTATATATTAATAATATTATTTAAAAGCAAAAGAAATCCTTTTTTGTCTCTTTGAGACGCCTATTTTTTGGCCTACTTGTCAATATTGTCCAGATGACCCTATTAGTACATAAATAAAAATTCATCGAAATAGGTAAAGTCCTTTAAGATGAGAAGAATTATGAACCTTCAGACGTAAGAATTGTATTTGTAAAGGCTCAAGATTATTGAGAAAGGCTATAAAGCTATTTATCCAACACATTACAACTCTTAGGAACGCAGCAATTAACGGATACTATAAATCTTGAATTCTTCAATCTGAAACGACTTTTTATGTTACCCAAATTGCAAGAATTCAGAGCACTGCAGCGAGTATTGAGCATGTTTTACTGTAATATATATACTCGTACATCCATACTTAATATTATAAATGTGAAAGTGTGTTTGTTTGTTTGTTTGTTTGTTTGTCTTTCTTTCTCAATGAAAGAACAAAAATATCGTGGAGTTAGTTTGAGGGCTGGAGAGTGACATAGGCTACTTAAACCACAGGATAATATCTCATTCCTACGGAAAAAAACATTTTATAATACAATCCACAACAACTTATCATACCTATGTATATAATATATGTTTAATATATAGTCTATCTACTCCATACTAATCGTTAAAATGTACCTAGGGAAGAACTCGAGCGAAGCAAGGGAGAGCCACTAGTAAAACTATAATAGACAAAACAAGTATCTAAAATGCAAGTAGTTATTTCGGTGAGAGTTAAGTGTTTTGGGAATGGCAGTAATGGTTTATTTTATTTTTAAGTATTTCGGACAATAACTTGTGTCCATAGGGACTGGTAAAACTTGTTCAAGAACAATATTTCTTCTTTCAGTTAGTTTTGTAGTCTTTTTGATGTTCTGACGACACGTTTGGCTCAGCTTGTAGTGACCCTACATGCTGTGCCAGCGGTCCCGGGTTCGAGTCCCGCTGGGGGCATTCATTTGTATGATGAATACGAATGCTTGTACTCCAGTCATGGGTGTTTATATTTATAATATGTATGTATTTAAAGTTATATATGTGTAGTGTATCAGCTATCTGGTTTCCAAAACACAAGCCTCATAGCTTACCATGGAACTAGATGGTGTTGTGTGTTAATGTCCCAACATATTTATTACTTATTTATTATTTTTGTGTATGGTGTTAGTGCATATACGTCGTCAATATTAGTTATCGCCGAGCAAGTTTTATGACTGCCAATAACACCGGTGAAGGTTACCGTTTGAACTCTCGCTGATTGATTTTATACAAATTGATAGATTGGAATTTATTTAACACTAGCTCTTAGGTCACACTTTACACGTGTTTGTTTTTAGTATCTAATCAAACGTTTTACTGTATTTTCCTAGAAATATGACACGTAATATTGATTTATTTATTACATCTCTGAAGCTTATAAATCAAGCTAACTAGTTTTTTTCTATTGTTACTTTAATAATATAAATACGAAAGTGTATGTGTGTTCGTCCTTCTTACTAACAGCCACATCGCAATAGATCACGGTCATTTTTTGCATAGAGATAATTTGACACTAACCAAAAATTAGCAACTCAGTAGGTACATGGAGTTCTTGTCCTCATATCGATTCTTTCAAATTAATTAGTTACCTATAACCGATAATATTATTTATGTATTTTCATTTTCAAACATTGTGCCATTTTTGTATTGCTTAATTATATTTCTATTGTTGTAGGTTACTCCTGTAGATCGATCATTCATTTATAGTTTTAATTCCGCATTAAAGCTTACTAAATTACAAAATTACCGCTCAATCTCATTCGTGTTTCATTCATTCTTTAAGCCACTAAAGATATATATATATATATATATATATATATATATATATATATATATATATGTATTGTTGTCATTCTTTTTTTATTATAGTACCAAGATATATAATCTTTGAATATGTATTATATGTATACATATGTTACGCGGTATCCCAAATATCGATTTTCATAACACCTTTCAAGTGATTTTTGGTTCGGTAATCATTTTAAAATCAGTTTTTTGTTTATTCGTTACACGTGTGTTTTTAAGAAGATACGGAGATTGATCGGTCAGATTTATTTAAATAAGTGACAAGTGTCAAATGTCATGTACCTTGTATGAGTATCGATTTTCATATGAGATTTATTAGCAGATCGCTACTTAAAAAAAAGTTTATCGTGACTGCCATATTTATATATTGAATGTTACTATATGTTCATATCATATTAGCACGTGAGCTTTGTATGTATGTATGTATGTATGTATGTATGTATGTATGTATGTATGTATGTATGTATGTATGTATGTATGTATGTATTCAGCCCTTTTTAATGTCCCACTGCTGGGCACGGGCCTCCCTTCAATACGAGGGGGATCAGGCGTGAGCTTTATCTTATGTAAATTGACTAAGCATATATTTAGAAAAAAATCGATCAGGTTTTAACGGGAGCTTTTTATCAATATACACACTATTACATATAAATGTATAAGTAACTTTATATGTCTGTTTGTTACCTGACCACACTTAAAACATTGAATAGTTTTTATTAAGGTTTGGCAAGAATAGAGATTTTATCATGAGATGAGATATAATACGTTGTTTTATTCTTTGCTATGCGAGCAGAGTCGCGGACAAAAACTTGTTAATTATTAATTGTTTTAATAAAGGTGGCCATATATGCTAAACTTTGTGTATGCCTGCACAGGCAAACCGGAGCGTGTATATCTGGGACCTATACAGTTCTTTTCTGTTCCTTCGGCCTTTTTCGTGCATTTTACCTATAGGCGTATGGCGTATATGAAGAGGTTTGACACTTAAAATTTCTTTGAATTTTTGAAAGCAAATAGCTCTTGAGTATTCAAGTGTTATATACATGATACATAATATAAGCTATGTGAAAATAAGCATTTAGAATTGAGTGTAAAAGAAATTATTTGGATTGCATAATCAATGTTTCTAGCTGAATTTGTCTGATAATAATTAATATAGGTTAATTTTGTGGTTTCGTCTTTCTTTATTGTCTATTCTCGATGCCACCTAATACCGTTTGGAACTCTTTTAATTGGGGTAAACAATGATACAAACACCCGACGATGGCATTATATATAGTATGACTAATTTGCCGTTTTTGGCACCAAAACCCGCAATCACCACTGTGACTTGTCACAACCATACCATCGTGATTGTGATACTTACATATGTACTAGCGGTTCACCCTCGCTTCGCTCGTGTTCGTCCCTAGGTAGGTTTTAACGGTTAATATGAAATAGGCAGACTATATATTATATGATATATAGCCTTCCTCAACAAACGGGCTATCTAATGCAAAAAGAATTTTTCAAATCGGATTAGTAGATCCTGAGATTAGCGTGTTCAAACAAACAAACAGACAAACAAACTCTGCCTCTTTATAATATTAAGTGTAGATTATGCTTTTTGCTTTATTATTTATATTTAACCTATGAGCTATGGTATATTAATGAGTGTTGCAACTCGATACATATTGTCATAGCTATTCGACATTGTCGCTAATATAGTAGGCGTTGCCCCAGTTTTTTATTAACAGTTGACAGATAGAAACGTTTCAGGCCAAGTTTCGATCAATCGATATGTTGTAATCTGTTGTTGATGAAATCTGTCAACGACTACAATTTATATACACGATGTAGTTATTAAGTAAAAGTTAATAAGCGTAAGTTATATCTAATGAGTACTTTTATCATATGATTTTTTATTATATAATATTTAAAAAATACTTAATACCAGTTTAATGATATCTAATATATTTAAACGAGCAATTCTTGTATATATATTTATTTTTTTATTTATACCCGCGATCTCGGAAACGGCTCTAACGATTTCGCTGAAAGGAGGGGTTTCGATAAGGCCCTTTACCGGCCCCCGTGAATCATATTTTTTAAAGTTTATAATCTAGATCATTCTTATTTTTTTTTATAATGTGCATAATATAAGGCTTTCAAAAATACATATACTTTTTGTGTAACTTGATAGGACCTTTATGAAAGGAACCGCTTAACTTGGCTTGTTTTACAAAAATACGTCATTTCTGCAGTTTTTGCAATCTTTATCTAGTTATTGTATATAGAGCGCAACCTAGTAACAAAGCGATTTTCATATATGTGGTACACAAATACGTAAGCTATTACATATATAAAAATTGTCGTGTTACTACACTGCGCTGATGGTATAAAATAAATAAATTGTATTTAGGATTATAGTTAATAATGTACTGATTGACTGATTTTACTATATTTTCTTTCCAAAACTTCATCTTAGTCTTCGATTTTCTTTTAGTACTTATAGACGGGAAATTTTAGTGCTTATAGAAAAAACAAAAGGTGTCTTCTTGCTTGAGTCTCCACGTTTGAGCTTCTTTTATGTGACTGGGTAGTCACAAAAAAGAAGCTCAAACGTGGCGACGTCATGGCAAGGCAAATGGATAGTTATGTAACAGTTTTGAAGTGGCATGACAAGAGAGACGTCCTGATGGTATCGACGTGCCACGATGATGGAATGACAAATGTGTCTTCTTGGAGAGGAGAGTCTTCGAAACCAAACATGGTTATCGACTATAACGACGCCAAAAAGGGCATTGACGTAGCTGATCAGCTATGTAGCTACTACTCGCCGCTGCGATAAAACCTCACGTGGTACAAGAAAATTGCGATTGATTTACTATTTCTGGCCGTACTCGTCAATACAAGAGTAGTTTTTCTTGAGGCAACTGGATGTTCCGTTCGTATATTGAAAATCCAAGAGGCGATGATTCTTCATTGGCTTGGCGATGTTGTCCAGAAAAAACAGACTGTTAGATTATCCACAGGAAACCCAAGGAGACATAACCTATCAGAGATACCACGGCGAGACGGAAAGATTATTAGACGTCGATGTGTACGATGTTACGCACAAAGAAAGGAGGAAGGGCAACCCTACAAGGCAAAGCAAGTACACACGGAGTGCTTAGAATGTGGTAAAGCTTACTGTTTGGCGTGTTACAATGAGGTGCACAAATAGTTTATCAATAAATAAAAGATTTCTTCCTTTTCTCAGTTTTATTTTACTAAATAAACAATATAAATGCCATGTTTTTGTTTTACTTGAATATCTATTTTAGTAATAGATTTTGACAGAGAAAAAAACATACTTACGACAAAAAATCACGATGGTTTTTTGTTTTTTTTTAAACGAGACAATGTTCTTACTACGCCCATATACTAAAAATTGATTTTGATCTGCTACGTCCAATAAAAAATGGGCCTTGAATTGAAGTATATCTTTGCTCAAATATGATACATGAACGTAGTAAAGTTGGTACGAGAACTGTCCCGTGAATCATATGTGATACATCGGACAGGGATAGTGTTAATGTCTTTTACACCTTGTTTAAGTTTGATTTCTCAAAATAAAACCGATAATTATAATATTAATTAGTATATTTTGTCATTTTGTTCTCATCAACTGGTAATCAAACATTTACCTTAAACACATAAATATAGCGAATATTGGCTGATGCTATATATATTTGTAAATTTTAAGTGTAGTCCTATAAACACAATATTAAAATAATAAAAAATTCAGGGGGGCCGGTAAAGGGCCTTATCGAAACCCCTCCTTTGGTACGTGGGGGTTTTCGGGGGCGAAAAATCGATCTAGATTAATCTTATGTCTGGGAAAATGTCTATTTTCGAGTTTTGATGCGGTTTTTTTTCGCATTATTCTACGCAAAATGTGGTCGATGGAATTTCTTACACTTGGGCATAAACATTGTGGTCAAGCGGCCAAGGCGTAAAACAGGCGATCACTTATGTCCGGGATCGAATCTCGGTCGGAATACAACGTTTTTACTGTTGTTTTTTTGTATTTATTCAATTTTTTAGGTTTTTTTTTTATCTAAAAAATACGATTTAAGGAAGAAGAACTCCGAGCAAAGCTCGGTCGCCCAGATACTGATAATAATATAGACAGTGTTGGATAATACCACAGAATATGAGAGGTATGATTGATTATTTAGTTTGTTAATTTACTAGTAAATTTTACGGGCTTTTCTCAATTATTTAATTTCTCCATTAATAAGCCTAGACTGTAGGGCTAACTACATTCATTTAATAATCCTACTAATATTATAAATGCGAAAGTTTGTGAGGATGTATGGATGTCTGGATGTATAGATGTATGGATGTTTGTTACCCTTTTACGCAAAAACTACTGAATGGATTTTAACGAAACTACATTAATATAGCTCCATACATCAGTATAACACATAGGCTATTTTTTATCCCGGAAAAATATAGATAGGATAGATTTGTTTTTGTTGTTTTAGTTATAATTTGTGAAGTTAAAGTGTAATGGTCGCTGATATTATTTTTGTGTTACCATTGTCTCTTAATTTCTTCGTTAAGTTCCCTATTTTAGCATGTCCAACCAGTCTCCTTCTTGTCTTCTCCATTCTACGTGACACTGACGAAGTAATCTGCTCAACTTGCACGCTTTAAAAGCCTATAACAAGAAAATTAAATATTTTTTTAGCATGTTGTAATACATATCGCTTATAAAAGGGCTGAAATATCGGAGGTCTCGGGTACACTATCTTTTCTATATAGAAAAAACATTATAACTTGTTTAACAATGCGAACTCTGTAAATTGTTGTACGTACATCTATACAGATAAATAAAATTGGAGTGTCTGGTTGTAATATTAAAATAACCGCTTTTTACTAAATGCATATTGATGTATACACGGTACATATACCAAAACAACATTTTTTACAATTTTTGTCTGTCTGTCTGTCTGTTTGTTCCGGCTAATCTCTGAAACGGCTGGACCGATTTTGACGGGACTTTCACTGGCAGATAGCTGATGTAATAAGGAGTAACTTAGGCTACTTTTATTAAAAAAAAATAGGATCCCACGAAAAAAAAATTAAAACCAAAAAAAATTTAAAAAAGTTTGTTTCGGGAAGCAACATAGGGACGAACTCTAACGAAGCGAGGATGAGTCGTTAATATAATGTAAGATTACACAATTAAGATAAATAAAGAAATATGTTATTGTTAGCATAAAGCGTTTAACAATTTTTTTAAAGGTTCCAAAAGAGAAAGAAACCTATAAAAAAGAACATTTTATAAAACACTATTTAAGACAACATTAAGAAAAATATCTTAAAATAAAGCTACGTCGATGTCGGACTCTTGATTTTAAACGCGGTCGTAAGAACTAACATACTTACTTGTATTTATACCATAGTGTATTACGTCTGGTAAAATTATTCAGGTTGTCAGAAAAGAGCAAAGCATAAACAAAATCTTAAGTGGATCGCGCATCATTTAAATAATTGACGAAGAGTCATGCTCTGTTGTATATTTTTCTACTACGTTAATTATATAGTACCTGGCGACCGGTGTTCTTTTTTGTTACCTATATCATATTTTTTAGATTAAAAAAAAAAAACTAAAAACTTAGATAAATACAAAAAAAAGTAGAACTTTATATCCAATAATATGATCCATATAATGTTAATCTTGCACCTTGCTCGCTTGATCACGATGCTTATGCCTGAGTGTATGAAATACGAACATAAATATCGAACATATTCTGCGTAGAATAATGCAAAAGAAAACCGCATGAAAACTCGAAAACACACGTTTTCCCAGACATGAGACTAATCTAGATCGATTTTTCACCCCCGAAAGCCCCCCCATACCAAATTTCAGCGAAATCGTTAGAGCCGTTTCCGAGATCGCCGGTATAAATAAATATATAAAGATATAAATATACAAGAATTGCTCGTTTATATATATATATATATATATATATATATATATATATATATATATATAACTTACTGATAGTCATCTAATGCCAGCCGATACAAATCAAACTTTGAAAATATCTGATTAGGTATCTATAGTAAATGAAAACTACCAATCAGTTATATTTGACTTTATTGTGTTTTTTTTTGAAATCGATTTTTTTTTAAGTTTTTGTAGAATGAACGCGGCGAAGCCGCGGGTTCTGCTAGTATTTTCTAAATATAATACGATTGACATTTTAGACAACACAGTTAAGGCTATTTATTTAAATCGCTTGAATGTATAGATAGTTAAGAATGCAGTTTTATTTACTACTAGAGACTCACCCTCGCTCCGCTCGGGTTCGTCCCTACTTATGTTTTAACGTTTAGTATAGATTTCTCAGAGATGAGATATTTTCCCGCAGTAAAAAGTATCCTATATGTTGACTCGGATAACCAGCTATCACCATACCAAATTTCATCAAAATCTGTCCAGTAGTTTTCTCGTGATGCGGTAACAGACAGACAGACAAAAATTCTAAAAACTATAGATTCGGCTTCTGTATCGATAATAATGGCCATTTCAATAAGATTTTTCAAAAAATATTTAATGTACAGATTCGGTTTAGTTAGAATTTTATTATATGTATAGATGTCGTACTAAAGTGCCTACTCTTCTTTAATTACATGTATGAAATATATACATGTAACCTTTATGCTGTATTGTGGTAGTATTCTGATAATTCTGGTTACCCTTGTGGGATAACCAGAGAGTAAAACAAGACTACCAAGTATCTATTAACTACGACCTCTGTATGCCCGTTTTGCTTCTTCCACTGTCATTCTCTTCATGACGGGATTAGCTTTTTTTTTAGACATCAACGCATAACACCATCTAGATCCATAGTAAGCTACAAGGCTTTTGGTTAATAAATTATTCCATGTACAAGTATTTATATAAATCCTTCTTAATAGAATAAACTTCAATTTTTATCTACATATAATTTTCTTGTAAAACATAATAAAAAGAAACCTTAAATGGTAAATAGCAAATGATCTATTATAAAATCATAGGCAACAAAATTTCTTAAATGACATTTAATAAAATAATAAAAATAAATAACTGTTTAAAATTGTTGAGGTCCCTGGTTTAAGTAGTTATTCTTTGATCGAGTGATGCGCGTTACAATAACTTTTCGACTGACGGTTAGTTTGTATTACGACTACCTGCAAAATTATATGATAAATCGTTTGAGGTGTTGTCTTGTTCTATGATTTTATTTTGTGTGTATAAGTATAAATAATAATAAGCATTCTTCTTACTCAAGTATTAAATGTGCATTAATCCTGTTTCACTGGAAGAAACTAACATCTAAGATACAGGCTCGGCCTAGTTTAGATGTTAGTGATCACTGAATGAATATATGACAAAATTTATATCATAATTATACAATTATACAAGTAAGAAAAGGCTTGTGTTATGGATACCAGGTAGTTGATACACTACACATATCTAATATATATAACTTTAAACACATACGTATTATACTATATAAACACCCATGACTGGAGTACAAGCATTCGTTCATCACACAAATGAATGCCCCCAGCGGGACTAGAACTTGCGACCGCTGATACAGCAAGTAGTTGGTAGTCACTACAAACTGAGCCAAACGTGTCGTCAAATTTAATTTTTTAATAGATATTTTAGTTTTCTATAGTTTTATAATAATTTCTTTAATGAGACTGTAACCTCTATACTCTATAGTAGGTATATACTTTAGTAAGAATCTAACTAGTAAGATATTGTAACTGTACCTGATAGACATTCTCCTATCCCATTTCATCATCATGATCTTTGAGATCATACAAAAATTCTACAGAAAAAGCACTTTCAGTTTTCCCCGAAGTTTGTCTTAATTAAGGTCAGAAATTTTATTTTTTTATAAAAAAAAAAACAATACACAACTCATTCCCTCGCTGTTTTACAAGTGTTCTAGGCAATGCGAATTTAAAATCACGTTTCGTTTCACATATTAATTACTGAGAAGTTAATGATGTATGCTGTAATTAAGGCCGAACCAAACAACCAGAAAAGCGTATTGCGAACGATCCAATTAGTTAAAATATTATTGTTAAATAAATATAATACTATTTTTGTGTTGCTCCTCTTAGGACACGTTCGTCGTACTGTGATAAAATACTCTCGCGTCGTATGTTTCGATTCAAATGTCAAGGAGTGAAAGCAGAATAAATAAACCAGCTTTTACGTTTATAGTTGTACGCTTGTATTTAGAAAATAGAGTCTAATCATTGTTTTCTGCATCTATAATGTGTATAGTAAATAAAACTTTCGCGAATTTATTTTGATTTTAGGTTCCGATTCGAATGCTTTATACTTTATAGCAGTCATGGTCACGGGAGATATTAACGTCTTTGACGTCTAGCTATTATATAGTTATTACAGATAGCGTCTACCCACAAAATTATACATTAATTTTGAAGAAAAGAGATCAGGAACCGAAAGTATCTTAAAATTTTAAAAAGAAAGTATTACGGTTTATATTATTTTGATAATTAATAATTATGTTAACTTAGAGTACGTTAAAGGTATGTTACAAAGGACGTAAAACACACATATTTAATTTTCAGCGATCAAACTACGAAAAATACGAAATTTCATGCAAATATGTCCAAAGAATAAAAAAGTTTCATACAAACTTTTATCCCCTATTTCACCTCCTTGGGGGTTGTATTTTGAAAAATCCTTCTTTAGTGGATGTTTACGTCATATATGCTATAACTGCCTCGGTGGTGTAGTGGCTAGCATGTACGGCTGTACATCCTGAGGTCCTGGGTTCGAGTCCCGGGTCGGGCCAAGTTTAGTTATTGAGTCTTTTTGTATAGTAAGCCTCAGTAACAGCCCGGAGTTGGGAAGTTGGCGGTGTTTCACCCCCGTGCCTCGGAGAGCACGTAAAGCGTCCTGCGCCTTAACTCTCACCGGTCGTGTCGAGTAGTCGTCCCACCGGAGTATGAGAGTGACAGGAATAGAGAGTGCACTTGTGTCTGCGCGTACACGCGCCTTAACTCTCACCGGTCGTGTCGAGTAGTCGTCCCACCGGAGTATGAGAGTGACAGGAATAGAGAGTGCACTTGTGTCTGCGCGTACACTTGTGCACTATAATATCTCCTGCGCAGTTGGCTAGTCTCAATGAGATTGGCCGCCGTGGCCGGAATCGGTCAGGAGGACATTATTACGTCATATATGTGCGAAATTTCAGTTTGCTAGCCTTAAGGGTTTGGCCTGTGCGTTGATACATCAGTCAATCACTTTTGCCTTTTATATAATAAGATTATTTTATCATAATTGTATCTGTTGAAATTAACATAACTTGAAATAATTATAGATATAAGATACGTCGTTATGGGTTATGGTCGATAGACATTTGATGGAGTGAATCGAGCCTTGAAGGAAGTGCTACAATAAGTTTAGGTACTTGCAATATAGCTGTTATTTAGCACTAGCGACTCACCCTCGCTTCGCTTCGGGTTCGTCTCTAGACAAATCAACTCTATCCCACGGGAACCGTACATTTTTCCGGGATGATATATAGCCTAAAGCCTTCCTCGATAAATGTACTATCCAACACAAAAAGAAATTTTCAATTCCATCCAGTAGTTCATGAGATTAGTGCGTTCAACCAAACAAACAAACAAACAAACAAACAAACAATCAAACAAACTTTTCAGCTTTATAATATTAGTATAGATACATGTCACTCATTACTCATATAATTTATTAATACCTACACCTAGTGTGTATTGACCTTGAAGTTAAGTACCTACATTTACAACGAATTCTAGTGCATGTTTCCTTCTCAACCGATTTTTGTAAATTTCAAAGTTTAATATAAACAGTTAAAGTTATATCATTTAATATCGTCTATTTGTTCTTAAAGTTACATGCGCTTAGAAAGGCAAAAATTAGAAACCAACTATCGGTATTTTCTACATTCTAAATGTCAGTCTTTAATACAAAATCTATACGTATATTAAAATTATAACTGAGTCGAATCAGCACATTAAATATTTCTTGGAAAATCTTATTGAAATAGACTTTATTATCAATGCAGAAGCCAAGTCTATAGTTTTTAGAATTTTTGTCTGTCTGTTTGTCTGTTACCGCATCACGGGAAAACCACTGGGCAGATTTTGATGAAATTTGGTATGATGATAGCTGGTTATCCGGATCAACATATAGGATACTTTTTACTGCTGGAAAATATCTCGTTAAAACATAACTAGTTTTGTAAATAATACGCAAAATATACCGTTATATGTATAAAGCGTGTTGTTTAACAATAATTTTGAAATTAAGAAATTAATTTTGTTAAACAACGATGATATGAAGTTTCATGGTTTCAAATACGTTGCGTGTGAAGGCGTGGTACGTTTTATTTTAATTTAATATCCGGGAGTCCCATGTGAAAAATATTTGGCATGCATATTTACAGGAAATGGGCTGTGCCCTCATTTATAATACATAAGAATTGCCCACTCAAATATATTCCTTGCCAAAAACAGTAATATTAATCAATATTAGGGGAATACTTCCCAACTGTAGTAATAATTTCTCAAGCTGAGAGGATCTCATTTATTAAGATGGAGGCAATATACGTTTGTCCGTACAGAATAGGTATAGCTTTTGGGCATTCAGGGACAAAATATTAGGTACAGTCCGATGAAATGAGCCTCTAAATCGAAGTCCGTCTTCACAAACCTAATTTTATCTGTATCTGGACTAATTTGATACATTTTTATGTCAAAAGTTTTATACTTACATTACATATTTATTATATTCAATGAATATGCTATGTTATGAATGAAGCAAGAATTGGTAGCAAATTTAATTATTATTTTTGGATAGCCAGACACGAGAATTTTGAGAGATACGAGTAGTATATGAATGATGGCTTACTGATTAGAAAGTAATTAAGATCGTATTGGTTGACATAATTAAATTTTTCAAATTATTTTAAAAATTGTGGACAGACACTGTCTGTAATAAGTATATAGGGCCTTTGAGACCTCTAAACCCTTAGTCTCTTCCGTGACCATGATTGCTGTAAAGCATTTTAAAAGTCGGGAAACAAAAATCTAAATAAATCCGCGAAATAATCCGTAAAGATAGTTTTATTTAAAAAGAACGTATTATTGTTATCGAACAAAAATAGAAATAATTTGTTATCACTACCTACTTAAATACGTTAGGTTTTATACATTTTAAAGTACTACATCTTCATTAAATAACATAAACTCTAGATGTGACGTAAAAACAGCAAATATTTGGATCAGTTTCAAGAGGCCACGTGATGTTATTTACATGCTGGTGCGGTTCTGGCAGATGAGACAACGCCGCACTAATGTTACAATAAACGTAGCTTCCTGGAATATGTGAAGTTCTTATTTTTTACCGACTTTAAAATGAAAAGAACTCAATTTGTGTCGCATGTTTTTTTGTATATGTATGTATGTTATGAGGTATCTTTGTCAACTGGATAATAGTATCCCGTATCTCTCTCAAGGTTAATCACCGTTGTGTCAAATTTAAAGTAATTAGGGCAGGTGAAAGGTGTACGTACTTATTTAGTTAGTTAGTAGAATGACTCAGTCTATAGTTTAGATAAGGAGGTAATATAATGAAAAATGTATATAATTTCGTATATTTTTTAAACATTAACTGGGATGTACCGACAAACATCAATATGGTTAATGTTTAAATTGTTTTATATTTAATTTGTGCGAACAGATAAATCTAGACAGGCAGCTGTAGCCCAGTGGTAACACGTTCGCTTGGGAAAACGAGTGTTGCAGGTTCAATTCCCGGGTCTCGCACCTCTGATATTTTCACATGCGAATTATTTCAACATGATTACCACTTGTCTTGCGGAGAAGGAAACCTGCATGTCTGAGAAAATCTAGCAAGTTTTCGAAAGACATGTGAAGTCCGCCAACCTCCACTTGGCCAGCGCGGTGAACTATGGCCTGATCCTCCTCGTATTGACGGGAGGCCCGTGCCCAGCAGCAGCATGCGACGTTAAAAAGGGCTGAAATCAGATAGATCTATCAATTTTATCTAACTATGAAGGGATTTTGTTATTATGTACTACATAATGATAAATTTATCAGGCTATTTATAAACATGTATTCTGTTCGCGGAGGTGTGACACAACGCAGCGTAAACATGCTCTCACATAATCACATTGATACGCGACTGAGTTTTTAATATAGCGCCAATAGTTAAGTTTCTTTTTTTACGTAAATATGTTTTCTTTTTGACGTTGTTTATTGATTACATACAACATTGATTACATTACAGGTGTCAAAGTACTTAATATGTACATACATACTCGTATTTAATGTAAACGTACAAGGAGTTTTTTTAATTGAAAAATCAAAATATTTGGACTGATATTTTTACATAGAGATTTTTATACTTTTAATGCGAAAAAGATTATTTACTTTTACTAATATATGCCATGTATTATGTTTAGAATTTACTAGTGAGTTAGCCTCGCGCTAGCAGTCTAGTTCTCTCCTTCTCTCGCTCAGCTCGAGTGCGTCTCCATAGACGATTGTTTCCAAAATAATTCACACATAACATCATACGTACGTAGATAATTTTTGCAAAGTTATAAAAATACGTATAGTAGTTTCGGAGATTAATCCGAACAAACACAAACATAATTTTAATTTATATTATGTATGTATCTATATTATATATATTATTTTTCAACAGATGCCTCAAGCAAGGTCCGCAGCAACCTTGTGCGTATGCGTCGATCCGCGCTCGGCAAATCTGCACCGACTCTATCTATCCACGTGGTAAGCAAACTATTCATATATGGACGTAGTTATGCAAAATGAATACAGCCCACGAAAACCGTTTTTTGAGTTACTGTCATAAATGGAACCTTGAGATGTACAACTTAAATACAGAAAGTAGATAAAATACCAAATATTTAAGAGGAATTTCAAAAAAAAAGCTACGGTCTTTTTATTTTGATATATTTTCCTATTTTCTCAAAAGTTTTTGTGGTTGGATCTATTTTGCATAATAACGTCCATATGTAGATATGTATTATAAAGCCCTTGCACATTGCAGACTTTCTATCGACCGTCTATCGACCGATAATTATAAATCGGGTTTGTAATGTAGTTTAATAATATGAAAATGTAACCAATCAACCTTGTTTAACCAATATCGATTAAATACAAAGTACGCAGGGGCGTTTTTATTACTTATAATTTATATTTAATGCTGATTAGTGAAAGTTAATACAAAATCTGTAGTATGTGGATGCTCTAACACTTTTTGTTACTATTCTGTAATTAACATCTTTGTTTGTATAGACTTCTTGAGACATTTAAACTAACGTAACCTAATTTGGTTTGAAAAATCGATTTAAATGAATTATTAATTGCTAATTTAATTCTAGATCTAAAAACTATAATGGATATGATAATTTAGTTTTATTTATAAAATCGATTAGAGAAACTGTATTGAAATTTTACGGATAGCTATTTGTGTATTGTTTATATATTATGTAGTTATAGTGTTGTTTGAAAATTCTAATGTTAATATTACCTTACAGAAAGAGCAATGTGCGGTGTCCCGACGACCATCCCGCTTACCACCTCCGCCACCACATCACCGACTTTCCCTCGTGGTAAGTTTATATCATCAACTTCTTACTAGTAAACAGTCTTGTTTCATATACATATCTTTCTTCCTTAATATTCCGGAATATGGAGCCTATTTCACTTAACGGCTAGTAAATTCTCTATGTGTATAGTTTTAAAACATTGAAAATACACTTTGACGACACGTTTGGCTCAGTTTGTAGTGACCTTACTTGCTGTGCCAGCGGTCGCGGGTTCGAGTCCCGCTGGGGGATTCATTTGTGTGATGAGCACGAATGTTTGTACTCCAGTCATGGGTGTTGGCTCCAGTCATTTATAATATGTTTGTATGTATTTAAAGTTATATATGTATGTGTAGTGTATCAACTATCTTGTATCCATAACGCAGGCCTTGCAGCTTATCATGGAACTAGATGGTGCTGTGTGTTAATGTCCCGACATATTTATTTATTTCTTTATTTATACACAACAAACTGTAATTTCATTAAAACTGCTTAAAATAAACAAATGAGTCCAAGCTCGAGGGGTTTTCTAGTAGGCGTTGAAGAGTTTCTCTATCCACCTGGTTCCATCATCAAGTTAGCTCGAGGGTACCAAATTAGTGGAATACGTCATCCACTTTACATTTTGCAAAGTTTCACGTCACAACGACAGCTAAAAGTAGGTAAAAATCAAGTCTATTTGTTGACATGCAAAGCTATATATTGGTTACTACGTAAAAGAGCACACCCACAAATACCCTCTCCATATTAAGTGATGATTAATTTTAATTGTTTAAACAACGCAATGTTTGATAAATGTTATTATAGAAATAATTCAACCGCTTAACTCTTATAATTGAAAATCCGTTGAGTACTTATCTAATTAAAAGTAATTTATAACTTCATGGAGCGCTGTTTTCCGACATTAGAAAAGAGGAAAATGTATTTTACTTTTATTAAATTTTAGTTTTTATCCATTCAATAGTTATTTAGCAATGTATATCTATCTAATCTAATATATTTAAACGAGCAATTTTTGTATATTTATATCTTTATTTATTTTTTATACCAGCGATGTCGGAAACGGCTCTAACGAATTCGCTGAAATTTGGTATGTGGAGGTTTTCGGGGGCGATAAATGGATCCAGATTAGTCTCATGTCTGGGAAAACGCGTGTTTTCGATTTTTAATGCGGTTTTTTTTGCATTATTCTACGCAGAATATGCTCGATAATTTCTTACGAGTTTTTACGTTGCATTTCTTGCTATGCGGACGTGCTTAATAATTACGTACAAATTCATAATTATTTTCGCGGCGTAAGTAAAATAAGCAAGCGTGTCACGAGTGTGCAAGTATGAACTAGATTTTATATTATAAACAAGTTGTGTTTGTTTGTGGTAGTGATGGCAAATCAAGGCTTTAGCCCATTTAGCCGCAGTCAACTGATACAACGAAGTCCACCACCTACGCCTACTCAATCCTGCCCTGACCAACTGCCCATGGATACCCAACTGCCCTCTGAAATCAAATCAACATCGGAGATTCAAAAGTGGCTTGGAGACGTAGAGTTCGTCTTAAGTGAGATTTGCTCAGTGGTCTCGGAGAGCAAAATGAACTCAGAACAAAAATTACGCGTCCTAAATCTTTGCCGCAAAGCTACAGGGGGGACCTCTCAGATGGCGATTTTGTACCAAGCACTAAAACAAAAGACTATACAGGCATATACTACAGTGAAGCACCTACAAGAAGAACAGAATGTAGCAGTCTCCCTCCAACAATTTAAAGAAACAGTTGAGGAAAAGCTGAAGCCATCCGAAAATACGTCGTCTTTTGCCGATATGGTTAAAAAAAGTGCCAATAAATTTGTTCGCCCTAATAACCTGAGCACTGTTGCCATCTATCCCCAAGACAAAACGAAAACAAGTGAAGACACTAAATCCTTAGTTAAAAAAATAATTTCTCCGGAGGAAATGAAACTACATGTCCGTAGCGTAAGGAACGTCAGAAACGGAGGAGTTTTAATTAGCACCAACACAAAAGAGGACATCGAAAAACTAAAAAAATCTGAGACACTAACATCCTCGGGCCTTACCGTTGAAGAACCAACTAAGCGACGGCCTAGAATTGTCATTATTGGTGTCCCTGTAGCCCTTAATGAAAACGTGATGTTTGATTGCTTATATGATCAAAACATAGCCGAGAAATTGCCGAATACTAGACGCGAGTCTTTCCTTTCATCAATAAAACTGAGCCATAAATCAGGCAAGAGGAATACTTCGACCTGTAATTATGTGTTGGAAGTCCCGGCTAACATCAGGAAGATCCTGATTAACCAAGGTCGTATTTTCATCAATTGGACATCGTGTCCTGTCAAAGACTTCACCTTAGTTACTCGATGTTTCAATTGCCAACAATACGGACACGCTGCCAAATATTGCAGAGAAACAAGCCCGACCTGTAATCACTGTGGTGACTCTGGACACTCTATCAAGGAATGTACCCAGACATCTTCTCCCCCGATCTGTGCGACGTGTAAACGTTTCAAGAGAAAATGTGATCACCCAACCGGAGATGTTAACTGCCCAGCACGTAAATACGCCGAGGACAAATATATAAACTCAATTGATTATGAGGGCGCCTAAGAGCGCCGCCAATTACCGTATTTAGTAAGCACTTAAACACTTATTTTACTTTATAAGTTTCAATTATGACTAATCAGTTACTCTCTTCCTTGGATAACTTTTCTGTGTCTGTTAGTAAAATGTGCAATGTTGAAGAATGTAAAAACCTTTTACCAAACAAAGAAAAAACTTTAACAATACTTACACAAAATATTCGTAGTATAAATCGTAATTTTAATGCATTAGAAGTTCTGTTACATAATCTCGACATTAGTTGCGATATTATTGTTTTAACGGAATGTTGGCTCTCAAGGCACATAAACTACTTACCATCTCTTGACAATTATTTCGTACACAAATCTGAAATAATTTTTAATCAAAATGATGGTTTAGTAGTCTATATAAAAAAGAACTTGACAGTAAACATCGAAGAACCAATTTTCCAAGATACTAACTGTTTAATTATTAAAGTTAACTCCGATATAGTGATTTTGGCTATTTACAGACCTCCCTCTCAAAGCACCGAAAAATTCCTAGAGTCGCTTGATAAATATCTAAACTTATTGTCAACATTTAAAACCATAATTTTAACAGGCGATATTAATATTAATATTGCTTCAGGGAAAATAGATAATCATGCTCATAACTATCTCAATATTTGTTCTTTCCATGGACTTTTACCTGCTCATAGCTACCCAACTCATCAAAGTAGGTCATGCCTCGATCACTTTATGATAAAATCTAACAAACCAACCACAATTCTAGTTACTAACTCCGCTATTACCGATCATCAAGCTGTTTTACTTACATTGCAATTAACCGTACACAGAAACAACTGCATGCGTAGTTATAATAAAATAAACATAACAGACCTTGAAAATGACATACACAGCATTAATTTTGACCCAGTTTATGCCTCAAATGATCCAAATACCTCTTTAAATTACTTTATTGAATTATTACAATTTGCAATATTGAAAAATACTTCAACAATAAAAATGCCGAGTCAGTTTAAATGCATTAAGCCTTGGATTACGCCAGGTCTCGTACGTTGCATAAGACATAGAGACAAATTACATTTAAAGTCCAAACATGCGCCTGAAAATGAAACACTTTCTATAACATATAAAAGATATAGAAATTTCTGTAATAACCTTCTGAAAAAGTTAAAAACTCAGTACGATAAAATCGAGCTACAAAAAGCTGGCAAAAATAGTAAACAGATCTGGAAGTTTATAAAAAATAATACATTTAAATCAAAAGATTCTGAACCACCATTCGATTTACTAACTACGGATACTTGCCCATTAACAGCATTAAACAAAGTAAACAATTTTTTCACAAATATAGGTAAAAATCTAGCAGAAAAATCACTACAATCAAGGCGCACTTCTTCTGAAAACGTAAAGATAATGTCGTCCTCCAAGCTTAATTCTTTTGTCTTATTAGATACTGATCTTGATGAAGTATTGAGAATAATAACTGGGTTGAAAGATAACTGTGCTGTCGGATGGGATAACATCTCGAATAACATACTAAAAAAGTTCAAACACCAACTTGCCCCTCCGATAACCCACATTCTTAAACTGTGTTTGTCCAAAGGAGTTTTTCCAAAATCGCTTAAAAAAGCGGTGGTCACTCCTGTATATAAATCCGGAGAAAAAGGATGTTTAAATAACTATAGGCCTATAGCAGTCTTAACAGGCCTCTCCAAAATATTAGAAAAAATTATAAATAATAGATTAATAAAATATCTCGAAGATAACAAGTTACTTTCGGAAAGGCAATATGGTTTCAGACCAAAAAGATCAGCTAATCAAGCAGTCCACCAATTAACAGAGCATATAACTACTAATCTGGATAAAGGAATGCACACTATTGGCATCTTTCTAGACCTCGCAAAAGCCTTCGACACTGTCTCATTTTCCATACTTTTACGCAAGCTTGAGGCAATTGGGATAAGAGGCACTCAGCTTCAACTTTTTTCTGACTATTTAAGTGACCGAACTCAATCTGTAAAAATAGGCCACTACATGAGTTCAGACCTCAAAAACAGCTATTACGGATTGCCTCAAGGCAGTATCTTGGGCCCTACTCTATTTTTAATTTATATAAATGACCTCTGCAATCTACAACTGAAAAATGGTGTTATTATGTCATACGCGGACGACACAGTTCTATTGTTTTCAGCAAAATCACGTCCAGAGGTCTACGCAGATGCACAAAGTGGTTTTGATAACGTATCACAGTGGCTTCATAATAATCTTCTTACTTTAAATACAGATAAAACTAAATATTTATTATTTACAATGAGAAGCACTAACACACCACTTACTAATCAAAACATATACGCACATAATTGTGCAACGTCTGCTGACACTGCATGCACTTGTTCTACATTAACAAAAGCGGAGTATATTAAATATCTAGGTATTACCCTCGACTCAAATCTAAATTTTCGACATCATATTGAATTATTATGCAATAGAGTCCGTAAATTAATATATATTTTTAAATTCTTACGTAATATCGCGGACTATAAATTAATCAAACAAGTTTATCAAACCTTGTGTGAATCCATCCTTACTTATTGCATAACTGCCTGGGGTGGTGCTGCGAAAACCATTTTACTTCCACTTGAACGTGCTCAAAGAGCAATCCTTAAAGTAGCCACCTATCGCCCTTATTCCTTTCCCACAAACATGCTTTACTTGGAATGCAAGGTACTAACGGTCCGACAATTATTTATACTGCACGTTACATTAAAACAGCATACTGAATTACCTTATTACCCACTTCCTTCAGACAAGAGAAGAAAAGATTTGGTCTGTACTAAGCCACGAACCAAACATAGCTTTGCTAATAGGTTTTATATATTTTTAGGAGCTTTCTTGTACAACAAACTTAATAGAGTTCTGGATTTATATAGCATAAATAATAAAAAATGTAAAATAATAATATCGGAATTTCTTCAAAAGTTGAACTACACAGACACAGAAAATTTGCTAGAAATAATAAAATAACCCTAATTATAAATTTGTATACATATACGTAGATGTAAGTCTAGCTAGTTATATAAGTTTTAACACTTGTCATATTATTCATCATATACGCTATATATAATTTTCAAAATGTACTCTGCTCTAGCCTTGTAAGAAATGCATGGTAAAACCATAACCTGAAACACAGGTTGTTAACCTAGTTCAGGTAGGTTCCAAATTGTATTGGTCCTTGTTTATTTATTTTGTATAAATTATATAATTTTGTAAAATTATTCCAATAAAATTATTATTATTATTATTATTATTATTACACTCAGGCATAATCATCGTGGTCAAGCAGTCAAGGCGCAACTTAGACTACACATATGCCCGCGATCGAGTCCCGGTCGGAATACAAAGTTTTTATTTCTGTTTTTTTTTTTTTTTTTTTATATTTATCCAAGTTTTTAGTTTTTTTTTTATCTAAAAAGTACGATATAACAAAAAAGAACTCCGAGCGAAGCTCGGTGTCCCAGGTACCAACATAATATATAATCTCTCATCGATATTAAATGATATTTAGAATTCGAAACTTTCAAATGCAATATGTCAGAAACGTGAATTCGCTTGTATGGACGGAATGCAATATCGCAAATATTGCGAATGTCATCGTTCTTCGTGCGAAGCGAATCAATTGCTAATATTTTATTTGTATGATTCATACAAATGCATAGGGATAATATAGTTTCGCAATATTCATTGACGTTATGTGAGTTAGGTGATAAAAATCGAAAAAAATACCACGTATTTTAGAAATATAATAATTATATAAATAAATAAAATTGAAGTGTCTGTTTGTAACAGCTTTTTACTAAATGCATATGAAAGTATAATATATACGGTACTAATAAGAAAAAAACAATTTTAAAAATGTTTGTGTGTCTGTTTGTTCCGGTTAATCTCCGAAACAGCTGGACCGATTATGACGGGACTTTAACTGGCAGATAGCTGATGTTATAAGAAATAACTTAGGCTACTTTGATTTTAAAAAAGGAATCAGGTTTCAGCGCAAAAACATTAAAACTCATGACATTATAAACAAAGTCCGCGTACTTAGTTTTAAATATGATTTAAACTCCTTAACTTTTACCGCTACGAAAACAGAACATAATCACTTTTTATTACGACAGTATAGAGAAGTTGTATATGAGGTAGAGACTCGTAAAAGCGCAGCTTGTTTTAACCAGAAGGAAGTAAGCTTTACTTAGAGCGGGAACTTTTAGTGAAGATTATAATTTTTCATCTGTCGAT
Source organism: Fabriciana adippe (assembly GCA_905404265.1). Lineage (NCBI taxonomy): Eukaryota > Metazoa > Arthropoda > Insecta > Lepidoptera > Nymphalidae > Fabriciana > Fabriciana adippe. The sequence goes on from FR990009.1 coordinate 8,922,853, forward strand.
GGTTGTCTTGGTAATTATATGACAGTTATCGATGTTCTTAAGATAAGTATTATTTGCTATACTACTACTACACTCGAGTCTCGAGTCTATAAAGTCATCTTTGTTACTTTGGCTGCACTGTGGCTAATTTTACGTATGTTTACGTTAATCAGTGAGAACGCTGCTGCCACAGTGTCAGTAGGTGTCTTGGAAAATTTCCGCTAGCCCACAAATGTTATTGTGTGTCTACTTGTAGGTATTCTTATATATTTAGACTATTGTATTATTAGGGTTATATAAAAAAATAAATTTAGCTTTACTTACAAAAAGTTTTCTTTAAATGACACACAAATTAGCCAATTGTGAATTGAAAATTAACTACAAATGACGGGAATCGAATTCACAGTCTTAATTGTCATGAAAATCTTAGGTAATTCCGGTTTCTTACACAAGATTGATCTAAAATTCGAAACGAAAACGAAGTTAATTATTATGACATATTTTTTTTTCTTATATTATATCACACTCACACTCAAGGCAGTGGTAGCCCAATGGTAACGCGCTCGCTTGGAAAACTGAGTGAAGCGGGTTCAAATCACGGGTCTCGCACCTCTGTGCGAGATTTTCACTCTCATTTTCATATGCGAATCATTTCTAACATAATTACCACTTGCCTTACGGTGAAGGAAAACATCGTGAGGAAAACTGCATGTCTCAGAAAACCTAGCAAGTTTTCGAAAGACATGTGTAGTCCGCCAACCCCACTTGGCCAGCGTGGTGGTCTATGGCCTGATTCCCCTCGTATTGAAGGGAGGCCCGTGCCTAGCAGTGGGACGTTAAAAAGGGCTGAATACATATCACGTTCATACTAATAAACTGCCATGAGAAATGTTTTTGAGTATATTCGGGGAAGGAGCTATATTCTGCGCTATTCTATTTTTATCAACACACCTATCAAGTAAAGCCGCGGTCATAAACTAGCACACAGTTAATTCGTCTTTGTATTCTATAGTTAGACGAGTGACTTTAAAATAGCTTCCGAGATGAACCTGGAGCGAATGCATTCAATATCTCGTACGTCTGGAAAGTGCATTTGACATTGAATCTAAATGTAAGTTCGCATAATAATAAAAATAGTACTCTATTATGTTATACCTTTATGTGTTCACTTTTGATTTTTTGACTGTTATTTTTTCTAATTTGAGATTTAATTAGATGTTTACTTTTCTAATGCTATCTCTCTCTTTCTCTTTCTTTCTTTCTAATGCTAATGCTAAATCACATGCTATGTCAGTAATTGTGTAGGTAAACATGAAATAAGGAACTCTTCGATCTCTATATATATGTTAAAGCTTAAAAGCTTGATACATCTTCCAGATTAAGCTTTAGCTTTTTACATTAGGTTTCTACTTTTATTACACCTTAGTACATAAGGACTAATTAAAAAATTTAATGAACTCAACACAATAAACTATTCATTAAGGCAATTTCAATGAGCCTAAGCACGTTATCTCTGCAGTATTTTAGTAATGAGTTGAGTATCTGGCATATTCCATGTGACACTGCAGCATCAGCATAGCCAAAAGTTACCATACCGTCGCAATGTCATTGAACTAACGGGATACGAAGTTTCGAATGGATTAGATATTACTGGAAGTTGCTCATATCCTTTTACCGCCTAGAAAAGAGTTGCTGGCCTGCAAATGGCTCAACGGAATTTTTTTTATTTATAACTAAACACACTCTTGAACAAGTCACCTTTCAAACAAAAATTAAATTAAAATCGGTTCATCTGTTTGGGCGCAACGATGCCACTGACAGACAAACAGATACACATAATAAACTTGTAACACCCCTTTGCTTCGAGGGTCAAAATATATCGATGTATCTATATGATAAAATCGACCTTATTGCTTGCACGGGGAGACGCAACAAACAAAGTCACGCACTTTCTTTTAATATTTATAATATTAGTGTGATGACGATTCGATAATAAAATGAAATATAATTATATGTTACTTTTCTATAGAAAATTTTATGGCCGCGCCTCTGCCGTCCATGAGTCATGGTGTCAAAATCCATATCAAGGAGATCCAAGGCACACGCCCACACCGTTGTATACAAACATAGAAACTTGTACCGCGTGTACCTACGTTGTACATAGCGCTCGAGAAATGCGGTCGGAACGATTTTTCCTTTTCATTAAATGAATCGTGAAAACCAGCTTTCTTAACAGTATTAGCGTTTAATTACTATACATTATACATTTTATTCCACTAAAAGAATTTCTTATTAGTTAAATACGTAATAGGGAACATGCGTGTGATTTAAATAGAGGTGAAATATTTTTTTTTTATAATCTTTATTGCTTTTGAATTAAGCCTGTATTAATATTTTTTAATGTAATTTCTTTTCTTTTTGATTAAGAAAATAATTATTAAAAAAATGCAAAAATAGGTGGGAAATTTGAAGTATGAAACGCAACGCCATTGGTCAGACCGAATATGACGTCAGAGTATATTATAACAAAACGATTAGTGATTTTGTCGCTTACAAATTGGGTCGTCATTTCTTTGTGTACATCATACTGTGCCGTCACGTGAACTGCGCGAAATGGCGAGCGTTTAAAGTATCCGATACGGTATGATATTAAAAAAAATGTTTATACTAAATTTTAGCTTTTTTAAGCTGTTTTTTCTTACAATTATATAACGATGTAAGCTATTGTATAAAAAATAAAAAAAACATGCATATTCCCTATTTATATAACACACAATTCCTATCGGCATAGAGTAATAAGCTTTTCGATGTGCTTTAGCGCTCAAATACTTGCATATGTTCGACTTAAGATTGAGTAACACAAAAACCTGAAAAAATATGTATGGAGGCAGATGAAGCGCCATTTCATCTTCTGGGGGAGTACGTATTCAGCCCTTATTTAACGTCCCACTGCTGGGCACGAACCTCCCGTTAATAAGAGGGAGATCAGGCTATAGTTCATCACGCTGGCCAAGTGTGGGCGGACTTCACATATCTTTTGAATACTTGCTAGGTTTTCTCAGACATGCAAGTTTCCTCACGATGTTTTCCTTCACAGTAAGGCAAGTGGTAATCATGTTAGAAATGATTCGCACATGCAAATATCAGAGGTGCGAGACCCGGGATTTGAACCCACTTCACTCGGTTTCCCAAGCGAGCGCGTTACCACTGGGCTACCACTGCCTTAACTCTGGGGGAGTGTGGACCTCATATGCACAAGCGCAGTTTTCATTTTGAGAAGGCCCAGATGAAATTTTGAAATGTACCCCTAAGCAAATCCTGCAGATGAACTGCAGCGGCGTGGTTTAGTGGGTTACTCTGGTTAAATATGCGGTGATCTAGATAATATATATGAAAATAGAAATGGTTGAAGTGATACTCAATCGTCAAGAGCCGCAACAAAAAAAAAAAATTAGCACATATTCATTTAAATTTCCTAGATCACAGTCGTAAATTGGACGTTTATTTTGGTATTTTCTAAGGGTCGTTTTTAAAGACACGACCACTGTTGATCGAGCAGGGCAAGACAATATGAAGTCTAATAAAATTTTAAATGAGTCCTATGTCAGAGACATTCAATTTAGTATGAGTACAAAAGAATTTCTTGTTAATGCGACCAAAGCTATTACAGGGAATGGAAATAAGAATAAGAAGAAAAATAGCTTCCCGTGTCTCTCATAATCTCTATGAAAATAATATTTTCAAATTCTTCCATATTTATTGTGACATATTTTTTTTATAATTAACATATAATTTAAATCTGGATTTATTTATTTACTAGCGACTTACCCTCGTCCCTCGGGTTCGCCTCTAGTTACGTTTTAACGTATAGTACCTATAGTTTTTTAGGGATGATTTATTTTCCCGCAGTAAAAAGTATTCTATAAGTTGACCCGAATAACTACCTATCATCATATCAAATTTCATCAAAATCTGTCCAGTGGTTTTCTCGTGATGCGGTCACAGACAGACAAAAATTCTAAAAACTATAGATTTGGCCTCTGTATCGATAATAATGACTATTTCAATAAGATTTTCCAAAAAATATTTAACGTACAGATCCGACTTAGGTAGAATTTTATTTATTATATGTATAGATTATTCAGGGGCTGAATATTTAATGTTGTTATCTTTATGGAACATTACTTTAGTATACCAAGATTTTTCTCAACACATTATATGTAATTAAAGTGTAGTTAAAACGGTAAATCAACAACGTACAGCAGAAATGATGAGAAGCTTTCACACGTAACGGACTCATGTGACAGAGATTTATGCATTCACTATTAAAACTTCTTAATAGTTTAAAATTATTTAAGAGAAAGTATCGATTGCACAGATTGTATTAAGTTTTTATCAAACACCAAAATGTAATGTTGTAATTGTAGGCACACAAATATACACACATATACACGTTACACACATCCTTTTTAATACTTTTACATTTTTGATTAAAACCTTTTTTTATTAACCTTTTTTTTAAATTACGTTTTTCTATAGATTTGTAAAAAAAGGAAAAAATTGGTGACATTAAAAAGCGTACAATTAGATGCGCATAATTTATTTTTATTCCAATAAAATAGATTAAAATAATAAATATATTGCTGCAACGGCCATATAATTAAAGTTTTTTAACGGACTAAGAAAATTAGGAGGTTCTCAATTTGACTGTGTAAATTATTTATATATTTTATTTACGAATGTGCGGGCATAACTTCTTTGCTTATGAACAGATTTTTATTATTTCTTTGTTACTATTACGTCTATATATATAAAAAAAACTAAAATATAACTTAAAAAAAAATAATAAAAACCGACTTCCAGACACTAAAAAGTAGAAAATAACTGAAGGGGAGTTTTCATTTACCATAGATACCTAATCAGATATTTTTTACTGACACATGGGTATTTACGTACGAAGAATATATATTGTTATATTAAAAATAATATAAATTATTAATTATATAAAAATAGTATTTATATGTATTATTGTAAATTAATTATTTGATCCTTTATGTTGTCATTCTGATATAAAATACTTATTTGAGTTTTCTGACGTTGTCATCTTGAGTGGAAAAAGGGCGGCAACAGCGTTGTGTTTTGTTTTATGACTTGTGCAATGCGTCATTCTTGATTGTAATGCCGTTTGAGGCTTTACTCTGACTCTATATAAAATAATAAAAACTATGTGCTGTTACACCGAATTTTACTTGGTCTACCTGACCTACTTCTGAAATAGTCTCGTAATAATATGTACATACTTGCTATGTATTATCAAAGCCGCGGACAAAAGCTAGTAAAAAAAAAAAGGTTCCGACGAATTGAGAAACTCCTCCTTTTTTGAAGTCGGTTAATAACATATTTGGTAAGATGTAAAATTTACATTTTGTTTAAGTAATAAAGAAGTACCACTTATTCATAATTTTAATTAGTGCTCGGAGGTACGGTGTTAATTCAAAGAGAAAATATGAAGGAAGATGCAAAGTATGCCAAAGAAAAAGATTTTTTTTTTTAGTTTAAAAGCAAAAGGAATTTAACAAGGCAACTTGTTGCTCCTACTGTTTCTGAGTACGCTTTTGACATGACACAATGGCACCTTTACGAGGGGTTTAAGGCTGCCTCAGATTATCTTCATTCTTTACATTCTAACTAGCTAAGTATGAGGTTAATGATTCATGGTGATTAAAAGCATTCATGGAACTATCTCTTACACTATCTATATAAATAAATATGTTTGTTTCTTTGTATGTTTGTACTCTTAACCTGTTCATCCGATTGTGATGTAACTTTGGTGAGTTATTCTACTAACGCCTACGAAAAGGTTTCTATTAAGATGACTATCTATGTTAAAAACAGTTTTTTTGTACGTTTTGTCGTCTATGCATTTCTAAACCATTTATCCCTAGGGAAGCATCGAGGCGAAGCGAGGGTAAATTCTTAGTTATGCATATAGAAAAAACGTAATCTCTGACTGATTAAGCACGAAATTGGACTGGAAATTTACATTTTATCAAAAGTATATCCTCCTTTTATATATTGGGTATCATTTTTATATTTAAAAAAAACAGAAACATCATATTTTTTGAATACATACTACATCTTTCAACGATTACACGCTATAATCGATTTTCACAAGAATAGTATATAGGTTCGACGTGCAGAGCAAAAAGCCTTTGAGATCGTTAGCAAATAAATAGTGTATCAAACTGATATTTACTCAGGCAGACTCACTGTTGATAGAGCGTATTATACATGAGGGCGTGAGATGCTTAATTTAACTAACTAAACACATGAAATTCTATGAAAATGTTTTTTAGTCAATTTTAAATAAAAGATTTTTTGTTTTAAATTTACTAAATTATGCTAAAATCCGCTAATAATTTTATTGCTTTACGGTGGATACCACCATGTCTGAGAGAACCTAGAAAGTTTTTGAGAGACACGTTAAGTCCGCCAACCTGCACTTGGCCAGCGTGGTGGTACAAGAGCTGTGCCTTGCAGTGGGACGTTAAAAAGACCTGAATACAATTTTATTCTAACAATTAAATGTTCTTAAGAATTGCTGGATATACCAACAGCTTTTGTCAAACAATAATAATTATCGAGTATTGAAGTTTTTTTGTTTCAAGGCTATATAAGAAACTATTTGGACGGTCTAATGAAAATAATCGATTAGTTATATGATGTTTGATCATGGATGTATTCATTTTAAAATTTGTGGTTAGTAAATGTAGGTTACATAAGTATTATTTCACATTTATATGTATTATCAACTAACGACTCACCCTCGTTTCGCTCGGGTTTGCCTCTAGACAAACAAAAACAAATCTATCCCACGGGAACCGTACATTTTTCCGGGATAAAAAGTAGCCTATTTGTTATTCTGATGTATGAACTATATTATTGTAAAGTTTCATTAAAATCCAATCAGTAGTTTTTGTGTACTAAGCTGTATTAGTTACTATAATTTTTTCACTAACCCACGGGAACTCTTTAATTTTCCGGGAGGAGAAGTACCTATCTAAAATATTGAGCAAGGATATAAGGCACCACCATGCAAAATTTCATTTAAATCGGTCCAACAGTTTCGGAGATTAGCCCGTACAAATAGATTAACAGACAGAGAAACGAAAAAAATGAGAAAAATCCGGATTTGTTCTATTTCTCTTCTTACATCCTTCTGACTCGGTTTTAGCATTCTTTTTCTATGTACAGACATTCGACCTCTACAGTTTTATTATATGTACACATTAATTGTCACTAGATCAAATATTATTGTTATGACAAATAGTAGGAACTACAATTGCTTCATTAGTAAGTACTTCTAATATAAAATGACTCAATATAGTTACTTGATTTTCCCATCGTTAATTATGATGGAATGTAGTAAAAGGACAATGAAATATAGTATAGGTTAGTTGTATTGTCTTTTAAATACGTACTTTTTATTTTTTTTTATACATCTATAAGAAAAAATTGTTCTAGAAATACTCGAATCCTACTACACTTAATCAAAGTGTATAATACTTTCTTAGATTTACGCGAATATTTGACATTTTAGGCGTTCTATACTTGTTACAGACAGTGTCTACCCACAATTTACAAAAATGAAAATATTCTTTTTTACGCCTTTGAGATGTCTAAAACCTTAGTCTCTGCCGTGACCATGATTGCTGTAAAGCATGCAAATCAAAATAAGTCCGCGAAATAATCCGAAAAGATAGTTTTATTCAAAGTGTATAAGTTTGAAGACTAGCATATTAAGAGATATTTTGCATAATAAAAGTTAACTCTACTTTCTACGACATAATTTACTGTTATCTTCTTACAATCCTGTATGCTCTTTTTTTTCTTTTTTTAAATATCTTAATTTGTTTTAGGTGGGCTCTGGACGCTGCAGTTCGCCCGGCACAGGACCTCTCTCCCCAGCAGAGGGCCCACGCTGGCACGCCCACCACGCTCACCCACTACATCACGCTCTACTGTCTTCCAGCGTGAAGAGAGGGAAGGAACTGTAAGTTACATGCATATTACACGCGAAGTGTTTTCTATATTATTATTGGCTAGTGCTTTGTTGTTGTTCATTGAGTTTAAATATCACGGGTACCTGTTCAGTCCTTAAGTTTAGTTAGCTGCTAGTTTCTCCGCTGATAGTCTGCTTAGCAAATAGGCTATAAAAATGCTACAAATATTTTTAAAATCTGACTGATAGTTCTATAAATTAGGGCGTACAAACAAAACATTTTTGATTTTTTTTATATTATCTAAGTAATAGTACCTATTCTTCGGCACATATACATAGGTATATACGCTATATATGTATATGCATTTGACTGAGAAAGGACAAGCATTCGCTTTTTCCAATATACTGAAATTTTTGTTTCTCTCTAGTGAATAAAAATGAGGTTTTTATTATGAAAAATTGTGACGGTAATCGTATTTGTCATATTTAACCTTCAACTTCCTTTCGACCTTCTATAGTTTTAGATTTCTGCTGATACAGATATCGTAAAAACTTGATAGATAAGATAATTTTAACTGAAATAATATTATATTTTGTTGGTTGCAGCAATTTATAGTATTGATTTATGATTTATCTCTAGGTATCCAAACTATCTTCCAGTTAAAATCTGAACTTGTCATAAACAGAAATAGAGATATGTAAATTTTAAATAATATTTGAACAAGTGATAGACTAATTTTGATACAAATGAACTCGGGGAGAATAAAGATATATGAATTTATGTGGAGTTAAGCGAATAACTTATGTTGCCAATTATACGAGTTGACAATCTTTTAATAATCTAGAATTATCTATTATAAATGTAATGTTAATTTTTAAATGACAATAAGATAGTTGATAAATAACTTATTAAAGTCAATAATAAAATCATCTACTTACGAGTATATTATAGATACAATTGATTTTATCCATAAAAAATATATCTCATCTATATTAATATTATAAAGAGTTTGTTTGTTTGAATGCGCTAATCTCAGAAACTACTAATCCGATTAAAAAAATTCTTTTTGCATTAGGTAGCACGTTTATTGATGAAGGCTATATGGCTATATATCATCATGCTATTACCTAAGGGAGCGAAGTAATCATAAATGTCTACAAACCGGCCAGAACCCGAGCGAAGCGAGGATTAGTCGCTATATAACATAAAGCCAAAGATATTTTTTGTAGATTGAACGCGGACGAAGCCGCGGGTTCTGCATACATATAAAAATATATAAAAATTTTCAATTACTTTTATCTTGTAACAGTCAGCTTTTCATTTGATGCCTCTTAAAGCGTAAGCTCGATTAAGTAATCGATTTTGAGCTTAATTCCGTTTCTTTTTTGTATTAGTGATTGTCAGATATTTTAACGATCATGTTCAATGTTATGCAAAGTATTGTATTCGATTATGTAATTAATTTTTATATCATATTACTGTAGTAATCAACTTTTATGTTTATTTTATATTCATCAAAAGTAATAAATTAAAAATGATGATTATTTCATTTAAAAGAAATAAAACATATCTTGAAGTTACTTGAACGTTTATGAGTAAACTGTTCCCAAATTTTTTTATTTGTTTTTCTAGAGCTAACTTTTATAATAATTAGCAGGTTAGTGGCGAGTTTCATAGATTTCTCTATCAATAATTGGGAATTCTGAAGGCAAAATTATAAAAAAGACATTTAAAAATCCATTAAGACCACAACTAAGCGTGATTCGGCCATTATAAGAACAATTAAATACAATAAAAACAATTAATATACAGATGCCCAAATAAAATATTTTATCTGTACAGTAACGAATAAAATCTAATACCTATAACATCTATGTAATGCAACTGAATATAATTTAAAAGTTAAACCTGTTTAGTTTAGTTTTTGCTAAGTTCTAGCAAAAAATATTCTATCACGAAGTAGCCGCAGCAAGTTAGACGATGGATGGTAAAACAGGTACCAGACGATTTCGCTTGGACACGTCTTGCTTGATTGCGTTCTTAGTGTTTGGATAGCTCTTTTTTTCGTAACATCTGCTAATCTTTGTGTTAATGAACTCCTTTTAAAGTGTTGTTTGTATACACTTCTCTTTGAAATTGGTAACGTTACTCTTGAATAACTATATAACGTAGCCTTTAGTATAGATTTCTTTATTTATGAGATATTTTCCAGCAGTAAAAAGTATCCTATATGTTGACCCGGATAACCAATTATCATCATACCAAATTTCATCAAAATTTATCCAGTGGTTTTCTCGTGATGCGTTCACAGACAGACAGACAGACAAAAACATACATTTTACAACTATATATTCGGTATCGATAATAATGTCTATTTCAATAAGATTTTCCAAAAAATATTTAATGAACAGATTCGGCTTAGTTACAGTTTTATTACATGTATAGAATACTATATTTCTTTCGCCAGTTCTTCTCAGGTCTGAGGCTTCTTTCCGAACTGGTAGTAGACGTTCGTCATGACGTTCAGTAAAAAATTGTAATTATTTCATGCTAAATTAAATATTATGAATTTGAATATAATTAAGCACTATTTTGTCCGCGGATCTGCTCACGTAGTTTATTTATGTATAATTGATCCATTTCTACGCGTTGTAGAGTCAAGTAAGAACCTCAATAAATAGGCTATGAAATGCAAAAAGATTTTTTTAATTCGATTGGTAGTTCCAGAAGAAAGCGTGATCAAACAAAAAAACAATTCAAATCATTTGTACAGATTCAGATTCATGAACTAACGTTGAAAAGATAACTTTCGTCGAAGTTATAACCGCAGAAGAATGAATGCTGTTCGCTAACCATTTAACCCTTAGTGGCTTGTCAGTGATAATTCAATAACAAAAATACATATTTTTTGTATTTGAATATAATTAATTCATTCTATTAACGACATAATTAATACATGTGCTAAGGAAAAATATATAATTGGGTATGCGTAAGTTACTGATAAAGTGAGATTATTTATAGGTATACTAGCGGTTCGTCGCTAGGTACGTTTTACATAGTTATTAAAAATAGTTATTTGCCAGCGTTAGCCATATATTTTTTTTTAATTTTTCTGATATTTTAATACTTATTATCCTATTCCGAACTAAGAGAAATCCTAAAAATCTAATATCTTAAAAATTGGTCCAGCCGTTCTTGAGTTATAAATGGTGTAACTAACACGACTTTGTTTTATATATGTAGATTTTTTTATCTAAAAGTTACGAACATTTATGTAATTTGTATAAAAATAAATAAATACGTATTCAACATTAGATAACAGATAGTAATGTAGTTTCAATCACGTACATATATCTTAAGATCACTCATGTTGGCAAATATTAAACTTTCTCTGTGAAAGGTGTACCTGCGAGTTCTAAAACTTAACTATTATGAAAATAAAAATACTGTATAATGTGGAATGAACTACTGTATAATGCCTTATTCCTGAAATTTAATGGCAAGTTAAACTCAATGGTACTGCCTGCCTGCCTGCAATTGTTCGCTAATAATTTAAAAATTTCGTTGTTTGCTGGTTTTTTTTTGTGTTTGGAGACATTGAACGAAAAACGGAACTATAAGAGCCTCTGGTACTAAAATGTTTTTTTTTTTTACATAATACTTTCTTAGATTTACGCGAAAATTTGACATGTAAAATAAAACTAACTTTTCGGATTTTAAAATGTCAAATATTCGCGTAAATCTAAGAAAGTATTATGTAAACCAGTACGGACTGGAAATTGCTGACCAAAAATGCATATTTTTTTTTTTAAAACGTTTGACGTTTTGCTAAACTCATGAATTTCTTATAAGATTTATTAAGAATTTTAATGTAGGTCCAAATTGTGGTGGTAGAGTAATGATAACTATAAAAAAAAATGTCGTCATGGTGACGTTACGGTACGTGAAAGATATAAAACCTTGAAGTTTTCTATAGATACTATTTAAAGTATTAAAGTATTTAAGTATTTTAAAATAGATATAACTAAATGTAAATATACGCCCACGTTATATAACAAGTATGTGTAAATAATAACTGGTGGTGTATTTGATGTCATAGCAATTAATTAATGTTGTGCTAGTCGTGTGCGTACGAAATACTCGTTTATTATGTGTATGTTTGTCTTTATTATTTGTCTTTATCATTTACTATGTTTATACTATTTTATAAAGATCAACTTATCTATACTAATATTATAAAGCTGAAGAGTTTCTTTGATTGTTTGTTTGATTGTTTGTTTGTTTGGTTGAACGCGCTAATCTCAGGAACTACTGGATGGAATTGAAAAATTCTTTTTGTGTTGGATAGTCCATTTATCGAGGAAGGCTTTAGGCTATATATCATCCCGGAAAAATGTACGGTTCCTATGGGATAGAGTTGTTTTGTCTAGAGACGAACCCGAAGCGAAGCGAGGGTGAGTCGCTAGTACTTAATGTTATAAAGAGGCAGAGTTTGTTTGAACGCTTTAATCTCAGGAACTACTAATACGATTTGATAAATTCTTTTTGCATTAGATAGCCCGTTTATTGAGGAAGGCTATAGGCTATATATCGAATAATATATGGACTATCCATTCCAGACTAAGTTTTAAAACGTATCTAGGGACGAACTCGAGCGAAGCGAGGGTGAGCCGCTAGTTGATTTATAAAAGTACTTAGTGAATGTATTTTTTTTTTAATTTATAAGTTAACTTAACATTCTGAAATTAGAAATTAATTGTTGGCATCACTATTAAAAGCTTTTCCAGAGTATTGTCTTCTGCCTGTAGGTACTAAGTATTATCGTTATTCGTTACCATATTTTATGTAAATCTATTAAGAGCTTTCGGCATTTAACACAATTTTCATTTTAATTTCTATCCCCTATTACTCGGCATTCGTTTTCATTGATTGATTGAACTTTAAATAAACCTTTGAGATTTCTAACACTTAGTCTCTCCCGTGACCATGATTGCGGTAAAGCATTCGAAACGTCGGGAACCGAAAGTCAAAATAAATCCGCGAAATAATCCGAAAAGATAGTTTTATTTAAAACTAGCGACTCACTCTCGCTTTGCTTCGGGTTCGTCTCTAGACAATAACAAATATATCCCACGGGAACCGTAGATTTTTCCCGGATGATATATAGCCTATAGCCTTCCTCAGTTAAGGGGCTATCTAAGACAAAAAGAATCAAATCGGATTAGTAGTTTCTGGGATTAGCGCGTTCAACCAAACAAACAAACAAACAAACTCTTCAGCTTTATAATATCAGTATAGATGTCAAATATTCGCGTAAATCTAAGAAAGTATTATGATTGATTGAAATAAACAGTCGAAGTATACAAACACATATACCTGCACACATTCGTATTAATAACATTAGTTGAAATTTATCCAACATAGCACTTTTTATTCGCTTACTTAGAAAATGTTGTTTCTTTAAACCATATTTTTTTATTTATCGAAATCCAACAAATATGATTAGAGACGTGCTTCAAATATAAATAATCATATTTGTTATTATTTATTATTATCGTATCTATAATCTTCGATGCGCTTAATTATATTGTTTACTCAACGTCCTTAGGAATAACTTCGACCTTTTAAGGTTTTGATCTGAGTTCTGATATGGTTTTTGTACAAAGATGGACACGCTTCGCTCGGGTTCTTTGCTCGGTACGTTTTAAATAGATATAAATATTTATTAGCCAGCGTTAGCCATATAAATGTTAATTTTCTTTTTCGTTAATTTTTCATTTTTTTTATCAAAACCTTCCGTGGACCTTAAGGAACATACCAAAAAAAAAAGCTGAATTGGTCGAGCCGTTCTAGAGTTTTGCGCTTACCAACATTCATTTTTATTTATATAGATAGATTTTTTATTTTATTCCTTTGTTGACTGCAAATGACACAGAAAATGTCCTCGAAAACCTCTAATTACTAAAGTTAGTCATTGTTCTTAATGACCGGGTTTTTTGGTAATCTTTATCTGTATAAATATTATAAATGTAAAAGTTTAGATGTTCGGATGTTTGTTACTACTCACGTCAGAACGTCTGAACGAATCTGGATGAAATTTGGCACAGAGATAGATTATAGTCTGGAATAGCACAAAGGTGACTTTTTATCCCGGAAAAATGTACAGTTTTCGTGGGATAGATTCGTTTCTGTTTTTCTAGAGGCGAACCCGAGCTAAGAGAGGGTGAGCCGGTAGTTATTAAATAAATCCTATTTATTATAAGGAAAAATGTCATAAGGATAAAAGTAAGTCATTAAATGATAATTACTACGTACATTAAAATTAATATTTCAATAATCCATACTTATTAAACAACATAATATTATAAATGTGAATTAGTTTGTCTGTCTTTCACGTCAAAATGGCCAAGGGATGTGAATCTAAGGATTTTTCGAATTATCATTCGATCTTTCATACACTTTTACACTATAATATCTCCTGCGCATTTGGCAGTGTTATTGTCCACCGTGGCCGAAATCGGTCGGAAGGACATTATTGTCACTGGAAAATATTCGCGTTTAGTTTAAGAATTATGATTATCCTCATAACATCCGTTACTTTGTTTATTATTCAATTAAGTGGAAAAATCTATACTAATATTATAAAGCTGAATAGTTTGTTTGTTTGTTTGGTTGAACGCGTTAATCTCAGGAACTACTTATCTGATTTAAAAAATTCTTTTTGCATTAGATAGCCCGTTAATTGAGGAATGCTATAGGCTATACATCATCCAGGAAAAATGTATGTATATATGTATGTTCCCGTGGGATACATTCGTTTTTGTCTAGGGACGAACCCGAAACGTAGCGAGGGTGTGTCCCTAGTATATAATATTTTGGTTAATTTCCTGCAAAGTTTCTAGAGCGCAGTCTGATTATTTCAGATTAGTCTAGAGATGAATTTTATTTAATGGGACACAATCTCAATTTATACTATACGTTAAGATTTGGTTTTTCTAAATGTCAATTAGTAAATTTTGTTTAATACATATCTGGATAGATTATTATCAATTAATTATTTAACTTATTGCGTGTCATATTCTATAAGGAAAATATAATAAAATTCTAATCGAGTCGAATCTGTACATTAAATATTTTTTGGAAAATCTTATTGAAATAGTCATTATTATGTTTGTCTGGGAACGCATCACGAGAAAACCACTGGACAAATTTTGATGTTTCGTGTGATGATAGCTGGTTATATGGGTATCAACACATAGGATACTTTTTACTGCGAGAAAATATTTCATCTCTGAGAAATTTATACTAAACGTTAAAACGTAAGCGGAGCGAGGGTGAGTCGCTAGTGATATTTAATTGTTATATGTAGGCGCTAGATACGTATATTCGCTATTAATAGGCCATTGTAGAAACATGCCATGTTTACATTAATTGATTGAAATGTTTGTCGCTATATGTCTGTGCCAATTAGGAATAAGGATATGTAAGTATTTACCCAATATCGTTAGTTGTATTGCTTTGTATTCTTATTGTATACTGTTATATCTTCACTGTAATTAATAAGCTGACTTATATCAGAACTTGTTGATTTAAAGACATTTGCACACGTACAGATTTATAAACGCGCAGATGACGTGTTAGTATTTTGTGCCGATAAACTTAAAAATTGCAGATTACTTGGTATCCACTGCGTGTGAAACGCGTGTTTACAATGGGTTAAAAAGTTTTCGTGTGTAAACGCCCTAATATAATGCTAAACATCCAGCAGTTCCTAATAGATTGCCTTGTGTTAGGAGTCTGTGAAACACCCACAGAATATAAAACTGTACACTTAGGCCGCTACAAATAATTTTATGTCTAATATAAATGCTTGTCACGTTTTTGATTTGAACCCGTGATCTATAGCCTAGAAGCAAAAATTTTAACCACTAGGCCGAATTTATATAATGTACTAAATTAAAAATATCTTCCATACAAAGTGTGGATATGGTTAGAGCATCTGCTAATGAGGTTAGGTTAAGAGTATTATCAAACGAATTAAGTATAGTTTTAATTACAAATGTTATCGTGAATTTTCCAATTTTTGGAATTATTTCGATAATAACCATTCACTATAATACGACACCAATAATATGTTATTTTAATGGATTTACCAAGATATGAGTTAGGATGCAGATAAACCTGATGTTTTATTTTTTGTTTTTCATATATCTGATAAAAATATAGTAAAATTCATATTAAATCCAATATTTATTATTAAAATATAGTAAAAAAGCAATAAGACATATGTCGTATTCGACTCTGTGGGTCAATCGTTATCCGACGAATGGTTTGGTTTTTTCCAAATCATATTGTGTGGGAACGTTTTTTTCGTGAAATACCTAATTTTGATATCTTATATAATATGATGGATAAGTATGATTAATCTATACTATTTTTTATATATTATTAATATTATAAAGCTGAAGAGTTTGTTTGTTTGTTTGGTTGAACGCGTTAATCTCAGGAACTACTTATCCGATTTGAAAAAATCTTTTTTATTAGATAGCCCGTTACCTGAAAAAGGCTATAGGCTATATATCATCCCGGAAAAATGTACGGTTCCCGTGGGATAGATTATATTAAGTACTTATATTGTAAATGCATATCAAATCATTATTAAATAACCATATCATCGATTTCAACTGATTCCAATGGCCGGTAATAACAGTAAGTCGTCAATCATTAGCGCTCATGTGGCAGACAGATAGATAGGGTGATAAAAAATATTATTTTTTTGTAACATCTCATTGTTTTTTGTAGTGATGGTCGAAGATGGTCGGTGGCGTCGCTGCCTTCATCCGGGTATGGTACCACGCCAGGAAGTTCCAGCCTTTCAGTAAGTATCTGTAAACAACTATGATTTTGCTTATATAATAAGCAAAATTAGGCTGTGTACTTATTTTTTTCTCCTTTTCTGATAGAATTATTAAAATGTAATGAAAAAATATGTTTATTTGTTTTGTAAATAGTAAATACAAATCTATAGTGGAATCAAAATCCGGACGTTTTCCCAACTCATATCTGTGCTACTATCTAAACTTAACTGCATTGGTGGTGTAGTGGCTAGCATGCACGGCTGCACATCCAGAGGTCCTGGTTTCGAGTCCCGGGTCGGGCCGAGTTTAGTTACTGAGTCTTTCTGTTTAGTAAGCCTCAGTAACAGCCCGGAATTGGGAATTTGGCGGTGTTTCACCCTCGTTGTGCCTCGGAGAGCACGTAAAGCCAAAGCAGTCGGTCCTGTGCCTTAACTCTCACCGGTCGTGTCGAGTAGTCGTCCCACCGGAGTATGAGAGTGACAGGAATAGAGAGTGCACTTGTGTCTGCGCGTACATTTGTGCTCTATAATGTCTCCTGCGCAGATGGCTAGTACTCAATGAGATTGGCCGCCGTGGCCGAAATCGGTCGGGAGGACTTACTATGTAAAAATCTTGATGACTGATAACAATGTTAATAAGAATCTCACTTGTAGAAAAGATTTTACCAAAAGTGACAGAAAACGAAAATAAATTGTGCACAGGATAAATGATAGAACTTAAAAAAATACAGTTATTACATAAAAATCTTGATAGCTTTTAATTTCATTTTGTAAAAGCAGTTGTCAATAGAACATGTCAATGTTGAATAAGTTTGTATTTGTACAGCAGGATAATAATAGCGCATTTGTAATAACATTATACGCTATTCTCTTAACGAGGTGTGGCTTATTATAAGTCACCATGAATAGAATGTAATCATACTTCCATAATAATCGTCGTCATAAAAACTATATGTCTAGAAAAAAATCGTGACATAGACTGGCAGTAAATTCTGTAATATACAGTATATTATTATTTATTTATTTTTATCTGATGAATTATCTTAGATTATAAGAATGACTAGTGACTTCGCTCGGGTGTGTCCCTAGGTAAGTTTTAATTTTTTTGAGCAGAACCATAATCCTTTTTTTTAATATAAAAGTAGCCTAAGTTTCTCCTAATAACATCAGCTATCTGTCAGTGAAAGTAAAAAAAAAAAATCGGTCCAGCCGTTTCGGAGATTAGCTGGAACAAACAGACAGACAGATAGACAAACATTTTAAGAATTGTATTTTTGTTATAAATACCATATATATGTACCTACTTCCAAATGGATTTCGTAAAAAGCTGTTATTTTGACATTACAAACAGACACTTCAATTTTATTTATCTGTATAGATGTATAGATAGCTTCAGTCGTATATTTTACATTTTTTTATCATAATTGCTGGGAAATTTAACAGCTGCTGGTAATTGTCAAATTACATACCTATCAATCGCATAGATTCTAAATTGAAAGTATGAAATATTTTCTTATAAAATACCAAATGAAACTTTAACTGCGATTATATTCACAGAGATTCCAAATAATAGGGTAAAACCCGGTACTCGCCTCAGTTGGATACTTGCCCCGATTTTCAATACGCTATATTAGAGATGTCCCTGACGTTAGCGCTTTTCTGTAATTTGAAGCGCATCATCCACAGACCTTAGCTGGATGCCAGTAGTAGGACTAGGTACACGTGTTTTGTATGTGTGAGCGAAAATCTTCCGCGGCAGGACGTTGACGAGCGTTGAAATAATATTCGTGAGTATTTACTATTGAATATTTTTTGTTACGGTTGTCGGTTCAGTCAACTTTTCGCTTCTATGCATGCAGTGGAGTTTAAATTATACTACCTATTACCTTATACTGTTAAATAGCTTTTATTTATTTTTTCAAAATATAAGGGCAAGTATCCGTACCGAAAAGGATAGTCGCCCCATATAATTTTGCGGATAGTCGCCCTAAGGTCAATTAGAGTTGCAAGTAGGCGAAATGCCTCGCAAGTATGAGCAAGAGTTTAGCATGTCTAAAAGGGCTAAACATTAAACAATCTGCAGAAGTTTTAAATTCCAACGAAAAAATTGTCCAAAAAAAGAATAAAGAACAAGAAACAAACATTACTAAATAACTAGAATGGAGACAAAGAATTAAAAATATTATAAGACGATAGAAAATAAATCAGCTGATAACGAGATGACAATTATGAAGAAAAGAGGTCGAAACGAAAGTAAGAGATCAAAAAATATATCGATTTCTCTAGCAGTGTAACAGAATGTGAAAACATATATTTAATTAAACTGAATGAAGAAAGAGCTAAAGGATGATAAATAACAATCTATAGTTCCGAGAGTGAAAGTAAAAAAAGCATTATAAATACAAAAATAGCCAAAGGAAAAGCTACTAAAGGAGTACAAAAAAAGGAGTCAGAAATTAAAGACGATAAGAGACACTGAAAAGACAATAAGAGAGTTATAAACATTTATACAACAATAGAAAATGCGAATAAGAAAAATTCAGTTGATGATTATTGTAAATGTTTTGAAAATTACAATAATACTAAATCCAAATCAGACTGGATTGTGTTTCCAGGAAACTTGTTCATCATTCAAAGAATATTGTGTGAGATGTGAAAAATTGTAAGTTCTGGCTTCATAATTGATTTTAAAATTTTTCTTAGTGATATCCGCCTGCCTACCCACTAATTTTAATATTTGTGCCAAAGTTGATTGCCATATTACTTTTATCTTTAAAATTAATTATTATTTATAACTTAAATTTCGATTATTACCCACTTAATAAATTGATGTTAATAATAATTAATAATGGTTGATTACATAAATTTGTTTTAATCCAAAAAAAATCGTAGTAATTTCATAATAAGTCTTCTATCCCCGCATGAGGCAAGTATCCCCGAAAGCATTTTTAACATGTGACAACTATCCGCCACAGAGGGCAACTATCCGTTTTTGTAGAGGTCAAATAAAACAGGATTTACTGAAAAACAGTATTGATTGTGTTTAAAAAAATAGGTCACAATGAAAGATTAAAGACCAATGTTTTATTATACACGGAGCATGTTGTAAGTAGATACTTAATTTTTATGTAATTGAAGATTTTCAAAAAGTAGGGCAACTATCCGGCTTTTACCCTATATTATGGTTTTGTGAATCTATAAGTTTTTTTATAAATCTTAACACCCATTTAATTATTATTTAGGGTATGAATAAGGTTTTAGTTTTAAGTTTATTCATTTAAGTAATACATCTTAACTATTGAGTCTGTTACGGAACTGTTTTAAATTAAAGTATACATCCTCTTAAATAAATAATAAATAAATAAATAAATGTTGGGACATTAACACACAGCACCGTCTAGTTCCATGGTAAGCTATGAGGCCTGTGTTATGTATACTAGTTAGTTGATACACTACATATATAACTTTAAAATGCATACATATTATAAATATAAACACCCATGACTGGAGTACAAACATTCGTGCTCATCACACAAATGAATGCCCCCAGCGGGACTCGAACCCGCGACCTCTGGCACAGCAAGTAGGGTGACTACAAACTGAGCCAAACGTGTCGTCAAGTAGTGAGTAACGTTTGTTATTAATGTAACTTATCGTTTACTGTATACTAAAAATATAAATATTAATAATTTGCTATATGCTGAGTCAGTTCAGTACATACATGTGCATGTGTGTACCCTCCTGTCTATAGTGCGACCGTGACGCTAAGATCAATTGATCGGTACAGGTGGAGATCTAAAAGAAATCATGACACATTTACTGTCGCACTGACTTATTAACGAGCGCTAGAAATATTCATGTTTGACCAATAGTAAGTCAATGCACTGTATCAAGCTATTAAGTGAGCGGAATCAACTTGTATTTTAAGTAAGTTTTATATTCTATCTATATAAATAAACTAGCTACTAACCCTCGCTTCGCTTGAGGTTCGTCCCTAGACAAAAATAAAGCTATCCCACGGGAACCGTACATTTTCCGGGATGATTTATAGCCTATAGCCTTACTCAGTTAACGCGCTATCTAATGCAAAAAGAATTTTTCAAATCGGATTAGTAGTTCCAGAGATTAGCGCGTTCAACCAAACAAACAAACAAACTCTTCAGCTTTATAATATTAGTATAGATTATTATATTTGTATTTAAGTAAGTTTTATCTTCTATATAAATAAAAATGAATCATCGAAATGTAAGTACGCGCGTAACTTCCGATCGACTGCACCAGATTAGATAATTCTTTTTTTTTGTGTTTGTTTTTGTTAGGACAAGTTTTGTATAGAAGGAAATAAAAAGATTTTTTATTTTATTAAAATAAGATTTTTTAAAATCTCATGATGTGAAAAGTGAGTGAGTGAAATTGTTTATGTCCCTCATCCCTTAATCATCCCTTAAGGGAGTGAGAATGATAATGAAAGTTCGTATGGGGAAGCAAAGTAGGGAAGATCACGAGCGAAGCGAGGGTGAGTCGATAGTAACAAATGTAATTGAGTATAAAAGCGCAGATTCGATTTTTCCTGAATTTGGAATAAAGCGGTTTTAGTGGTTAGTTGTTGATAATTATAAAATTAAATATTATTATTTTAATATTTTTAATTTAATTTTCATAGCAAAGTTGATGAACTAATTTCCATGACAGAGACATGGTAGGTTTAGTTGGTTTTTCTTCTATAAATAAAATTCAAATGTCTCTTTCATAATAGAGCTACTCTATATTTAGTAGATTTTGTTTATTGCACTCTACCGTAGCTAAAACCATTAAAAAAAATGTTGTCTGTCTTGGTGTTGTTTTTCGAGGCTACGAGTATTGTTATATTGTAATAGTGAAGGCTGAACCCGAAGTAGGTAGACCGCTAATTATAACATACATCGATGTCAATAGAAAAGATCGATATAAGTAAGGTGATGCTTACCTCATTATACCTAAGAGGGTGATGTAAAGCTACTAGGAGTAGATAGTGTAACTATAGTCAATGATAGCTCAAGTGATAATGCAAACCATTACTTACCTATATCTCTTAATGACTCAGCGTGTGCATCATTTTTATAGATTAATGAAACAAGCGGGCATACATACAAAAAATATAATTTAACGATAAAAATACAGGATGAAATTTATATTTAAAAAGTAAATAAATAAATATGTTGGGACATTAACACATAGTATCATCTAGTTCCATGGTAAGCTACGATGCCTGTGTTATGGACACCAGCTAGTTTATACACTACACATATTTAACGTTAAATACCTATATTATAAATATATAAACCTATGACTGGAGTACAAACATTCGTGCTCATCACACAAATGAATGCCCCCAGGGGGACTCGAACCCGCGACCGCTAGCACAGTAAGTAGGGTCACTGCAAACTGAGCCAAACGTGTCGTCGTGATTCTCATATATTTGGTATGAAACCAATAAGAGTAAAAGATGCGAATAAGCTACAAGTACTTCTATGGGAATTTCTCTGTTATTAAAGATAGATTAATTGGAATAAATTTTCATGAGCAAATAAAAAAAAATCATCGTCCCACGTGTTTGTTGTTATTCATTTTTAGTTGATAGATTATCTACTAAATATTATTTTATATCTGATAAAGAATATGTTATTATACACTGCTATTGTACTGTTTGTAAATTTCAATGAAGCGTAATTTTCATACTGTTTTTGCTTTCTTGTTTTTATTATACGATGGAGGATTTTTTTTGCTTTTTATTCTTTGTCTCTTTGTCGATGTCCCAAAGTTACCTCAAAATATATGTTTTTATACATAACGCGATTCGCTTTACTATATTTATTGTATGCAAATATTTTTAAATTACTTTTAATTAAAGTATCCATCGTAATTTTAAATGACGTGTATGTAAATGATCTATACATATAATAAAATTCTAACTGAGGCGAATCTGTACATTGAATATTTTTTGGAACATCTTATTGAAATAGTTATTATTATCGATGTAGATGCTGAATCTATAGGTTTTAGATTTTTTGTCTGTCTGTCTGTGAACGCATCAGAAGAAATCCACTAGACAGATTTTGATGAAATTTGGTATGATGATAGCTAATTATCCAGGTAAACATATAGGATACTTTTTACTTCAGGAAAATATCTCATCTCTGAGAAATCTATACTAACCGTTAAAACGTATCTAGGGACGAACCCGAGAGGAGAGAGAGCCGCTAGTAGACTCTATAAAAGCTGTAGATTGTAGATACATTTATCACGACATATAATTTAAAAAAGTAAATAAATAAATATGTTGGGACACCATTATGAACAATAAGGCTTTATACGATATGCCGTTTAGACACTGACTCGTTATGTTTAAACATAACAAGCTCGATAAGTTCCGCTATATTAAAACCTCGTTAATATTCCACTACTCGCAGACATTTGCATTAAGATTCACATCATGTAGTGCGACAGAGGATAATGTAGTAGCGGACCCATAAAGTCTTTGTAAACAATATAATACATACATACATTTACCCACAATTGGAGCAAAATGGTGGATATTAAAAATATCTTTAAAAATATCATTTGATATGACCAAATAAAACAGATTGAAATGGTTTAAGGTAATTAGCGGGGCTATCCCAGTGGTAACGCGCTCGCTCGGGAAACCGAGTGAAGCGGGTTCAAATCCCGGGTCTCGCACCTCTGATATTTTCATGTGCGAATCATTTCTAACATGATGACCACTTGCCTTACGGTGAAGGAAAACATTGTGAGGAAACCTGTATGCCTGAGAAAACCTAGCAAGTTTCCGAAATACATGTGAAGCTCGCCAATCCGCACTTGGCCAGCGTGGTGGACTATGGCCTGATCCCCCTCGTATTGAAGGCCCATGCCCAGCAGTGGGACGTTAGAAAGGGCTGAATACAATTAGCCAGAACCTTTGGTATGGACGAAAATGTGTGTAATGTTAACTTTATACTGTGTGTGTTTATAATTTCTTATTTTGATATTTGGATTAGGTTAACTTCGAGTAACTAAGTAATCATATCCTGGAAGTCGATTTTTACCTAACTCGAATTGTAATATCAGTAAGAAATTATGTAACTATATAAAATCCGGTTAACCATAGGTACTAGGGTAAAGTAAAAAGGAAAATAGCGACCGAACATATAACCTCCTTTTTGGATGTGGGTTACAAACCTTAGGGTTTAGGCTCACTAGATTTCATAATTACTATTACATTCAAAAGAGTACTTAATTATTGAAAACTATAATTATGCAAAGTATTATTAGAAACCGCTATACAACATGTAAATTAACGTTGGCAAAGCGTGAAGCGCATAGTAGTATCTATATGACCTTTTATCCCTTAAAAAATAACGTATTTATGCGTTTTTGTTAAGTTTTTTAAATTGAACTCGTTTTAATAAAACCGATTATTATTATAGGTAGGTATGGTAATTTCATATCTTACATACATATGTAATATTAAAAGAAATTAAAAAAAACATTACGTTTGCTTGGTTTTATGGCCGCGCATTGCGTGACACAGTGTGATAATCGCTTTCGGAAATATGAGTATGAATCATTTACCGAGAACACTTGTTAGCATACGACCGGACATCTTTTCAGTGTCGTGGTATTTTTTCAAGAGAATTACATACATATGTTTCACTATTAAATTATTTATAGATAAATTATATTTATAAATATGTAGTCAAATATTTTTTTAAGACCTCACTTCTCTTCGGCTTATGCAATTTCCCATACTAGTGATCGCCGCGTGGTTGAAAATCAACCATAATTCATTATGTTGTATACTTATTGTCTTCCGTATATTACAATATTAATCTATTCTCAATTTGACCGCAGACTTTAACAATAAACAAAAGAATATATATGCGTGTGTGTGTCAAATACATGGTAGTGCGTGTAATGTTTTTTTATTGATTTAATGTATTTTTTATGCATAATTAAAAAAAATATTAGCACTCCTTCTCTATATAAACTATAAGTGTGCGAAAATTTATACTCCTCCGTCCGCGCAATTTTCGTAAAAAAGGGGTACAAAGTTTCTGCTTCACTTATAAATAAATATTTCCCATATAAAAAAGCTAATGAAATATCCATATCCATCCCTTAGAAGCCCCTTGCAGTCCCAGAGGATAAAAAATCGATAATCAAACGCGAAAGCTATCCCAATCAATAAATGCCCCATTAAACTTAGTTTAGCCATATTAAAGACCTGTGGTATTACGAGTATAGTCAGGTATACAGGATGTTACGTTTATTTTATAGATTTCCTGTTTTATTTAGGCTGAAGTACACAAACAAACATTCAAATTAGAACGCAATTTGTGTATTACTTTTAGGCTAAAGTCATGCTAAGGTACTTTTCAGTATTTAGAAAACGAATCTTATATTGAAGACGACAGTTTTATTATACACCGATCAATGTAACCTGGTAACATTTTGTGTTTAGGCCTTTTGCCAAAAAAGACGTTTTATACCCAACCTAATTCAGTTATAATATCTATCTAAACAGATAAATAAAAATGAAGCGTCTGTTTGTAATGTAAGCTTTTTAATAAATGCATATGAAATTATATACGGTACTTATCAGAAAAACACAATTTTTATTTTTTTTGTCTGTCTATCTGTCTGTCTGTCCGTCCATCTGTCCGTCTGTCTTTTTATTCCGGTTAATCTTCGAAACAACTGGACTGATTTTGATGGGACTTTCACTGGCAGGCAGTTAATGTTACACGGAGTAATTTAGGCTAATTTTATTCTAGAAAAAGAATTAGGGTTCCGTTCAAAAAAATTAGAACGTACCCAGGGACTCACCCGGGCGAGGCGAGGGTAACTCGCTAGTTATTTATAATATCAAAATTTGGATTCTAAAGTACTTAGGTAGTATAAGATTTTTTAAATTGATAGTTTATGATGATATTTCCCATTAATTTTATTCAATAGCTGTTACTTTTGAACAAATACATATGACATGAAATTTTTGCGAAATTGAAAAAGATTTGATTAACTAAAGTTAATTAATATTTATAATTTAGAAGTTTTTTTTTAATAAAGTTAAATTTTATGACTGCAGTCTTGCGCAATGCCAGGATTGCTGCCATATACATAATTTATTTTTATTGTTAGAAAATAAACTGCTTTGTGAGGAATGTCATTCAGCTTACAGTCCACTTACACTCAAAACTGAACTGGATTATTCCCTAGCTCTATTTGAAAGCTTTTACATTGCCTTTCTTCCCTATACTAGAATTATTTCAATGTTTGATAACATATGTTCCTAAGTGGCGGGTATATATTTTCTTTATAACCTACATATTTTTAGGTACACTAAAATCTACAGCATTATAAGACTAATAGTATCAAAATAAAGCTGATATTCCTATATCTACCCTTATCATTTACTTTGAAAGTCGTCCAAGTCGTTAGCATAACTGTTATAGCCCGCACATAAACATTAGTGCATTTGAATTAAATTCTAATTTGTCGTGTGCTTTTTCAAGTAATTCTATATTGATTTAGAACCTTATAAAATCCAAAATGTCACTTTGGTAGTCGTTTTGATAAAAAAATGTGTCAAATTTGATTGTTTTTAACGGTATTTCTTACTGAGAAGTTGGTTAGCAAATCTATGTGTATAGAGGCTTTATGTGCCTTGATTTCCTCATAATTAAAATGATTCAAAAATATGTACAATGTTTGGTCTCAATAAAATACGAGTGCTGTTAATAGGGATTATGCGTTTGATTTAAATTAAGGTGAAATATATTCTTTTTTTATAATCTTTATTGCTTTTGAATATAGCCTATATCAATATTTTTTAATGTAATCTCTTTTTGATTAAGAAAATAATTATTAAAAAGTGCAAATATAGGTGGGAAATTCAAAGTAGTTGAGACGCGCGCCATTCTTCAGACCGAATATGACGTCAACGTATTATAATAACAGAGCGCTTAGCGATTTTGTCGCTACAAACTAAAGTTGTCATTTTTCTATGTATGATACTGTGACGTCAAGTCACGCGCGCGGAATGGCGGGCGTTTAAAGTATCTGTAATCTGTATCGGCATCGTTATATATATTTAAAAAAATATATATAACGATGTTAGCTATTGTATAAAAAACTAAAAAAAAATCACTCATATTCCCAATTGTTATAAGTTTGACGTCAATGACGTTTATCGTATATCTTATATCTTAGACTATCTGTGGCATCATAGCTCCAACAAAATATTTAGATTTTTTTTTGTATTCTTTGTACTTAATTCTAATAATACATACTTAAATAGAATGTAATTTCATTTCTTTGCGTATATTGCTCTATATTTTTGCTAATAGTGAAACCGAAAAAACCGGTAATCTATACAGATAAATAAAATTGAAGTGTCTGTTTGTAATGTCAAAATAACAGCTTTAATAGTACTTATAAGAAAAACACAATTGTCTGTTTGTTCCGGCTAATATCCGAAACGGCTGGACCAATTTTAAAGGGACTTTTACTGGCAGATAGCTGATATTATGAGGAGTAACTTAGACTACTTTTATTTTAGAAAAAGAATTAGGGTTTCGCTTAAAAAAAAAACACATCTAGGGACGAACCCGAGCGAAGCGAGGCTGAGTCGCTAGTTTTGTATAAATGTAAAGTAAATAGGGGAGGGATCTCCTAAAGATGTATAATATTTTTAAGTTAAAAAGTAATTATTATCGATCAATTAACACTATTGCAGTCACAATGCTCGTCGCAAGAGCGCTTGCTGGCGGCGCAGGCTGCGTGCGAGCCGCCGCGCGCGCCCTGCCCGCATTGCCACCACCACCAGAACTCACTCAAGTAAATATTTATATGGATATATCGGACTACTATATGCGAAAGTTTGTACGTGTGTTTGTTAATTGTTCGTGATTAAACGGCTAGACGGATTGTGATGAAATTTATTATACAGATAGACTATGACCTGGAGTGGACCATAAAAGTTGTTCGTTGGTAAGGGTTATCACTTAAGATTTGGCATAATTTTAAGAATATTAGTAATAATTCGAATAAGTTTTTAATGGTAAAATAATAAGAAAAGTTGTTCTCTCAAGTAGTAAATTCGGGAAAAATTGTTTATACTTTTTTCTTTAGGAGTTTCGTATTGAAAGATTTCAAAAAAAATATAAAAACAATGAAATTTAGACAGGATAACGTCTCTCGGGTTAGCTAGTGTTTGACTAAATATATTATGTTTAACATATAACAGTAGCTCGCAAGGCAGCGGTATGAACTGGGCGTCGCTGTCAGACAGCGGCGGCAGCGGGCACGCGGCGCGCGCGCCTTCGCCCCGCGCCTTGCCGCGGAGGGTCAGGAGTCGCAGTTTGAGGTTTGTATCGTTTCATTATTGTTGTTTGTCAGTATATATATATTCCTGTGGTATGTATGTATGTGCTATCAGGATTTAAAAAAACAACGATATTCTTAATGAATATTGGAATGTGATCGATATTTGATATTTATCCCGAAAGTTGTCAAAAAAAGATAATTATTATTAACGGATTTGGTTTTAGTTTTCTATCTATAATATCAATAATGAAACCTTCCCTGGTTAATTTAGTTTCTAGCCCATACTAGCCTACGCTAGCAGAGCTAATGGCTTTTTAGCCGGTGAGTATATAAATATAGTCAAGTTAGTGGTTTGTTTTAATACATTATCAAAGGGTAGAAAAGGCATAATGTATGTAAATCATTATAATAAATCAGCGTATTCTTCCCCCAGTTCGCCTTCCCGATCTCCGGGCGGTGGCAGCGGTTCGGACGGCTCGAAGGACGACGCGGTGTCGGCGATGTCGTCTCTGTTCGCCGCACGGTTCCCGGCCGCGCAACGGGCCATGGACGACAAGTATGTTATTTTTATATACATAGTATAATGACAGTCTGTCAATCCTTACTACTTAGTGGTTTAACGAAAGCGTTAAGACATGGCCATCGTGCGGGGGTAGATATGTGGGTTACACTCCCGAAAGAGTAGTGTGTTCATTACCGCTTCACACTACAACGTTATGGCCTAACGGATTTGAGTGTAATTCGAATGGATTTCTGGAATAATATAAAGGTACATATTAATAGCAACGTCTAATAGAACAATGGTTATAAACAAATAATAGTATATCTTTTATTGACGACACGTTTGGCTCAGTTTGTAGTGACTCTATTTGCTGTGCCAGCGGTTGCGGTCTCGAGTCCCGCTGGGGGCATTCATTTGTGTGATAAGCACGAATGTTTGTACTCCAGTCATGAGTGTTTATATTTATAATATTATGTATTTAAAGTTATATATGTGTAGTGTATCAACTATCTGGTATCCATAACACAGGCCTCGTAGCTTAGCATGGAACTAGATGGTGCTGTGTGTTAATGTCCAAACATATTTATGATTTATTATTTACTATTATTTTGACTGATGATGAACGTTTCATTTATTAGATAAAGCGTAAAATATTGTTTAGAATATGCTTTCTTTTTAATCATTTTAATTTGTGTTGTTGTGTCTATAGGTTAAGGGGTCTGATCGAAGAGCTGACTGAATTAGATAAAAAACCCGACCGTCCGCCCATCGAGAGATTTGTACAGAGACAGGTGAGATAAGTTTTACGTACTTACTAATTAAATGAGCATGTTTGTCGTGATGTACTTGAAACGTCAGAAACAAAAATCAAAACAAAAACGCGAAAAACTTCAAAAAATCAATCGTTAGTCATATTTGCGTAAATTTAAGAAAGTTTTTTTTTTATTTTGAATTTATTTAATATTTTTATATTCAGAATCTGTAACATGTTCTCTAATTAGTTAGTATGCCTCTGAATAGTGAATTTACGTTATGCTACAAGGCAAAATAACTTTTATTTATCTTAATAATTAACCTGGTATATTTAATTTCCCGTGGGTTATTAGCATATTCAAAAACGTCTCTGGGGACATTAGGACCAGTACTTAAAAAAAACTTTAAATTACTAATACATATATTAATTTAGTTTTATTATATTTACGCGAATATTTGACATTTTAACCTATCAATAAAACTGTCTCATTGGGAGAGATCTCCTATGACCACAATTGCTGTGAAGCATTCGAAACGTCGCGTCGGGAACCAAAAATTTAAATAAATCCGTGAAAAAATTCGAAAAGGTAGTTTTATTTGAATTACTAATATATTTATGTTTATTTTCACAGGTTTTGGAAATGGCGCGGGACTGCCTTCACAAGTCCGAGTCGAAACAAGTGACGAGTACATACTTCTACGACATGGCGGACAGTCTGGACAGATTGCTGGCTGAGGTAGATATTATTTTAATTTAATAAAGTTAATAAACGATATTTTTATAACTTCTGTTAAGTCTATTTATTTTAATTATATAAAACAAATAAAAAAATCGTTGATTTTTAATTATAAGCTACGATCTCCTGCATGGGACCGGCAGTGTGCTTTTTTAACAGTATAAAAATGCATATAGCAGGTGATCGCTTTTGATTTTAACGGAAATCCCGCTAAAAGCGAGGGTTGCCAAAAATACCTATTATATTTCGAAGATAAAGAGATATATATTAGCCCCTACATCTAAACTTACAATTCTTACCTGTTTATAATATTAGTGTAGGCTAGCGAATTACCCACGTTTCGCTCTGTTGCGTCCCTAGGTGCATTTTAATTTTTTTGAGCGGAACTCCTTTTTTTTAAATAAAAGTAGCCTAAGTTACTCTTCATAACATCAGCTATCTATCAGTGGAATTCTCGTCAAAATCGGTCTAGCCATTTCGAAGATTAGCCGGAACAAACAGACAAGAATCTAAAAAGTTGTTTTTTTTTTCTTATAAGTACCGTATAATAATAATAATTTTATATGCATGTAGTGAAAAGCTGTTATTTGGACATTACAAACAGACGTCTCAATTTTATTTATCTGTATAGATTGGGCGTTGTTTATAGGATATTATTAGATGTTATTTATTGTGTATGTGTGTTTGTTTGTCGCGTGTCAGACACGTGAGAAGTCGTCGGAGGCGGGCGCGCAGGTGGCGCCGCTGGTGACGCGGCTGACGCTGGCGATGGCGCGGCCGGCGCGCCTGCTCGAGTGTCTGGAGTTCGATCCCGAGCGGTTCTACCGGCTGCTGGAGGCCGCCGAGGGACATGCCCGCCATTTGCAGGTATGAACGGATATGGGCTTTCGGTTTTTTTTTAGAAAATCATGCGCTAAGTAGTTGTTTTGAAGCTTCTGTCAAAGTTTTTTTTAGTTTTTAAGATTGAATTGTGTTAATTAAAAGGATTTGTTTTGTTTGATTAGTTATGTTTATTGCGATAAAAATGTGATATTACGAGTTTGCTGTATGTTTGTGTAGAAAAAAATTAATCATACAAATAAAGTTTACATTTATTGTGTATCTATTTGTAAACTATATTATCTGTTGACCGCGTGACGTATTCCTTATATATGACTTTCCCATAGTAGGTACATTATATTTTTTTAGTTTTCTATAATGAATTACAAATGTCGTCTTGCTTCAACTAACCGTGTTTATATTATAACAAAACAAGTTAAAATGTTAATTATTTATATACGATTTTACTACACATACAGATAATATATGCTCAATACAAATAACCGTGTTCGTCACCAGGGCATGACGACAGACATCCCGCAGTACATAATCCACAAGCTGGGCCTGTCCAAGGACCCGCTGGCGGAGCTACACGTGCCGCCGCCGCCGCCGCCGCCGCAGAACTGCTCGCCTTCCAAGTTGGTTACACTTTTATATTGAACTTATATTATAAACAGGGCTGCCAAACCGTATAATTGAATACGAAAAGTGTATGATATCTTAGGTATATTTAATTTTAAGTTATTACGTATTTTTACTGAAATTTTTGAAGTAAAACTTCTTTACGCACGCTTGGCTTGGGGAGTAAGCTGGTGAATGCGTGACGAGAGCGTTACGAAAAGTGTGATTGGGCGAGGCGAAGTTGAGAGGGAGATATAAGTTATTGAAGATAGAAAGAGAGAGATTTACGTTTCGTATATTACTTTAGGGGCAAGAGAGAGAGGTGGGACCACATATTTTCTTACTGTTTGTTGCCATGGTAACCGTTGTTATTGTCTGACAAATTATATATAATGTTATATTCTTCCCTTAAATGATATTCTATAAATATAATATAACTGTTTATAATATGCCTTATTTAATTATTGATTTGTTTTGATTTAATTGTGATATTTACCAAAGAAGTTTTACTTCAACCGCGCGTAAAGGTTACACGCATCCATTTATTTATTTGTTGTGTGTAGTGTATCAACTATTCGGTATCCATAACACAAGCCTTGTAGCTTACCATGGAACTAGATGGTGCAGTGTGTTAATGTCCCAACATATTTATATTTATTTATTTTCTGATCCTCCTCCGCCAGGGTGCGCGGGCGCCAGTCGCCGCCGGGCGCGCCGGGCGCGGGCGGCGCGCCGCCCTCGGAGAGCGACTACCAGGTCATCAAGCTCATCTCCAACGGCGCGTACGGCGCCGTATACCTCGTCAAGCATAAGCAGACGAGACAGAGGTAATAATCAGCTTTTATTTTAATGTAAATAAGATCTTTTTGTTACGAATTTTTTTAATGTTTTGCGTTGCTAGATATAAAAATAAATATTTTAAAAAATATGATTTTTTATTATTTTGCCTAAAACATTATTTATTTTTATTCAATACAATTATTACTAACTATAAAGAATTAATTATTAGAGGTTTGCGAAGTATGATAATTTTGACAAAATTAAATTAAATGTCGAGCTGTTACAATTTTGTTGTACCAGAGTAGATAGATACGATAAGCTGAGTTATTTTTGACCCCAAAAAATACAGACGTATTGAAAGTCACTTTCAATACGTCTATATTTTATAGATAAATTAATAAAATATAATAATTATTGTAGGTATGCAATGAAAAAAATCAGCAAAAACAATTTGATATTAAGGAACCAAGTGGAACAAGCGTTCGCTGAACGAGATATTCTAAGCTTCGCGGATAATCCTTTCGTGGTAAGATATGTACATTGGACTTAGTCATGCCATGGGGTCTCATCACGAATAAAGAAAAATAAAGTTCAAAAAAATGTCAATAGATGACGTTACATGTGTCGATTTGTTATTAAAGTTGTGTTAAATTTATAAATGATAAAAAAATAGATCCCGAAAAGGTATATTATTGTTTTAAAAATATTCTAAGAGGAAGGAAAAGAAATAATACGTCCGTAAATAAAATTTGCGTAATTTTACTGATTATTGAAATATCAGCAGATGGTGGGTTTGTAGTGTGTATTCACAGATGGTGCTTTTTCTTTCTATGAATTATTTATCATGGTTAAAATCACGATGTTTTTTATTCGAATGCAGAATAAATTTTACAATATTTATCATTTGTTATATTGCACATATTTATAAAATAAAACTGTTTAAATATTTGCGAATTAATGACATCTATTATCTGTTCAAGCACAAGAAAAAAATTAGCCCAAAGAATAGCCCGAACTAGCGCTCTTCAATTTCTTTGTATGGGATGAGGCATCTGTACTAGTATTAAGTGATATATAGCACGTAAATTATTTTTAAAATTAATTTTTATTAACAAATAATGTAACATATAACATTTGTATTAGCTATTGTAATTGTATGAAAAATTATGAATACCTATTTAACATTTATAATAATGGATTTCTCTGTAAATTAAAAAAAAAAACTGTAATAGTTACAAAAAAGTGCTTGAAATTTTCAGAACTATGTTTTTTTGTTTAAAAAAAAAATGGATTTTATTATTTCAAGGAATATATTGTATTGTTTCAAGTAACATTCAACATCTCTAAGACGTAAGTACTATCCGTGTACCCAGGTGACGATGTACTGCTCGTTCGAGACGAAGCGGCACCTGTGCCTGATCCTGGAGTTCGTGGAGGGCGGCGACTGCGCCACGCTGCTGCGCGCCGGCCCGCTGCCGCCCGACATGGCGCGCCACTACTTCGCCGAGGCCGTGCTCGCCGTCGAGTACCTGCACTCCTACGGCATCGTGCACCGGGACCTCAAGCCGGACAAGTTAGTGCCATAAGTTATAAATTACTATAGCGACTCACGCTCGCTCCGTTCGGGTTCGTCCCTACTTACATTTTCACGTTTAGTATAGCTTTTTCAGAGATGAGATATTTTTCCGCAGTAAAAAGTATCCTATATGTTGACCCGGATAACCAGCTATCATCATACCAAATTTCATCAAAATCCCTCTTGTGCTTTTTCCGTGATGACACAGATAGACAATCACAGACTGATAGACAGACAGACAAAGATTCTAAAAACTATAGATTCGGCCTATGTATCGATAATAATGTCTATTTCAATAAGATTTTCCAAAAAAATATGTAATGTATAGATTCGGCCTAGTTACAATTTGATTATATTTATAAATAATACTTTCCTACACA
Source organism: Fabriciana adippe (assembly GCA_905404265.1). NCBI lineage: Eukaryota > Metazoa > Arthropoda > Insecta > Lepidoptera > Nymphalidae > Fabriciana > Fabriciana adippe. Next base: position 8,957,224 of record FR990009.1, read on the forward strand.
CGCAAACACATGCAGAAACATAAACACGTGCACATTTACGCACGTGTATAGTAAAATAACACAGAGTAAAATAACCAAGTGGGTGATGTCAAATACTTCCTGAAGCAATATTAATATTAATTTCTGTTAATATTGCTTTAACAGAATGGTATTATAAATAGTTAGTTTATAATATCACTTCAGGCTTCAATCAGTGTCGTAATCCAGCTGTCGATCTGGATATACGATTCGTGTTGATTACCATCTTTAAATGCTGCAGCATTTTGGTTTTGGAATTCTTTAACATGTAATAAAAAACATAAATTAAATTTATATAAGGCGATCTATACTAATATTATAAAGAGGTAAAGTTTGTGAGTTTGTGAGGTTGTCGGGGGTAATCTCTGGATCTACGGAATCGATTTAGATGAAATTTGGTAAGAAGATAGTTTGAGACCCTGGGAAGGACATAGGATTTTTATCCCGGAAATCATCCCTTAACGGGGTGAAAATGGGCATATAAGTTTGTATTGGGAAGCAAGTTAAGGACGAACCCGAACGAAGCGAGGGTGAGTCGCTAGTTTAAAAAAAAAATTAAAACTATCTTTTCGGATTTCTATTCTTTTCGGATCGCGAATTTATTCTGATTTCCGATGTTTCGAATGCTTTACAGCAATCATGGTCACGGTCACAGTCTCTCCCGTGATAAGATATTTAAAAGATAGTTTTATTTACATTTTCTATATTACAATTTATCGCAATAAAATTAAAAATTGCATTGATATATAACATTTTTTTTTATTTTATTAAAAATAACAAGACGTATTCTTTTCCAGCCTGCTCATCACTGCAACCGGCCACATTAAGCTCACTGACTTTGGACTCAGCAAAATGGGTCTCATGTCATGTAAGTTTTGCTCTCATTGTCTATCTCTATATAAGCTCTATGTATTGAATAAATATATCATAAGAACGATGCGCTTCAAATAATCTTGAGAGAAAGATTTATTCACACATTAGTAAGAGTCAAGTTCCGGTCGAATCACATTCCAGCAACATTTCTTGGATAAAAATACTTTATCAAAACAATATCGGATTGAAAGCGGACTGTGATCGGCACGATAATGTGGATCGGGATTTAAAGTTGGCACTTTTGTTATGTACACTTTATTTACAATATATTATATTATAACGTAACATAATATTTAGTAGTTTTTCTTTGCACAGTAAATACAGCCTTGAAATATCTAAAAATCTTCAAAAACCAATCTTTTGGGGCTTGCGAGAGGAGACGCGAATGAGGCTCTCCCGACTGTCATACTTATTTTTATATGACTGTCGGGAAACGAGTATAGGGTTGACGGGTATAACTGTAACTTGCCACGATATAGCATTGTTCGCCATAAAAATTGGTATTTTTAACAATCATTATATTTGACAGCATTTGCATTAAATTCAATAGTAGTTTAAGTATGGTTTTTAGGGTTCCACGCCTGAAGGGTGCCAACGGGGCCCTATCACTAAACTGTCCGTCCGTCTGTCTGTCAGCGGGTGGTCAGTTGTCAGTTCTCATGAACTGTAATAGGTAGAGAGTTAAAATTTTCACAAAATGTGCATTTCTATTGCCGCTATAACAACAAATAATGAAAATCCAAACTGGCGAATTTCAAAATGGCCACCGTACAAATTAGAAAAAATATATATCTTTTACAAAAGTATTTAAAAGTAATAGTGTTATATCTTGTATCGTACTTATGGAACCCTTTGTTTGCGAGGCCGACTCGCACTTGACAGGTTTTAAATACTATGATAACATTCGCAGTGGCAACCAACCTCTACGAGGAGTACGCGGACCGCGAGGCGCGGCAGTTCTCCGATAAGCAGGTGTGCGGCACGCCCGAGTACATCGCGCCCGAGGTCATACTCAGGCAGGTCGGTTGCTATGCTTAACCATATACTTGTTTATATATTAAACTAGCGACTCACCCTTGCTACGCTCGGGTTCGTCCCTACTCACGTTTTAACGTTTAGTATAGATTTCTTAGAGGTGAGATATTTATATTAGAGACAGACAAAAATTCTAAAAACTATAGATTCGGCCTCTTTATCGATAATAATGTATATTTCAATTAGATTTTCCAAAAAATATTTAATGTACAGATTCGGCTTAGTTACAATTTTATTATATGTATGGATATACATATATAATTAAAATAAATAGTCTTTATATTTGAATGTTTATAATATTTTAATATAAAGAACAGTCAGCAAAAATTATGTGAATTTTTTGATTCTTTGCTGCAGACTGACCATTGGAAATATTACAGAGATATTGGATATTTTCTGTATACAATACAATAAAAATATAGGGTGTTACTTATTTACAAAAAAGTATATATTTTGTGCTACAAATATTCAAAAAAACTATCTGGAACATTAAAAATATCAATAAGTATATTTTTTTAAATATATTTTTATAAATTAGATAGGGTATTTTTAATACATACAAGGTTAATTTTCAAGTTTTTGCTTGAATAGTTTATAACATCTTCAAAATATTTTCCTACAGGGTTATGGTAAACCAGTGGACTGGTGGTCCATGGGCATCATCCTGTATGAATTCATCGTTGGATGCGTACCTTTCTTCGGCGACACTCCAGAAGAACTGTTCGCGCATACTGTCAATGGTGTGAAAACATTTATACTTGTTATTTAAATGTCGATATTTAGAGAGTAATTGAATTTTTTTTTATTTATTCTTTAGAAAGAAAGACAGAAAGATATTATATTATATAAATATATATTATATAAATATATTATATCCAGACGACATAGAGTGGCCGTCGGAGGACGACTTCCCCATAGCGGTTGAGGCGCGCGCCATCATCACGGAGCTGCTGGCGCGCAACCCGCGCGACCGCCTCGGCACCGCCGGCACGCACCAGGTCAAGGTGAGAAGGTTGACCTACAAAAGTTTAAAAAATTTAAAAAAAATACCGAGTCCCTTTCATTCCCTTTTATATTTAGCCCCTAACCGATTTTGGACATGGTGGTCAATCTTATTACTAAATTATTGGTTTAGATTTGAGAGTCTGTATTGATATTTGATGTAGCTCGACCTCTCAGTGGTCGTGTCGAATTGTTTTCCCATCGGAGTATGAGAGTAACAGAAATAGAGAATGCACTTGTGTCTACACATACACTTGTGCACTAAAATATCGTCTGCGTAGTTGGCTAGTGTCAGTAAGATTGGTTGCCATCATCGTCATTATAGTGCAAAATTATATGCCCAAACACAAGTGCACTCTCTATCCCTATCACTCTTATGTACCGGTGGGGCGACATTTTGATTTTCTCGATGAAAGATCTGGTACAGGACCGACGTGACACATCTCTCTGAGGCATGGGGTGTAATACCGCTAACTTTCCAAACCCAGGCTGTTATCGAGAATTCCTTTGCAGAAAAAGTAACACCGGAAACTTTTGGATCTGTAGCTTTATAGCCATTAGTTCAATGTAGCAGTCCATATAATTAATTTTTGGCCTAAATTCCTTTAATGAATCTTAGAGATTTTACTTAAATATAAATTAACTCTTGTGTTATTTTTAGGAGCATATATACTTTTACGGCTTGGACTGGAATAATCTGCTACGGAGGAAGGCGGAATTTATTCCACAGCTGGAGAATGATGAGGATACAAGTTATTTCGATAGTAAGTTACTTAATTTTATATTATTATTATCACAGATCATATATAGAGTACAGATAGTGCATCCCATACAAATATTTGGACATCGCTAACTCACGCTATTGGACACACTATTTTTTTTGTCCTAAAATGATAATAGATGGCGCAAGTGAGAATTAAAAATAAGGCGACATCTAGCAACTCTAAATGATAGATGGCGTTAAAAGCTAAGGGTATCTATCCCCGAGCTGCCGCTGCGCAATGTTGTAGGTAACTATGTAAGGTCTCTCAAGGCTACTATGACAATTACAAACTATATTTTTAAGATATTGTCTTTGAGTGCTACAAAAATTTTTATTATATTGAGCGCCATCTATGAACACAGTTTACATAATTATTATCAAAGATCGTACTATCACAATGTAGTACCCATTATTGCCGCCAGAAATATAACGATATTATTGAATTTTATAAAACTTCAAAAACATTATACTTTTGTCCATTACTTCCTTTTTTCTTACTTTAGGTATTTTTTTTAAAGTTAGAATATATGCTTTTCGCATTTAATTTTTTTTTAATTTTGAATTTAACATAAACATAAAAACAAATTGATACATACAATGCCATCTATTATCATTTTTTTTAACTAATTTCACTTTGTTCGTGATGTGACCCCATGTTATTATCTTAGGTAACTAAGGTTATTGGGTAACGCTATGTGCGGTATTAAATACTTATACAAATTATGTAGTTTCTATATTGATTGTATTAACAAAAATCGACTTTGAGCATATACCATGGACTTTCTACAGAAATAAAAAAAAATCCACATCTAAACAAGTATGGTATTGACTGATCTGTGCATGTAATACTACTCGAAAATACTATTGCGTATACAATAAATAATTAAATTAAAAAAAGTAGAATAAAAAATTAGGTTCGACTAAAATGTTACTAACGGAAATAAATAAATATGTTGGGACATTAACATACAGCACCATCTAGTTCCATGGTAAGCTACGAGGCCTGTGTTATGGATATCAAGATAGTTGATACACTATACATGTATATCTTTAAAAACATACATATTAACCCATGACTGGAGTACAAACATTCTTGCTCATCACACAATGAATGCCCCCAGCGGGACTCGAACCCGCGACCACTGGCACAGCAAGGGTTTTTTATTTTTAAGAAAAAAAAAATCTAAAAACAAGCAACCCCCAGGTCGCTGCGACCGCTACAACCACAGCGAGGCGGAGACGGACGAGGCGGCCGAGCACGAGCCCCACGAGGCGGACGAGGCACTCTTCGCCGCCTTCTCCTCCACTTCGCCTCAGTGGCGACGCCACTACCACCACTCACATTCCGCCGTTGAACACGATTCAAGGGTATTTATTATTTTAATACTAATATTACTATTTTACATTATAAATAAGTTGGAGCGTATAGAAGAAATGATTGAGGCATATAATAGTATTATAATGGTTAACTTGCTTGATTTATTGAAAACTTTACGTGGCTTCATTACATTGTTCTATGCGCTCCGTCTTTCTTATTTCTTTAAATTGAACTCTCCGTATACTAGTTGATAGCTTTTGTTATTATGCCTCTTATATTTTGTTATGGAGTATAATATACAGGTGATTTTTGTAAAAAGGCGTCAGATCTGAAAGTAAATGTTGATGGAAATAAATGATATAATAATGACACTACGGGGCTGAAACGCGTGAATTTGTAAGTGGCTAAATACCGTCGAAACGTCGGGAATAAGGTCTTTTGCCACTTGAGTTCACGCATTTAAGTCCCGTAGTGTAATTGTTATATAATTATGAAATCCGAAAATTTAAAAAGTTTTTATCCATGCTTACTTGAAAAGTTCACCTGTATACTAAAGTTAATAGCTTTGCTGTGCCATAATCATTGTAATTTAAGTATTTAGTTGTCAATTTTCGATGATCTTACAGTCGTATGGAAACGAAGTTTGGAGGGCGATTGAGTAATTTGTTTCTGGTTTTTTTAATAAAAGAACATTGAAATATGTTTCAATACAGAAGTTTTAATAACTTAAGAAGTTAAGTGAAAACATACTATTGTGATATAAATTTGAATTTTTTTCAATATTCATATGTAGTTTTCATTAATGTTAGTAATAGTTTATACAGTATGTTCTTTAATTTATGCACTATAGTTTTTTTCTCTATGTTTGATGTTATGAAGGCTTAGCTTAGTTATATTTCAGTCGCATATTATAATATACATTATGTGACATCTAAAAAATATTCATGTTTTTAGCTTTCTCTATTTTTTATTATGTCGAAATTTGGGTGAGGTGGTGTTTGTCTTTTGGCTCTTACAATTTTTAAAAATTAAAAAAAAAAAAAACTTTTGTAACTACTATACGAATTAAAACCTTAATTATATTTAAAAAATCATAAGCTTATTTACATTGCTTAAATACGTAAATGTCCCGCTGAGCTTCTGCCATTCTTCAGGACTGAAGCGTTTTCTTTCCTAATTGAACAATACTATAACGCGACCGAAATTTTTTGCTGATACTTTTTTTTTTGATTTGATATTTAAATTGCATATAAAAATTATAAATTATATTTAAAGTACATATATTGTAACGCGTCCGCTTGTAACAGAGCACGGACAGTTGGCCGGGCACGCCGGACAGCGCGGGGCCGCCCACCACGCCCACGGCGCCCGCGCCCGCCGCCCACCACCCCAAGTGCCCTGTGAGTTTCATTTGCATTATATTTTTTTTTTAATCTGCTTTGCCATATTAGATTTTGACTCTTGTAATTATAAAGTCTTAATAAATAAGATGTTAGATTTTTCTTACATTTTTATTATTATGGTGTAGATTTTTTGTAGTATAATTTTTATTATATAAGGCCCGTGATCTTTTTTATTTGCTTAGTTAGTTTTTAAGTAAGATTATATATCGCACACCTAGATCTAAACAGCGATTAACTCAAAAAACACCTTTTTCAGAAAACGTGAAAAACTGATTACCAAATCCCTGTGTACTGCAGAAGTGTTCTGTGTTGATCAATGTTTTTTTAAATAAAAATAGATGAAAAATGTTATAGGAATCTTGTGTTTTAATTCATTTTTAGGCCTAAAAATTGGATTTTTGTAGTTGCTTCTGTATTGCTTAACAAATTGTAAGTTTATTTTTTGTTATTTGTAGTTGAACCTGTGTTGGTGAATCTAGTGTTTAGTTGACTCTCTTTTGAAGAGTCATTATAAATTTAAAAGGGACAGCATTTTGAATATATTTATAATAATCTGACTAATAGAGGAGTCTGTGACCAAAAGTAGGGGTACAATAGCTGATTATTAGGTATTAGCAAGAAAACACTGAATTAAGCCCTCAATCAGACATTATTTTTCATTAATAATTAAAAATATAACATAAAAAAAAAAATATTTTGTAAGTGTCGTAGGTACTACGAATTCTCTCTGCTTTTTAAGATTTCCGAATACCCTAAAATGCATCAAAAAGCCATTGCCTTGATAGTTCGTCCATCTAATCTTTATAGTTTATATTGTAGCCGACATTTTTCTCTGAGACTTGTATGCTTAAGACTTTGGCGGTACCAAAATTTCGAAACACTTGCAATTTTTGATTTCCACATTTCTTGTTTATGTGCTCTTTTTTTGCCCTTTTTTTGTTCTATCACGGACTCTTAAGAATCTTTTTTTTTCAGCAATAATTGCATTCTGAGAGTCAAGCAGTACATGCGCACTATTATCTTTGGTATCCGAGAACTACTAGAGTTTGATGAATTACTAGAGCTGTTACTATTGGTGCTGGATGAAGAAAACGGTAAACTAGTACGAACGACTTGAGATGATGTCTTATTTTTATGAACAAATCCGAAATTGGGATTTTCATCTAAGACGTCAATGACGCTTTCATCACTCCAGATTGGTGAAATATAACAAGTTGGTGTACCAGTCTGCAGTTGTTTAGATGTGCTCGGATTAGATTTATCAGCCACGGATATGCTCGATGATATCTTTATGTCGTCTTCTTGCTGAAGCTTGTTTTCTAGTACTGTCTTCTCCTGTATTATTGGTTCAAACTCTTGTTGTAAAGGTCTAGTATATCGTTGCATATTTTCATATTGAGTCAGTAAGCAAGGGCCGATATTTCTTTGTCCCTGTGTGTTGAGCAAGGCTCAACTGTATTTACTAAAAATAGTCCACGATTCATTATTTTCTTGAAAAAAAAAATTAAATTAAGCAAATCAATCTGATCCGTTACACCACATCGATTTGAAAAACCTAATTACGTCTGCGATCTGATAAACTTCGATATAGTGAAATTTGATACAGCGTAGCCCATCAAAAAAGGTCTAACTTGAAAAATGTTTAATAAAAACATAATAAGCTTTGTAATTACTAGGATAAAAATAAAATAATATTAAGATGAAAAGGCTCTAATCACCACTGGTAAAAAAGTTTATTTTAAATAGGGTTTTAAAGAAATATAAGAGTTTAAAAAATGACTCAACAAAAAAGAGTTAACTAAAAATTAAAAAATGTTTCAACAACACTGCAACAATTCTAAATAAAAACGAAAACTTTACTCACCTGCCTATGAATACTGGTTTAAGTCAAAATGTTGCTTTAATTTACTTAGCACTAACCATCAAAATGGGGACAAGTCAAATATAGTTTTTACAATTTTCTGGTTTACCTCAACAATACAGAATCAACTCAAAATAGCTCTAATTTGTTTACGACGGGCACATGCGTTTCGCTTGTAATACTGACTGTAATTAGCTATGTTTCTGTTTTGGTGGAGGAGGAATGGGCTCTTTCGTGTAACAAAAAGGGGTTTTAGTGTCACATAACGTTGAGAAATGTATCTATTTTTGTATCTGTTTTATTGGTCGCTAGCTAGTAAGTTAAGGAATTCGATGGTATGCGTAACTAAAAAGATGAGATTTTTGAGTTAGCTCTGTTTAGATCTAGGTGTGCGATATGTTCTATACTAAATTTGAGTATGTTTTTGTTTTACGTTTATATATAATATTTATTATTCTTATATAATAAATTAAAGAAAAGGACAGAAAATAAAAAAATGATAAATAAAAATAAAATTTAAAATTATTAACGTATAGTATGAATGTACTAATAGAATTGTCATAAAACTTCTCTCTCTCAACACTCTTAGTTTAAAAATATTCTTCCTGAGAAAAAAATAAACTTCCTGTAAATTTAAGAATAAGAGTAGTTTATGACACAGACATATATAGTATATGATTTCTACTATGGGAAAGTGAAATATTGATCGTGTAGGTAATTTTGTCACTTAGTAGGGGATTCGAATTTATCTATGTATATTTGTAAAGAATAAAGTTAAAAACTACAGCACCGATTTAGGTGAAATTTGGTAAGAAGATAGTTTAAGACCCTGGGAAGGACATAGGATATTATTTATTCCGGAAATCATCCCTTAAGGGGGTGAAAATGGGGATGAAAGTTTGTATGGTGAATCAACCGTTAGTTTCAAATATAAACATATACACATATAACATGTTTGTACGCTTGTCCGCAGATGGTGGGCACGGGCGGCGGGTCGACGGCGGAGTCCTCGCAGACGGACTCGGACGACGTGTCGCCGGCCGCGCGCCGCCGCGCCGCGCTGCGCCCGCTGCCGCACCCGCTGCACGCGCACCCGCTGCACGCCAGCCACGGCGCGCTCGTCGCCAGGATGTGAGTCACATCATACAGATATACATACATACATAAACACACATACATACTTAAATGCATAAATACATACACACTTATACATACATATACAAGAAAAGTTGTCTATATCTTCAAAATTATACATTCATAAAAAAAAAAACAAAAAGCAAGTAAAGAAAGTATTCCGAGTTTTCTGTTCTATATAACTATAAAACCGACGTATTTCAACAGACCGGAGGCGCAAAAGAAAGAAGACAAGGGCATAGATAAACTCGACAAAGTGGACAAGAAGCCGTCCGCGCTCGTCGCGCCCAAGGCCATGCGGCGCTCCGCCAGCACCTCGGGCCTGTCCCTCGTCATACATCCAGGTGACTTATATAGTAATTATGTTTTTTATTTTATTTTATTAATGTGTATATGTTTTGTTGTTTATGTCGCTGTTGGCTCGTAAAAGGCTAAGTTTGTAAGGCTTTAAAAGATTTTGATAAAAAATTACCAATAGATAATATTGAGTCTTGAATTCTATATATTAATCAAACTTTGTTTTGAATAATCCATACAGTAGGTGATCGCTCATTGTTTTTGACGGACATGTTGTCAAATGCAAAGGGTTGTCAATAACATCAATTTAATGGAGAAAAGTTTCGAAGTTAAACCCGCAAACCCGCATTTTACCAGTGTGGTGGACTATGGCCTTATGCCGTATTGAAATGTGGCCCATGCCCAGCAGTGGGGCGTTAAAAGGGCTGAATACTAGTAATTCACAACTATAATGTGTTTGTTGTACAGCGGAAGACACAATCTCAACGATAGCCATAGGCGGCGCAGCGTCCCCCTGCGCCGGCAACACCTCCTCCACCAACTCGTCGCGCGACTCCTCGCCCTGCCGCGACCCGCCCTCGCCCTTCGCCATCGCTAATCACTCGTGAGTAGTTCATACTATTATATTATGTATCTATATGTGAACAGTGAAATGCTGTTTGTTTGTAAGTGTATCTATCAATAGAGAACACTATTATATATGTAAATAATGAAATACCGTTTTTTGATGAGTGTTTCTATATATACTACTAGTAACTCACCCTCGCTTCGCTTCGGGTTCGTCCTTAGACAGAAACAAATCTATCCCACGGGAACCGTACATTTTTCCGGGATGATATATAGCCTATAGCCTTCCTCCGTTAACGGGTTATCTAATGCAAAAAGAATTTTTCAAATCGGATTAGTAGTTCCTGAGATTAGCGCGTTCAACCATACAAACAAACTCTTCAGCTTTATAATATTAGTATAGATTCTTTATTTTACTTTAAAATAAATACAGTAATTTAAATACAATTTTCGTTTGCTAAATTCTTCTATTGATAGAGAATGGATCGATAGATTTTGCAGTTTTTTTTAATAATTTTTATGTTGTAAATAAGGTTTTTAGAGGGGAAATGGGAAAGTTGCGTGGAAAATAGGGAAAATTGTGAAAAAATAATTAATACTATTTTTTTACTATAGGAATTTTGTGTGAACTAACAAAAAATTAAAATTTGGGAATGACGTAATCTATTCATTAAAAAAGAATTATGAAAATTTTCTATCTATCAACACGTCATATTGTATGTATGTGTGTATGTCCAGGTTGATCCAGTCGTCGAAGCCGCCGATCGTGGTGCGGCGCGGGCCGCGCGGCTTCGGCTTCACCATCCACACGGTGCGCGTGTACTACGGCGACACCGACTACTACACTATGCATCACTTGGTCTCGGTTAGTACATGCTTTCTTGTTTTTTACAGGTTCTAGGTTCGCTATTAGAATAAGTATATATTTATAATATATATGTATTTAAAGTTATATATATGTAGTGTATCTACTATCTGGTGTCCATAACACAAGCCCCGTAGCTTACCATGGAACTAGATGGTGCTGTGTGTTAAGGTTCCAATATATACTAATACATGAGAAAGTTTGTATGTGTATTGGTTACTTCTTTTCGTGAAAGGCATCTGAGGAAAGCAAAAGTACGTCGCTGGTGTTCAGGTTCAGGCTCAAATTTTTATTGTTAGTAATAGTAAATATTAAAGGAAAATAAAGTGATAAAACTAAATAGACTTTTTATTAATATCTTCTATATAATGTGAGTAAAAAAATTGAATTGAAAATATATAAAACAATACAAATATTTACCATCTGTGTAATCCTTGACTTACTCATATTTTCCACTACATACTGTAAATTTGCGTGTAAATTAAACATATATAGAACATTATAGCTGTGAGAAAAATCTTAGAAATTTAATTTTATTATAATTTGAAGACTAAAGCCATAGTAATAAGGCACATTTTCCCGCAGGCGGTGAGCGAGCAAGGCGCGGCGTGGGCGGCCGGCCTGCGCGCCGGCGACCTCATCACTCAGCTCAATGGGGAATCTGTGCAGGGACTGTTGCACACACAGGTACGTTGAATAATATACGGTGGCGTAGTGGCTAGCATGTACGGCTGCATACCCGGAGATCCTGAGTTCGAGTCCCAGGTCGAGCCATGTTTAGTTATAAGTAAGTATAGAATATAGATATTGGATTGCTATATACTTAAATATCTCCTGTGCAGATGGCTCTCAGTGAGATTGGACAGACAAGATAGTTTTTGATAAAAAAAAATGTTTTAAAAACAACTTTTGTATAAGCTGTGTTATATATTATGACTATCTAATGTATTGTTTTGTTTTATTTTAAATATATTTGTTTCTTCGTTAGGTCCTTAGATTGCTGCTGGCAGCGCCTCACGCGACCCTCCGCGCTACGCCGCTAGATCAAACTACTATTCAAGTAAGTAAAGAAATTGAAGTTGGAAAAAAGTCTAAAGGGTTTAGAATAAGGGGATAAAATGTATGGCCAAAACACTCTAAGGCCCGGTCGAAGTGATTGTAAATGGTTAGTTGTATATCTGAAATTAATGAGTAATTTAGACAGAATGTCACAGAACTAAACATGTAGCCAAACAGTAATGTTTTAAAATAATTTATAATGTTTAGTATATAAACGACAATCTGTGTACTGATTGATAAGTAAGTAAATGTTAGTAAATGAAAATTGCTAACAGATTTTATTATGATAAAGAAAAAAAAAATAAGCTAATATTTTTCTATATATATATTGCTCAAGGACTAATGCTTCAAAAGTACAAAAGAATATAGTTAATTTAAAGATATTATCTGTTTTATTCTCAAAAATTGTATATTAATTTAACTAATACATAATATGTTAAATTTACCTTATTATTTAAAGAAATCGACAATAGTCGCATAAACAGCAAAACACGCTACTATTTTTGATTTTGACATTTATTTTGGCGAACTCCGTCTATAATTTTTTAGTATCTGAGTTATAAATTTAAGAAAAAAAAAACTATTGTCTGTACTCCGTGTGCCAGAGGTGATATGCCTTCTTTTTTCAAAGGTGATGTGCCTGCCTCCTTTTTCAAATAAATGTAAGAAATAATAAATATTGTTATCTTTACTCTAGGCGGGAGGGCGTCGTCGCGCGGGCGGACGTAGAGCCTCCGCGCCGCCGCGCCCGCGCCCGCGCCGCCGCTGCTCGCTGTTCAGGCGGATATCCACTAAGCGGGCCTCGCAGGAGATGCACCAGGTATTTTTTTAATTATGTATCTAGCTAATCCATAATAAATAATAATACATATGTACATATAAATAAAATAATTGAAGTATTTGTCTAGGTTTCAAAATAACTATGTTTACGCAAGTACGTTGAGTTATTTATATGATACCAGTACCTAAACAAACCTTTTAAAAAAAATTGTCTATCTTTCTGTTTGTCGGGATAGCTTAACCAATTGTAATAGGGTTTTTATTGAGAGATAGGGATGTTTATAGAACATATAGGGTATGTCAATATAAAATCCATTAAAAACTGTTATTTTTTCCAGAGATTATATTAACATTTGCATTGAGAATTATCTAATAACTAGCAGAACTCGCGGCTTCGCTCGCGATCAAACTACGAAAAATACGTAATTTCATGCAAATATGTCCAAGGAATAAAAAGTTTCATACAAATTTTTATCCCCTATTTCATCCCCTTGGGGGTTGAATTTTGAAAAATCCTTCCTTAGTGGATGTCTTCGTCATATAAAGAATACGTGTACGAAATTTCAATTTGCTAGGGTGAAGGGTTTGGCCTGTGCGTTGATACATCAGTTAATCACTTTTGCCTTTTATATAATAAGATAATATATATATATATATATATATATATATATATATATATATATATATATATATATATATATTTTGCCATACTCCTCCGAAACGGCTTGACCGATTTTGATGAAATTTTTTGTGCTTATCCGGTATCTATGAGAATCGGCCAACATCTATTTTTCATCCCCCTAAATGTTAGGGGTAGTCCACCCCTAATTTTTTTTTTAATTTTTTAGACAAAATTTTTAATTTCTATATTTTTATGATACAACATACAAAAATACATACAATCCTCAATTTTCACCCTTCTACAATCAACCCTTATTTTTTAATAGCCATTTTAGTAATTTAATCATTTTTCCTTTCCGGTCGAAAACTGATCAATCGTGATTTAATGCAAGCTATATATATATATATATATATATATATATATATATATATATATATATATATATATATATTTCATTGACCGTTTGCTTGACTTCATGTTTATTTTTATGACACTCGTATATTATTCCTTAGTCTGAGGTTTTTATGTGATACTTATGTAATCTGTAGCGATGTGGGCAGATGGTGTCGGCCGCGTCGAGCGAGCTGCCGTCGCCGGCCGCGTCGCCCGCCGCCGACTCGCCCCTCCACACCACGCACCCTACCACCCACTACCAGCGGTATGAACCATTTATTTGTTTATTTATTTGTATGGATCTTCAACACTTGTACATATTAACTTACATCTAACACAGGCCTTATATCTAGAGAACACATCATTCTATAACAATAACAGTGTTTGAGACCTTCCATTTTTTTTCTTAAGGTGCTATCTTATTTCGAAGTACGGTGAACATTAAGGACACTTTTTTTTATAGCGCAGCTTTTAATAAGTTAGTACTGTTTTTGAATCATTGACGTAGGTTTTTCAGGCAAGAAATCCTCCTCCGACCGACATACTATTTCTTTCATATTAGAAGTATAAAGTAAGCGGTATGAACAACACCAATTGAGTTTTTTTCCAAATCATTCTAATAAAGTAAGAGTACACTTGCGATATGCCGTGCTGGAGTTTGTACGTCTTTTAGGATATGTACAATTTTTTTTTTCGATAGTAAAATTATATTATAATACCGAGAAAAGGGCAGGGACAAAAAATATCTATGTATTTTAAACATCTTAATTCTCCAGGCCTTCATCACTCCACGGTCTGAAGCACAAGCTGGGTGGTGAAGTGCGGCGAGCGTCGCTGCAGCACATGCCGCTGTCGCCGCTGGCCCGCACGCCCTCGCCCTCCCCGCAGCCCGCACCCGCATCACCTACCAGGTACGACTTGTTTAATTACTATACTGGATAGTACGTCTGCAGCACCAGAAGGTCCTGGGTTCGAGTCCCGAGTAGGGACTAACATGGTCATGGAGTTTTGGTTTTAAGAAATTATCAGAAGCAGCCCGGAATTGGGAAGTTTGTGAAACAACTCCGCGCCATGATAGGATAATGAGAAACGTCGGTCCTGTGGCATATTTTGCAAAGATCGTGTCTAAGTGTCGTCCCATCGGTATTTGAATGACAGGAATAGAGAGCAGTATAATATCGCATGCACAGTTGGCTAATCCAAGTGTGATAGCCGCGTTATTACGTTACTAGGAGATCATTATTATTTTTAACATTTGGAAATACATTTACGCAACCTATGTACAAATGTGCTTATTTAGGGCTGACCGGTTAGAAAAATAGTTACTATCCATTAAAAACCAATGAAACTTTGCCCATCTTAATGGATTGCTACGGGCTTACGAACTCAAGACGTCACGACATATACTGCCTCAATATACCACTAATATTACCTGCCTCGTTCTAGTGGTACAACAAAATCGTGGGTCGTGTGTCCAATTTCATGTAATGTTTTTACAATGATGTAATATTTTAATGTTATACATAATCTGTTTCTCGTTTTGTCTTCCATTGGATCTCATATTATATCGTATGGTGTTGTATCTATATTCATATGTGATCGTTTCATACAAACTACTAACAAAAACAGCTTCTGGTTTGTGATTCATATGTTACAACTTTTATGTTTAAATTAATAACAGTTTTCATTTTTTAATAATAAAAATTATTAATAACATACAAGAAATTTGATTTTTTTAAATAAAGTTAAATTTTGTTCTATCATATGAAACTAAGTTCGCGATGTTTCAGTTTATGTTGCCAGGTATATAGATAACATACAAGTTGTATCACTCGTCACTATCACTATCAGTGTGTCACTATCACTATCACTATCAGTGTATCACTATCACTACCACGTGTACCATGTAACATAGCCGCGGGTGCGAGGCGCGCAGCCCGTCCCCGCTGGCGACGCGCGAGTGCCGGCGCGCGTGGCCGCGCCGCGACCCCGCCTCGCCGCTGCTGAGGCGCGCGCTGTCGCCGGACAGGTGCGTGGGACGATCATATGATGAACTTTTTTTTTAATTAGCCTTTTTATAAATTTGTTATTTTTTATTATTTTTTTTGACTTGGCTAAATGTTTTCATGTTTCTTTTAATTTATTTTTTTTATTAATTAGAAATCAAATTTTTCTACTAATTAGTCTTTTTTTTATTTATTAGGTTTTTTTATTAATTAGCTTTTTTATTTTTCTTTGGCTTGGCTAAATGTTTTCATATTTTTTTTAAATTAGAAATTAAATTTTTAATTATCTGTATAATCGGATTATTATTATTAATGTGAAAATTGTATATGTGTGTTTGTATAATTGTTACTCCTTCACGCTGTAATAGCTGAACGGATTTGGATAAGAATACACATATGTATGATTAAAGTAACATATATGCCACTGCTAGGCATCTAGGGGACAGAACGGAGTAAAGCTAACAAATTCGCTGACTAAAAAAATCACTTAATATTACAAGCTAATTAATTTAGATTTATGTTATTATAATTTAATATATAAAATAATATAATTTTAAAAATAAGTTGTAATTTTTTTTTTCAGTTACATTTTTTTTTGCACACCATTACATTTTCATATTGCTTTATTTTGTTCCTGCGCTTCATATTTTTCTGTATAATTTTTTTTTTTATTATTTAGGTTTATGTATTTTTTTATTATTTTATCTGTAGTATTTAACTAATAATTTTATTTAAACCTTTCTTAGATGTATGCGAACATTTGACATTTTAAATAAAACTATCTTTTCGGATTTTTTCCGCGGATTTATTTTGATTTCTGGTTCCCGATGTGATGGTCACGGGAGAGAGTCCCGTGACCATAATTGCTGTAAAGCATTCGAAACGGCGGGAACCAAAAATCTAAATAGATCTGCGAAAAAATCCGAATAGATAGTTTTATTTAAAATAAACCATGTTTACAAATACAAATGTTGTAGAAGTATTTTTGTACAATTTTATATAAAATTGAAATATTAAGAATATGATTTGAAACACGAACACAGACTGCACCCCCGGTCGGCGGAGGCCAAGTGCTCGATCTCGCCGCTGTGCTGCGCGGGCGCGGCGGGCGCGGCGGCGGCGGGCGGCGCGCGGCGCGCGGGCTGGCGGCCGCCCGCGCCCGCGCCGCCCACGCCGCCGCCGCCCGACAAGGCCGACGAGCCCGCGCTGCCGCGCATCGCCGAGGAGAAGGACTCGCCCACGCACCACGCCGCCAGGCTGCCCGCCAGGTATGGGTTGGGACGTTAACACACACCACCGTCTAGTTCCATAGCAAGCTACGAGGCTCGTGTTATTTATTTATTTATTTATTAATTAAGGATCTCCAACAGAAGTACATATATGTACATTTCATATATGAAAATACAAAAAAAAAATAGAAGCTCTTTGGACAGTGCTTAAAATGTACCCCCATTTACTGAAGAACACAAAATGCACTAAAACAGTTGGGATATCATACATTACTTAAAGTTTATAGATGAAACTGAATCTAACTAAACTGATTAACAAAAACCAAATTAAAAAAATTATAAAAATAAATTAGTTATAAAAATAGCTAAGCTATGGTACCAGATAGTTGATACACTGCACGTATATAATTTTAAATGCATACATATTATAAATATAAACACCAATGACTGGAGTACAAACATTCGTGCTCATCACACAAATGAATGTCCCCAGCGGAACTCGAACCCGCGACCGCTGGCACAACAAATAGGGTCACTACAAACTGAGTCAAACGTGTCGTCCACCTACAGGACCTATGTACCTGCCTACATGACTTGCGTACCGTAACAGATATGTGAATTATATGTTTACATATGATTATATCTGTTATTAATTTTTTGTATTGAAATAGAAAAAATTTAAATTTAAATAAAGTAGTTAAATAAAATAGTTTAAATTTAAATAAAATTGTGATGTTCCTATGTTTATCAAATAATGTTTCACATACTTTTTGTTTTGTGGAATATTTGGCATCGAAAAAGTGGAAATTCTGGTATCAATTGATCTACGATGAAAATTTTTGTAATTGTACTGTTTACATCGAAGTAAATAAAATGTATTATTTAAATGGTATTTCAGAATTCATAAATAAGTAAAAATAGCTTAATTTATTTTATTAGTTGGAAAACACTTTAAAACTAATTAAGTACCAAACTTTAATTTATTTTTAAACTATTCTAATTTAATAAAATCTTAATCTATAGAACGCCAGCCAAACAGAGTACGCCAAGTATCTTCACGTCGTCGCCCAAGACCAGCTTGGACAAGTCCGCGTTTGAAGGAAGCGCGTCGTTCGCGTCGCTGTCGTTGTCCGACGAGTCCTTTGTGGATAGCAGCATGGATGTGTCCAATATAGATACTTCGAGAGATATTAATATTGGTGATTATATAATAATTATTATATAAAATAAGGTTAAAATGTCAGTTGTTGAGTAATATATATTATATGGGTATACATTTGTATCGTTGTGCTAATAATAACACGTTATAAGAATTTTGTGGGAATTTTAGTACCATTGAAAAATTAATAGTTATCATTGTATCATTGTATTTAGTAATATACGAGTATAAGCAATTAAATTATATAAACGAAAAAATAATTACGTTACAAGTATATTTAAATTGTTATAATTTTTTCCTTTTTTGTAGATGACAGCCGATCAAGCACAGAACTAAGTGTACCAGCATCAGATCTCAGTAAAAAGCTAGTGACCACGCAAGACTCGATGCCGAATGTAAGCGAAGTGCAACCAAAAACAAGGAAGAAGTCGGACTCGAGTCTTAAAGATGAAGACTTCAAAACTAAGGAGAAATCTAAGAAACAGGAGAAAGAAGAGAAAGTATTAAAGAAGCAAGACTCAATGAAGAAGGTTGAGAAGGTCGAACTGAAAATAGAAGAGAAACAAGAAACTCCGAAAGTAGAAGAGAAAACTAAACAAGAGAGGGCTATGGAACGTAGTGGATCTGTCAGGAGGTCTGAGAACAAACAAGAAAAAGAAGCTAGAGAAGCGAAGGAGAAGAAGCAAGAGAAGCAAGAGAAAGCGGAGAAGAAACAAGAGAAGATGGAGGCTAAGAGGTCTGAATCAATGAAGAAGAGTGAAGGATTGAAGCGTCAAGAATCTATGGAATCTAGTAAGGTAAGTCTGAAAGTTTGTTATTTTTCCAAATACAATCAGTATTGCACTTGGAATAAGGGTATGGACTTATTAATTTTGGAACAACTAGTAGTTGTCGAAGATTTTATCCCTAGATTTGACCTTATCGTACTTAGACTGTTGCGAAAAAGTATCATTCTGATATGAGGTAGTTGACTTGTCTCGTGTCATCCGTCTTTGATAGTGTTTTCTGCATCTTTAAGCAATATTTCAAAGTTTTCATAAAATTGGCCATAAATCAGCGAGAATATTTCTTGTTAAAACACTATATTATTTTTAAATGGTCATTGTTAATAAAAATGGTTTTTATGTGACTAGAAAAGTGTGTATTATTTTTAGTATGTTTGATTGAGAAGTAGTATATTTGGCACTCAAATGCCATTTGCTAAATGCCTTTAATATTTAAGCGTGTCAGGACGCATCTATCAATTTAAAAGTCTAGTTTCTATCAGATTACTATTTTCAATGTGAAATTTATGGAAGTTTATTTACTTTTTCATGTTCTAACGATTGGACGGATTTATATAAAATTTAGCATAGAGATAGACCATAGCCTGGAATAATACGTTGTCTAGTTCACAATAGCCGAGAAATGGTCGAAGAGATAGTGAGCCGCAACAAAGAAATTAAAAAAAAAATACATACACACACACACACACACATAGGCTAGTGTAGATATACACTATTGTACACACTAATGTAGTGTGCATTAGTGTGTATTTTTAACCTATTCACATAATGTAAGAGCTGGTAACCAACAGTCGCCGGAGGAGAGCGAGGGCCGCAAGCCCAGCGGCGGCAGCAGCATGGTCAGCAAGCTGCTGGGCGTGATGGGGCGCAAGCGCGACGACGACGACCACCGCGCCAAGCGGGACAAACATGCCAAGAAAAAGGTAACCCACTCGACAATGCTGTAATGTCCTCCTGACCGATTTTGGTGGCCAATCTCACTGAGGTTGTTAGCCTGTTCAGGAGATGTTACAGTGCACAAGTGCACTCTATTATATTCCTTTTACTCTCAAAGTCCGATGGGACGATACTTCGACACGACCGGTGAGAGTTAAGGCGTAGGATCGACGCGACACATGCTGCGTGTTTGTTTTAAAGCTTTTGTAATATAATTTAAAGTTTTTATCTATTTACACAGTCAAAGTGTTGTCAGAATTTTTTAATGCAGTGAGACTTAGAGATTTTTTTTGTATAAATTCGGAAAATATAAGATGTCGTTTAACTAACAGCACAAATTTTTCTTATTGTTTGAATTGTTTATTTTTTTATTTTGATAGGTTTAGGTACGTCTTTTACTGTTTTAGTAATATATGTGAATTTATTGTTTTTACAGAACACACCAAGTACTCCGCAGCCGACGCAGATACAGAAACCTGTAGAAACGCCAACATCAGAGAAAAGTAATGAAAAACAAGAAGGCGATGACAAAAAGACGAAAAAAGGACGAGGCAGAGCGTCAAGCTCTTCGTCTGCGGAAAAATAAACGTTAAATTTGGCGTAACTTGAGAATTAGGATACTTTGTAATAATCTGTCATTTCTTCTTGCAAGGATATTTTCTGTCCTTGCAAGGATACTTAATAATTTCTAAAGATTTATTGTATCGCGGTGACACTTAATCCTGATTTCTGAAAAATATCTTATTGATCTATTCAAATATCTAGTTATGTCTAAGCGTAACTTTCAAATACGCCTATATATCCCAATGAGGTAATGAATAAATATATTTTCGTCGACATCTATCCCTTGTCCTTTTTTGAGGTAGAGTTTAGTATTAAAATTTCTATTTTTGAAATGTACTTGTAACGGCACAAAGTTGGTTATGTGTAAAGTAAAGCATTTAGACGTGTTTAGTCGTATTTTAGAGCTGGCAAGACGCTTAAGTCCGCTGGAAGGACTATTTAAAAAAAAAAAAAAAACTAATTCTTTTAATGTTACAATATAAACTCAGACCAGGCTTAATGTATTTGAGAATGCATGCAATAGATTATCTCAAAAATATCGATATTAAATATTAAATTAACCGCACTTTTTATAATAGATTTAATTCAAGAGTTTTTGTATCGTAAATTCGAATTAGGTATAATTGTACTGCGGTTCTTTTGATAAAGCATTTTAAGAAATTAATAAGGTGCCCCTTTATAATGCACCTTTATTTCAGTACTTTGCATTAAATATATGATTATCTAAGATCAAAAACTCTTGCTCTCAAATGTGAGGGAGATAGTGATACATAAATAGAGGTGTGTGAGCGAGATGCCAGATTAATGTTCGTAATGGAAAGTTATACGCGTAATGCGAGATATCATTGCGTAAATAGTCCGATGGTTTTGAGTGTTAAGAGTTTTCATGTTTTGTCGGTGTTGTGTATATTGTGTAAAAATTAAAAAAAAAACTCGCTGTAAGCTTCTCTTAGACTGTGTATAGCGTAAATTGTTTAGTTGTTTTAATCATCGTCATGAATAGTTAATTGAGCTCTGTTGATTTGATGTTTAGAAAGAGATAAAGATATACTATTGGTTTTAGATCCATTTAATATCCATTCTCTATCCTTCTCTATATTGTAGCAATATCTGAGAGGGCATAATCGATATACATGTTTCGTTTTGTTTAGCGACAGGTATGTAACAAATTATATTTAAAAAGTCTTATGCATATTTGTTCAGACCCTGTCTTCAGTATTACATTATTGAGGCGATCTATAGTTTAAGTTTTCACATCCATTCTTCAATAAATATGATCGAAGGACGTTCATTATTAATCTCATAGTTTAGCTTTCTATAAAGATACGTCAATAATAGCATTCAATGCTCTGTCCTTCTCTCTCGTGGTATGTTAGAAGAAGACAGCAATAATTAATGTTACGTTTGATAATTTCATGCTGTCCTTGTAGATAATATCCATAGATGTAGAGAATGGACTGACAATACTGTCATGAAATTGACTACTCTTTAGAAAGAGAGGAAGCGAACGTGCGGCCAATATCTGTCTTTTATTCCAATTTGAAAATGGAATGTAAAAAAAATATAATTAATATAATTTATTAAATATTATATTAGGATTGTAAACGGTTATAAATCTATCTTCATTAATCGTATTTCAATGAATACAGAAGACTTTTGGCTGCTTTTCCGCCATTTTTAGCTGACGGCTGGCGAAGAGACACTCAGTTCACTCTATGTCTATGATAATATCGTACGTTAGAAAAACATGGACACGCTCAGCTGCTTCATTTCATGTGATTAGATTAAGGGTTGGAGTATATTTTTTGTAAACGTTTTCATTTTTAGACATTAGATTATTATTGTGATAATATTTTTACGTTTAGTATGTTTTTAACTCTTACTCGTTTTAATATCGATTTTCTGTTTTACTTTTTTTTATTTGTTTTTCTAATCGATTTATGTGTATAGTGGTTGATGTAAGTGAAGTTTTGCCTATCATATTACAGTTCCATACGTTATTCGCTCATTTAAAATGGATAAGATGCTAAGATTTAAACTACTTTGATGATGTAAATAGCTCTTTTAAGTCTATATTAACTTGCTTTAAATAATCAAATATCTTGCAGCTTAGTATAGTGAATGTATTGTCTGTATATAAAACAAATACCAGGACAACAGTTTTGTAATAGACCCATAAAAATACATGAAACTTTTTAAAGCCTTTTTTTATGATTTAATCAAAAAAATCATTATCTTTTAAAGTTACTGTCATATCATCTATAACATATTATTGCTATTTTTCTAATGAAACATGACGATCGATAGATAAATGAGGTAAAAGAGTTTGCTCACGAAATAATCGTTTTTTAATAATTATTATCTAAGTTAATCGATCTCTAAATAATTAAAGTAATATATTCGACGGAAGCTTATTTTTTACGATAGCTAATTCTACTTTAGCATACAAAATCGATTCGATCGAACGAAATATCGATTATTATTAACGATATAAACGTCAAATAATTACATTCCTAGATTTACGCGAACATTTGACATTTTAAATAAAACTATCTTTTAGGATTTTTTCGCGGACTCATTTTGATTTTTGGTTTCCGACGTTTCGAATGCTTTACAGCAATCATTACTAAAATCAAAATAAATCTAACAAAAAATCCGAAAAGATAGTTTTATTTAAAATTACATTCCTATAAGCGCACCGTTTTTCTAAAAGTATGAGATAAAGTGCCATAATATGATTTTGAATCGATTTCGTCTCGTAACGATAAAATTATCTATTAGTTCGATTTTTTTTTTTCAAATAAACATGACATGATTTTGATGCATTATATTATATATTTTTATAAATTTTCATTAAATTAGTGAAGTTAAGGCAATGAATGTAATGATTATTATTAGACATAATGTTGTCCATTTGATTAAAGCACATTAAAACAAATAGATTTAAATTAATTATGTATAACTTGTCTTCATTTTAGGAATTAAAAATTCCTTTCATTGCCTAGGTTTTGCGAACATTTAAAAAAGTAAATACGTTTTATTCGTTTAAATATAGTATCTATAATGTATGCTTTAGTTTATTAATTATTTAGTATTACACTCAGAGGCTTGTCTTCCCCCATTGTTGTAAATATCGTTTTTTTTTAAATTAATTTAGCGGATTTCCTTAATTCAGGGTTAAAATTGTAATTTTATGCCGACATCAAAGAGCTCGTGTTGTTTTTATATGGTTTAAAACATTCCACAGACGAGTTCCCTCTATTCTTATTGCTTGCTATACGATGCAATTTTCACCATCTTCTTTGAACTTTATGAACTTAATTTTCAAATAATACGTTACTTGTTACTTCTTGTAGTGATGCAAAAAATAATAAGTAATATATTTGTATTTTAAATATTTTATAAATGAATTTGTAAATATATAGTACAATCGATTTTTTTTTTACTATCACTAAGCGACTTTTGACAGTTTTCAATTTATTTTTATAATAGAGTACAGAAAATAAGATTTGATTTTGTCGCGCCATTATATTAAATAGTACAGTGTATGGAATAAATTCTATAAGACGATGTAATTTAATATTTTTTTTTTAATATTGTATTGTAGAAATACTCATTGGTTGATTAATTTTAATTCGCTTGTAATTTTCGTGCATGGCAATACAGGGTAAAGGTGAACACACATTACCCTATTTTATTTTTAAATTTGCAATATTTCATTTACTATGTAAAATTTGAGACCAAAAAGAACAATGAATTATTATGCGTACAGTTGTTTTGGGACCATTGCTTTTTATATCGTCTATTAGCTAAAACGCTTATTTTAAGTAGTTTTGTTTCCAGAGATTCAAAATAAATTATATTTATTAAATGTATAAAATACAAGTGAAAAGGTATATTATTCATATTTGTTTTATTATTAGGCTACGTTGAGATAAAATATTGTTTTAATGTGCACCTGTGTAATGAGTAAAGGAAACAAAATGTAAAAAATCACTTATAACGTGCGTTTATTTAGCTATATGACGATATTATCATTAAAATCATTTTCATGCATGTTCCAATTTTTTACTAAAGATATACATATATCAGTGGAATGTAAAATAGGTTAAAATCGCATCGGTTGTATGTGCGTCTGATATTTTTAAGCTTGTAGTATTATCTCATTTTACTGTGTTGCCTGCCATAGAAAGTTAACGCCAATACAAAATGTAGCGATTAAATGAATGTGATTTTTAATTAAGTGTCTAAATAGTGAGCCAGGGAATGTTTCACTAAGTAATGTGTACGATTCGATATGGATACGAAATAAAGTCATGAATTAACTGTTTAATTTGGTTTTTCATTTTAACCTTTGTAATTATACTATATTATGATTTTTTATATCAAGAATAATCATATTATCTGCAGAAGAATCGATTTCATCTTTTAACGATTAAAAATTAATTAGTTCGATTTATGACGAGTTAGATCCAATATATTTATTTTTTTTTAATATTTTTTTATTACATTAGTGAAGGCAGTGGAAATAAAGTTAAAATTAATTGTTTAGTTTGGCCTTTCATTTTAACTTTTATAATTGACTAGCGACTTACCTCGCTCCGGTCAGGTTCGTCTCTTGATACATTTTAACGTAAAGATTTCTCAGAGATGAGATATTTTCTAGCACTATAAAAAGTATCCTATATATTGATTTGAATAACCAGCTGTTATCATACCAAATATCATCAAAATCTGTCAAGTGGTTTTGCCGTGATGCGTTCTCAGTCGGACAGACAGACAAATATTTTAAAAACTATAGATTCAGCCTCTGTATCGGTATTAATAGACATCGGATTATATGCATTTGTATGTTTGCGTATTCAAATGCATAAAATGCTTTTTTTAGCGTTATTGCATAATTTAGTACTTTTTCATTGACAGTGCTTATAGGCGTGTGTTATTACCGTGAAGAGACTAGGAACTAAACTCCTTCCTCTGTGCAAGTCCTTGGAAATATTGAAAAACAAAAATGATTGAACAGAATTACAGAGTAATGGCTTCTCTACTCGGTGAATCCCACATGTACGAATGATGTATGTATCCCACATGTATGTATGAATATCACCTGTTTGTATACAGGTGGTATGCGTAAATGTATTTCCCAACATAAAAAAAAAAAACAAAAACAAAACAAAATCAACGGCACGGGCGAGACTGCCTGAAGAGATTTCTGCAGAAATGCCAAATTTCAAGTTTTGTCCAGTAGCGTTAGTCGGTGCAGAGAGGCTATTTTCAGCTTACAAATTAATATTAAGTTACCACGTCACAAAGCTCTAAAATCTAGAAAAATATGTAATTGTATGTTATCTCAAGAATTACGAGTATTAAGTGTAAAGTTGCATTTATATATATGAGTGTTTTAATGGAAAATAATATTATATTTGATTAATTTGAATGATTTATGCTTAAGGCATTTAGTTATGCGACCTTGGCCGATAGGAATGTATTTTAATTAAAAAATAAAAAAGGGCGCGGATATTAATTTGTTTTCCTGCGCTTTTACAGGGAGATGTCGGTACCACCCTGTAGTGACTAGTCATGGAATGTTTGTAATACTGAAAGTTATTGTTATAAATTATGTGATTCATTATTTCAAAAGAATAACTGTTGAGTTTCTCGTCGGCTCTTCTCAGCAGAACTGCTTTCCGAGCCGGTCGTAGCTTCCACACGGACAGACGTACTGACGATCATAAAAGTACTGAATATAAAAATATATGCAAGGAATATCTCGAAGTTTTATTAGTGTCCTCCTACATAAGTATATATATATTAGAGAAAGAAAATAAATTTACATTTTGATAACAATTACTATTTTGATTGTTCATATCTTGTGCATATTTCTCCCTTTTTTAGGCATATTTGCATGCATATTTTGGCATTTTAATAGTGCATATAATCCGATGTCTATTAATGACTATTTCAATAAGATTTTCCAAAAAACATTTAATGTTCAGATTCGACTCAGAATGTTAATACATGTATAAATAGATTTTTCTAATGTGATTTTTTTTCAATTTCTATTGTAGTTGGTATATGTTCAATAAGTTGTACATTCCAGTTAGAATGAAGTTTTGAATGTTTAGAGCAATAAAAATAAAACAAACATTTTTTTTATAATTTTTATTGAGGTGTCCATTTTGATTTAACAACTGAAGAACAAATCACGCTATAAATCCGTAGCAAAGCTAACTCATTACCTGCTATGGTCTATGGGCTATGGGGGGCCACAAATCAATATACAGTGGTTTTTGTGCGCGGAAAAACATATGACAGTTCGAGGAACTTATATGACATGACATTCGAAGGAAAATTGTTAATAAATCGTTACCCAATCAAATACAGACTTAAAGCAAATTTAGTATACAATAGCCATATTTATTTAATACAATAATAATAATAATTTAATTGAAGAAGTACATTTAACATAGTGTTTAATTGCAATAAATACAAGTCGTTTACAAAAACTCTACGTTAGTCTCACGGTTATACCACATACATTGTTTACTTTAAAACTATCCAATCTGAAATAAAACATCAATTTATTACACAGTGTGTACATAGTCTTACATTACACGCAAGTCGAACTCAAAGGACAGGCGTCTATATATCGAATCCATTATACTAACATTGAAATCACTAAATCAACTAAGATTACCCTGTTCTACGGTACTCCATAGAAATCGTTATTAGTCAACCAAACTTTATACTCTCAATAAAATTACACAAGTAATGTATGTAACAAATAAACGTAATATTTATATATTAAAAATCTGACCGACCGAAGCATTTATCTCTTACCCGTTTGAAAAGGCTCTCATCAGGCGTCAGTTTCCAATCGAGGCTCCGTAGCTCTGTTTCTTCGACGTCTTGTGACTGAGATTCAAATAAATCAATCGAATGATGTCTCGGTCTTTCCAATCTACACCTTTTTAGTTCATTTTTAAGCGGTTCTGATTTTGTTTCATTTTTAATGTCGTTGGAACGCGCTCTCATCTTCCACAGACACGGTTCGACGGATGGCTTAACTAGCATATTCGGAGGTGAAAAGTATGAAAAGAAGGGGCTTGATGTGTTTGACTCTTTTTTATCTTCATTCTTAGATATATCGAGGAAGGAGAACGTGTAGTCGGCGTCAATGACCTCTCGCACGTAAGACGTGACGTGACGCCGCGTGATGTTCAGATTCGGTTCATTATTCAAGCTCTGGTTACACATTTCTGCGCCCTTCAACTTAGTTTGCGATTTTTTCACAAATGTTATGAAATCGTAGTATCTCTCAACGTTGTCCGCGCATTTGTAGCATATTGTTGTCAAATAATCCGTTTTCTCGATAATTAGCTTTAAACATACCAATATTTTGTCTAACATGTTACACTTTTCACAATAACTACTGAACAGTGAAATATTAAAATCTGTTATAGATAAACACAGGCGACAAGCTTGACGGGATATATCCATTTTCTACTTTAAATTTAATTTATTTGCTAAGTAAAATTTATTTACGTTTCCCGCCAAAAAATCTATGAGTCTTCTGTATACAGATAAAGCTGGATTTTTCAAAAAATATTTTTTAATTTTTAATCTACACTTGTAAGAAGTGATTGTGAAGAATTATTTAATTATTTTATAATTTATTAAAAATAATTTCAGATATTTGCAAAAAATACTACTTTTGGACGGCTTACTATACCAGTATGCAAGTATGCAAGTATACTCTGCTTTTAAATTTTTAGTGAAACCGTCTACGTTTAAATTAAAGAACGTAAAATATCCTTAGAAAAAAAAAAAAAAAAACATGAAATTATTAGGAAATTAAGATCTTTAAAATTTTCAAAATAATTTGGACATATCATAGATAACAAAAAAATAACTCACTAAGAAATTTAATATATTTTTTTAAATTATACTGAAAGACCGGTATTATTTGTTTGTATGATTGCGAGTTTTGTTATGATGGACGGACAGACAGACGGTATACAAAGCGGAATATGATTGGGAGACGCCACAGAACCTGAAACTGTAACAGCAAATTATGAAGAACAGCTGAAAATGCAACCAAATGTCGCAAAAGATACGTACATATGTAGAGCAATATATTGAAAACAGGGAGGCTACGTCATCGAGGCTTATAAGTAAGGTTATAACATTAGATTTAATAATTTAACTTTTAGAATTACTGTATCTTTGAATAGAAATGAACCGGAAATTGAAATTCTTACACGATTATAATTACAATGTATTAGTAACCAATCAATCACATCGTACATATTAATCGTACATCGGACATCAGAATAAATATTTACAAATGTCAATATTTAGGAAAAGCTATTTAATTTATGTATAGAATATATATAGTTATTAAAAATCAATAGTTTACTAAATAAACACGAAACATTTTAATTTTAGATATAGAAAATTTGTTTATAGTCATTTTAAATATTAGTTACATATAGAAGTCTATAGAGGCATTTGTATAATGTATCCCGATGTCCACATCCTACCTATCACAAGCCATCACACCTATTTAGATCGATATTTCATCAATAAATAAATATATTGTTACACTCGTCTGAAGCGAAGCTATAATAATTCGCGGTATTTTTCCTACATTCGCTGTAAACTGTGACTTGAAGCA
Organism: Fabriciana adippe; assembly: GCA_905404265.1. NCBI lineage: Eukaryota > Metazoa > Arthropoda > Insecta > Lepidoptera > Nymphalidae > Fabriciana > Fabriciana adippe. The sequence continues at coordinate 8,986,570 of FR990009.1, forward strand.
GCTTAGGAACTGGTGTTGCCACAATTTGCAGTCTTTACTCGAATTGACTAAACATCGTCTTCCTTTTTGCCCCAGAATTTATCGAATCTCGAGCGAGCTCTGTCGAGAACCTCTGCGGCGGTAAGGCCCCCGGTGTTGGGGGCCTCGTTGACCACGGTCGTATCGACCACTCCGGGCGCCACCTGAGTCGCTTCAGTTGATTTTTTAATCACTTCCTTTTCCTTTATGTCTTTTATTTCCTGGCTGGGGGTCTCGGGGGTTAGCTGGTTGCTATTAAGTCCGTTAATGCCGTTAACTTTGTTCATATCGAGGGCTTTGGTTTCGTCGATGGGGGTCAGGCTGATGGGTGTGGTGGGGGTCTTGTCGGTGCGCTTGCTCAGGCTTGTTGGCGAATCGCTCTTTTTAAGCGACCGAATGGGAGACATTTGTTGATGGTGAATTGGCGCGATTTCTGGAAAAGGCGCCGCTCGGTTTACTTTAGTGCTTCAGCTTACACTGAGCTTGGAAGCTTCAAAACATATATTTCTGAAACTTCCAATGTACATATAAAGCACAGATAACTAACAAAGATTTTAAATTTTACACTTATGTATATAGAAACAGTAAAACGCTAACATCGTGTGGCTAATGGGTTCCCTCTACAGTGTGACTCTAAATTTAATTCAAGATTATAAAAATCTAAGTATAAACAGTTTATATATTTGGCATCGCTCTATTCGAGCGCAGTCATTCCTTAAAACTATTTACTTACAATTGCAAATTTTATAACACATTAGGTATATGTGGATGCCAAAGTACACATATTTTATAATAGTCCTAACTTCCAATAACAATTTCGTAATGTAAGGAATGATTTGAATAATAAAATCATGACAATTTCTAAGAAGAATATTTCACTTTCACATGCTACCGCTATAGATATCGGCACCAACACATTGTTTATATCGGTAACATTTTTTTATTTTATACAACCGTCACTCTTTGACTAATTCTCAACAGTGTTGGCACGATTGTTGGTGTAGGTATCATAAAGAAAGGTAATAAACTCATGCGTCCTCTATATAAGGGAGAGGGGCAAACAGATCTAGATAGAAAGTCTAGCTAAACCATAGATAGGATTTCTTGAAGAAATCATGCATAATAACCATATAGAATCGATGGTATGAACCGCAGGGGTTATGTACATATAATCAAAAGGAGCTAGCCTAAAAGCCATCGTCAGAGAGTAGCCGGGAAATGATTAGAAGTTGCCACACTAAAAATATATTACAAAGTTTGAAGAGTGGCAACTTCTGTAAAGAAAAGAGATGGCAGCATGCAAAAGTGAACGAGAGATGAGATGGAGAAACAAGGGCAAAGTCGGGTGCCAAACTGTGACAGTGTACGCAAACATCGAAACAGACACACACACAACAAGTGAATACATACGTGGTCGACGTCTCAGCGGAGTACGGTCAAAATAAAAAAGCATCTCAATTATTGGAATAACACAATTTAATCATGAACTATTCAATAGATATAATATAAAACAGGTTATATATTTTCTTGTGTCGGTAGTGTGTCGCGGTCATGTGGCAGTGAGGGCGTCACTGTCGCATGTCGCATGTCTGTCACACTCATTAAAACGTGTATGGCCGATGTCTAGGCGAGCGCGGTCGTCGTACCTGCCGGCTTCGGCTCCTCGGCCATTGAAGCGCTCTTAAAGTCAGAGCTAGGGCGCTTAATGCTCTCATCTGAAATATGGTGAGTGATTTGGTATGGTAGATGGCGTGACAATCGTGAAACACTAAACGTTCTCTGGCCACACTGACACGTGTCAATCTGACAACTGTTTGGCTAGTTGGGTGTTGCCATTATATGTAAGTGCATAAGTCATCAGAATTGTGTGGACAAAGAACGTGTCTACAAAATGTTAAAATGATAATTTATAACAAACACAAAATGTTTATGAGAACATAAGAATGAATAATTTTAATGAGTGTTTCCATTTTAAATTTATTTGTTTCCGTTATTGTATGTACAATGTACATGATTTTATTGTGTTCGTATTTAGTGTGAGTGTTGCAAGCCTCTACGTTGTACAGTGGGTACTAGTCACACTTGGTACATAACAATGGTATGGCAGAGATCATGTCCGCTAGCCGTGTCGCATGATAGTGTGATGGCTTCTTTTGAGTGTAAAAATTTAATCACTAATATGTTCCGAATAAAGTTCAGCTATTTCATTAGTGTTTAAATTTTGGAGAATTCGGCCTATTTATAGTAACAAGTAATCTTAATTATTACATAACTATTCCTATAGACTCCACTGCTGTATATCTACGTTAAGAGTATCTTGTCCATTATTTGGTTCAAATCCTGATAGAATGAGGTAGAAACGCTAGTGTGTCGTCAGTCGAGTTACTCGTCTTACATTACAAACTACTATTACATAGAAAATTTCAGAGATCACAGAAATAACAAAACCAATTCGCTTCAATCAAAAAGAAATTTAGATCTACCTACAAAAGTATAATAAAACGTATGAATAACATACAGAAAAGAGATATTATACAAGAGATTAGTATAAACAAACAAATCTACTATGATTTCGGATGTGGCAACACTACCAACAATTGAAAAAGATACTCTTTGTCTATCACAACGTCCGTGGTCTGACCGATGTAACCTAACTTAATTTAATAATATTTGCCGCCAATCTGTTGAAAAGACTGAACTCACCGCTTTTCACGTTCTGCGTGACGGTGAAGGTCTTGCCAGTGTCGAGGGGCACGGTCCAGTTGACGGGGTCCGGGGAGCGCATGTTCATCTGCTCGGGGGACTTCACGCGGGTCGGCTCGGGGGGCGACTTCACTATGGGGGAGTCGTCGAAGAAATGGTCCTTTGCTACGGACGCGCTGCGGTGAGCGGGGATGTCGTCGTCTGTAATGTGGGGGATTGAGTGATAGCTTGATAGAGTTAGTTAGTTAGTCAATTTGATGATATCTTCTGGATAGTTTTGTCTCATTGTTTTTTTAATAGATATATAAATTAATTATCATATTTATGTAACCGTTATTTTTTATATCCTTGCATGTGATATAAGTGTAATTGATTTTATGATTAAATTAATAAATAACATATCACACAATTTTATTTGGAAATAAAACAGTAAAATATAAATGAATGCAAAAATATTTTTCGCACTTTTCTATGTACATACTCGTATATAAAGAAGGAGACATCTTTGCTAATATCTAAATATCTACAACATATAAAATTCACGACAACATCGACAGACCTTGCAAAAAACACACATTAAACAAATTTTGCTACGTTTCTATTCGTTTAAAGCCAATTTCATACAACTATTATGCATTGTATACATAAATATATTGCAAAGTAGATAATTGCGATTTTTTATTATTATTTAAAAAGGTTTTCACATAATTGTATTTTACCATAAAGATGTTAAAATACTAATAATAACTAAGGATATATTATTAGTTAAACTTAGTTATCTTTTGGGATATAATGAAAAATTATAAAATGAAATAGGCTTCTAGTCAGTATTTGTTTTGTTCAATATTACACAAGCAGTGGCACATCAATTTTTTTTTTTATATAAATCATGCATTTAAATATCTATTTCGTAAAACACACGACGGAAGGAACTACTAACAGGTTTACAACATAAATTACACATATATAGTATTGTATCTACCCTTAAAGCCCTTAATTACATTCTTATCTTATATAAAATATGTTTCATAGATAAAATATTATATTTTTTATCTGTAGATATTAAAAATTAAATGTCACTGTACAATTTTAAAACTGATAATTCATAACATTCCCGTAACTTAAATTGTCATATTTCGACAACGTGTTGTGTGCAGGTGGTACAAACGGACAAGACGGACATATAACACTCTTGTGGGGTGTCGAAGCCATTCTCACTTCGGTGCCAATGCGTATTTACGTGACTGAGCGTTGCGTAGACGCACTGACATGGAAACCAGAAAGAAAACCAAATTTTATAAAACCTAAAAGCCAATCAAAAGCTGTTTTTACTACAGGCCATTTTAAGCATCACATATAAGCTTTCGGTCTAGATTTCTAGAGCACAGAGCGTCGACGCAACTGTCACCTGTATGTGCGTACGCACCCAATTTTATGCCCACTTTTGTTACGCTGCGGCTCCTTCGCCCTCGTCCCGGTGTGATGGCCCCTTTTGCCCCAACCTCATGTGCCCCAATAGCCTCATTTTCCCCGATGGTCCCATTTGTCATAGTTTTGCTAGGCACGGAAGGCGACCGTCCCCCTCGAGAAGACCTAATTCTATTACTACTGCCCCTACTTAACGGCAAACCTACAGAAGAAATGCCACGCTAAATTTTGTAGCTTATGAGTATTGGCACCAAAAATTTCGTTTCAAATTTTAATGGATAATCATATTGTTATAACATTTTATGTAAGAAAATTGTGAATGTTTCGATGAATTTAACTGTATCACCAGAATAATTGATAAGTTTTAGATATTTCTGACGGCTGTTTGATTGACCGACATTACTTTATACTAGAATAAATTGATATTTTGGAAATTTTATAATTTTTGGAGCCAATATCTCGTATATCGGATTGGGGTCAAGCATCAGGCAGGAACGGCAGTAAAGTTGGCATTATTGTTACAACTAAGGGAACACCAATTAATAGATTTCAATAAATTTCGACCAACTACGTCAAGTACACAGTTAAAATCAAGAAGAGTTTAAGGTAAAGTAAAAATCCGGTACTAGATTTTTTTTATATTAGCAGGATGTTTCTATCGTTTTTCTAACTTAAATACAATAACTCTACTAGTAGTATTCTTATGATATATTTATTGTTCTAACTAGACTTCTACACGCACTTTTGAATCGTCACTTTTTACAACTTTTGTAATAACTTCAAACCTCAATTGTAGCAAGGAAATATTTAGGTATGATAAATCTATCATCGTAATGAAACATAATAGCTATTAAATTGTACATATGTATGTATTGTATATACAGTGTACATATGTATATACCTTTTCTAGCACTTTATATGCTGTCAAGATTACCACTATTTTACCCTAAGTGATTCTACCCGTACATTTTTGAGTTTTCTATTATCGATATCAAATGTAGAAAAGATATTTGGTTAACGAATAACGTTAATAACTTATTTTTGTTTATTATATCACAGGACATTAGATATGACCGCTATAGAACTTCTTTCTAAAGGTTCACTTATATAAAGAGTAAATTATTTTCGAAGCGAGAACCTTTAGATGAGTTAAGAATAACTGGATAATGTAAACTGACATGTAACAATACAGCAGATTTAACAACTCAATGTTGTTATTTTGTTGTGTTCATTTGGAAAAAAAACCTATATCTAGCAATAATAATAATCAAAAGATTAAGAAAAAGGCCATATGCCTTCATAATACGATATTCTACTATTTTCTATAGTTACAGTGTCTACTGTATGCGTACCAGTGGGTTTGATGGGGCGCGGCAGGTCCCCGTTGGGCATGTGGCGCGCGCTGGCCGCGGGCGCGGGGTCGGCGGAGCGTGGCCGGCGGCGCGGGGAGCGGAACGCCCCTTCTGTTTTTGCTCCTGGAATTTGTTGTTATATTCGTTTGGTCAGAAATTAGATGAGCTTAAGTTAGCATGTTATGGGGCCCCTCCCGATGTATGTTTACTTTTTCGTGGGAAGAGGGAGGGGGGAGGGGTAGAGGGGGCTCGGTGTCACGGGTGACGTCATTGGTGTTCGGCAAACCAACCGGGTATGAAGCCAAGAAACACACTGGAATGCATGGTTAGGTTGCTCCGGGTACTTCTCTGACAGCACAGAAAAATGTTATACAACACACTAAAAAATGTTATACAATTGTGTACAATTAAATAATTTCAAGAATTTAATTATAATTATAAGTTGTAAATTAATTGTAATTAAAATTAATGAAGTTTATATATAAATAGTAGTATTTTCTACATTTATTGTGGTGGAGTAATGGAGATTTGCCAACAATAAAAGCTGGAGCAAAAACTTGACCGGAATTAACATGCTTTTTTAATATCGCTTCCACGCAAATCGAGGTAACGGAAGTCTACATATAAAAAAAAAGTATTTTTACCATCGTGGGCAGCTCCTTCATCGAAGCTATGTCCTTGTAACTTCTTCCTCTGCTTTTGAGGCGAGGTCTTATGAGGAGATCGCTCCAAAGCCTTGGTCTCCTGAAGCTTGGCGTGGATGGATTGATGTGGTGCCGAGCGGAAAGATCTAAACTTCTTCGGGGAATGGTTCCTTGACTCCTTACCGTCTTTTTCATCACGCGGCAGAGCTCTGAAAGAATTTTATTTGTTAATGCTACACTCTATATTTATATTGCAATATAATGCTAAGTTTTATGCATTTCGCATGGCTTTATATCAACTAGTCCTGGCTGATGAAAGCTAAACTACGCATAGCATCAAAAATGGCTTCATTATTCGCAATCCAAGCCATTCGTTGCTAGCACCAGCCCCATACAAATTCAAACAATGTTAGTGTAAGCGGATTTATCCGGCTCGAAGGACCGGAAATCAAAAGATATACAGGAATAGGTCCTTTGTGCAGGATGGTGTTTCCGTATAGAAATAATAATATCTAGTGCATCACTTACTTGTGATTGGTGGAAGCGAGTGATAGGGCTGACAGCGAGGACCGCCGGGACACTTGGTACCAGAGCTCGATTTGCTTATTGTAAAGCTGAGTGATGTGTTCTGGAGCTAGTTCGGTTCCCCAGCCGCGGTACTGTCGAATTAATGGCAATTTTGAATATGATGAAGCATGATTGTGATATACCACTTTCCAAATTACTTTGGTTTAGGGTTCAAATTTTGAAGTATTTGATAAGTGGTATAGTATGCTAAGTTGCCAATATATGGATGAGGGGATCGGGACTTAGATTCTGGCGTGATTTAGAGAAATTTAAATAAATTGTGGAGCAGTGAGTATTTTCAGGCGATTGAGCTTATAACGGGTAATATCTCAATACATAATACAGACGTGTTAATGTCATATTCTTTTTCTTTCTGGGGTTCTGTCCTTTTCCGTTTTGTATTTGGTTTCTTTTTTGGTAATATCTTCTCTATGGCTCCATGTTATGGACTTAAATGACGCCTTAAAGGCACTAATGCTAAGGAAACCTAGGTCAGGTATAGTGTATAAGCAAGTATCGTAGGGCGCAGACCTTATACTCCCCGGCGCGCTTGCGCAGATCCAGCACCTCGCGGTACCACGAGTCGCCCTGCGCGAGGCCGAGCGGCTGCAGGCCGGCCGCGCGCAGCGTGCTGGCCGAGTCCTCCCCCGTGACCCCCGCGCCCCCCGCTCCCCCCACGCCCCCCGCCGCTACCCCCGGCCCACCGGCGCCCGCCCCCTCCGTCTCCCCCACCAACCTCTCGCTCGCCTCCTCAATCGACTTCCCTTTTCCCCTGCATTTCGTAAATGTCCCTTTAGACGCCTCGTACACGTATTGAGAGAACGGTCTAAATTTCTTTTTGTACTCGCTTTTGTAACGTTTCCTATTATCTTTGGAACGATCCTCGCCGTTGTATATGAGGGCCGATAGCGCGCTACGGAACGTCGATTTTCTGCAAAATTCCATTTCAAATCAGACGTTGGACGTTACGATGATATGCGGCAAAACAAAGAGCTCGCGCCGAGCTGGTTAGTTCATGCTCAAATAATAAGCTCGCAATGGTGGTTAGGATGTTAGTCCTGGAAGAGTCTAGAAGGATCCGCCGACTTCGAGGTCGTTAGACGTAGTGTCAGAAGTGTTAGGTGATACAACGACATACAAATCTAACAAAAATTTGAATTAACGTTCACATCGACAAAAGTGCAGGACACATCGATATTAAAAAAGTATCTATTAGATGACATTCCGAACTAATACAATATAGTTTGACTAATTCTACTCGGCCTAGGAACCGCCACCGTGAGGAGATTTAGATGTAAGCAAATATCAAAAACGAAATTTAGACTTGTTCTGCTGCACCCAGTTATTGTGAGAACGGAAGAGACAGGGCAGAACAGACACGCAGGAAACTTTTACTTTTTTTTTTTGTTCGAACTATAAACAAAACATGACGATGGAATGAGTCATTGAATATACATATTCGTAGTCATTGATAAAATTATAGCAAACAAAGATAGCTCTAATGATCGCAGTCAGTAAACTTTTCCAAGGCAACTGAAGTAAAAACTTTTTTAAAAAGGCCTTGACCTTGCTGTATACTGTCGCAAGCACTGACTCCAAGGTCTTTTAACTATCAAGCGAATACTTTGCAGTTTAACTTGGACAAAATATATTACAATATCGTAAAAATATTTAAATTTTTTATAAGTATCGCTCAGCGTTTTGATGTCACTAAAATAAAAGATATTAATATTTTAAATGGTTTTTTAAATCATAAAAAGAATAAAGCTGTTTATAATTTTTAGAATGCTAAATTTTTACCAGTATCTGTTCTAGTATAATGACATGACATGAAATGTCAAAATTGTATTTTTTTTATTTCTATAATGAAAGGGTAGGTAGTAAAAGTTTCCTCCGTGAATAGTAAAGTACACAAATCTAGACACAGATAATAAAAGCAATTAGCAGTGTCGTAAGAAATATTTTTTCTGAATAAAATCTTCACCTGAAAAGTTTTTTTCATATTATCTTTTAAATAAAAAAATAATTAATTTTAAACCACATAATATAATTACATAAATAAGATCAAATAATACTTATAAATTGGTTTTTATTTACAATTGTGTAAAATTACGTCCGGAATCTCACGGATTTTTTTAACTGAATTGAAGTTGATTGTGTGTGTATGTATGGAATAGGTATGTATGGCATTGATACAGGGTGTTTTAAATCATTTGTACCCCAATTTTTTACTCATGGTGGTTTGCGAATAAGCTGCTTTAGCCAAAGCGAAGCATATGTGATGGAAACGATTACTTTGTGTTTGTGTGTTATTATAGACTGTTCCAATTATTGATAAATTTTCAAATGGAAATATTTTAAAAGCATGCGTTCAAAGAATATTGAAAATATAAAATTATACGAAACAATCTATAAATTGATAAAATATGAAAGCAAGAATGAGATATCAGTGAATAAAGCTAAAGCTCAATTATCGGAACTTGTTTACAATTGATAATGAATCATAAACATGTTCTGATATCACATTAGTGTATTTAATTTACAATATTTTGCCATTTGTATTTCATACTTGTGTGAAAATTTACTTAAGTCTATTATTTGGATTGAAACGATACCGTATAATAAGTTAAACGAATTTTATGCAATTTAAAAAGTTAAAATGTATTAGATTAGAGTTTTTAATGAAACCATCATAAGTTATATCTTCTAATATAATTGCTTTTTAGAATAACATAGCAATATAAAATAACACGTTGTAAGTCATTTTGCTAACTTTCATAATAACATGAGTCATATACAAGTATGAAATACCAATTTGTTAGTGATAATCAGATAGAAATTTATCTGGCAAAGGCACGAAGGGTCTCACCTCTGAACTCCTGGCTTCTGACCGTTCCACAAGTAATCCTCGATGTAGCGCTTGTGACCATCTTCATGGTCACCATCCACATGGTTCATCAGGGGTTCAGCCTCCACTGACCCTGGAAAGATTGGTGTTCATTTTAAGCGGAAAATTTATCATTAAAATAAAATACTCGTACATATTAATTACTAGCGGCTCACTCTCGCTTCGCTCGGGTTCGCCTCTAGACAAACAAAAACAAATCTATCCCACGGGAAACGTACATTTTTCTGAGATAAAGAGTAGCCTATTTGTTATTCTGGTGTATGAACTATATTATTGTAAAGTTTCATTAAAATCCAATCAGCATTTTTTGTTGTACTAAGCCGTATAACTTACTGTAGTTTTTTAACTATCCCACGGGAACTCTTTAATTTTCCGGCATAAAAAGTACTTGAAATGTTGACCGGGGATATAAGGTACTATCATACAAAATTTTATTTAAATTGGTCCAACAGTTTCGGAGGTTAGCCCGTAGGTACAAACATACCAACAGGCAGACAGAGAAACAAAAATTAAAAAAAAAATGGATTTGTTCTATTTCTCTTCTTACATCCCCCTGACTTGGTTTTTAGCATTTTCAATGTACAGACATTCGACCTCTACAGTTTTATTATATGTATAGATGTATATTGAACGATAGTCTTGATCCATAGACAATTTTTTATTTGTTCCTCTCTACATATAGTCTATTGATAGTTTTTTTAAACGATTGATTCATACGTCGAAGCATTCAGATGGCGTTAAAAATCGACAAAATTTCTGAGCGCAAAACTTAATGAATATTTCTATAAATTAATTACTTATGATTACCCGAAGTGAGAGTCTTACAAAACAATACTTATATGTATATACATTTTGCGATTTCGCAAAGACTAAAATTTACTTAAATTTATTTTCAAAGGTTCCAAGAGAAGGAACCAACACAAATACCTAAGTTAAAAGCGACTTTATAAGCCAAGTTGTAAAGTCTTTACTATACCTACGTAGTGTGTATCAAGTATTGTTCTTTCACTTGATGTAAACTTAGAAGGAATTGTTAATTAGTCTTCAGTTTCATTTGGTATTCAAATTAGTTGAACTTGACGTTTGGCGATGACTAAGATTTGTATAACGTAGCTATATTTTAATAGTGGATATATTATAATAATTGTTATTGGATTGTTTAGCATCTAAGGTAGCAGATTCGATATCCGCTTTAGGGAAATATGTTTTGCTTAATCTATACTAATATTATAAAGAGGTAAAGTTTGTGAGTTTGTGATGTTGTAAGGGGTAATCTTTAGATCTACTGAACCGATTTAGATAAAATTTGGTAAGAAGATAGTTTGAGACCCTGGGATGGACATAGGATACTTTTTATCCCGGAAATAATCCCTTAAGAGGGTGAAAATGGAAGATGATGGAATGGATGAAAAAAAAAATGAAAGTTTGTATGGGAGAATCAACTTAGGGACGAACCCGAGCGAAGCGAGGGTGAGTCGCTAGTATCATATAAATTTTCGTCACATTAAAGTAAACTAGTTTAATAACATATTTTTGTTTTTTTCTTAATAACCTTGATAACTCCATTTTTATAGGTTATGTAAAGTACATATCAGATTAGCACTACCTAAGGATCGCGGGTTCGAATTTCAGATGGACGGGGCTAATATTTAAAATACCAAAAAAAAAATTCAGTTTTCGTCTTATTAAGAGAGAAAATAATCATTGTCATTTGAAAATCACATCGGTCACCAAAATATTAGATACTGTATAAAGCCGAAGACTTCTTATGGCAGTTATGACACGCGCGAAGCCGCGGGCAGTGCTAGTTTAGAAAGTCATAGAAAAGAAAGGACACATTTACTCAACCCGTAATTAAGCGTTGAGATGCTTAAATCAATATATTTTTAAATCTATGCTATATTTAGGTACGTTTATTTCTTCATTCGAAGCTTAAAAACTTATGACGTTGATATAACTTTAAAGTTATTCCAAAGCAAAGTAATAACCACTTTCATATACTGGTATAAGAGCTTAATCTTCATCTTCAGACTCAGCACCGAATGTTTTATGCATGGATAGAAGTTTGTTTTCAAAGGGATATTCAGCACGTTCTGCACGTTTGCTAATGGGAATGTTCACTTCTAGATTTCAACAACTACGTGTATTCTGTATTTCGTAACGTTTTAACTATTAATTAAGTATTAAAATTATAGCTATAAGATTTTGTTCTAAATAAGTTTTAGTTTTTTATACAACTATTTTAAAGCGTACATTTGACTAGCGGCTCATTCTCGCTTCGCTTTTGGTTTGTCCCTAGACGAAAAAAAATCCATCTTACGGGAACTGTACATTTTTCTGGGATGAAAAGTAAGTTGCTATTCCAGACTATAATCTATCTCTGTGTCAAATTACATCCAGATCTGTTCATCAGTTCTGGCGTGAAAGAGCAACAAACATCCATCCATTCCCACAAATTTTCACATTTATAATATTCGTAGTGACATGGATATGGATAAACAAAAAGATACCTAGTGTATGCGAAAGCTCAAAACCATTTAGCTTAAAAAGCTTAGAAAGAGATCTTTGATAAGCAGTAGACTTTGAGTCAGACGTAGAACTAATAATCATTGCAATTAATTATCTTCTAAATTTTCAACTTATTTAGAATACTATTCATTAAGAATGTTACCTTCAGCCACTGCAGCTTTCTTCAGCGCCCCCATAGAGATGCTCTTCCTCGGCACATCCGTGTCCTTGGGCCAGGCGTACTGGTTGCGGTACTCTGTGTTCAGAGTCTCTGGCTCCTTCACTGCTAACACCTCACCTAACGCTGTGGTGGCCTAAAAAGAACATATATTTTATTTATTTAAGTGATAAACGATAATACACTTGTTACACTTGATAGGGAAAATTTAGTACTTATATAATAAAACTAGCAGAACCCGTAGCTTCGCTCGCGATCAAACTACGAAAAATACGAAATTTCATGCAAATATATACCTACAAGGAATAGAAAGAATCATACAAATTTTTATCCCCTATTTCACCCCCTAGAGGGTTGAATTTTGAAAAATCCCTAGTAGATGCCTTCGTCATATGAGGATTACGTGAGACCAATTTCAATTTTCTAGTTTTAAGGGTTTGGCCTGTGCGTTGATACATCAGTCAATCACTTTTGCCTTTTATATATATATAGATTAAATAATTTAGTTTGATAAAACTAAAAAAAAAACACGGTATTGACTGACTATAACCTATACGTGAAAATTACGACACGTGAAAATTAGTAAAATAAGTTGAAGTTCGAAAACTTTACTAGTTGCCATTAAATAGCTGTAGGTACCTACTATTCATTTTCTGGTTTAATCATCTGGGAAGGCCCAGAGTATCAAAAACATTTTGATATTATTATAAAATTACTATATTTCATACTAGCGACAACATAAACTAATCTATCCCACGGGAACCGTACATTTTTCCGGGATGATATATAGGCTATAGCCTTCCTCAGTTAAAGGGCTATCTAATGCAAAAAAAAAAAAATTAAATCGAATTAGTAGATCCTGAGATTAGCGCCTTCAACCAAACAAACAAACAAACTCTTCAGCTTTATAATATTAGTATAGATATGTAAAGCTTAATCGATATAATAGTTAGAAGTAGCTTAGTACTCGTAGGTACACAGTCCAAAGGTTACGTTTGTATCAATAAATTATTATTATTGGTTAACTTTCATCAGACGTTTTGTTTTTTGAAGTTATACTTCTTTTTGGAACGTTTGGAAAAAAATATGAGAGTAAAATTTTTATGCGCGCGAACACCGACAACCAAAAAGCGACATGATGAAGTTTGCTGATAACTGTTTGTTGCCATGGTAACCGTTGTTATTGTCTGACAAATGATATATAATATTATATGCTTTCCTTAAATGATATTCTATAAATGTATGATTGTAATATGCCTAATATACCTTATTTAATTATTTTTGTTAATTTATCGTTCCTTTTACAAACAGAGAGTTGTGACATACGGGACGAAATCTTTAGCTATTTTTGTTCTGTTACGCCAAAGAAGTATAAGTTCTTACGTGCGTACATAAGTACACACACAGTTTTTATATATTATTTATTTTTTACTAACAATTTGCGACTTGCGAGGTTTTCTACGATTTAATTATATTAGAAATGTCATATTATGTAGAACATTAAACTAAATATATGTATGTATGTACAATTATACTTTTCACATATAAAATAGCGGAAATTCTTTGTTCGTTAAAAAACCATAGACAATTTTTCTTTTGGTATATAAAAAAGATACGTTCAATAAAGCCATAAACCTAAGGTTAATGAAAATGCCAAAGTAATATGAATGTATGAATATGACTGTATTTTTATTACTACGTATTACTATCATTATTATGTGTGTGTTTAGTTTACTATTGTTGTAAGTGTAATTAAATAAATAAATAAATATGTTGGGACATTAACACATAGCACCATCTAGTTCCATGGTAAGCACGAGGCTTGTGTTATGGATACCAGATAGTTGATACACTACACATATGTAACTTTAAATACATAGATATTATAAGTATAATACACCCCTGACTGGAGTACAAACGTTCGTACTTATCGTACAAATGAAAAACCAGCGAGATTCGAACCCCCGACCGCTGGCACAGTAAATGGGTCACTACAAACTGGGTCAAACATGTCGTCAAACTATTAGTTATAACTAAATCCTTGTTTTTCTTTTTAATTTTGTGTGCGTATGTGTGAATGCTCGCGCGCGCATGTGTGCGTATGTGTGTTTGTTTTTTAAAACTAAAAACACGCTCTTCTACAACAAATTATTGTATAGACATATGGACATATGTGTAATTTATAAAGTTAATGTACGTTAATTGGAGATGGGTTAAAATTGACAGTCAACTCTTAATTATACTAAAGTTACTCAATTGGTCACAAGTTAAATCAATAAAGGCGTAATATTTTCCCAGATTTACACGAATATTTTAAAATTTTGTCTCTCCCGTGACCATGATAGCCGTAAAGCATTCGAAACGTCGGGAACCAAAAATCAAAATAAATCCGCGAAATAATCCGAAAAGATAGTTTTATTTAAAATAAAGGCGTCTTAAGAAATGTTTTGTATAAATTCATCTGAAGTTTTTCTCTAAGTTAAAGGCTAAATTTTAAGTATATTAACAGGTCTTTTTGAAAATCTCATAATATCTTCTGCTTTGGAAGCGGATTATCGATAGATATTATCGTAGAAAACTATATTTTTTACGCGTTCGCTAGAGTATGTAGATAATAGATTATTAAGTGCTTTCTCATGGTAGCTCATGAAGCCTTATTGAAAGTAACAGTCGATAGCTCATGTAATAGGATAGACAGTTCGCAGAATTATATGTTATTATAACTTAGTGTTACGCCTGTATTTAAAGTGGCATAAAATGTGTTTAGTCCGCCAACTCGCACTTGGCCAGCGTGGTGGACTATGGCCTGGTCCCCCTCGTATTGAAGGGAGGCCCGTGCCCAGCAGTGGGATGTTAAAAAGGGCTGAATACATACACAAGATGTGTATATTAGAAGCAATTAACTAATACAGACATGACGACAATTTTATTGTTTAATAAATAAATAATGGCGTGTTCATTATTCATATTATAATGATAGGATTTTTTGTGTTTCAGGTAAAGTATTATTTACAACGCAATTCATTACATTCGTTACTCTACTATAATTGTGTTTTGTTTTTATTTATTTAATTATTATTTCTTAATGAAATATAATGTATTTAAATAGAAATAAAAGATACTTTTGTAACATACATATATTTTGTTTAAAGTCGCAAACCCTCCTTTATCTATAAAAAAAGATAAAAATAATAATAACTCGAAAACGATACACTTGCTTAAGCGCTTTAGATGTCGTTTGATAGCTAATGTCCTGTACTATAACCCTTTAACGGGATCGTGACGTATTACCAATAACCCTGTATAATAATACTCGTAATAAAATTCCACAAATTGTTTTAATCTACATTTTAAATCTGAAAATAAAAAAAATATAGCTAAGGGAAGTATATTGATTTTCCTAAGTTTTTTTTTATAGATATGAATGTAGAATTCGCACCAACTTCTACATCGTTCAGCAATCGCCATAAAAATAGTACACATGGGTATTTGAATGCTCCTTCTCTTTTTTCTTCTTCTATTTGTTCTTGCTTTGCTTAGGTGTCCCTAGGTGACCTAATAGTAGCCTATATGTTACTCCAGGCCATAGTTCATTTGTGAATTAAGTTTCATCTAAATCTATC
This sequence comes from Fabriciana adippe, assembly GCA_905404265.1. Classification (NCBI taxonomy): domain Eukaryota; kingdom Metazoa; phylum Arthropoda; class Insecta; order Lepidoptera; family Nymphalidae; genus Fabriciana; species Fabriciana adippe. The sequence continues at coordinate 9,002,499 of FR990009.1, forward strand.
CAGCCGTTAAGGGTGAAGGGACAAAAAATATACACATACATAAAAACTTTCGCATTTATAAAAAAAGTGCGTGTGTGTGCAATTCACACATGGTAGAAGTGAAACTTTAGAAAAGTAACCTACGAGAGAATGAGATGAATATAGACTATAAGGAGTAGGACAATTATAAGGCTTATTTTTTTTATAATATTTTATCAAGTATAAAAGTTATTTTACATTTTTATTTTTGACATAAATATACATTACATATTATTCAGTAATTTTTTTTTTCACTTCCTGTGTAATGTATTCTATCTCAAATAACAACGGTTACCATGGCAACGTGGCAATGTATTCTATCTCATTCTCTCGCCGACTTAGTCCTATATATTTATGTGTTTGTCTCTTTTCAGTGTCCCATTTTTGTTTCATCGAGTTTCAAATAACAACGATTTTAAAGAAGGTTAACTTCAATAATAGTCTGATCAATCAAACCTTGGGCTCCACAGTGTCGGTCCAGCGCGGCTGGCGCGGCCCCTCGGACTTGCTGCGTCTCCCGGCGCGCTCGGAGTCATTCCTCTGAGCGCTCTAAGAAAACATATTATATTATTATTTAAAATAAAAATTATAGGATAAATTTATGCTTATTCTATTATATATTCAGCACTTGCTCTAAACTAAATATCTATATTTAACATTTTTTTTTTAATTTTTATTAAATTTAAATAACCCTCTCTATATTACTTATAACCTAATGAAATGCATTTGCCTTGTATATTTTTGAAATGTGCTAGTATCTCAAGAAAACTAATTAATTTTACCGTAGCTGTAAGGAAAAAGTTCAAACAAACAAACAAATACGTTGTTTTGGTTTATAAATGTTATTAAATTATTATTTATTGGCAATTTCAGTAATAACTGTAATACAGTTTTTAATCATCTATACATATAATAAAATTCTGAGTCGAATCCATACATTAAATATTTTTTGGAAAATCTTATTGAAATAGTCATTATTATCGATGCAGAGGCCGAAACTATAGTTTTTAAAATTTTTGACTGTCTGTCTATCTGTCTGTCTGGGAATGCATCACGAGAGAAGCACTGGATAGATTTTGATGAAATTTAGTATGATGATAATTGGTTATCCGGGTCAACATAAAGAATACATTTTACTGCGGGAAAATATCTCATCTCTGATAAATCTATACTAAACGTTAAAACGTACCTAGGAACGAACTCGAGCGGAGCAAGGGTGAGTCGCTAGTTAATAAATATTACTTTTGTCTGGCTCTATCATTATCGGGAGTGAAAGTGGAAATACCTAGATCATTGTTCATTTGACTTTAAGCTTAAAGGTCGAATAGTAATACTTCCTATTATTTTTCTTTTCACAGCGATTTCTCTTTACTATTTAAAGAATCGCCAATACTTTTTAATATTTCTATCTCTATTTGAAACAAAGGAGGTATTGTCATAACTTTCTGAAGGCAGGTTTTTTAATTTAAATGTTATTTTCTATAGTGATATAGGTCAAATGAAAATATAATATGTATAAAAATGCTGAAAATTTGTATAAAAGTGCTGAAAACGTTTAAGGAGAAGGAGAAGGAATTTTTTATGATATAAAAAAAATACTATATCTATATATTTTGTGGAAAACTTTATGTTTTTAATTCTCTAAGATCCGCTAAAGTTATGGCAATACGTTATATGGCCTTTATTATGGCTATTATAAACGATATATGTATATGTAACCCTGTGACAAAACGTTAAGAAAGTATGTCATTTTTATATACATATATTTTAATTTTCTGTGTCGGAGATTGTAAGATCTTATTCAAGGCCCCTGATATATTTGGTTATGAAAGAGAATCTAGTGTATTACTACAAACAAATTTAATTCAACTCGAAAGAAAAATAGCGGGGCGACGCGAACGCGCTCTACATTGTCTCATGTATGATCATGATCATTAGTAAATTGTAGAAATTTGCCAGACAAGAGGATAATTCCATTATTTAAAGCGATTGCTGAATTTTATTTTGTCTAAATTCTCTGGTCCAATCCAGTGAGGCTAATAAAGTATGAATTCGGCGTTGACTGTTCGTGGGACATTGATTATTTTAATAAATGTTCTGAATAATTATATTATATACTAGCAACTAACCCTCACTCCGCTCGGGTTCGACCCTACTTACGTTTAAATGTTTAGTCTAGATTTCTCAGAGATGCGACGTTTTCCCACAGTAAAATGTACCCTATATGTTGACCCGGATAACCGGTTATCATCATACCAAATTTCATTAAAATCCGTTCAGTAGTTTTTCCGTGATGCGGTCACAGACAGACAGACAGAAAGACAAAAATTCTAAAAACTATAGATTCGGCCTCTGTATCGATAATAATGGCTATTTCAATAAGATTTTCCAAAAAATATTTGTTGTGCAGATTTGACTCAGAATTTTATTATATGTATAGATATTGTAGATTTAAAGTTGTGTGTCAGTGTGTACTAAAGCTCTATTGCAATATAGGAATTACTTAATTCACTTGGCAAGTACGTATCTTGCATGATATGGAATTTAAAAAATTCAATACGTTCTCGAAATAATACACCAAAAACGAAGTAAATATTACTCTCAGTAATAACTGCTGCTAGCATCCAATTATATGTGGATAATATAAATATTTATTCATGGTATGTAGGACAGTCCTTAAATCCTAGTAATCAACGCAATGTCACGTTCAGAGCTCTTCGGGATGATGTATCGCCAGACATTTGAGGATTATAAAGGAAATTGATTTACAACAGGTCTCTCGACGACGCTAAGGGCGGATGTCGTTAAGAAAAGGATAATGGATGGATAAATCTAATAGAATCCAACTATTATAAGATAGCAAATAAAAAGAAAAATAATATTTAGAACTGTTAACAATTAGCAAGTAAACTGTTTGTTGTTACATAATTATTATATTTATTATTTATCTACGTAGTTATGAATGAATCTAGTCCTATTAGGTTTTATTACTTTTGTAGTTTTGTTACTGGTAACCTTAGGTTATTTATTATAGCCAAATATGTTCTTAGATTTGGACTGTTGTGTTAAAATTTCCAAAATTATGTTATTGGACCAGTGGCTCACGAATTCCTAGAAAGAGATCGAAAGGTTTTTTACAATACATAAGTAAGAACAAGTATATTTTGGTAAGTTACCTTTAAAATTTTATTCGATATGTTAAGTTAGGTTAGTCAATACCCCCCTCCCCTCCCCCTGCTCCCCCAACATGCGTACACCTTGTCGTGGTGTGGCCGGGCTCGAAGCCAAGAAACGCATAGGGAGGTGGCCCACTTCGGTGAGCGGTGTACTATACGGGTTGCTCTTGGTACTTCTCTGACGGCAGAGTGGACTGTTGGAGCAACCCCATGGTTGTTATGGTCTGCTTCGGTAGACCTGCCGTCGGGGCGTCGTGGTTGAGTGCGTAAGCAATCCTACGCCGCCCCATTAAGACGGGGGGCGTTCTGTTGGGTTTTAGTGTGTATTACTGGCTTTGCCGGTGAGTCTCACATAATCACCTGTATGTCTACAGGTGGTATGCCTAAATGCATTTCCCAACATTAAAAAAAAAGGTTAGTCAATTTACTTACCCGGGCGCGGTCGAAGGCGGAAGCTTGTTGCGGGCGGATGTCGTCGACGGGCGCGGGGTCGAACAGCTCGTTCGTTTTGTAAGCAACGCCGGGGTATTTCTTACGGCGAGGCATTGCCGGCTCTATAGCGCCTGTAAAAATGTGTTGTATTAGTAAAACTTTATAGGTCGCATACCTGATTTTATACCTATGTACATACATACATACATGAAGTTACACGTGTTTAATCCCTCCCGGACAAATTCTAAGAAATCCGTGCGAATTTCCGAGAATTCAATTGTTATCTAGCACACCGGTGTGCTCGCGGTCCTCGAGGTGTTAAGTATATCTAATAACTATATAAATTCTTCTTCTCCACCTCAAGGTTGCCTGGAAGAGATCGCTTTTAGCGATAAGGTCGCCTGGTGTACATTTATTTTTATATATTGTTTTCGTTATGTTTGTTTGTATTATAAGGTTAACAATAAAGAGTTTTATCTATCTATATATCTATCTAGTTATGTATCTAGAGTCAAGAGATTGTTTTTCAATTATTTCTTTTGTTTTCGTAAATGCTTTTGAGTTGAATTTAATTTTTCATTGATTTTTATGAATTTCTCAAAGCTTTTGATTTGGTTATATCTATACATATTATAAAATTGTAACTAAGCCGAATCTGTACATTAAATATTTTTTGGAAAATCTTATTAAAATAGACATTATTATCGATGCAGAAGCCGAATCTATAGTTTTTAGAATTTTTGTCTGTCTGTCTGTCTGTCTGTCTGTTACCGCATCACAGAAAAACCACTGGAGGGATTTTGATGAAATTTGGTATAATGATAGCTGGTTATCCGGGTCAACATATAGGATACTTTTTACCGCGAGAAAATATCTCATTTCTGAAAAAAAAATACAAAAACTGGTAGGAACAAAACCACGACGATACTATTTGTAAACAGTTTAGCAAGGTAACTTACAAAATATGCTAAAAACTATAAAAATAGCTTATCTTGAAAATCAAATTATCAAAAGCGCTATTTTATCCATTAAAATAGTTATTTTAATTAATATTTATTTATGTGTTATTTAGATATTCGACAATAGATGTCGCCATGTATTTTTAAAATACATAGTTTTAATCTCAAAAAAATTAATGTACAGATATGACCTTTTTTCGATTTTATTAGAATTACTACTAAATCACCCGCGGCTCTGCCCGTGTTTAAATTATTATCAGTAAAGCAAACTTTTTCGCTTCATAAATTAGTAACTATACATACAATAAAATTTTAACTAAGCCGAACCCCTAAATTCAATATTTTTTCGGAAAATCTTATTGAAATATTCATTATTAGCGATATAGAGCCCGAATCTATAGTTTTTAGAATTTTTTCTGTCTGTCTGTATGTGACCGTATCACAGAAAACCCACTAGAGGGATTTTTATGAAATTTGGTATGGTAATAGCAGGTTATTCGGGTCAACACATAGGATTCTTTTTACCGCAGGAAAATATCTCATTTCTGAGAAAAAATACAAAAACTGATTAAAGTAAAAGCACGATGATGCTATTAATATTTTAGCAAGGTAACTTACTTATATATTATGTTAAAACTATTAAAAAAACTTATCTTAAAAGAAATATTAACAGCGTTATTTTATAAAATAGTTATTTTAATGAAAATTTATTTATGTGTTATTTAGCTATTTGACAATAGATGTCGCCATGTGTTTTTAAAATACGTAGTTTTATCCAAAAAAAAAATGTACAGATATAACCTTTCTATGACTTTACTATAATTACTACTAAATTACCCGCGGCCCGGCCCGTGCTTAAATTTTTAATAAAACAAACTTTTTGGCTTTATAAATTAGTAACATATTAGTAATATTTTGTTGGCCGAAACAATTTTCAAATGAGAATATTTGTAAATTTTTATTGTTTAGTAAATAATGTTAATGTTTTTTAATCTTTTAATGTAAAAATTGGGCAAATGTAAATCCAACTCGCGCATTTTAGGATTAGTATAGCAAAATGCTATGTTGTTTTTCTTACTTACGTGTTTTGTTAGGTTAACACTAAAATAAATACGAATAATATTTACGTTTCCACAATACCTACTCATTTTTTGCACCGTAAAAATAAGTTCGATTTATATTATTTTATAACATTTTATGAAAAACAAGTTTATGGCTGTTAAAGTGCCAAAGCGGGTAACTAAAAATATTTCGTATCTCAAAAACTATGAAAAAGTATTTTAGGAACTGTTATACCTCAACTTTTTCACTTTTTCTTGACACCTTTTCTTGGAAGGTAAAGGCTTAAAGGACACAATAAAATGCTTACGACTTTAATCATATTAGCAGAGCCATATGAAATAAAAAAATGTATTTGAAAATCGTTTTGGAAAATATTACTAACTAGCGCTAATTAAGAAAAGTTATCATTATGTAATTTAAATAATCAGCTATATATTAAATTAATCTATAGCTGTCTATTAGTAAAAAATGATTAAAATTAATTCCGTAGTTTGAGACTTTATCGTGAAAAACTAAAAAAACAAACAAAACAGAAGTATAGACATACATAAATGTTATTGCTAAAACAAAAAGTTCAATTTAACGGAGGAACCTTTGTGGCATTGTCAATCACTGCCATTATTTACCAATCATGCGGTGCGCAATGAAAGTAATGTATAATGTAAGAGTATACTAATGTGTAAAACCTAAGAATTTGGTTTTTGATCATTTGAACGCGGGCGGAGCCGCGGGAAATGCTAGTCTCATATATAAGATACCAATTAAATTGAACATAATCACTGGAAAGGCAAAATTACAAACGCCAAATTTGGCATATTGAGTTACATCTATATTCTGAAACAGCGACAATCGCTGATTCAGTATGTGTATATGAAAAGCATGGAATATGGAAAGCAAATGAAGCTTGTCACTAGAAAGGCAAAATTACTTAACCGCCAAACTGGGCACAATGAGTATATTATGACTTAATAAATATTTCATATGTATTACATACATAATATATTACTATTTTGAGAGATACAGTAAGCTAAATAACAGATATTATCAAATCTATTTTCTTTATTAGATGTAACATCTTATAAGACTTAAATTACATGAAGACAATACGAAAATGACTTAAATGCCTCGTATCTATATAGATTGCATTACATCGCAACCTAGTTCTGAAACGCCTCCGTTTATATCTCAAGAGGGAAGTACGTGGGTGGGGCTGACTGTAATTTTAGATGGACGATCGTTTAGAGAAACTGTAAATTCTGATTTCTTAAGAAATTGTAATAACCAATACATTAATTTGAGGATCGTGTGATGACACAGATACTTTACCAAGATAGTCATGAGTTCAGTTATCGTTTGATGATTTTAAAATATTAGATCATTTTAAATATAGTTTAAACTTAAATATGGCTAACAAATAATAGCTATTTAAATAAATAGATACACCGACTTTAAAATCACTTTCAATTCAACTTAAAATCATACTCATATATTTTGTCAGCTCATTTTTAGAGAGTAATTAACTTGCTAGGTCCACCCGTTCCTGGGAAAATCGGTGGTGACACACGGACAGACAGACGGACAGTCGGACAGATGGACAAGAAAGTGATTTTATAAGGGTTCCTTTTTTACCTTTTGAGGTACGGAACCCTAATAAAATAAAAAAAAATGAGATTTAGTGGATATACGATCCGTAGTGTGGAATTCTTTGAGGTAAAACCTATGGATCAGAAACCGTTTATTTTGTAATACTTTCTTAGATTTATGTGAATATTTGACATTTTGAATGAAACTATCTTTTTCGAAAAAGTAGAGACTCCCACTTGACCATGTTTGCTGTAAAGCATTCCAAACGTCGAGACCAAAATTATAAAATCAAACCGCGACTTAATCCGAAAAATAATTTTCACAGTTTCATTTAAAAAGTCAATTCCGTTTAAAGCCTGTCAATAACATAAAACATTAAACGTACATATAAGTAAAGAATGAAATACGTATATAAACAAGTTATAAAGTTTTCTCATAGGAAATATACATTTTTAGCTTTAAATATCGCTTAAGGCTGTTACACACAGACAAAACTATTATATCCATAGTATCACTTATGTCATACACAGTAGGTACTATATATATGTCACCGTAAAATTGAAAATACCGTTAAATTATAATCTATCTCGCGAGATTGTAAACTGTCTAAAGATTGTGAACCGTAAATTAAACTTACAATTTAACGCAATATTTTTCGGTAGATGATAATTTATCGAAGTAAAACCATCAAATCGTAAAATGGAAGAATTTACCATAGAGTTACAAAACTATTACAGTAGGCATAATGAAAATAATAAAAAAATAGTTGGTTAGGTTAGAACAGTGATCACAATCCATAAGCGATTTGTCCATTCTATTTTTTTTATTATTTTCATTATGCCTACTGTAATAGTTTTGTAACTCTATGGTAAATTCTTCTATTTCACAATTTGACCGTTTCACTTCGATAGATTATAATCTACTAAAAATAATGCGTTAAATTGTAAGCAGTATGTTACGGTTCACAATCTTTCGACAGTTTACAATCTTGCGAGATAGATTGTAATAATTTAACGGTATTTACAATTTTACGGTGACATATACATACATACATACATACAGAATTTACATAGCAGAATCTCGCAATCAATTCGAGACCAAGATTTGCTTAGATAATATAAACATCTCTAAGTCAAACATCTAATAATTAATTGCTCAGGAGGCTCAGCCTGCGTTGTTTATTAATGAACTAGCGACTCACCCTCGCTTCGCTCGGGTTCGTCCCAAAGTGCATTTTAATTTTTTTGAGCGGAACCCTAATTCTTTTACTGAAATAAAAGTAGCCTAAGTTACTCCTTATAACATCAACTACCTGCCAGTGAAAGTTCCGTCAAAATCGGCCCAGCCGTTTCGGAGATTAGCCGGAACAAATAGACAGATAGACAGACAAAAATTTAAAAAAAATGTGTTTTTCTTATAAATACCGTATATAGTTCCATATACATTTAGTAAAAAGCTGTTATTTTGACAATACAAACAGACGCTTTAATTTTATTTATATGTATAGATAGTTCTATTCCTTAAGGGTCATCGTGTGATACAAAGGTCAAAACTTTCCTCAATAAATAGGCTTTGAAATACAAGAATTTTCCAAATCTGACTAATAAATCTATACAATAACAAAATTCTGAGTCAAATCTGTATATTAAATATTTTTTTGGAAAATCTTATTGATATAGTCATTATTATATACATAGACCGAATTTATAGTTTTTAGAATTTTTGTCTGTCTGTTAGTCTGGGAACGCATCACGAGAAAACCGCTAGACAGATTCTGATGAAATTTGATATGATAGCTGGGTATTCGGGTCAACTAATAAAACTTTTTACTGCGGGAAAATATCTCATCTCTAAGAAATCTATACTAACCGTTGAAACGTATCTAGGGTCGAACCCGAGAGGAGAGAGAGTGAGTCGTTAGTAAGAGATAAACAAAATAAAGCGGCATCTTTATTTTGTAATATTAATATTTCATTTCTTCTATTATCTTATACGATTACGATATAGAGGCATCTGTTTATTTGTACGTAGAGGATATTTATTTATAGCTTTAAACTTTAATATATCTTGCGAGGAAGACAAGTAGAATATATTAACATTTCGATTCTCGCTTTAATCCTATTTCACGCTTTCTAACACATTTGTGGAATTGCGTTTGTGTCAGGATTTCGATACCGCGCTCGATTCTATTCGGACCTAAAAATATCTGTAATCTAAAAATAGTTGAAATTATAAATCAAATCGCAATTTTAAAGCATTTCTTTCCGAATTGTACACTTTTATGATGAATACTAGTGACTCACCCTCGGGTTCGTCCCTAGTTTTAACGTTTAGTATAAAATCAGAGAAGAGATATGTTCCCGCAGTAAAACGTATCCTATATATTGACCCGGATAACCAGCTGACATCATACCAAATTTCATCAAAATCTGTCCATTGGTTTTCTCGTGATGCGGTAACAGACAGACAGACGGACAGACAAAAATTCTAAAAACTATAGATTCGGCCTCTATACCGATAATAATGTCTATTTCAATAAGATTTTCCAAAAAATATTTAATGTTCAGATTCGGCTTAGTTACAATTTTATTATATGTATAGATAAATTCTGATTTTAAATTTGATATTCCACGGAGAATGTACTCATGAACTCCAGTGTAATAGACATTACTTATTATATTTTCCATGTGATTTCTTTCACGTTGTATATTTATATCAACCAAAAACAAAAAATGATTCATGAATCTTATTGATTATAGATAATATGAATAAGAATTCTAGAATCTTTACCGGAAAATAAATGCGAGGCGCGTTCGTCGTTAGAAAAAGAAATTATTCAGACGTGTCTCCATATAACGTAAAGGTATCTATGTCTTTACTCAAATATCAATAGACTTTACTACTTTAATAATTTTGTAAATTTCTGTGAGTATTTAATATTTTGAATTAACCTTTTCAAATTTTATCGCGGGTTCATTTATATTTTTTATTTCCGATGTTTCGATAGCTTTCAGCAAACATGTCAGAGTCTGCTGCCCCTGGCTATATTATATAATAATAGTGACTCGCCCTCGCTCCGCTCGGGTTCGTTCCTAGTTACGTTTTATCGTTTAGTATAGATTTCTCAGAGATGAGATATTTTCCCGCAGTAAAAAGTATCCCATATGTTGATAAATTTCATCAAAATCTGTTGTTTTCTCGTGATACATTCCCAGACATCGATAATAAAAATTACTTCAATAAGATTTTGCAAAAAATATTTAATGTACACATTTGACTCAGAATTTTACTATTTGTATAGATTATACCTAAAGGTACCTAGTTCATAATATTATTAGAATTATATAGGTAGCTTTACCCCGTGCGATGGGCAGGGCGGAGGGCGGCGTGGGGGCGGGCTGCTTCACCACGCCCTGCTGCTGCTGTTGCTCCTTGTACTCGTGCCATCTGTACGTGCTGCGGTACTCCGAGTGCAGCTGGAACAAAAACGAAATTTTCATTGCAGTGTACGTATTGTATTTTGATCGGTTTCAAGGAAGATCTAAGTAGGTATTCAATTATCGTGGGTTTTTGATTTGTGTATGTTCTGTAATTTCTTTGTCCATTGTTAGCCTTAAGGATGGTATGATATAGTCTTAAGGGTAGTAATTTTAATAAAGTTCTCCTCGTAGCGTTGGAACAACTATATTTAAGGCGGTTTTGAATTAAATTTATTTTTCGTTTTGTTCCCTCTCTTCCAGAAGTTACTTTTTATCTACGCCTAAGGGACTAAGACCGAGATGTCAAGAGAGTTAGTAATGCGAATTCAAGAACGTTGGCAATGAAAAAGCCAAAATGGTATTTTGTACTAATCTACGTCAAGACCACAGAGGGCTAGAGGCCTAATATTAATGATGATACAAGAATTATATATATATTCTTTATTGCACTTATGTAACACTAGCAGTACCCGCGGCTTCGCCTGCGTTCAAACTTCCGATATAAGCATTACTTTAACAATAATGTATGGAAGTCTGCCCGATTTTTTGACATTTATGGTTACTGCTCCGCTCCCGCTTGGGTAGTAGAATGATGATATAGCCTTATAGCCTTCCTCAATAAACGGGCTATCTAATATAAAAAGAATTTTTCAAATTGCATTAGTAGTTTTTGAGATTAGCGCGTTCAAACAAACAAACTCTGTCTCTTTATAATATTAGTATAGATAATATAAAATACAAAGGCAAAATTATTTGATTTACCAGGATAAAAGTATATATTTATTCGACATAGGTCTGTCTTTATGTACTTATCTAATCTGCTATAACCTGGTAACGTAAAAGGTAAACAAATAGACATACTATCGTCTATATAATTATAGTAAAAAACTAAATAAATCATAAAATTAATTGCATAATATAAGTTACTACCGCCATCTTATTTTTATGGAACTCAGTGTTTTATAAGCTCAAGTAACTTTACAATTATTAACCTAACTGTTAGGAAACTTAGCGGTATTTTTAAACTCGCTGGTCTTATTCCTTTCTTATAACAAAGAAATTTCATTGAATATTTCATTTGACGACACATTTGGCTCAGTTTGTAGTGACTGTACTTGCTGTGCCAGCGGTCGCGGGTTCGAGTCCCGCTGGGGGCATTCATTTGTGTGATGAACACGAATGTTTGTACTCCAGTCATGGGTGTTTATATTTATAATATGTATGTATTTAAAGTTATATATGTGTAGTGTATCAACTATCTGGTATTCATAACACAAGCCTAGTAGCTTACCATGGAACTAGATGGTGTTGTGTGCTAATGTCCCAACATATTTATTTATTTATAGAGATAGATATTTTCAAGTAAAATATTTTAGAACGTTGGATCGTGTGCGGAGTCATCACAACAGAATTTTCTAAGACGAATATTGAAATTCAGAACTTTTATCAACTAAATTATAAAAGTTTCTTCAGAAATTGATTCAACAAAGTTTTTAGTATAAAATAATATAAGAGTAAGATAACACTGTAGAGTATTTGTAGAAATTGCATTTACTCAATATTTGAGTTGTAGTTTAGGATTTTATTAATTTTTGTTGTTTGTGTTCGGTTAAATGTATTTCAAGCCGTTAGAAACATTAAATATCACGTTAAGCTCTTAGTTTTACGAGCTATAAATGAGTTTATAGAGTTATTTGCTCCATAATACAGGGGCTAAGCAGTAAGCAGCAATCATTAATTTGTTTCAATGATACTATGAACCAATACCAATTTGACGACACGTTTGGATCAGTTTGTAGTGACCCTACTTGCTGTGCCAGCGGTCGCAGGTTCGAGTCCCGCTGGAGGCATTCATTTGTGTGATGAGCACGAATGTTTGTACTCCAGTCATGGGTGTTTATATCAATAATATGTATGTATTTAAAGTTATAGGTATATGTGTAGTGTATCAACTATCTGGTATCCATAACACTAGCCTCGTAGCTTACCATGGAACTAGATGGTGCTGTGTTAACGTCAAAAAGAGAAAAAAACCTGTATATTGAGTAGGTACGTTTTTAAATACTTATATGCAAATAAATTAAATTTACTTTGAAGACGTAATATAAGCTTTAAAGATATAAGGATGGCACAATAAAAGGTCTGTCTGAAATAAAATAAATCTATCATTTTAGCTCAATTTAGCAATGCTTAATTTTTTTTCATACAATTTGCAAGTTGCAAGTTTTTCTTCAACGTACAAAATATCGCATTCATGAAGGTACATGAAGAGCTTTTATAAGTTTTAAAATTTAATTATAACAATTACAAATATAAATTAAGAATTCTACAAGTTTTTATATAAAAATAGTGAATTTTTGAACATATTTTTCTTAGATTGCAGCACTCATTTTTATTTTCTTTCATACGGATCTGAACAAATTGCAGGAAGCTAAAGCTAGCATCCGCTTTCAATTGCTAACTAATATCTTCGAAGTAAATTCTATCTTTTTGCTTCAAGGAAACATCTTCGTAGAAATAGAATTTTTGTAGAAAATCAAGTTTTGCATCTTTAATGTTTCTAAATCATTCAAAAAAATATCTCTTACGAAATGAAAGGGCTTAGTTTTAACTTGGTCTTTTAAGTGGTATCGACGGGATAATAATTATTATAATCAACTGATTATAATCAATCAGACGATTATTACATTGATAGTTCAATTTTATGATTCGTTAGTAACTGTTTTTTTTACTGACGTATAAAAATATAATGAATATGTTTTAAATAAAACTATCTTTTCGGATTATTTCGAGGATTTATATAGATTTTTGTTCCCGACGTTTCGAATGTTCTACAGCAGTCATGGTCTCGGGAGAGACTAAGTTATATACTCGTTACAGACAATGCCCACCCACAATTTCACAAAAATAATTTAAAAAAATCAAAAATGACACCGGAGTAGAGATCTTTCACTCCTAAACTGCACACGACCTTGGCGCAACTTATATGTTTATTTCAATGTGTATAGATAGATAGTTATTTCAAGCTCTTCCTATTCCTTTTATTTATTTTAAACTTACTTGTGTAATGATTGCAATAAATATGTCCTTCCACACAATATAATAATTATGTAAAATGCTTCAAGATCACCTGCAGTTTAAGAGTGAAAGATCTCTACCTTACAATATTTGTTGATTTTAATTCTAAACATTTTTTAATTTTTTTTAATGAGTATTATAATTAAACATAGTTGGAATATAATATAGGATATATTATATCGCTAGGCCGATGGAACGATACTTTAACACGACCGATGAGAATTTAGGCGCAGGAATGCTAACTTCCTAACTCCTGTTTCTAGAGTTCGGAAGTTGGCGATACTGATAATATTTTAACTACTCAGAATGTCTTAACAGAAAAACTTAGTTATTACACTTGGCTTGACCCGAGACTCGAACCCAGGATCTGCAGCTATAATGCTAGCTATTAGATCACTGAGTCAATTATATAGAAATATATAGAAGTGTTTTTTGTGTTTTAATTGTATTGTAGTTAAAATTGTCATATATCCAAATTAAGATCGTCCTACACCCATCTGTTTATAAACCTACAAAGATTTTCGTTGTTAAAACCTTATTTTCTTGGGTATTATATTTAAAGAGGATTTTATATTTAAATAATTTAAATAAAACTATCTATTCGGATTTTTTCGCGGATCTATTTTGATTTTTGGTTCCCGACGTTTCGAATGCTTTACAGCAATCATGGTCACGGGAGAGACTAAGGTGTTAGATGTCTCAAAGGTATTATATAGTTGTTACAGACAGCCTACCCACAAAATAATAAAATGAATTCGAAATTTTGAAAATTGGCATCAAAGTACCTTACAATATTTGTTAATTTTAATTTTAAACATTTTATAATTTTAATTACTTTTATACTTGAAATATGGAATATTTTATATGTTCGTCTTCATTTCTAAACAGAAATATCTCGTACATGTAACTTCGGTTTCAAAGTTAGTAGCGCTAAGTAAGTTAAAATGTGCAGATAATGGACACTTGCTAGCAATCTGATACGTAAGTTGGACACGGCATTGTGTAGTGTAGTGGAAGATCTATTTAGGTTTCAGGAATTTCTTGAGGTTTAAAGTCATTTTACTATGGTTTATTTATGTAATTAATCCCACCCCATCTCATCTATACATATAATAAAATTCTAACTGAGCCGAATCTGTACATTAAATGTTTTTTGGAAAATCTTATTGAAAAAGTCATTATTATCGATACAGAAGCCGAATTTATAGTTTTTAGAATTTTTGTCTGTCTGTCTGTCTGTCTGTTACCGCATCGCGAGAAAACTACTGGACAGATTTTGATGAAATTTGGTATGGTGATAGCTGGTTATCCGGGTCAACATATAGGATACTTTTTACCGCGGGAAAATATCTCATTTCTGAGAAAAAATACAAAAATTGCAATGTAAGAGTATACCTACTAATATGTAAAATTTGAGCTGAGCCGCGGGCAATGCTAGTTATATTATAAATGCGAAAGTTTAGAAGGATGTTTGTTACTCAATCACGCCAGAATATCTGAATGGATTTGGATGTCTGGCACAGAGATAGATTATAGTCTGGAATAGCACATGTTTTTCATTAGAGACGAACCCGGGCGAAGCGAGAGTGAGTCGCTAGTATACAATATTTTATTCTTTATGGTAAATAGTCATAAATTCTGTTTAGTTTATTTTTATGCTTTATAATAAAAAAAAATTAAATAAACATTAAAAATAATAATATATTACTAGCGACTCACCGTCGCTTCGCTCGGGTTCGTCCCTAGCTTGTATATAGTAACATGGATATAGTTTTTTCTTTTTTTTTCAGTATTAAACCTTCTGTGGACCTTAAGGAACATACAAAAAAATAAATTAGCCGAATTGGTCCAGCCATTCTTGAGTTATGCGCTTACCAATATTCATTTTTATTTATATAGATAGATATACGTTTATGAAGAAGGCTAAGTAACTTTAAATATATAGACTAGGTGATAATAGCTATGTTTTTGTAAATGATTTATTGGAATTCATTTACTGTATCAGAATAAAATGTAGCTTATATCGTTCTTTTGTGCAAAAACTCGCATATCGACGCGCCTTCGAAAGAAGAACAAAGTAAAAGTACATTTCGCATTTATTATATTAAAAATTAATAAGGATGTTTCGACAAACAAGTTTTTTTATGTATATGTTACGGTCAAAACTATTTTTTAGTCAAAACTACTTTTGACTAAAGAGGTTGGTCAAAAGTAATTTTGACTACAGGCTTTGGTCAATAGCAGTTTTAACTGGCATATCGGTCAAAACTCTTAAAACGTTAAGGAGGTAAGTAGGTTGAAGGTTAGTCGAAGAACCCTTTCTTTCTTTTTAGGTTAGGTTAGGTTAGAACAGTGACCACAGCCATAATTTTAAGAGTTTTGACCGATATGCCAGTCAAAACTGCTATTGACCAAGGCCTGCAGTCAAAACTACTTTGTTTTTAACTACTGTTTTTGTCAGTCAAAAGTAGTTTTGACCACGAGAGAGTTCTGACTGTAACATATACATAAATCGTATTACTACACGGTAGGTGCCATGTGGTACGTAAAGCCAGATAAACACGTGGACGGTGACGACGCGTAAATTATTCAGTACGAGCACTCGGACAATGCGGAGACCACGCATTTAAATTGGCATGAATATTAGATTTTAAATACGACGGTATTGTTGCAACATATATTAATTATTAATAACAAGCAATAACGAGGGCTCGGGTTCGAGTCCTGGGTAGATTAATTTATTGTTTTTTTTTTATACTTTATATTGGGTCTATTTTTTTAAAAACAGACGCGTATTTTATTGCGATTTTTAATTTCTAATCACTATAACTATAAAATATAGTAAACAGCCTATATAATAATATTTATTTTAGTTTTGGAAGGTAGCAGTGGATGTAGATGAGGGGGAAAATATTAACACCTCCTGGTTGATTTCTAAGAAATTAATTGTTAACTGGACCACCGATGCTCGGCGGTCGTTGACAGGTTAAGAATAAAAAAAAAAATAGTGTAAAACACACTTGTTACTGCTTTTATATCAATTAATCACATTCATCATCAGAATAATATAATACATAACCTACGTCTTATCCTTGAAAAATGTAAGGTTTCCATGGGATAGATTTGTTTTTGTTTTTCTAGAGGCGAAACCGGGCGAAGCGAGGGTGAGTCGATAGTAGAAGATTAAGCGAGATTAAGACCATTAGTATAATATTATGTCTAAACCATTCCTTTGATTTTTCTCACCAGAAACGTATTGATACGCAGGGCAAGTTTGGTCTCCGTGTTGATGTGAATTAGTGTAAATAAATAAATATGTTTGGACATTAACACACAGCACCATCTAGTTCCATGGTAAGCTACGAGCTCTGTGTTATGGATACCAGATAGTTGATACACTACACATCTACAACTTTAAATACATATTATAAATGTATTCATGCAGTAATTATTTTTTCTGAATAATATTATTATAATATTACAATATTTTTAACATATTATACTTTAATAAGCAAAAGTGAGTTAATTTTTTTACAAAAAATTATCCTAGGTTTTAAACCATCATGGTCTCCCGTGCAACGTATTGCAAGTCAATTAAAACAGCGAGCGTTCTGGCACACTGCACTGATAACCTGCTTTCGTGAAATTGCTGAATGTTTGCGAATAAATGTTTTAACGGTAAAAGGGTTATTTGTAATAGTCTTTCGTTTGTGACTTGTTTGTTCAAGTAATTGATTTAATTTTATAAAATATATGTACTAGCGACTTTTTTTTTGATTTGTGGGGAAACCCGTTTACTGGTGCCAGAGCGTGGGGGGGGGGGGGGGGGGGGGTTGTATGTAGGACTCCTGCCGCGAGAAGACTAGCTCTGTTTGTGTACTAAATTTTATTCATACACATCCGTCCAGCCATTTCTGTGTCAAGAAGTGACAAATATACATATGTGTTCTCATATATTTTTGAAGTAAAACTTCTTTACGCACGCTTGAATTGATGAGTAAGCTGGTGAATGCGTGACGCGAGCGTTACGAAAAGTGTGATCGGGCGAGGCGACATGGTAACCGTTGTTATTGTCAGACAAATGATATATAATATTATATTCTTTCCTTAAATGATATTCTATAAATATATGATTGTAATATGCCTAATATGCGTTATTTATAGTATCTCACTTATCCTAATTATTTAAAACATAAATTGAATTTCATAAAGTGTACCGACAAGCTATAGAAATTTTACTTCTTGCGCGTGTACACATTCATACACACAATCTTTAATTTTTTTTTATTTTTTATTCCTCAACGCTTGTAGAATAACTTTTGTCTAAGCATCCAGATTTATAGATAAACTAACGTCATTTTAAAATACAAAACATAGCTAGCTTTGCCATAGAAAATAATTCTACCAATATCCGTCGATCAATCAACTTATATTAAATTTCCCTAATTAGAATTCGGCCTTGCGTTCATTTCAGTCATGGACATGATATAATGAATATTGACATAGAGCATCTATACGAATAACAAGTATTTGTTGTAATGGTATCAAAGTATTAAGTAATAAATGAGTATTTTTTTAAATATTATACGACGGCGGTCGCGGGTTCGAGTCCCACTGCGGGCATTCATTTGTGTGATGAGCACGAATGTTTGTACTCCAGTCATGGGTGTTTATATTCATAATATGTATGTATTTAAAGTTGTATATGTGTAGTGTATCAACTATCCGGTATCCATAACACAGGTCTCGTAACTTAGCATGGAATTAGATGGTGTTGTGTGTTAATGTCTCAACATATTTATTTATGTGCTAAACAAGGTATTTGTGACCCGTTAGTAAAGCGCTTGTAAATTTAGCTAAAATAAGTTGGTTCAAATCGGGATCCGGACTGGATTTTTCGTATGATAATAATAATTTCTAATAAAATTACTCCTTATGGTGGAGGAAAACATGATAAGGAAACTCACAAGACCTGAAGTTCGCATTTGACCTGCGTGTTGGACTAAAAATACGAACACTTATCATTGTTATGGAAGTATTAAAATTAAATAAAGTTCAGGGAAAGCCGAGGCAGGCAGTTAGTTGATTACTATTATAAAACATTTTTTTTTTATTTAAATGGTTATTAAAGCTTTTTACAAATGCAAATATGGTGTAATAATTATGAGTGAAAAGGAACGTTTCATAAAATGTACAAGAGAAATCGTTTTAAGTGTTCAGAAAGGTTTATGTTTTTTGTTCATTTTTTAGTAAAACCTGTATATGAAAATGTGAAAAATGAATTTATAATTATATTACAAAGGATTTTGTTTTTACTGTATTACTAGCTGTGCCTCGTGGTTTCACCCGCGTTATATTTGATTATACATATGTATACAGGCATATATATCCCTGTGCCTCTACACGGCGAGTATTTGACCAAAGTTTCTAAACTTAAAGCACTTAAACATATTACATATAAACGTCAGTTTTACTCCCTGTAATAGCGCGATGATATATAGCCTATAACCTTCCTCTATAAACGGGCTTTATACTTAAATATTTCATCGAATAGATTAAGTTAATTTGCTCTTTAATTATAACTAACAAGCGATTTACTCTCATTTCTCTTAAGTGCGCCCCTAGGGGTCTTTTTGTCGATGAGATGTCGTTAAAACAACTCAATGGCTTTTTTTTCAACTTCAATTAAAGTTATTATGATTATTGACAGTAAACACATTTTATTGGAACAAATAACCTTGGAATAAACAAGAAATTTATTAATAACATAGTCCAATAATTTTCATAATATGTAATACCTAATTATGTTTATAGTATACTTATATGTGTATACGTATGTATCAACTTTTTGTTTAATTTAGCCTAATGCTTTCTACTCTCTCTTCTAATTATGTGTTTCTTATTTGTGGAAACTTAACTGGTAAATGTGTTTATTTTTTTAATGTAAATTGTCTGTACTATAATACTGTTTGTTTCCCTATAATAAATAAAATAAAAAATAAATAAATAAAATAAAAAAATAGTCTATAGCAGTCGGATGTAATGTAAAGCTTCCTATTGGTAAAAGAATGTTCAGAATCGGATCAGTAGTTTCAGAGATACTTACGGACAAACTTACAAACTTTACCTCTTTATAATATTAGTGAAAAAATAGATAATTAAGGAAATAAACAATCTTTATCGCATACAAAAGTTCAAATAAGTTTTGCATAAATAGTCACAAAAGGCATGCAAATTTCTTATTGCTCCCAGAAATCGCTTACCAGATGAAAGTATTTGTAGAATTAAAAAGATATAGCGCAAGATTCGTTTTATTTTTTTCAATATAATTAATTTTCACGTGAAAATTTTATCAAAATCTGAAAATATCCAAAGTTTTGTTCCAAGAGACGAACTTTCTAAGCTTCCACGAACTTTTTTAATTCTGTTATTCCAAATTCTTTATAGTGTAATTAAGTAAATATATATGTATGTATGTACGTATATATTTGAGTGGATACCCGAAGAACAATGAAATTTAATTAAGTACGCCATCTGAGATAAAAGCCGTCCCTGCGTCACATTGAAATTATGATCGTTTCTTATCTTATATTTCTACAAGAAGTGGAAAATTGTTGGAACTAATCACTTTTAAGAAGATTTTTAGGTAAACTAAAAGTACATTTTTAATGATTAACACCTCGTAGATAAAAGATTTAGGACTATTTAGAGTTTGGTACGTTGATAGTGTGGTCAATGCCTAACATAGTTCGTTCAATTCTCGTATCTGCCTTTGACTTTTCTTAGGACATGTCGAATTGTCTATACATATACTAAAATTCTGAGTCGAAACTATGTTAAATGTTAAAACGCAACTAGGGGCGAACCCGAGCGGAGCGAGGGTGTGTCGCTATTGTATTATAGGAGTTAGGATATATAAACTGCACCTCACACAAATGTAATATCTCCTACATAGATCTTTGAACCAAACCAAAAATCTATTAAAATTACAAAAATATTCTAAGAAAGAAAACACCAAAATGTTATCCAGAAAAGAGCAAGAGAATAAGTTTTTACAGTCTTCATCGCTAAAGTAAGTAAATTTGACCAAGTAAAAAGTAAATCTCAAATAATATCTTGCATTACGGAAGGAAGGAAGTCTTGCTATAAATGCGAGATTAAATCTGAATTATTATGTAGAAGTTATCAGTCGTACCGCACTGCGACAACAATATACCCTACTTTTAGCCTAATTTGCATTTGCTCGTGACTTAACTACGTGATATATTAAGAAAAACGTGTAACAAACTGTATTAAAGTTTGTTTATTAACTGTGTTTTGTTGTTTGTTTATGTTAAATACTTCTATATTAGTATTTATAATAATTTAACCTTCTTAGGGCAAGTCTACACTATGGATACAAGAAACGTTGCCGGAGTGTGATTCGACTTAAATCTTAAATAGATCTTTAAAAAATACTTTACTTACAAGACCAATATCGGACTGAAAATGAACCGTGATCTGCACTATAGTGTGGATTGGGCCATAAAATCTCTCCCCCCACCACCCACCCCGCCTTAATGCTAGAGAAATCGGGACATAGTCAGCGACTTCACTTTTTTTCATGTAATTTATTTCTTTTCTTTAATATAATTATATAAACTTAGTCTAGATATTGCATAAATAATAAAAATTCAAAATTGTCTTATCGTCGTTGTCTCAGCCCAAACACGTTCACTGCTGGACATAGGCTTCCCCCAAAGATTTCTTCCGGAGATTCTTCGCACCCCCTGTCTCACCATTACTTAGGTTGCTACCATGACCAGGTATAGTGGAGCTGCCAAGTAGTGGGAGACGGTATTGTGCGTTAGCCATTCTGGGGGGGATTTGCCATAATCGCCACGCTTGACAGGCGGGTTGGCGATCACAGTTTCTAGCGCGTCCACTCGGAAAACGCTGCTGTCCATCGTCCGGTATTTATGCCTTAGTCGCCTTTTACGACACCCTCGACAGAAAGGGGGTGGTGCTATTCTATGTCAGACACCACGCTGGCAATTGCCTCATATAAGGACTTTTTTTGTGCTTTCTATTTCTGTATATAGCTGTGGTTTTTGTTTAAATTAATAAATATACACTCTCGCATCCCATTGAAATTAGTACGGAGCACATTCTCACTCTATTATTCAGAATGTGTTAAATCAATAGTTACCTAATACAGTTCATTGTTAATTGGCATATGTAGCTCACCGCAGTGACGAAACCTTGTGAAAGTCTGAAACTTTAGACTAGACAATGGTTATCGAGTTTTGTATTTTGAGTAATATTAGATCGAAATCGATATTGTTAAATGATTGACGTGCGGCGTGTTTTTTGATATGTACTGAAGTATTTTTAAAAGCATGTTCTGGTTATTTAGAGTTTGATAATATCGATTATATGGATGCGAATAGCAAAAAACAGAGAAAAGTGGAAATCTTTAGAGGAGGCCTTTGTCAAAAGGCAAGCTGTTACAACAGATTAAACATTTGCCGATAGCTATTAAAATTTGTTATTTAAAATTAGTAGTAACATTACAAATTATTTTTTAAGATTTTCGCTTTAAGCAAATTAATGATTTTTTATATTTATTAGTGTTAAAAAACGAACAGCAAATAAATGTTTATTTTATTTATTTAATATCGATAAATTTTTTGACTAGTTTTTTTCTAAGATTGTATTCGAGTAGTAGTCAGGTATAGTGATGGATTGTAAGATTCACATCATTATATTCTCCGTATCGTAATTTTTGAAGTTAAACTTTTTAGGAATTGTGATTTCAAACTCGATGAATCGAAAAGGCGTCACGACAAAGACACAAACACGTATATATTCGTATATAGGATTAAGCCGGTGAGAGAATGAGATAGACTACATTACACAGGAAGTGAAAAACAATAAAAATAATACTGAATAATATGTAATGTAATATATGTTAAAATAAAATATAAAATAACTTTTAAACTTGGTAAAAATATTATAAGAAAACCTTACAATTATCTTACTTCTGATACTCTATATTCATCTCATTCTCTCGGTTACTTTTCTGAAGTTTAACTTCTACCGTATGAATATGGCTTACATTTAATATAGCTTTTTAGGGTTCCGTATCCAAAGGGTAAAACGGGACCCTATTACTAAGACTTCGTTGTCCGTCCGTCTGTCTGTCTGTCTATCCGTCTGTCACAAGGCTGTATTTAATTAACCGTGATAGTTAGACAGTTGAAATTTTCTCAGATGATGTATTTCTGTTGCCGCTATAACATCAAGTACTAAAAACAGAATAAAATAAATATTTAAGGGGGCTCCCATACAACAAACGTGATTATCTTGCTTGTTTTTGCTCGATATTGATAACGGCAACAGGTAGACGCTTGAAATATTCACAGAATATTTAGGTATATATTCACATTAAAAATAGATAATTAAATTAAAATAAGACAAATATTTAAGGGGGGCTCCCATATAACAGACATGATTTTTTTGCCGTTTTTATAGATAATGGTACGGAACCCTTCGTGCGCGAGTCCGACTCGCACTTGGCCGGTTTTATTTTGAATCAAAAAGAATGGTAAATGGGATATGAAAAGACTTTATTTCCCCTCCTACGAGTGTGTTGAGTTCTTAGTAGAAATAGTAAATTGGAAGCATATTACAGAAATTCTATATTGGATATTGACTATAAAACCTTACTAATGGTCAATTTACTGTTATTTATTATAGGATCCCTAAGTCCTAACAGGCTTCCATGTGAGTGGATTAAATTATCTGAGGTCGTTTAAGTAAATTATTTGGAAACTTCAATGTTGTTGTTACATATAGGCATAGAAGTTCTTTTATGTTATATCGTATTTTTTAGTTAAAAAAGAAAAAAACAAAAAACTTGAATAAATACAAAAAAAAAAAACAAAATTAAAAACTTTGTATGCGATCCAGATTTGATATCTGTGATTATTAATCTTGTGCCTTGGTCGCTTGACTACGATGCTTATGCCTGAATGTAAAAAATTATCGACCATATTCTGCGTCGAATAATGCGAAAGAAAACCCCACGAAAACTCGAAAATACGAGTTTTCCCAGACCTAAGACTAATCTAGATAGATTTTTCGGCCCCAAAAACCCCCACATACCACTTTTTAGCGAAATCGTTAGAGCCGTTTCCGAGATCTCCGGTATGAATAAATAAATAAATATACAAGAATTGCTCGTTTAAATATATTAGATAATAATATGAGGTAGTAATAACCTCGTCCTAAAATTAGAAAACAATATACATATATATTTAATGAGTGTTTTTTTGTTTTGATAAGCTTCGTATTTACTAGTAGATAACAGCATGATATGATACCATCGAGCTGATCTGAGGATATAGTAAAACATTTGAGTATGGTATCATTTGATTCATTTTGTCGAGTTTCTACGTCTAACAACTATATTATTTCGCTCAACAACTATATTAATAGCGTATTTTTTAGTTTTTTAATACTATAGATATTATGTATGTTATTTACTCACGCAGTAATGGTTGTGGTATATGTATGATGGATATATGGGAAAGTTGGTAATATTTTATCATCTTTTATTTAGGCATGAAATTTTTCATTTGCAAAAATACATATATAATGAATATTTAAATGGAAGTTCAATGTCTTGGCTATCTTCTTCTATCTATATTATAAAGAGGAAAGATTTGATTTTTATTTGTTTGTACTGAATAGGCTCGGAAACTACTAAACTGATTTAGATGAAATTTAGTAAGAAGATAGTTTGAGACTCTGGAAAGGACATAACATACTTTTTATCCCGGAAATTATCCCTTAAGGGGTTGAAAATGGGGATGAAAGTTTGTATGGGGAATCAATCTAGGGATGAACCCGAGCGAAGCAAGGGTGAGTCGCTAGTCATATAAAAAGAAACTGGTTTCCTACAGTGTCGTCAATTTACCCCAAAATGAATTCCTATTATATTGTGCAAAAACGACTTCAGTAATATAATTAAGCATATTTGTACTTTCCTTTATTAGTTATAAAAAAAAAATACAGATCATACTTTATTTGAGAACCTGTATAGAGTCATTTATTCAAGCTGAGATAGTTCAAAATCTGCTCTGCCATCAAAAACTGAAACACAATATCATGTCGGTTCTCATTTCATATTTCGACATAGAGTCTGCTCTACAGTGATAAAATAACAAAAGAAACGCCTTACGGGGGTTTTAGTCCTTGATTTTGTGCTCTTCACAAGTCACGTCAGTGTACACTGTACATGTCGCTAAGCAAGCAATTTAGGAGATGTTACGTTCACGGTTAAACAATCCTTATGGGATGCTGGGTTTTATCTCAGTAGCTTTAAGATTTTATGACTGAATTTCTGAATATTATGCGATCTAAATTTCTATCAGTTTGTGTATGTTTTTATACATAATGAACTAGCTTTTGCCTGCGGCTACGCTCGCGTAGCTTACTAATCGTGTTATGTACAGTTACCTCACCTTAGAGGTCGTAGTGAGATACAGATACGAAACGTTTGGCTCAATTTGCAGTGACCCTTTTTGCTGTGCCAGCGGTCGCGTGTTCGAGTCCCACTGGGGGCATTTATTTGTATGATGAGCACGAATGTTTGTACTCCAGTCATTGGTGTTTATATTTATAATATGTATGTATTTAAAGTTATATATGTGTGTGTATCAGCTATCTGGTATCCATAACACAAGCGTCGTAGCTTACTATGGAACTAGATGGTGCTGTGTGTTAATACCCCAATATATTTATATTTATTTACAGGAGATTAGGCTTTAGAGATTAAGATTACGCTAGGATTATAACATTGTTCAAAAATGGCATAAATAATATTCAAATTCTACTGGTAGCTACGGGGATTAGCACGTTCCAATAAACAAATATTATTCAGTTTTATATATTCGCTTTTGCTTTAAATAAGTCTTTTTTTTTAATTTATAGAACTCTTAGAATACTAAGTTATTTCAAGGGAATTACTTCTTGATTTGCCTTGAGCATTTTCGTAAGATTTGAGGCGCCATTAAAAAGTAAAAAAAAATAATAATAAAATTAATACATTTACGAGCAAATTCAATTTGACATTCATTATATTAGATAATTTAGACATTATGTATAATATTATTATACGACACGTTTGGTTCAGTTTGTAATGACCCTACTTGTTGTGCCAGCGGTCGCGGGTTTGAGTCCTGCTGGGGGCATTCATTTATGTGATGAGCACGAATGTTCGTACCCCAGTCATGGGTGTTTATATTTATAACTAGCGACTCACGCTCGCTTCGCTCGCGTTCGTCCCTAGGTACGTTTTCACGGTTAGCTATGTTTATACATAAATAGCTTGCTACTGATAAGACGTTCATTTAAGTTATAAATATTAATAGTGCGTACGCCGTACGCGAATTTTGTTCACGATTTCATGGGTTTTAATTTTTTTCGCGGAACCCTGATTTTTTTCTAAAATAAAAATAGCCTAAGTTACTCCTTATAACATCAGCTATCTATCAGTGAAAGTCCTGACAAAATCGGTCCAGCCGTTTCGGAGATTAGCCGGAACAAATAGACAGACAGACAGACAAAAATTATAAAAAATGTTGTTTTGGTATATGTACCGTGTATACATCCATATGCATTTAGTAAAAAGCGGTTATTTTGATATTACAAACAGACACTCCAATTTTATTTATCTGTATAGATATGTATGTATTTAAAGTTATATATGTGTAGTGTATCAACTATCTGATATCCATATAACAGGCCTCGTAGCTTACCATGGAACTAGATGTCCCATGGTAAGCTACGATGTTAATGTCCCAACATATTTATTTATTTTATTTATATTTTACGTAATACAATAACTGTATAATATAGATAGTTATTATACCTATTAAAATATCGTAAGTATGTGGACATTATGAGTTACACTACACATGCAATTATTCATTCTTTGTCTTTCTCCGTTAGCTAATTTCCTTTTAATTTTTCCTACATACATATGCTTCTAGTAATTTATTCAAAATACATTACTGATACATCTATATTATTGAGGACTGTAAGTGTTCTACATGGTGAGTCTAATAAAATATTAATATTATTGGTATACTTGGTATATAGAGTTTCGGATGAAATATTAGATACATAGTCAAAATTTCACTCAAATATCGCTAGGGCAACAGATTTTCAAGAGACTGCCCTAAATTTAACGCCTCTACGGCCTTGCGGTAGAGTGGACAGATTGCATTTAAGATGGCCTCATGCTAACCAAGTTCGGGGGGCAAGTGAACCTTATAACGATAGTTTGGTTTAGATTGAGATAGAGCATGAAAATTTCAGAATTTCTATTGCCAAAGAGTATCTCTACATAGAAAATTTTATTATTTGGTTGAAATTTTATTAGTATTTACAATTTTAAGTATATAATCTATTCAGGAAATAAATATATACCTAATTTTAAAATGTATAAAAGATGGAGTTGTTAAAATAAAAAAAACTATGTAAAGAAATATAATGAACCATACTTTGTAAATAAAGAATAAGAAAAATATATAAAAACATCACAAAACAACTTTTAACCAAACAGTATATTCAAATCAAATTAACATTTGTTGTCATCTACATTACTATTATAAAGAGAAAAGATTTGTATTTTTGTATGTTTGTAACGAATAAACTTACTACTGGACCAATTTAAATAAAATTTGGAAAAAAGATAGTTTTAGACCCTGGGAAGGACATAGGATTTTTTATTCTAGAAATCATCCCTTAAGGGGGTGAAAATGGGGGTGAAAGTTTGTATGGGGAATCAACCTAGGGACGCACCCGAGCGAAACGAGGGTGAGTCGCTAGTTAAGGATATCGAAAATGCCTTCCAATTTTAGCACTAGCCAAGATATCTAGATTATCTACGCACTAATGAAACACAAGGTCATACTTACGTCATAACAAATACCGCTATACGGCCATTTACTAATTGTCAACTTTACTGTTACGAAGTACATACATACATAATAGTGGAGTGTTTATTGATTATTCCTTTAGGCAGTAACGGATCGATGTAATTATATAATTATAATTCAATATGGTATTTTTAGTTTGGTACGTTAAACGTATTCATATACATTTATATACATTATATTTCAAAATGAAAACCATTTGCCTCACGTTGAAGGAAAACATCGTAAAGAATGCATGTCTGAGAGAACTCAGAAAGTTTTCGAAAGACATGTGAAGTCCACCAACCTGCAATTGGCCAGTGTGGTGGACTATGGCCTGACCCGTATTGAAGCGAGGCCCATGCCAATGTTAATTAATTAATTGTTATTATTTTATTGTTATTTGTTTACATTGTTAATTTTTAAAATACGCGCGCACACCAACAGCCAAAAAGCGACATGATGAAGTTAGCTGCATTCCTTTTACAAACAGACAGTTGTGACATACGAGATGAAATCTTTAGCTATTTTTGTTCTGTTATGCCAAAGAAGTATTACTTCTTATTTGCGTACATAATTACACACACACGATTTTTTTATGATAAATTAGTAGTAGGAATCGAATCTACTATCCATGGATTAAGACGCATTTTTTGGTTAGCGGGGCCATTTATATGGTTTGCTGATTAAATATATATAATTTAACCTATATAGAGATAGCGCTAGTAAAAGATTTTGGAATGGGTTTTTTCAGAGATCTATTATTATTTTTATCCGAGTTCAAAATAAGGAGGTTGTCAATTTTTTACTGCATATTTTTTGTGTATACTCGTGAACAATTTTTTGGATTATGAACCAATTTTAAGAATAATTATATAAAACCTTTTTTCTTATATCACCAGATTTTAGTTTGTAAGCCTCATGTTTTTCAAAACTCAATTAAGTTTCAAGTATTTTAGGTGTAACTAAAGTTGTCAGGTCATTTTCGTCAAGGACTGCAAAATTAATTAAATTTCTGAGATTGTTTCAAGGATGATTTTGTAAAATCTTAGAAATGAAGACGGTGCGAGAGCTAGTGACCTGGCTATTTATAGTTAAAAATCAAATATATGATTATTTTTATGTTTAAAGAGATGAAGACCCTCAGGAATGAATTAAATTCCATATACTTGTACTATCAAATTATTATAATGTTTACTGAACGACATGGAGTCTACCTGGAGTTTTAAATTTTTAGTTTAATTTATCTATATTTTTTATTTATATTTTATATTTTTTTTAGTTTAGTTTAGTTTATGTTTATTTTATATACGGTACTTATATTATTATATATTTCTTTTAATTCTTGTCTGTTTGTCTGTCTGTTTGTTACGGCTAATCTTCGAAACGGCTGGACCAATTTTAACGGGACTTTCACTGGCAGATAGCTGATATTATAAGGAGTTAACTTAGGCTACTTTTATTTTAGAAAAAGAATTAGGGTTTCGCTCAAAAAAATTAAAACTTACCCAGGAACGAACTCGAAACGAAGGATGAGTCGCTAGTCTATACTAAACGTTAAAACGTAACTAGGGACGGACCCGAGCGGTCGATCGGACACCGAGGGTGAGTCGCTAGTACAGTATAAAACACTAACATTGATTGACATCTTATAGATCTTGTATTCCTATTCGTTTAACTTGTAACGATATACATAATATGTAAATTAACATGTACTTTTTTTTGTTTAATTTATTAAGAACACCAACAACATAACACACAAATACATTTTAAATTCATTCTTAGTTACAAGTTCTAGTGTGTTAGTCACTTATAGGTGTCCATAGCACTGACCAATAAATTACATAAATGCACTGCTAATATAAAAAGAAAATAAAATGACTAAAAAATAAGGGTAAAAAATTGTACAGAAAAAAAATTGAGTAAAAAAAAGCAATTTTAAACGATATGAAATGAAGCCAATGCAGGCTAACAAGTAAAATAGTTCCTTAAGTTTATACAAAATAATAATAATAATAAAATTACTTTCAGTAATTTACATGGGTTGTGTTATTTTATCTATGTCTTATCGATAAAATTTCTTTGTGATTATATCTTATTGATTGTACGAGTATCTATACTATAATAAAGCAGTAACTTAGCGAAATCTGTACATGAAATATTTTTTAAAAATAATGAATGTAACGTATTATGTATACAATATAGACCCCAAAACAATAGTTATTAAAATTTTTGTCTGTTTGTCTGTTTGTCTGTATGTCTGTTTGTGTGTGCGCGTTTCACGCAAAAAGTAATGAACCGATTACAACGAAATTTGGTGAAGTGATAAATTATTACCCGGGTCAACATTTAAGATACCTTTTATTTCAGAAAAATCTTTCTTTCCCACGGGAAATCGCAATAACTGGTTTTATCGAGTCCTCCTTATAGACCTTCCGCTGGCTAAACCTTAAGACATACATCGAAACAATGTACTAAAAAATTGTAAGTCTTGAAAAGGTCAACAGAAAAATCTACAACAGTATATGTCTATCTCTTAAGGTACACTCGCAATACCTATTCTTATCTATACCTATAATAAAGCTGACTTAGTCAAATAGATGTGCGCGTTTCACGCAAAAAGTACTGAACCGAATTTAACAAAACTTTGTATAGTGATAGCTTATCACTCGGTTCAACATTTGGGATACCTTTCACTACAGGTACATTTTTCGTTCCCGTGGGAAAACGCAATGACTGGTTCTATCGAGTCGTCCTTAGAAATTTATATGGCTAACGTTGGCTGAACCTTAAGAGATATATCAAAACAATGTACTAGAATATTGTAGGTCTTAAAAAGTTATACAGGGAAGTTCGCAATATTATTTGTCTATCACCTAAGGTACATTCGCAATTACTATTTTTATTCACTACTCGCGACTCATTGACTGACTTATCAATGTTCAGCTCAGTTCAGCAGTAAAACGTACCTAGAGACGAACCCGAGCGAAGCGAGGGTGAGTCGCTAGTACATAATAATCGTATAAGGAAGAGATAAGTCTAGAAAATCATGTATTCTTTTTGAAAATAATCTAAAGTCAGGTTTAATTTAGACTTTTTTTTATTGTTAGATGGACTTGCGCTTGTGGACAATCAACGCTGGAAAGCACTGATGAGGTCTAGGTTGGAGCGCGCTTGTCTAGAAGATGCCTATTCACTATTGCCTTGAAGGTACTTATATTGATACTATTGATATATTTGAAAAATTTGGCAAAGAGTTTATAATAAATAATTCTTTCTACATGATATTTCCTTTTATAGTAAACAAGAAAGTTCCTTAAAATTTTTACCTGTTACTAGTGTTAGAAATATAGATGTATAACTAAGTAAGCCGTGTTAAAATCTTGATTCACATTTCTGAAATTTTA
Organism: Fabriciana adippe; assembly: GCA_905404265.1. Lineage (NCBI taxonomy): Eukaryota > Metazoa > Arthropoda > Insecta > Lepidoptera > Nymphalidae > Fabriciana > Fabriciana adippe. The sequence continues at coordinate 9,033,658 of FR990009.1, forward strand.
TGGAGAAAATTCGTTTTCAACGTGTTTAAATTTGCAAATTCGATGATGAAAAAATACGTTAGGAAATATGCACGAAAAAATCTAATTATAAGAACGTAATTAGCTTTCGAAAATCGTGTTAACTCTGCGAACTCATATTTGGGTAGGGCAGCTAATTATGACAGGGCAGTGTATGGTGAGAGAAGGGGGAAGGGTGGAGGGGGAGGGGGGGGGGGGGTAAATAACTGACCAAACAGTCTAAAGTTAATTAATGTTTTTGAAAACTTTGAGTTATCATCTATAAAAAATACTTCCAGATTTTCCATACGGGGCAATTTTCCAATATTTTCTTCTTTAAAGTACATTAGCCAAATCGATCCAGCCGTTCTCATGTGATGCGCTTACCAACGAACAGCATTTCATTTTTATTTATATATAGATAAGTCAATGAATAATTCCGATGTAAATATAGATTCAAATAGTTATATAATAAAGTGAAGTTCGATACGACCAAATTTTGAAGTAAAACTTCTTTACGCACGCTTGACTTGGGGGTAAGCTGGTAAATGCGTTACGAAAAAATGTACGTACGTTTGTTGCCATGGTAACCGTTGTTATTGTCTGACAAATGATATATAATATTACATTCTTTCCTTAAATGATATTCTATAAATATCTGATTATAATATGCCTAATATGCGTGATTTTTAGTATCTCACCTATCCTAATTATTTAAAACATAAATTGAATTTCATAAAGGGTACCGATAACCTACAGAAGTTTTACTTCTTGCGCGTGTACACATTCATACACGCACTCTTTAATTTTTTTAATGTTGACGACATTTCGACCCATTTGCGCTGTGGTTACGACAAAACCTTACGATGGATTTCTTTCAGCCTAAGAACTCTAGTACGTATCATACCGCAATACCACACTTCTGTCTTGACCGTACATGATATTGATTCGAAGTATGTAGATACATCTATACTAATATTATAAAGCTGAAGAGTTTGTTTGTTTGTTTGGTTGAACGCGCTAACCTCAGGAACTACAAATCCGATTTGAAAAATACTTTTTGCATTAGATAGCCCGTTAACTGAGGAAGGCTATATATCTTCCCGGAAAAATGTACAGTTCCCGTGGGATAGATTTGTTTTTGTCTAGGGACGAACCCGAAGCGAAGCGAGGGTGAGTTGCTAGTTTTAAATAAAAATAACGTGAAGTCAAAGAAAATATTGTATACATATTTTTCCTTTATAAATGAACCTATATTTCCTTTTGCATGCAGAGTCAATGGCCTTGTCAAGATGTGGCGTTAGAACATGCAATTTAAACGTTGCTTTCTAACTGTCTCAACGTAATTGACTAATTTTTACTATAGAGTGTTTGATTTATGATTTAAAATATAACAGAAAGTTATCTATATATATATATAATAAAATTCTGAGTTGAATCTGTACATTAAATATTTTTTGGAAAACCTTATTGAAATAGTCATTATTATCGATACAGAGGCTGAATCTATAGTTTTTAGAATTTTTGTCTTTCTGTCTATCTGTCTGTGATCGCATCAGGAGAAAATCACAGCATAAATTTTGATGAAATTTGCTATGATGATAGCTGGTTATCCGGGTCAACATATAGGATACTTTTTACTGCGAGAAAATGTCTCATCTCTGAGAAATCTATAATAACACTAATATTATTAAAAGAAAACCTGTTTTATTACTACGTTGCTATTCTTTTTTTTAATCAAACAATATAGAGTGATAAAGATATTACAACGATTAGTTTATAGCTAATGAGACGAACATTATTTTGAAAGTTATTTCAGATTTAAGAGTGAAAAGGGAAATTTATTTGATCCCATATATCTTTAAAAAATATATTTATAAATTTAATCGATGTTAAAGTTAATCGGTTTATATCTAAGTAAAATATACAAAAAACATCCTCCACATTAAATATCTCATTTCTTAAACGGACAAAAATGTACAGAAAGACGCGTGGCAAGCTTAAGCGAAGTGAGTCTGAGTCGCATGTCTTATGATGATAATAAAGAAAAAAAATCTCTATGATTAAAAAAAAATATTTTTTATTACCATACGATCAAATAATCCCATATTAGATGAATTAAAAAAAAACTTTATGAAGAAAGCAAAGGTAACTTTTAAAACTTACCTTGAGCTTAATATTTTGTAATTTTTTGGTAATGTAAAAAAATATTATATTTAACTAAAGTTTATGGGCGGGAATTAAATAATAATAAGAAAGCCTGTGCTAAATAAAAAATGTCTGGGCGAAATCTGTGACAGTCAATAACGTGATACAAAGCAGATTAGGAGTCTGTGCAGCATCAACAAGTAGTATCATTATGGCTTAGTGACAACGGTCCTGAAATTCAAAAAAGAATAACACACGTTTTATAATTTTACTAGCAACTCACCCTCGCTTTGCTTCGGGTTCGTTCCTAGACAAAAACAAATCTATCCCACGGGAACCGCATATTTTTCCGGGTTGATATATAGCCTATAGCCTTCCTCAGTTAACGGGCTATCTAATGCAAAAAGAATTTTTCAAATCGGATTAGTAGTTTCTGAGATTAGCGCGTTCAACCAAACAAACAAACTCTTCAGCTTTATAATATTAGTATAGATTTTCTTTTTTATTTAAGAATAGACTACAGTATAATTATATTCTTTCTAACAGCAATATTATAGAGTTTTCAATCAACCATTAGCCTTGGTTAGAGCGTGACGAATTCTCATCTTGACGACGGTTACTTCGACGAGCGGCGAGGCATTTGGATTACAGTTTTTCTTTTCATAACAAAAAAGTGTGACGCGATGATGAATTAACTTTTTAAACCTAGTTTTAGATTAAAATTCTTACTGAAATCCACTGAATATTTAGTTAGGAACGCTGTAATTTTGATAAATTCAAAGTTTTCATATAATTGAGGAAAAATACTTGTACCTATATATCTAACTAGTGACTCACCCTCGCTTCGCTCGGGTTCGTCTCTAGGTTGCTTCCCAAAACAAAATTAATTAATTAATTTGGTTTTTCTTTTCGTGGGATTCTATTTTTTTTCTAAAATAAAAGTAGCCTAAGTTGGAGCTTATTACATCAGTTATCTACCAGTGAAAGTCCCGTCAAAATCGGTCCAGCCATTTCAAAGATTAGCCGGAACAAACAGACAGACAGACAGACGGACAGACGGACAGACAGACAGACAAAAATTGTAAAAAATGTTGTTTTGGTATATGTACCGTACATATATATCCATATACATCCATATGCATTTAGTAAAAAGCGGTTATTTTAATATTACAAACAGACACTCCAATTTTATTTATCTGTATAGATGTATAGATATAGCAAAAGTAGGAACTTTTTATACATATCAGTTCATCAAAACTTGTATGTCACGAAACTATGATTATAGTCAGATTTTATGGTCATTGTTGAGATTAATAAGGTTTTTAAATACAAGGTATCTGAATCCCCAACCAGCCGCTTTGGGAATAGCAAATAAAAACAGATGTAATCAGATAGACTTGTGCATAGATTTCCGTATTCCCACAAAATTCCGATACCGACTACTTCTAAAATAATTTCTTCAACTTTTATTTTTTTTAAATATCTCTAAAATATTTTTAAAATCGGCAAAGATGTACATAAAAACCTAAATATATTACATTATAACACGAATTTCATACATCCTCCTTTTAGAAATTTGCAAAACAATAATTTGTTAATAGCGACACGTAAAAACAAACACTCATTATTTTTAATATTACACAATGACACTTTAATATTATTTATATTGAACATTTCAATGACTTTATACAGCATGTTCCCAAGACTTTCACTTTGAATAATAACACGTAAGGAGTCTGATTTCTCTTACTATTGTTTTACATTCAATGGCCCGTGGTAGTATCTTTATTTATAACTTTACTAGCAGAACCTGCGGCTTTGCTCGCGCTAAACTCTAAAAAAGTAGATTCATACAAACTTTCATTCCATTTCTATCTATCTAGATACCTTATGACGGTCAGTATGGAATACAGAGACTACATAGTATATATATATATATATATGTATATATATGTATATATGTATATATATATATATATATATATATATATATATATATATATATATATATATATATATATATATATATATATATATATATGTTTGTGTGTGTGCGTGTATACATATGTATGATGACTTTTATATCCCTTACTTTAGAAATGGTTGATTCTCCATATAAAGTTCTACCCTCCTTTTTACCTCCTTAAGGGATGATTTCCGGGATAAAAACTATCCTATGTTCTTTCTAGGGTCTCAAACTATCTCCATACCGAATTTCGTCTAAATCGGTTAAGTGGATTAAGCGTGAAAAGGAGACACACAGACAGACGAACAGACAGAGTTACTTTCGCATTTATATATTATTATGGATAAGTATTCAAGAAATATACTTTTAGTTTTATCAAGAACTCTATTAGTAGTTCTGAAAAAATGTCACAGTGAGAAGAACTACCGTACAAAATTCAGTGTGAGTATAAATAATCTGTAGAAATAACGATTTTAAATAATTTTTAAAGGTTTTTTATCTCTACGAACGGAACCGCGTGGAAAGCTAATGTACCAATTAATATCGTTAAGTGCTTTTGTCAAGCGTACGAAATCGGTCACGTTCCACCACAAATCATTATTAGTTTTTTTTAATAGTTATACGAATAAATAAAAAAAATAAAAAGCTGAAGAGGATCAGCCAGTGTTTGTAGTATTTTTTTTCTTATAAAATTCAATCGGTCAAGTGCGAGTCCAATTCGCACACGAAGAGTTCCGTACCATCGTACATGTACTTTCTAATAATTTGACTTTTAGTCTATCTATGTAGTATATTAACTAAAACGATGATCGATTACGAACGTTAAAAAAATGTTCCTTGTATTTTTATTTTTATTTATTTTTATTATTTGTTGTTACAGCGGCAATATAAATACATACTCTGTGAAAATTTCAACTCTTTACTTATTACCGTTATGAGATACAGCCCTCTGACAGACGGACGGAGGGACGTACGGACAACGGAGGCTTAATAATAGGGTTCCGTTGGCACCCTTCAGGCACGGAACCCTAAAAATTAACGTTTGTACACTACAATTTCTCCTCCGCAATTGGTTAGTCTTAGTGTAATTGTCTGTGGTCGATATCGGTTAGGAGGATATTATATTATGCACGAGTATTATACTTGTATTAGGCAGTGGTAGCCCAGTGGTAACGCGCTCGCTTGGGAAACCGAGTGAAGCGGGTTCAGAACCCGGGTCTCGAACCTCTAATATTTTCATGTGCGAATCATTTCTAACATGATTACCACTTGCCTTACGGTGAAGGAAACCTGCATGTCTGAAAAACCTAGCCAGTTTTCGAAAGACATATGAAGTCCGTGGTGGACTATGGCCTAATCCCCCTCGTACTGAAGGGAGGCCCATGCCCAGCAGTGGGACGTTAAAAAGGGCTGAATACATACATACATTATAGTTGTAGGTTGAACAGTGACATAGGTTACTTTTCATGTTGTCATTAATTTTAAGTGGTCAATTCTCATAGGACATTAGTATATTGAAACCGCTTGAGGTCAAGGGTTTGCTTAGGGCAAAAGGAAAAGGTGAGCGAAAGGGCAGTAAATAATAAAGTAAGTAAACCGTTAATAATAAAAATGAAAAGCTGTTCGTTCATAAGCGCATCTCTTGAGAATAGTTGGACCAATTTGGTTACTTTTTTAAATGCTTGTCATAGTCCAAATAAGGTCTTATTTTTTGAAAATAAAAATTAGAAAAGTAGAAAACGGATTTTGGAAAATTTATGAGAAACTGAAAGGGATTTTTCCTATAAAATATTTGTATTACCTCAAATATCTATACATATAATAAAATGCTGAATCAAATCTGTACATTAAATATTTTTTGGAAAATCTTATTGAAACAGTTATTATTATCGATATAGAGGCCGAATCTATAGTTTTTAGAATTTTTGTCTGTCTGTCTGTCTGTCTTTGAACGCATCACGAGAAAACCACTAGACAGATCTTTATGAAATTTGGTATGTTGACAGCTGGTTATATGGATACTTTTTACTGTGGGTAAATATCTCATCTCTGAGAAATCTATACTAAACGTTCAAACATGTCTAGGGACAAACACGAGCGGAGCGAGGGTGAGTCGCTAGTCATAAATTAAATTGAAATTATGACAGGTTACGTCTATCGGGTCAGTATAATATAATTTAAAGCGATCAAATTACAGGAATTAGGTCGACCCAACAAATAAAGTTATAACCTACCTAATCTGCTTTAATAAATCACGTATACGTTATTAATCTTTGCATATACTACGTATGTACACAGCGAAGTATTGGCGAACGAATCTAGATCATAGTTTAGTGAACTCGCCCGATTGGGGTCACCTTTTCAAACGTTTACATTTATTCATGAAACGGTCAAATTTCAGAAAGGGGTATATAGCTTTTTGGCATCATTTTTTTTTTTATTTTCGTTATGAAACCTATATTATAACTAGAATACTATATAAGAAGTCTATTTAAGAAGAAACTACCGCTCTATATAAAAGGCTGCATTGTCCTTTGGTATTGTACTTTTATTTGCGTATTTTCGAGCGTTGTTTTTAATCAATTATCATACAAAATAAATAGTTCAGAACTTTTTCCAGATGTTTTTTTTTTGTTTTCGCTAATTTTTTTTTTATATTTAAACCACCCCTGACACACCTCCAACAAAACAAAAAAAGAATTATTCAAATCGGCCAGCCGTTTTTGAGTTTTAGCAAGACTAACAAACAGCAATTGATTTATATATATATATATATATATATATATATATATATATATATATATATATATATATATATAGATTACCTAAAAAGCTTATCAAATTAAAATAATGGCGTATAGTTAGATTATTATTGTAAATATGAAAGTTTGTATGTGTGTATATTTGTCACTCTTTCACGTTGAAATGGTTGAACTTGGCTGAAATTTAGTACATTGATTGACTATAATTTGTAGTACACTTAGGTGTTCAATCACCGAGGGACGGTAACGGTAAGTCCCTTTAAATTAATAAAATAAGATGTCATTGGGATCAGGTGTCATAGATATTTAGTTAAGGATAACATTTTTATAAAAAAAAAAATATTATTCCTGTATTTATACATTTAATCCTAATAGTTTATTATCTAAATATTACATTTCAATGCAGCTTACTTGGAAAACTAAGTAAAGCATGAATGACCTGTGAGATTTTTATGTGCATATTTTTCATATTATTACCACTGGCTAATGGTTAAAGAAATATGCAAGTAACATTCTGAGAACGACATTATTTTAATATCAATCAGTATTTTCAGTCTTCAGTAGGTATATAAAAAAACAATAGGTTCTTCTCAGCAGAACTGCCTTCCGAGCCGGTAGTAGATTCCTCACGGACTTACAAACTGATATTTAATTTAGATTTAAAAAGTAAAATGGACGATTTAAAAGTGTTTTTAAAAGTCTATTTGAATAAAGTAGGATATTTTAATAAACAAAAAAATACCTCTATATAACAGAATCAGAATATACACCACATTGAATAAAGTATGGAGCAATGTATTACGTAGAATCCGGCGGTGGCAAAATATTAAATGAACTCATACATCAGTGGCTATAACGCTGTATTATTTAATACTCGTGGGAAGTGAGGCGTGGGGCGAAAAGGAAAAGATAAGGGTACTTTACAAATATAACATTTTTAAGCTTTGAATAGATTATTACTTTCTGTTTGCATGAATTTGACTGCTATATGTGTATTCAGTCCTTTTTAACGTCTCACTACTGGGCACGGGCCTCCCTTTAGTACGAGGGGATCAGGCCAAAGTCCACCACGCTGGCCAAGTGCGGGAGGACTGAGCGTGTCTTTTGAAAACTTGCTAGGTTCTCTCAGATATGCAGGCGTTCTCACGATGTTTTCCTTCACCGTAAGGCAAGGGCACCGTAAAGCATGATATCAGAAGTGCGAGACCCAGGTTTGAACCCGCTTCACTCGGTTTCCCAAGATAACGCGTTATCATTAGGCTACCACTGCCTCAACTGTTATATATAAGTACCTATTATTATTTGCAAAATAGAGTAAGCGGTCAAACACTAAGTGTACGAGAAACATGCATAGTAATAACATATTTTACAGTTTGAACTATTTTTATTATATACTAGCGACTCACCCTCGCTTCGCTCGGGTTCGTCTCTAGGTTGATTCTCCATACAAACCTGCATCCCCATTTTCACCCCCTTAAGGAGTGATTTCTGGAATAAAAACTATCCTATCTCCTTTCCAGAGTCTCAAACTGTATTCTTACCAAATTTCATCTAAATCGGTCCAGTAATTTCGGAGCTTATTCGGTACAAACAAAAAAACAAAAAAATCTTTCCTCTTTATAATATTAGTATAGATTATTATAAATACAATAAGCACCTAGCGACGCACCAAAGTAAAGCGAGGGTTGCTAATTAGATTTCTAACTTTAAAATCATTATACCAGCCTTAGAAGTGAAATGTTTATTTAAACATCTACTTAATACATATTATATTATGTACGACTCACCCTCGCTTCGCTCGGGTTCGTCCCTAGTTACGTTTTACTGCTGAACTGAGCTAAACGTTGATAAGTCAGTCTGTGAGTCGCGAGTAGTGAATAAAAATAGTAATTGCGAATGTACCTTAGGTAATAGACGTATAATATTGCGAACTTCCCTGTATAACATTTTAAGACCTACAATTTTCTAGTACATTGTTTTGATGTATCTCTTAAGGTTCAGCCACCGTTAGCCATAGAAATTTCTAAGGACGACTCGATAGAACCAGTCATTGCGTTTTCCCGCGGGAACGAAAAATGTGCCTGTAGTAAAAGGTATCCTAAATGTTGACTCGAGTGATAAGCTATCACTATACAAAATTTAATTGAAATCGGTTCAGTACTTTTTGCGTGAAACGCGCACATCGATTTAACTAAGTTAGTTTTGTTATAGGTATAGATAAGAATAGGTATTGCGAGTGTACCTTAAGAGATAGACATATACTGTTGTAGATATTTCTGTTGGCCTTTTCAAGATCTACAATTTTTAAGTAAATTGTTTTGATGTATGTCTTTAGGTTTAGCCAGCGGAGGGTTCCTAAGGAGGACTCGATAAAACCAGTTATTGCGATTTCCCGCGGGAAACAAAGATTTTTCTAAAGTGAAAGGTATCCTAAATGTTGACCCGAGTAATAAGTTATCAGTTCACAAAATTTCGTTGAAATCGGTTCATTACTTTTTGCGTGAAACGCGTACAGACAAACAGACAAACAGACAAACAGACAAACAGACAAAAAAATTTATAACTATTGTTTTGGGGTCTATATCGTATACATAATACGTTACAGTCATTGTTTTTAAAAAATATTTCATGTACAGATTTCGCTAAGTTACTGCTTTATTATAGTATAGATAGATAACATACTCGTATAAGAAAATAGTAATATCATTTAATAAAAATAGTTATAGCGAGTGTACTTTAGGAGATAGACATATACTGTTGAGAACTTTTCTGTAGAACTTTTTAAGACCTACAATTTTCTAGTACATTGTTTTGATGTATCTCTTAAGGTTCAGCCACCGTTAGCCATAGAAATTTCTAAGGACGACTCGATAGAACCAGTCATTGCGTTTTCCCGCGGGAACGAAAAATGTGCCTGTAGTAAAAGGTATCCTAAATGTTGACTCGAGTGATAAGCTATCACTATACAAAATTTAATTGAAATCGGTTCAGTACTTTTTGCGTGAAACGCGCACATCGATTTAACTAAGTTAGTTTTGTTATAGGTATAGATAAGAATAGGTATTGCGAGTGTACCTTAAGAGATAGACATATACTGTTGTAGATATTTCTGTTGGCCTTTTCAAGATCTACAATTTTTAAGTAAATTGTTTTGATGTATGTCTTTAGGTTTAGCCAGCGGAGGGTTCCTAAGGAGGACTCGATAAAACCAGTTATTGCGATTTCCCGCGGGAAACAAAGATTTTTCTAAAGTGAAAGGTATCCTAAATGTTGACCCGAGTAATAAGTTATCAGTTCACAAAATTTCGTTGAAATCGGTTCATTACTTTTTGCGTGAAACGCGTACAGACAAACAGACAAACAGACAAACAGACAAACAGACAAACAGACAAACAGACAAAAAAAATTTATAACTATTGTTTTGGGGTCTATATCGTATACATAATACGTTACAGTCATTGTTTTTAAAAAATATTTCATGTACAGATTTCGCTAAGTTACTGCTTTATTATAGTATAGATAGATAACATACTCGTATAAGAAAATAGTAATATCATTTAATAAAAATAGTTATAGCGAGTGTACTTTAGGAGATAGACATATACTGTTGAGAACTTTTCTGTAGAACTTTTTAAGACCTACAATTTTCTAGTACATTGTTTTGATGTATCTCTTAAGGTTCAGCCACCGTTAGCCATAGAAATTTCTAAGGACGACTCGATAGAACCAGTCATTGCGTTTTCCCGCGGGAACGAAAAATGTGCCTGTAGTAAAAGGTATCCTAAATGTTGACTCGAGTGATAAGCTATCACTATACAAAATTTAATTGAAATCGGTTCAGTACTTTTTGCGTGAAACGCGCACATCGATTTAACTAAGTTAGTTTTGTTATAGGTATAGATAAGAATAGGTATTGCGAGTGTACCTTAAGAGATAGACATATACTGTTGTAGATATTTCTGTTGGCCTTTTCAAGATCTACAATTTTTAAGTAAATTGTTTTGATGTATGTCTTTAGGTTTAGCCAGCGGAGGGTTCCTAAGGAGGACTCGATAAAACCAGTTATTGCGATTTCCCGCGGGAAACAAAGATTTTTCTAAAGTGAAAGGTATCCTAAATGTTGACCCGAGTAATAAGTTATCAGTTCACAAAATTTCGTTGAAATCGGTTCATTACTTTTTGCGTGAAACGCGTACAGACAAACAGACAAACAGACAAACAGACAAACAGACAAACAGACAAAAAAAATTTATAACTATTGTTTTGGGGTCTATATCGTATACATAATACGTTACAGTCATTGTTTTTAAAAAATATTTCATGTACAGATTTCGCTAAGTTACTGCTTTATTATAGTATAGATAGATAACATACTCGTATAAGAAAATAGTAATATCATTTAATAAAAATAGTTATAGCGAGTGTACTTTAGGAGATAGACATATACTGTTGAGAACTTTTCTGTAGAACTTTTTAAGACCTACAATTTTCTAGTACATTGTTTTGATGTATCTCTTAAGGTTCAGCCACCGTTAGCCATAGAAATTTCTAAGGACGACTCGATAGAACCAGTCATTGCGTTTTCCCGCGGGAACGAAAAATGTGCCTGTAGTAAAAGGTATCCTAAATGTTGACTCGAGTGATAAGCTATCACTATACAAAATTTAATTGAAATCGGTTCAGTACTTTTTGCGTGAAACGCGCACATCGATTTAACTAAGTTAGTTTTGTTATAGGTATAGATAAGAATAGGTATTGCGAGTGTACCTTAAGAGATAGACATATACTGTTGTAGATATTTCTGTTGGCCTTTTCAAGATCTACAATTTTTAAGTAAATTGTTTTGATGTATGTCTTTAGGTTTAGCCAGCGGAGGGTTCCTAAGGAGGACTCGATAAAACCAGTTATTGCGATTTCCCGCGGGAAACAAAGATTTTTCTAAAGTGAAAGGTATCCTAAATGTTGACCCGAGTAATAAGTTATCAGTTCACAAAATTTCGTTGAAATCGGTTCATTACTTTTTGCGTGAAACGCGTACAGACAAACAGACAAACAGACAAACAGACAAACAGACAAACAGACAAACAGACAAAAAAAATTTATAGCTATTGTTTTGGGGTCTATATCGTATACATAATACGTTACAGTCATTGTTTTTAAAAAATATTTCATGTACAGATTTCGCTAAGTTACTGCTTTATTATAGTATAGATAGATAACATACTCGTATAAGAAAATAGTAATATCATTTAATAAAAATAGTTATAGCGAGTGTACTTTAGGAGATAGACATATACTGTTGAGAACTTTTCTGTAGAACTTTTTAAGACCTACAATTTTCTAGTACATTGTTTTGATGTATCTCTTAAGGTTCAGCCACCGTTAGCCATAGAAATTTCTAAGGACGACTCGATAGAACCAGTCATTGCGTTTTCCCGCGGGAACGAAAAATGTGCCTGTAGTAAAAGGTATCCTAAATGTTGACTCGAGTGATAAGCTATCACTATACAAAATTTAATTGAAATCGGTTCAGTACTTTTTGCGTGAAACGCGCACATCGATTTAACTAAGTTAGTTTTGTTATAGGTATAGATAAGAATAGGTATTGCGAGTGTACCTTAAGAGATAGACATATACTGTTGTAGATATTTCTGTTGGCCTTTTCAAGATCTACAATTTTTAAGTAAATTGTTTTGATGTATGTCTTTAGGTTTAGCCAGCGGAGGGTTCCTAAGGAGGACTCGATAAAACCAGTTATTGCGATTTCCCGCGGGAAACAAAGATTTTTCTAAAGTGAAAGGTATCCTAAATGTTGACCCGAGTAATAAGTTATCAGTTCACAAAATTTCGTTGAAATCGGTTCATTACTTTTTGCGTGAAACGCGTACAGACAAACAGACAAACAGACAAACAGACAAACAGACAAACAGACAAAAAAATTAATAACTATTGTTTTGGGGTCTATATCTTATACATAATACGTTACAGTCATTGTTTTTAAAAAATATTTCATGTACAGATTTCGCTAAGTTACTGCTTTATTATAGTATAGATAGATAGATAACATACTCGTATAAGAAAATAGTAATATCATTTAATAAAAATAGTTATAGCGAGTGTACTTTAGGAGATAGACATATACTGTTGAGAACTTTTCTGTAGAACTTTTTAAGACCTACAATTTTCTAGTACATTGTTTTGATGTATCTCTTAAGGTTCAGCCACCGTTAGCCATAGAAATTTCTAAGGACGACTCGATAGAACCAGTCATTGCGTTTTCCCGCGGGAACGAAAAATGTGCCTGTAGTAAAAGGTATCCTAAATGTTGACTCGAGTGATAAGCTATCACTATACAAAATTTAATTGAAATCGGTTCAGTACTTTTTGCGTGAAACGCGCACATCGATTTAACTATGTTAGTTTTGCTATAGGTATAGATAAGAATAGGTATTGCGAGTGTACCTTGAGAGATAGACATATACTGTTGTAGATATTTCTGTTGGCCTTTTCAAGATCTACAATTTTTTAGTACATTGTTTTGATGTATGTCTTTAGGTTTAGCCAGCGGAGGGTTCCTAAGGAGGACTCGATAAAACCAGTTATTGCGATTTCCCGCGGGAAACAAAGATTTTCCAAAAGTAAAAGTTATCCTAAATGTTGACCCGAGTAATAAGTTATCAGTTCACAAAATTTCGTTGAAATCGGTTCATTACTTTTTGCGTGAAACGCGTACAGACAAACAGACAAACAGACAAACAGACAAACAGACAAACAGACAAACAGACAAACAGACAAACAGACAAAAATTTTAATAACTATTGTTTTGGGGTCTATATTGTATACATAATACGTTACATTCATTGTTTTTAAAAAATATTTAATGTACAGATTTCGCTAAGTTACTGCTTTATTATAGTATAGATTTGATTCTTGATTCTTTCGTGTTTCCTGGTAGAGCTTGAGAACGGCTGGATCGATTTGGTATTTTTTTAAATGTAATTTTTTTAATATAGGCTCGAATAAGGTTTGTAAGGAAATAAAATTTAAAAAACTTTTTATATAGGATTTTTGTACAGGCAAACCTTGACGGGTCAGCTAGTAAATAATAAAAAAAACAAATTGAATCAGTAAGTACGTTATAAAGTAAAAATGATAACATTTACTGACCATTTCCTACTTGATAGCATACAGTAATATTTCGATAGCATTAAAGAACAATATTGTAACTCTGTAAGGAATTAAATTAAATTAATTACTAATGTATGTTTAAAATCTAAATATAAAAATAGCAAATTGAGTTACAATGCTGTTCCTTGCAAGTGTCCATTTGTAAGGAAAATAGGATAGGGAAAAGTGTCGTAAAAGATTTTATCTATACTTCTATACTAATGATATTATAAAGAGAAAAAAAGTCATTTTTTGTGTGTTTGTATGTCTGTTTGTAATGGATAAACGAAAAATTCGCTGAACCGATTTAGATGAAATTCGGTATGAAGATAGTTTGAGATCCCAGAAAAGACACAGGATAGTTTTTACCCGGATATCATCCCTAAAGGGTGAAAAATAAATGAAAAAGGAATGGAATTTTGTATGAAGAATCAATCATTTCTCAAGTAAGGGATATAAAATTCATAATACCTACCTACATATATGTATATTTATAATTATATAGTCTATTTATTCCATAATAACGTACCAAGGAACGAACTCGAGCGAAGGCGAAGCGAGGGTGAGTTGATTGACATTAATAAAGGGACAATGTGGACAGGTTCTAATAGATCTGTACTATGATGTAATATATTCACTGTCAACCTTACTCAAGTGATTGAATAGAGGATTTTCGTTCATAATTTTGTAGGGTTTCTTTTTATTGTAGCATGGCGTTAGAGAGAAAAGAGATGGTTACTTCTAGCCTATGTGTTAGTCTAGGTCATCGTCTATCTGTGTGCTAAATTTGATCTAAATCCATTTAGACGTGAAAGAGTAACATACATACATACATACACGTACAGTCATACATATATGTTTAATATACTAAGTGTAAACGATACGTTTGGCTCAGTTTGTAGTGACCCTACTTGTTGTGCCAGTTGCGGGTTCGAGTCTATCTGGGGGCATTAATTTGTATAATGAGCATGAATGTTTGTACTCCAGTCATGGTTGTTTATATTTATAATATGTATTAAAAGTTATATATGTGTAGTGTATCAACTACCTGGTATCCATAACACAAGCCTCGTAGCTTATCATGGAACTAGATGGTGCTGTGTGTTAATGTGCTAACATATTTATTATAAAAATTGAATTCGTATACTCTATACGTTTCTTGTTTTAGTATGATATTGCTTCATTGACTATAAATAAATTAATATTGAAGTTTGTGAAATATCAAAAGAAAAAAATTGCCATTTATCCACTGGTATGCGTTTTTTCACCGTTTGATGTCGACAATCAATAGACGGAAATAATTAACTCGAGCCGTATAAAAGTTTATAGGTACGGAGTGTTTCGCGTTGGAAAAAATTTATGTTGTTTCTAAAAATAAAGTTCTATTCGAAGATGCATCTACAACACATTCAAGAAGAATCTGCAATACTGAGTTAAGAAATTTCAGATAACAACTTTATTTAAGTTTGTATCTGTATGAATGAAATATTTGAGATGAAAGTTGGTAAAGAAAAGTCAAATTCGCACTTTTATAAAATATAAGTAGCTACCTGGGCGACCGAGCTTTGCTCGGAGTTCTTTTTTGTTATTTCCTACTTTTCAGTAAAAAAAAAATTAAAAACTTGAATAAATACAAAAAAAAAAAAAACAAAACTAAAAACTTTGTATTCCGACCGAGACTAGATCCCGGGCATATGTGTTGTTTAACTTGCGCCTTAACCGCTCGACCATGATATAACCGAGTGTAAGAAATTATCGATCATATTCTGCGTAGAATAATGCAAAAGAAAACCGCATGAAAACTCGAAAACACGCGTTTTCCAAGACATGAGACTAATCTAGATCGATTTTTCGCCCCCGAAAGCCCCCACATACCAAACAGCGAAATCGTTAGAGCCGTTTCCGAGATTGCTGGAATAAATAAATAAAGATATAAAGATATTATATAAAGATATAAATATACAAGAATTACTCGTTTAAATATATTAGATAGATAGATAAAATCTTTGTTGTTTTATTTATTTCTTCTCACAAAAATGCCACCAAAATATCTAAATGTAAAACTGTAAACCATAACTATATTATCGTCGTTTCAGCAATATAGTATTACTAGTGGTTCACTTTCGCTTCGCTCGGGTCCACCTCTAGAAAAACAAAAATAAATCTATCCCGCGGGAAACGTACATTTTTCCGCGATAAAGAGTAGCCTACATGTTATTCTGATATATAAGCTATATTATTGTAAAGTTTCATTAAAATCCATTCCGTAGTTTTTGCGTAAAAGAGTAACAAACATCCATACATCTTTACATCCAGACGTCCATACATCCTCACAAACTTTCGCATTTATAATATTAGTAGAATTATTCTATTCTATTTTAAATAAAACTAAACTTCTTATATATCGTTATGTTCATGTCTTTTTTTACATATTTTTTTAATATCTGTTATCAAAGGAGTTCTTAATTACATATAAATAGTATTAAAAGTATCTACATATTTGTGCCTACAATCTATACATATAATAAAATTGTAACTGATCGCTGTCTGTACATGGAAGACATTTGAGAAAAACTATTATTAGGGATCTTTATTAACGCAATAGAACTCAAAACAAGGATTTTTAGATTTTTGTCTGTTTGTCTGTACGTTTGTGCGCGCTAATCTTAGAAACGACTTAACCGATTTGGGTGCGGTTTTCACTAATGTATTATGGTAAGCTTTAATTAGCATTTAGTATTTGTTTTATTTCAATCAGTTCCTAAATAAAAAAAGTTATGTCAATTTAAAGAATCATCTAACTTAAAATAATTATACTTGTGACTCGTCTGTACCTACTTTAAAGCCACATCCAAATGTGCCAAATATTAAATTATATAACTTTACTTCCTACTCAATATCTTGCGATAACCATTTTCCTAGGATAAAAAGAAGCCCTCACTTCTCACCGAATACCTATTAGAGAGTTTGAGTTTTTTAATATTAGTTTAGCATTTATTAAAAGATTATCCTATTTAATACCTATATACCTATTAAATTAGCGACTCACCCTCGCTCCGCTGGGGTTCGTCCCTAGTTACGTTTTAACGTTTAGTATAGATTTCTCAGAGACGAGATATTTTCCCGCAGTAAAAAGTATCCTATATGTTGACCCAGATAACCAGCTATCATCATACCATAATTTTCATCAAATCCTTCCAGTGGTTTTTCCGTGGTGCGGTAACAAACAAACAGACAGACAGACAGACAAACAAAAAATCTAAAAACTATAAATTCGGCCTCTATATCGATAATAATGTCTATTTCAATAAGATTTTCCAAAAAATATTTAATGTACATATTCGGCTTAGTTACAATTTTATTATATGTATAGAAGTAGCCTATCTTATATCCTTTGAATGTTTTTTTGCCAGATAAAATCCTGGTAGAAGTGATGCAGTTGTTTTGGAGATATATGGGTACGAGCAGGTAGACAAAAAAACAAATATTTTCCACTATTTTGAACAAAATATACGAATTATAAAGTCACAGACAGACACTTCAATATTCTTTATAAATACAGTTATGGTATATGTAAAGAATACTGCGAATTATGAATACTTGAATGTGTTTTCAAGTCGAGTGGTCACTTCTATTTCATCATTTGTTTACATAAATAATTTATCTTCATTTATACAGATAAATAAAATTTAAGTGTCTGTTTGTAATGTCAAAATAACAGCTTTATATTAAATGCATATTAAATTATATACGGTACTTATAAGTTTCTTATAAGAAAAACACAATTTTAATTTTTTTTGTGTCTGTTTGTTCCGGCGAATCTCCGAAACGGCTGGACTGATTGTGACGGGACTTTCACTGACAGATAGCTGATGTTATAAGGAGTAAATTAGGCTTCTATTTTAGAAAAAGAATTAGAATTCCGCTCAAAAATTTGAAACGTATCTAGGGACGCACCCGAGCGAAGACAGGGTAAGTCGCTAGTATCATGATATAGAGTGGGATATTGTTTTTAAACAAGTTCTTATCTTTCCTTTTGTAGAGTTTTTAATTTAAATATAAATATTTGTCTTGTCTGTCTGTTTGATATTAATTTTCTATTATATAATAGTATAATATACAAGTTGTTATATATATTTGTTTGATGCCTTGATGCTATAACCAAACGTAGCGTAACGATTGTTACACTTTAACGTCCCACTGCTGGGCATAGACGGCCCAACGACGACGGTCCAAGGAGAGCCTTAGGACATAGTTAACTGAGTCCATCAAATGCCATTTGGGGATTGACATGGGGATTAGGCCATAGTCCACCACGCTGGCCAAATGCGGGTTGGCGGATTTCACATGTCTTTCGAAAACTTGCTAGGGTCTCTCAGACGTGCAGGTTTCCTCACGATGTTTTTCTTTACCATAAGGCAAGTAATACCTAATCATTTTGAAAATGAATGGTTATTTGCTTGACGGACTACTAATTACAGTTCTCAATAACCGATCCGAAGTTTTCCTTACTATATATAAACTCCATAATTATTATGTCCGATTCCTAAAGTTAGTAAAGAATACCAAATACAGATTTGACGACACGTTTGGCTCAGTTTATAGTGAACCTAATTGCTGTGTCAGCGGTCGCGGGTTCGAGTCCTGATGAGGGTATTCGTTTGTGTGATGAGCACGAATGTTTGAACTCTCATGAGGGTATTTATATTTATAATATGTATGTATTTAAGTTACATATGTGTAGTGTATCAAGTATCTGGTATCCATAACACAAGCCTCGTAGCTTTCCATGGAACTAGGTTCTGCTGTGTGTTAATGTCCCAACATATTTATTTATTATTATATATAGGTTATTGAGATCCATCGTTTGTGGTTGTGTGTGGGGTTACTGCCCAGTGCCCAGAAATAACCAGACAAGTAAAAAATATATTATTGACTTGATATATCGATAAAGCATGTTTTCTATAACAATGACTAGAATTGACTCATTTTAAAAATAGCCACACTCTAATAGATACTACGTAACTATACTATACGTACCTGCTTATCTTGAAGGACTTACTATAAAAACTTCGATGAAGAAATATAAATTAAAAAATGTAATGGAGATTAATAAAAAAAAAAAAACTTTGATAAAGAAAACTTGTAAGAGGCAAGTGATTAGTAGGTATCGGATTTAAAATCTTAAAGAAATGAATAATAATGAGATAAACTTAATATTTTTTTTTTTTAAATATACTACATAAACTTTTTAAAGTAATAAATATTTCCCAGGGAAGCCAGTTGATGTTCCGGGATATTAATTTAATTTTTAACAAATAAGTGTTCAAGCACTTAAGAATGACTTAAAAACTCATTTTTTAGGGTTCCGTACCGAAAGGGTGAAACGGCACCCTATTACTAAGACTTCGCTGTCCGTCCGTCTGTCTGTCTGTCCATCTGTCACCAGGCTGTATCTAATGAACCGTGATAGTTAGACAGTTGAAATTTTCACAGATGATGTATTTCTGTTGCCGCAATAACAACAAATACTAAAAAATAGAACTACATACATACTACATAAACTTTTTAAAGTAATTAATTATATTTCACAGGGAAGCCAGTTGATGTTCCGGGGTTGAAATTTAATCTTTAACAAATAAGGGTTCAAGCACTTAAGGATCACTTAAAAACTCATTCCAATCTTGGGGGATGATTTTTTTTAAATTCATATAAGACCAGACCATTGACGCATTACTTATTCATGAGGAGAAACCATTTTCGTGTTTATGATTATTAATATAAAGTATAATTCGTAATAGCTTTGCTAAATGAAGAAGTGGCTATGATGACCTTTTGATTTGAAAACTTGTCCTTTTATGGTCGCAATTCCAAATGGATATATGTAATTTGTACAGTCATAATTAAGTGTAAGTACATAGATATATAATTTTAATGTATTACTTTATTGTAAACTAGCGACTCACCCTCGCTTCGCTAGGGTTCGTCCCTAGCTTGCTTCCCAATACAAACTTTCATCCCCATTTTCACCCCTTTAAGGATTGATTTCTGGGATAAAAAGTATTCTATGTCCTTCCCAGAATCTCAAACTATCTTCTTACCAAATTTCATCTAAATTCGGTTCAGTAGATCCAGAGATTACCCCCTACAACGTCACAAACTAACAATATGACAAACTCACAAACTTTACCTTTTTATAATATTAGTATAGATAACATATTCATTAAAAATATGAATAATAAAAACATTCCCACAAAATTAATTTTACTTATGTTTAAAGTCGGTCCAAAAGTAAGATAATATCATATCCATAACCATGCGAAAATTACGTCCACCGCTTGCTCTTTTGCGCGAATAAGAAAGAAAGAGAAATAAACAGATAAAAATGCATTTAAAATTTTACGTAATGTCAAGAAAGTAAATTGTCGAAAGTAAATCATAGTCGTACTTTCGACAATTTCTGGTTACTGTCCTTTTTTTTAAAATTTCATTGCTGGGCACGATTGTCCCCTCTATACAAGGGTCAATCGCCCACCACGCTGCAAAAATACAGATTGGTGGGCAGATGGGTGGGGTCACAGAAAGATGAGAACAAGTTAGGTTTTATCAGACATACAGATTTCCTCATAATGTTTTCCTTCACCATATAAGTCAAAGGTTGTCATGTTGAATATAATTCGTACATAAATTCTCCAGGGGTACGAGACCCGGCTTGAACCCGTTACGTTTTTTCTAAGCAAGAAGTTCTTTATATGTATTATATTGTATGTATGTATGTATTCAGCCCTTTTTAACGTCCCACGGCTGGGCACGGGCCTCCCTTCAATAAGAGGGGGATCAGGCCATAGTCCACCACGCTGGCCAAGTGCGGGTTGGCGGACTTCACATGTCTTTCGAAAACTTGTTAGGTTCTCTCAGACATGCAGGTTTCTTCCCCATATTTTCCTTCACCATAAGGCAAGTGGTAATCATGTTGGAAATGATTCGCACATGAAATATCCGAGGTGTGATACCTGAGATTTGAACCCGCTATGCTCGATTTCCTAGCGAGCACGTTACCACTGGGCTACCACTGCCTATATGTATTGAATAGTTCTAAAATAGATATACGAGTATATACTCGATTTAAGTTTACAAATTATAAAACTACCACTGATAAACAAATTAGGTGTTACGTCCTGCAAACACATTTAGTAACAATTTTTGGGTTGCAAACAGTCTTTGATATGTAAATTACAGTATAAAATGTCTTACTGTCGACCTGTGGCGCCGTCGTCCGCGTGACAACCCTCCGTAATAAATATGGCGTAGTCAAATAAAGGCATGCGCTGTTACCTTGTGTTTAACTAATGTAGTTTAAAACAAACTGCGACTTAAGCAATTCTTTGCATGGTAAAGACACGAAATATGAGGAAATTGTATGTTTTTTTTTTAGTTCATTATATAGTTAAAAATGCTATTTCGTAATGAAAATTCGTTTTTGGTTCACTCATACTCATATATTAATTACATTCCACTCAAGTTTTAGTAACTTCTACCAATGTACTAGCGTTTACTCGCGACTTTTCTGGTGTAGTTTATTTATGTTTAATTTCTCCAATCAGAATCTTACCGTAATAATAATCTTCCTATAACCTCCCTTAATAAATAAGCTATAAAATGTATAAAAAATATTTTTTTGGATTTTTTTGTGGATTTATTTTGATATTTGGGTTACCGACGTTTCGAATGCTTTACAGTTTACAGCAATCATGGTCACGAGAGAAAATAAAGCCACGAAAAGAACCGAAAAGATAGTTTTTATGTAAAATGACAAATATTCGCGTAAATCCAAAAAAGTATTACGTTAAATAAACACATTTTCAACTTTATAGTATAGATGTTTTAAGGAAAGAACTACTACTTCGTTGGTACGAATAATAAGGGGAAACCAACAATCATATTTTATTGTTTATAATATTAACTAGCAACTCACCCTCGCTTCGCTCGGGTTCGTCCCTAGTTACGTTTTAACATTTAGCTCAGAGATTAAATATTTTCCCGCAGTAAAAAGTATCCTATATGTTGACCCGGATAACCAGCTATCATCATACCAAATTTTATCAAAGTCTGTCTAGTGGTTTTTCCGTGATGCGGTAACAGACAGACAGACAGACAGACGGACAAAAATTCTAAAAACTATAGATTTGGCTTCTGTATCGATAATAAAGTCTATTTCAATAAGATTTTCCAAAAAATATTTAATGTACAGATTCGGCTTAGTTACAATTTTATTATATGTATAGATATAAAAGGTTTCCAATAGCTTTGCTAAAAATGAAGTGAATGACTTTTTAATTTGAAAAGGTGTCTTTTTGAGGTCATTTTTATTGTAGTCCAATGTAGTAAGTAGCATGTCAAATATTCCAAAGACATGTTTCGGAAGAAGGAAATTCAATCATATTAGGGTTTGTTTGAGCTTATATAATATTTAAACACCATAGAATCTAGAAGTAAAATCCAAGAAATTTTTTGTCATATCCAATAATATAGAAACTTCTTTGAAATTTAAAATGTCTTGTACCTATACGACTATAATTACCAATTGTAAAATTTATTAGTATAAAAAACTCTTTGCGTCGACATATAAAAATAAACACAATAATAATAAAATAAAAAAAAATATTAAACTTATTTTCGAAAGTAAAATATATTTTATACAAAGAAATAATCAAATAACATCTTGTCTACTTATATGGATGTTGCCTGATGACTTATATCTTATATATATCGCTAACAGAATGATAGACGAAGCGTAGACGTAGTTATCTTTTACATAATCTGTAACATATAGAGGTCAAAGGTTAAGAAACTTACTTCAGATGCCCACTGTACGTGCCTCGTATCCAAAACGCTCCTTTCCATTGTAACTCAACACCATCACTCACATAAAAAATATATATAAAAAAACTTTGTATAATATTCAAAAAAATCGTAAAAAATATCGTTTCGTTCGACGGATAACTGTTAGAAAATTCGTTCGGAAAAAACGTCCGCGACTGCGCGCTCGGTCGCTCTGACTCACAACACTATTGCTGATGCAAATCGCATTTTTCACTTCGTATTGGCCTCAAATTGTAAATTTACAGAAATATTACGCGTCTATTTAATATTTTTCACAACTTTCTTACAAAAAAACGATAAGAAATAATAAAAAAAGCTAAATAAACAAATAAAGTCGTCAATTCACGCGCGACAGCTACATCAGCTGATAAAATAATACGGTCAGGTTAGTGTGACGGACGAGACGACTGTCCCCTCCCGCGGATGGGGGGCTAGATAGCGATGATTTGCATCTGATAGACCGATAACAATTTCCTTTTTTGCATCCTATTCTTAGACAGAGAAAGCTAAAACAACGGGATACAAACAATTAAAATAACCGGATCTAAAGGTATCTAGACTGGGTAAGAGTCAGATAAGCGACACAATTGCGATTAATACCGTAAATTGAGGTACACGAAACAGGTCATAGTGAATCATCTCGCTTATTAAATGACGTTGATACGTTAAACAACTACACTATTTACATTTGACACTGCACTATTTTGGCGGTAATTTTGACAAGTGACAGATGTCATGTGACAATTAAGTTTTTTATTTTTATTTTTTTCTTGGTTAGGATGTAAGTGGTTTCTTGTCGCGGGGCGATGGCCGACTGGCGGTGCCGCGAGGGAGTGGTGGTCGGTGGTAGTGGGATCGATACCACAGTCTGGGGCGCACGCACTGACCGCTCGCACGGCCCCTTCGTCTATATTTGGAATATAGGTAGTATCTATTTATTATATTATGTAGGTTAAGAAAGTTAAGTGTTAAAATGTTATGTAAAATTATCATGTATAAGATTTAAAAAAAAATGTATATAATGATGTGTAGCGGAAAAAAAATAAAAACAGTATTTATATACACAAAATTCATAATTTATTTCAATTAAAACTCAAACATCTTAATTCAGTATTAAATAATTATCTTTTTTCGAAACATTGTTAGTTTACCACCAGTCCTTAAAGAAAAATACCACACTTCTGAGAAGAATTGGCGAAAGAAACCAGTAAAAATAGTAAAGACTACCTTTATTTCCTAAATTGTAAATAAAAAATGTAGGTCATGGCCAATTATGTTAGATACTACACACACTATATAACACCTCTAATTTCATGCAGTACCTTCCGTGTATTTTTAGCATTTTTACAGAATGACATCACCTATACTTCATTATCACGAGATTAACGTCAGAAAGAATGTTGTGTGAAAATGATTAACATAATCTATGTTTTGTTTTAGAAATAACCTTTCTTTATTTAAAAAAGTACCTAGTCAATGTCTCTATCCAATAAAATTTCAATGCTATGATTATTATTGAGTTTGCTTGAGCGGGTTCGTAATTATAATGTAACATACGGGCAGACAGACTAAAATTTTTGCTATTGCGGTCAAGCCTAGAAGATTTTTTTAGAAGTTTAGAAGAAGATGTAATTAAGAAAAAAAAGGGAGGGTGCAATTTTGAAATGACGAGCTTATGACTTAACCAGCAGCATATTGTATTTAAAAATTAAAATTGCAAGTAAAGCCGAATGCTTAAGCAGGTCCATTGTAAATTAAAAGTAACAATTACTACCTCATTTCTTTCGAATGCTTTCATTTCGATTCGCGGAACCAATAAAATCTATACAACGACGCACATTCGACCCAAATTTATTATTGAAACTTTACTGTATTTTATGTATTCAATTGGAGGTGAAGTTATAAATATTTACGATGTTATAATTTATTTCTATAATAATATACAAGAAAATATTTATAAAAAAATAAATGACCACACGTTTGGCTCAGTTTGTAGTGACCCTATTTGCTGTGCCAGAAGTCGTGGGTTCGAGCCCCGCCGGAGGGTATTCGTTTGTGTGATGAGCACGAATGTTTGTACTCCAGTCATGGTTGTTTATATTTATAATATGTATGTATTTAAAAATAGATATGTATAGGTATCAACTATCTGGTATCCATAACACAAGCCTTGTAGCTCACCATGGAACTAGATGGTGCTGTGTGTTAACGTCTCAACATATTTATTTATTTATTTATTTATTTAAAAAGTCTGGATGCTTCCACGAGTCTATAAGTTTTTTGGTGGGTGAATTTGAACACAATCTTTATTGAAAATTTGAGGAAAACCTATATTAATAGAAAATTACCTACAATTTTAACCCTAACTGTCTCGGTGGTCTAGTTGCTAGCATGTACGGCCGCAGTTCCGGAGGTCTTGGGTTCGAGTCCCGGGTCGGGTAAAGCTCAGTTATTGAGTATTTCTGTTAAGAAATTCTCAGTAAGAACCCGAAGTTGGGAAGTTGGAGGTGTTTCAAGCCCGTGCCTCGGAGAGTATGTTAAGCCGTCGGTCCTGCGCCTTAGCTCTCACTGGACGTATTGAGTAGTCGTCCCCCCGGAGAGTGACAGGAATAGAGAGTGCACTTGTGTTTGCGGACTTACATACGTGCGTACTTGCGCACTATATATAATATCTCTTGCGCAGATTGGCTAGTCTCAATGAGATTAGCTGCCGTGGTCAAAATCGGTTGGGAGGACATTACTTACACTAGGGTCCCGTTTTACCCTTTGGGTACGGAACCCTAAAAACGAGTCATCAAAATCAGTTTACAATAAACATATATGGTCATATACAAAATATATGTAAACGTCATACACTTTTTATATGTATTGTAAAATCTCAAGAACATCCCCGACATCTGGAACATAATGTAGTGAATGACGATGTCAGAGTAGCTTGCTAGTTACGTACGTATATAGAAATAAACAATAAACAATGTGTATTTTCATTATATTTGCACAATACGAACGTAACTCTCCTTAGTCAGATAAAATAGAGCGGCAGGTTAAGTATAAGCTCGTCATTTCAAAATTGCAACCTCTTTTTTTTTCTTAATTTCTTCTTCTTCCAAAAAAATCTTCTAGGCTTGTCCGATTTTTTTATTTTTTTTGTGTACTTAAGAGGTCACTTGGAGGGTTTTTAGCTATAGTTAAACTTTTGTATGGACTTTTGTTAATTATTTAAAATACAAGATACATATTTTACGTAATAATATCCGTTTACATAATAATATCCTCGTGTCCCCCTGAGCGATTCCGGTCATGGTGGCCAATCTCAGTGAGTTCACAAGTATGCGCGTAGTCATAAGTGTTGATGTATGATTCCTGTCACTCTCATACTCCAGTGGGACGACAATTCTACACGACCGATAAAATGTTAGGCGCAGGACCGACGACTTTAAGTGCTCTCCGAGATAGTAGATGAAACATTACGTTACTGAGAATCTCCTAACGAAAAAACTTAACAACTAAATTTGGCCCGACTCAGGGCTCGAACCCAGGATCTCCGGATCTACATGCGCACTTGCTAGCCACTAGATCATCTAGGCAGTAACATAATATTATTATAGCATACATACTCGTTTATTATTATAATTGCTAGTAGGTATTGAAATAAAGATATAAAAGGGTCAAAGTAGCGGTATTATTTCCATCAAGACCTGACCCTGTTGAATACAATAGGAATACCGTAAGTTTGCATAAAAGTGAATCTTATTTGAGATCTTTGTCTAAATGAAGTGTAGCATTGTTTTATTGTGTTGTCTGCTTGGGTATTTTTATAAGAAAATCTTTTGTTTGACCCATTGATATAAAAACTCGAGATACACAAATTTGATTAAATTAAAATTAAAAGTGTTTTTCAAATGTTTTTTGTTCATTGTTTTTCGGATGATAAAATTAAAACGCACAGTGTTTCGTTGAAAAAAGTATTTTATTTGGTGTGCGTAAGTTCGAATTTGTGTTAAGACAATTAGAACTTTCGATTTTTAAATTTTATTCTTTGACTTAATTGTCTTTGAATTTGACTTAACGTTATTGTTTGACTTAATGTCAAAAATGTCGATGACAATTTTTGAAGAGATATTTGTTAGGAAATGTGCATACATTTTTTTATAAACGAATGGTTTGTTCATATGAGCTTTGTGTTTTTTTAATCAATTTCTAAAAATTAAAATAGTAGTCCGTTTGATTAATTTGTATGTGTGTGTATGTATGTGCGACACACACATGGCTGGACGGACTTGGATGACGTTGTGAGTGGAGGGGGGGGGGGGGGGGGGGGTGTTTCTTTAATATTCTTCTGCAGTTCAGCTGGGCGCGAAGCCTAGAAACGCACAGGAAGGTGGCCCACTTCGGTGGGCGGTGTACTATGCGGGTTGCTCCTGATACTTCTCTGATAGCAGAGTGGACTGTGGAGCAACCCAATGGTTGTTGTGGTCTGCTTCGACAGACCTATCATCAGGGCATCGTAGTTGAGTGCGTAAGCGATCCTGTGACGCGTATTAAGACGGGGGAGGTTTTGTTGAGTTTTAGTGGATAGCACTGGCTTCTCTAGCCGATGAGTCCCACATAACCACCTGTATGTCTACAGGTGGTATGCGTAAATGCATTTCCCAACATAAAAAGAAAAAGAAGTTGAATATTGCGAAAAATTAATAATATGTTATTATGAGAAAAATTCACAAACTTGCCCATTCATTGTGAAATATACAGATAATATAACATATTTTTATTTTTATACTTATAGTCTTTATTATAGTAATTACATACATATTATAACAATTATGGTAGAGTATTAAATATATTTAAATTGCAAGAATTGATTATTTCAATAATAACAATACGTTAATAGCAAATTTTAACAGCTTTTATTTCCACTAATCAAACCGTTATTCCGTATATATTCCGTATATATTATAATTTCCGTATATATTTCACTATAAGGAAGTAGACAAGCTTGTGTAACAAAGGTCAGGTTATGTAGTCTACAAAATGCACTGTTCTATTTTTATTGTGTTTATCGGTATTTTGCTTGTAGGTCAAATATTGCGAGTAACGTTTGTGTAATTTCTCTTTCAATAAAAAAACTCACTTCTTTCATAGACTAAGTGACAGGCAGTCTTAAACTGGAAAGTCTAGAACTTTCAGAAGTATGGTCATAACAGTTATCTACACATATAATAACATTCTAACTGAAACTGTACATTAAATATTTTCTGGAAAATCTTATTAAAATAGGTATTATTTAGAGGCTGAATCTATATTTAGTTTTTAGAATTTTTGTCTGTTTGTCTTGAATCAACCTAGGGATGAACCCGATCGAAGCGAGGGTGAGTCGTTACTCTAACTATAAATTAAAAGAACTGTCGAAAAACTTCAAATAAATCCATACTCGGGTTTTACTCGGTGCTACTGAGGAGTTGCGATGCCCTTCTCCTGGCTCCATCACCAGATTGGTTCTATGCTATCAATGTACTGTATTATCATGTAGATTTTACATACTGAAGCAAAACTTCTTTAGGCACGCTTGATTTGGGCGATAAGCTGGTGAAGGCGTTACGAAAAAATGTACGTACGTTTGTTGCCATGTAACCGTTGCTATTGTCTGACAAATGATATATAATATTATATTCTTTCCTTAAATGATATTCTATAAATATATTATAGTAATATGCCTAATATGCGTTATTTTTAGTATCTCACCTATCCTAATTATTTAAAACATAAATTGAATTTCATAAAGAGTACCGATAACCTACAGAAGTTTTACTTCTTGCGCGTGTACACATTCATACACGCACTCTTTATTTTTTTTTTAAGTTTCAAATGTATGTAACAATTTTAAGTAGGTTAAAACTTTCAAGATTTGATTACATAGCCGGTTACAACAGAAGCTAATAAAAGCTCGTTAAAAAGATAAAACGTACATTTAAGATCTCTTGGGTAAATGAGAACGATGATCTTAGAAGATTGTGTCACAGTATGTAGAAGGCTTTGTATACGTTATTATGTTATTCAAACTTATTTATATACATCAAATTTTAATATTTTTTATTACTTTCTAGCGACTCATCAGTTAGTAGTTATTTTCATATGTATAAATTAAATAATTCTGAACTGTTCGATTTTTCAGCGTTTTTTTTTGTGTTTTTTTTTTATACTTAAACCACTCTTGACACTCCCCTAAAAAAACAAAAAAAGAATTATTCAATTTGGTCCATTTAAGTCGATTTTGAGTTTTAGAGAGATTTACGAACAGCAATAGATTTTTATATAGATTAGCTGACTTGAAGAACTTTGTTAAGTCAAATTAATTGTGTAGCAGGCCCCATCAGAAAAATAGTATTTTTACATTTTTCCATGATTTTTTACAATTTTTATCTTCATATGAACCTTCCTTGGACTTAAACGAATATCTAAAAAAAAAATTAGCCGAATTGGTCCAGCCGTTCTCGAGTTTTACGCTTAGCAACATATTTAGCCATTCATTTTTGCTTATAAAACTAACGAGTTGCCCTCGCTTTGTTCGAGCGTGTTCTTAGCTGATTACCAGCAGCAGCTAGTTACTTACGTATTATTCCAGTTTATAGTCTATCTGTATACTAAATTTCATCCAAATCCATCCAGCCGTTTCAGCATTAAGATGTAACAAATATACACACTCAAAAACATACAAACGTTTACATTTATAATAGTAGCCCGAAACTCACATAGATAAATTGTTTAAAAAATCAATACAAGAGATTGTTCAGTGTCCATATATCGCTTGTACAACGCGCACAAAGTATTAGGGCAACATAACGAAGCAGAAAGTAATGAATGAAACATAAATCTGCATATGTACGGATGAAGCTGGCTGAGAGTGGAAATGGCGAATAATATTTTATCGCCGGATCAGTTGAGACGTGTTTTCAGTTTAAGGTGTTCTTTCACTAGATAGAGCGATAAAGTGCGATATTAAGCGATGTTTTGTCTATTTAAGCATCATTTATAAACCTTATAATATTTAATGAGCAATATGCGTGTGATTTAAATAAAGGTGATTTTTTTTTCATAATCTTTATTGCTTTTGAATTAAGCCTATATTAATAAATTTTTACGTAATTTCTTTTTGGTTATAAAAATAGTTATTAAAATAGGTGTGAAATTAAGTAGATAGACCGAATTTGAAGTCAGAGTATGTCATAACAGAGGGATTAGCAATCTTGTCGCTACAAATTGTTTAAGCAAATGACGGGCGTTTAAAGTATTCGTATCGGTATGATATTTAAAAAAAAAAAATAAGTTTGGTTCTCCGAGACATACATACAAGTTTTTAACAATATTTTCCTTGACAGTTTTATTGAATTATTTTATAAAATTACCTTTGCCTTTTTAGATCAAACCTATCTTTTGATCCGCTATTAGCCAATGAAGGTTAAAACAAGTAAAGCTAAAGTTTTTTGAGGTTTTCTGTTTCTTGCAAATGATCTTACGAAATCTTCCCACTTATTTCAATTATATTTACAAATATGTACATATAAAATTAATTCTATTCCTTTACGTTTTTAAACAAACCATTAAACGAAATATAAAGATAATGAATAAATTAAATGTTTATATTATGATATATCTAATAGCAACTCAAAAAGAAAAAAAAAATAGGCATTTCACTTAACTATAGTTTATAGCGCGATATAGCGCTATGCGATGCTATATTTCAGTACACAGTTAATCCAAGGCTTAGAGACATTTTAAAAAGAAATAAGTAGCCTTACGTAAAGCAATATTGGCAACGGATTTGGTCCGACGTTGCGGTATATCTGCGACAGCGACATCTCTGGTTACAATTCAGGAAAACGTGGTACGAATAAATAAATACCTTGAGATTGGTTAGGAATGACTTTAACGAAAGTTAATGGTTATTTGGCCGCGATTGCAAGCTAGAATTCGTGGGTTTGAGTTTATTTTTTAATAGCAAAAGTATATACATATAATGTATTACTTATCTATAGATATAAAACAAAGTAGGTTTTGTTCCAGCACTTATAACTCGAGAACTGCTGGACCGATTTTCTTGCTTTTGATTTGTTAGATTTGTCTCTACCCCTAATAGCAGAATAACTATTAAAGCATCAAAACGTGCCTACCTAGGGACGAACCTGAGCGAAGCGAGGGTGAGTCGCTAGTATTAATATATACTTGAATAATATATACATATAAAGGCATATTTTTATGTATTGCTGAAATAGGCTCAAAGTTCCTTCAAAATCGGTTAAGCCAAGCTATATTTTATATTCTCGGGATACAGTCTTAAAGCAGCTTTAGATTTTTTCAAATACAAATATGTAATAAACAAGCTTGACTCCCCTCATATAGGGAGGGTTCCGCAGTAAAAACCCTTAGAGCGAGTCAGACCAACACTCTGCCTGTATGTAGTAATCAAGTTTGATGCATTTTTTTATTAGCATACATAAGTTAAACTTAAGAGACAGCAAAAAAAGTACCCTAACTCTTGTATAAAATCCTCGTTGCTTATATAAAGATTATTTTATATTTATTATAACACAT
This sequence comes from Fabriciana adippe, assembly GCA_905404265.1. Classification (NCBI taxonomy): domain Eukaryota; kingdom Metazoa; phylum Arthropoda; class Insecta; order Lepidoptera; family Nymphalidae; genus Fabriciana; species Fabriciana adippe. The sequence goes on from FR990009.1 coordinate 9,065,170, forward strand.
TTTCTGAACACTTGAACTGACTACATATTACGGTTAAAACGACCTTTGCCAAAAGGTAGGTCAGACGGATAGGAAAGGGCGGACTTAGCTTAGTAATAGCTAGATTTACCTGTTTGAGTACGATTTTAGTAACGGGAATAAATATCTATTTAAATAAATAAAAGTGTCCGTTTGTAATGTCAAAATAACAGCTTTAAAAACTAAATGCATATGAAAGTACAGGGTAAGTCCGGGAGAGATGCCCATAAGGGAAAGACGCCTACTAAATTTAAAAATTAAATTAATTAATGTTGCGTGACTCGGAACGCGTCCATAATACGTCAGTCGATGGTCAATGTCAGTGTGGAAGTTTTAACACAAAGACATATTACTTATAATTAATATTTTGTTGTTAATTTGTAAAATAAGATAAGTGTACTTAAATGTTACGTTAGAATATAATCTTTGAGATAGTTTCTAATAATTTTTTCCCCTAAATTCTTTAGTTAAATAGTATTAAATTATTTCATAATGTAATATTGTAATCTTGTTTTGTTAACGATCCACCATTTTCTATTGTAAATGTTTTACGGTGTGTTCAGAGTCGATAGGCATCTCTCCCTAATGATCGGGAGAGACGCCCAATGATGATATGCCCAGTATATTAATTGGTTCCCCCCCAACATGCGTTCACCTTGTCGTGATTGGGGAGCTCATTAGCGTTCGGCAGTTCATCCGGACGCTAATTAAGGCAGTGGTAGCCCAGTGGGTAACGCGCTCGCTTGGGAAAGCGAGTGAAGTGAGATCCCGTGTCTCACACTTGTGATATTTTCATGTGCGAATCATTTCAAACATGATTACCACTTGCTTTACCGTGAAGGAAAACATCGCGGGGAAATCTGCATATCTAAGAGAACCTAGCAAATTTTCGAAAGACATTATGAAGTCCGCCAACCCGCGCTTGGCCAGCGTGGTGAATTATGGCCTAATCCATATGGTTGCTCTTGGTACTTCTCTGACGGCAGAGTGGATCGTGGGAGCAACCTCACGGTTGTTGTAGTCTACTTCGGCAGACCTGCCGTCGGGGTGCCCTATTAAGACGGGGGAGGTTTTGTTGGGTTTTAGTAGCTAGTACTGGCTTTTCTAGCCGATGAGTCCCACATAACCACCTGTACATCTACAGTATGTATAAATGCATAAAAAAAAGGATTTTTGCGTCACTAAGCAAAGTACGTCTGATTACGCACTAATTACTCGTCCTATACCTATCCCTGACATCTATAGGCAACTAACCCACATGTCTGGGTGAGATGCCTATTTTCTATTATTTTTAAAAAACGTTTTTAATCTAGAATATATTGTACAATAGTTCCAAATTTAATCTGAATGGCATAAGTAAATATTGAATTAAAAAAAAAACTATGCTTATTTTATGTAGTATCTTACACATGTAATTAATATTGATCGTTTTTTAAAACTATAGGCAACTCTCCCAACTTACCATGTATACGGTACTAATAAGAAGAAAACCATTTTTTCTGTGTGTCTGTCTATTTGTTTCGGCTAATCTCCGAAACAGCTAGGCTGCTTTTATTTTAGAAAAAGAACCAGGGTTCCGTGAAAAAAAAAATTAAACTCATGAAATTGTTAACAAATCGGCATATCAAGGGACTCATCCGAACGAAGCGAAGGTAAGGTACTAGTTTATACATATTTCTTTAAATAAAATGGAATATCAACATTAACATCCTTTTAAAAATATTATTCTACTCTTAGGAGTGAAAATTAAAGAGTAAAAAAAAGACAAAATATTTTATAATTTACGAATTATCGTGTATCACAAAACTAAACAAACATTGAATATCTCTGCCTTTTGAAGTCGGTTAAGAAAGGACATTTTTTATTTATCAAATAAAGACCTTTTCCCAAGGCGGACATGTAGGCTAGGTTCAAAAATTACCGTGTGTGCACCGAGACTTATTTAAGACTTGGCACGATTTCTAAACATAAGTTGTCTCTGGTACGCTATTACATACGAGTATGTACATTGGTTGCCAAAAATGTATATTAAACGAACTGTAAAAGTTTTAATAGATATTTTTTGTAATATTTTTTTTCTTCTTAATGGAACTAAACCAAGACATACTTAAACGCAGTAAATATAATACAAGTGTTCTGCCGTCATAAGAAAGAAGGCCCTAAGTAATTTGGTTAAAAATAATAATAATGAATAAATATGTTGGTACATTAACACACAGCACCATCTAGTTCCATGGTAAGCTACGAGGCCTGTGTTATGGATACCAGATAGTTGATACATTACACATATATAACTTTAAATACATACATATTATAAATATAAACACCCATGACTGAAGTACAAACATTCGTGCTCATCACACAAATGAATGTCACCAGCGGGACTCGAACCCGCGACCGCTGGCACAGAAAGTAGGGTCACTACAAACTGAGCCAAACGTGCCGTCAAATGACTTATATGTAGATTCAGAATCAGCAAAAAAAATGCTACTTGATAATCTCACTCATAAAGCTCTAAGTCTATGAATCCGGAGATACCATAACCATTTCCATCGTAACTATGTCAAAACTAGTAGTAATTTTGACGTAGTAGTAAGACAAAATTTCAAATATCTCGAAATTGACTTTGACGAAGTTGCGGCCTTCTTTCTTATGACGACAGTGTTAGTGACGATGAAATTATCTTTTAGGACTTTGGAGCGGTTTTATTTTCCCGATTGCTTTACAGCAAACATGGTAACCGGAGATACTAAGGTTTTAGAGGTTTCAAAAGTTATTATATATAGTAGTTATTACAGACGGTATATATCCAGAAAATTATACATTAATTTGGATGAAAAAGATAAATGATACAAAATAAAGTGCCTTACAATAAAATAATTTTTCAAAATATTTTAATAATTAAGTTATATTTTAATTTAAGTTGCTATTATTATAATTCTTACATTTTTTGTCGACTTTTATTAATTAATAGTTACTTATTTAGTGTTGTCTCTTATCATGGAATACTTTTACTTTACTTAGGGGTGGAATCAGTAAAGGATCGATGCATTTTAGTGCGAGGAGACCGATATGGCACCTTATAATAACAATACAGACATGCTAAAGCTACAATGTGAATCTCATAGGATCTGGTCATAGTGCCTAATGCCTTGTAACCAACTCCTTAATGTTGCCAGTCAAAAAACAAAACCTAGCCTAGCAAACCTATATATATGTATTTTTTTTAATATTTATATATAATTAATCAAAGTGAACGTACATATGTATAATATGCCTACTTCCATTCACTTTTTTTCTGAGCCATTTTTTTGTATAGAACATCCAAACTAAAATTATATTACATACAAAAAATAATATCCGCTGGCATCGAATATTATCTATATATTAATACGTGAAGCAAAACTTTTTACGAAAATTGCGCGGACGAAGGAGTATAAAATTTCCACACTTATAGTTTATATAGAGAAGTGCAAAATGCTAATATTTTTTTTAAATTATGCATAAAAATACAATAAATCAATAAAAAAAAAACATTACACACACTACCATGTATTTGACACACACACGCATATATACTCTTTCGTTTATTGTTAAAGTCTGTGGTCAAATTGAGAATAGATTAATACTGTAATATACGCAAGACAATAAATATATAACTTAATGAATTATGGTTGATTTTCAACCACGCGGCGATCACTAGTAATAATAATAGAGTGGTATGACAGGAGAGCTGGCACATTTTTCGCCCCAAGAATCGGCATTGCCATTCAACGGGGGAATGCGGCTAGCATTCTTGCCACTATTCCACACGGACGTGAATTACAGTAATAACTAAGTGTATACTTGTTTTTTATATATAATTAAGTATATTTGTATTTTTTTTTATTTTATATAAAGTATATTTGTAATTTAGAGATGTAGAGTGGGGACCGCGAACTGGCAAACGGGATAGAGGGCGTCCCCAGGCACGGTGGAGTGACGATATACGCAGGACGACTGGCAGGAGCTGGATGCGAGAAGCCGAAGATAGAACGAAGTGGCGTGCATTTGGAGAGGCCTATGTCCAGCAGTGGACGGATAGAGGCTGATGATGATGATGATGATGATATTTGTAATTTTATAAATACAATGGTGTAAAGTTATAATATGCATCTCATCAGATCTAGTCATCCTGGCTTGTAGCCAACGCCGTAAAGCTGCCAGACAAGAAACAAAACCTAGAATAACGGATCAATACAGCCTTCATCGTACGATCAATGTAGGAAACCTATTAAATTACAGGTTATTACACTTTTAATAGGACGAGCAAAATACCTATATACCTAATAGGTGCCTATACTTATATATAGTAGAACGACGAGTAACGATGAGTTATATGGTTTTGTACAGTTCAAAATTTATCCTTTTTAATAATGTAAATAAAGTGTGTTTGTTTATTTTTATGTATCGTAACAATAGACTGACGTATTTTTGACCAACTTTTAAGGATGAAGTACTTAAGTAGTTTTATTTGTACATATGTATGTATGTATGTGTGTGAAGTCACAATCATCGTTTAATCTATACATATTATAATAAAATTTCTGAGTCAAATCTGTACATTAAATATTTTTATTTTTGAATCTATAGTTTTTAGAATTTTTGTCTTTCTGTTTGTCTGGGAACGCATCACGAGAAAACCACTTTTTAGAAATTTGGTATGATGATAGTAGGTTATCCGGTTCAACATATAAGATTATTTTTACTGCGGGAAAATATCTCATGTCTGAAAAATCTATACTAACCATTAAAATGTATATGAGTCACTAGTAGCTTTAATTTTAAGATTATGTGTATAGTCATCACTCATCAATAATTGCAAAAAGAAAAAAAAAACAAAAAAAAAAAAATGTCATAAAAACAAATCGTGAATATTCATACATTTATTTAGATGTACCGAAAAAGAGCAATTCCCTTCTGGAAAATTAAATTCACCGCAAGGAAATACGATAAAGTGCTTTCACGGTTCACGCACTCCAAGGCTACAGGGTTCAAGGTACAGGTCGATGTCCTCAATAATATCAACCAATGGGGATGCGAGGGTACGTCGCAATAGTATAACCGACCAATCACAGACCAAGCTTTCGGGTGTAAAATGGTCTGCGCGATGATTCAAATGGGAATAGGAAGATAGAAAGGGATGGCATCGACGGATATTGCCTATATATTTACACTGTATTCCTCATGTTCACGTAATATTTTTCTGCGGAATTTTATTTCAGACACCGCCTCGCCTTTTCTTTCTAAAGATTTCTCACTGAAAATGATATTATATTCTAATAAAATAGTATATAGTACTCAGAGAAAATGGAAAAAGTTTTTAATAAGTGATAGTTTTACAATTAAATAAGTTTCATACTTACATTAGTTTTGCTGGTATATTCAAATTTTACTTCTTTATTATACTGAATATAACGCAATATTTCACATCCATGGGTTGACTGGAAGAAATCTCTTTTAGGGAAAAGTCCACCTATGCCTTTGTCTTTTAATATGCAATTTCAATATTATGTTTCATAAGTGCAATAAAAAATAAAATAATAATAACAGTACCCGCGGCTTCGCCCGCGTTCAAACTTTCTACATAATCATTACTTTTTCAATAATGTATGGAAGTATGCCCGATTTGTTGACATTTATGATTATTGCTTCGCTCCCTTGGGTACTAGCATGATGATATATAGCCTATTCTTCGCTTCCTCAATAAAAGGGCTATATAATGCGACAAGAATTTTTCAAATCGTATTAGTAGTTCCTGAGACTAGCATGTTCTAACAAACAAATAGACTTTGCCTCTTTATAATATTAGTATAGATAATTATGTATAAGCGTAAATGTAGATTCTAAGAGGTTTTAACATAACTTTTCTATACAAATGGGATTAAATGTTCCAAATATACTAAATGTTTTTACTTTAGTTTTATTAACATTAAATTTTACTTTCTTAGACAATTTTTAGAACAACCTGAAATAGGGTTGGAAATTGGAATGTTGTGTTTAGAAATACTGTTTCTATGCAGATCTGCGGATAAACAAAAAATCTTAGTGATGGGACTACGAATGTGAAAAGTTTAACTGAACATGGAGTAAATTACTGGACATTGTAAAAAAGTTATACTCTACTGTTAAAGGAAAGCCTGCAAGAGAACGCTAACAATCCAGATCTTGGGCAAAAAAATATAATTAGGCAAATGTTATTTTATTGTTATACGTTTAAATTGTATCTCAGAATAAAATATAGCGGTTTAGAAACATTTCTTTAACATGTTTCGGTTAAAATATAATTCAAATTCATTATTTTTGAATTCTTGAGTCAAAATCAGCCTAATATATTTCACTGACATTCTTTTGTATTTAAACCACCTAATTTAATAATTTCAAATTGTTAAATTTTAGCAATACTAGTTACAATTACACAAATATCAAAATTTAAAAACTGCAAGGTACTTCGGTGCCATATATCCTCTTTACTTCAGAATTAATGTATAACTTTATGGGTGGATGCCGTCTGTAATAACTATATTATAATTACTTTTGAGACGTATTAAAGCAGTCTCTCCCGTAAACTTGATTGCTGTAAAGCATTCGAAATATCGAAAAACAAAGCTCAAAATAAATCCGCAAAAATAGTTTTATTTATGATATAACCTAAGATGGTTACTATGTTCTTGTGTTGTTCATCTATAGCATAGATTGTCTAGATATTCTAAGCAATTCTGCTTTGAGCAGGAGTCGAACCCGTTTACTTCCTTCGAAACAGAATAAGTAAACTATTACGATCAATTTAACTTTTATAGATCGAATATTGTATGAAGTCTCTGTAGGCTCAAAGGCGAAGTTCTGAATGGAAGGCGGAGAAATGTGCCCTTATCAAATGAATTTTTAACGCTTCGGATCACAATATAAAAGGATATTGAAGGACTTTGTTAAACCGTCGTACCGTGATATATTGCGGTTTAGTACTTCGAATGATTTACGTGAAATAGGTTTCATACGTTTCATTTATTATATCTTACAAGACTAATACGGTGCAAATAAGTAATAATAACCTTTTAATTAAAAAAGGTCTTGAAAATTATTTTATAAGTAAGTAGTGGCTCACGCTCACTCTAGAAAAACAAAATAAATCTATCCCACGGGATAAAAAGTAGCCTATTTGTTATTCTAATGTATGAACTATATTATTGTAAAGTTTCATTAAAATCTATTCGTTTTAACGTTTAGTATATATTTCTCAGAGATGAGATATTTTCCTCCAGTAAAAAGTACCCTATATGTTGACCCGGATAACCAGCCATCATCATACCAGCTTTCATCAAAATCCCTCTAGTGGTTTTTCCGTGATGCGGTAACAGACAGACAGACCTGTATCGATAATTATGTCTATTTCAATAAGATTTTCCAAAAAAATATTTAATGTATAGATTCGGCTTAGTTAAATTTTATTATATGTGTAGAAGTAGGATTTTTACGCCCTTAGGTTTGGAGTTTTATCTTTAAAATAACCATTCTTATAGCTATTAATTGATAGCAGAGTCAAGAAAAGACCATACACACGAATACACATCTTTCAAGTCAGTCAAATATGATCAAAAACAATATTAGGTAGAAACTTTAATCTAGTTTAACTTTAACCTAGGCTAAATGATACAGTAGCCGAAACCTTACTAGGGACCTAGAAACGGCAGTTTAAGTGAAACCCACGTATGTCGAATTAGGACGCTAATTACTAAGCACTAAGTAGTCTAGAACTTTTCATGACCGTCAAGTAGACTGAAACTGCTGTATGAACTTTAATGTTGGATTTCACGTGTTTAGTACTCTCATTAAGACAATAGTTTTCTTGCGGCTCCGCTTGCGTCATTTAATTTTGTGGAATTAGGCAGTGGTAGCCCCGTTGTAACGCGTTCGTTTGGGAGACCAAGCTAAGCGGGTCAAGCAAGGGTCTCGTGCCTCTGATATTTTTATGTGCGAATCATTTCCAACATGATTACTACTTGCCTTACGGTGAAGGAAAACATCGTGAGGAAACCTGCATGTCTGAGAGAACTTAGCAAGTTTTTAAAATACAATTGGTGTCTGCCCGTACTTGGCTAGTGTGGACTATGGCCTGATCCCACTTCTAGAGAAGAGAGGCCTATGCCCAGCAGTGGGACGCTTAAAAGTTAAAAGGGATGAATACGAGATCGTAGCGTAACCTTTAAAACCCTAAAAGAATTCAAATCGAACCAGAACAATCAGATTATTATCAAACAAACTTTTCAGATTTATATATAAGTATAGACAATGTCTTTTATTTCCTTTATTTTTTTTATGTGAAGTAGATTATAAAGATGTATTTCTACCTGACTACGTAAGAAGGATAATATTTGATGAGCTTACCTACGTATGTCTAAATCTTTAGCACGCTCTGTAGCTTAAGGGGTTTGGGGGGTTCTAATATAATATATTAGAATGAGGTTTTTTTTCGATTCGAAATAATTATGTAGGAGAAATGCTATTTTAATGCGACTACCATATATATATTTTTTTCAATTAAGTTTTTATTTATTTAGCTAAAGGAGTGTAAAAATATCTCGAATAGGTGATTGCCCAAACTTTAGAAGTAATAGTTAGTAATTTTCTACAAGAAATGAAATTTAAAAAAAAAAAAATACCAACACAGTAACCTATTCATTATGGCAATTTCAATGAGCCTAAGCACGTTATCTCTGCAGTATTTTAGTAATGAGTTGAGTATCTGGCATATTCCATGTGACACTGCAGCATCAGCATAGCCAAAAGTTACCATATCGTTGCAATGTCATTGAACTAACGGGATACGAAGTTTCGAATGGATTAGATATTAGTGGAAGTTGCTCATATCCTTTTACCGCCTAGGAAAGAACCGCTGGCCTGCAAATGGCTCAACGGATATTTTTTGATTTAAAACTAAGAACACTCTCGATCAAGTCACCTTTCAAACAAAAAAACTAAACTAAAATCGGTTCATCTATTTGGCATCGTATGCCACAGACAGATACAGATACATACGTTAAACTTTTAACACCCCACTTTTTGCGTCGGGGTTTAATTTTGTATATTGTGTTGTAATCTAGATACTTATATAGTACAAATCTTTTAAATTAATTCACTGACTGATATTGATAGACAGAACCTTATCCGTTGAAGATCTAGTAGAAGCATGATATTGTATAAATATGTTGGGACATTAACACACAGCACCATCTAGTTTCATGGTAAGCTACGAGGCTTGTGTTATGGATGCCAGATAATTGATACACTACACATATATAATTTAAATACATTTAGATAATGCCATCCACGAAGGCGTGAGATTTCAACTGTCAAAAAAGAGAGGGGCGCGACTTCGTGGATGGCACATACTATACATATTATTAATATTAACATAAGCATTCGTGCTCATCGCACAGATGAATGCCCCCAGCGAGACTCGAACCCGCGACCACTGGCACAGCAAGTAGGGCCGCTAGGCGTAGATTTTGTCAACCGATTTTCTTTTTTTTTTGTTCAGTAGCTATTGACAAGCTTTGGTGCTATCAATAAAAAAATTGAAACAGTTTTTTTATTACAGATAAATTCTATTCATATACGAGTATGTTTTTCTCAACTTTTTCAATAATGATTACGGCAAAATTTCAAACACTACGTTATATAAAAAGTTACCGTTTAATTTCGTTTTTACAGAATTATTCATTAAATTAATACTTAAAAAATAAATTTCTAAAACCGCATGTTTGTCTTTACATATAAAACTAAAGACATCGTTAAAGCTCTTCAACGCTGTAAACTTTAGCCTCAAAGGGAATGTATGTTTTATTCAAACGTTTTTCATTCAACATTTACTTTGATACACGTTATAGAATATATTTTTAAAATATTTTCTTACCTCTCTTTATTCTTTTTAAACTGAACAACCTGTAGAGTGTTTTTATTTCAACTAGTTCAGTGAGCTCGGGGGGATTTCCCATCGATAATATTAACTTTTATAAAGAAAACCTATACATCAATTTACGTTCTAACTTAGAAAAAAGGGACTGCCATATATATGTACATATATATATGTACATATATATATGTACATATATATATGTACATACATATATTGTTTGTGCCAAAATTCATGCTTCCAGAATGAAACGTTTAGTCTTTGTCATTGTCTATCTTATCATCAGTCAATAATTTTAAAACTTTTGTCAAGTAGTATTAGCATCCCTTGGCGCCTTTTAATATTAATAATATTAAATACAGGCAGCGACATCTTTTGGTAAATTTTATTACTGTACTTTAAGTTGCCTATATTTTTCTCAGGTCATAGTCTATTTGTGTACTAAATTTCAAGCAAATTCTTGCGTTTCAGCGAAAATGAGTAACAAACATATAAAAATATACAAACTTTCCTAATAGTAAAAGTAGTGTGATGTATTTAAATTGCTCTGTTTTTAAGGGTTGTATTATTTTCAATATCAAAATATTGAGCTTAAAAGCTAAGCAGTTTTAAGGTAAAGGAGTGAGCTTGGTAATTGGTTGTCCTTTAATGACTTTTAAACTTTGCATATAAACATTTGGAAAAACTATAATTAAGCTGCAAAACAAATTCTGTCTGCTTCGGAAGAATCAATCTATGAGAGACCAACATGTTATTTCAAAAAAAATTTGGAATATAAGTAGTAACGGAGTATGGAATCCTAAAAAACATATTACATATAATATATTTTAATAGTGATTTAAATAAAATATCCGTAGTGAGTCTGAGACGAAGTAAAGTTTGAGCGATACGATCACGGGTCGTTAGCATAACAACTAACAAATATGATACTTAGATAAGTGATTTGTTTTAAATTACATTGCCTTTTTAGTATTTTCATCAAAAATCATTCTTATAAAAAACTAGCGATGGACTTTCGTTCCGCTCGGGTTCGTCCCTAGTGACTTTTTAACGTTTATTATCGATTTCTCAGAGATGAGATATTTTCCTGCAGTAAAAAGTATCCTATATGTTGACCCGGATAACCAGCTTTTATCATACCAAATTTTATTAAAATCTATCTAGTGGTTTTCCCGTGATGCGGTAACAGACAGACAGACAAAAATTCTAAAAACTATAGATTCAGTATCTGTATCTATAATAAAGCCTATTTCAATTAGATTTTCCACAAAATATTTAATGTACAGATTCGGCTTAGTTACAATTTTATTATATGTATCTATACATATATAACTTGAGATATTACGCTACAGTGGATACGTCGTTAGCTGCTCTATAGAGCTGAAATATGAGATCTAGAAAAATGTTTTAGTGCCAGCCTGTTCGCACAAGCGTAAAATGGCTTAACCTACAATGTTCACGATTTTATTTACTAATTTTCAAAATTAAAAAATAAGTTCAAATTAGTATTTCATTTTTCACAATATCAGACCTATGTTATCTATACATATAATTAAATTGTAACTGAGACGAATCTGTACATTAATATTTTTTTTGAAAAATCTTATTGAAATAGTCATCATTATCGATACAGAGGCCGAATCTAGCATCACGACAAAACCACTCGTATGATTTTGATGAAAATTAGTATGATGATAGCTGGTTATCCGGATCATACTTTTTACAGCGGGAAAATATCGCATTTTTGAGAAATCTATACTAATCCTTTAAACGTATAAAAGGACGAACCAGAGCGTATCGAGGGCGTGTCGTTAGTTTATATTCAAATTCAAATTCTAACTATTTTATTCAGCATTAAATTATTACAATTTTTTACTGAACGTCATGAGTCTACTACCATTTTGGAAAGAAGAAGCCTCAGACCTGAGAAGAACTGGCGAAAGAAACTCAGCAAATATATAAATATTATAAAGTTGCATGTCAGACTACAGTTAAAACTTAAAATACTAATAAAATGTCATTCAATCAATCAAGTTCATCTATTTCAAGCGAGATACTCGTATCCATATACTCTTAACAGTTGTCTAAAAGAGTCGGTTGTTGACAATATCGAAACAATTTAAAAGCTATAAATATTTAAATAAACATTCATTTCAACAAAACTAACAACCTACATAATTGAATACTTAATATTATAAATATGAAATATTGTGATGTATGGATGTTTGTAATTCTTTCCCGCAAAACTACTAAATGGATTTTAATAAGACTACAATAATACAGCTCATCCTAATAACGCATAGGCTACATTTTATCCCGGAAAAATGTACGGTTCCCGCGGGATAGATTTGAATATAATTTCGAATGAATGTTGTCAATTGTTTGAAAACATTCATTCTGCTTAGAAAGCAAGTAGCGTTTCCATTCACCGAGTTAAAACTGTAAGTAATCGCTTTAGAAATGTGTCAGTTGTGCGCGGCGTTGATAAGGAAGAAAAAGCGCACCTACAAAGTATAAAGGCTTGAAAGCCTATTGTTCTCGACTTACATGAAAATGGTTATATATAAATATTTTTAGCAAGCAAGCGTTTGCCTTTTTGCCTTTCTATACTAATATTATAAAGAGGAACGATATTTTTCTTCGTTTGTTTGTAGCGAATAAGCTCCGAAATTACTGAACCGATTTAAATGAAATTTGGTTAGAAGATAGTTTAAGACCCTGGGAAGGACAGAGGAGTTTTTATCCAGGAAATCATTACTTAAGGGGGTGTAAAATGGGGATGAAAGTTTGTATGGGAAAGCCACCTAAGGACGCAAATTCGTGCAAATATTGTTTTTAGTTGAAAAACAACTAATGTCTTGACAAAGCTTTCGAAATAGAGACTAATTGGCTTTTCTCACTACGAATACAATAGTTTGTAGGTCAACTATTGTAAATAAAACTATAGTAAATCGCTAGATATCGCATTTCTATACTAAAATCTATATAAAAATTGTATCTTGAAATTGGACCTCTAATTCTAGAGGTACAAGCACAAAAATGGACAAAAATACAAAAGAATTCACTAAGTTCAGAAAAATATCATAAACAAAAAGATATCTAAACAAAACGAAGTTATTTGCCTTATGAGATAATTAGAGCTAAAGCATTTTGCTGCGGTTAAATATTACTTTTAGCCACATAATATATTTATGTGGGTGCCTTCGTGTACTAAAAACTGTTGCGTGTTGTTTCGGAAAGTTAAACACAATATAAGAAAGAAATTATATATTTAGATCAAACTCTAATTACATAGGTAACTTAAGACAGGTAAAATTGAGGGACACGTGAACTATCTACCGGAGCTTAATAAATTAATTAATTAAATAAATAAATAATAATATTAACATAATATATATATACTAATATAAACATATAAATATATATATATATATATATATATATATATATATATATATATATATATATATATAAAGCAAAGTCGGGTTTGTTACAACACTTAAAGCTCGAGAACGGCTGGACCGATTTTTATGTTGATTTGTTGGATTTTTCTTTACCCCGAATAGCAATATAACTATTATAACATCGGAAAATTCACTAAAAAAAGATTTAAAATAAACCGGCCAAGTGCAAGTCGGACTCGCGCGCGAAGGGTTTCGTTCCATTACCTATAAAAACGGCAAAAATCATGTCTGTTGTATGGGAGCCCCACTTAAATATTTTTTTATTATGTTTTTTAGTATTTGTTGTTATGGCGGCAACAGAAATACACCATCTGTGAAAATTTCAACTGTCTAACTATCACGGTTCATGAGATACAACCTGGTGTCAGACAGACAGACAGACGGACGGACAACAAAGTTTTAGTAATAGGGTCCCGTTTTACCCTTTGGGTACGGAACCCTAAAAATAAATCTATTCCATATTAAGCGTCAAAACGTACCTAGGGACGAACCTGAGCGAAGCGAGGGTGAGTCGCTAGTTAATAAATAGAAATATCTAATCTTTTCAAATATTTTTCTGCTTATTCTGAGATCATGTGAAATTTAACGTATTTCTTTGTATGATTTATCACACTAGTAATATAAATGAGACGGTTTGTATGTGTGTATGTTTGCTATTCTTTTAAGATGGAAAGAAAGGAACGGCTGGACAGAGTTGGATGAAATTTAGTACATAAGTAGACTATTGTTAGTAATAAGATTTGCAAAAGGGTGACATTTCCTGCATAATATTATAAATATGTGTGCCCACACAGGGACTCTAAGCGATGCGAGGTCAGGTCATTAATCTTTACCTACATATATTAAAATTGTAACTAAGCCGAAAGTGTACATTAAATATTTTTTGGAAAATCTTATTGAAATAGACATTATTATCGATACAGAGGCCGAATCTATAGTTTTTAGAATTTTTGTCTGCCTGTCTGTTTGTGACTGCATCACGGAAAAACCACTGGAAGGACTTTTTATGGTGATAGTTGGGCAACCGGGTCAACTAGGACACTTTTTATTGCGGGAAAATATCACATTTCTGAGAAATCTATACTGACCGTCTAAACGTATCTAGGGACGAACCCGTGCGAAGCGAGGATGTGTCGCTAGTTTTCTAATAAGTTTGACATTTTTGTTAAAAATTCTTTAAAGTCTACACAAGTTTAATATTTGTGTCATCGTAATAAAAAATTATGTGGAACAATACACTGGAACATCAAGGCCCATCGTTGTACTCTCGGTTATTAAACACCCCTTATCACAGTGTGAGGGACAGTGTCATGAATGTTGAGCTAATTTTTAATTTTCCTCCAGCTTAGTTTGCATGCAAATTGTATACAACAATAACTTTTTATTTGAAACTTTGCTGGCGTTAAAATTTAAAGAACTCAGGCATTGTTCTTTGAAACTATACTAAAATTTGTGGTGAAAGTTTAATAGCTTTAAATACAGTTATATTTTTAGCAAAAACAAAAATTATTAAAATTAAAAATCGATAAAGATTAGGGTCGCGCCACACTATAGGGTCGATCACGGTTCTTCTCTTTCCTATATCGGTCTGGTAAAGTATTGTTATACAAGAAACAATAAGTGCATTCACAGTATCAGTAATCACGTTCCGGTCGAATCACTCTCTATCAACGTTTATAAAAATACTTTACCAGACCGATATAGGACCGAGAACGCACTATGATCGACACTATAGTGTGGAGCCCTTAATATCATGATTTAACACATAGATGTAGATATCTACCATTTTTATCGAGGTACCTACCACACGAGCGCAGCTGTGGGATAAAAGTACTAAAACATACCACAAGCTGTCTCGAATACCCGCAAAATGTAACAGTGACAGACAATTCCGAAGCAACAAAGGCTAAATGACAAGCGATTTCTACTATGACACGACGCGACGCTCAATTATACGAGCGTTTTTATTCAACGCAATACTTTTATTTCTATGTAGGTGTATTGCGATGTTTTAATTAAACCTTTGTTATCTTTTAGTTATAGTAAATTGAGCCGCATTCACTGGAAATTGCGACAATAATTTTATATACAAAATTGTAAAAAATAAAAAAGCAAAAGTATCAGTTGACGACACGTTTGGCTCAGTTTGTAGTGACCCTACTTGCTGCACCAACGGTCGCGGGTTCGAGTCCCGCTGGGGGCATTCATTTGTGTGATAAGCACGAATGTTTATACTCCAGTCATGGGTTTTTATATTTATAATATGTATGTATTTAAAATTATATGTGTGTAGTTTATCAACTATCTGGTATCCATAACACAGGCCTCGTAGCTTAGTATGGAACTAGATGGTGCTGTGTGTTAATGTCCCAACATATTAAAAAAAAAAAAGTATCGAGCTTCGTTTTCTACGTTAAATATCTGTTTTTAATATTCGACAAAATGTTTAGTATATATCTATATGTGACGGAAAAGAAGTTAGATAAGCTTAAAAAAGAAAAAGCTTTTTTTTCTGTCACAAGAAAGTTACTGGGAAAATTCGGATAAAATGTTTTTAGAAATTGTTATGTAGGATAATTCACGATTCTATTTATCCCATTTCAAATTTTGTCTGAGACAGAACTCATTTAGAGATACGCCTACCTTTAACCACATTAGTTTTTAGACACTGCTTCTGTGGTGTAGTAGCTAGCATGTATGGCTGCATATCCGAAGGTCCTGGGTTCGAGTCCCGGGTCGAGCCAAGTTTAGTTATTGAGTCTTTTTGTATAGTAAGAATAGTTCTGATAGCTTATAAAAAATATGTGAATTGATTTTGATGTCAGCTACCCAATTATGAACAAAGCTTACCTTATCCACAGGCATGGAAGGGCACGCGCGGCACAAGTTCCAGAATGAGCCGATCATCTGGCGGCAGCCGTCCGGCTCGTGCGGCTCGCGGTGTCCAAGCTAGCGCCCTCACGTGTGGGGCATGTGATGCTGCTGTGGAGGACAAGAACAAGATGAAAAAATAGCTATATATAATAAATAAAATAATAATAATATAATAAATATATAAAAATATAACTCTCTCATATCTCATCCTTGCGGTGAATCCCTATAACCTATCTGTTTTCCTACTAGAGATAAAAAATTTATATATTTTGTATGGAGTTGTTTATATATTATCAAACGTCTATGATTAGTAATGAAATGGACAGATAGATAGGTTATTGATATTCGCCGTTACATATTACTCGATAATATATGTGATTTTTTACTGCCCACGTTATAGGTCTAGTCACCTAATGGATAGCATACTTCACTGCAGGTTTTGAGGTCTTGGGTTCAAGTCCCAAGTAGCTTATCCTTCAGTACCCGTTAGATTTACGTGAACATTTGACATTTTAAATAAAAGTGGAGCTATAGTCTCTTTCGTGACCACGATTGCTGTAAAGCATTCGAAACATCAGGAATCAAAAATGAAAATAAATCCGCGAAAAAAAACCGAAAAGATAGTTTTATTTAACATTTTTTTAATGATTGGACACAAAAATATTCACATTAATATAAAATACTAAAATAAAATAAAAATAGCTGTACTATTATGCACGAAGAAAAACGTAATATATATTGAAATAAAAAATTTCAGTACATTTCAAATATTTTACAACCGAACGAAAACAGTGAAATAAAAATTGCAATCTCGGAGCGGAGCCAAGTTGCTTCTACAAAAGATTGCCACTCGCTATATTGACCGCTAACATAATGTGCACCAAATATATGTATAATACTGTAAAAACAATGAAGCTTGATTTAATCTATACATATAATAAAACTGTAGAGGTCGAATGTCTATACATAGAAAAAAAAGCTAAAAACCGAGTCAGGGGGATGTAAGAAGATAAATAGAACAAATCTAGATATTTTTCAAATTTTGTTTCTCTGTCTGTCTGTTTGTCTGTCGATTTAAATGAAATTTGTTTGGTGGCACCTTATATCTGCGGTCAACATCTTAGATATTTTTCATCCCGGAAAATTAGAGCTTCCATGGGGTAGATTTATTTTTGTTGGTCTAGTTAGTTAAAATATAAACGCGTATTATAAGTTATAATTTTTAAGTCTTATGCAAAATTTAAAAGAAAATACTTTCAAATCTTTTGTTATTGGCTTCAAAACGACAATACTTTTGATATTCGTTGATTCTGTTTTTTTAGGTCTCACTGCTGGGTACGGCTTTCCTCAACAATAATAAATAAATAAATAGATAAATAACATTGTTGGGACGTTCACACAGCACCACATAGTTCAATGTAAGTTACGAGGTTTGTGTTATGCATACCAGATAATTGATACACTACACATAACACTTTCTTAGATTTACGCGAATGTTTGACATTTAAATAAAACTATCTTTTCGGATTTTTTCGCGGATTTATTTTGATTTTTGGTTCCCGACGTTTCGATTGCTTTACAGCAATCATGGTCACGGGAGAGACTGAGGTGTTAGATGTCTCAAAGGTATTATATAGTTGTTACAGACAGCCTACCCACAAATAACAAAATGAATTCAAAAAACTTGAAAAATTGGCACCAAAGTACCTTACAATATTTGTTAATTTTAATTTTAAAACATTTTTAAAACATTTTTATAATTTTAATTACTTTTATATTATATAATTTTATATAATTTATTTAATTTTAGCTTTATTTAGGCAACACTAAATATAGATTATTAATCAATAAATTTTCTAAAAAATTGTAATAATTATAATAATAAAGCTAAAATTAAATAAATTATATAAAATTATATAATATAAAAGTAATTAAAATTATAAAAATGTTTTAAAAATGTTTTAAAATTAAAATTAACAAATATTGTAAGGTACTTTGGTGCCAATTTTTCAAGTTTTTTGAATTCATTTTGTTATTTGTGGGTAGGCTGTCTGTAACAACTATATAATACCTTTGAGACATCTAACACCTCAGTCTCTCCCGTGACCATGATTGCTGTAAAGCAATCGAAACGTCGGGAACCAAAAATCAAAATAAATCCGCGAAAAAATCCGAAAAGATAGTTTTATTTAAACACTACACATATATAACTTTACATACATATTATAAATATAAACACCCATGACTGGAGTACAGACATTCGTGTTCATCATACAAATGAATGCCCCCAGCGGAACTCGAACCCGCAACCGCTGGGACAGCAAGTAGGGTCACTACAAACTGAGCCAAACGTGTCGTAAATGCGATGTCGAAATGCGAGGGGAATCACGCCTTAGTGACGATGCTAGCCAAGTGCACGTTGGTTGACTTTAAATGTCCCGCAAAAATTAATATGCTTTTCTCAAATATTATCCAGGTTTCTACAAGATTTTTTTCTTTACCGTAAAGCTAGAGGTAATGTTGAAAATAATTTGCACAAGAAAATATCAGAGGTCCTATTCAGGATTTGAACCCGCTTCACTTGATTTTCCACTTCCGATAAAATATGATTAATTTTTAACTAGAATATTTCACAAAAGTACTTTAAATGTTGAAATTTATTTGTGACTACACTTGAGGTATTAAGTTAAGAATTCATTTAGAAAAATAACCATTAAGTTAAAATATAACGTTAAAATAAACACAAACCGTTACTTAACAACTCTTATACAAGTAAAATAAATGTTCAAAACAAAAACAAAAAGTTGTTATATTTAATAAAATGATATTTTATTTCAATTCTAAAAGAATTTCGTTGACTCATTTCTTTACCATTAGGGGCTTATTATGAAGTAGCTAATTAAAAGTTTCTTTTGCATGTCATTAGAAAAATTCAAATAGTGTTGCTGTTATTGAAAAAGCTTTTATACGTGAAAAATTAAATAAAATCTAGAAAGAAGGTTATCTTTATATTTATTCACATAATATTGCGAAATGGCAATGACAAGTTTTTTTTTATAAAATTTATTAACCCTTCTCGCTTAACTTTGACCGTTATTAAGATTCCCAGATTTTTAAATATTATTAGGAACCAGATATAAAATATTATAAAGAACATACGGAAACCACTTAAAAATTCGTAGGTATGTTACTCTCCAGCGTACAAGTTATTATTATTAAAACAACTAAAAATAATAAATATTTACTTGTTTATATAATAAAAATTAAATACTCTTCGTTTGTAAGCGCATCATTTTGGACGGGATAAACCGACTTAGTTAATTTCATTTCAACATTATTATACACTAGCGATTACGTTTTAACGTTTAGTATAGATTTCTCAGACATGAGATATTTTCCCGCAGTAAAAAGTATCCTATATGTTGACCCGGATAACCAGCTATCATCATCAAAATCTGTCTAGTGGTTTTCTCGTGATGCTTTCTCAGACAGACAGACAGACAAAAATTCTAAAAACTATAGATTTGGCCTCTGTATCGATAATAATGACTGTTTCAATAAGATTTTCCAAAAAATATTTAATGTACAGATTCGGCTTAGCTACAAATTTATTATGTGTATAGATGATGTAGAATTTCGAAGTAATCAAGGGTCACTAGTATACCTATACTTAATCACCAAACGTTAGTTTCATGACCAGAAACAAGAGGTGAATACCCTACGAGTAGGTACTTTAAAGGTCCGCATGAAACGTAACTGTAGAGTATGTTATTTTCTGACTCGTCTATTTTGTATTCTGTCTGTACTGATTCTAGATAAAAAAGCTCTCGATCAGTATCTTTACGTATGCAAAATGGGAAACCAATGAACCAGTTTCGCATATAAAATATATTATATATATATATATATATATATATAAAAATGAATGTTCGGATGTTCTTTCAAGCGCTCCTAAACCTTTGATCCGATTGTGATGAAACTCTGGTGAGTTATGCTGTATACGCCTGTGACGGTTTCTAGCCCTAAAAACAGAATATTTCTTTGGACGTTTGTCTTTTGTCTTTTACGCTCTTAAATCATTAAAGCTTAGGGCCGCACCTGAGTGAAGCGAGGCTAAGTTGCTAGTATTATATAAAGACTAGCGACTCACCCTCGCTTCGCTCGGTTTCGTCCCAAGGTTTATTCCCCATACAAAATTTCATCTCCATTTTTACCCCCTTAAGGGATGATTTCCAGGATAAAAACTATCCTATATCCTTTCCAGGGTGTCCAACTATCTTCTTATTAAATTTCATCTTTATCGGTTCAGTAGTTTTTGAGCCTATTTGGTGCAAACAAACAAACAAACAAACAATCAATCAAATTTTTCCTCTTTATAATATTAGTATAGATTAAATATTATTATATCAAATATTATAAATTTAATAAATATTCTATTTGTTAAAATAAAAAAAAAGAATCTAAATCCATTGACTATTACACAGTTTTCTAACCCACTAGGTTATTTCTGAAATATTTATCAAAGCATACTTGACGTCCATAAGTTCATTTACCCTGCTGAAAAGTTGACGCGGTCAAGAACCGGAGCAATGCGGGTTAGTTTGCAGCAAATTCTTTGAGGAAATCTTTTTCAACGCGTGAATTCGTTTAATGAGTGGGATAAATAAAATATTTTTTTCCCTATAATGAGACTTAATACTGTAAAATGTTTATCTATACATATAATAAAATTGTAACTGAGTCAAATCTATACATTAAATATTTTTTGGAAAATCCTATTGAAGTAGGCTTTATTATCGATACAGAAGCCAAGTCTATAGTTTTTAGAATTTTTGTCTGTCTGTTACCGCATCACGGGAAAACCACAAGACAGATTTTGATGAAATTTGGTATGATGATAGCTGGTTATCCGGGTCATCATATAGGATTCTTTTTACTGCGGGAAAATATCTTATCTCTGAGTTAAATGTTAAAACGTAACTAGGGACGAATCCGAGTGAAGCGAGGGTGAGTTGCTAGTATGTAATATAAATATTGATCTCCATGAATTTCTAACACTGATTCACTGACTGACTACGCCTATTCTAAACATTAAAAGTATAGAATTGTGCACAATAATTCCTTTTTGTTCACGTACGAGTAAGACCTTTTCTTCTTATAAGTTTTCTTTAACATCTTTCATTTTCTTATATTGCTGGATCTCTTTTAAATGTTAATATTATTGATTTTATTTTAATCAGTATTTTTTTTCTAAACAGTCTTATTCTCTTATTTTTTAAATTTATTATTTAATTAAGTATCTTCTGGAATGGTGTGTAGGTATAGATTAAATTGAACACCAATTATTTTTATTTTTAAAACTTATTGTATTTTTTTTAAATTTCTTATCTGTTTCTATACTTAAAATATGTTGGGATATGTTGTGACATTAACACACAGCACCATCTAGTTCCATGGTAAGCTACGAGGCTTGTGTTATGAATACCAGATAGTTGATACACTACACATATATAACTTAAATACATATTATAAATATAAATACCCATGACTGGAGTACAAACATTCGTGCTCATCACAGAAATGAATGCCCTCAGCGGGACTCGAACCCGCGACCGCTGGCTTAGCAAGTAGAGTCACTAGTACAAACTGAGCTAAACGTGTAGTGAAAAAAAAAACAAAAAAGAACTTGCACGAACAAACCTATAGTCTAACTGACTTTTGTTAAATTATTTCGTAAATTTCGGCATATTAATTATAATTTAAATAAGGATGTATACAGAATATCGAATTGAGGTTGTAGGTAATCAACTTTGTGAACTAGCCACATAATAAATTGTATTATTCAGTGTTGAACAGTTAACGTACTAAATGAGTTAACTAACCTTATTTGTATATCATGTTGCGATACACAATATTCCTGAATAAATTCATATTATGAGTATATATTTTTGTCCGATTTCTCAAGAAGGATGGTAATGTTTTTGAATGCTTGTATGCATGTCTCTAAAATAATTGTGCTAATTATAATTGATATTTTTTCTTCATTTTTAATACGCTAATCTCTGGGACTATGAATCTATACTAATATTATAAAGCTGAAGAGTTTGTTTGTTTGTTTGGTTGAACGCGCTAATTTCAGAAACTACTTATCCGATTTGAAAAAATCTTTTTGCATTAGATAGCCCCTTAACTAAGGAAGGCTATAGGCTATATATAATCCCGGAAAAATGTACGGTTCCCGTGGGATAAATTTGTTTTTGTCTAGGGACGAATCCGAAGCGAAGCGAGGGTGATGCGCTAGTTTTTTATAAGCTTAAGAATGTTTACAGGCTATATAACTTTCGTCTATATAAATCCCTCGAGAGTTTTTATCAACTAGTGTTGGCCCAGTGGTCGAAATTCGATCATAAATACTTATTTTTATTGATAAAATTAAAGCTCGTCAATAGCTACTAAACAAAAAAAAATCAGTTGACAAATTGAGGAGAAAAAAGCACTGAACTGTGTTATCTTTACCGCGTTCAAATAACTGGAAAAATTGACTCTATTTCACTCAACATACAAAATGGTGAAATATTATCCATCCCTAGACCCTTATTTGTATAATCTTGTTTAAATTCATTATTTATTGCGAGCGGAGATGGAGTAGACAGAGAAACTATTTTCTAAGCATCTCGCAAAGCTGTGCTTTGTTTCACTTAACCTGACAGTGCTATATTACAATTTAAAGTTCAAAATATATTTATTTACTAGCGGCTCAACCTTTGCTTCGCTCGGGTTCGCCCCTGGATGATTCTTTAAATTGACATTTATTTTATTTATATAATTTAATTTTTATTTAGGAACCGATTGAAATAAAACAAATGCTAAATGGTAAGTGAAGCTTACCACAATACATTAGAGAAAACCGCACGCAAATCGGTTAAGCCGTTTTTAAGATTAGCACGCACAAACGCACAGACAAACAGACAAACCGACAAACATACAAAAAAACTAAAAATCATTGTTTTGGTTTCTATTGCGTTAATAAAGATCCCCAATAATACTTTTACTCAAATATCTTCCATGTACAGTCAGCGATCAGTTACAATTTTATTATATGTATAGATTAAAGTTAAAATAACTCGACTATATCGCTACTTGTGACTGTACTTATGTAAAGTATAAGTTTTATTATATTAGTTAAGTTCTTAAGTCACATTTCATATTGGATTGGGGTGCAAAGTTATTTTACAACAACAATGATTTCAAATGAAATTTTGTACACACATATAGACTCACACTGTAAGTATCAAAGTTTTCAAAAAGATTGCTCTATCTACAATAATATTATAAAGAGGCAGAGTTTGTTTGAACGCGCTAATCTCAGGATCTACTAATACGATTTTAAAAATTCTTTTTGCATTCAATAGCCTATTTTCCCTTGAGGAAGGCTATAGGCGGTATATTATATAACTAGCGACTCACCCTCGCTTCACTTCGGGTTCGCCCTTAGACAAAAACAAATGTAACCCACGGGAACCGCACATTTTTCCGGGATGATATATAGCCTATAGCTTTTCTCAGTTAACGGGCTATCTAATGCAAAAAGAATTTTTCAAATCAGATTAGTAGTTCCTGAGATTAGCGCGTTTAACCAAACAAACAAACAAACTCTTCAACTTTATAATATTAGTTTAGATCTACAAGTATAGTCTATCCATGCCATACTAACCGGTAAAACGTAACTATCAGGACGAAACCGAGCGAAGCGAGGGTGAGTCGCTAGTATATAAAATTAAAAATATAAAAGGTATCTAGAGACCTGAGTGAAATGAGGGAAAGTTGCTAAGTTTCTTTCGAACATCAGTCTGACATAAATAAGAAAAAATGGCTTTAAACATTTGTTAGTTATGAAGCAATTTCTATGAAACAGCTTAAAAAGCTCGACCTCACACAAAAGCTGCTGCTGTTTGCTTTATGTACAGATTCCTCAAATAATTAAATTAGATATTAGTTTGTTCCCTCCGGAGGATACTGGAAATAAAGTAAGGTAATAACTGTAGAATCGTTGACTATACTCATATACACCTACATATGTAGAGCCTTTTTATCCATATTTCTTATAACCAATAAAACACAAAGTTTTATCTACAGAGATAAACCCTCGATCGATCGATCGAAAAAATACTAGATACACAATCCCATGCAAAAGTTCTCTTAAAATTGTCACCAATTGTGTTCAGATAATTATCCTAGTTGAAATAAATTAACAACAATGTAAACCTTAAATGCAATGCTTAAAGTAGTTTTCATAAAAAAAAAAACTTTAAATTAAAAACGCGCTCAAATATTCAAATGAGCGCTCATTCGGTGAGGACATTTTTTGTCGCTGATTGTGTATCTAGTAGGTTTTTGATCGATGGCACAAACGAACAAACATTTGATCGTTTGTGCACTCATATCTGTGAGCATTAAAAGATCATTCAGTAAGCAGACCTAGGGATTAGTACAAAGTATAGTACATTCTACAACACCCTATTGTGCTTTAGCAAAAGGATTCCACTATGAGTTTTAGTGAGTGACGGTCTCATAGTCCAGGGAACCCGTTAACAATCGGCACCCATATACCATAGAGAACCCATGGTGGGTTTCTCCAGGGATATCAAAAACTACAACGTACATAGATTAGGTTACGTTCATAGTATTCTATTGGTTAATATTATGCAGTAGAAAACCTCCCTAAGTGGAACCTCGATAAATCAAAAACCTCTATAACTTTAAAGTAACCCCTTTTCCTTCAAGCCCTATTACTTCCATAATTCGAAATCTAAGCACCCTGTATGCCGAAATATCAAATTATTAATATTAAATTATTGACTTTGCTTTAAAGTGCTTTTTCTGTACGGTTATTTTACTTATTATAACTTGAAAAATATTTAATTGATTTCTGTATTTCGACATAATAAAGTTCAGTACCTCTTTCTCTGCAATTCCACAATTTTTAACTAAAACACCTTAACCTTAAAACACCTATATATATGTATATATGTATATACTACCGACCGAAAGACTTTAAAATATCGCCAACATACATAAATATCGAAATACCTTTTTAGAAGTAATTTTCACGAGTATCACAACATAGTATAAAACAAAGTCGCTTCCCGCTGTATGTCTGTCCCTATGTATGCTGAGATCTTTAAAATCTTTACATTTTGATGCGATTTTTTTAATAGATAGAGTGATTCAAGAGGTTTATATGTATAATACATGTATATTTTAGTACAGAAAAGCCAAGAAATTCAAAGATTTGTGCTTCATACTAACCATTAAAACATACCTAGGGAAGAACCCGAGCGAAGTGAGGGTGAGTCGCTAGTTGAACACTAATTTGAAATTAGGTATGACAAAATATAAACCATTTCAAGTTGAACATTTTTACTGAAATCTTTTTATTTGAGACTCTTGAAAACTAAGAGCTCTAACTCAATTTTTCCGCCTCTCCCATGAATTATGACAGTACGAATTATATAGAATCTACGTTATAATCGTTCTTGCCTCTGTTCTAGTGACCGTGTAATTTTTCGAACCACAGACTTAGTACTATCTGTGTCAATTACTTGAGATAACTTTCTCGTAATACATTTTTCGTAGAGATGATGAATCTCATGATGTCTTATGGTAATCTCTAATATCCGATAGATACGCTGCAATAAAGATATTAAAAAACCTTTTGTTTTTGGAAACTCTATATGGATACCCTGCCAATTGTCAACAGACAGGGGACTGTGAAAATGCACTCTCTAAAACCCAAATAACTATCGACTCGACGTTGTAGATGGGACCTACCTAATTGGGAAAATTTTTAACGTAACTTTAAGGAATTCAGACTTTATACTACTTACCTACGAGTACATTGCTTACTACACTCAGTGCGAAGTTTTAAATGACTTTAACTTTTAATGAAAAATTCCCCCATGTATACAAGTTCCATACCTTTGCTCTTCTATAGGTACGGTTGAAAGAGAAACTGCGACATAGTTATTATCCCGGAAATCATCCCTTAAGGGGGTGAAAATGGGGATGAAGGTTTGTGTGGGGAATCAACGAGTCGCTAGTGAGTCTATTTTAATTACAACTTATACTTAATTTAACTTAAATTTTACTTTTACTTAATATACAAACAGAAAAACTATTTTTCTAGCTATATATTTTTTAATTTAAATGGAGTATTTTTATGAACAGATGATTTATTTCGCACTGGAATGAGCATAGTTTTTGTATAAAATATTATTGGAAATTTATATATAAAAATACAGAAATTGAAATTGTATTTTTAGTGTGAAATGCTATAAATTAGTAATAAATTGCTATAAACTTTGAAAGACGCGGGTTCAACGCCCGTGTAAACATCTTTTTTACGCACTTCATTCATACATTATGTCTATCAATATCAGAAAACTACTTATAAATTCAATTGTTTATCTCAAACAGGATTCGAATCCAGTACCACCGTCGAAAGATAGCAATTCGTATTACTACAAATATTTTTTGTATTGACCATACAAGTCTGTCTGCCCTTTGTTCCAATGTATATCATCTCATAAATTCAGAGGAAGGTAAAGAAGGATATCTTAAGTCAGTTTGTCCTTTCAAATCTTCATAATTATAATTTGATTAGCTGCTCACCCTCGGTTCGCTCGGGTTCGCTTCTAGGAAAACAAAAACAAACAACGGGAACCGTACATTTTTCCGGGATAAAAAGTAGCCTATGTCATATGTGTTATTCCAGACTATCTCTCTCTGTGCCAAATTTCATTCAGATCCGTTCAGCCGTTCTGGCGTGAAAGAGTAACAAACATACATTCATACATCCATACATTTATGATATTAGTATAGATATCAAATATGCGTGTGAATAAGATAGCTAAGAAAGTATTACAGGATACACTAAAATAAAACGTCATTATATCTTTGTCAATCCTTAACTAATTTTAATATTTCTTTTTTTGATAAATACTTGTTTTTCGAGGATCTAAGAAATACCAGCTACCATATTAATGGTGGAATAATTACTTTCAAGTTTAAAAATTCATCATTATTAATATAATAATTTATTTTTACTGTCTGTGCAGAAAGGTTAATAAAATAGTTATAAGAACTGTTTTATTTTACTGCATTGAAACGTTTCAATAGCTGCTGTAAAGAAAACTAACGACTGTTTTGTTATACATGCCGAAATACCTACGCTATGCTCTCAGGGGAATCATAGAGTAAGGGTTATATAGAAATGCTAGTTTTCAAACACTTCCTACTACCAAAATATTGACTTAATCTGGTTACTGGATATGGTTATATTGTATAAAGACGAGGAAATGAAAACCTTTGAATGTTTTCTAAGAACATGAGCAACTTCTGGCTGCATATCGACGAAGCCTACAAGCCGAATAAATGTACTACACGACTAATAACATCGACGTTGTATAAACCTGAATAAGTCCAATTGGAAACATAAAAAGGATTTTCTCTTTGTGGAAATATTTGTATAAGTAATATTAGTACGTGTTTGATCTAAAACCAAAGAAAGGATAATCTATACTAATATTATAAAAAGGAAAGATTTGTTTGTTTGTGTATACTGAATAGGCTCCGAAACTACTGAACCGATTTAGATGAAATTTGGTAACAAGATAGTTTGGGACCCTGGAAAGAACATAGGATAGTTTTACATAGGAAATTATTCCTTAAGGGAGTGAAACTGGGGAGGAAAGTTTATGGGGAAGCAACTAGATCGCTAGTCTTCTTTTATTTATAACGACACTTGATAGCCTTTCCACACTGTCACTTAGCGTTAAGTTTTCGTAAATACTTATTGACCAATTTCAAAAAAATAATTTTGCTTTGTTAAATTTCGTGTATGTTTATTTGTGTATGTTACGCAATATCTTTGAAAATTAAGGTTATTTTGAACAGGTTATTTTTTATTAATACGTTTTACCAAAAGGATGACTTAATATAAATTATGGAAAAAAACTACTTTTGCTGATGGAAATAAATTTCACAGTGGTTTAAAAGTAGATAGAAGTTGTTTATAATAAATAAGGAAATTCTCATGCTTCGATTAACCGCAGTGAAGTGGCAACAGCTTTTTTGACAAATGGATATTTTGCGTGTCAAATTATTTGGTCGCGAGTTTTGTTTATTTTTCTTCGACATAACTTTTTACGTTTAGTAATCGTTATTTAATAGTTAAGCTTTCTTTTTTACTGTATGAAACGTAAATCGTTCTTTTTATTTGGCATAGAAAAAAAAATATTTTTTAACGCTTGTGCTGAGAACTGACCAAAGAAAATCAGCGGATCTTTTTGTTATATAAAGTCATTCATTAAAATGTTAATTTCAAACTGATAGCTTGTAGATATTCATGTCTAAATCATTAATTTTACGAAAGGAAATCTACACATCTATACAAATAAATAAAATTGAAGTGTCATAATAATAGATTTATACTAAATGCATATGGAATTACGAGTATATACGGTACTTATGAGAAAAACACAATTTTTCAAATTTTTGTCTGTCTGTTTGTCTGTTTATTTGTTCCGGCTAATGTCCGAAACGGCTGGACCAATTTTACTAGGACTTTCACTGGCACATAGCTGATATTATAAGGAGTAACTTAGGCTACTTTTATTTTAGAAACAGGATTAGGGTTTCGATCAAAAAAATTAAAACGCATCTAGGGACGCACCCGAGCGAAGCGAGGGTAAGTCGCTAGTAAGCAATAAAACATACAATTGTAAAAATGTATACATTTTAACTAATATAACTAATATACCTGTTGAGATTTATTTAGTTGGTTTTGATATCAACAAATTATGGCGAAAGATACTTTGCTTTGAGCTGAGTTAATTTTAACAAAGAGAAAGAAATATTTAACGATATTAAAGAAATTCATAATAGAGAGGGAATTCCAAGATAATACTTAACTAGTAATATCACGGTTACTCACGTACTCGTGAAATGAGTCTCGATATACTCTCTTAAAATTGTAACTATAAATTGTAATAATAATTATATTTACAATAACTAATTGTATTCAGCCCTTTTTAACGTCCCACTGCTGGGCACGGGCCTCCCGTTAATACGAGGAAGATCAGGCCATAGTCCATCACGCTGGCCAAGTGCGGGTTGGCAGACTTCACATGTCTTTCGAAAACTTGTTAGGTGTTCTCAGACATGCAGGTTTCCACACGATGTTTTCCTTCGCCGTTAAGACAAGTCGTAATCATGTTGGAAATGATTCGCATATGAAAATATCAGAGGTGCGAGACCCGGGATTTGAACTTGCTTCACTCGGTTTCCCAAGCGAGCGCGTTACCACTGGGCTATCACTGCCTTAACAATAAATAATACTTAAAATAAATTAAAAGTACTAATGTAACTTGTATTCATACTCTTTTAATGTCCCACTGTTGGGAGTGGGCCTCCCTTCAATGCGAGGGGGATCAGCCATAGTCCAACACGCTGCCCGTTAGTGGACAGTGGCAGTGCGTGTTAGTGGACTTCACGGAAATGTAATTTTTAACATGTTTAAAAAAGTAACGTCACTGTGCAGATATGCTAGTGTATTTCTATTTTCTTCAAAACTAATAGATGATCTTGAGTACATTTTTTGTATGAATACGCTATGTATTTCGACAATCCATGATAATATTATAAATGAGAAAGTGACTGTCTGTTACCAAATCTCTTTTAAATCGCTGAGCAGATTTTGATAAAATTTAGCAAGGACATAGATTAAGTCCTTGGCTATTGAATCCATGGGCAAAAAATTATTGTAAATAAATCTATACAGATAAATAAAATTGAAGTGTCTGTTTATAATATTAAAATAACCATTTTTTACTAAATGCATATGGATGTATACGCGGTACATATACCAAAACAACATTATTTATAATTTTTATCTGTCTGTCTGTTTGTTCCGGCTAATCTCTGAAATGGCTCGACCGATTTTCATTGGACTTTCACTGGCAGATAGCTGATGTTATAAGGAGTAACATAGGCTACTTTTATTTTAGAAAAAAAAGAGTCCCACGAAAAAAAAAACAAATTAATTAATTAATTTTGTCTAGGGAAGCAATGTAGGGACGAACCCTAGCGAAGCGAGGGTGAGTCGCTTGTAATCAATAAATTTGTAATTCAAGGCTCGACCTACCTATAACTTAATAGCTTTTATATTTAAAGTAAAAAAAATACCCTTGATATCGATAAAAAGGATTTTAAAAGCATTTTGTAGTCGGTGTATATTTTTAGTTGAAAAGTTAGCATGAAAGATAGATAAAGGTCGGAGAGTGACAGTAATTAACAAGTTGTTTCTAATTATACGGGTATGCTACAAAGTTTTGTCGAAATATTAATAAAGTAAACAAATATTTGTAAAAAAATGCGTATTTAGGATCTGAGCAAAGTAAACTGGAAATAAAGTTAAAGGTTTTACTTTGGCTAGTGTTCGGTAAGTTGTCAAAATTCGAAGACAAACATAATATAGTTCTTTTGGGACGTTTGAAAAAAATTATGAGAGTAAAATTTACGATACGCGCGCACACCGACAGCCAAAAAGCGACATGATGAAGCTAGCTGATAACTATTTGTTGCTATGGTAACCGTTGTTATTGTCTGACAAATGATATTATAATATTATATTCTTACCTTAAATGATATTCTATAAATATATGATTGTAATCTATCTAATATGCCTTCTTTAATTATTTTTATTAATTCATCTTTCCTTTTACATACAGAGAGTTGTGACATACGGTACGAAATGTTTAGCTATTTTTGTTATGTTACGTCAAAGAAGTATAACTTCTTACGTGCGTACATAAGTACACACACACGTTGTTTCTTATTGACAACACTAAAGTTCGCCAATACTACGACTAAATAAAAAATAAGATCGTTGTATAAACAGAGGAGGATAAGGCACTAAGCTGTTTTGTCTTTGCCTATTTATATATAGAGACTAGCGACTCACCCTCCCTCCCGGGTTCGTCCCTATTTACGTTTTAACGTTTGGTATCGATTTCTCAGAGATGAGATATTTTCCTGCAGTAAAAAGTATCCTATATGTTGACTCGAATAACCAGCTATCATCATACCAAATTTCATCAAAATCCCTCCAGTGGTTTTTCCGTGATGCGGTAACAGACGGACAGACAGACAGACAGACAGACAGACAAAAATTCTAAAAACTATAGATTCGGCCTCTATATCGATAATAATGACTATTTCAATAAGATTTTCCAAAAAATATCTAATGTACAGATTCGACTCAGAATTTTATTATATGTAGAGTATAATTCTTCCTAACGGTTTAACTTAAATTTTTTTGATGTCTTGTATAAAGTAGTCTTTCTTAATGAAATTTAAGCGGACGGGAACAAATGAACAAACTATGTAGATAAAAATGATATGTTTTCCGTTTGTACGCGCGTCACTTAAAAGGCTGGATCGATTTAGCTATTTTATATTCGAAAATAGCGAAGTTCAATCGAGATTTTTTGTTGCGTTCTAAAATTGTATCTAATCTACTAACTCTATCTATCTAACTGCAATACCTACGAAAAGTCTGATAAATTGTTAATTTAAAAACTTCCATTGAAAAGTGGAAAGTTTCTCAATATATGTAAAAAGTTGAATTCAAAAACTTCTAAAATTATTGACTTCTATATGAAAATATATGCGAAATTTTAAATTTTCTTTGCTGTTGGAAAATAAGTATAAATTATAAACTAAAACTATGATGGGACGTTACCACACAGCACCATCTAGTTCCATGGTAAGGCAGGAGGCTTGTGTTATGGATACCAGATAGTTGATAAACTAATATAAATTTAAATACATACATATTATAAATATAAACACCCATGACTGGAGTACGAACATTCGTGCTCATCACACAAATGAATGCCCCCAGCGGGACTCGAATCCGCGACAGCTGGTACAGCAAGTATGATCACTACAAACTGAGCCAAACGTGTCGTCATCTATATTTATCTCTATTTGCTTATACCACAGAAAATATAATACTATACATTGTACATATACCCTTATCTCATACAAAATCAATGATACGCATCAAGTTCCGACCAATCTTCAGACTGTTTTATTTGAACTGAATATAAATAGTTCTGTTGATATTTTCGAACTAATTTTTCTTTGTTCCTGGTGACACCTACGAGTACATATTATGTGCTTCTGCTACAATAACTATATTTCTCTATCTAACAATTTCCCCAATCTCATCTTTGTTGAAAAACCAAAAATGTAGTTAAATACATATATAAGTTCATTTCAAGATATTTATAATATTCTCATTAGTTTGAAGAAAAAATCCATTTCTAAGAGGACTAGTATTATTGTTAAATTCTTGTATACATTTACAATTTGGCAGTGGTAGCCCAGTGGTAACGCGCTCGCTTGGGAAACCGAGTGAAGCGGGTTCAAATCCCGGGTCTCGCATCTCTGATATTTTCATATACGAATCATTTCTAACATGATTACCACTTGCTTTACGGTTAAGAAAAACATCGTGAGGAAACCTGCATGTCTGATAAAACCTAACAAGTTTTCGAAAGACATGTGAAGCATCCGCACTTGGCCAGCGTGGTGGACTATGGCCTGATTGCCCTCGTATTGTAGGGAGGCCCGTGCCCAGCAGTGGAACGTTAAAAAAGGGCTGAATACATACAATACATACAAACATACATACATACATTTACAATTTGTATAACAGTAATGTACTTATAGTTAAATGTAAAATTTGTTTACGACGTACTAACAGAAAAAAATCAAAGAAAAAATAATTATAAGACTCGTATAATATTGTAAGGAGAATGCTGACACAATTCCTTTAAAATGAAACAGCAAAAACTATGTAGATTCAAATCAGCCATCCATCGCAGTCTGTCATACTCTCGTAGCTCCATCACTTAGCGTGAAATGTAAAT
Organism: Fabriciana adippe; assembly: GCA_905404265.1. Classification (NCBI taxonomy): domain Eukaryota; kingdom Metazoa; phylum Arthropoda; class Insecta; order Lepidoptera; family Nymphalidae; genus Fabriciana; species Fabriciana adippe. The sequence goes on from FR990009.1 coordinate 9,098,475, forward strand.
GAAATTTACATACTGATGTCTTTGTATGCGATCTTATTTTATGTACTACGACAAACTAATCTTTACATACAAAATTCTGGCGTGTGTGCATTATTCTCCTTCTTCTCAACAGCTTGAGTAATTTTGATGCAATTGTCTTTGAATAATTTTTGGACTACATGGAGGGTTTTTGGCTTTAGTTGGACCGGATATCGCCTTCGTTATATCGCCGGATATCGTTTCCGAAATCCTGAAATTTTTTATCCGAATTTTTTTTTTAATTTTCCGACCAAACTGTCAATTTGATCAGCATTTAAGCATTATGTTTTTTACTGTACTTGGAGTATGGATATATTATATATAGGAAACTGTTAGACAAATAGGGACTCACCCTAGCGTATTTTTTGAGGCATACTCAATTTGTCATTTTGACAGCATTGTGGTGGAAAATCGATTCTAATAATGTGTCAATGACTGAGTTCAACACAAGGCCGAATTCGATGGTTAAGGAAAATTAATCTAAGCTGATTAATCGACGTGTATTTTTATGAAGTATATAATTTCCTTTATATTTCATAGGTGGGTGGCGCGACGATGGGTGACCTTGTAGAGTTTTTGTTGTAAGAGAACCAAGCTAGAAGTAAGCACTATTATAATAGAAGAAACGAAAGAAGTTTGCAGATCGTAGTGTTTGCAACAGAGAGCTGTTTCTTCACAGAACATCTAAGTTACTACCACAATTTAAAAATTAAGACAGTAGGCGATTACCAGTGATATTTAAAAACTTAGTTACATACTTCCTAATAATTGTCTCTTCAAAAACTGGTGTCGACATGTTTAAGTCAAAGCAAGAGTAAAATTCAAAAATTATAAGTTCTAATTGTCTAAACATAAATACGAATGAACTTATACATAAAGTATTTACGTATTAGTAGTTTTTTAAACGAAACAACTTGCTTTTTGTCATCCGAAAAGCAATGAATAAAAGAGATTTGAAAAAAGCGCATAATTTCGAATTGTGCGCCTTTTTTTGCGGACACTTTTGAGACGCTAATGTGTGTGTATCTTGAGTTTTTGTACATCAAAGGCGACCATCTATTTAACCCCTACTGGATAATTTCTAAGAAATTATCCATAATTTCTTAGAAATTATCCAGGAGGGGTTATTTTAACGGAAGTGTTGTCAAAAAATACCATTTTTTATAGCGAAAGCACTATAGTGCGATCTAATGACAGGTTTAAACCTGTCAATCCTAAAGCTGTTTCCGTCTGTCATATAAAAGTAAGAAAGATAGTTATTCTATTACATTCATAGCGCAAAGATAATAATCCTATCACCTCACGTCATATTATAAAAGGACGTCGTCGTCTGTACGTACTATGGATTTGCGCGCTAATCTCGAGATATACTGAACGAATTTAGTTGCGCCTTTTGCTGTTATGATCAGCATTTCTCCAGAATTTTTAAATAGAAATAAAAAAAAAATTAGAATATTTAGATGACTACATCCATACAGTAATAAATTTTATATCTTATATAATAAACTAGCGACTTACCCTCGCTTCGCTCGGGTGCGTCCCTATGTACGTTTTATTTTTTTTGCGCGAAACCCTAATTCTGTTTCTAAAATAAAAGTAGTCTATGTTACTCCTTATAATATCAGCTATCTGCCAGTGAAAAAAGGATTCAGGACGCATAACGGACCAATTTTGAGTCTAAATGCGGACAATTGAGTCCACCCTACACTACACTACACTACTGCCAGTGAAAGTCCCGTTAAAATAAGTCTAGCCGTTTCGGAGATTAGCCGGAACAAACAGATAGACAGACAGACAGACAAAAATTTTAAAAATTCTGTTTTTCTTATAAGTACCGTATATAATATGCTTTTAATAAAAAGCTGTTATTTTGACATTACAAACAGACACTTCAATTTTATTTATGTGTACTGATTATTTTATCATTACAAATACTTAATAGTTATCAGAATATAATGAAAAATGAAAATAAATCACTCGCTCGTAATTATAAAACACTTTTTCTTCCAGGACTTAGAAGAGTAGGTATTATTGGTAGGTTGTATACGTTTATATATAGCCTATATACATAGTGTACCTATATACCTAATATAGGTATCCCAATTATATGTACTCAGGCAACTTATATCTAATAGCATCTCGATAAAAATCTAAGATGGATACTTTACCTTTTTGTCCTTCACAACACGTATTCTTCAGTACAGAGATAGAAGTGAATAGAATTCTTAAAATAAAACACTATTTTTGTATTACAATGTTAGATGTAACTTTATAGCTAAAAGTCTTCTTTACCTCATTCAGGCTCTAAGTATACTTGTGTCTTTGAAAATCGCGTCGTGTTTTTTCTTCTTACATATTACTGCTATTGTTGTAGGTTACAATCTATTTTCATACAAAAAATATTTCATAAATCAAATTTAAATTTCTCAACGCACAAGCGGACAGAGCAACTAAACAGATATGTGGTTGCCGACATGTTTGGCTCAGTTTGTAGTGACCCTACTTGCTGTGCCAGCAGTCGCAGGTCCAGCTGTGGGCATACGTTTGTGTGATAAGCACGAATGTTTGTACTCCAGTCATGTGTGTTTATGTTTATAATATGTATGTATTTAAAGTTATATATGTGTAGTGTATCAACTATCTGGTATCCGTAACACAAACCTCGTGGCTTACCATGGAACTAGATGGTGCTGTGTGTTTATGTCCAAGCATATTAATTATTCATCTATTTAATGTGGAGGATATTTTATAATGTTTAAGATATCCAGTAACCGGTTAGTACAAACTTAATTTTAAAGAAGTAAACAGATTTTTGCGATGATCTAAAAAACATACAAGGAAGAACAAAATAAAAGCCCTTTGTATAATACATACTTTAAATTTATTTCAAAGATTATCCTCATATCTGAACGATATTAATAAAAATAATAATCCGATCGCGATGAAAATTCTGAGTTTTTGTTATGTGTTCGCGAAAGTTTTTAATATAGATCCATTAACGGTGTCGGAACGAATTTTATCTTCTGTACCTATATACTCGTATAATAAAATTATTGTAACTAAGCCGAATCTGTACATTAAATATTTTTAGGAAAATCTTATTGAAATAGACATTATTATCGATACAAAGACCGAATCTATAGTTTTTAGAATTTTTGTCTGTCTGTGACCGCATCACGGGAAAACCACTGGAGGGATTTTGGTGAAAGGTATGACGATAACTGGTTATTCGGGTCAACATATATGATACTTTTTAGTGCGGGAAAATATTTTGTCTCTGAGAAATCCATACTGAACGTTAAAACGTAAGGGACGAACACGAGCGGAGCGCGGATGAGTCGCTAGTTAGCTATATATCAGTTTAATTTGTAAGTAAAATATTCTACCGTATGCTTAAAATATGTAAATTTTTGTCTCCATGGCATACATTGGAGTAAATATTAAAAATAATTCTACAAAACGTGATATATAGCTCAAATCGATAATTAAATCTACTACCAAAACGATCTAAACTATTACAACTAACGTTAGGCATAACCTATTACCTTATAGTCTTAATTACATGGAACGTAAAGCAACTTATCTTTTTTTTTCTTTTCTCTATGGCTTAGAGTTGCGTTAACAGACGCAATACATTCTGCCAGCGTCACGTTTTGTGAGGTAGTCACGAATGAGTTTGAGCGGTAATTTAGAAATTTAGCCGCTTTAATGTGAAATTAAAACTATAAATGAATGATCGGTTTACAGGAGTAACCTACAACAATAGAAAATAATTTAAGCAATACAAAAATGGCACAATGACTGAAAATGAAAACATATTATAATTTAATTTATTTATCTACTGTAAATTTAACTATTTTTTTAATAAATGGACTAAACACAAGGGCTAATAAACATTTGGTGTTAACTGGGTGGTGAATTTGAGGAGGGATTATGTCATGCAGGGAATATTTCAATTTGGGGCAATTAAAAAGAATATGATCAGTCGAACCCTCATCTAAGCCACATTCACAGATAGAGCTATTTCTAATTTTTAATTTAGCTAGATGTACCGGAGTACACGCATAGCCCAGACGGAGCCTACATATAATTGAGGTGGTTTTACGATCAGCCCGGCGAAATCAGAAGAACCACGGGGAGACTGGAAAGCAACTTATCTTTGTCGTCACGTTAGCTATAAATATTGCGAATGTCACAAGAAACAACCTTAAATAAAAGATAAAAGGAAAAAGCTTGTCACAATTAAACTTCGTCCCGTTGCCTAATGAAATAATATGGTCAACGTACGTAAAAACAAAGCTATCCCACAGGAACTGTACATTTTTTCCGGAATAAAAAGTAGCCTATATACTATTCCAGACTATAATCTATCTCTGTGCTAAATTTCATCCACATCCGTTCAGCTGTTCTGGCGTGATTGAGTAAGAAACATCCAAACATCTAAACTTTTACATTTATAATATTATATAATAAAACTAGCGACTCACCCTCGTTCCGCTCGGGTTCGACCCTACTTACGTTTTAACGTTCAGTATAGATTTCTAAGAGATGAGATAGTTTCCCGCAGTAAAAAGTATCCTATATGTTGACCCGGATAACCAGCTATAATTACACCAAATTTCATCTAAATCCCTCAAGTGGTTTTTCCGTGATGCGGTAACAGCCGGACAGACAGACAGACAGACAGACAGACAAAAATTCTAAAACCTATAGATTCGGCCTCTGTATCGATAATAATGTCTGTTTCAATTAGATTTTCCAAAAAATATTTAATGTACAGATTCGGCTTAGTTACAATTTCATTATATGTATAGATGAGATTTTGTACATTTTTTTTTATTTCTATAGCTTTTACAAAACGTACTTTACATTGAATGAAAAAGTTTGGAAAAGCCAATACACGATAAGGAAGTAAAAGGTACACGGAATTTAAAGGCAGAAAAACTCAATTACTAATTGCATTTGATCTTTTGATAGAGTAAGGGGCGATTTGCTTAATAGATATTCAAGAAGTTTTCTGCTTGCTTTCAACTCAAGTACAATCTGAATGGCTTATTGTAAGTTATCGTAAAAGCCCAAAAAGGATTTAGCAGTATTTATTGATTTATAAAAAATATATAAATGACTCGCTTTTGTTTAAACATATGTATGTACAGGCTTACGCACTTATGCATGATCACACATACACAGGCATGGTCACCTTTTGGCAATTTTATTTATTATCTGTTTGTCTGTCTGTGTAAATTGTATAACTCCAGATCACAGTCCATCTTCGTACTAATTTTTATCCAAATCAAGTCATTCCAGCATGAAAAAGTAACTAATGGACACTTTCGTATTTGTAATAGTATGGTGTGAAAATATGAATGTATATAATAATAATATTATCTTTGTAAAATTTTTGGTAGTGGCTATTAATCCAGTTACTGTACGGCTAATCTAATCTTATATATTTCAGCAATTCTTGTATATTTATATCTTTATTTATTTATTTATACCAGCGATCTCGGAAACGGCTCTAAAGAATTCGCTGAAATTTGGTATGTGAGGGCTTTCGGGGGCGAAAAATCGATCTAGATTAGTCTCACGTCTGTGAAAACGTGTGTTTTCGAGTTTTCATGCGGTTTTCTTTTGCATTATTCCACGCAGAATATGCTCGATAATTTCTTACACCTGCATAAGTATCGTGGTCAAGCGACGTAGGTGCAAGATCATAGATGTGTCCGAGTTCGAATCTCGATCGGATACAAAGTTTTACTTTTTTTTGTATTTATTCAATTTTTTAGTTTTTTTTTTATCTAAAAAATACGATATAACAAAAAAGAACTCAGAGCAAAGCTCGGTCGCCCGGGTATATAATTAATTTGTACAGAAGCAATCTTCAATAACTTGAGTTTTACGTTTTTGACAAATTTGAATTGGTCAAATAGATTAAGGGACTAATAAATGTTATCATATTTTGTTTTTTTTTTAATTTAAAAAAAAATCGTGGCTCGTAGCTTATCATGGAACTAGATGGTGCTAATGTGTTAATTTCCCGACATATTTATATTTAATAATATTTTTTATAAAAAAAGTACACCGATTTAAAAATAACTCTAATAATCTCTCTTTTATTAAAGTCGGATCTTTTTTATTGAAAATAAAGGACCATGCAAGGAACCACACAAATCGTATTAAATTAGCAAAAATATCACGTAAAATACACAAAAAACATACACGAAACTAGACTCTATTTCTTCTTTTTAAAGTCGATAAAAATAGGAGCATTTTGATCACTTTAATTAATTAAAAACAAAGCAATGAAAAAACTTCCTTTAATGGAGAAAAGTGTACATTGTACAGGTTTATGTGAGATTTTATTTGCAATTACTAACATAACTCACTATACGATGTGCGTTTAATGGCTCTATAGCAATATGTAGAGTCACGATGGCCTACTTACGTGATGATCATATTATCCTCGTTACTGAGAGCAGTTAATTCAAATGTTGTCATTTATTGATCTCACGATTTATCTTCAGCAAAATAAAATGGCAATTTTTGATATAATTTTTTTTACTATTATAGTAGAAAAACAAAAGCAAATCTATCCCATGGGAACCGTAATTTTTCTGGGATAAAAAGTAACCTATATGCTATTCCAGACTATATTCTATCTCTGTCCCAAGTTTCATCCAGATCCGTTCAGCCGTTCTGGCGTGAAAGAGTAACAAACCTATCCCACGGGAACTGTACATTTTTCGGGATAAAAAGTTTAATTATAATAGAAAATATCCTGTATTTTTTCGAAGATAATGAAAATAGAAAATATATTTGAGGTTATCCAGACTAGACTAGATTTAGAAAACAATGTCTATTCTCGAAAGACTAATTGGTTTTGGGAAGCTATAAAAACTATTCGGCAATAAAGTATTGGATAGAAGCCTATGTAATACATGTTAGTATGAAAGTAATTTAGATAGCAAATATAGCAATAAATTGAAGATTTTGATATAATAAATTCAAATTCAAAATATTTTATTCAGCATTTGCCAATGGCAGTTCGGAAAGAAGAAGCCTCACCTGAGAAGAACTGGCGAAAGAAACTCAACGGGACTAATATTATTACTTTATATTTTTTGTTACTTAAATGAAATATATATAACTATATAGCCTGTCTAAATAAATTCTCAATCTAAAATGGTTATTACTAACAAATATGTATGGAAATAAGTAATGATCATATTTTATCACATGTTTTAGCTCCACTCTAACTTATTGACTCGGTATATCAGACTCACAGACTGCTCAATCAAATTTTGAAAGCTTACTTTTGCTTACTTCGAAGTATATCCCTGCTATCTATGTTAGCTACCACAATCGAGAATTTTCGTATAGGAAATTGTTGGGTGTCTCATCGAAACAAAACTATTCACGAAGATTCAGCTTGATAGTAATTATTTCTACATCAGGGATCTGTACTACAACTTTTGAGCGTAGGACCGGGATAATGTACCATGCAATTTGTAATAAAATGTGGCTGTTGAACTATATAAGTATTAACTAAGCAACAGTAAAAAAATCTGCTGGTTAGTAATCATTTTTGATGACCTCGTTATCGATACATATTGGAAGGAGGGGACTCTTTAATCAAACCATACACTTTGTAGGACAATTTTTTTTGAATAATGTTAATAATTATCATAAGATTTAATTAAAAACCCCACAGTTAGTAATAAATTTTTGAGAATCGTCAAATCGACATATATTATCCCTGGTACCCCTGTTAGCTACCACAATCGAGAAGTTTGCAAGAGAAAAAGTTGAGCGTCTCATCTAAATGAAGCTACAAAAATGGCCTAGGGATCCTGGACTATATAATTATTACTAGTATGAGAATAGATCAAAATATGTGTATGTATGTATCAGCCCTTTTTAATGTCCCACTGCTGGGCACGGGCCTCCCTTCAATACGAGGGGGATCAGGCCATAGTCCACCACGCTGGCCAAGTGCGGGTTGGCGGACAAAATATGTAGTTATCATTATTATTTAGAGTCAAATGAAATACTTATTTCCTGCCAAGCTTGTAGAGATGGCAGCACCAAAAACTATATTTAGTATGAATTATGATTTTTAAAATCAAGTCAAAACATATACCCTTTAATTTAAATATGTGAAAATGAAAAAAATGTAAGGTATAAAAGGGGTATTTTGTAAAAAGAAAGGCAGTGTATTTTCTGGAGTAAACCGAAGTAATGCTGAAAGTTAAAGGTCATAATGTAAATTCTTATAATATAAATTGTGATTGTATTAAATCTATACTATAATATAATATTATAAAACTGAAAAGTTTGTTTATTTGTTTGTTTGTTTGGTTGAACGCGCTAATCTCAGGAACTACTGGTTGGAATTGAAAAATTCTTTCTGTGTTGGATAGTCCTTTTATCGAGGAAGGCTTTAGGCTATATATCATCCCGGAAAAATATACGGTTCCCATGGCATAGATTTGTTTTTATCTAAGGACGAACCTGAAGCGAAGCGAGGGTGAGTCGCTAGTCTTTAAATAAAAAACAAAGTCGTGTTAGTTACACCATTTATAACTCAAGAATGGCTGGACCAATTTTTATGACATTTGATTTTTGGGATTTCTCTTAGTTGGGAATAGGATAATAAGTATTAAAACATTAGAAAAAATAAAAAAAACATTATTTATATGGCTAACGCTGGCAAATAACTATTTTAAATATGTATGTAAAACGTACCTAGTGACGAACCCGAGCGCCGCTAGTAAGTGAAAAGTGATGTGAAAGTGAAATAAATATGGTAAAGCACGAACGGGTTTCTTATACCGGCCTTTGAGGTCAATTTTTATACCATCATATTTAATAGCTACTATTAAAACCGTCTTAGGCTTGATTCTTTTTGACATTTAATAATTTTCTTTTAGCGATATGGATTGTAAAAAGTCGTCATTGTAAGGGTTTCTTAGAGCTACATGAAATCGTATAAAGTGTCACATCAAAAGGTGAGTTTGAAAGCTTATGAGGAACTTACAGCCCACCTTCACTTTCAAGTCTCAATGGTCAAATACTTGAGCATCTATTCAATATGATATGTTATATCGATTATGTGCTTATCTACAGGTAAATAATAATGCATGTCGTTTTTGACCGACTTCGGAGGAGGATAAAAATCTGCATAAAAACTATTTATTGAATTTTAATGAAACTTTACAATAATATAGTTCATAAATCAGAATAACAAATAGGCTACTTTTTATCCTGGAAAAATGTACGGTTCCCGTGGGATAGATTTGTTTTTGATTGTTAATTGAATATATTATATGTCTAATTGTGTAATTGTATATATGTATGTCTTACTTTCAGGCTATAGTCTATCTGTGTATTAAATCTACAGTAACAAGGATAGGAGGAGTAACAAACATACAGATACAAACAGAACCTTTTGCATTTATAATAGCAGACTGATTAAGTATATATAAATATCTTTTATATTTAAATCTTGAAAATTTGACTGATTAAAACTTAGAACTAGGTTATTTTTAAACAGAGCTAGTTAATTCCAACATTGCTATTCACTTGACATTGTTAGTTCTGAGTAAATCTCGTTATGTACTCATATTTGAAGGATATTAAATACTAGTAACTCGCCCTTATTTCCCTCAGGCACACTTTATAATAGCTTTTTGCTATATCAAATACAACGGTGAAGGAAAACATCGTGAGGAAACCTGCATGTCTGAGAGAACCTAGCAAGATTTCGAAAGACATGTGAGGTCCGCCAACCTGCACTTAGCTATCATGGTGGACTATGGCCTAATTCCCTTCGTATCGAGCAGCCCACCCCCAGCAATGGGACAATAAAAGGTGAATATTAAATTAATATGTATTCAACATACCAGATACATTCATTTTATGTAGTTTAATGTACTCTATGTTACTTTTTAACCCTTTAAGTGCCATTATCTTTTTGTAATAATCTTAGTAAAGAACTAGCGGCTCACCCTCGTTTCGCTCGGGTTCGTTTTATATATCTATATAAAAACTTACATTTTAACGTTTAGTATAGATTTCTCAGAGATGAGATATTTTAACGTAGTAAAAAGTATCCTATATCTTGACCTAGATAAGCAGCTATCATCGTACGATATTTCATCAAATTCCCTTCGATGGTTTTTTTGTGATGTGTTCCCAGTAAGGACAGACAGACAGACAGAGACAAAAATCAGTATAGATCATAATGTCTATTTCAATAAGATTTTTCAAAAAATATTTAATGTACAGATTCGACTCAGTTACAATTTTATTATACTGAATAGATATAAAGATTTATCTTGAATATTTTCACCTAGCAACATAATAATGTGATAATTTGTTACAGAACATATAATCTATACTAATATTATAAAGCTGAAGAGTTTGTTTGATTGTTTGTTTGTTTGTTTGGTTGAACGCGCTAATCTCAGGAACTACTGGTTGGAATTGAAAAATTCTTTTTGTGTTGGATAGTCCATTTATCGAGGAAGGCTTTAGGCTATATAACATCACGCTACAACCAATAGGAGCGGAGCATAAATGAATAATGTTGCAAAAACGGGAAAAAATGATTCCTTTTGAGAGCTTCCGTTGCGTGCGCTGCGTAAACGGTTAAAGTTACGCAAAAATCGTGTATGACGGAATTGTTCCCCTTTAAAAGTTCTAAAAAAAATCCGCGACAGCATATGTCTATCTTTTAAGGTTGACTCAATACCCTTTTTATGGTAATCAGATTTGTTCTAAGATAATGCATTACTTCCGAAGGTGTTTTTATAAACATGATATTAATCCTTATCCAAATATATACATTATTCATCACAAGTATTTAATTTTGAACAAAATTGCCCTTGACATCATTTGATTTCAATGAATATCTTAGGAGATATCATAGTTTTAAAATGTACATAATATTTAACTTTACGCGGACTATGGGTGAGCGCACTCTCAGCTCGATGCATGGCGAGGGCGCCGGCCGCCGCCCGGTAGCTCTACGAGCAGTCACTATTCCACGCGGACGAAGTCGCGGGCAAAAGCTAGTGTTTCTATAGAGGTTATCATCTAGACAAAGGCGACTTTACCTGACTAAACTAAAGGAAAAAAGAAGGCTTATTATTTAGCAGTCAATGTTTGTATTTACATTCTATAATAATAATAATAATAATAATAATAGCGCAAGAGCCAAGTGCTCGAAAGGGTGGAAGTGCTCAATCTGCGTAATAACGGGGAAACCCGCTCACGAGCATTCTCGCGATGGTGAAACCGGTGCACACCTCTCAACACCCTTAGCCGACCACGCTGATGTTGCGCCCAAGGCACTATGCCGCTTTGTGGGGGCCCATCTAGTGGGAGGCGAGTCACCGTCCGCCAAATATTCAATGTGAGACTGTTGAGCAGGCGGACGTCCGGTAGTCTCATCCAATAGCCCATTTTTAGTCCATCCAAACTCCATTCCATAACCCTATATAGTTTTCCATATTTTCCATAGTCCCTACGCATTATCCGGAGGCCATCTATGGGCAATTCCCTATGGGTTACTCAGAGATGGATCCCGGCTGATGCGTCACATTAAACAAGCTTGAATCTCTTAAAGGGCCTCTACGTGTTGGACCTGTGTCCCCACGCAAGCCTTCCAAAGGACCGGGCTCCTTCGAGCCCGTGAATTACAAAGAGATACAAATAATAATAATAATAATAATAATAATAATAATCTTTATTTCAGACGTAAGTACATCCATATATTGTTAATTGGTTAGTAACAATTATACTTAAATACTATGTTAGTATTGTTAGTATTTTTAGTTTTACCTTAGCCCAATGGCCAACTCCATCCAGTGTTTCTGAAAGGGGCAGTCCATTCTGGCCGAAATACACTTTAAAATACTGTTGTTGCTGTCGTGTAGACGCTGCATCAAAGAAATAGCTTTCTTGCGCATAATGGCATGAAACCCATCCGTGTGTGCCTCTGCGAACATCTTTGAAGCACTGCAACGCCACGGCAGCCCCAACAGCATTCTAAAGGCATTATTATATTGCACACGCAAGGCGTTGTAAGCCCGGCGCGAATATGCCACCCACAAGCTACAGGTGTAAAAGGACTGACAGAACGCTTTAAATAAAGTTATTTTGACGTCCTTTGTACACCGAGCAAATCTGCGGACGAGCATATTGCTCCTAACCGCCAACGCCCTGCGTTCCCTCTCAATGTCATCATCATCCCGTAGATCGCTAGTGATGACGTGACCAAGATATTTGAATTTCTCGACAACATTCAGCAATACACCGTTAAGACTCACGAGCGGGACATGGCGTGGTTTTAATTTTTGAGACTTAAACACAAGTACTTCACTCTTTTTTGAGTTATATGCTAAGCCATGCACCTTCGCGTATGCCTCGCAGGTAGTTATCAGCTTTCTTAAGCCAGCTATGGAAGGACTGAGCAAGACCATGTCGTCTGCGTAGCTGAGATTATTGACACAGGTATCGTCAATGTGACAACCTACATGCGTGTTACTCAATTCCTCCACGAGTCGGTCGATGTACAGGTTGAAAAGCAAGGGTGAACTCAAACCTCCCTGTCTCACTCCGCACTCCAATCTGTATTCGTCCGACAGTGCACCGACCCATCTTACTTGATTTTTCTGGTTAGCATACCAGTATTTCAGAAGGGACGTATACTCCGCCGGTATACCCGCATCCCCTAACTTGTTCCAAAGCACATCATATGAAACAAGGTCAAATGCTTTAGATAAATCCAGAAAACACGCATACACCGGCGTACGCCTTGCAGTATAGTACTTGACAGTATGCTTCAGACTAAGAATAGCACTTTCTGTCGACAGTCCCGATCTAAAGCCGAATTGGGCATCTTGCAAAGAAACGTACTTACGTAGCCCGCTGTTTATCACACTGTCAAGTATTTTAGCTGCGGTGGTAGCAAGCGAGATGGGGCGATAATTGCTCATATCGGACGTGTCACCCGTCTTGTTCTTAACAACTGGCACTACAATAGTCCGCATAAGCGGCTCCGGTAAATATGAATGATTTAGACACAGATTGAAAAACAGCGCGAGAACTCGAGGCAGATGAACTCCCGCATACTTAAAGTGTTCAATGCTGAGATCATCGTGACCAGGTGATTTTCCACGCACCATTCCTTTAATTATTTGTGCTACCATTGTTTCCGTAATCTTTTCATTCACGCTCATCGTGATAGTCTCAGCATTGTTCACCTTATTCAACATGGGGCCTAGAGGTGATCGCATAGTGAAGCGCGACCTAAATGCATCAGCAATTTCTTTATGGTCGGAAAAACCATCTAGACTCACGGGTAAACTCGGCCTAGTTTTCACTTTATTAGTGTTTTTCCAGAAACTCTTAAAATCTTTGGATAAGTGATCTGACGCGAGAATGTCCATTTGAAGTTGTTCTTGTCGGTTTTGACACCATTTTAATTTTGACTTAAAATGTCTCCTAGACTCTAACATTTCATTGAAAACGCGACCACTAGTCGGCTGGCCCGCTAACATCCACGTTTGAAATTTAAGCCGCGCCTCACCATGCGGTCCCGCGACGTGCCTATTCCATCCCGTAATATAGCCTCCCCTTTTTTTACATTTACCACTGTACGTACGCCTAGCGGCCACTGATAGCGTATTGATAATATTGCTATACATTTTATCTAAGTTAACGTGATGTTCTGTTTTATTACACAAATTATCGCAACATTCACTAAGTTCTTGTGGATTTATCATTGACAAATTAGAGTGACATAGATCATGATATTGGCTTATCTGTTTAAAATTCCTCTCACCCCATATAACACAATTTAAAGAGCTCATTTTAGGCTGTGCAACTTTCGGTTTTAAACTATTTATATTACATTCTAATACAATTGGATAATGGTCAGACCAATACATGTCATATTGTACTGATACGCTGATAACCGTTTGTAAAGCTGATTTAGTGACGATGCAGTGATCTAACCATCGTTTACATCCATGAACTTCACTACAAAAAGTAAATGTATTTCTACTACACATGTTTAAATCCACACATATCCAATCTTGATCAACACAAAAATGTAACATTTCATTGCAAAATAGTTCATTGGGATGAGCATTAAAGTCCCCTAATATATAGAAAGCTTCAGTTCCATTACTTTCTTGTATTTCTATGACCGACCTGATTGTACTTAGACAATCACTAAATTCTGGTAGATTGTCATAAGAGTTAGTAGGCATATACACACTAAAAACAATTACCGATCTATTACTTACAGTTATTTTGATGGCACAAACACGCACGTTGTCACATTCTACCACTGACACTGTTTCAAACACACTTTTGCGCCACAATAACGCTACACCACCATACGGCCTTCCACTGATTAGGCCCACCGAAGTATCCACAGCAGAGGTACCAGTCCATCCAAAGCCGTCACTTATCGTGCTCAGTACTGGTAGGTCATGAGGCATCAACCATGTTTCCTGCAGGGCTACGATATCAGCAGATGTACAAAGCTCTTTTACACCTTCTAATGACCTCTTGAGTGATTTACAGTTAAAACTAATAATTTTATTTATATTATTCATTTAAATTATTTTTTATATATTATAATATTTTATTATTAACTCTTATTTTCTACTCTTTTTACAATTTCCATATTTTTCCGTTTCTCGTGAAAATTCACGAAACGCCGAAAGGTTATGCCAATGGGCCACAGTTTATCGTCTAAGAAAGTATCCATTTTATGCTTTGTTACATAAACTTTATAGGCATTATAATCCTTTTGCCTTTTCATATTAATTTTTTCTAATGAAACCTTTTCCTTTGTTTTTCCATATACATAGTTAATAATATCTTGCTCAGAGACCTCTCTGTCTACATTGGATATAAATAGCGGCACCTTTATATCTGCCGCTTTAAATTTTTGGTTATTTTCTTCTGTCTCATTAGCAGATCCTTTTTGGCTGATGAGACGGTTTCTAAGTCTCCGTTTTTGATATAATACCCACTCTTCGCTCTTTTTAGGCTCTATCCATGTACCACCCTTACGAGCTACCTCAGAATAAGTCGCCTTACTATCTTCATTACAATCTTTAGTTACAGTATTTTTATCATACGGCTGTTTACGCGGGCGCTCCGCTGTTTCTTTTGTCGCCACTATAACCTGTTGCTCTTCTTTACTTTCACTGCAACTCACAGCGCAATCTATTTTTATCTCCCTCGCACTCTCGATGGTACGTTGATCGTGCAACGTCGTGAGAGACGCCACCGCCGTCGGCGCAGCTGATGTCGCCTGCAACGGCTGCATCCTCGTCGTGTCGCTCGCTTGCTTCGCGGGCGATCGGTTGCGGGAAAGAGACGGATAATCATTAAAATCACAATATGCTGAGATTTCCATCGGTCCACTATCACAGAAATTTGTTCCACCTCCCCGTTTAATATTTATATTATTCCGGTGATTCTTCGTTTTAGAATATTCACTTAAAGTATTTATTAACTCATTTCTAGAAACGTATTCATTTTGTATACATTGCATAGATTTTTCCAATGTTAATAACTTTTTAAGTAATGGCGTCACGTCAACATGATCGAATGTAACTGGTGGCAATTTCTCTAATCTCTTCGCCACGAAAATAGGTATTTGTTCAGGGTCTGTTTCCTTTAAAAGGCATATAATATCTTCAATATTACGAAGTGTCTTCCCTTTGCGTTTTCGTATTGAGGGACGTTTACTCACGGATTCAAATAGTAACGACTTCGCTTTGTCAATTTCATCCTCACTAAAAGCACTTTCACATATCTGGATAAGACTTTGTTCATCCATAACATCCAACTTATTTTGGACAAACGCCAGCACTTCGCAAATTACAATATTGCAGTTCGAACATTTTAACGTTTTCGATGCGATACTCATATTATGACAATTACAATGCACGCGCGGTCACGTCCAATGACAGGCGACGACTCTATATACGTATGTCCCACCGTAACACCTAAACTACTGAGCCGATTTTGATAAATAGAGTGTCAATCGATTCGTTATTATGGTCCGTATCCGGGCAATGGCTACATGTTATATACACAAAATCAATATGACATTAAAATCATAATGTCAAATGAAAGACTATTCTAAATCTATACATATAAAAAAATTGTAAGTAATCGCTGTCTGTACATTAATGATATTTGAGAAAAACTATTATTAGGGATCTTTATTAACGCAATAGAGCAGAAAACAATGATTTTTAGTTTTTTTGTCGGTTTGTCTGTTTGTCTGTGTGTTTGTGCACGCTAATCATAGAAATGGCTTAACCGATTTGGGTGCGGTTTTCACTAATGTATTGTGGTCAGCTTCACTTAACATTTAGTATTTATTTTATTTCAATCGGTTCCTAAATAAATAAGTAATGTCAATTTAAAGAATCATCTAAATCATAATATAAATATACTATAATATACAATTAGTATATCGGATTTTATTTAGATAGATTCATTGTAATTTTAGTATCTTGAAACGATACTGAAGGGGCTGGGTAGAGTTAGGCGCTGACGGAGTTAGGGCGAATTGTCGACGCCTATACTACATACTCAAGGACGGTCAAAAACAAAGCTTTTGCTGAGTGTGTCTGAAGAGAGTTTGTGTAAGAGGCAAAAGAGATAATCAGAAACAACAATATAAAGTTTCAACCCCGTTTGTATTACACTATTAATATATAATAATTTATTATTTATTGACATATACATGCAAATGTCAACAATATATCAAGGATAATGAAAAATACAAACACTTAAGCTATTTACTCAAAACATAAGATTTTTTTTGTATATCAAAAATATGACACTGAATAGATAAGATTAAATAAAAGAAATAAAAAACTTTAATTCATGAAATAGTAGTTGCAATATTTTACGCCGTGTCTTCCCAGTAAGTAATCAAACGTACTTGTTATGGGCAGTGGCGTAGCGTGCACTTATGCCGCCGGGGGCCGAAGTCAAACTCGCCGCCATCTTCTTTGGGCATTTAATTTAAGGCCAATAAATCGGGACCATTTCCGATTAATAACTTGGCAAGCGATTCGACCAGATCAAGTGAGAATTCAGTTTATTATGGATTAATTATTTAACAATAAGGCCCAATGCTTTGCTATTCCAAATCAAGAAGCATTTAATTGCGCAAAATAGGTTAAAATCTATAATGCTACAGGTTCGGGATCACAAATTGTTTGATAATTAAATGACAGCGATCAAAGAAGAAACTGTAAATCAGGTGTGCTTCAATAAGTTTGTAAGATTATAATATGAGAGTACAATATGCTTGAATTATGCCATGTTATCTGCTGTCTGATGGAATGGTGAGAAAAGTAGCGCAGAACGCCTGCAACAGAAGATGCCTGCCATGGCGATCACAGTAGGATTACGAAGCGGGACGTGAACAAAGCCACAAACAGCCCCAAACACCGATAAGCCTGGTGAAGCTAAAAGTGAAAACTACAAGGAAGACAAATAGGACAGGAGCCGACACGGGACAGGTTATTACACCAAATCTCTCACCAACCAAAGAAACCAGATACCACATGCAAAACGCCTATATATAGCGGTTGTGAGAGAAACTGGGAAAATTCACCTTACAACATGTGAAATATCAGACAAGCCTTTCGAACTTGGAAACGAGGGTTTGCTGAAAGCATTACAATATCAGAATACATTAGGGGCAACAAACCATGGAGCAATGCCGCCAATCTCATGGCGCTCTATAATGTGAAGCACGGTCTCGTGCAACTAGAAAAGTTGGAAGAAGGAAGAACCGAACCCCTTAAATAGGGCTATAATATACTACAATGACTAAAGATGGTAAGACGAAGAGTTAATCAGAACGCTAGCATCCTAAACCAAATGTGTCAGCATAGGAAGCCAAAGAAACCAGTCGGGAAGCTGGCAACCTACGCCAATAATATCAGGATCTCACACCAACGTCACCTGAGAGCACCGTGAGAAAAAGAGGATATCTCCCTCTGGCATACTACACCAAAAATTCCAGCATTCTACACAAAGAGGACCTGAGAGCGCAGTACCAACTTATAGCACACCTGCTCTCAAAGCTCTTAAATGTTGCAACGATGGGCTCATTTAGCCTGAATTAAAATAAAAAATCTCAAATAATGGCACGGAAAAAGAGTATGTGGTGTTCGCATATTCCATAAAAAACGTTCTCTCTGAGGCGTTCTTTGAGGTAAGGTGAAGCATTGTCAACTTCCCAACTTCGGGATGTTACTGACAATTTCTTCACAGAAAAAACGAATTATTATCTCTGGTCTAAACTGGGACTCGAACACAGAATATTCTCAAAAATATATATTTTCAATTTTATACTAACCAAAGTTAATCGTGAAAAAATAGCCGATCAGTAATTGCAAAAATGATGCAAAACATTTGCTTTTTGTTTAATAATAACTATAACTACCTACTTCTTATCACACTATAATAACTAAATAAATTAACTGTGTGTTATAATTTTGCATGTTTTCCACTTTTCACGCCTTTTGCGTATGAAGATTCACCCAGGGCGGAAAGGTTTTTTTTTTAATTATTTATTATTAGTCTTCGAATAAAATGACTGAAATTCCGAGTAAAATTAAATGGACGAAAGATGATGATGATGTCAAAATTTTAAAGATTTCGTTTGAGCCATTTATTTATGAGATCTTATAATTTAGTAAATTATAACAATGATGTTATAACCTCATTGAATAATAAAAATAAGTAGTTCTTCTTTGTCAAGTTTTTTTTTAATTTTTTCGCACCGTTATATTTCAAAAGTAAAAAGTCTTACGTAATCTTAGTCCAGTAGCTTATATAGGGGGCGGCATGATCAAAATTCCTATTCAGCAATGAAAATTACTTAGCAATAACCCGATAGAATGTGTTGGTAGTGATTTTTGTGACAAATAATTAATTTTTTCTATTTCATGTTGGTACACAATATTTATTGTGAAATTTTGCCGCCACTTTAAAAATGCCGCCTGGGGCCGCGGCCCCTACCGCCCCCCGTACGCTACGCCACTGGTTATGGGAAAGACTAATAAATGTTAAAATATTAAATACTAGCGACTCAACCACGCTTCGCTCGGGTTCGTCCCTGGATTGCTTCCCCATACAAACTTTCATTCCCATTTTCACCCTCTTAAGGGATGATTTCCGGGATAAAAAGTATCCTTTGTCCTTCCCAGGGTCTCAAACTATCCTCTTACCTTTCAGCTAAATCGGTTCAGTAGTTTCGGACCCTATTCGGTACAAAGAAACAAACAAACAAACAAATCTTTCCTCTTTATAATATTAGTACCAAAATGTAAGAGAATTTTTACATATTATATCCCCTTGATCGGAAGACTTTTTTCAATTCATAGTAAAAAGAACTATTACATACAAATGTTGTATTTTAAAAGGGTGTGGTATGAGGTTAAACGTGAATGA
This sequence comes from Fabriciana adippe, assembly GCA_905404265.1. Lineage (NCBI taxonomy): Eukaryota > Metazoa > Arthropoda > Insecta > Lepidoptera > Nymphalidae > Fabriciana > Fabriciana adippe. The sequence goes on from FR990009.1 coordinate 9,118,008, forward strand.
GTTATTTCGTAGGTTTTTTTTACCGGAATGCTGCCATAATATTAACAAATGAATTTCTAATATAAGATATAGAGTTTTAATACAGATGTAACGTTGTATGTTTTTTGTTCATATAATTTTATCATACGTCATAAATTACTATGTTGACGAAACTTTATCGTCAAATAAAATGAATTTATACACGTAAATATCTACTAAAAAAATTACAAGAGATTTTAAAACAGATAAATTATTATATATTACTTTACTACTAATACGAGAGAGAAAGATTTATTTGATTTGCCTTAATATTGCACTAATCTTTTTTAATATCTTTTTTATTTCCCATAAAAACTACAATTTTATTGCAACACAAAAAACTAGTGAACGACCTCCCCACAGCTACAGCCTAGCTATAGTTAGATAGAAAATTAATCTGCGGATACCATTAAAATGTCTCCACGTTCCGGCTTTATTGCTTTAAATGATCAGGACCAAAGGACGAATGACGTCATTGATATAACGATCCATGACGTCATCGTGCAAGCCCTCTCTGGTTAGTCTCGAGATAAGACGCCTAGCATACATTACTATCCCCAATTTAATTTTATTTCCAAGAACACCGGCCACCACATCACCCCTTTAAACGCTTCAATTTTGAGGTTTCTCTAAAAGTTAAACATGAACGTGTATCATACAGTGCGAACTAAAGTGTACAAATCTAATATACCTTTGGTAAAACTGGTAAGTTAGTCTTATTGATAGTTATGCTATTTTCTCGCATTTTAACGCTTTGCTATTATTTCACGATGCAGTGCAGATTACTATCACGTTGACGTTTGTGGGGTGGGTCAATCAGCTGACGCCGATCATCGAGTATTACACGTGTAAAATCTATATCAAACCAACTGACCGTCGAAATGACCGTCTCGTGGCAATAAAAACACTATTGTCACATTAAATAGATTATAATAAAAAAAAAGAGACTTACGAAATTCTGTTCCCAGCGCACTAAAGCACAAAAAACGGAAAGGCTTGAACTGCTTTAAAATATAAATTAAAGGTGTAAAAACTAAATTTTGGATTGGATAAGTATTTTGGACGCGAAGCGCGAGACAATGTTTTCGCGCTCGACACCGGCTCGTCGGGCGACTGCCGCAAACTCAAAGAAAAATCAATAGCCACCCCTAGGACGTGCCCGCATGCGGAACTCGGCACAACCTAGCATCGCTCACTTTCTTTCCTTATTATGTAATGTAGAAAGAGACAAACGTATTTCCCGTAGCACCCGAATACTTTGACGTTGACGTTTCGGCGCGAAAAGTGACATTCGTGTCAACGATTACAGGGAATTGGTTATCAATCGATTTTATAGCTTCATTTCGATTCGTTAATGGAATCAATATTGTATTTTCGCGTTCGTTTTTTGAATTTTATCGTGTTACGTTGTTGTTTGTTGTTTCATACTCGTGATTGGATTGGATATCGATTTAAATACATCGATTTGTGATTGTTTTTTTATTATGCGTATATATTTGGTGAATTATATTTTAGAGATATTTTCTCATTGATTTTATTGTTGAGATTTTAATATATGTATTACATTTCACATTGAAAATATATGTTATTGTAGAATATTTTAAAAGAAACTTGCTTATAGATAAAATTTCTAATTTTACTTTGTCTTTACCTATATAAACATAATATAAAAATAAACTATATATAATTTAAAAATAAATAAATATGTTGGGACATTAACACACAGTACCATCTAGTTCCATGGCAAACTACGAGGCTTGTGTTATGGATACCAGATAGTTGATACACATATATATCTTTAAATACATACATTTTATAAATATAAACACCCATGATTGGAGTGCAAACACTCGTGCTCATCACACAAATGAATGCCCCCAGCGGGACTCGAACCCGCTTCCGCTGGCACAGCAAATACCCTATTTGCTGTGCTACAAACTGAGCCAAACGTGTGAGGCAAAGGTTAATAAACGATTAATTTTTAGATATTTCCAATTGGTATAATAATTTATGTAGAAATATCTTAATTAAAATGATAATTACACTTATTTTATTAATCAGATAAAAATTTTATTACTATTTACATAATTTACAGAAGCACGACAAAATTTTCGTTAGCCTGAATTCTTAGAGAGTTATTGGGGTCACAAACAAAATATTGATACTGTTTTCTTTTTACATGTATTCATAACTTTAAAGTTTTAAAATAAGTATTTATAGATATTACTAGAAATACAAACACGTAAAATTTATGTGAAGATTACGACAAAAAATACATATAAGTGGTATGAAATTATAGCAAAACCACTACTTTTACGACAGACCAGTAGTTTGGCGCAATGCAGCTAAGAAGCGATATTTACTGCAGTGAATTCAATCATGTTAAAAATAAAATTCAGTTTTTGTCTCTTGTATGAGAAATATAAGAAAACTTTGACCTTTTGAGAAGTTATTGTGTAAAAATATTTAAAATGTCTCAGGTCATTGACGTATCTTACACAATGTTTGTTAAAGTTGACCTATTTTTTTATTCGGTTAAAACAAGGTTAAAGCTAACTAGTATTAAGCTTAGTGGTAAAAAAACATCGTAGGAAATGTTAACCAGTTTTTTACTTTCATATTCTGAATCTATTGTGAGATCCACGACTTTTGTTTCTAGCGGGAATTATCTTATTTATTTATACCATCTTGGCATCTTCCATTAGCAAAAACGTTATCATCTTAAAATAATAATAATGTCCTCCTGACCGTTTCCGGCCACGGCGGCCAATCTCATTGAGACTAGCGAACTGCGCAGGAGATATTATAGTGCACAAGTGTACGCGCAGACACAAGTGCACTCCCTATTCCTGTCACTCTCATACTCCGGTGGGACGACTACTCGACACGACCGGTGAGAGTTAAGGCGCAGGACCGACGGCTTTACGTGCTCTCCGAGGCACGGGGGTGAAACACCGCCAACTTCCCAACTCCGGGCTGTTACTGAGGCTTACTATACAGAAAGACTCAATAACTAAACTTGGCCCGACCCGGGACTCGAACCCAGGACCTCAGGATGTGCAGCCGTACATGCTAGCCACTACACCACCGAGGCAGATCTTAAAATATCTGCCTATAAACCATGTAATTTTCTGTATTCTGGTAGAATTGTCTATTCATCAGGGAAAGTCTTCTTAAAACCAGCTTATCTATACTTGTAAGAATTATTTTTGGCAGTGATTTAAATAAAATCAATAAAACCAAGCTTTTAAAATAGATAGTAAATCTCAAACAACAAAGTTGTTTGTTACTCGTATACGGTTCAACTTTTCAGAAGATAATCGGTTCCCGATTTACAGCAGCTCTATATACGTATAGTATCTATAGCTTTGGCATTTTGATCTATAGTACGAAGTGATAAGGTGGAAAATCAATTGTTTTTAATTTAATGTATGTACTTTTTTTAAATTTAATCTCAAAAATTTAAACACTATAAAAGATTATTTTTTTATAATTTAGACCGACTTCAAAAAAGGAGGTATTATCTATGATGTGTATGTTATTAAACTAATGATCTTATTTTTACTTCTACGAGTGCAATTGTAATAATGAATACAGCGATTATGTCTTCCTGAAATTTCTATGCCTAAACTACTAGAACCCGAGGCTATGCGGCCAGGGTCGGACTGGCCATACAGTCGATTTGGCATTTGCCAGCCGGGCCCCAGCCTGCACGGGCCCCCCACGGGCAAGCGATAAGCACCGCAAGCCAGGTGGTAGGTAGGATAGGGGGCCCAGCTCTTGCGACCTGCATGTAAACTAGATCAGATCGTTCGTTCATACAATTGGAGAAGAATGAAGAAGAGAAATGAAATAGAAAAATTCGAAAATGGTTGAACCTGAACAGGATATTCCTGTTCCCTGAAACTAGTTTTGAAAATTTCTGAACGACGCGACGATAACTTTTTATCGAATCAACTTATTTAGACGCGTATCATTATAGTCCGATCGGAATCCGTTTTGGGAACAAAAAACGAAAACCTGAAGTTTTATGTTTTTAAAATCTTAGTAGGTATATAAGGAACAAAAATGCCCCCGATGTCCCAGCTACCTCCGAGAAATGGAGGAATGAAAAACGTTAAAAAAAAAATTAATTTTCGGCTTAATGTGACGTAAATTGACCAAATTTTTATAAACTGATTACACCAATGAATTTTGCGGGAAATAACGAAAAAAATGGTTTGCATGAGTTTTTAATTTGACGTTATTATTTATACAATGTCGCCGTAAACATTCCAACTTTGCATTTGATGAGTCGTGAAAAAATAAAAAAATTGGAAAGCGTATATACCTATATACTTTTGTATTTTTTCCATTAAAATCTATTTTTGTTATTTTTTCGAGTTTGTCGAATTTTTTTTTAATTTTTGATTGATTTTGGAGTTAAATTTAAATTTTAAATCTTTAACGATAAAAAAGTATAGCATAATTGACAATATATACTGATAAATATCGTAAATAATTGATTAAGATGAGGCTTTAGCGTTTATATTTGTCAAGTTTTTCGCATAAATCTGCATTTTCTTGATACACTAGTATAAAAAATCAAAGGTATAAAAAAAAATCCTAAATTTTTTAAAAATTTTTGAATGGCTGTATTTTAGCGGAAAATAACTGTATCGAGATGAAAAAAAAGTATTTTACTGCTTCAAGTTTCTACTTTTAAGGTATTTAGATATATATATTTTTTCAACGTACGGTTATTGCGTAATCATAAAAAAAGGTCGTAAAAAAATATTTTTTTTAAAGTTAAACCAATACATGCATTGGATAACATGATTATTCAGCTTGAATTTGATCCATCCGTCATCTCTGTGATCTCTGTCAATGAAAAATGATCCCTTTCTCTTTAACCATCAATATCTTAGCATTCATTTATGACATTTTTCAATGATTTTTAACAAAACTGTGACTACATTTTGTAACTATCAACTTGTTTTTTTTTATGTTATGTTTTTGAATAATTAATAAGCGAGATTAGACTATGAATGAATTCCATTTCTTTCTGTTATAAACTTACAATTTAAATTTTCAGAAAAAAAAAACAATTAATTTAACTCCAAAATCGATCAAAAATTAATAAAATATCGATAATTTCGAAAAAATAATAAGTTAATAACACAAATAGATTCTAAGGGAGAAAATACAAAAGAAATAGTATACTTTACGTGACCGCTGCTTTTTTTTTATTTTCCCGCAAAATGCATTGGTGTAATCAGCTTATAAAAATTTGGTCATTATAGTACACTTTTTCAATGATTATTAAAAAAAATATAGTTTACAAAGTAAAAAATATCGATTTGTCTATTTTTTTTTTTTTTCAATTTTTAAAGGTGTTTTTACAGGATGACCATACAATGTTTTTATTTCTTCGAAAAGTAAAGTTCAAGACAAAAAATTAACCCTATCTTAAAATCGAACGTTTTTTTTTTAAATGTAAGCATCCTCTTGAAGTTGGGGGCGATTTTAAACCTCCCGAGATCATAAAACATTAATTTCTCGGAAACGGCTAAATATTGAAAAATTTTGGTATACGTATTTCGAAGAATACTTAAATAAAAAATATAAATTCCCCTAGTAACTAGTATTATGAAAATCAAAAGATTATTGCAGTAATTAAAAATAAAAACAAAAAAAATTAAAAACCGGGTTTTTTGTAAATATCTCAAAAACTTTTAGGCTATTGTAAAAAGAGTCATTTATAAAACTTGTAGATTTTTACTAGACTTACAACTTTTGTAAAGATTATTTTTCGATAGGACGTCACAGTAAGCCGAAAATTGAAAAAAACTATTTTTCAACGCTTTTCATCCCTCCATTTCTCGAGGGTAGCTGGACATCGGGAGCATTTTACAGATTTTTGTACCTTACATACGCTTTCAAAATATAAAACTTCAGGTTTTAATTTTTTGTTCTCTTAAAAATAAAAGGATTCCGATTGGTCTATTTTAACATTTGACATTGTTTCAGAGGTAAAATGAAATTTAATTTTTAGATGTTCTTAAAAACTCTATATACATATACAGGTACATATCTTTTAAAAAAATGCGAAAGTCAAAGTTTTCAATTTTCATAGCGAGAAGTTAAAAATTAATTATGATTAAATCTATTATCTAGTCTCGGGCCCCGGGCTCGTGGTGCCACCCGGGCCCTTCCGGCCCAGTCCAACCCTGGCTATGCCCGCATTTAATCTACAAAAAAACCTCTTTGGTTTTATGTGATACAGCATACTTTTATATTGTTCACACAAAAATACTAAAATCGCGATTAAAAAAGGGGGTGGGGGTAGGAGGGTGAAAAATACTTTATGACCTATTTTCATACCTACCAAATATACAAAAAAAAATATTAAAATTGTCAAGCCGTTTTGGAGTGCGACCACAAATACCGTGACACAAGGTATTTCTATATTAGAATATAAACAACAAACATTATTAAAAAATATTATATTTTTTATTTTTTGGGTTCTGAGTATACAGTCCAGGCTGTAAGAGCGGAATTTTAAAAAATAATCTTATTTTTAGTATAAAAAAAAACTTACTAAAGATTAAATGAATAATTATAAAGCAATTTTGTAAAGTAAAAGGCTTGCTAGTTAAAATACTACATTATCTCTTAAGACAACACTATTATTAAGCTTGAAATTTAAAAAAGAGAAGTCTTACTGCATAACAAAATCTCTGCAAACAACCATAAAAACCCTTAGTTCCTAAAAACGCTTTTTCCTCAAATTCTGGTGAAAAATAACGAAGGCAAAATAAACTCAATGAGACAATTAGATTTTATCTTAACGGTAAGCGTGAACTTTATGCTATTCTTGTAGTTTAAAGCAGATAAAAAAGTATTTTTTGGTACACACCTAATATATCTAAGCTTTTTGAAAGCTTCGTTTTAAAATATCACTTTAAAGCTTTTTGTTTTTTCATAAATTTCAATATAAAGACGCAATTTCTTGCGTCTCATGCAAACCACATAATAAAAAGCGAGATAATATAAAAAAACTGAAAAAATTAAATAGTTTTGTTACACCGAATTGCTTATGCTTTAAAATAAAAAGATCATTCGTTAAGGGATTATAATAATACAATGTAAGTGAATTAATAATTACAGCTTTATGAATAAAATAATTTATATATTTCATTTTTACTAGTGATCCTTCCGTGGTTGAAAATCAACCATAATTCATTAAGTTTGATCGATATTGAGGTTTTTTCAAAGTTATATAGATAGCCTATAAAATCCAAAAGAATTTTGAAATGGGCCCATAGGTTCAGAGATTTGCACATACAGAAAAACAAATTTTCCATCTTTTTATTATGTAAGTATTAATATAATATTAATGAAGATTATCTAACATCATGCTGTATCTTTTAGTGGTGAAGTAATTATATATAAATAAAATACGCGAACAGATTTGTGGATAAAAATAGTCAATAAATTTTGGCTTTCTGCAGTCCTTCTCTATATAAACTTTAACTATGCCAAAGCTCACACCCCTCCGTACATGCAATATGCTTAAAAAGGGGTTCAAAGTTTTCTCTTCACGTATTAATATATAGATATGTATGGGTTATAATTTAGTTAATGGTGAAGTTCTATCTAATTATTGAAAAGACAGCCTCAATACAAGTATAGCAAAAGTGAGTATATATATAATGAAGTTAGGGAAGGTCTTTATTGAATTAAGAAGTAAGAAGTTCGAACAATTTTCCTAACAAAAACGAATATTTTTTCATTATCATTTTTGCTCCATTATATTGTAATATAAAGCTCATACAAGTGTGTCTATAGTTCTTATACATATGTTAAATATTTCTTATACAAATAAATATGTCATAAAAATTGCATTGTTGCTCAAAAATTTGATTTATAATTTATATATTTAAATTATATATAAATTATTACAAAATTAAATGTATGCTAATATTATAAAGAGGTAAAGTTTGTGAGTTTGTGAGGTTGTAGGGGGTAACCTCTGGATTTATTGAACCGATTTAGATGAAATTTGGTACGAAGATATTTTGAAACCTTGGAAAGGATATAGGGTACTTTATATACCGGAAAACACCCCTTAAAGAGGTGAAAATGGGGATGAAATTTGTATGGGTAATCAACCTAGGGACGAACCTGAACGAAGCGAGGGTGAGTCGCTAGTTTTAAATATTTTCATACAATATCAATGAGATTTTTATCTTTACATAAACACATTTAACTCACCCAAAATATTTTAAATGCTGTATTATTCAATAGGGACGACCCCTATTAAATACTATTTTATTAGGGCCTTAGGGCTAATCATTATTTATGACATCATAATTGTATCAATAGGGACGGTCATAGACTAGTTTTAGTCTGTGCCTCGCTTACCATCCAAGCAGAGCCGTAGACAAAAGCTAGTTTATCTAGAATAAATAACTCTAGATTCTAGATTTCAAGATTACATTTCTTATACAACTAAACTAGAACTGTAATATCTTGGCACAAAATGAAAAATCTCATTAACAAGCTTTTTTTATAAAGCTTTGAGACAAGTGCTGCCATCTACCAGAACAATGCTTAAACTAATATCATACTCTTACTAGAAGAATTAACAAAAGAAGTTTACTTTAAGTCATTACTAGAGGGCGTAAAACATATTTGGATATTTTAACTCTTGATACATGGAAATAACATAATAATATACACTATGTTACATAGAGGACGCCTTATATATATATATATATATATATATATATATATATATATATATATATATTTTATTTAATTTACGACACGTTTGGTCCAGTTTGTAGTGATCCTACTTACTGTACCAGCGTTCGCGGGTTCGAGTCCCGCTTGGAGCATTCATTTGAGTAATTCATAATGTGTATGTATTTAAATTATAAAGTTATATATGTGTAGTGTATCAACTATCTGGTATCCATAACACAAGCCTCGTAGCTTACCATGGAACTAGATGGTAGTGTGTGTTAATGTCCATATTTATTATTTCAATTTAATTAATTATTTATAATTTAGGAAATATAAAAAGTCCTAAGATTTTATTCAGTTAGATCACGCTAATTATTACAAAGGTTTAAAGCTTATGAGTGAGTTTGTGTGTTTGTAATTTCTATGACGGCTTAGCAGATTTGGCATTCGGAATCAGAACAGAGGCCATTTTAAATGACTTCAAACAGGATATTTGTAATGATTTTTTTTATTTTTTATTTTTATTTACTATAGGGAAAGAGACAGTATTATAGAACATACAATTTACAATAAAAATACACACATTTACCAATTAAGTTTCCACAAATAAGAAACACATAATTAGAAGAAAGACTAGATAATAAGATGATATACCTATGTCTAATGAATATACTCATTCACTCATTCATTTATAAAGCTTAGTTATTTTTAAAAAGTTTTTAAATAAATCGTAAATACGAACCATTCGTTCAATATAACTTTCAAACTGCCATAAATTAAATTATCCTAAAGCATAGAGTAGACAAAGTGGGATGGGCGGCAAACATATCCACTTTCCATGTATTTTAACGTGAACTTTGGCCTTTTATCTCGTTTTTTCGACGTTTTTTTCATAAACAAGCTGTTGTGACATGTGACATATGATATATTTGGTTTGGGAAAATATTAGTCCCAGAAAGAGTTTATTTGTTCAAGCCTAGGGCTTCATTGTGTTTCTAATAATTGGTTATTTATATACAGGCTGGATTTTTGAGACGGGACAGTAAGGGCAGGTACCTTAACTGCTATAGTTACAGGAAAACGTTCCTAGGAGACCATCCATAACTTTTTGAGATATTCTGAACTGCATTCACAGATTTTGGAAAAAATGTACAGTCAGCGAGAAAAATGCTGAAATACCAAAAAAAAAATTTTTATGTCAATCGATCCTATTTCATGTAGGGATCAAAAGACTCTATGGGACCATTTAAGGTATGAGTACTAGAAATGACAGAAATCGCCAAAATATTTTCCCATACATTTTGTATGGAAAAACGTTGAATTAACTCGAAATATTTTTTGTTGCCAAACGGTCCTATTTTTAATGTGATCAAAAGACCCTTTGAGACCAACTGAAGTTTGAGTACAGAAACTACAGTAAGTAACAAGACTGCGTTTACACGTAGGCATTTTATGCAGCGGGCATAAGATACAACTTTTTAGTAGTTTCTGTATCAGTATCTTTTTAGTAGCCTATGCACGAACCTGAAGCGAAGCGAGGGTGACTCGCCAGTATAACCAACTATAATATATACTATAATATAGTTATAGAAAGTATTTTTTTATCTAGATTTCCAGGTTCATTAATCAATTTACCTATTAAACATACAGGTCAAATTTTGTAAGGTAGCGTATAGAGACAACTGGAACTTGAATGATATTTAGCTATTTTGGTAATCGTGTAGTTTGAGTGCTTTTTTTAAAACATTTTTTTAATGGAATGCTTTAACTTTTGATTTATGTAATTAAATTAAAAAAGGGACTGGGAAATTTTATTGTTGGTACAAATATCATACAATAATTTGTCGAAGGAGTCTGAAGATTTTTGTTTTTTATATTATTACTAGCGAACTGACCCTCGCTCCGCTTGGGTTCGACCCTACTTACGTTTTAACGTTTAGTATAGATTTCTCAAAGATGAGATATTTTCCAACAGTAAAAAGTATCATTTATGTTAACCTGCATTACCAGATATCATCATATTAAATTTCATCTAAATCCCTCCAATGGTCCGTGACGCGATCACAGAAAGACAGACAAAAATTCTAAATAGTATACATTCGGCCTCTGTATCTATAATAATGTCTATTTCAATAAGATTTTCCAAAAAATATTTAATGTACAGATTCGGCTTAGTTATAGTTTTATTATATGTATATATTATGTATAATTTGGCTCTGCAAAGTTTGTACTTGCAATTTGCGGTGCAATAAACAAGCAGCAGGAATAATGGCCACAACGAGACAACACAAAAGGTCTATGATTACAAATTACAGTCCTCTGCATTTCTATTTATGAATAAAAAAAACTGTTTTTCTGAGCGTTTGTAAGTATAATTTTAGTTGAAATAAAAAATATTTTAGTTACTTTGAGTATAATAAGATTAAATTGCTTCAAAGTACCTTTTTTAAGCCAATTTACCTTTTTAACTTGTATATCAAGTTAAAAATCACTGAAGTATCTATAGTTACATACATTATTGCTTTAGTGCCTATAGATAGCTAGATAGTTAGATATTTCTTATATACTATTATCAATATATATATATATATATATATATATATATATATATATATATATATATATATAAATGAATCCCTATTTCCCTTGGTCTCGCGATCACGCGTGAACGGCTGGACCGATTTCATTAATTCTTTTTTTGTTGTGTTTGTTATTGTCAGGAGAAGGTTCTGACATTAAAAAAATTAAGAAAATTGCGCAGAAACTTAGAAAATGGGGATGAAAGTTTGTATTGCGAAGCGAGCTAGGGACGAACCCGAGCGAAACGAGGGTGAGTCGCTAATATTATAATAACTTTATTAATAAGGATAAATGTAGAATACAATAATTTCATATTTTTTTGGTATTAAGTTTAATATCACATACGAATTATAATACACAGTAGCCTGAAGATTATAAATCGACAAATCGAGTCGAAGGATAGAATAAGTTAACATTAATTATCTCGTCCTTTGGGGGAAAATTGCAAGAAATATTATAAGGGGTGCTTTCTTTGATGTAACTACATACATTAATAAAATATGGGGCTGCATAAAGAGACCTTGACGAAACTTATAAAGAAAAATAAGGAATTTTGTAAGAAAATATAGAAGATTGCTATATAAATGAGAGTGTCCAGTTTTTAACCCACGAGGCATAAAGATGGAAGTTATAATATAGAACACTATGTCTGTCTGTGACGTCGTAGTTCCAAAAAATTATATGTTTTTATTCGAAATTTGTATAATCGAATGTCATTCGGCCTTGAATTTTAGTACATGTTTGCTAAACCAATGATTAATGATGCGATCAAGATAGTCTACAGTCAACCAACTGCTTTTAAAAAATCAAATAGGTATATAGTATTTACTGTTAAAGTTAATTCAATCGGATTTCAAAAGTATTTTGCTATTTTAATAACATTTTAATATGTTGATGTATGTATTTATAATACAATTACAATAATAAGAGATGACTATAAATTTTTTAAAATTATAACTAAAATTTAAATTACTCTCGACTTATCGGAATCGAATCCAAACATTCTTCATTAGCCTTTTATGCCACTGAACCAACGAGGCACCTACACCATGATATGATTCATAATAACGGTCACCTATATGATACAATCTAAAAATAAATAATTATATGGGACATAATGTTTTGTCTCCATCTTATTTAATGACTCGTTAGCTACGAACAGTTAATTATGGTTAAATATTAATTAATTAATCTATACTAGTAAAAGGCAGTGGTAGTCTAGTGATAACGCGCTTGCTTGGGAAAACGAGTGGAACGGGTTCAAATCTCGTGTTTCACACCTCTGATATATTCATGTACAAATAATTTCCAACATATTGATAGCTAGCACTAAAAGCTATCAATAGAACTACTAAATAATAAAAAGAAATCGGTCGACAAACAGAAACAACAAACTCAAAAACTACTACACCGATCCAGATGAAATGTAATAAGAAGATAGTTTGAGACTCTGAGAAGGTCATAGGATATTTTTTAATTCCGGAAATCATACCTTAAGGTAGTAAAAATGGGGATGAAAATTTGTATGAGAAATATGTAGATAATTGAATTGAATAAAAAAAAAATAAATAAATAAATATGTTGGGACATTAACACACAACACCATCTAGTTCTATGGTAAGCTACGTCCCACCGGAGTATGAGAGTGACAGGAATAGAGAGTGCACTTGTGTTTGCGCGTACACTTGTGCACTATAATATCTCCTGCGCAGTTGGCTAGTCTCAATGAGATTGGCCGCCGTGGCCGGAAACGGTCAGGAGGACATTATTATTATTACGGGGCTTGTGTTATGATACCAGATAGTTGATACACTACACATATATAACTTTAAATACATACATATTATAAATATAAACACCCATGACTGGAGTACAAGCATTCGTGCTCATCACACAAATGAATGCTCCCAGCGGGACTCGAACCCGCGACCGCTGGCACAGCAAGTAGGGTCACTACAAACTGAGCCAAACGTGTCGTCAAAATAATTAATAGTTTTGCATTAACTTCTGATACTCTCACCAGGATGTATTAAAATAATGTATGCAGTATTGTTTTTCGAATCAGCTGACCTGAACCTTAACATTAACTGACGGCTGCTAACATCAATACATGGCGGGACGGCAATGAGAGACTGTTTACACATTAAGATTTATCTCACGACGTACTGACTCAGTCAGTGCTGGAGCTACCATTGTTTTGTAACTCATTTTCAATACTTTTAAAAATAATTTTGTTTTAGTATATGAAAATATTAGCTTTTACTTATATACATTATAGTACATGATACGTAACTAAATCATATGGTATTACTTTTGTATTTAGGCAAAAAAATCCAATATTATCATCACATAGAGTCCTATTAAAGTACCACATTCGTAATTTGATGGCACTATAATAGAAACTTTAATAGCTTTACCTTTTTTTAATGGCGCTGGACAAATCAATTGGGTAAACTTGGAGCCGACCGTCACCGTATAGGATAGGACACTTTCAGAAATAGCTGAATCGTAGATTATAGTAATATTTATACTAATATGAATTTATAATCGCATATAAATTTCATTTTACTTTAAAGCACAAATGATGACAAAAACATTTTAATATTAACAGGAAATATGTTCATATCAATGTCAATGTGTTCTTTCAATAAGCTCACAGAGCGTGATTAGATGGACGTGCTTCCACATATTACAAACTAGCGACTCACCCTCGCTTCGGGTTCGTCCCTAGACAAAACTATCCCACGGGAACCGTACCTTTTTCCGAGACGATATATAGCCTATGATGATGATGATGATGATGTCCTATTATTCCGTCGTGGAACTTAGGGCTGCAGCAGTAGTTTTCCATGCCCTTCTATCTTTAGCTACTGCTTGGACATGGTTCCACGAGATTCCCACCCTTCTAAGGTCCGCCTCAATGGACCTCCTCCAGGTGTTAGTTGGTCGACCAGGTCTTCTTCTACCGGCAGGCTGCCATTGGAATGCTACTTGTGCAGTATTCCCTTCCTCTCTTCGCAAGATATGCCCGATCCAGCGCCACTATATATATATATATATCCCTGATACTATCAGAAATAAAGACCTGTGGGAAGTATGCCATCAACTCCCAGTATGCAAGGAGATATATAGCCTATAGCCTTTCTTAATTGGTTGGCAATATATGTAGTATATATGAATCTATATTAATATTATAAAGCTGAAGAATTTGTTTGTTTGTTTGGTTGGACGTGCTAATCTCAGGAACTACTAATCCGATTTGAAAACCCCCACGGGAAAATCTATCCCACGGGAACTGTACATTTTTCTGGGATGATATAGCCTATAGCCTTCCTCAGTCAACGGGATATCTAATGCAAAAAGAATTTTTAAAATCGCGTCCAACCAAACAAACAAACAAACTCTTCAGCTTTATAATATTAATATAGATTCATTTATACTACATATATTGCGAACCAATTAATGATCAAAGTGAAAGCTTGAGCGTATCTACGGTTGAAAACAAACGTGGTGCTTCCCTTTATTTCTGATGGTACCAATAACGTACTTATACATATTTCATCATATAAGTTTTAAATATGGTAGCACATTTAGATCGCAAACTGCAATACCTTCATCATGTCTTCTCCATTATCACTAAAATAAAACTTATTTACTTGTAGTGGCATGTCACTTGCCAGAATGACATGTAAATGTAAACGAAAAGTAAATACATACGTAACTATTTGGGTCTTCTACATTTTATGTGACATTAGCGGCTCACCTGAGGGTGAACTTCGCTCGAGTTCGCCTCTAGAGAAACAATAACAAATCTATCCCACGGGAACCGTTCATTTTTCCGAGATAAAGCCTATAACCGCTTGGGTGCGTGCCTGGGTGCACATCAGTAACCTATGTGCTATTCCAGACTATAATCTATCTCTGTGCCAAATTTTAACCAGATCCGTTCAGCCGTTCTGGCGTGATTGAGTAACAAACATCAAATATCCATCTAAATTTTCACGTTTATATATTAGTAAGAATGGTAAATTGAATTAGCGCAACGACTGAATCGATTTGGATGTTTTTTTTTAATCTAGTATATAGATCTTGAATAATACATACGTTACTTACTATTGGGCACCCAGGCACGCATCCAAGCGAAACGATTGGAAGTGGCTAGTAACTTTATTATTCAACTAGCAGAACCCGCGGCTACACCCGTGTTCAATCTACAAAAAACTCGTCGGCTTTACGTTATACTTCACCCTTGCTTCGCTCGAGTTCGTCCCTAGGTTGATTACCCATACAAAATTTTATTCCCATTTTCACCCCCTCAAGGGATAATTTCCAGTATAAAAAGTATTCTATGTCCTTCCCAGGGTTTCAAACTATCTTCTTACCAAAATTCATCTAAATCGGTTCAGTAGATCCAGAGATTACCCCCTACAACCTCACAAACTCACAAACTTTACCTTTTTATAACATTAGTATAGATAAATAGTTGTCATTGGCGGTGACACTTGGAGACGTCCATACAATCCAGCGAGGAAAATTCCAGCTCAAAAGCTAAGAAATCAATACAATTTCTTATATCTTTTGCGATTACACAAGATTTCTAGTATTGTATAATATATACATAAGTACGTACGTATGTTGTCAATATCAGTAATTGAGTTCAGTGGTTTTTTTTAGAATGGATTTATATTACCTGTAACATCATTTTCCTTGTGGTTTCCTGTAAATGTATATTTTAAATAAGTTCGCATCTGTCTAACATGACCTCCAATTCAATAGTTCCGTATCGTGTTGAAAGCTCAAGTTATATCTCTTAAGCGGTTCTGAAACCGTTTTAAAGCTGCACAATCGACTCCTCTCAGATGATTTGTGCGCAAACAGAAATGTTTAAGACATTAAATTATAATTAAATCTATACCTTTGGTACTTACGATGTGCTAAACCTACAGCTTTGATATACCTATAAGCTCGACTCTATCTATTTATTGAATTACTAGCGACTCACCTTCGCTTTGTTCGGCTTCGTCCCTGGGTTAATTCCCCATACAAACTTTCATCCCCATTTTCACCCCCTTAAGGTATGATTTCTGAAATAAAAAATACCCTATTCCAGGGTCTCAAATTATCTTCTTACCAAATTTCATCTAAATCGGTCCAGTAGTTTTTAAGTATTAGTTACAAACATACAAAAATACACATCTTTCCTCTTTGTAATAGTAACTAGCGACTCACGCTCTCTTCGCTCGGGTTCTTCCCTAAGGAATGGGTATGGGGAAGCACCATACAAACTTTCACCTCCACTTTCACCCCCTAAAGGGAAGATTTCCTGGATAAAAACTATCCTATGTCCTTCCCAGGTTCTTAAACTATCTTCTTACCAAATTTCACTATATCGGTTCAGTGGTTTCGAAGCTTTTTCGATACAAACAAACAAACAAACAAACAAAGAAACAAATTTTTCCTCTTTATAATATTAGATTAGATATAATGTAGAAATGTAGATAGTATAGATAAACAGATCATCTAAAGCTAGACCAAAGCTTTAAACCGGAAAGACTAAAACTTTAACTGCGTTTACCTATAAATAGATAGATAATAAAGGTGATAAAATTATGTGGAAAACTAGTTTTGGCCAGCGGCTTTGCTTCAAGTCAATAGTGTATGTAAGTTATCTCAGTTTATGTAAGTTACAGCAGCCGTCACAACGAAAAAAGTTATAAGCACTCACAAACTTTCTCATTTATATATCAAATTTCATTTTCGTGTTACTCAAATTTCAACCCCTAAAGTCATTAAAGTGATTACTTTTGAAAAGGATAATATAAAAAGGGGTTGCATAAAAACAAACAAACTGCTATTTATTATACTATAAACCCTGTATAATAAGATTTAAACAATTTATTACACTTTCATATTATTTATATAAACTATTTAATAAGATTACTTTTCAAGTTTCTAAATAATACTATTCGTACAAACATACAGCTAAAGAAAACACACAATTTTGAATTTGAGGACACGCTTGGCTCAGTTTGTAGTGATTTTACTTGCTGTGCCAGCGGTTACGGGTTCTAGTCCCGCTGGGGGCATTTATTTGTGTGATGAGCACGAATGTTTGTACTCCAGTCACGGATGTTTATATTTATAGTATGTATGTATTAAAAGTTGTATATGTGTAGTGTATCAACTATCTGGTATCCATAACACAAGCCTGGAGCTTACCATGGAACTAGATGGTGCTGTGTGTTAATGTCCCAACATATTATTATTATAATACAAAAAAGATACCATATACAATTTCCACAGCCATATTAATACGGAAGAAAGAGATTATCTACTTCATTTTTGAAGTCCATTACAAATTGTTTTTATACAAATATTATTAATATAATGTAAAACATTAGTAGTACGTTTTTGTGCGATTCATCGCGGTGTATTTTCAGTAATATTGCAAGTACGCGATCTACGTAAACGCCGGCGAGTCTGCCAGAAGAGCGCGTGGCTTTACATGTGTGGACCGGCATAGAGTAATGTATAGCGGACAGGTGGATAGATGCGTCATTATGAGATTTTAATGGCGAGGATTTAGTTTCTATGTAAATCTAAATGAAATTGTTTGTTGGTAAGAGAACTTAAGAACTGTTGGGCCGATTTGGTTGATTGCTTATTTATTTTGTTATTGTTTGAATGAGGGTTTTAGGGGAAGGGAAGAAAAGTAACCGGCGATATTCGGAAGTACTTATCATCGATTTTTTTCATTGAAATTTGGACAAGGTGTCTGCAGGTCAGCTCATATATCATATAGGTACATATAAGTATTTATTATTTAGTCTTTTTGAAAAATTGAAAAAAAAAAATAAAAAAAATATTGTTTTATTTATCGCAATTTGATTATACCCCAGAATAATAATGAGATTATTTTAAAGCAATTCTCTTTGCTTGTTGACTTGTCAGTTTATGTTTATAATACATCATCTGATGAAATCAAGAATATTATATTCTTATTATTTAATCTATTATTTTTGTATATTGCTTTACATGTATTTATATTTTAGGAATGCCCTATCTATTATATTTCTAATCTTTGCCAGTGCGCGCATTGCGCATGTGTGCGTGACGCCATAACCCGCGGATTCTAACCTAAATTCGAATTTCGAGCTTCGCTTTCCGCGGACGCGCCCGGCCAGCGCTAATTTAAAAATAAAACTTATTTTTTTACATCTACGTCAACGACTTCGTGTTAATCTGCCAAAGTTAATTTTTAATTTTACATATTTTGATGCGGTTTTAAATGGTTTATAGTTTTAAATTGTGTGTTAAAAGATTATGGTTAAAAATAGTGTAAAGATATTTCGGTGACATATCGACCTCGACGATTTTCGCGGTCTTTTTGACAGTGTTGTGTTGTGTGACTTGGATTGAACGATATATGAGGTTTGTCTATTTTATATTTTTTTATAGAATTTCAATCCTAAATCAGACCTTTTTATGGAATCATGTTGAAAATTAAATATTTGTAGTATTTATAGCTTTACTGCTGTTAATTCAACAACTTTCTTCACTATTATATATGTAGAAAATGTCACTGATTGTGTGTTATTTCTTTTGAAATACGTCTAAACACATTTTTGTTTCCGTTTATTGGATTTAGTAATAAGTTTCCCACCCTTTGACTGTATTAAATGGGCTTAAAATGGACAAATTCAAAGGAATTGAATTCTTTTTGGTATTTACATACATCAACAAAAAATTAAACAGGCTTGACTCACTTAAAATCATCGTTTATTAATATCATGTATTCGTTTAATGTATTACCATGAAAACACTAAATTTGCAGTTTTTAACCATTAAACATTAAATTGTATTTAATTTTAGCATTTTTTGCACCATTTTACTGGGATTTAAACACGTGAGCGAATAGAAATTGCCATGAAAACGATGTAATAGAGATAATAATATATCGGTCAGCTTATATCTTTGTCTTTTACAATTTAGTTATAATAGTTTTTCTTTCGTTTAGCGTATTGGCAGCGTGCCTTCCTGTTTACTTCGCGATACCCAGCGCGGTTCCCGCACGTGGCAAATTGTATTGTCCAAATAGAAAAGATTTTTCTAGTAGATGATCTATTCTTTAAAGTATTGTAGCAATATTAATTTTAGTTCTATATAAATTCTTAATTTATTAAAAAACTAGTATACGTGCGTAAGTGATTTTTGTTTATAATATTATTTATATACATAGCCACTTTTTGGCAACTTGTGTTACTATCAGTAGCCTATTTGTTACCCCAAGTCATATATTATACGTAATTGTAATCTATGAGTTCATTAAATTTCTAAACATACATACGTACATACAAATTTTTGCATTATTTTGCAATGTATACCTACTTTATTTACACTATCAGAAAGTAGAGATTTCAACGAACAAAAAGCCAACCGACTTTTTTAAAATTTTCGATTGAAAATTAGGGTGCTTTTTCGATATTCAATCAATATAAGGTGAAAAAATAAATATTTTAAATCGAAAAAAAATACAGTGTGTTTGGGATATAAAACCAAAAACTTGGTTATTTGAATTTTTCACATAAATATTGAGGTTATGTAAAAAAAAAGTAAAAAAGGTTGTAGATCTTTTTATTATCTACAATTTTGCCATTTAATTTTTTTTTTCATAGGACTTGTAGTTTTGCCGGAAATCGAGATAAACAGTTTTTTACCCTTAAAAACTCACCTCCTTCCACTTCCCGACCTCAGATCGCCCGTAAATTATTTCTCCTTTCATTTTTGTCATATTCTCTTCCTTTTCCAATGGGTTTCATTCTACTATTCTTTTTTTTTACTTTTTACCATTTTCAAAGGCTTCAGCCCTGATTTAGAAGGCTCACTAATATATTCATTATAATTTGATGGTCATATTACAAGCTACTAATTAATTATAATTAGCTGTTCACATGGTACGCCGAATTTCAGGCGCGTTTATTTCAGTTACGAAAAATGCCAAGTATTTTGACTGTGACATATAAACAGACGGACATGACGTAATGATGATTGCGTTTTTGTCATCTGGCTACGGAACCCTACAAAACTTTTCTATAAAACTCAAGAGAGAGGTACTTCATTTTATGTATAGATAGTTTTAATTTCATGGGATAATGAGTAGGCGGTATTTATATTTATTAGGCACAGAACTGTTCACTACCGTTCAATTATAAACTAATGCTAGGCACGCATAAACAGTTCTTAAACATTTATCTCTATTAATTGCTTCTACTTGTAACTTTTTCCAAGTGAACTCTTCTTAATATTTTTTTTAGTCTTATGTACTCGTACAATTAGGCAATAATCATAACGGGATTGAAGTTATAGTGTTTTTAACCGACTTTAAAAAGGACAAAATTTTTTCACAAAATTTTAATCGTTCATGTTAAGACGGTGTTTGTACCTTTAATGTATGGATGGAGAGATGAGATGGTTTGTCGATGAGATGATCTATTGAACTCGGTCATACATACATTCGACAACCGAAAACTTTTTGATAAGTTTTTTTACAATAATTTCGACTTGTCTACACTAGTGTTATTTATACTAATATATAAGTAGTTTGCTTGAAACTACTACAACTAGTTGTCCGTTTGTACAAATTTGTTTTGCTTTTTATAGCCTACTTGCGACTCACCCTCGGTTATCTCGGGTTCGTCCCTAGCTTGCTTCCCAATACAAGTTTTCATCCCCATTTTCACCCCTTTAAGGGATGATTTCCGAGATAAAAAGTATCCTATGTCTGTCCCAGGGTTTCAAACTATCTTTTTACCAAATTTCATCTAAATTGGTTCAGTAGATCCAGAGATTACCCCCTACAACCTCACAAACTTACTAACTTTACCTCTTTATAATATTAGTGTAGATTTATAGAGGAAGGTTATTATAGACTATCTAGCATCACTCGACCGACGAATTTAAGAAATTGAGCAATTACACAGAAAATTCTAGGCGGGCGGAGCTGCGGGCTACGCTAGTGAATAATATTACAATACGCACTTTTATGAACATTTATATAGGGTAGATCGTGTTGGTATGTAATGCTTGCTGAATATTTATAGCGTGGGGTGAATTATAGTAGCCCCGATAGCTTGAATTCTGACGGTACGTTTAATTTATTAAGCTTTTACGTTTTGAACTAGCCTTAGCACGCGACTTCGTGTGGGTTTTTACTACGGGTTTTCGTTTCTATATATAAAAATCAGGAAACGTTTGATAAAAAATGGTTTGGCTGTAGAGTTCCGTTCCGTAGAGTCTAACAGTTTATATTTACTTAACCAGTTAATAGATTAAATGCTATGTGTTTTCAAATAGCAGTTTCTTCATGATATGCTAGCAAATAGACAGATACAAAACATTCTACATATTTTAGATCGCGCACATCTTCAAACTAATGATAAAATATTTATAGTTTTTTAGTAATATGAGGGGTTTTTATTTTATCTTCAAAGGAGGGTGCCTAAATAGTCTTAAAGGGTAAAATACTTTTTAGGCTACAAGGCTCTTTGAAAAATCTCTTTAAAATTAAGTTAATAACACTCGTTTTGTTATTTTTAGACGTTCATCCCTTAATGGTTTGAACCATATATGGAAATTTCATTATTTTCATTAAGATTCATTTGTATTAATGTTTTTGGACAGAATTTAATGAGAAATTATCTAAAGTTGGGACAGTGAAGAACAAACGACTGTCAGAGTTTGTTCTAGTAATCGTTTCACAGATTGGAAAGCTACAAATACCATTATAAGTTCTCGATATAGCGCAAATGTCTCTACCTACCTGATATGAGTCATGCATAGGCCAAAAAAGCTCAACATCCGTATTCAGTAATATAAAGCATAATAAATATTATAACTAAGTTATTTTTGAGCTATGAGAACTAATTATTTAATTATTATAATGGAAGTACTGTTTGTTGAAAATAATACTAATTCCTACGAATATGGGTGTGGTCGTGGGTTCGATTTTCGTTCTTACAAGCTTGTATTTAATAAGTATTTATTTGCAAAGTCTAGTTAATATAGCTGGGCATAGGATTTCGACGCATGCGTTACGAAGAGTTATATAGTTTAACACAATAACTCATCTCTTTATTTTCCTGCAATAGGAGCAAAGACGTGAAACTTTTTGAATTTTTCATTTTAAACCGACTTCCAAAAAGGAGGAGGTTCTCAATTCGTCGGAATCTTTTTTTTGCCAATTATTTTTTTATTATAAAGGGTCATTTACCTTTGAAACATTCATTTTAAATTAGTCTTATAACTCAGGTTTACATAATATAAAATTAAATAATTGGTTCTGTCGAATTAGCCTTAGAAATTTACATGACGAACCCTGACTAAACCTTAAGAGATACATGTACGTATAAAACAATGTGTAAGAAAATTGTAGGTCTTAAAAAGTTCTACAAAAAGCCTGCAATAGTATATGTCTATCTCCTAAGGTACATTCGCAATACCTATTTTTTATATATAAAATGTACCTTGAGAGAAGCGAGGGCAAGTCGCACAATATTATTTTTTTCATCGAGAATGTGATAGACAAATTGATGTAGAAACTTAACTTCTGAAAAATACAAGGTATATTTTTTACTAGCGACTCACCCTAGCTCCACTCGGGTTCGTCCTTAGTGGCGTTTTAACGTTTAGTATAGATTTCTCAGAGATGAGATATTTTTCCTCAATAAAAGTATCCTCTATGTTGACCCGGATAATCAGCTATCATCATACCAAATTTCATCAAAATCTGTCCAGTGGGTTTCTCGTGATGCGTTGCCAGACAGACAGACAGGCAAGAATTCCAAAAACTATAGATACGGCCTCTGTATAATAATGACGATAATAATGACTATTTCAGTAAGATTTTACAAAAAATATTAAATCTACAGATTCAAGTCTGGATTTTATTATATAATGTACAGATAATGAGATATCTTCTTTTTCAAATAACAATTTCTCTATAGTAACACATTTTCGTCAAGGCTAAGGACAATATTTGATATTGTTCCAAATATGTCCCCTTATTTTTTGACCTTGAATATTAAGAAACTCTTACAATATAAACATCATAATGACAACGGTATAGTTGAGAAAAACAATAATAAAATAGGTTGTTATTTATGTATCGATGTATTAAAGTGTCTAGAAATAGCTTGATGTTTATGTATACAAAAATACAAAACAAAAACAAATCTATTCCACGGGAACCGTACATTTTTCCGGAATAAAATGTAGTCTATTTATTATTCTGATCTATGAACTATATTATTGTAAAGTTTCATTACAATCTAATCAGTAGTTTTTGTGTACTAAGCTGTAAAAGTTACTATAGTTTTTTAACTATCCCACGGGAACTTCTTTCCGGGCTAAAAAGTATTTAAGATGTTGACCGGGGGTATTCGGTAGGTATTATCATACAAAATTTCATTTAAATCGATCGAACAGTTTCGGAGATTAGCCCGTACAAACAGACAAACAGACAGACAAACAAAAAGATTGAAAAAATCTGTATTTGTTCTATTTCTCTCCTTACATCCTCCTGACTCGGTTTTTAGCAGCTAATATTGGTTGTTTTAATATTGTTATTTTACACTAGCAACTCAATCTCGCTTCGCTCGGGATCCTAGGTGTGTTTTCAATAGATTAAAAAAAAATATTGTGACTTTTTCTTGACATTATAAATTCGATTTTTGCGTAAAAGTTTTTGATTTTTGCGCAGGAACCCAAAATATTTCTAGAATAAAACATACTCTACACGTAGTCCTACAAGCTCCCCCCCCCCACCCCCTCCCCTTTCTATCTTTCGGTAAAAGTCCCATTACAATCGCCGTTCAAATGATTACCCCGGACAAACTTTTGCTTTCTAGACAGACAAGATTTCTAAAAAGGATTGTTTAGGTACTGGTAACATATTAATAACTCTATGTACTTAAGAAAACATAGTTATTTTGAAATCACAGGCATACACTTCAATTTTATTTATATAACGAGCGACTCACCCTCGCTTTGTTCGGGTTCGTCCCCAAAATACGTTTAATGGTTTGTATAGATTTCTCAGAAATGAGAAATTTTCCGCAGTCAATATATCCTATATGTTGATCCGGATAACCAGCTATTATCATATCAAATTTCATCAAAATCTGTCCAGTGGTTTTCTCGTGATGTGTTCCCAGAGAGAAAGACAGACAGACAAAAAATCTAAAAACTATAGATTCGGCTTCTATATCGATAATTATGACTATTTCAATAAGATTTTCCATAAATTATTTAATGTACAGATTCGACTCAGAATTTATTATATGGATAGATATTTTACAAGTAACAGTACATGGCACGTATCATAATGTAGCATAATAAAAACCACAGAGGTTTGACTGAAATGCGTAGTTTTAGTTGTTATTAAAAGTTTAATTAACATATTAAATATTTTTTATTTCAAAAATATTTGCCCTAAAAGCATTGATAGAAACTGAATGATTGATCGTACCATATGAATTGAAAGAAATACACTTTCGACTTACAACTTTCAGATGAATACCATCTGGCGTAAGTCTGCTCGATTTTCCCAAGGAGTAAATATTTGTCACTTATACAAGTATTGCATAGAGTCTAGACCAAATCTCTTATTTTGCAGGATATTTGAAATACAATATAGCACTCTATGTAGAGCTTCCATAGTATATGGAGCCATGCTATATGCTTCATATTCAATCTAATTACTGAATAATGCTATGTCTCTTATTGTTTTGTTATTAGAAAGAGAAGAAAGCTTAATACTTACGAAATAATAAAAACATATTTAATAATAATGGAGTAGTATATTAGATTATAAGGCAGTGGTAGCCCAGTGGTAACGTGCTCGCTTAGGAAACGGGATTACTATTAGTTGCATTACGATGAATAAAAACATCGTGAGGAGACCTGCAAAACCTCTAAAGTCATGTTAAGTTCACCCGCAACCCGCATTTGGCTAGCGTGGTGGTCTATGACCTGAAACCCCTTGTATTGAAGGGAGGCCTGTGTCCAGCAGTGGGACGTTAGAAAGGGCTGAATACATACATACGAGTACATACATACAATGCTCTTCTTTTTTATTAGCCACAGTATTTTTAACATTTACTAAATATGAAATCTAATCAAATACATTTAAGTGGAATTTTCCTCTGTAACATCGATATTGAATAAAAATCTATCTCTTAACAATTGAAATCTCCCACGCAGCTTATCTAATCAACTGAACATTATCGTAATTGGAGTGTCCATCGATCGCTGTGAATCTCGTCACCCACATATACTTACGCTATATATATTTTCAATAGCAGTTTGAACGTTCATTTGTTTTTATTAAAAACCAGCGATTAGCTAGCGTTCCTAGGTACGTTTTAACGGTTAGTACGGAATAGATGGTTTATATATGAGCCTAAAGCATTTCTAAATAAACGGGTAATGGGAAATTAGATAATGCAAAAATATTTTTTTAATTGGATTAGTAGTTCGATCGACCAGTCGGTCGACCAGTTGGTCGTCCAGTCGGTCGTCCTGTCGGTCGACCAGTCGGTCGTTCAGTCGGTCGATCAATCGGTCGACCAGTCGGTCGACCAGTTGGTCGACCAGCCTGTCCACCAGTCGGTCGACCAGTCGGTTGACTAGTCGGTCGATCAGTCTGTCGATAAATCGGTTGACCAGTTGGTCGACCAGTCGATCCATCTGTCGGTCCATCAGTCGGTCGATCATTCGACCGATCAGTCGGTTGACTAGTCGGTCGATCAGTCGGCCGATCAGTCGGTCGACCAATCGGTTAATCAATCCGTCGATTAATCCGTGGACCAGTCGGTCAATTAATCCGTCGATCAATCGGTCGACCAGTCGGTCGATAAGTCGGTCGATCAATCAGTCGATCAAAATATATCAATTATTATTTCCAAAAATAAGTTCGTGGTTCATATTATTTCTTAAATATATTATAGAAAACAAATTTAATTTTAATGATCGTAACTCAAAACAGATATGAAAAGACGTGTGTTCTGTAAAATTTTCATTTAAAGCCCCATTATTACCTTTGTTTTTTGCACATTTCCTACTTCATCTTTTCAAAGTTAGAGGAAGAGAGTACAATGATACGACTCGAATGCAATCTTTACGACTTAAGAGTCATGTAACTGTAACATACTAACAGGCTAACACCTACGTTATTTTAAAGTTACAATGTTATGTACATCTGAAACTTACAGTCTCCCTCCCATCCCTCCCTTTTTAAGTTACTTTAAATTGCCATTCCTATTTCTTTAAGCTTTCTGTCCGTGGTTACGCTAAATAAATACGCTAAATTATAACTTTAGTAACACGATACAACCCTACTTGCTGTGTCAGCGGTCGCGGGTTCGAGTCCCGCTGGGGGCGTTCATTTGTGTGATGAGCACGAATGTGTGAACCAGTCATGGGAGTTTGTATTTATAATATGTATGTACTTAAAGTTATATATGTGTAGTGTATCAACTATCTGGTATCCATAACACAGGCCTCGTAGCTTACTGGTGAACTAGATAGTGTTGTGTGTTAAAGTCCCAACACATTTATTTATTTATTTATATCTAATATATAAAATTCTCGTGTCACAGTTTTCGTTGCCATACTCCTCCGAAACGGCTTGACCGATTTTGATGAAATTTTTTGTGCTTATCCGGTATCTATGAGAATCGGCCAACATCTATTTTTCATCCCCCTACATGTTAGGGGTAGTCCACCCCTAAATTTTTTTTTTTTATTTTTTAGACAAAATTTTTAATTTCTATTTTTTTATGATACAACATACAAAAATACATATAATCCTCAATTTTCACCCTTCTACGATCAACCCTTATTTTTTAATAGCCATTTTAGTAATTTAATCATTTTTCCTCTCCGGTCGAAAACTGATCAATCGTGATTTAATGCAAGCTAGGGACGAACCCGAGCGAAGCGAGGGTGAGTCGCTAGTTTTTATATAATTACATTTAAACCTTTAAATTATTACCTATATTTCTATACAATGCTTATAATACCTATGTATGTACGTATATTGAATTAACTTTGAAATGCCAGAAGGTAATTTCAAACCCAAAATAGCCACGCCTGTTTTACTATAAGAGGAATGCAATAAATCTATATATACAGCTCTTGTGACCCGGATTCGTCTGTGTATGGTACTCAAAACGCATACAAAATAGCTTTTTATGAGCGTCTGTATCATTGTATGTTATTGTAATTTCCTTTCAGCCTTTTTAAAACTATATTTAGAATGAAAACATACGTAGAGTTAAACTGTAGGATTTTATCACTTTACTATTATAAATGCGAATGTTTATATGTATGTACACATATAGACCGTGATATGGAGTTAGGTGTACATAAGCTATTGTTAGTAATGAAATTTGTTAAAAGTTGGCGCCACCTATACATAAATATACCAATAAATACGATAGCGCCTAGAGACGCACTCGAGCGAGAGTAAGTCCTTAAATTAATATATCGTTGCAGTTTTTATAGCAATATTTTATTTTAAATTTGATGAACAAACATACATATATGATACATTTTTTGTTTTACTTTAAGTAAATTTTGTTTGTGTGTATGTATGTATGTATGTATGTATGTATGTATGTATGTATGTACATATGTACAATGACATAGTATGCGCCTGTATATTTTTTACTAAGTTAATATTTTTATGTCATTTAAAATATTTTATATATTATATAAAAAGAGCAACTCTTTTTAAAAGAGCAGTTCTTTACTGGTTCTTTTCAGCAGAACTGCTTGTCGAGCCGTATAATAGTATTCAAATTAAATGTTAAAATTGACGGTTTTCAAATGCTTATAGAAATAAAGCTGATTTTATTTTGATTTTGAATTGTAGAAATCAGTTTACATATATGAATATTTACACAGAAATCACGTAACGTTTGCATTAAAAATGTACAAGTAAATTAATAAATAAATAAATATCTTTGGACATTAACATACAGCACCATCTAGTTCCATCGTAAGCTAAGAGGTCTGTGTTATGGATACGAGATAGTTGATACACTACACAAATATTACTTTAAATACATACATATTATAAATATAAACACCCATGACTGGAGTAAAAACATTCGTGCTCATCACACAAATGAATCCCCCCCCCCCCTCTCCCCCCACGAACGAAAAAAACGAAACCACTATTCTATCTCTTTCTATATGATATCTATTAGTATAATTGATAAAATTTAATTAAACAGCTGCAGAACATAATTTACATCTACTCACTTACTTGGCAGCTTTATAACATGAATAAATGTAACAACGTTCAAAGTTTATGTGAAACCTTTGATGGTTTTCCATTACTCTAAAAGCTGATATTATCGAGTAACTATTTCAAGTTATAGCACTTCAAATAAAGTGATAGTTGGTTTTTTATTTATTTGGATAGTATAATTCTAGTTTCTAATTAATACAACACGTTTGTAGTGACCCTACTTGCCATACCAGTTGTCGCGGGTTCGAGTCCCGCTGGGGGCATTCGTTTGTATGATGAGCAAGAATGTTTGTACTCCAGTCATGGGTGTTTATATGTATAATATGAACATTTTTAAATTTATGTCTGTGTAACGTATCAACTATCTGGTATCTATAACAGAAACCTCGTAGCTTACCATGGAACTAGATGGTTCTGTGTGCTAATGGCCCGACATAATATTTATATTTATTTATTTAATAAGAAAGAGTCTATTTTATGAACATATTATTTATGTACATACATACATGTATATAGCTACCTGTTGTTAGTTGCATCTTCGTATCTACGAGTATCTGTACTAGTAACTTACTCTCGCTTCAATTGGATGCATCCCTAGATGCCTTTTGCATTTATAATATTAAAAAAATCATATCTTAGTTGATTCTTAGACGTTATAAATCTATACATATAATAAAAGTGTAACTGATCGCTGTCTGTACATGGAAGATATTTGAGTAAAACTATTATTAGGGATCTTTATTAACGCAATAGAACCCAGAACAATGATTTATAGTTTTTTTGTATGTTTGTCTGTTTGTCGGTTTGTTTGTTTGTCTGTGTGTCTGTGCGTTTGTGCGCGTTACTCTTAGAAATGGCTTAACCGATTTGGGTGCGGTTTTCACTAATGTATTGTGGTAAGCTTCACTTAACATTTAGTATTTGTTTATTTCAATCGGTTCCTAAATAAAAATGTTAAGCCAATTTAAAGAATCATCTAGGGGCGAACCCGAGCGAAGCGACTGCGAAAAACTTTAAATTAAAGTAGTCGTCACTTTTTAGGAAAAACTGCTTCAAATTTCGGTTACTGTAACTTTGAATTGTCGTGTCCAGAATTAATTGTTATTGGGATTTTCTATCAAGAAAGTCTCAGTGGCATTCCGGTGTTTGGAAGATGGCGGTGATGGTTGTTGTGCCGGATCATATTTAAAGAGTAAATGGAATTAAGAGTAGTTTGTACATTCGCTATAATAATTTCTAAATAGTCTGTCTGTTTGTCTCGTTTTCACGCCTAAACCGGTAAAACAATTTTGATGAATTTTGGTATCGAAATGGATGGGATTTTGGAGAAGGACATAGGCTACTTTTCTTTCATTTACATACCCACAAAAGTGAACTGCGTTCTGAATAACTTTAACCGCTTGATCATTCTGACTGTGACTGGTAAAATGTAAGACTATTATTATTTCAAGTTCTTCATATTTATGACACCAATGCTCAAACAACCATTTATTTTCATCTCTTCTTTTGATTAGTGGATAATATGCGAGATGCTGGATAAAAGATTTGTGAAAGACTGGCATTGGCTATATTTTACCCGAATTAGATGACTTAATTATGTATGACTCTAACTCTAACCCAAAGACTAATAATTATAAAACTTCTATCCATTATTCCGCGCTTTGATTTTTCTTCATGTAACGCTTGTGAGAGTTCAGTTAAAATCGATTTATGACGTTGATATTATATTTACGTACACTATGGACGTTATCAGATCTGATAAGTTGTTTGGGAAAGCAAATATTCTGAGAATACAATTTATTACATTTAATCCAGCTCTATTATATGTATTCAGCTCTTTTTAACGTCACACTTTCGAAAACTTGTTAGGTTCTCTCAGACATGCAGGTTTTCTCACGATATTTTCCTACACCGTAAGGCTAGTGGTAATCATGTTAGAAATGATTGGCACATGAAAATATCGTGAGACCCGGGATTTGAACCCGCTTTACTCGATTTCCCAAGCGAGCGCGTTACTATTGGGCTTTCACTGCCTTTATAACAAAAAATATATTATATTATTTAATATAAATTACGATACATAATTAATATTTCTGATACTAGCAAAATATTTACAAACACACGGACAGATAATAATGATCTAAAAAGTATTATTGTTCCTCCAATAACAAATAGCCCGTCAGTCAATTCGAGTTAAATAGATAACACCTGTTAGCCGCGATTCTTTATTATTTTAAATTAAGATCAACCTACTTCTACGAGTAATATATACGTGTGATGCGTATTATAATGAAAGTTGCATATTTTTCCGAAAAATTTTAAAGAACTAAATCGATTTTGATGAGCTTTTATTCTGAAACTAATAATCTGTTAAACAATAACAATTTTAATGGCTTAATGCTTGTATTCAGCCCATTTTAACGTCCCACTGCTGGGCACGGGCCTCCCTTCAGTACAAGAGGGGATCAGGCCATAGTCCACCACGCTGGCCAAGTGCGGGTTGGCGGACTTCACATATCTTTCGAAAACTTGCTAGGTACTTTTAGACATGCCGGTTTACTCGCGATGTTTTCCTTCACCGTAAGGCAAGTTGTAATCATGTTAGAAATGATTCGCACATGAAAATATCAGAGGTGCCGGACCCGGGATTTGAACCCGCTTCACTCGATTTCCCAAGCGAGCGCGTTACCACTGGGCTACCACTGCCTTTTAATTGCTTAATACTATGTAGTAATAATCCAGTACCTTGTTACGTCCCACTGCTGGGCACGCATCTTCAATAAGAGGGGGATCAGGCCATAGTCCACCACGCTGGTCAAGTGCGGGTTGGCGGACTTCACATGTCTTTCGAAAACTAGTAAGGTTCGCTTTGACATGAAAAGTTCCCAATTATTTTTATTTAGCACACGAATGATTTTTTTATTGCGAGTTCTTTTATTCAAATAGAAACTGTATAGAAATAAAATATCTCAATGTTGCGA
Source organism: Fabriciana adippe (assembly GCA_905404265.1). Classification (NCBI taxonomy): domain Eukaryota; kingdom Metazoa; phylum Arthropoda; class Insecta; order Lepidoptera; family Nymphalidae; genus Fabriciana; species Fabriciana adippe. The sequence goes on from FR990009.1 coordinate 9,149,631, forward strand.
AGATATTGCGAGAGACACTAAGCGGGTCAAAAGATGATTATTTTTAGATTTTTATTTGAAGCATCTATTATTGGCTTCATTCACGTAGTTTCCAAGGTATTTTATATTTTACTAGCGACTTATCCTTGCTTCGCTCGGGTTCGTCCTTATGTGTTACATAATATATATAGTTTTGCAATAATGTATGGAAGTCTGCCCGATTTGTTGACATTTATGGTTACTGCTCTGTTCCCTTGGGCATGATAATATATCGCCTATAGCCTTTCTCGATAAACGGGCTACCTATCTAATGCAAAAATATTTTCTGAAATCGGATAAGTAGTTCCTGAGGTTAGTGCGTCCAAACAAATAAACAAACAAACAAACTCTGCTTTTTTATAATATTAGTATATATTAAGTCGTTTTTAGTGTTTACGATAAACACGTAAACGTTTTTTTCATATTTTCATATTTTTATCGTCCTCATACAAATATACGTTATTCAGACTTATTTATTCAACAGTAAGCTCAAAGCTCGTTAGATAAGTAAGTTGTTATCTGTGAAACTTTCTGAACTTGAGTTCCTGTATAGCATTGTTAGTCTGTAGACTTCGAAATATAATAACTTGTTATCTTTCTGTTGAGTATTCTTGTGTTTTATGTATTATTTTTTAATTCTGATAAATGAAACTCTAAGTTCTCTAAATGATTCAAAATAAAACCTTTTTGTTAGCTAAAAAGTTTTTTGCTAGCTAGTATTTTATTAAAGAAATTAACTTTTGAATTACAAATTAACTTGAAAAAAAAAAAACAAGTATAATGAATTAATCTGAAAAAAAAAAAAACAAGTACAAGGCATTTAAAATAAAAATAGTTAATAAAGATTGTATTGATATGATTGTGTAGGTATGTGTGTGTATTCAGCCCTTTTTAACGTCCCACTGCTGGGCACGGGCCTCCTTTCAATACGAAGAGGATCAGGTCATAGTCCACCACGCCGGCCAAGTGCGGGCGTACTGAGGATGTCTTTCGGGAGCTTGCTAAGTTATTTCAGACACGCAGGTTTCTTCCCGATGTTTTCCTTCACCGTAAAGCAAGTGGTAACCGTGTTGGAAATGATTCGCACATGAAAATATCAGAGATGCGAGACCCGGGACTTGAACCCGTTTCATTCGGTGTTCCAAGTAAACACGTTACCACTGGGCTATCATTTGCTTAGTGACTATCGCGAGTAAGCTGTCATACACTAGCATTTGCCCGCAGCTCTAATCCATTTAGTTTATTTATGTATATTAGCTCCAATTGCTTAGTGTGATATGAAATAGTCTTCTTCAATATTTGCGACGACACGTTTGGCTCAGTTTGTAGTAATCGTACTTAGTGCGTCAGCGGTCGCGGGTTCGAGTCCCGCTGGGGGGCATTCATTCATTTGCGTGATGAGCACGAACGTTTGTACTCCAGTCATGGGTGTTTATATTTATAATATGTATGTATTTAAAGTTATATTTGTGTAGTGTATCAACTATCTGGTGTCCATAACACAGGCCTCTTAGCTTACCATGGAACTAGATGGTGCTGTGTATTAATGTCCCAATTTTTTTTTCATATTTCGGCTATAAAGCAAAAATAATATTTGAAATGGAACTGACAGTTCAAACAAACAAATACGAGCAAATTATTTTAATGCATGCTGAATAAACTTTCAGCGAAAAGTTTGGAAAGCTTTCTATATGGTAAAGTTAAAGGTTGATTAGATTTACATTCGAGACAGGGTGACCTTATATGACCGGCGCTTGAACTTGGCGAATGTAATTTTGTTTGTTTACTTAATCTCGTCGAAATACTTCTCTTAATGCGATTATATTTTATTGATGACTAGCGACTCACTCTTGCTTTGCTCGGATTTGTCACTTATTTTTGCTGCGAACTCTAAATAATGACTATAATAGGCAATTTTTTTATACCTTAGGTTATATTATTGTAATTTTCGAGTCTCAATTTTTTTTGGAAAATATAGCCCATGTTACTTGCTGATAATGTAGATTTTGATAGGTGAAAGATTTTTTTAAATTGGTCTAGTAGTTTTTTAGTTTATCCATTACAAACAAATATGTAGAAAAACATATTTTTTTCTTTATAATAAATATAAAAACTACCTAAGATATTGTAATAATCAAGTTTTATTTAAAAGAGATATTTTTAAAATAATAATAACTATATTTAATTTTTTTACTTCACCTGAACCTGTTACCGACCCAACTAAAATTAAAAAAGCACATCACTATTTTATCGAACTAATCGATAGTCTATTGTAAGGGTAAACTCACTTTTACAAACATGGTATCTTTCAATTAAAGAAAACCATGCAAAATTAAAACTATTCATAATTGGAAAAAATACATATTGGGTATAATATTTTTATTTTGAAGTCGGTCCAAGAGTAGGATAATTACTAAAATTATTTTTTAATCATCGTAGCATCAAGTTCAAAAGTAATATCGCCATCCTCATACAGAATCTCAAAGCTAAGAGTAATATAAAATATTCATTATTTATATACGTTCCAATGAACACCTCCGCAGTAAAACAACGTTAGCCTTTTAAAATCTTACTTTCGCTACATGCACAGAGTACGTACCTAATAGCACTCCCCACATGACGTCGGTGTATGGATTAAGTAGACTAAGTTATTACTTCATCTTGTATAATATATATGTATTTAAAGTTATATACATATGTATGTGTATTGTATCAACTATCTGGTATCCATAACATGGAACTAGATGGTGCTGTGCTGTTAATATCATAACATATTTTATCTGATTAATGGATGAAGCTTATTTTTCTGACGTTGCTCGTAGCTTTCGATTATAATTTATTATGCTGGTAAGTTGTTTACTTGCAATGAAACACATCTAAATAAGTATAATAAAGTTAGAGGAATTGTTTTATTTATAAATATTTTATTACACACACAAAGATAATACATTAAATGAAAAGAAAAAATAATAATAATAAGAGGCATGCGAAGGCGGTCTTATTGCTATGAGCAATCTCTTACAGACAACCTTTGGTGAAATGATTAATGAAACCGTAAACAGGACGGTACAATTAATATATATATATATATATATATATATATATATATATTTATATATATATATATATATATATATATATATATATATATATATATATATATATATATATATATATATATATATATATATATATTGAATGGCCAATATTGCTAGGTAGCATGTTCCATAGCTTTATAGCTATAACAGTGAAAGGGTTACCATAGTAATTTGAGGTGCAAGGTGGTAATTTCAGACGGTTGTCGCTCTGAGACCTAAGTTGAATATCAGAGTCCGATCCTAGGAAATTGAAACGTTATTTTAAGTAAAAGGGAGTAGTAGGGTTACAGAGGATGGAGAAAGTGAGGGAGAGAACATGCAAATTGAGCCGATGTCTGATTGAAAGCCATTTTAGTTGTATACAGTATTCGGAGATGTGATCGAATTTACGCAAACCATATATAAATCTGATGCACATATTCTGCAGACGTTCGAGTTTGTTAAGCTGTTCGTCTATAACAGCGGTCGGCAAACAGCGGCCCGTGAATGTTTTATAAATAAAACTTTTTATGTTTTTTAAGTACTCTTTATGCGTACTTTATTTGTTTATACGAACATTTTCAATTTGTAATTACCGAAAAAATAAATATGTTTCTCGTCTCACAGATGAGCATTTAATAAGAGCCATTTTAGGAATTGTCACATAGAATTTTGTATTTTACATATTTTGTGGTATATGTTTTTTTTTGCTCTCACAAGTGCGGCCCGCCTTAACTAGATATTGCCACCTTGTGGCCCCTGTCTGTTGAAAGGTTGCCGACCGCTGGTCTATAACGTCGACGTGACAGCAATCAGCGTAGTCTAAAATTGGTAGCAGTAATAAGTGAGCCAATGCAGTTTTGGTTTTAATACGCAACAGATTATTCAATTGCCTAAAACAACTTATGGTAGCAAATATTTTTCTACTTACCTCTGAAATATGCACAGTCCAGGAGAAGGAGTTGTTGAAATACAGTCCAAGATTTTTGACTCAGTTACTATATGCTAGGTCTAAATTGCCAAATCTAACAGGGGACAAGGTATTAAAGTCGATCTTGTTGGTCAACTTTTGGCTTCCTATAACAATGAATTGTGACTTAGCAGGATTAATTCAGAGTCCATACGACGTACTCCAGGAATGAATTTTGTGTAGATCACTGTTAAGCCGTTCAATAGTATTATTGAGATCACTGGAGGGACCCGCAGTATAAATCTGTAGGTTATCAGCATAGAGGTGTTTGTTTTTTTTTTGTAAGTTAAAACTCGACAATTTCTTTACCAATCATACTACCTGTCCAATTTGAAAGAAAACTTTTGCACTTTATAGCCTATAGGCGACTTACCTTCGCTTCGCACGGTTTCGTCCTTAGGTTGCTTCCCCATACAAACTTTCATCCCCATTTTCTCCTTCTTAAGGGATGATTTCCGGAATAAAAAATATTCAATGTCCTTCCCAGGGTCTCAAACTATCTTCTTAGCAAATTTCATATAAATCACTCCGTTAGTTTTAAAGTTTATTCGTTGAAAACATACAAAAATACAAATCTTTTCTCTTTATAATAGTAGTGTAGATTGATTGAAGAATTAATCAAATATCACGCAACAATGCAAGTGGAACCGCAGGCAAAGCATAATTTATTATTAGTAGGCATTTAGCTTCAGTTTCATGTGGAAAAGTGAGAATTTACATAGTGACTCACCTCTTCTTCAGCGTCGTTATTAGGTCAATGCGTTGCTTGGCCGTTACCTGTAAAGCTTAACTGAAGTAGCAAATAATCTATACTAATCCATACTGATATTATAAAGAGAAAATATTTTTTTGTTTGTTTGTTTATTTGTTTGTACCGAATATGTTCTGAAACTACAGAACCGATTTAGATGAAATTTGGTAAGAAGATAGTTTGAGATCCTGGGAAGGATATAGGATAGTTTTTATCTTGGAAATCATCCCTTAAGAAGGTTAAAATGGAGATGAAAGTTTGTATGAGAAAGCAACCTAGGGACGAACCCGAGCGAAGCTAGGGTAAGTCGCTAGTTAAATATATTATGAAACACAATGTCTGTTTGTTTGCCCAGTTGTACGGATATTTAGAAAGAGAGAGAGAGAACTAACTATACATCCAAATTTTATGACTGTAGAGTCATTTAAAACATGTGGTTTTTGTAACGATTTAAGACCGATTAATGACATCACTTCGGAAAATGTAATTTCGAGCTTTACATTACAGTTGGTGTAGTTTCAATAGTAAAGAAAATATATGTATGTTCATCCTTTTTATAGTAAAATTTAGTTAAAAATCTAATAAAACTCTTATTAGAAAAGTATTTTAAATAATTCCATTTTTGTTTTATACTTTAACTTCTTACGTGCGTACATACGTACACACACACACGTTTTTACGGTGTACACGTATTATGTATACGTAAATAATTAAGCTACCGAAAAATATGCTCTTGCTGAGTCTCTAAAAAATGGGGAGGACTTCACAATTCTTATTACGGTACAGCAAAAATAATAAATAAATAAATATAAATATGTTAGAACATAAACACACAGCACCATCTAGTGCCATGGTAAGCTACGACTTACGAGGCCTGTGTTATGGATACCAGATAGCTGATACACTACACATATATAACTTTAAATACATACATATTATAAATATAAATATAAAAAAGTAGAAAATGAAGTCAGACTTCAATATTATTTATTTGCTTAGATCTATATCAAACTCAAGCTTTAAAGAGTTTTAAGTGTTTATTTACTTTCAAATTGGGTAAATAATAAGACTTCTTATACACAAATTGTACGAGACCAGAAATAGCAAATGAAGGTGAGTACAAAAGTTTGATAAAACTTGATTAGAAGGAAAATTCAACAACTTGCTTAGTGGGCGGGAGGACTTTATTTACGCTTGAAAGTTTTGTTTGGTATTATTGCGCTTTAAATGTTTTTATAGAGGTTAAAAGACTATGAATCATAAAGCGCGATGAGAATATGTAACGTTGATGCTATACTTACATTTTTTTTATTAATTAAATATAAATAAATATGTTGGGACATTAACACACAGCACAATCTGGTTCCATGGTAAGCTACGAGGCTTGTGTTATGGATACCAGATAGTTATACACTTCATATACATATGTATATCTTTCAAATACATACATATTATAAATATAAACACCTTTGACTGGAATACAAACAATCGTACTCATCACACAAATGAATGCCTCCAACGGAACTCGAACCAGCCACGCTTGCACAGCAAGTAGGGTCACTACAAATTGAGCCAAACGTGGCGTCAAAACGTGGCAATAAAACGCAAAAAGAGCTTTTAAAATCTAACTGCTAATTCCAAAGATTGGGTGACAAACAAAAACTGTTCAGCTTTACATATGATCGATATAGGTAGGTAAGCCGTACAAATGCGTCACAAGCTCATCGGTAAACAAAAACAACTGTCCAGTTTAATATCACCTTTATCTCCCGAATTACATCATAAAAATTCAGCTAGAATGTACGCGGACGGTGGTTGTTAGTCGCCATCGACAGAGGTTCAACGCGCTACGCCTACATACACATTTTTACGTGTCAATAAAAATAAACGATTATTTGTGCTGTCTATAGCTTTATAATTACCCGACTGCGAATAAGAGGATGTGTACGATTTTTTTAATCGTTTACACTTGTTATGTTTACGTTTATTATTTTTAACTGATTGTTAGTACGAGGTAGGAGTATATGGACGATTATGTATAGTCGTAATTAGGATTTGTCTTTTGTAACGGATTGTGGTTTGGTTATCGCACAAAAACCAAGTGTTTATATATATACTAGCAGGACCCCCGGCTTCGCTCGCGCTAAAACTACAAAAAAAAAACTCTAAGAAGGTAGGTTTTGTACAAAATTTCATCAGCTATTTTACCCTCTTATGGGATGAATTTCGAAAAATGCTAGAACACGTATTTATTTAAATCTATTATAGAGCATTAATACCAAGTTTCAAATAATTATGATGATAAATATTTTTTTTGGGTTGTATTATAACGTATTTTCCCGTAGAAATGAGATAATCTTCCGCGGTAAAAAGTAGCCTATATTAGCATCCAGCCTTCCAACTATCTCCACACAAAAAATCACGCCAATTCGACGTGAAAGACAAACAAACAAAAACACAACACAAACACACTTTTACATTTATTTTATTTAATTGAGTAAGTATGGATGTATACTTGATTTTGACGAGACTTTTACTGGCAGATAGCTGATGTTGTTAAGGAGTAACTTAGGCTACTTTTATTTTAGAATGAGAATTAGGGTTCTACTCAGAAAAATGAAAACGCACTTAGAGACACACCCGAGCGATGCGAGGTTAAGCCACTAGTTCATAGTTGGACATAATTTCATTCACTTTCTTAAATACCTATAAAAAAACGCGTGCTTAATTGTGGGAAGTACCTAGTAGTATTTATGTGGCCTGTGTTATGTTTTATTTTAAACTTCCCATGAAGTTTTTACTAAATAAAGTTATCCTGAAGCGAGTAGATGTTTATTAATAACAATGACAACGTTATGTACACATTAGTATGTAGGTAGTTGATTTATAATATCTCTATAGATCTATCTCTGAATTTTACGCAAACAATAACTTACGTCGTAAAATTACAAATCGTGATCTTCTGCGAATAATCGTTTACGAGCAATTTATATCGATCGTTTATGTCACTTAGCTTTGAAGGTGTACCTATTGTTGTAACACAAATAGAATTTCATATAAATAAACATTATATAAAATTATATTATTAACCGTCCGTCGTAAAACAACGACTATATAAAGGGTTAATTAACACATTTCCCTTATATTGCTTAATTTAATGTTACATACACACATACGTCTTATTTTTATTGCTTAATAATGGTAGTAGTATGAGCTTAAATAAATAAATATGTTGGGACATTAACACACAGTACCATCCAGTTGTAGTGTTATGGATACCTGATAGTTGATACATTACACATATATAACTTTAAACACATACATATTATAAATATAAACACCCTTGATTGATGTACAAACATTCGTACTCATCACACAAATGAATAACCCCAGCGGGACTCGAACTCGCGATCGCTAGCACAGCAAGTATAGTAACTACATACTGAACCAAACTTGTCGTCATGTGTATTGTGTATGTACAGTGTACATGTAAGATTTTTTACTTTCTATATAATGCGAGTATGCTTGTACATGTGTACGACATAGTCACTGCCCTCGCTTCTTCAGATGTTGATATAAAACTATAAGGGGGTCCTGACCACACGTTAATCAGTTAAAATCTAAGCTAACTCGGGATATCCACCAGTTATAAATTTAATAAAACGATACACAATTTCATGATTTTGTGCAATTTTACAATATTTTCTTGTTTTCCTTTCTAAAAAGACAATATAAAAAGTTAAAACTCTAAAAGTTTAATAACTGTTTCTTATTGTAAGAAGAAATAGGTTTATTTCAATCGACCAAGTATTATACTTGTAAATACGAATATATATCTTCACATTGAAAAGGCTGGATGAAATTGGATAAATAGATATGACCTGAAGTAAAATATAGGCTGCTAAGAATGCATCTGAACCTAAGTCGCCAATAAATAAATATTTATTGTATTTTAAACTTACATTTCTTATGTTTGCAGGTTAAAATGGGGGAGCAAACACAGATAACTGGCGCTACGACGCCTGAGGCAGAAGCACCCGACACCGGCCAGACAACTCAGCCACAGCCTAAGAAACAGACGAGAGTGCGAGGCAAGCCCCAACCAGAAAGACCTAAGAGAAGTTTATTATGTCTAACTTTGAAGAATCCATTAAGAAAACTTTGTTACGATATAGTGGAATGGAAGTATCCTTTTATAAATTACTAGCGACTCATCCTCGCTTTGCTCGGGTTCATTCATGGGTTAATTCACCATACAAACTTTCATCCCCATTTTCACCCTCTTAAAATATGATTTCCGGAATAAAGAATATTCTATGTCCTTCCCAGGCTCTCAAACTATCTTCTTACCAAATTTTATCTAAATCGGTCCAGTAGTTTTTGAGTTTATTCGTTACAAACATACAAAAATACAAATCTTTCCTCTTTATAATGTTAAGGTAGACTATTAATACCCTACAGATTTGTCTGTGTCTTTTTGTTAAAATGTTTTATTTCTGGTTCTTATTGATTGTATCCCTAAACTAAAGGATGATACAGACGGCATCCGCTAAAAGTGTCAAAGTAAAAATAGTAGCGTGATTCGTTGATTATGCTACTATTCTCGATTTTTTCAAATATACAGATAGTTTATTTCTTTAAAAAACAAGGAAAATTTTATACTGGAGTTAGTTGTTAATTTATAATTTTTACGAAGGAAATATGGATAATAAAAATAGTCTCGTATACTTTAAAGAGAAATAGCATAATAGTTGCTTATTTTTTTTAATTTATTAAAATTTATTTACTTACATAATGAGTATTCTATTAATATTTGTATACTATTTTAAAACAATATTTTTTTTGCTTCATATTTAGTTTTATGGTACTCTGTCTAGAGCCTATATTTATTCCTTAGTCTGAGTTTAACCTTATCGTAAGTAAATATAACCTAAGAGAGAGTACAACTTGTATAATAAAGATAGTTTTTGATAAACTTGTTTTCCTCCATTAACATAATGAATCTTCTTTTAAAATACCTATATAATTGCTTATTAAAAATTATTTTAAAAATTTGGATTATGATTGATTGATTGAGTGATTTTGTTTTTGTGACTCACACTTCTGTGTCTTGTAGAGACTGTTCACAACATAAGAATTTTATCTAATCTAATATATTTAAACGAGCAATTCTTGTATATTTATATCTTTATATCTTTATTTATTTATACCAGCGATCTCGGAAACGGCTCTAACGATTTCGCTGAAATTTGGTATGTGGGGGCTTTCGGGGGTGAATAATCCATCTAGATTAGTCTCATGTCTGGGAAAACGCATGTTTTCGAGTTTTCATGCAGTTTTCTTTTGTATTATTCTCCGTAGAATATGCTCGATAATTTCTTACACTCGAACGTAAGCATTGTGGTCAAGCGACCAAAGTGCAAGATTAACAAATCAATAGGAGTGCCTGAGATCGAATCTCGATCTGATACAAAGTTTTACTTTTTTTTGTATTTATTCAAGTTTTTAGTTCTTTTCATCTAAAAAATACAATATAACAAAAAAGAACTCCGAGCGAAGCTCGGTCGCCAGGTACTTTTATTTAAAGTAAACTGTAAGTACATAGGTAATTTATAATTCACGAACAATTGAGGGATACGTGAAGTAACTACCGGTGGTTGACGTAGACTAAATACTCATTCGAGTGAATGAGTATATGAACAATATGATATACATACAAATATCTTTGACGACGATTGGCTCAGTTTGTAGTGAGCCTACTTGCTGTGCCAGCGGTCGCGGGTTCGAGTCCCGCTGGGGGCATTCATTTGTGTGATGAGCACGAATGTTTGTACTCCAGTCATGGGTGTTTATATTTATAATATGTATATATTTAAAGTTATATATGTCATATGCGTTGTGTCCATATCCATAACACAAGCTTCGTAGCTTACCATGGAACTAGATGGTGCTGTGTGTTAATGTCAAAGAAAAAAAAAAAAAACTATCCACCGCTAGGTACAACTGTATCTGTCTTGTACAGAGACCTAACATTTTATGTAAGTATTGAATATTACGTGGTCGAAGTCATTGTCTACTGTCTCATATTATTAACTTTATGTAGTTTCCTAAACAAAAATACAGACCATTCGAATATATGATATTAACGACAATATTCGCAAACTGTATAGCGCTAGCAGTCTTCACTCCATACCCTGGGTCGGACACTAACAACACAAACCAAATATTGGTAAGCCCTATGATTTTATCATGATAAGAATAGGTTAATGATAGTGATAAGAGAGACAGTTTATGTATGGACTATAAGTGATAACCTTAGGGTAGTGGGTTCTGATAAAAGTTGAATCAATTTTAAAGTTATGGTGTAAGGATTTTGATCTAAATATTTTTCAATTACATTACGTACTTAAAGTTTAATTCTAATTTTATTATAATACTACCTGTTTCTGCGGTTTTACTTGTATATGGTTTTAATTGTTGGCATGGAGTAGATCGACTATATATTAGTATATACAATAGGTATAATGGGTTTTATATCCCTTACTTGAGAAATGATTGATTCCCTATGTAAACTTTCATCCCCTTTTTCACCACCAAAAAGGGGATGGTTTCCCAGATAAAACTATCCTATGACCTTCCCAGGGCTTAAAACTATCTTCATACCAAATTTCATCTAAATCGGTTCAGCGGATTTTTAGTTTATCCGCTACAAAGAAACTCTCAAACTTACAAACTTTACCTCTTTATAATATTAGTGTAGATATGGTGGGGATAAAAGTATTTTATTCTATTATATAATAAAAGGTAGAGATCATATTGGGACATGATGAAAGTAAAAGATCTTATCGCCTCTACTGGTAACAAGAGAGCTGGCTGGTTTTTCATCCAAAGAATGTGCCTCGCCATTCAAGGGGGGAATGCTGCTAGCATTCTTGCCACTATTCCACGCGGACATGACTTGTACAGTAATAATTAAGTGTACATTTATTTTGTTTATATAATTAACTATATACGTAATTTCCTTTTGGAAGAAATCTTAAAAAAATATAATATTATAACCAAAATAACTAAAATTTATACTCTAAGGTGTTAAGATTTACTTTACCTATTTTTTTATAGGAAAAAGTAGAATGGATATTCATGGCGATATTCACGGGGGAGTGTGTTATGAAGATTATAGCGTATGGGTTTCTATTTCATCCCGGCGCCTATCTCAGGAATACGTGGAACAGTCTCGACTTCACGATTGTCACTATTGGGTATGTCGAATATATTAAATTACAATATCTATATATAAATAAAACTATCTTTTCAGATTTTTTCTCGGATTTATTTAGATTTTTGGTTTCCGACGTTTCGAATGCTTTACAGGAATCATGGTCACGGAAGAGACCCGTCTCTCGTGACCACGTAAGAGACGGATAACGTGACTTGTTATATCAAAATATAATAAATCCCCGAAAAAAATCGAAAAAAATAGGTTTTATTTTAAAATGTGAAATATTCGCGTAAATCTAAGAAAGTGTTAGGTATCTATATATAAATTTGTAAAGGCAGTTCAGTACCTGTTTCTACTCTGTTTGATAGCTGATATTCTTTTTTTTTGTTTAGCAGCTATTGACGTGCTTTAGTGTTATCTAGAAAAAAAAAAGATTATGGTTTAATTTCGACGTTATTTAATATGATGTTACAGTCAAAACTATTTTTTAGTAAAAACTACTTTTGATTAAAGAGGTTGGTCAAAAGTAATTTTGACTGCAGGCTAACTTTTAACCCTTTATATCACCGTGGGACAGTACTGGAACATACCAAATTATTCCTTATAAAATCTAAAGCAAATGATTTCTTCAGTTATAAAACAGAGTTCCCACTTCGGAACATACCTGGCTTTGATAATTAGTACAGTTCATACTCCAGATATGATGCTTTTTCAATACAAACGAATGTGAATCAAACGTTTACCGGTGACGTGAAATAAGTTCGTTTACAAAATATTGAAAAATCGACGAAAAATATATATACCGTAAAAAGTGTGTGTTTGTGGTATAAATCTGTAGGTAAGTTTATGTTTATAGATATTTATTGTAGTTATTGAATATTTTTTCATAATTTTTGAAAATAATTGCCATTTCGTGTTTGTACCTGTTCTGGCACATTGTGTTACTAAGTATACCTAGTGTCATACATTGAGCACTTTTTTATTCTTTCGACAAGATGGTTTCCAGAGCTCTAAGAGAAGAGGGAATAGAGCAGTTCCTCTTTGATTATGCCGAGAGTGAAAATAATTTCGACGATGATGATGTCAGCATCAGAGATCCTGATTTTGTTCCAGATTTGGAAGTGCCTATGGAAGTCGATAATTTTGAAAAGGTTGATGGAGTGGAAATTGACGCCATTATTGTAAGTATTGAGAATTTTAGTAGTATATCCCAACGGCCACCTCCTTCTGGAACCCTACCACAACCAGGAACATCATTTAGACCTGGACCGTCAGGACGTAGTCAAGCCAAGCAGAAATTGAATCTACGTTGGAAAAAAAAGAACCTGCGGCTAAATTCTGCAGCAATTCTACTTTACAGGTGACGAAGATTTGCCAGCAGAGTTTCTACAACTTGATAGTCTGGTACAGTTCTTATTTAAAATATTTCCCAAGAAACCCTTTGAAGAGGTTGACAGCCAAACTTGTCTCTACATTATGCAGTAAGATACTAACATACCCTTCCGCGTCATAAAGCCCGATATCCACCAATTTATTGGTCGGGTTTTCATCATGTCATTAGGTACACCTTCCAAAAATGACGAAACATTGGAGTGGTGGTTTAGGAACAGCTCTAGTAAAAGACACATGTTATCAAAATCGAAAAAATCATGCGATTTATTCACTTTAACGACAACCTGAAAATGGTTCCTCGCGATGAACCAAACCACGACCGTCTTTACAAGATCAGGCTATCAGGCATCAGGGATCAGGCAAGGATCAGTTATGACAACTACGAAGCAAGAGATGACCAGTTCGGATGTTTTACCGTTTCCTTCATCTTGTCATGTCCTATGCCTGGTTGCTATACAAAAGGGTTCCTAAGACCAAGAATACAAATGCTCTACTGCTGGCATCTGCTGATTTTTGTGAAGAGATTGTTGCGCTGCTCTGCAAGATGGGGATAAACGCTCAGGTACAACATGGAAGTGAACCAGGCCAAAAAGGGTTCAGCTCAATTTTTGCCTCTAGCAGCTTTTCGCCATGACCAAGTCGGTCACTGGCCAGTATGGGTCGGAAAAGGATCCGTTGCAAGATTTCTAAATGTTCTGGCAAATCACAAACCATTTGTGAAAAGCGTGGATTCGCATTATGCAATAACAAACAAAAAACTGTTTCAAAGTATTCCATACTTCGTAGAGGAACATATTGCTGCAATGTGCCAGTTATGGCACACTCCCCTTTTTTTGATTTTGTGGAGTAACTAATTAAAAATTTTGAAAATTAAAAAATACGTGTTTTTTTTATTTTCCAAATGCTACACTAAGAGCTACTTTTTATTAAATAATATGTTATTGAGTTATAAAGGGTTAAAAAGTTAAGGAGGTAAGTAGATTGAAGAAAACTACTTTTGACTAAAGAGGTTGGTCGAAAGTAATTTTGACTGCAGGCTAACTTTTAAAAAGTTAAGGAGGTAAGTAGATTGAAGGTTAATCGGAAGAACCCTTTCTTTCTTTCTAGGTTAGGTTAGATTAGAACAGTTATAACATGCCATAATTTTAAGAGTTTTGACCGATATGCCAGTCAAAACTGCTATTGACCAAGGCCTGCAGTCAAAACAACTTTTAACTGTTTTTGTCAGTCAAAAGTAGTTTTGACCACGAAAGAGTTCTGACTGTAACATCTATATTAGCATGTGAATAGAAAACTTTATATCCTTTTGTAAGCACATTGTGTGTACACAGAAGTATGACCTTTGGCATAGTTCGTGTTTATATGGAGTATTACTGCAAAAAGCTGAAATTTATTGGCTTCCTTTTGTCTGAGGCTCTGCTCGCGCGTTATTTATTTATTTGTTACTAGCGACTCACCCTCGCTTCGCTCAGGTTCGTCCCTACGTACGTTTTAACCCTCAGTAATAGTTAGGAGTAGATTTTTTTGACGTGAATTTTACGATGTTTTAATAATTATTCTGCTATTCGGGATGAAGACAAATCCAACAAAATAAAGATCATAAAAATCGATCCAGCAGTTCTCGAGTTATAAGTGTTGTAACAAACCCGACTTTGTTTTAAATATATAGATTACTTTGCTGCGGTTTCCCGTACCAACCAGAATCATTATAAAATCAAATATCCTTACTTAGTTTCCTTAAATAAATAAATAAATATGTTGGGACATTAACACACAGCACCATCTAGTTCCAAGGTAAGCTACGAGGCCTGTGTTATGGATACCAAATAGTTGATATACTACGCATATATAACTTTAAATACATACATATTATAAATATAAACACACATGACTGGAATACAAACTTTCGTGCTCATCATACAAATGAATGCCACCAGCGGGACTCGAACCCGCGACCGCTGGCACCCAAAGTAGGGTTACTATAAACTGAGTCAAACGTGATTCTTTCCACCTTCGTTGGATTTTCTTTATATAAGAAAGCCTCTTGCAAAATTAATACTTCTTGCTTTTTCTTCTCCTTACTGTTAGTGTATTTAGGTGTGCTTAGTCTATTTTGTATATTATTATAAGAGTTTAATAGGTATATAAAGTTTTTTTTTAATTGTAGGGGTAAATATGTACAGAAACCATTAATATTCCATATCTATACTTAATATTATAAAGCTGAAGAGTTTGTTTGTTTGTTTGGTTAAACACGCTAATCTCAGGAACTACTAATCCGATTTGAAAAATTCTTTTTGCATTAGATATCCCGTTAACTGAGGAAGTTCCCGTGGGATAGATTTGTTTTTGTCTAGGGACGAACCCGAAGCGAAGCTAGAGTGAGTCGCTAGTATTATTAAATAAATATTTAATTGAATGAATTATATTGGTTTCACTTATAGCACAGTTGCTGTTTTATATATATTAGTATCGACGTTAGTCAGTCCGGATATCTGGACTGCTTCAAAGCATATTACATACATTTGTCGTTCATCGTTAAACAGTGTGGCATTTTGTGAGAGATTTGATTTACGATGATGATAGATTTTATTTGAGTGTTATGATGCAACAAAACGATAAATGAGCCTCTAAATTAAAATAGTTTTTATTGAGTTACGTACATTAAGAGTATACATATATAACTAACACTCGGTCTCTATAACTTATCTATTTATAACAATTTGTTAAAATTACTACTAATAGTAGTTTTGTCTGTCAATAAACGAACAATAATAATAAATAATAAATGTGTTGGGAAATGAACACACAGCACCATCTAATTCCATGGTAAGCTACGAGACTTGAGTTATGGATACCAGATAGTTGATACACTATACATATACAACATTAAATACAAACATATTATAAATATAAACACCCATGACTGGAGTACAAACGTTCGTGCACACTACATAATGAATCTCAACGGGACTTGAACCCGCGACCGTTGGCATAGAAGGGTCACAACAAACTGAGCCAAACGTGTCGTCATAACGTAGAAACATAAGAAAACATATCTTTTACACTGATCTATCTTTCGCAAGTTTTACCACTTACATTACATAACACTATAAAGTATTGACTGACAGATTCATGAACGCTCAAAATAAACTACTCGATTTAAAAGGTTATATTAGCAGCATATTTATATAACGATAAGAATCTTTTTTTTCCTTATAATTGCTTTCCTGTTTGTTTTGTTTCGAAGACCGAATAGTCTAATAAAGTAAAATAAAAAAATAAAGTTGGCATTCCACTACATATTTAACATATAGATGAAAATAAAACAGTCTTTTTTTCCTATGGAGCCATTGGTGTACGAGATCAACTCAGACTTGTTCCATTTTTTGATAGTTTTTATAATCCACCTAGCGACTCACCTTCGCTATGCTTGGGTTTGTCCCTAGTTATATTTTAACGTCTAGTTTAGATTTCTCAGAGATGAGATATTTTCCCGCAGTAAAAGGTATCCTATATGTTGACTTTGATAACCAGTTATCATCATACCAAATTTCATCAAAATCAGTCCAGTGGTTTTTCGTGATGCGTACCCAGAGAGACAGACAAACAATATTTCTAAAAACTATAGATTCGACCTCTTATCGATAGTAATGACTATTTCAATAAGATTTTCCAAAAAAATATATTAATGTGCAGATTCGACTCAGTTACAATTTTATTATATGTATAGATAGATAGTATTGATATATCACATGTATTGTCGTGTAGTGGAGAGTGTGTAACGTCTTTACACTAGAAATAATAATAATTAAAAATGGCTCGTCTGAAGTATGCTTAACAGAAGACAGTTAATGACAAGAACAGCTAATCGTAATATGTCGTGGGTGAGAAAAGAATGAAACATTTTCCAGAAAGGAATTAAAGTTACTAGAAAAGTTTTGCATTTTCTAATACTAGAATGTTCTTTGTTTATGCATATAAAAAGGGCAGTGTGTCGAGAGATCAGTTGAATTTCGTAACTATGAGAAGATTAAGAAGAAATATGAAAAAGTAAGGAAAAATGGAGAACAGTCATAGTGCAAATGCAAGTGGTGGAAAATAGTGCTTAGAGACTGAGTTAAGCTAAAATTGTGTATATACTACGTGTTTGTGAACCGCCATAAGTGACTGTGAACCAAAAGCAATAAAACATCTATAGTAGAGAAGACGTACTTAAATTCCCGATCCCAGAATTCATAGAACCTAACTATATTATAACTTCACCATAGATTACATGGTAAACTAATGGCATATTCTATTCGACATGAAAGTAACATGGGTTTGGCACGTAACAATACACTTGACTTATCATACAGGGACGTGTTATTGGGTCATGGGAGTTACTTTATCTATACTAGGTTTTTATATTAGGGGATCAATATTCCATTCGAAACTTATCTTCTAACCCAAAAAAGAATGTTCAAAAGCTTTTTTTAAACTTTGCGAATAGTTTATCTATAATAATATTATAAAGAGGCAGAGTTTGTTTTAACAAGCTAATCTCAGAAACCACTAATGCGGTTTGAAAAATGCTTTTTGTGTTAGATAGCCCGTTTATTATAATACAAAGATTTTTTTTTAATCTGATAAGTAGTTCCTGAGATTAGCGCATTCAAACAAACAAATTAAATTTCAAATTTATATTTTTTGAAGACTTTTTTGTTGGTATTTATGCAATGATGATTAATAAATTAAAAAAAAAAACCTGATTTTGCTATTTATTAAGCGGGTTCGACATCCCTGATAATGACAAATATTGCTTGATTGGTAAAATAGTACATGATTTAGAGAGGGACAAAAAATATAATAAATCTAGTTTTAAACAATAGTGCTTATATTATGTCTATTTGAATAAAGTTTCATTTTATTTTAAACTTTATTTCTAACAAAACTAATTTACGCTACAATTACTTTGCGCATCCTTTAGTAGCTATTTGCACTAAATAAATTCACGATTGAAACCTATTTATGAAGTCCTTAGTCCGGGAGGCCCACTCCCGATATCTCTTCCCTCCCCCCTCCCTCCCTCCCTTTCCTGAAAGGCTCGCAACACATCTGCAAGCCCTGCAGTGTTGCAGATGTCCATGGGCGGAGGTGATCACTTCCCATCAGGGTTTCCCAAGGGGCTCACCCGTGCCCGTTTGCTCCCTTTGTCCCATAAAAAAAAAGAAAGTCCAGTACATATAGCTTATGTCTCTAATCGGCCTATAAGTTAGGCATCTTGTGCCAAAAATAAAATATGAAACGATTTAATTTAATATGAAAGACAGATAAACAAACAAATAAATTTTAGAATGTTTAAAATATACATTTTTTACCTTGAATTGGGTGATATATCGTTAGTTTTTACTATCAAATTTTTATATATTTTAAGCACGCTATAGTATTTTTTTCATTTTCACACTTCATATGTGTATTGCAAAAATAAATTCTTAAATTTGAAGTAAAACGTCTTTACGCACGCTTGACTTGGGGGGTAAACTGGTGAATGCGTTGCCATGGTAACCGTTGTTATTGTCTGACAAAGGATATATAGGTATATTCTATCCTTAAATGATATTCTATAAATATACGATTGTAATATGCCAGATTGTTATCAGCTAACTTCATCATATCGCTTTTTGGCTATCGGTGAGCGCGCGCATCGTAAAAATTTTACTCTCATAATATTTTCCAAACGTCCCAAAAGAAGTATAATTTCAAAAATGTCCATATTTTTTTTACGATTCAATCGAAGCTAAATTCTAAATTATTTGTATAGTTATATCCCCGTCAAACAAATTTTATAACCTAGTAGGTACTATAACAATGGATAACCTTGTAATAGTTATTATCGTAACGCATTAAAGTACGTAAATTATGTGTCATATTGTCTTGTAAATTTAGAAATAAATGAACTTGGCCCATTAACTGGAAGCTTAAAGATTTGGTTGACGGTGGGATTTACTTTGAAGATGTTAGTATAAATATCAATCAGCTATGAAATATTATGAGATTGTGAAATCTTTATTCTGATTATTTGAATTATTTTGCTATTATTCGAATTATTTGTATTTAACTAATCTATAGGTACATATAATATAATTCTAACTAAGTCCGAATATGTAAATTAAATATTTTTTGGAAAATCTTATTGAAATAGTAATTATTATCGATACAGTGGTCGAATCTATAGTTTTTAGAATGTTTACTTATCTGTTTAGGAAAGCATCACGAGAAAACCACTGGACAGATTTTGATGAAATTTGGTATAATGATAGCTGGTTATCCAAGTCAACATATTATAGGATACTTTTTACTGCGGGAAAATATCTCATCTTTGAGAAATCTATACTAAAAGTTGAATAAAATAGGCATGATTAGAAAAAAAAAATGGAAAAAAGTATCATAAAATTCATAATATTTAGCACTACACTCCAGGCGTACAACACGCACGCGCGATTATAATAGACATTGATGATCGCGACGACCATGGTCTCTGTCACGGTCGACTCCTCCCTGTGGACTCTTAGAAGTATATTGAAATCAGCTTCCTCATTTTGTTAAAATTTCCTCACTTAGTTACGTACTGAAAATATAATTAGAGGCTCGTTTGTCGATCATCAGATAAAATTTATCATTAATACGATGAAATAAACACTATAAATTAACAGTTGTATGAATAAAATGGTGTTATTTTGACTGATGATAGAAAAAATTGCTTATTAACTAAAAAGGTTTCAATATTTATATGAAAATTAATTATTCCGCCCTAGTGGGCGGGAGTTTTGCTTATTGAACATCACATGATGAGTATTCATTAAAAAAGATACACAAAAATCGATCCACCATTGACGAAAACTTAATCCAAAAACAACATACATTAAGTACATACTTAAAAGCTTTAAGTGTAATAAATAAGCAGTTCCTTAATTCAACTAAATTATAATAAACTCACTCTCACTTCACTCGGGTTCGTCCCTACGTTTATTCCCCATACAAAATTTCATCCCTATTTTCACCCCCTTAAGGGATGAGTTCCGAGATAAAAACTATACTCTTCGTACCAAATTTCATCTAAATCGGTTCAGTAGTTTTGGAGCCTATTCGGTACAAACAAACAAACAATCAAATCTTTCCTCTTTATAATATTAGTGTAGATTAATATTAAAAAAAAACATTTTTTAAAACAAGCGTTTATGTCATATAAATTGTGTAATGTAATAAAATAGGTTTAATTTAGCTTAAAGTTTATATTTTATTTTTTTTAGGTATTTATTCGCATTTTTCTCAGCAAACCCTTTCATTTGATATCCATGTCGTGGGGTTGCATAAAACAATATAGGCCGTCATCGTTGGGAGTCCGCCACTTTGGATTTAGAATGACGTCACTTATCTCACCATGCATTGTCATCTATACATATATAATAAAATTGTAACTAAGCCGAATCTGTATATTAAATATTTTTTGGAACATCTTATTGAAATAGACTTTATTATCTGTGACGTTTCAGTCACTTATTTATCAGAACACTTATCTTATACTATATAAGATACCTATATACTACTAAGGCCACTATAGATAGGTATTATGAAATAAAACTCATAACTGATCCACAATGTCACACACGTCCGCTCTCTGTGGTAGTTGAAGTCCAAGTGTCAAATCATAACACTTTTCCTTACTACCCAAGATCGGTGTGTGCAACTACCTTTATTATAAAATATAAATCATCACATCTGTTCCTTTTTATATTTGTTTTTATTTTAATCTTTTAATTATCATAACTGCACATTAAAATCACATGTATTAAATTTGTAAAATTAATATTATATTATTTTAATTATGAATCTTCACAACTACTAAAATCCACATCTTCAGCACTTTCATTACTACCACAAACTTTCCACTCGCCTTCAATTCTTTTCAAGTGTATAATATTCCTCCGAAGCTCATGTCCAGTCTCATCATTCCTTAGACTATATTCATTTCCTCTGGCACTTGTTTCTGTATGTGGTATTGGAATAAATGTTGTACTTAATTTATTTCCTTTTATCATGTTCTTAACGTATATTTTTTCTCCTATTAATACGTCACATGGTGTTGCTCTTCTTTTTCTATGCTCTTAATCTTTTCCCTTCTCTTTCATTATTTTATTATTATCCCTTACATCTGTGCCTTACTCCGCCATTTGTTACAGTGAATATGGTGTAGTATTATAAATTGTGATTCCTAATTCTTTAAAGAATTTTAAATAACACTTTCTTTTCGGATTTTTCGCGTATTTATTTAAATTTTTGATTCCCGACGTCTCGAATGCTTTACAGCAATCATAGTCATGGGAGAGACTAAGGTGTTAGATGTCTCAAGGTATTATATAGTTGTTACAGACAACTTACCCACGAAATAACAAAATAATTTCAATGAAAAATGTCACCAAACTACCTTACAATATTTGTTAATTTTAATTTTAAACATTTTTATAAATTTTAATTTAATTTTATGATTGAATATGGAATATTATTTAATTTTAGCTGTTAATATTATCATTATTACAATTTTCTTTTAGTTTTTTTTTTTTATTTTTTTTTTTATTAATTAGTAATCTTCTATATTTATAACCAAAAAATAAAATATTATTTATTTAAGCCACATTATTGTTCTATATGTAATTTTAAATGTCAAAATTAATTAAGAATAATAATTTTTATTTAGTTTACTATTATTCCAAAAGAAAACCCCCTCGAGGACCGCGTACACGCCGGCGTGTACGATAACAATTGAATTCTCGGAAATTCGCACGGATTTCTTAGAAATTATGCTGGAGAGATTACGCAACACTATTACAACATACATTTATAAATGAAAAGTATTAATTTGAAATACTGTCACTTTGATCCGCACAGTAAGAATTTATTACATCTGTCTGTTATTCAGATGTAGTGTTTCATTATTTTGTTGAGCTGCTTCAATTATTAATTGTAGATGAATAGCGCAAGGTTTCACATATTCTACTATTTGATTAATATGGTATCCGTCTTCAAAAGGTTGAGCATTTGCTGTATTACATAAACTAGAAAAACAATCTGCAATCCCAGGTCAGTATACTACTTTGTAATTATAAGCTTGTAAACGAAGAACCCAACGTTCTATCCTGGTACAAGGTTTCGAATACGTACCAAATATTACTTCCAATGGTTTGTGATCGGTTATTAAATCAAAAGTTTGTTTCCCATATAAATACGAGCCATATTAGTCAGATTGTATCAATATTGCCCCTAATCCGACAGGACTTGCATCTGCCATAACTATAGTTTTATCATTTGGGTCATAATATCCTAGCATATGAATTTTACTTAGACATCTTTTCTTTTTTTTTTTTTATTAATTTAGTTTTGCATTCTTACTTAATTTTAACGTTAATAATTATCTTCTGATCAGTTCCGATTTTTTAGCCCTATTAAGTATCCACTTATTTACATTGTTAATTAATCCTAAAAACTCAGAATTTCTTCAATAGTTTCTGGTTCTCTAAAATTTTCTTCAACTTTTATCTAAACGCTTCACTCTTTTACCGGACAGTTCGTGACCCAAGAAACTAATACTCCTCTTTATACACGTATTTGTTTCGGTTTAAAGGATATACCTTTTTTTTAAATATATAACGCGTTTTTAAGTCTAGAATAATTATGTTCGGTTTTATCTCTTCCGTAAACTACAATGCCATCAATAAAATTTACAACTCCTTTGCAATGTAGTATTATACCTACTCTCTCGTATTTTTTGGATATGTTCTAGGGCACATGATATACCGAACATTAACCGATTGAACCGATAAAGTAATAAAAGTGGTTATGTCCCTGGATTCCTCGCTTATATCGTTTTTAATACTGGTATTATCGGAGGAACCTAACCGGATGGTTTATCTACTAGTTATACTATAATATCTAAATTTATTAATTCAATCTTTTTTTCCTTTTTTTTTTTTTAATTTATTCCTCTAACGGATTGGAACTCCACGATACGGCTGAGAAACTGCTTAATTGTCTTGTCTATTGCAATATTTAGTTTAACATCAGTAATTTTAGGAAATTTATTTTGATTTATTGAATTTATGTCGATCCTAATTTAAGAACTTGTAAAGATATTGCAGTAGTACCTAATGTATCACGAGTACCATTCTCAATAACATAAAATATATCAGATTTTTCTTTCTTTTTTTTTTTTTTATTTCAACCAGCTTGAATTCCACTCTGAAATGATCTAATAACTTTTAAAGGTTTGTTGCTACCATAAGCCATAAATGTTCTCTCCGGTCTTAATACTTGATTATGAACATTAACATGGTGTTTTTCCAAACATTCACAAGTATTATCGCTTAAAATGTTACACTCGCTACCAGAGTCTATAATCACTTCAACTTTTACATCACCAATTACACAATCCAATCTGTACTAATATTATAAAGCTGAAGAGTCCGTTTGTTTGTTTGTTTGTTTGGTTGAATGCGCTAATCTCAGGAACTACTAATCCCATTTGAAAAAATCTTTTTACACTAGATAGCCCGTTAACTGAGGAAGGCTATGGACTATAATATATCTTCCCGGAAAATATACGGTTCCCATGGGATACCCGAACCGAAGCGAGGGTGAGTCGCTAGTATGAAATATATAATCAACATTAGTACTTTCAGTTACCAAGTTGTTTTTCAGTTACCTTTCCTATATCTTGCTTTTTTGTTTTTAATATATGTTAAGCTGTTAACCTTCCGCTTCTTAATAATAGTTTTGCATTGAAGTCTAAAATGACCAATATATACACATTTAAAACATTGTTTAAATTTAGCCGAATAGGTATATCACTATCACTGTTATGGTTCTTATTTCCACATCGCGAACACTACTCTTTTGTAAATTTACCGCG
Organism: Fabriciana adippe; assembly: GCA_905404265.1. Classification (NCBI taxonomy): domain Eukaryota; kingdom Metazoa; phylum Arthropoda; class Insecta; order Lepidoptera; family Nymphalidae; genus Fabriciana; species Fabriciana adippe. The sequence goes on from FR990009.1 coordinate 9,174,003, forward strand.
CTTAATATCGATTTTATTAATACTTGTAGTGATTGAGGTGATTGCGAACCATGGTTATGATCATATAACAACAGAGCTCTTTTTTTCTCAGCATCAGTAACACCTAACGTAATAAGCATATTTCAAAACCTCTCTTGCATTTCTCCATCGCAATCCTATGGATGCAGTCATATACTCAAATGTTTCGGTAAGTTGAATTTGAGACATTACGTTTGTGGTATTTACCCAATAAACCGATTTGTTATATCGCTGCAATATCCACAATCATTAGTACCAATCAACAGAACCACTGTCGACTTACTACTTTTACGCATCACGATTTTATATAATTAATCTGTCAACGAACGCCGATCCACCGGTGGTTCAGTTAACAATTAATTTCTTAGAAATTAACCAGGAGGTGTTAACATTTTTTAGTACCAACTGAGTAACTCAGTTTACTACTGATTTTATATAATAAACATTTTGAGTACCAACTGAGTAACTCAGTTTACTGCTGATTTTATATAATTAACATTTTTAGTACCAACTGAGTACCTCAGTTTACTACTGAATTTATATAATTAACATTTTGAGTACCAACTAACTCAGTTTACTGCTAATTTTATATAATTAACATTTTTAGTACCAACTGAGTATCTTAGTTTACTACTGATTTTATATAATTAACATTTTGAGTACCAACTGAGTAACTCAGTTTGCTGCTGATTTTATATAATTAACATTTTTAGTACCAACTGAGTATCTCAGTTTACTACTGATTTTATATAATTAATATTTTTAGTACCAACTGAGTACCTCAGTTTACTACTAATCTAGTACCAGTCATTATAATATGACATACTTTAATATCGTTAGTACCAATTGACTTTTCGGTCGATTTACTACTTAATACAACTAGTACCAATCGACTTTTCAGACGATTTACTACTTCTTTTTATTTATTTTTTTATATACACAGTAATCAAAATACACATTTAGAGGCGATTAACATTATTTTTCATGTAAAATGAATTTAAAGTAAAATGATTTAAAATTATAATTAAAATTGGGAAAATGCCACATAAAAAGTATATAGCGTACGAGTATATTCAATTTTTTATTATATTATAACCAATAATATTCATTTATTATAAAAAATTAAAGTATATATAATTATTATAATCCTTTGTTCTAAAAATAATAGAATTATAAATTTATAGTTTATAAACATGATTCATGACAGTTATTTTATGGTTATACCGACAATTCATTCAAATTTTGTGTGCTAAAACTTTAATTTTGATGTCAATATGAACTACTATAGTTATGTAATAATTCGTTAAACTAGGTATTTGAAATCTAAAGACACTTTATATTAATGTGTATTTATAAATTTATCTCATTATCTTTTCCTTTTTCCATAACAGAAAATATGATTGCACTTACCCTTAGACTCGTCGCCACTTGTGACGTTTCAGTCACTTATTTATCAGAACACTTATCTTATACTATATAAGATACCTATATACTACTAAGGCCACTATAGATAGGTATTAGGTATTATGAAATAAAACTCATAACTGATCCACAATGTCACACACGTCCGCTCTCTGTGGTAGTTGAAGTCCAAGTGTCAAATCATAACACTTTTCCTTACTACCCAAGATCGGTGTGTGCAACTACCTTTATTATAAAATATAAATCATCACATTATCGATACAGAGGCCGAATCTATAGTTTTCAGAATTTTTGTCTGTCTGTCTGTCTGTCTGTTACCGCATCACGGGAAAAGCACTGGATAGATTTTGATAAAATTTTGTATGATGATAGCTGGTCGTCCAGATCAACATAAACTTTTTACTGCAGGAAAATATCTCATCTCTGAGAAATCTGTACTAAACGTTAAAACGTAACTAGGGACGAACCAGAGCGTAGCGAGGTTGAGTTGCTAGTTTAAACTAAACGTGTATGCAAAATTTCAGTTCAATCGGTTGAGGACAACTGCTTTAAAATTCATTTGCAAGATTTGACCCGAATAAACGTACATACAAACATTACAATTTAAATAAAAACTTGTAAAAAGATACTACTTCTACTAAAGAGGTGATTCACCCTAAATTTTGTTAGACCTCTGACGTCATAGTATAATTTATGGGGTCATTTTACTTGAGCTTTATTGAGGTTAGAAGCTTTGTATAGCAGTAGCTTTGTATTGGATATGGAACGGGATTCGTTTAATGGATATTTATGAAATATAATCGTGTCAAGGTGTCTATTTTCGTATTGATTGTATTGTGATAGACAGAGTGCTTGCCCCTCCTTCGGTTTTGATTGACTCAATGGTTTTCTTAAGTATCCTATAATAATCTATGCATATAATAAAATTCTAAGTGAGTCGAATCTGTAAGTTAAATATATTTTGGAAAATCTTATTAGAACAGTCATTATTATCGAGATAGAGGCCGAATCTATAGTTTTTAGAATTTTTGTCTGTCTATCTGTTTGTCTGTGACCGCATCACGAGAAAACCACTGGACAGATTTTTATGTGACGTTCGAGATATCTCATCTCGAACGTAACGTAACGCTAGTATATGTATATAATAATAGTTTAGTTTTCATCACAATATCTACACAAATAAGATAAATATATCAAATTTTACTAAATTATTACATGAAAGGCTAAAGCCTGGTCTAGAATTATTAACCTTTACGTCAGGTCACCAGAACCTCGATAATGTCACAGTCTGACCATTTAATATTACGCTTAGCTATGCTATGTCTATACAGTGATAATTCATATCTTAAAATGAATCAATACTCCATAGTTTTTTGTGTCATCTAGACGAACTACTAATTAAAAAAATATTAAATCGGTTGACAAACAGAGGAAAAAAGGGCGCTGAACTGTTTTGTCCTTGTCTATTTATATATGGATCCCATGGAATATTAGCATATTGCAATGGTCATGGGGTATACTTAACTATTCATATTAAAGTCTTACGGATTACTAGCATTCTTTCTTAAAATTTTATCGGAAACTACTTCTATCCGGTCTCGTGTTATTGTCGCTCAGTTTATTTAAATGAAAATATTCTCCGTATCGAAATATGTATTGGCGGCAATTTGGACAGTGAGTTATAACTAAAATTTAACATAAAAACTTGTATCATGTAAAAAACTATTACGTGTCAAGTTTTCTAAGCAATTGGTGAAAAACTTTCGGAAATTTTGCGAACATCTTTCGTTTTTTTCATTTTTAGGGTTTTTAGGGTCATCATTTGTAGGGTCTCGTACCCGAAGGGTGCCAACAAAAGCCTATTACTAAGCCTCCACTGTCCGTCCGTTCGTTCGTCCGTCCGCCTGTCAAAGGGCTGCATCTTATGAACCGTAATAGGTAGAAAAACAACAAAAAAAAAATCAAGATGGCGAATTTCAAAAAGACTGCTATGCACCCTTTATACGCGAGTCCGTCTTGCACTTGACAGATTTTATTATTGTTACATACTGTGTAGATTAATATTTACATTATTTTATTTATTTTATTCTTCCATTAAGATCTACAGCATGCATAAAGAATTCATATTTTTAAAGAGGAATGTAGTTGTTTAGCTATTTGTTTTATTTTACAGTATAGTCAGTCAAATTCTTCAGTTGATCTCCAAAGATCTGTTCGACGTGAAAGCTCTGAGAGCATTCAGAGTGCTACGACCTCTACGACTTGTCTCCGGAGTACCAAGTTTGTATATTTATTATATAGTATTTATAAAACTACCAAAATAACACTTTTAATATCATTATCCCATTAGAATTATAAATACGACAGTTATAAAATGGATGTTTGTTACTCAATCACGCCAACGGCTGAACGAATCTGAATGAAATTTGGCACAGAGATAGATTATAGTCTGGAATAGCATATGAGCTATTTTTCATCCCGGACAAATGTACAGTTCCAGTGAGATAGATTTGTTTTTGTTCTTCAGCTTTTGTAGCTAGTGTTATATATTTTTATGAGATAGTGTTATATAGAATTAGCATATCTTTTTAACTAGGTCAAGGATAGGTGCGATTACTGCTCTAGAGTTGTAAACTTTTTGTGTGATCAAAAAGGCCATAATTTACTTTTTTTATCGAATATTGCTTTGTTTTAATTAGATTCTGACAAATGATAGTTAATTATTATTGGACTTTATTTACGTAGAGATTTAACGGGCTATTGTTTTAATACCATCATTCTTAGTATAATAATACAATAAAAAATGGCATTTATATAGTAGTTTTTCCATGAAAAGTTATTACTGACAGTAGAAATCAAAAACCCTTCATGGCATTCATTTTTTCTAAAACTCTATTAGTACGTAGTAAAAAGTTCTACAATTTTTTTCTTTTTTAAATAAAAATAAGTAAAAAAAAAAATGCTTTTTTAAATTATTTTATTAGTCTTAATAGTATATTCAGATATTAATTTCACGTTTCAGGTCTCCAAATCGTATTGAACTCAATATTAAAAGCCATGGTGCCGTTATTCCATATAGCATTTCTGGTACTTTTCGTGATCATCATCTACGCTATCATAGGCTTGGAACTATTCTCCGGAGTGCTGCATGATACCTGTTTCAAAAATGGCACCAGTAAGTGAAAACTTTTAACTTTATGTAAATAAAATATTTTCTTTTATAGTTTATAAGAATTTTGATTTATTTGAATTTTCCCAAAAATTAATAATTTAGCAATTTCAATTTGTATTTAATCATAAGGAATTTTAATTAAATAAAAGCATAAATTCATACAAATTCAAAAAATAACTAAAAGGTGTGTAAATTCTGAAATTATCTTTATGATAATTATACCACTATTCAGGTATTATTTTTTTAAATTTATATGGAACTAGCAACTTACTTTCGCTTCGTTCGGGCGCGTCCCTAGGTAAGTTTTAATTTTTTTGAGCGAAACCCTAATTCTTTTTCTAAAATAAAAGTAGCCTAAGATACTCCTTATAATATCAGCCATCTGCCAGTGAAAGTCCCGTTAAAATTGGTCCAGCCGTTACGAAGATTTTTTTAGTTAACCGGAACAAACAGATAAACAGACAGACAAAACATTTAAAAATTGTGTTTTTCTTATAAATACCATATTATTCACTATGCATTTAGTATAAAGCTGTTATTTTGACATTACAAGCAGACACTTCAATTTTATTTATTTGTATAGATAATCTTTGACATAGTAGGAGGCTATATCTGAAAAAGTTGTTTTATGTCGTTAAAAACACCCTATGTTAGTGAAAATATACATACAGACATAGCACGAATATCATCATCATCATCTCCCTGCCCATTTTCCAATGACTTGGGGTCGGTGCAGTACATCTTCCGTACCGCTGATAGGATTTGGCGAAAGCTTTTCGACCACCCCCCTGCCTGACATCAACCCTCCTTGAGAATACATAGCGTGAATATATCAGGTGAATCAATACATAATATAAAACAAAGTCGCTTCCCAATGTCTGTCTGTCCTTATGTATGCTTAGATCTTTAAAACTACGCAACGGATTTTGATGCGGTTTTTGATAGATAGAGTTATTCAAGAGAAAAGTTTACATATATAATACATGCATAATATAGTACAGAAAAGCCGAGAAATTCAAAGATTTGTATTTCATACTAACCGATAAAACATACGGGACGAACCCGAGCGAAGCAAGGGTGAGTCGCTAGTATATGTATGTATATGAAAATGTATGTAGTTTAATAAATAAAATATCTCCATTTATTCCAGATGACATGATAAACGATCCAAAACCATGTTCCCGAGACGCGGACATAGGCAACCAGTGCAGTAAGGGCTTCGTATGTAAGGAATATTGGGAGGGTCCCAATTATGGTATCACCAACTTTGATAACATTGGTTACGCCATGCTCACTGTGTTCCAGTGCATCACTTTGGAAGGATGGACGGATATTATGTATGCTGTGAGTATTGGTTTTAGGATGCTGAGGATGCTAGATTACTCTAGAAGATAGTATTTTTTGAAGGTATATTTCTCTTGGCGCGTAGGGAAAAAAGTTATGAATAATTTTTTTAGAATGCGACAAATTTTGACTACAGTATGAAGTTAGTCGTTTTTGGCTACAGTGTGAAGTTAGTCGTTAAATCTCCCTTTATTATAGTTTGATGTCTATAATCAAGATATTTATTTTGATTTAGGTGTAATCTTGGCTCTTATAGGTAACTAGCAACTCACCCTCGCTCCGCTCGGGTTCGTCCCTAGTTACGTTTTAACGATTATCTCAGAAATGAGATATTTTCCCGCAGTAAAAGGTATCCTATATGTTGACCCGGATAACCAGCTATCATCATACCAAATTTCATCAAAATCTGTCCAGTGGTTTTCCCGTGATGCGGTAACAGACAGACAGACAGACAGACATACAGGCAGACAGACAGACAAAAATTCTAAAAACTATAGATTCGGTCTCTGTATCGATAATAATGTCTATTTCAATAAGATTTTCCAAAAAATATTTAATGTACAGATTCAGTTAAATTTCAATTTTATTATATGTATAGATTGTATGTTCGTTCTGTTTCAAGGTTCCTTTAATACTGCTCTAATGGCACGATACATTATACATATATACATTATACATATACTATCAAGGAGGCATTTTTTATACACAGTATGTGTATACATATTATATTAGAACATTTTTCTGTACCAAGGTATTTTATGTCGATGGGAGGATATAAATATAGCCTAAAAATATGTATGTAGTAATAATTCCGGGGATGGGGCTAGTAAAATTTAGTATAAATTAAATGTTTTTTAGTTTGATTGATATATGTCTAAATGTTTTCATGTTGTTAATCCATATAGAGACACACATATTTTGCAAAGAAAAATCTATACTAATATTATAAAACTGAAGAGTTTGTTTGTTTGTTTGGTTGAACGCGCTAATCTCAGGAACTACTGATCCGATTTGAAAAATTCTTTTTGCATTAGATAGCCCGTTAACTGAGGAAGCCTATAGGCTGTATATCATCCCGGAAAAATTTGCGGTTCCCGTGGGATAGATTTGTTTTTGTCTAGGGACGAACCCGAAGCGAAGCGAGGGTGTAATTTAAATAAAATTGGTTAAGGTCTCCATTTACATGTATTTCAAAAACAAAAAAAGAACAAAAAACTTCAAAGTTAAGATAATAATAAATTGTTATTTTAAGTAGCAAACGATTTTAAGTCGATGTAACTTTAAACTAAATACTAATAATAGATAAATTATAAATAACTGGCGACTCAACCTCGCTACCCTCGGGCTCACTACTTAGGTACGTTTTAACGGTTAGTATGGAATAGGTAGTCAATCCCTTACTCTTAAACAAAAATAAATCTATCTCACGGGAATCCGCATATTTTTCCGGTATAAAAACTAACTTGTGAACTATTCTAAACTGTAATCTATCTAAGTGCCAAATTTCATCCAGATCCGTTCAGCCGTTTTGGCGTGATTGAGTAACAAACATCCATATATCCAAACTTACGCATCTATACAGATAAATAAAATTGGAGTGTCTGTTTGTAATATTAAAATAATCGCTTTTTACTAAATGCATATGGATGTATACACGGTACATATACCGAAAACAACATTTTTTACAATTTTTGTCTGTCTGTCTGTTTGTTCCGGATAATCTTTGAAATGGCTGGACCGATTTTGACGTTATTTCCACTAATATATACAGTAATTAGGCTACTTTTATTTTAGAAAAAAAAATAGGCTCCCACGAAAAAAAAACCGAATTAATTATTTAATTTTGTTTTGAGAAGCAACCTAGGGTCGAACCCGAGCGATGCAAGGGTGAGTCGCTAGTTTATAATAATAGCTGAATTTAACGCAATCCCTATTAAATTCTTATTTTTTTTTATTCCCAGATAGCCGACGTAAAAGGTAACACGTGGGTGTGGATTTACTTCGTGACGCTGGTTATATTTGGAAACTTTTTCGTCATGAACCTCATTCTTGGTGTGTTGTCCGGGTGAGTGCTATGTATATTATTATCTAAAACTATTATTAGCTACACTTATTTACTCTTGGAAGTCGATTTTAACCTAATTTTCACTGTTTTATCAATTTCAAATTTTGTACGTGTAATTTGGATATTATGATGATTTTTAAAAAAAATTGACAACGTTAAAACAAAGTTTATTGTGTGTTCAAAATTTATTTTGAAATATATCAGAAAATTACATTAAAACTGGAGTAATACTATAAAATTTTTTTAAAAATAAAACATTATCGAATGAGCATACTACAAGACGTCCGCCACAAACTGATTTTATAAGGAGTAACTTACACTATTTTGATTTTAGAAAAAGAGTTAGAGTTCCGCTTAAAAAAATGTAGCTAGGGACGCACTTAAGCGAAGCCAGGGTAAGTCACTAGAGATAAATAAGAAATTATGTCAAATGTTCAGAATGCTCCGTTGTCAGAATTAGCAATATTGATCACATCATTAAAGCCCTTAAGTTTTAAATAAAACTATGTTTTCGGATGTTTTCGCGGATTTATTTTGATTTTTGGTTCCCGACGTTTCGATTGCTTTACAGCAATCATGGTCACGGGAGAGACTAAGGTGTTAGATGTCTCAAAGGTATTATATAGTTGTTACAGACAGCCTACCCACCCTATGTAACAAACAACCCTGTATCAAATATCAAAATAAATCCGCGAAAAAATCCGAAAAGATAGTTTTATTTAAAATATCAAATATTCGCGTACATCTAAGAAAGCCCTTAAGTTTGTTTGGCAAAAGCAGTAATAGGTACTTAAATAGCATGAACATTGACATCATATTTATATTACATCTATTGATAACAGAGAGTTCTCCAAAGAAAGAGAAAAAGCAAAGAATCGTGGAGACTTTCAAAAGTCAAGGGAGAGGCAGCAGTTTGAAGAAGATCTCAAAGGTTATCTCAACTGGATCACAGTTGCTGAAGAGTTGGACCTAGAGAACGATCAGGGTCAGAAGGAGGAAGACCAGGATAATCAGGGTATGCAACACTTTGTTTATATTGGAAGTCTATATTTTGAGTCTTGGTTAATTATTTTATTGTAAATTAAATATGTACCTATATTAAATTTGAAAATTTATCTGTACGTACCTATATTAATTAATATTACAAAGAAAAAAAATGGTTTTTTTTTGTATGTTTATTTGTAATGAATAAACTAAAAAACTACTGAACTAATTTTAAAAATTCTTTCATCTATAGTTATATTATTATCAGTGAATAACATGGGCTATATTTTATTTAAAAAAAATTAGAGATGCCCACAAAAATTGCGATAGTGGAACCTAAGGTATTAAAAATACCTTAGTCGTTAATATAATATAAATTTCGTATTTTGTTACATTGTGTTTATCAAAAAGTTAATAATTTCCATCACATTTTTAAACATTTTAACTTGTTCCGGATTATAAAAGACTTTGCATCTCCATACAATTTTTCATCAATATTTTCACCTCCTTAAAGGATGATTTCTGTGATAAAAACTATCCTATGTCCTTCCTAGGGTCTCAAACTATCGTCTTACCAAGTTTCATATAAATCGGTTCAGTAGTTCCGGAGCTTATCCGGTACAAACAAACAAACAAAAAAAATCTTTCTCCTTTATAATATTAGTATAGAAAATCACTTTTAACCGAATACACTTATTAGAAAATTAAGAAAATTCAAATATCATTTTATTATCGTCCTTTCATTATGATTCTATTATTATATGATATTTATCTACATTATGTATCATATTATAAAAATAGTTATGTTATTTTTCTGTAGACTATTTGAAATAAGTATGTTATATTTTTCAGGTAACAATAAAGAGAGACGAAGCAACGATGAGAATCAAAACAACAACAACGCTAACGGAGAGCCGCCGCAAACCACCACCTGCAAAGTGTACTGCAGACGATTTGATAAAGTAAGCCTAAAATTATTACTTTTTTAGGGTTCCGTGCTTTAAAAGAAAAAAAGGAACCCTTATATGATAATTTTGTTGTCTGTATGCTTGTCAAAACTATTTTGAGGTATCAAGTTGATATGAATAGCAAATACTCAGATCTATAATCTCGTGAAAAAAATCAAATTTCTAAGTCAACGCAATTAAAATATCGGCTAGATTGGCTAGATTTTGACAATCCCAAGGGTATCAAAACCTATAGGGTACTTCCCGTTGATCTAGAATCATGAAATTTTGTAAGAAGCAATGACTTGTAGCACAAGCAAAGGGAAAAATCTGAAAACCGTAAATTTGTTGTAACATAACAAAAAAAAAAAAAATTTTTGCGATTATAAACTTATTTTAATGGATTACTTTCTTAGATTTACGCGAATATATGAAATTTTAAATAGAACTATCTTTTTGGTTTCTTATGCGGATTTATTTTGATTCTTGGTTCCCGACGTTTCGAATGCTTTACAGCAATCATGGTCACGGGAGAGACTAAGGTTTTAAGGTTTTAGACGTCTCAAAGGTTATTATATATTTTTTATAGACAGTGCCTACCCACAATTTTACTGATTTCAAAAATTCAAGAATGGCACCAAAATTCTTTACAATATTTGTTGAATTTAATTCTAAACATTTTAAATTTTTTAATAAGTATTATAATTAAATGTAGCAATATTATTTATTTAATTTTAGCTGTTATATATATAATACTCTTTTAATTAATATTATTATTTAGTGTTGCTATCATTATAATATGTATAACTTAACTGACATCAAAAAAGAAGGTTACTTTATTATATCAAAAATATTATCTTTCAGGTAAACCGGCGTATGCGCAGAGCCTGCAGGAAAGCCGTCAAATCCCAAGCATGCTATTGGACGATTATCGTCCTCGTGTTTCTCAATACATTGGTGTTAGCGACAGAGCATTATGAGTAAGTATTATTTCTATATATTAAAAATAATCATAATATGTATTTATTTAAAGTTATATAAATGTGCAGTGTATCAAATATCTAGTATCTATAACACAGGCCTCGTAGCTTACCATGGAACTAGATGGTGTTGTGTGTTAATGTCCCAACATATTTATTATTATTATATATATTTGCTTTCCTCTGTCATTTTGTTGGTATTCTACAGGTCGTATTTTACAACCGATCTGGACGAAATTTAGTATACAGGTATAACGACATTATATATCTTTTTTTGTATCGGAGATTTTTGATTAGAGGGTTACTTCTCCTTTAGTCCATCTTTTCTGCTAGTATTTTTGATAGTAAATTAATCATTTTAGTTGTTGTTCCTTCAGCGTATAGTAGGTGTTTGGTTACAACTAACAAATATAACAAATATTTTTTTGATATAATTATTAAGTGTATAATGTTATGATAATAAATTATGTATTTAGTGACCAAAATTTGAATAAATCCCACAATATATTATATTGGTTTAGTGCCATGATAAAAAATTAAAAAGGTCTGGAATAAATATAATGTTATATTATAAATGTAAAAAGATACAGACGTACGTACACAAAACCTCCACCTTTTTGAAGGTGGTTAAAAAGTAACTCTGTCTGTCTGTTAGTTAGATTTTCACTATTAAACAATTGAACCCATTAAAGGAAAGCATACAGATTGTATTTTGTAAACTGATATAGGCTATTTTTACATACTTACCATGCGAGCAAATCCGTTGGCTAAAATTAGTATACCAATAATTGAATTTGAATATTTATATTAAAAAAAAAAACATATATTATAAGTAATGTGTATATTTTTGTTATCTTTTTCAGTCAAGAGCCCTGGTTAGATCGTTTCCAGAATCACGCAAATAATTTGTTCGTTGTATTGTTCACTATGGAGATGTTGGTGAAGATGTACGCTTTGGGATTTCAGGTAAAAAAAAATACCATTTTAATATAATGACACCTGTCTGTCTGTTTTTCTATCTATATATACATAGTAAATACATACATACATATAAAATTGTAAATGGAACAAAAATCTTATTGAAATAGTCATTATTATCTATACAGAGGCCAATTCTATAGTTTTTAGAATTTTTGTCTGTCTGTTTGTCTGTGACCGCATTACGAGAAAACGATACAGCAAACAAATGAACAGATTTTGATGAAATTTGGTATGATGATAGCTGGTTATGCGGGTGAACTTATAGGATACTTTTTACTGCGGGAAAATATCTCTTCTCTGAGAAATCTATACTAAATCTTAAAACGTAACTAGTGATGAACTCGAGCGGAGCGAGTGTACATCCCTAGCTTATACTATTTATTTGAAAAAAATCACACTATTATTATAAATGCGGAAGTTTGTTTGTATGCTTGTTACCCTTTCAGACTTAAACGGCTGGGTGAATTTCAATTCCAAATTCCATCTAAATCGGTCCAGTGGTTTTTGAGTTTATTCGTTACAAACGTACAAAAATACAAATCTTTCCTCTTTATAATATTAATATATTAGCGACTCACCCTCGCTTCGCTCGGGTTCGTCCCTAGCTTGTATATAGTAACATGGATATAGTTTTGTTTTCTTTTTTTTAATTATTAAAACCTTCCGTGGACCTTAAGGAGCATACAAAAAAATAAATTAGCCGAATTGGTCTAACCATTCTTGAGTTATGCGCTTACCAACATTCATTTTTGTTTATATAGATAAGTGTAGAAATTAGATCCTGTAGTAAAATAACCATTCCCCAGGGCTACTTCGTGTCACTGTTCAACCGTTTCGACTGTTTTGTGATGGTGTGCTCCATCGTGGAGCTGGCGCTGACGCTCAGCGACACCATCCCGCAGCTGGGCATCTCCGTGCTGCGCTGCGTGCGCCTGCTCCGGGTGTTCAAGGTCACTAAGTGAGTATACACATACATACATACACATTTTGACGACACGTTTGACTCAGTTTGCAGTGACCCTACTTGCTGTGCCAGCAGTCGCGGGTTCGAGTCCCGCTGGGGGCATTCGTTTGTGTGGTGAGCGCAAATGTTTGTACTCCAGTCATGGGTGTTTATATTTATAATATGTATGTATTTAAAGTTATATATATGTAGTGTATCAACTATCCGGTATCCATAACACAAGCCTCGTAGCTTACCATGGAACTAGATGGTGCTGTGTGTTAATGTCCCAATATATTTATTTATTTACTTCATTTAATTATACAAATTAATAATATAAAAGAATGTTGCAAATGAATAATATTAAAGTCTGATTGTGATGTTAAAATAGCAGCTTTTTATTCATTTCATATGAAAGTATGCACGGTACTTATAAAAAATTATTTTTAAAATTTTTGTCCCTCTGTTTGTTCCGGTTAACCTCTGAAACAATAAGACCGAATTTTATACTGGCAGATATCTGATAATATAAAGAGTAAGTTAGACTTATTTTTATTCTTAGAAAAGAATTAGGGTACTGTGTCAAAAAAATAATTAAATTCATGGAATTGAAAAAAAAGACGCATCCGAGCGAAGCAAGGGCTTAATAACATTTTGACACATAATATTAACTGTCTTTTTCTAGATACTGGCGCTCCCTCTCCAACCTAGTCGCCTCTCTACTCAACTCCATCCAGTCCATCTTCTCTCTCCTTCTCCTGTTGTTCCTCTTCATCATGATCTTCGCACTGCTCGGCATGCAAGTGTTCGGTGGAAAGTTCGACTACGCACACGAGAAAGAGAAAGAAAGACATAACTTTGACTCTTTCTGGCAAGCTGTGTTGACTATGTTTCAGGTAGTGTATTATTCATTCATACATATATTCGACTTAGCTATATATCTATTTAAATAAAAATAAATGCTATGTGATAAGCGCAATATTTTTCCATTTTTTTTTAATTGAAATAATATGTCAGTATGTAAGTCCGTCATCTACCATCGACTGGGGAGGCAGTTCTGCTGAGAAGAGCCGGCGAGAAACTCAACAGTCTCTCCATATATCTATACAGATAAATAAAATTGAAGTGTCTTTATACTAATTGCATATGGAATTATATACGGCGCTTATAAGAAAAACACAGTTTTTAAAATTTTTGTCTGTCTGTTTGTTCCGGCTAATCTCCGAAACGCTGGAATAATTTTAACGGGACTTTCACTGGCAAATAGCTGATATTATAAGGTGTAATTTAGGCTACTTTTATTTTAGAAAAATAATTAGGGTTTCGTTCAAAAAAAAATAAAACGTACCCAGGGACGCACCCGAGCGAAGCGAGGGTAAGCCGCTAGTTGTATAATATATATATATATACATATATATATATATATATATATATATATATATATATAATGTTTTCCTTATTAGATATTAACAGGCGAAGACTGGAACGTGGTGATGTACCACGGCATCAACGCGTACGGCGGCGTCGGCAGCCCCGGCATGCTCGCCTCCTTGTACTTCATCGTCATCTTCATATGTGGCAACTGTATCCTTTACAATGATATTTTAAATGTTGACCCGGATAACCAGCTATTATCATATCAAATCACAAAAAATCTGTCCAGTTGTTTTCTCGTGATGCGGTCACAGACAGACAGACAAAAATTTAAAAAACCATAGATTTGGCCTCTGTATCGATAATTATAATTATTTCAATAAGACTTTCCAAAAAATATTTAATGTACTGTTCTATTGAGAAAATTATAAAATTGTCAAATTTATCTTTTGATCTGTATATTTAAAGAGATTTGTTCTAATTGTATGTGGATTACTTTATTAATATTAAATTTCTAAAAAGCAGTTAAATAAAGGATACAACACTTGTAATGCCAACAATCATAGAGAGCGATATATTCACAGATAATATTTAGTAATTACAGTATTTTAATAGTGTAACACAAACTATAAAATTAGTCAATCAAATCAAAATATACTTTTACAAGCACTTTTGAATCGTCAATTTTAAATTTTAATTAAATGTCAGTGTAGTCAGTCCGTGAGGAATCTGCCACCGGTTCGGAAGGCAGTTCTGCTGAGAAGAGCTGGTGAGAAACTCAATAGTAGCTCTACTAGTAGTAATGTAAACGTCTAATGTATACATGTGATAATATTGAAATAGACATGATTATCGATACAGAGGCTGAATCTATAGTTTTCAAAAGGTTTGTCTGTCTGTTTATCTGTCTGTTACCGCATCACGGAAAAACTACTGGAGGGATTTTGATGAAACTTTGTATGGTGATAGCTGGCTATCCGTATCAAAATAAAGGATAATTTTTACTGCAGGAAAATATTTCATCACTGAGAAATCTATACTAAACGTTAAAATGTAAGTAGTGACGAATCCGAGTGGAGCGAGGGCGAGTGGCTAATATATATATATATGATAGTTATTAAATGTAAGGCAGAAAATTTAAATACATTCAACAAATAATATACAAATAAAACTTACATCACATAATAAGATATTTTACTGAACGTGTTCTTGGCCATCGCGGTGGACAACCTCGGCGACGCGGAGGATATGGATGCGGAGATTACTAAAGAGAAAGAGGTGAGGTTTTGTTTACAGTTGATTAAAAATTAAAAAAAAGAAATGGGTACGTGTAACCTTTACGAGCGGTTGAAGTAAAACTTCTTTGACAAATATCGCTATTAAATTAAAACAAATCAATAATTAAATAACGCACATTAGGCATATTCCATTACCATGGCAATATGGCAAAGTATTCTATCTCATTCTCTCGCCGGCTTAATCCTATATATTTATGTGTTTGTCCCTTTTTAGTGTCGCATTTCTGTTTCATCGCATTTCAAATCACAACGATTCTAAAGAAGTTTCATTTCAAAAATTATATTACTTTGTACCATGTTATGTACCTTTGAGGATTAATAATTCGTTCAATATTATTCCCATTTTCAACCGACTTCTTCAAAAAAGCGGAAGTTCTCAATTCGTCGGAATCTTTTTTTTTTATGTATGTTCACAGAATATTCGAAGACGCCTGAACCGATTTGGAACATTTTTTTATGTTTCAAAGGGTATACTTCCCATTTAAATTTTATCGAAATCGGTCAAGCGAGTTTTAAAAAATCAACAGTAAATTATTTTTAAATAAATGGCTTAATCGAATATGTTATTAAAAAAATTCTTCTTACAAATTACCTGCTTATTAAAAAAAACGACTTCCAGACACTCAAAATAAAAAAAAAAAAAAAAAAAACGGGTAATTTCATTTAGAATAGATACCTAATCATATATTTTCGAAGTCGATGCCAGCCGATACAAATTAAAGCACACCGGTTTTTATTTATTTTTTTAAGTTTTTTTTTATAAATCCAATATTTTACTTTATTTATTTACAAATTTAATAATACTTGAATAATAATAATTGTATTGTAAATATTTTTTATTATTCCAGGAGGCGGAGAACGCTGAAGCTGGCAACCCACAGCTGGATGAAGAGCGGGGAGAAACAGATGATGAATATGCGAATGAGGAAGAAGGTTATTCTAGCGAAGGGTATGTAATCTATACTTATATTATAAAGAGGAAAAAATGATTTTTTGTATGTTTATTTTTTAATGGATAAACGAAAAATTTGCTGAATCGATTTAGATGAAATTTGGTATAAAGATAGTTTGAGACCCTGGGAAGGACATAGGATAATTTTTGTCCCGAAAATCATTCCTTAAGAGGCTAAAAAGTTCAATGTTAGAGAATTATTATAATTTATAATGTTATTTAAAAGAAGTTATAACAATTATTATTTAGGTCCAGCCGAGTTTCTCCCATTACTTCTCAGGGCTGAGACCTTTCTATTTTTAGCTGGTGTTAGACTCAAGACGTTCAACTGAAAATTGCAATAATTATATGTTGTATAACTTTATTTTAATTTGAAATTATGTTAAACGTATTAATATAATTAGCAATAGATGTGTAAAAAAAAACTATTATTTAAACAGTTACCACAAAAATTCATAAGTTCAATAACGTTATAAATATGATATTTATACTTTTATAATTTACATGCAGCCAGAAGTATAAAGTATATAAACGAGTTGCAAGGTAAAAATACTTCTCATCTTTCTACTACATATTATATTGTTAAATGTTAGCTTATTTACATGTACATATAAAATTTGATTTTTATTAGTTTTTTCGGCCTAATGTCTTTTAATTTTACCGTTTTTCATACGGTTTTCATAGAATAAAATTCTAACTGAGTCTTTAATGTACAGATTCTAATCTGTACATTAAATATTTTTTGGAAAATCTTATCGAAATAGGCATTATTATTGATACAGAGGCCGAACCTATAGTTTTTAGAATTTTTGTCTGTGTGTGCGTGCGTGAGTGCGTGCGTGCATGCATGCGTGCGTGCGTGCGTGCGTGCGTGCGTGCGTGCGTGCGTGCGTGCGTGCGTGCGTGCGTGCGTGCGTGCGTGCGTGCGTGCGTGCGTGCGTGCGTGTGTGCCTGTCTGTCTGTCTGTCTGTCTGTGACCGCACCACGAGAAAACCACTGGGTAGATTTTAATGAAATTTGGTATGATGATAGCTGGTTATCCGGGTCGACATATAGGACACTTTTTACTGCGGGAATATATCTCATCTCTGAGAAATCTATACTAAACATTAAAACGTAACTAGAGACAAACCCGAGCGGAGCGAGGATAAGTCGTTAGTGTAATATATGACGTTATTAATAATCTTACTAATATAAATAATATTACATTTTCCTTTAGATCAGAACATGAATACGAAGAAACAGGGTCTGAGGAAGAAGTGGAAGCTGAACAAGATGAAGCTGATAACGTGAATAATGCTCTAGTGCCTGAGGATAAGAAACAAAATGGTATGGCGGATTGATATAATATAGACATAGATTTCTGCCGTTATAAGAAAGAAGGCCCTAATTAAAAATTTGGTTAAAAATAACTTAAATGCATATTCGGAATCAGCAAAAAAAAAGGTACTTTATATTCTTACTCATAAAGCTCTAAGTCTTATGAATCCGGAGATACCATAACCATTTTCATTGAAACTACGTCAAAACTACTATTAAGTATTAAGACAAAACTTCAAATATCTCGAAATCAACTTTGACTAAGTTGCGGCCTTCTTTTTTATGGCGACAGATTTTTGAGTTAGTATGTTTGTGACATCTTTACCTTAAAACAGCTCTTATCAAACGAAATTGCAAGCAAAATTTAGTATTATTATTAAAGTATATTTTTAAGATATTGTTGGAAGGATCCTTAGAAAATAATATTGGCAAACGAACTTTGGTAAATTTTTTTTATGTCTTCTGATATTTAATCTCATCACTCAATTATGGGATTCAATTGGATTGTTTAACTTAATTAGCGATTAAAGGTTATTTTATATAAAGTTTCATCCTAATGGTTTCATTTCTAGTTCTATTCGTGTACATTTAAACATTTACTCGCATTCTACACACAAAAAGATCAAGGGAAATTTGTAGATTAGATAGATGAATTGTAAGTGTAAAAATTTAGAAAAGGCTTGTGAAGTCACTATCTTATTGAGTAACATAAACAATAACAAATCTTATTGTATGTATTCAGCCCTTTTTAACGTCCCACAGTTGGGCACGGGCCTTCCTTCAATATGAGGGGGATCAGGCCATAGTCCACCACGCTGGCCAAGTGCGGACGTGCTTGGCGGACTGAGCATGTCTTTCGGAAACTTGCTAGGTTATCTCAGACATGCAAGTTTCCTCACGATGTTTTCCTTCAACATGAAAAATAACATTTTTTTTTATAAATATATAAAATGTATTACAGGTGATATCAAAAAAGAACCGTCCCCACCAAAACGACAACCAACAATATCAGCGAGACCGCGACGGCTATCTGAGGTAGAGATCAAAAGTCAGGAAAAACCCATACCAGATGCTACCAGCTTCTTTGTATTTTCCAAAACCAATTGGTAAGTGTCTTAAGAACTATATATATATATATATATATATATATATATATATATATATATATATATATATATATATATAATAAATGTCTTTGATAAATAGTGAATGCCTCGCATATGCTGATGATATAAAAATCTATCGCCAAGTCACTAAAAGATCAGATTGTAATATTCTTCAACATGATCTCGACTCTATCCAAATATGGTGTGTTGAAAATTTGATGGAGCTTAATAAAAATAAATGCTATGCTATTTCATTTACAAAAAATAAAGCTCTAATATCGTTCGACTATAACGTAGCAGGTACTATTATCTCTAGAGTCAAAGTAGTACGAGACCTAGGTGTTATATTTGACGCAACCTTATCTTTTAGGCCTCATCTCGATTATATTACAAGTAAAGCAAATAGATCACTCGGTTTTATCATCCGAACTGCCCAGCCTTTCAAAAATTCAATCTCGTGGATAATTTTGTATGCCACCATGGTAAGAAACATACTTGAATACTGCTCTTCCGTATGGAAACCAATCTACGACATTCATATTAACAGGATCGAGGCTATACAACGTAAATTTCTAAAAATATTAAGCAGGCGGGAAGGTCTCAGGCGTGAGTTACCGACTTATACTGACAGACTTCATAAATACAAACTAAAAAGCCTGGAAGATCGCCGTGTTACATCAGATTTGTGTATCCTCCATAAAATAGCCAATGGTGATTTCAACAGCAAATTGTTAGAAAAACTAGAATTCAAAATTCACACCCACTCGATTCGTCAGCCACAACTTTTTAATATACCTTCGACAACTAATAATATTTCCCAAAATAACCCTTTACACAGAATGTGTAAAACATACAATAGTTTAAATAATGAATACGACATTTTTAATGATAGTTTTTTAATATTCAAGAAAAAATTAAATAAATTATAGTTCCCAAATTATTATTATATTATATTATTATATATTATATTATTATTATTATTATTTTATATTTATAACTTCGATTATAACGATATGCTTTGTCTGTTTCTTCTCCTTTTATGAAATGTTAATATTATTTTCTTTTTATTTTTTAATATACATATTCAACTTTGCATGCACATATTGTAATATTGTTTTTTTTTTTGTTTTTTGGTTAAGTTTGTTTAAATAATTATATGATTTCATTTAAATGTTGTGTACAGATGTAATTGGATAACAAATTTAAATTGATATTTTTAGTTTTTTAATACGTAGTTGTGATTTTTTTAATTTGTTTTTCTGTTTCTGTTCCAAATAAAAATAAATAAATAAATAAATAAATAAATAAAACACTACATAATGTCATGCAAAGAACGAGATTTTGTACAAAATCACCACTGTTTAAATTTTAGACTATTTGTATTATTTGAATTTTCTACATATAAGTGAACATTGTTCTTTTTTATTAGGAATTTTCCCAAAAACATTTTTAAACGTAAACAAAGGTTTTTAAAATCAATCCTTAAATAATAATACTAACTAGAATTTAAAGAATTTCACATTTCTTTTCCGAATCAACGGTTGCTTCCCAATAATTGTCGTGTGCATAAGACATTTGTCATTAAAATCGTCAAACGTACGGATTCAATATATGTCATGGGTTTTAGATTAATTATTATTATACGTTTATTTTTGAACAAGCGACTCACCTTCGCTTCGCTCGATTTCGTCCCTAGGTTGATTCCCCATACAAACTTGCATCCCGATTTTCACCCCCTTAAGGGATGATTTTCGGGATAAAAACTATTGTATATCCTTCCCAGGGTCTCAAACTATCTTTTTACCAAATTTCATCTTGATCGGTTCAATAGTTTCGGAGTCTATTCGGTGCAAACAAACAAACAACAATCAAATCTTTCCTCTTTATAATATTAGTACCTATAGATAACAAATATCAAAACATTTCCTCATATCCATAATATCACTCAAGAGGACATGTTAAAAATAATCTTATGTACTATTGATCAGGTTCCGAGTAACATGTTACAAGATACAGAATAACTCCTGGTTCAAGAACATGATCCTGCTCTGCATCCTGGCGTCGTCCCTCATGCTGGCGATGGAGGACCCGGTCGGGGGGAAGGGCAGCGAGGCCTGGAGTGAGGTATGACATGTCCATGGAAAATGTTTTCTTTGAAATGTTTTTTACCCGACTGCGCCAGGAGGGTTATGTTTTTCGAGTATGTATGTGTGTATATTTCTTTGGCATGCTCTGTTACCTGAACAACTTAATGGATTTTAGCTGTTGAGGTATAGTTAGATTTGTCTTATTTGTGAGAGTGACACTGGGTATATCAAAATTATAAAAATTAAAATACCCGATTTTTAGCGCGAAATTATACGTCTTCGAAAAATTATTTACAAAAATAAAAAACCCGACTGCGTAAAAATCGTACTAATAAAACGAAGACAAGTTGACGAAAGAACATAGTATTATGCAGTTCGAGACATACACATAAGCGGCTATTTTAAAATTTACATATTTTTATACACAAAAATTTGCTTATAATAGTCATTACTTAGCGTGCACTATGAACACTTTTAGTATTAGTAGTATTACTTTTAGTAAATTTTACGTGAAGAGAAAACTTTGAACCCCTTTTTAAGCATATTGCATGGAAGAGTATGAGCTTTGGCATAGTTAAAGTTTATATAGAGAAGGACTTCAGAAAACCAAAATGCTGCTATTCTCTATTTCTGAGGAATTCTGCTATTTGTCTCAGTTTGTAGTGACCCTACTTTCTGTGTCAGCGGTCGCGGGTTCGAGTCCTGCTGGGGACATTCATTTGTGTGATGAGCACGAATGTTTGTACTCCAGTTATGGGTGTTTATATTTATAATATGTTTGTATTTAAAGTTATATAGGTGTACTGTATCAACTATCTGGTATCCATAACACAAGCCTCGTAGCTTACCATGGAACTAGATGGTGCTGTGTGTTAATGTCTTAACATATTTATATTTATTTATTTATTTAATTCTTATTTTCAGACCCTCCGTAAAATCGATTACTTCTTCACAACAATGTTCACTATCGAGCTGCTCCTAAAACTCATTACTTACGGCTTCATTTTGCACAAAGACGCGTTCTGCAGATCTGCCTTTAACTTACTAGATTTACTTGTGGTCATCGTCTCTCTTATATCGGCTAGTGGGTGAGTATGAATTTTATTAGTTAGTCAAAATTATGTTTTTATTCCATTTGCTGTAAAAACCCTTGGCCCATGGAGTCAAAGTGCTAAGCACTTCTTAAAAGACATAACACCTCGTCTTATCGCCTCTACTGGTGACAGGAGAGCTGGCGCATTTTTCCCCCAAAGAATCGGCATTGCCATTCAACGGGGGAATGCGGCTAGCATTCTTGCCACTATTCCACGTGGACATGACTTGTACAGTAATAACTAAGTGTTCATTTGTTTTGTATATACAATAAAGTATATTTGTAATTTCCTTTATTATAAATAAATTGTATATAAACACAAAAAAAGAAATATGAAATGGGTATGTGTAATTATATGATATTTGCAAGGAACGTCTATGTAATAATTTTTTGATAATCTGTTATAAGTCTATTTTAAGGAAGACATTTATTTACAGTAAAAGAAATACATTGAACTGTACTGTACAAGTCATGTCTGCGTGGAATAGTGGCAAGAATGCTAGCCGCATTCCCCCATTTAAGGGCAAGACAGATTCTTAAGGCGAAAAAGAAGCATCGATCAAAAAAGTACTAGATACACAATCAGCGACAAAAAATATCCTCATTAATGAGCTCTTATGGACATTTGAGCGCGCTTTTAATTAAAAAAAATTGTGAAAACAACTTTAAGCATTGCATTTAAGTTTCAATTTACATTGTTGTATATTTATTTCAACTAGAACAATTATCTAAACACAATTGGTGACAGTTTTAAGAGAACTTTTGAATGGGATTGTGTATTTAATACTTTTTTGATCGATGCTCCTATCGGACTATTATTATGAATACAAAACTTTGTATGTGTATGTACATGTGTGTTAAATGTACGTGTGGGTTACATGTACATACATATATAAATATGTGTAGGTATGTGTATGTACAGAGCAACGGGATAATTTTCAATGATACTTTGTTTTTCTCTTATTCGAATTAAAAACATAGATTTTCATTTAAATTGGTCGAGTAGAGGATAGAGATTGTAACTCTATCCTTATATACAATATATATGCATATATACAATAAAATAGATATTTAAAAAATCTTTAACGTTATTATTACTTGTTAATACAATGAATTTAACATTATAAGGAAATCTGAAAAGCCGTTTTCTCACATCTAACTTTTTTTTAATATTATGAATTATAATATATTACTATAATTTTATCCTTTTTAACAGGTCTAGTAACGTGTCTTTTATAAAAATTTTGAGAGTATTCAGAGTGTTGAGGCCTCTCAGAGCTATCAACCGTGCGAAAGGACTCAAGGTCAGTTTTATTATTTATAATATGTTACAGATGACTGTGAAATTAAATAAAATCCTATACATTTTGGCAATAATGTTATTTATATGATTAATAATGTGTTTGTTATAAATGATTGTCTTTTTTTGAATGTCGAGATTTTCAAAGATTCCTAACGTACAATAAAATAGAATTAAAATAATTGTTTGCGAAAATAGTCCCATATTGGGCTCCATTTTTTGTAGCCTTTTAGAACTTAAAAAAATAAATAAAACTACAATATATTCCTTTTTATGTGTTTTTTTTTTTTTATTAATATTACGTTCATCTGATGAAAACGGAACCCTTATATTAGACTGTCTGTCGTCTATCTTTCACAGCATATACGAAATGCATGAGTTTTTGATATATTATATTGTATATAGTGGATAAATACTACTCAATAATGAACATATATATTTATTACTTAGAGGTTCTAAATTTTCTTATTATTACCAAAAAGAATCTGTTTCTTCTTAATTCTTCTTAATTGAATTAATCACAAAATAAAAAGTTTTTTTTTTTTATATAGAGATTTTATTTAATATATCACAGTCATCTCCAGTAATAAATAGAAATTTCTAGAACCAAGTTAGTAATACTTAGATATTTTCGGTTTTTTAGCACGTAGTACAGTGCGTGATCGTTGCTATTAAAACGATAGGCAACATTTTATTGGTGACAAATCTACTACAATTCATGTTTGCGGTTATGGGGGTGCAAATGTTCAAGGTAGGGTGATTTTATACAAATATACATACATATATATTTTTAAACCAACGACACCTTTGGGTATTTCAAATGTAACATTAATAAAAGTAAGTATATCGCGTTTTGCTATTTACACTTCTTAGGTTTCTCGCACAATAATTCTGTGTGAAAATCATCTGATTTCGTTTCTTTTGTGTGCTTTCGTGTATGGGATTATACTAACATTGAAATTTTTGCTTAATGGTGGCCTTGGATCAATATTAGCTTCATAGAGCATGTTTTTTTTTGTTTTATCCGTATTTTAAGTTTTAGCCCAAAGGTGTTGTGTGCCATTGTTATGAAAACCCCCCCCTTTTTGTGTTTTTTTTTGAACTGAAACCAAAGCTTTGTGTTTCTTTTGCACCAAAACCCCCTACCTGGACATTTTCACTCGAAAACTAGGAGTGAGGTACATGAAATATATTATTTTGGTTCCTTTTGGTTCTTTTATGTGGTTTTGATTTTGTACAGTCAGATCAGGACACTGGCAGTTTTTGATTTTTTTTAAATGTTCAATTTTGAATAACTAACGCCATGTAAGTAGGCTATGTTTTATTTTTTTTTTTCTCCCGCATTTTAACATTTTCTTTTTTTTTTACACAAAAATGTCACGCAACATGTACACAACTACACAATTTGGGACTCATTGATCACTGATGCGGTAACGTAATTGTTTGTGTAATTTTTAACATATGTATTTGTGTGTATTGTGTTAACAGTATGTGGTTAAATGTGTTTTCGCTTCAATAAAATCCATTGGAAATATTTTGATAATAAATCACATGTTGCAATTTATGTTCGCTGTACTCGGTATACAGCTGTTTAAGGTACAAATAAAATGTTTTTTTTTTCTTAAAATACATAGATCAAAAAGTACTAGATACACAATCCCATGTACAATCTCTCAAAATTGTCACGTATTGTGCTTAAGTAATTATTTTACTTGAAATAAATGTACAACTATGTAAATTGAACCTTAAATGCAATTCTTAAAGTTGTATTCACAAAAAAATAAAAAATAAAAGTGCGCTCAAATGTTCAAATGAGCGCTCATTCGGTGAGGACATTTTTTGTCGCTGATTGTGAATCTAGCACTTTGTTGATCGATATTGAAATATGACAATGAAAACAAATCCACTAAATAATAAAGCTTGTTCTGGATAGGAAATACTCATGCCTAAATAAAACTATTTTTTCCCCCTGTATAATATTTATTTTAGGTTTCTGATGCTTCGAATACTTTACAGCTAACATGGTCGCGGGAGAGACTAAAGGTTTTGACGTCTCAAAATTCATAGTTATTACAAATGGTGTCTACCCACTAAAGTTACACAATCTCCCGCATTTTTGTAAAGCATTTGAAACGTCACGAAAAACCCAAATTGACCGCGAAAAAATAGTTTTATTTAAAATTACAAGTATTCGCGTGAATCGAATAAAGTATTTTAATTCTGCAAAGCTATTAGAGCTTTTTTCGCTTACATCGAAGTATTTGTGCGGTGTTGTGAATATTATATTCTCTTTTAATTTCTGCTTAGCTTTCCAATTTTGAGGCGAGGTCAGGTGATTTTATTATATTTAATGTGAAATTTATGAATATATATATGTATTGATTTTAATGGAGTTTACTTTCAGGGCAAATTCTATAGATGTACAGATGTTACGAAGATGACAAGTGAGGAATGCCAGTAAGTATTATATATTGTAATATATGTAGATATACACTATTAAATATTATTATAACAGTAACATATACAAATGGTACACTACAATAAACCCAAATGTAGCAGAAGTAGCAAAGGAACTTTTTTTAATTTTATTGGTAGCATATAAATATAATACTATTATACTACTATTTCTGCAGTCATTTCCTGTGGTCCTCACGCTCTATGTACCAGTAACTTATTCTTTTAGACTGGGACCTAAACATTAAATTACTGATTCGGTTTGTTACAAGTGTCAGTTAAAAGGCTTAATCAACAACTGCAGAGTACAACATCGCAACAAATGTTGTGGTAGTTTTTATTCCAATACTATATTCCACCATCTTTTTTTTAACGTTGGAAAATCCATCTACGCATACCACCTATATTCATATACGTGATTATGCGAGGCTCATCGGTTAAAAAAGCTAGTAATACCCAGTAAATCTCATCAAAACCTCCCCCGTCTTAAAGGGGGACACTCTACTCTGCTATCAGAGAAGTACCAGGAGGTACCGACAATCATATTCCACCTTATAATAACCATTGACCAACCATATAACTATGATTTATATTGTCTTTTGACCGTCCCAATTTATTTTTTCTCTTACGTTTCTCTACAAAAAACTTTGCAGAGTTTTGTTGAATCACAAAAATGATTAATATGCAAAATTACAGGCTATTTAGTAAAATTCCATAAAATTTTCAGAGGATCATATCTAGTGTATGAGAATGGAGAGCTAGAGATAGAAGACCGAGTGTGGGTGAGGAACAAGTTCAATTTTGACAACGTCCTTAGCGGCATGCTGACGCTGTTCACGGTTTCCACTTTTGAGGGATGGCCGGGGTGAGATGGAAACTTATACCAATAGTTAATTTAACGATACGTTTGGCTCAGTTTGTAGTGACCCTACTTGCTGTGCCAGTGGTGACGGTTTTGGATCCCGCTGGGTGCATTCATTTGTGTGATGAGCACGAATGTTTGTACTGCAGTCGTGGGTGTTTATATTTATAATGTGTATGTATTTAAAGTTATATATGTGTAGTGTATCAACTATCTGGTATCCATAACACAGGTCTCGTAGCTTACCATGGAACTAGATGGTGCTGTGTGTTAATGTCCCAACATATTTATTTATGTGATACCAAGAGTGCTGACTGCAAAACTTCCTAATTCCCTCTGGGGATTTGTTGATAGAAAACCTAAACTTTCTTAACTTAAGCTTCATCAAACCGGAATACACTTTATATATGTATTTCCTAAATTTCAGGTTATTATCTGTATCTATGGATTCAAATAAAGAGAGACACGGTCCCATAGAGAATTCCAGACCACTTGTTGCATTTTTCTATATAAGTTACATTATTGTTATAGCGTTCTTTATGGTGAGTTTGATCTTCTGTCTATTTAATAAAATATATATATAATCTTTTTTTACAAATGAAAGTGAGATATGAGTGTTATTTTTTTTTATATTTAAATGTTTTGTTTTTCATTTTCCTTAAGATTTATGGAGAAATGAAATTCTTATTAACATTCAATAAAAATTGCCTAATTTGATTGGATTTTGTTAAATATTTTTCTAGTGCTTTTGCGTATATTTGATAGTAAGGGATTTGGCATTACCTTTTACGTTGAGATTGCCGGTACAATGTCGGTATGATGTAATTTTCTATATAGAATTGGCTATATATTACCTAACTAAATAGATGTCTGATTTGGAAAATAATTGAGACTTTTGAGAATATGAAGATTGTAAAATAATAAATTATCTAACGATATATTTTAATGGATTTTAGTATTTTTAAATTGTATTTAACTATACTTTAATGTAATTGTTGATTTTCAGGTAAATATTTTCGTAGGTTTCGTCATAGTTACGTTCCAGAAGGAAGGAGAACAAGAGTTTAAAGACTGTGAACTTGATAAGAATCAAAGAAACTGTATTGAATTTGCTTTAAAAGCAAAACCAATTAGAAGGTACAGTATGTGTAATTATAACATAAATATATCCATATCGTATGTATTGGGTTTATTTTATTTATTACTAACACTTTTCTATATTCATATTTTTTCTCTGTGAACAGATCGCTGTGTTAGCGATAATGCTGCCATTTGTCCATTCTCTTATCTATTTTTTTGTATATATTCTCTTCTTTTGGGCTTTAACTTAATAAAGAGGTTTATTTATTTATTTATTTATTTATTTGGAGAAGCACACTAACAACATACATACACAGCATTTTTAAATTAATTAATAACAATAAGAATATATCTTACATGCATGTCAATTATAAGTGTACATAGCATTTCTACATTCAACAATTAAAAAAAAAGGTTTATTTTTTAAATGATCAAATTATTGAAGTTGACAGCCTGGTTGTAATTTTGGTAATGAATCTTTCGGAGTATGTGATATCTGGATTAAACCGAAGTACACATTTGTAACCAATCATCACCATCAAATATGGGATAGTGGAACTCTTTAAAAGCTCTTAGCTCTACAAAAAACTTTAAATTTTAGGCTCTTTCGATTCAATTTGACGAGTAAACAAAAATTGGTCAAGACTTTGTTTGATTTTTATTAACTAATTTATTATTTATTATAAAGTTTTATTAGTTTTTTGGACTTTCCGCAACCATACTTTTATACGAAAGTAAATTATGCATATACGTAAGATTAATCTATTTCTTTGACATACATACAAACTATATGTGTATATTAGTAGTAGTTAAGAATATTTTGTTTATAAAACATATTTTTCATCACAAAGTCTTACTCAGTGTAATATATTGTCCATCACAAGTTTTTTATTATCGTCCAAGTCTAAAAACAGTCCAAATCTATAGTGAAAAATAAAGATAAGGAAAAAAGTCCTCGCATAAAATTGAACTTGTGACTTTGGAGTATGGGAGAAATTAAACCAACTCCAATGGAATTATTTACATCAGTTTAATAATGAGTAAAAAACATAATAATAATACATGACATGAGTCAACTAAACTTTTTCTTCTTCTTTTTAAAACAGGCGACACGAAACAAGATATAAAATCTCTTTTAGTGTTTCGCCACATAACCACTTCCAATATCTTTCCCCAGATACATTCCAAAGCGTCGTATCCAGTACAAGACGTGGTGGTTCGTGACGTCACAACGCTTCGAGTACGTCATATTCTTCTTCATAGTCCTCAACACGGTGGCCCTCATGATGAAGTATCACGACGCCAAATATGAATATAAAAAGGTAAGTAAATATAATAATATCTATCTATATAAATAAAAATGAATGTTGGTAAGCGCATAACTCAAGAATGGCTGGACTAATTCGGCTAATTTATTTTTTTGTATGTTCCTTAAGGTCCACGGAAGGTTTTAATAATTAAAAAAAAACTATATCTATGTTACTATATCCAAGCTAGGGACCAACCCAAGCGAAGCGACGGTGAGTCGCTAGTTTTAAATTAAGTTTTAAATAAAACTATCTTTTCGGATTTTTTCGCGGATTTATTTTGATTGTCGGTTCGCGGCTTTTCGAATGCTTTACAGCACTAATGGTCAAGGGAGATGATCGGACATGACGAAATTATAAGGGTTTTATTATAGATCGTTTTGAGTTAGTAAATGTTTTTGGACAATTTTTACGTTTTTGCAACTGAAAAGGATTAAAAAAACACAGAAAATTAAAAAAAAAAGTTATTAAATTTAAAAAAATAACGTTTAGTTCACATAGTTTTAATTTGTATGTGTGATTTGTTTACAGGCTCTAGATTATATAAATATGTTGCTGACAACAGTGTTTATGTTGGAGTTTGTGTTCAAACTTGCTGCGTTCAGATTTAAGGTAAAAATACTATTTTATTAAAAATATGTTTTAGTTTAAACTAACATGTGGGGTATACAATATATATGTTATATAGTAATTTATTGTAAAATAGGTACTAAAGGATATTTCATACATATTTAAAATAAATAAAATAAAAATACGCCTCTTGTACATATGTAGCTCTTTTTATATTTTTCTTGTACAATTTTTCTTTTGTGGGTGTACAATAAAGAGTATTTATTATTATTATTATATAAGCCAGAATACAATTAAAAAGAAGATAATAAATAATAATAAAAACTCTATTGCACACACAAAAGAGGAAGAAATAAGAAAAGAATAATACAAGATTGATATTGATAAAGTATTAGAGGTCCCTCGACGCGGCGGCGCTCATCATCATAATATTAATAGGTACTTTTAATGAAGTTAAAAGGCCAAGAGATTTTTTTTCTTTTTAGAGGTTTTTTTGTGTCATAGCTTACTTAAATTTTTTCTATCTGCTCTCATGCCGATTGATGTCATACAATGGCATTTCGTAAACGTCTGTGATACTTGCGTTGTCGCCAATTGATGATAATCTTTAGAGAGTGGACAAGGACAAGTGCCTTTGCAGAGTGAAGCTGAGTCGTCTAAATACTGAAAATTTTGTTTGAAAAACTTTTTTACTTTTCAGAACTATTTCGGTGACGCTTGGAACACTACAGACTTCATCCTTGTAGTTGGTAGTATTATAGATATAGTAGTGACCCAAGTGAATGAGAACAAACCGATAAGCGTGAGTACAACATTATTCATTAATCTATAGAAATGAATAAAATTGAAGTGTCTGTTTGTAATGTCCAAATAACAGTTTTTTACTAAATACATAGGTATGAAAGTAAAACATATATGGTTCTTATATAAGAAAAAAAAGAATTTTTAATTTTTTTGTCTGTTTGTCTGTCTGTTCATTCCTGCTAATCTCCGAAATGGCTGGTCCGATTTTGACTGGATCTTCTTTGGCAGATAACTGATGTTATAAGAAGTAACGTAGATTACTTTTATTGCAGAAAAAGAATTAGAGTTCCGCTCAAAACAATTAAAACCCATAAAATTGTGAACAAAATGTTGTATTTGTTATTGTTAAGACAAGGTTTGTACGAAAGAAAATGTTTGAAAAATTGTAAGCAAAAGTGAATTTGGGTTGAAAAATCTCAATATAAAAAGTGAGTGAGTGAGACAGAAAACAGTTAGGAGATATTCAAAGATATCGACAGAATTCAACGTTATATTGTAACTGCTATTATATAAAGTCAAAGAGTTTTGTTTTTATTTGTAGTTTGAACGCGGGCGAAACCGCGGGCTCTCCTAGTATTTATATAAAGAAGAGCCAATGTTTTATAATCGTTTTTCCTTTAATAATAAAGCAAAGTCGGGTTGTCACTAGTTCTTTAATAATGTATGTATTTTTTTTTTATTTACAGACTCTGCCGGACCCAGAGAAGATATCACCAGATCTGCCTAAAGAGGTTAGTTTTATTTATATATTATTATATTTTAAATAGTGACGCATAATGAATCTTATGTGTAAAGAAACAAAAAACAATTTTAGTAATCGCGATGACACATCCAAGTGGATTTTTTCTCAAGTATCCTTTATCAGGTTTAATTAACAAGCTTTTATATCATATACATTATGTAAAATTTTTTTAGAGCAATTAAATAAAAGTTTGTTTTTTGTTTCTTTTTATTCGAATTCTTCTCAGCAAACTTTCATTTGATATCCATGTCACGGGGGTGCATAAAAAACATAATCCGCCATATTGGATTTACAATGACGTTACTTTGCTTATCGTGTTTCGCTCATCAAGCCCTTTCATTTGATGCCCATATCATAAGGGTCACTATGGAAATGATATATCGCCATTTTGTAATATCCGCCATATTGGATTAAAAATGATGGTATTCATGTCGTGCATTGTATTGGGAACCAAACTAGTGTACCAAATTTCAGCTTATTCGAACACTGGGAAGTGCGTCAAATTTAACTTGCAAGATTTGATTACAGACAGACAAACTTATTAAAAGCTTGTAATATTTTTTATTTTAATGTAAAACACGTGTTGTGTATATAGAAATACCGGAATAAATATCTTGAATAATAGATATCACACTATACTAAAGGGAGATTTAACGACTAACTTCACACTGTTGTCTAATATTGACCAACTTCATACTTTAATCTAAATCTGTCGTATCGTAAAAAAATCACTCTCATCATTTTTTCCCCTAATATGCCAAAAGAAGTATAACTTCAAAAACAAATAAATAAAACAAAAGTGTAACGTCTTTTGTTTTTATTAGCGGGAAAAAATATATATGAATGTAAATAAAAATGATGGTGAAGAACTTATGGAATTCAAAAATAAATAACCTAAGACCATCTACAGACGATCGTGCGTCAATTACATGGCTTAAGTCCCATGCCAATACGTTTAGTAGTTTTTAAGTGATGGTTTGACAAAGGAAAAATCGTTGTCACTATATACTCGGACGGTATTTATCCCTGGCGGTTTAAATTCACAAGTGGACCTGATAGTGGAGCTGCAATAAAAATAAAATATCCGCTAAAAATTTTTAGAACCCAACTGCAGCGCCAATATAGGTTCTAGTTGTGAATATAAACTGTCCCCACTCAAACACGGTGAAACTTCAAATCAATTTAGCCGTTTAGGAAGAGTTTAGTAGACATACACACGTACAGAAGAGTTATATTATTATTGACGGCACGTTTGGCTCAGTTTGTAGTTTCTGTGCCAGCCGTCGCGGGTTCGAGTCCCGCTGGGAGCATTTATGTGTGTGATGAGCACGAATGTTTGTGCTCCAGTCATGAGTGTTTATATTTATAATATGTATGTATTTAAGGTTATATATGTGTAGTGTATCAACTATCTGGTATCCATAACACAGGCCTCGTAGGCCATGGAACTAGATGGTGCTGTGTGTTAATGTCCCAACATATTTTTTATTATTATTATTTATTAAATATATAAACATATAGATTCAATATACATACTTTTCATTTACCAGGCCTCTTCAGCCTTATCCTTAAAATACATAACATTCTTCCGTCTCTTCCGAGCGATGCGTCTCATCAAGCTGCTGTCCCGCGGCGAGCGGATACGGACTTTGCTTTGGACTTTTATAAAGTCCTTCCAAGCTTTGCCATATGTGGCCTTGCTTATTGTTCTACTGTTCTTCATTTATGCTGTGGTTGGGATGCAGGTAATATATGAATTTTATATGTGTTTCTTATAGCTAATGGCGAATCATAATACTTTCTTAGATTTATGCGAATATTTGACATTTTAAATAAAACTGTCTTTTCGGATTTGTTCCGCGGATTTTGATAGCATTCGAATCGTCGGGAAGCAAAATTTAACATTTAGTAAAGATTTCTCAGAGATGAGATATTTTCCCACAGTAAAAAGTATCCTATATGTTGACTTCGATAACCAGCTATTATCATACCAACAATTTCATCAAAATCTGTCTAGTGGTTTTCTCGTGATGTGGGCACAAACAGACAGATAAACAAAAATTCAAAAAATTATAGTTTTGGATATATCGATGATAATGACTATTTCAATAAGATTTCCCAAAAAATATTTAATGTACAGATTCGGCTAAGTTACAATTTTATTATATGTATAGATTATAATGGCAAATCTATTAACGTTATTGAACTTGTCTATCTCTAGTTTCATTTCTATAGATAGATATTTGACTTAAGCTCCTTATATGGGTAAGTATTGTCAAATTGCTATCTCAACTAAGGAAAAGCACGGTTTGATTCGCTGCCTGAGTGAACTGAACTGATTTTAATTGTTAGACAGCTTAGATTCATTAGTAGGTAATGTCTGTTTTTTTTTTCGAATTAACTGGGTATTTAAAGGTGATAAAATACTGTAGATAAACTTTTATTTTACAGAAGTTTGATCAATAAAGATCCTTAAGTTTTTAAATTACCATACCGTATAAAACCTTCACAGGATTTCAGAATTGTTTCCACGTAATTGATACAAACATACAATATTATTTAAAATCACTCATTATAGTACAAAAAAATATAACATAAATTAAGAGCAAGAATGTATAATGAAATACAAATAAGTACGCCATTAAAAAATAAATAATTATATATGATTACAGCTGTTTGGTAGAATACAGGAAGACGAGATCATAACGCCAAATAATAACTTCCAAACGTTCGGCGGCGCCTTGATGGTGCTGTTTAGATCTGCTACGGGTGAGTTTAGTATTATTTATGAAATTTGATATAGAGAATATATTTTTATAGAAAAGAAGGACGTTATGGAGACAAAACCAAATGCTAAAACTAGTACGCAATGAAATAACATTTTAAACACAGTGGATAAGTGCTTAGGTCATTTGACATAGGAAAACTTCTTTGGGCGTAAAAATATGTTCCCAAAATTGTAGTTTTGTAGTCAGGGATTCATTTAAGCAATTTTATTTAATACTCATAATTTTCGATTTTGTCATTAACATCGAAAATTTCATTTGTTTTTCTGGAAATTTACCCAGGTGTAAACCTCTTAGTAAATTCCTTTGTCCAATGCACTTTCGACAACAATATTGAATGAAGTTATCAAAAGTAGCACTTAAAATATTTCAAACAGTTTTATATGAGTGAGTGACGAATGACAAAAGTACTCTAGCACTTCGACCACATTTTGGTAATTTGGTATATTTTAGTTTGGTTTGGTAACGGTAAAGATATTAGAGCAATGAGAAATTTTCTCTATGCTACGACCCTTAATATGCAACGTATTTCATTTCTGCCTAAATGTTTTCACCATTCTTCTCTCTCTCTCTCTCTCTCTCTCTCTCTCTATATATATATATATATATATATATATATATATATATATATATATAATAATAATCTATTAACCCCCACAGGAGAAGCCTGGCAAGAGATAATGATGGCACTATCCCCCAACGACGACGAGCACCCCGGCGAGCCCGTCGGCTGCATCAACCCCGCCGAGGGGGAGGAGTCGTGCGGCTCCAGACTTGCCTTCCCCTACTTTATATCATTCTCCCTGCTTTGCACGTTTTTGGTGAGTTGAGCTTTAATTTTCTTACAATCTATGGGTCTTATTCATACTTTAAGAGTCTTACATATAAGACTTTATATATAACTAGCGACTTAACCTCGCTTCGCTTGTGTTCGTCCCTAGGTTGATTTACCACACAAACTTTTATCCCCATTTGCATCCCCTTATGGGATGATTTTCAGAATAAAAAATATCCTATGTCCTTCCCAGGATCTTAAAATATCTTCTTACCCTAAATCGGTGCAGTAGTTTTTCAGTTTATTCGTTACAAACATACGAAAATTCAAACCTTTCCTCTCTATAATATTAGTATAGATTACAAGTTAACTTACTACTGAAGGGTTAAATAATTACTTTTAAAGTCATTTTGAAATTATTATACTTTTTTTGTCAAAAAGTTATTTCTTTATATTTGTTTGATTTAGATCATCAACCTCTTCGTGGCAGTCATTATGGATAATTTCGATTATCTGACTCGGGATTGGTCCATTCTTGGGCCGCATCATTTGGATGAATTTGTAAGGTACGATTAAAAATACTGGATCTAAAATTAAACGTACACTTAATAATAATTGCTTTAGTATTATAATAGTTTAGTATTCTTGAGGTTTTGCAGCAACAATGCTAGCTAAAATCCTCCGTTTCTCTTTCTTTTCTTTTTTTTTCTTTCTGCGACTAATTATTCAATTAAGTTCAATGAAATTTAAGAATCAACAAAGAATGTTATAATTGTATTATCATAGTTCTATTTAAAATTTTAGGTTGTGGAGTGAATACGATCCAGATGCGAAAGGCAGAATCAAACACCTAGATGTGGTTACGCTGCTAAGGAAGATAAGTCCACCGTTAGGTATGATATCCATTTAAAAAAAATACTATGATATATCCGCTTCTTACATGTATAAAGGTCTGGCCACTCTATCATAAAAATAAACTCAAAAAAATGGTCGAAAAATGTTTTCACCGAATGAGCGCTCATTTGAACATTTGAGCGCGCTTTTAATTTTTTTTTGTGAAAACAACTTTAAGCATTGCATTTAAGGTTCAATTTACATTGTTGTATATTTATTTCAACTAGAATAATTATTTAAACACAGTTGGTTTGGTTGGAACTTTTGCATTGGATTGTGTATTTAGTATTTTTTTAATCAATGTCTAAAATATACAGTTGTAGTCTATAGTCGTCTAAGTAGGGTAATTGTATGGTATTGTATTTATATTGTTTTTTTTGTATGTCAGTCGGGAAACGGCTTTAGGGTTGATGGGTAAAACTGTAATTTACCGCGAGCTTTTACTACAATCTTTTAACTTCGAAAACCGTTCGAAACCATGAAAATTTGTATTTTTCACAACCCTTGCATTTGTCAGCATTTCCGTTTATATCAAAAGCGTTACTATATGGATATAGATAGATACAAAAGCCTACTATATGGATTTTTATAGTGTGAATTTGTTGAAGATTTAGTGTGTATGGGTGAATATTGCGTGTTCACTGTAGTTATGTGTGCAGAGGGATAATCAAACGTCCAAAGTTACATATATATATATATATATATATATATATATATATATATATATATATATATATATATATATATATATATCACTTTAAGTTACCTACAAATATCTCTAGCACAATATATACTTTTATAACAATATAAGCGACAAGCGATTCGGTACGCGGTTACGGGACAACTGGGGTTCGTGGCGCGATATAACTGTTATAAAAGCAAAATGTCTTTAGCACTGCAACTACAAAGAGAAACTATTGATTTTGGACTTAAAATTAAACTTTTTTTTTAGGTTTTGGTAAACTCTGTCCGCATCGTACTGCGTGTAAACGTCTCGTGTCTATGAACATGCCGCTTAACTCAGATGGAACTGTTAATTTTAATGCAACGCTATTTGCCGTTGTTAGAACGCAGCTACAGATTAAAACTTCAGGTTAGTAAAACATTTCTTTACAAAGAGTATGTATTCAGCCCTTTTTAACGTCCCACTGCTGGGCACGGGCCTCCCTTCAATACGAGGGGGATCAGGTCATAGTCCACTACGATGGCCAAGTGCAGATGGACTGAGCATGTCTTTTGAAAATTTACTAGGTTCTCACAGACATGCAGGTTTCCTCACGATGTTTTCCTTCACCGTACGACAAGTAGTAATCATGTTGGAAATGATTCGCACATGAAAATATCAGAGGTGCGAGACCCGGGATTTGAACCCGCTTTACTCGGTTTCCCAAGTGAGCGCGTTACCACTGGTCTACCACTGTATTTTTTACATAGAGTAATAAAAATAATCTCTAGTTAAATCTTTATTCATTAGTATTATAAAGCTGATGAATTGTTTGCTTTTGATCTTAAAAAGTGTAAGTTATGCGATATCATTGTCAATTGTGATCGATTTTCATAATTTTTCTGTTACTGGACCGGCTGTACTTCAAGTATAGTTTTATATACATACACTTTAAAATGTTGTACATCCGTTTATTTGCCAAATTTAGGATTGGTTTGCGCTAAAGTGGAACTGACTGTCGTTCATTGTTATATCTTTGCTTCTTGGGGTTAATAAAGTCCTTTTCTCTTTAGCTTCTCCTAAAAGTTACATTCGCTTTAAATATGATATGTGATATTTTATAATGATGTTTTGATTTCGAAATTATGTTTAATTTTCTGTCCCATCACCATGATTGCTGTAAAGCAATCCCAACGCCGGCAACCAAAAATCAAAATAAATCCGCGAAAAAATTCAAAAAGATAGTTTTATTTAAAATGTCAAATATTCGCGTAAATATAAGAAAGTATTATGTCAACTGCTTTTCCTCAATATCAATTCACACGTCAACAGGAGTGATAGACGAATGCAACACAGAGCTGCGGGCTATCATCAAGAAGGTGTGGAAGCGCACGTCGCCCAAGCTGCTGGACCAGGTGGTGCCGCCGCCCGGCGACCCCAACGAGATCACCGTCGGCAAGTTCTACGCCACCTTCCTCATACAGGACTACTTCAGGCGGTGAGTGTCTCACACTTTAACTTTCTTTGACTTTGTATGAATCGCTCTTTTATTTACGTTAGGCGGTGAGCGTCTCACACTTTCATATTCGTTGACATGTTGTGCAATTTTGTCATTTTTTTACGTTAGGCGGTGAACGTCTCACACTTTTATATTCGTTGACATGTTGTACAATTTGGTCATTTTTTTTTTAACTTTAGGCGGTGAGTGTCTCAAACTTTTATATTCGTTGACATGTTGTACAATTTGGTCATTTTTTTTAACTTTAGGCGGTGAGTGTCTCAAACTTTGATATTCTCTGATTTGTTGTATAATTTGCTCATTTTTTTTAAATACTATTTTTTTTGTTTTTATTTGTCTTGTCTATAGTTCTCAAATATTCGGTTGATTTATTTTATTTTTATATTGTATGCTATTTTTTGTCTCTTTCGACGAATGAATTTATGCCGTGTTTCGTTTATTTTGGTATTTCTAGTAGTCGCGAATATTATAAATGTGAAAATTTATTAGATTTTTTTTTACTTTGTAACATCTCAATGGATTTAAATGAATTTCTAAAGAATTTATGCCCTTGGTTAACACTTTTTTCGATTGCCACACGAGCAAAAATTAGATTATAATTTATACGTAATTATAAAACAAAATATAATATCAGCACGTATAATACGTACACACAGCGTATGAAAATTGCTTCATACAGGAACTGAATCTGCGATACTTTTCAAGTGATCATTTTACTTAGTTCTTTACTTATTATATTCCTTTCTGTTTTATTTATTTATGATTTTTAATCTATGGTATCTGTTAAAATTAATACTTCTTATTCATTCTAGCATTATAAGTATATTTTTATAATTATTATTTTATATTTTACCTTGATAATGTAACGTATTTTTGTCGCTTCATTACGTTGTAGTAGATATTGGTATATCCTACCCTCTTAGACAAGACGATTTTCTACAATCGATATCGTTAATAGAAATTTAAGAAATATATGTGAATTTTTTAAATAATGTGACATTATAGATAGATATTGTCATTTTTCTACATTTATTGCTGTTTTATTAGCGATTGTAAAATAACATCTTGTCCAAGCCCTGTAGTAGTGAGTGTAGTAGTTAAATGTATTATTAGTACTAATGTTCGAAATTAACATATATTTATTTTGTATTTTTTATAGGAACCATGCGTAAGTCAACATTCAACTTTTAAGCAACCACTTTGAGGAGCGCTGTACTATTTTACGCTTTACATACTTGGCTATATGACGTCACGCCAAGATTGTTGCTTGAAAGAATTTAAAATTTACATTGTTATGCCCTTTTGGTTTTTTTTTTAAATCGTACAAACATTTTGATATTTTTTTTTTTTTACTTTTTAATGATTTTTTTTATTTTTCCATTTTATGATTTATAAAAAAATATTAAATACTATCCTTATAAAAAACACGACTTCAGATGCTTGTATGATTTGCTCCCACCCAATTCCAGCATTTCACCAAGAATTTAGAACAGATCTTGGTGCGCATGCCATGCATTTTTCCATTCCAAAGCATGTTTTCTCCGTGTAACTATAGTAACAAACGCTTCAATAGTTTTATCTGCATGTACAGACGAAAATTAACTAATTAACATAGAAAGACATTGAGAAGACATGTTATTGGGATTTATTTAAACGCTTCAAAAAAAAAATTCAGCACGATTTTGAATTTTGGGTTATTTTTGAGGTTCGACACCTGCAAGGAATAACATTGCAACTCTACATTATATCATTTTTTTTATCAAGACTGTATAAAAATCCATACAGCAGACAATCGGGTTATATTTTAATAGAAATGCTATATCTAAAAACGCTAAAGTCGTATCCCGAATGGTCTATAAAAGTAAGTATGACAGTCGGGTGCGCTTCACCCACGTCGCTCGAGGAAACCCCGCATGATTGCTCTCTCTGTATGGATTATAAGACTGTTGATACTTATAAATAATGTAATATTTTAAATAAAACTATCTTTTAGCATTTTTCGCGGATTTATTTTGATTTTTGGTTTTGGTTTCGAATGCTTTACAGCGATCATGGAGAGTGACCCGTGACCACGATTTTATTTAAAGTATAATGTAATATATTAGCAAATTGAGTTACAATGTTGTTCTTTGGAAGTGTTGAATTTACTCTATTAATATTGCTATATGTAGATATGTGATGATGTGGACAGATTCCGTAAGCGCAAGGAGCAGGCTGCTGCGGCGTCAGAGCAGTGTAACCAGATGACGCTGCAGGCGGGCCTGCGCACGCTGCACGAGGCCGGCCCCGAGCTGAAGAGGGCGATATCAGGGAACCTGGATGAAGTGGTCCCGGAGACTGTGGAACCTATGCATAGGGTAGGTTCCAAGTTTTGGAGTTTTAAGATTTTATAGTTTAGTATCAAAAGGCAGTGGTGGCCCGATGGTAAAGCGCTCGCTTGGGAAACCGAGTGAAGCGTGTTCAAATCCCGAGTCTCGCACCTCTGATATTTTCATATGCGAATCATTTCTAACATGATTACCACTTGCCTTACGGTGAAGGAAAACATCGTGAGGAAACCTGCATGTCTGAGAAAACCTAGCAAGTTTTCGAAAGACATGTGAAGTCCGCCAATCCGCACTTGGCCAGCGTGGTGGACTATGGCTTGATCCCCCTCGTATTGAAGGGAGGCCCGTGCCCAGCAGTGGGACGTTAAAAAGGGCTAAATACAATAGGTAGTATTTGTTCCGTAAGGAACTATTAGTTAATCTGTGGCTTAGTGTTCAGAGAAACCAGATGACCTGCAGCCTAATCTCCGGATTGGCTTCGGGATCTTTATTTTACATATTAAGTTAGATTAGAAATCAATAGGATTATTGACTTGATAAGACTTATACTGACTCAATGACTGGCTACATACATCCCAAACCATTGTGTCTAGAAGAACTAAATTTCATTATATAATTAGAATTAATGAATTATTCAAAATTCACCTCCTAAATTGATTAACCCCCCTATGGGTTAAAGTTTATATAGGAGCTAGTTTATTTTGAAATTACAATTATGAAGGTATTTTTTTTTAAATGTACGTGACATTGTCGAAGTAATCTGTGCTCAGCTGGCACGCTTTGAAGCCAGAATTGAATTGAATTGTAATTTTAAGCTTCAATTTATATTTTCGTTGAGAATATTATGCGTACTAGTGAAAGACGAATATTAATATACGTTTTTCTGTTACAGCGTAACCACACACTGTTTGGTGCAGTGTGGACCAGCATAAAGAAAGGCAAGGAGAGTCTGTACCGACCTCCGCCCAAGTTCAAGTCCTTGGCTGCACCTGGTAATGGTAATCTATACAGATAAATAAAATTGAAGTGTCCGTTTGTAATGTCAAAATAACAGCTTTTTACCAAACGCATATGGAATTATATACGGTACTTATAAGAAAAACACAATTTTTAAATGTTTTGTCTGTCTGTCTGTTTGTTCCGGTTAATTTCCGAAACGGCTGGATAAATTTTAACGGGGCTTTCACTGGCAGATAGCTGATATTATAAGGAGTAACTTAGGCTACTTTTATTTTAGAAAAATAATTAGGGTTTCGCTCAAAAAAATTAAAACGTACCTAGGGACGCACCCGAGCGAAGCAAGGGGAAAATAAAAAGGGGTACAAAGTTTTTGCTTCACGTATTAATATATAGATTTTGTATGATAATATCTTATATTGTGATACAACTATTAGGTAACGAGGAGAGTAAGTCACTCAGCTGGATGATGCAGCGGGAACTTGGAATGGATGGGAAAGTGCCGGAGGATGAGAAGTGAGTTATTTTACAACGTATCCATCTTAATTACTATATTAGATGATATTTCTTTATAATCTTTTCCATAATTAATTTGATATTTGTCTGCTTGAGATAAACAAAATTAAATGTATAACAGAAATCATCTTAAAATCCATGTACATTCAGAACGAGTAAAGTACTTAAAAATCGTTGGGATCTAAAAGCATAAGTTTTCAGCTCGGTAAGTTAAGGTTCTATTTTGCATATCGATACCTTAATTGGTAAACCAGCTAATTCCATATGAGCAAATTTTTCAAGCGACACTTAAAACTTTATAATATTTTTTTTTTCACAACTTATTAAAAATCTGTAATATCGTTGGTAGATAATATCGTAAGCTGTTATTTTTGATACTGAATAAAATCGTACTAAAATAATCCTATTGAATTACTGTTGCGTACAATCTAAACCAAAAAAATATTTTTTGACGAAATGTGGAGTTTGTGACTGTTTGCGAATTATGGTATCGATATAGAAACTCCTACACCTAAAAATCACTTATTTTACATTAGAAAACAAAAAAAGTGGTAGATGTTCATACAAACCGACAATAATCGGACGAATAATATATTTATTCATCCGATTATCGGACGAATAGCAACAGCTATTGTTTAAATTTCAAGTAAATACGAAGAAGGCAATCAAAGTGAGGGGGAGGAGGAGATAGCGATGCAACCCTTACTTCACGGGAAGGACTCTGAGAAGATATTTAAAGCTATCGAGTAAGTTATTTGTTTATTCTTCTTTATTTGCAAATTGCAAGTCAGTTATCACAGGTTCGATTCCCGGGAAATTTCTGGAAATATCAGAAAAAAAGTATGACTGACTAAATTATGATAATATTTGTGGATTAATAATTTTTTTGTAGTATTTTTTTATGTTTGCTGTAAAATTAATTTGTAGTTGCAGTTTTGTTTCGTTTTAAATTTATATTTTTTTTTATAAAGTATGAATAATATGGTATAATTTAGTTTATGTTGTGGTTCTACGTTGTCTGTCACATCATGGCACATTAAAATTATAATTAGAAAACATCTTAATATTGATGCCAAAAATATTTTACATTATTTATTATTAAATTCGCATTTGATATGAGCAAAGGTAACATACTGTTATCTCTGTAAAACTATAATATTATACTAGCGACTCATCCTTGCTCCGCTCGGGTTCGTCCCTACTTAGGTACGTTTTAACCTTTAGTGCAGATTTCTCAGACATGAGATATTTTCCCGCAGTAAAAAGTATCCTATATGTTGACCCGGATAACCGGCTATCATCATAGCAAATTTCATCAGACAGATGACAGACATCGCCAAAATCTTTTCCCATACATTTTGTACGGAAAAACGTTTAATCAATTCGAAATATTTTTTGTTGCCAAACGATCCTATTTTTTAATGTGATCAGTTTTATTTAAAATGTCAAATATTCGCGTAAATCTAAGAAAGTATCAAGCGAATAAATTAAAAAAATACTTTAAATTTACATACAACTCCATCTCGCGGATATTTCTGGTATCGCCTTGTTATAGTTACAACAGATAATAAAGGCACTTTCATATTGCCAGTACTTCACCAGATGTCATTATGTGTTTATTTTATTGAAATGAATATTAGAAGGAGAGCTTAGTAGTGAAAAATATTGTAAGCTCTGGAAAAAGTCACTAGAAAGAATATATAGGTATTAATATTTTTATTAGGGTTCCGTACTTAGTGAAGTATTTAAGCTGATAACGTTCGCTTTTTGACGAACGTATTTTTTTTTTATATTACAGAATATGTATGTACAAATGAAATAATACATACATATGTTATTATTGTTTTTAGTAGGATTAGCTAACAATTGGCATAAAAAATCATTCTTATTATTTGTCTTTGGTTTTCTTTAACTCTATAATGAATATAGTGCGTACACTTTTTTATCTATACAAATGAATAAAATTGAAGAGTCTGTTTATGATGTCAAAATAACAGCTTTTTATTATATGCATATAAGTGTATTATTATAATTTATGAAAAAAAAAAAAACAATTTTTAAAATTTTTGTCTATCTGTTTTTTTGGCTAATATCCGAAACTGCTGGACCAAATTTGATGAGACTTCCACTGGCAAATAGCTGATATTTAGACTTTAATATTAGAAAAAGAAGAAAATGAATTTATAAATTTTAATGAAGAAATTATGAAGAAAATTTGCTTATATAAGTCGCTAGTTGGTTATTAAAATTAGTTTATATACGAGCAGAGTCGCGGGCAAAAACTATTTTTTATGATATTTTGGCATCAGTACTATAGATAGTGAACAGTATTAACGTTTACAGAAAAACGTCCAACGATTTAATGCAGAGTATGAGAAACAACTGTAAGTCCGTTTTAGTGTGTTGTGATTGTGTTATCTTTTATTTATTTTTATTATGCTTTTTTATGTATGAATTATGTATTTTTTATTTATATATTTATTTATTGGGTTTTACACTTTTAAAATAATAATTATTATATAATTCAAAATAAAAATGTTAAGTTTATTATTTTTTTGGCCTCAATTACTAAATCAAGCTCAAAAATTGTAGATCATGAAATTCTTGAAAGGTCACAAAAATCACTTTTTACCAAAAATTGTTGAAGAATTCCATGTTGTATAATATTTTTGCGACTTATGACCTTTCTTTTT
Source organism: Fabriciana adippe (assembly GCA_905404265.1). Taxonomy (NCBI): domain Eukaryota; kingdom Metazoa; phylum Arthropoda; class Insecta; order Lepidoptera; family Nymphalidae; genus Fabriciana; species Fabriciana adippe. Next base: position 9,218,339 of record FR990009.1, read on the forward strand.
AGGATTATATGTCCCTTACATACCTCACAATTTTTCAGCTTTTATTCTGAGGTAAAACCTAAAACCTAATCTAAAAATATGACTACTATAATAATAGGTGTATCCGCTTCTGTTGTTTGTACTAACATGAAATTATGACGGGTATAACTTGGAGAGTTGCCTCGAGATGGCGTTACAGCTCTTTAACTTTGAATTCGCCACGAAAATAGGTATTTTTTGACAACTCTTGCATTTGACAGCACTACCGTTAAAATCAATAAAAACATAGATGTAACACATTTACTAACAAATATCTCTTCAAAAAGTGTCGTCAACGTGTGATGTGAAGTCTCACCAAAGAGTAAAATAAAAAAATCAAAAGTTCTAATTCTCTAAACACAAATTCGAACATAAAGTACTTTTTTGAAACAACAACCGTTTTAATTTTGTCATCCGAAAAGCAATGAACAAAAGAAAATTGAAAAAAAAGCGCAATTCAATTTTGAATTTCGCACTTCTTTTTGAGACGCTAATTGTGTATGAATTTTTATACTGTAGTATATTATATGTATGTGGTTATATTATATTCTAACTGCCTCGGTGGTCTAGTGGCTACAATATACGGCTGCAGATTCGGAGGTTCTGGGTTCGAGTCCTGGGTCGGACAAATTTTCAGTAGTAGCCCGAAGTTGGGAAGTTGGCGGTGTTTCACCCCCCTGCCTCGAAAAGCATGTAAAGCCGTCAGTCCTGCGCCTTAACTCTTACCGGTCGTGTCTCGTGTCCCACCGGAGTATGAGAGTGACAGGAATAGAGTGCACTTGTGTCTGCGCGTACACGCGCTGCACTATAATATATCCTGCGCATCTGGCTAGTATCAGTGAGATTGGCTGCCGTGGCCGAAATCAATCAGAAAGACCTTATTAATTAATATTGATTGATAATATGATAATAGATCGTGACAAAACGCCAACGCAGAACAACGACGTGCCTTATTGTGTAGAAAATCCAGCGGAGAGCCTCATCACTCGCGTAAGTTTTAAAATAAAATTAATTTCGTCTACTCAATTCTTTTTTTTCGCAGCCCATAGAGAGATAACTTTTACTCAAATCAAAATATTCAAATACACTTTTATAAGCAATTTTGAATCGTCACCCTTTACATTGTAAAAATTTAAATTAAATGTTAGTATGTAAGTCCATGAAGAAGCTTAAGTACTCGAAAGGCAGTTCTACTGAGAAGAGCCGGCGAGAAACTCAACAGTTATACGTTAGGATAGCTTGCAATCCCACTCAAAGTTATATAAATGTTTTACGGACCTTCAAAAAAGGGTTCAGTAATAGAACTTGCATCTTCAGTCGTTTGTTGTTAAAATATGTATTCGCTTGAATAATTAATTTTTACTAAAATGTACAGAAAATCAAGAAGAATACCAGTGTGTTAATTTATCAAACTATTTAAGGCTATTTAAGGGTAACAGTGGGTGAGGGTGTTTAATGGTAAGGGTTTTATTGGTTATGGGTGTCTAAGGTTATGGGTGTCATTGGGTGAGGGTATCTAAGGGTGTGTGTTGGGTGCAGGTGCTAACAGAGCAAGGGCTGGGCAAGTACTGTGACCGTGAGTTCGTGCGCAGCACTGCGCGGGAGATGCAGGACGCGCTCGACCTCACGCAGGAGGAGATGGACACGTGAGTGTTTGTTCGGTTGTTTGTGTTATTATATTATTTACTGTACCTATTATATACCGTTTGGCTCAGTTTGTAATAACCCTACTTGATGTGCCAAGGGTCGCGGGTTCGGGTCCCGCTGGGGGCATTCATTTGTGTGATGAACACGAGTGTTTGTACTCCAGTCTTGGGTGTTTATATTTATAATATGTGTGTATTTAAAGTTATATAATTATAGTGTACCAACTATCTGGTATCCATAACACAGGCTTCGTAGCTTAACATAGAACTAGATAGTGCTGTGTGTTAATGTCCCAATATATTATTTATTTATTTATTATTTATTTTAATCATACTGACATAAATGTGAAAAGAGTGTAAGTGAGTGATTGAGTTAATGAGTGAATGTGTGATTATATTTGTTACTTCTGTACGGTTTTGAGTGAAGTTCTAAATAGAGATAGCTAATATGTTTTAGTCTAGTGGCTAGTATGTATGTAATATAATACGAGTATAACCCGGAATAGGTTGAGTTACTGAGTTTTTCTATCAAGAAAATATCAAAAAAAAAAAAGAGAAGATGGTGTTGTTTCACCCCTGCGCCGAGGCAGAGCACGTAAAGCCGAGGGAAAGAAATAGAGAGCGCACATGTAAACACAAGTGCACATATTTGTGCAAAAAATTATATAGCCTGCGCAATCGGCAAGTCGTATTGAAGATAGCCACCGTTGTTGTTGAAATCGCCCAAGAGGACATTATTATTATTTTAGCCAGTGTACCTAAGTATATAAGCTATCTCCATTCCGAATTTCACTAAAATTTGTTTAGCCATTTCAGCATAACAAATAAATACACACACTCATTAACTCACTTACAAACTTTAGAGTTATGAGTTTATATCCCATATTTGTATTATTTGTTGACAAGTTTGGCTCAGTTTGTAGTGACCCTACTTGCTGTGCCAGCGGTCGCGGGTTCGAGTCCCGCTGGGGGCATTCATTTGTATGATGAGCACGAATGTTTGTACTCCAACCACGGGTGTTGATATTTATAATATGTATGTATTTAAAGTTATATAATATGTGTAGTGTATCAACTATCTGGTATCCATAACACAAGCCTCGTAGCTTACCATGGAACTAGATGGCGTTGTGTGCTAATGTCCCAACATATTTATTTATTTATTTATTTTTGACTGTCTATCTAACTTTATATTATGTATTGTATAATTACAGTATAAACGTGAATATATTTTTCAGTGCTGCCAACCAAATTATTTTGCAAGAGCGAAAAATGAATAGAGCTCAACAACCTAATGAAGTGGTAAGTAGTCTACTCTCGCAACAGATAGATGTACCTATTAATGAAGTCCGTGTAATGTTAATTATATCTAAGTATATATATATATATAAATGATGTATGTATGTATGTACCTATGGATTCCAGAACGGCTGGAGCGATTTTTTAGGAAATCTTCAGATTAGCCTAGCGGGTGATCCTGTGATGTTTGATAGCGATCGGAAGTTTGAGCGCGGGCGAAGCCGCGGGTGTTGCTAGTAATATATAAAAACAAAGGATTTATTAGTTGAAAAGTTGTTTGTTTGTTTGGACGAACTAATTTTTGATACTATCCGATTTGTGTTTTTTTTTACATTTTGCAATCAATTTATTGAGGAAGATTATATTCCAATATCCTTAGGAGTGGAACAATTATACATAATTACAGAATTCGGGTAAAACCGCGGGCAAATGTAAGTCAATAATAAATTTTAACATCAATTCAATTCTCTTGTTAACGGCTTCAAAGCGTGCCAGTTGAGCACAGATTACTTCGCCAATGTAACGTAGAATCGAGGAGACATGAAAGAGGCACGTTAATTTATAATATGTATGTATTTAAAGTTATATATGTGTAGTGTATCAACTATCTGGTATCCATAACACAAGCCTCGTAGCTTACCATGGAACTAGATGGTGCTGTGTGTTAATGTACCAACATATTTCTATTTATATTTACATTGACATATTAATTTACAGGATCGCATACTGTCACGGCAGTATCATCCCTACCATCAGCCGGTCCAGGCTCCTGCTAGGAAAAAATAATATTTTATACTCCGTATTACGGTTTCGTTTTCACCTGTACGCTTGATCGCTACAGGCTTGTGCCCCGGGTTCGTTCGTCACTCCGGGCGAGGGGAGGATTTGTTTGTGTACCCATTCTCTATATATAAAGTGTTCAAATGTACCCCTTTGAAATTTCCCTTGCAATTTTACGATTGCAACGTACTCGTTTATGAGTGATTTTTGTCTTGAATATTGATGTTTGACTTCCAATAGTGCATGTTATTGTTTAGTATAGATTTATATACGTATATAATGTTATTTTTTTTTAATATATATGATTTGAGTATAAAATAATATTTTTTAAAGCTAAATTATGCGTATTTTATAAGTATATCTTGCTCTCCCATCTCTTTTGCTTGCATTTTCTTATAGCTGGTATCTGATATTCAGAGTGCTACTAAATATTTATTATAATCTAGTTAAACGAATTATATTATTATTTATTATATAATTATATAATATAATAAAAATATTTACAAATGTATTGTCGAATAGAAAATTTATTGCAAGTGAACTGCTTTATATAATGGTGTGTCCACACGATAACGATTTGTACGTACAGATCTGTACGGATTATGAAATTTAAGGAAGATATTTCAAGCAGACTTGTCTTTAGTTTGTAGTTTGTGCGGACTTTTCATTATTTGAAACTTTGATTTTTAAGTTTTTCTATCATTTTTGTTTAGTATTGTTGCGAAGCTTAGTAAAATTAGTAGTTACTTTAATTGTAATTTTAGTTTAAAAGAAAGGAAATATACAGACATAAATGTTGATTTACGTCTTTTCTGATACACCAAGATTTGTCTGTATTATATATATTAAAAAAATCTATATGAGCTTATGAATGTCTGTACTTATCGTGTGGACACACCATAATAAATAAAATGTTGACTTATGTAACTTATAAAACAACGTGGCGATGTGCCTTATGTATTGGAACGAGATTTAGATATTAGATTTTACGAAATGTGCCAAAATTGATATATTTTTAACGTTACTTCTATATAGTAGCTTATTCTTTGCTTATAATATGGTGAAGTTATACTTACTTTTGTGTGTTTCATGGTCTGAGTCGACCATTAAAAATTTTAAAATATATTGATACTATTTATTTCCTATAAAAAATATTTGTTTGATACACTCATATATAATATATAAACATATTAAATGTATGTAAATGCATGAGTTTATTCTAGTCAATGCCACTCGCTTGTTCTTATAGTTTCTATGGATTTCTGTATATGAATAGAAGGATATATTTGAATGTTGTATTTTGTATGAAATTATACTATATTGTTATCGCCAATAAACATTTTTTGAAAGAATACCATGTTTTATTAACACTAATGATATAATACTAAATTAGTACTGATGTGATGAGATGCTTCATCCCATATAAAGAAATTTGATAAAACTTTTCGGGCTATTTTTCAGATTATTAGTTTGATTAAATAGATAATAGAGAAAAAAAAACCAACGTTTTAAAGAAATTTACAAAAAAAAAATTGAATTATTAAAAAAAATCGAATATAGGAGAAAGAATCAAATGATTATTGTTCCATTGTAAAGAAAAATAATAAATAGTAAAATTATCGATATTTAAGCATTTAAAAACACCTTTAATATTTAGAATTTATATTTCCATAAACTTTTCAATTTAGAATTTGCTTTCCGACATTTTGAATTTCTAATTGGGCCAATTGTCGTTAAATAATTTATCTTTTATGTCTGAAAATATAACACTTGTACTTTCGTTGCAAATAACACTATCTTCTTTTTCTGATTTCATTCCTTCATCACCATCATTCCAAAGGAGAGAAAAATTGTGCCTAATCTTTGCAAAAGTATTGGCAAGGTCTGCTGTACTTGATGTATGAATGGCGTCATATTTATCTTTAGATATGTCTTTAGACTGACCAGTTGGTGGCATACCATCTTTAACTATAACTGGATAGATATGGCTTTTTGTTTTATTTGAATCTTTATTTGTGCCGTCATCATTCTTGCATTTACCACGAGACTTGGAAAGTATTTCTTCTAAGTTATCCTTATGCGTTGTTTGATCAGCTTCATTGGTCATATCAACAATTTCGTCTTGAAGACGCTTGATCAAGCTTTCTAAATCTGTTATTTTACCATCTATATCTTGTGACGATTCCCCAATATCGCTCTTGTATGGAGATTCGATGGTAAGACGTCTCGTATTCCTGAAGTCTTCTTCAGACTGCTTATTTATTTCCGTACGAAATTTTTCTATAAGAGCATCTTCATTAGATTTACCTGGTGAATTTTTAAAAAACTTATCCATATTTACAGTCTGTATCGTTTCATTCTTTCTTTACATTTCGCGATTTTTTCCCTTTTCTTCTGTTCTTCACATAGATCAGGTTGTGGGGGTGGTGGTAGTGGTGGTTGTGGAGGGCAACCAGGCCAGGGTAGGTCAGGATGAGCAGCTGCTATGTCTTCAATTTTATCACACCTTGCAGTTCCTGGCAACTGTCTCTTCACTATACAGACCACTGGCTGATTAGTAATTGTCACAGGGGGATTTTTTATCTTCTCAATGCATAATGCGTGGCATGACGGCGGGGGAGTAGGAGGTTTAATGGGCACAGGTGGGCATATTTTAATACCAGCTTTTTCTTTTTGACGTATCCGCTGTAATTTACATGGATCGGGTGGAGGCGGTTCGGGTACTGGTTCCACTGTGCATTTTTTCGTCTTCATTATGGGTCGATAATATTTAAGAAATACATTGCTATTTTTTTAGTTAAAATTATGTTCGTATGTCATATTACTCAAAGATCATTGACATACTTTTTTTTAATAACTTTGGATTTTTGAAATTCAGCCAGTAGCTACGTTTTACGTCAGATTTAGAAAATATCTTGCCTGTGGAAAAACTAAGATAATTTATATTAAATTTGCTTGTTAGACATGATATTGTTCCAAAAATTTTACTATAACAAATACCATAATAACCTTCTGATTGATTTCGGACACGGCGGCCAAGCTCAATGAGACTAGTCACCTGCGCAGGAGATATTACAGTGCACTAGGAAATGCGAAAATATAAGTGCAATCTCTATTTCTTTCACTCTCAACTCTAGTGGGACATCAGATTACCACTTGTGGTGAAGGCCGACTCCACACATGTCTCTGAGGCACAGGAGTATCACACTGCTAATTTCTTAACTGAGACTTTTTAATAAAAAAAAAAAAACAAAATTACACTCAGCCTTACCTAAAACTCGAATCCAGGATAATATATTAAGATAATAATTTAATGTAAGGTTTTTCAGTTATAGATACGTAATAGTATTTAAAAAAACTGAATAAGGACGAACTTATTTTTATTAGAATTAAATCAAATATTTTTACATTTTACTTTTTGATTTAAATATATGATTTTATATTTATTAATTTTACTTCTTTCAAAAGAATATAAAAATACCTGTAGATTTTATTTTATTAATTCATATTCTACTAATACGCCATTTATTGATCACAATATTTTTCAAAAAGCTTCTCTGCACTACGCTCGTCATCTTCCTCACTGTCCTCATTGTCGTCACAGTTATTCTGGTCAATAAACATCGAGAGCAACTTAGTTTTTATTAAAGCAAACATTGAGTTTGTGCTCGGTTCGTGATCTTGGGATACTGGTTTTGGTGGAGTTTTGCCAATTTTAGGCTCGTCGTGAGGAGAGCTCTTGTTAAATTTGGAATTTATTATATTATCTGCAATTTGTTCAAAACTACTGTTTTTTATTACTGATATATTTGATGCCACAGTTGATGCTACATGTTCCAGAACTTCTTTTGCTGGCTCAATTAAAGCTTTCATACTATTGTTTTCAGGATTTTCTTCTGTTTTACTTGTTTGATCACTTATTCGTTCTAATAAAGTGGGAATATTTGTTGCTGAAGAGATATTACTACAAATTTTAGTTTTACTCTGACTCTTACAATCTTTTATAGGTGGTGAATCGTCACATTTAGGTAAATGTTTGCAACTTTCGGTTTTTATTAAATTTACGCAATCTTTTGTTTTATTATATACTGCTCCAACCAAATCTTTAAAAGTGCATTTTATAGTAGCTACTGCTTTACTTTGTGCTTCTAACAGACTTTCAAGACTACTTTTTGGGCATAATTCAGAGGGAGAAGGCTCATTGTTCTTCGGTTTTTCCATAACGTAGTACGTTGGTTTTTCATTGCATTCTTTTGGTTGTTTAATGCCAATAACTTTCTCGAATTTCCCGATGCAAGCTGCACTACCTTTTTTAGCTAAATTTAAACTTTCGCTAATACAATTTGAAATACAACTCTTTAATTTACACTCATCGACTTTTTTGCACTCTGGTTCTTTCGGCTTTGGTGGTTCACAAGGCAAGTTTGCGTTTTTAATGCTACTTATAGAACAACAAGATGAATGATTCTGCTCTTTCTTCTTTCTACATTCATCACAGGGTGATATTTCAGGATTAACAAATGTGGTTTTACTTTTATTACCAGCCATCGTCTCGTTGCTTATTTTTTTTATATTTATTGTATTAATTTCATCTGTGGGTGGCATTGGAGATTCAATAGGCTCTTCAATCGGTGGATCTTCAGTTAGTGGATTGACTTTAGGTTTACAGCATTTATCTTTAGGAAACGAAGGACAGTCGTTTGGATAAGTTTTATTATAAGGTTGTATAACTTCTTTGCAATATTTAAATTTATTTTGGGAGGGTGTTTTGAAAAATGAACGATCAGAGTTAGTAAGTACTTCTTCAGTGAACGTTTCCTTTATTATTGTGATAGAATCTGCATCATCTGGATCTTGTATAATTTCGCAAAATTCAAATTTCTTTACATTGTCATTTTTACCTGATGTGTCAATATTTCTAGGGACAGGTCTCGAAGTAGATCTGATAGATGGAACTGTGTTTATGAGGTGGACTATGCTAGTTTGCGTTTCTTTGTCATTGAAAAATAAACTTGAAGTTGATATATCTAATGCATTAAAAATTAAATCTTTTGAATTCATAGTATTGAATATTGGGTTACCTATTGCTTATTTTGTTGGATACATTTTAAAAATATTGTTTTTTTCTTGAGATCACATGCTATTTAGAATTTATAACCAAACTGCATTGTTTAATTTTTATAATGGTATTAGTCAGTTAATGTCAAAATTTTATTTTTGACAGTCTAAGTGATTCACATAAAAAGTTTTTATATATCGTAAAGTTTTAAATTATTTAATATAGGATACAGAAACTAAAGCCTTTACAAAAATATGATTATATTGCCTTGATAATAATGAGTCCATATTCCACAATTTTTTATTTCAGATTAAGTAGTTTAAAAGCAAATGAAGAGAATTAGGTAATAATGTACGATTTTCGTATACAATAAACACATATATGTACATATGTCTATAGTCCTTTCATTTGATACAGTAGCAGGAAGAAAGGTCTATACCTAATTTTACTTGTGGCTTATTGTGCTTGAAAAATATTTTCTTTAAATGTTAATTATGAGATAACATGTACTCTATGTTAGAAAATGAGTAAAAAAGAAAGCAGTTAAAAACTCATATGCCTTTATTTCGTACTGGTGCGTTTGCCTTACAAATATACTTAATACAAATAAAATGAAACTATTACATGTATCTTAATATTATGACGTGAGAAGTATCACTTAAATCGATATGCTTTCGGGCCAAAGCAAAGAATAAATAGTAAGTACATAATGTCAATTTGTTGAGAATTCATTTACTGTGGACTTTTTCAAGGTTTCATCACTACCGCCAAATTTTAACTAAGAGGTATAGTTGTATGATCTATGCGAACGTTCCCGCGGAAATCTAATCCCGGGGGTTACACTTTAGCGTAGACATTGCCATCATTATATAACTCTGCTTCAGATGGTCTTCTAGATAATATAATATAAATAAATGAAGTTACATTCATATTGATATATGTAAATCTTATATAAAACATAAACTGTTTCTATTATAAAGACTTATGTACATTTTGTCATACAAAATTAAAATATTACTTTCTTAATAAGAACTTAAAATAAATTATTTCATTGTATATTGAACTTATATAACTTAAATAATTCACTTTAATAAAATTCACCGCTTTTGAACATAAAGAACATATGCGGTCTGAGTAAATAACCTTGTGGTATACTCAATCTTATATTTAACAAAGAAACCCTTAAGGCAGTTACAGTAATCTTGTGAATTGTAAATACAATATACCCAGAAAAGTCCACATTATCTTTGGCGATAAAATTATTGCTTGAAGTTAAATAAAATCTATATAGAAAAAGTTTGCATGTAAAGACATCTACAAGTCTTTGGCATATCTCTACACTGTATGTTGGGGAAAATCATATTTAGACGGTCCTTAAGTAAACATCCATATATATATATATATATATATATATATATATATATATATATATATATATATATATATATATATATATATACGTACAGGTACATATATATATAAGTACAGGAGATTCACAGTGTTTTTTTATTTAAAAGTATATAATATGTCAAATACTATATATGTATGTATATATATATATATATTATATATGTATATATTTGTAATATTATTCTTGTGTGTAATGAAAAAGTTTTGTGTGTGTGTTTTTTTTAAATATTCTAATAAATATCTATTTTGTAGATATGAGATATTTACTTAGAGACCGTATTTCATAATCTACTGAAAATATAGAAAATATTTACATTTAAAATAAAAATAATGGACGGAAACGATAAGATTTCGAAACTAATAACTAAAACAATTGCTTTATAGTGGGTATAAAGGTAAAAGTCATTAAGTGTTTATTAATACTTTAAGTTCATTGATTTATTAACATAGATTAAATTAAAAATAAATGCTTTATTAAAATATATAAGACGATATTTTTAGTATATTCCGGAATATTTATTCAAAATGTCAACTTTAACCGACTTCAAAACTGAATGATTCCTTAAGTTTTGTTTTTTGTGTACTAAATAATGTTTCCGTCGATTGCGACTGCAAAAACTTCGAAGTTGAGAAAGAGAGGTGACTAAGTTTTTAGTTTAAGTGAGCGCATAATGAATTTTTCGGCTGAGTGATGAAACAACGTTTGTTTTTGATTGAAAAAATTAGAAATTTTTAAACGCTTATTGAGTTTTACTTTTATACCATAACATATATTTGAACATATTCTTATGATCTTCAGCTACATACTATTTATAAAAAGTAAAAAATACAGAAAAAAATGATTAATCTCATTGTAATTTCAATTCTACACATATTTTGTTCAGAACTTTCATAAATACATAATATTGCTAATAACGATATAAAAATAAATTAACTTAGAACAGTAACAGCGTTAAAGGGCAAAAATAATTGTGCTTCAGACAGCTTTTTAACATAAAAAAACTTTGAATGATTCATACATAAAACGTTCAATTGATAGCCAATCCCACTCTCCCAACACTGGGATAATCGAAAAGTAGGTACTATCAAATAGAAAAGTTATACTTTAATCAGATCAATAACTTAGTTTCGATAAATTCCACTTAACATTTTCACATAACATTCATTCTATTATAAAAAAACGATATCAAATGTACAGAAATTCCATACAATTTTATATATATACGTAAACATTGTTTCTATTGAGGTAAAGGAAATAAGGGTCTTAAACTAACAGACGTACTATCAAATATTTACAACTTATTTCAAGATACCATTTAAAACTTTGGCTCTCTCGTATAAAATAATGAGTATAAATGAACTGATATTGAGAAAGCAAAGCGATACTGACCTCGAAAATAAGGATGAGAAAATTGTACATATTTATCTATACACAGAGATTACTAAAGGAATGCGCCATTTAAGTTTAAAGTCACTTTTTAAAGTTTATTATCACTTAGGTTCGTTGTGGCCTGCCGACTGCTATTGCTCGCACGGCGCCCGTTGATATCTGGAAGGAAATAAAATATAAATAATGTTGCTAGTAACTAAAATTTATACATATAATAAAATTGTAACTAAGCCGAATCTGTGCATTAAATATTTTTTTAGAAAATGTTATTGAAATAGACATTGTTATCGATACAGAGGCCGAATCTATAGTTTTCAGAATTTTTATCTATCTCTCTGGCTGTTACCGCATCACAGAAAAACTACTGGAAGGATATTGATGAAATTTGGTATGGTGATAACTGGTTATCCGGGTCAACATATAGGATACTTTTACTGCGGGAAAATATCTCATCTCTGAGAAATCTATACTAAACGTTAAAACGTAAGTAGGGACGAACCCGAACGGAGCGAGGGTGAGTCGCTAGTACTAATATATTTTGGAATTGAAGTTTTTAAAATAGCATATCATTTTTAAATAATCTAAGTTCTAAGCTATTTATGGCAGGAGTTTTGTTATGTATTTATAAGCTATCCTTAATCAACTCAGACTTACTAGATCAATTAAAATCGAAGAAATCACTAGCAAATTGTATTTTTTAGACTGCTAAATTAAAAATTGTTTGGTTATTATTTATTTATTTTAAGTATAAGAAAAAAGATAATATTCCGCCTGACAAACAAGAAATTCGTCATATCAATTTAACACATCATATCAGTCAATACGCAGAACAAAATGAAATATTTATCCACATGATCCTATCGATTGGAATACCTGAGCACCCTCCATTGAATCTGTTCAAAGCCCCCAACTTTGCAAAACTTTAAAAGCAAGGAATCACTTAAATTTAATGCCCTATAAGTTACATCGAGTCCCGAGGGTTTATGCCCTTTGTTTAAATCCTAAGGGAGAGCGGGACAAATGTGCGAAAGAATTGTCCTTTGCAAGTTGCCCTTTTATTTTTGATTGGATTTTCGGATTAATTAGCTGATTTTTATTGTTTGCGCTGAATTATATTATTGATTTGCTTCTAACACTTATAAGGGAGAATTTTAGTTAAAATTAAGCAATATTTTTTCCATAAAGTAACTTTGTCTGTTTGTTACCTTTTTACGCTAAACAGATTTCGATGAAATTTGAACGATGCATCATATGAGCTCGGCAGACAAAATTTACTTTATAATAAATTATTTTGATGACGTTTTTCCTGCGGTTTACTACAACATAATAAGATAATAACGTTTAGTTGTTTAGCTATTGCCGCGGTGCGGATTAATTAAAAATAAAAATATTTAGAATTTAGATTAATAAAGACAGAATTGGCGTGATTTAGAAGAATCCAGTTAACAGGTGAATTTCCAATACCATCACTGAGGAAAACCACAGGTGCTAACATATTTCCCTGGGGTACACCTGTCTTAAGCACGTAAATTTCTCAAATTATACGTTAATCTAGTTCTTATACACAGATATATAGAGGCTATATTGCTTTCATGCTATTTTTCCGTGTTGCACCTCGCTCTATGGTAGCCGTGATAAAACGGTCAGATTTATAACTTGTACGATGCCATTTGTATCGCAGTGGTTGTTAAACGTGAAAACGATTTAAAGCCGGTAAAATTTTAGACGTGTAATGTGTGGTGGACCTCGCTCTTGTGAAGGTTTGGGTTGAGGTTGATGTATTATTACATAATTAATTTAGATCGTTTTAAGAGAACCTTATTTGAATAATAGTATATACTAGCGCCTCACCCTCGCTTCGCACGGGTTCGTCGCTAGGTATGGTTTACATTAGCCATATATTTTTTTTAATTCTTCTGATGTTTTAATACTTATTATTCTATTCCGGACTAAGAGAAATTTAAAAAATCAAATATCATAAAAATTGGTCCAGCCGTTCTTGCGTTATAAATGGTGTAACTAACACGACTTTGCTTTATAATATATATGATACATTTAAGACTCAGAAGTCATTATAGAAGAGAGAAGTCGAGAGAAAGAAGTCTGTAGATTTTTTTTGTAAATGTTTGATCAAGAACAATCTATAATCAAATTTTATTATGTAATAATGTACAGCAACAATTTTGATATCATCGAACATCAGATATATTTATTTTAATAAGTTATTTGGTTTGTTAATTACAACTTTAATATGCTTTCCTAAAAAATTTTTACTTGACTATGGTGAAGTTCCTCGTGATTCCCATCAATTCTTAGTTTAACTAACCGACTTCAAATAAAGAAGAAACTCAATTCGAATGTGCTTAAGTTACCTGCGTGATATCTTTGCCAACTGTGAATTGAATCTTATAAATCTTTTTTTAGTGAATAAATTTTAGGTAGGTTTTGTTATAAATCTAGTAAAAATTTTCTCCTAATTGTAAAATAACAACTTTTATGTTTTTACGTCAGTTTATTACCTTTTTTAGTTAAAAAATATTTTAAAAGTCCATTTCAAGTTACTTACCACTTAGACAGCAAGCCGGTGGCGGCGGAGTGTGAGTAGGGTCCGCCGTAAGGAGAGTACTGCGAGTAAGGTGCCGCGTACGCGTATTCACTTGCTAGAGTTGCTGTACCTAGAAAATATCAAATAAAAAATTTAGATATAAAAATATACACGAAACGGGAGTCGAACCTGAACTTAACTAATAGTTCGTAGAACAAATGTAAAGTCTTAAAGGATGTAAATTACTTTTTATAATTTTTACTGTCTGCCATATTGATACATACCATTATGTTCAACAAACCCAATTGCAATTGATTTCTAAGAAACGATGTTTAATTTAAGTTTTATCTATACTAACATTATAAAGAGTTTGTTTGTTTGAACGCTTTAATTTCAGGAACTACTAATCCGATATGAAAAAATATTTTTGCATTAGATAGCCCGTTTATTGAGGAAGGCTATAGGCTATATATCACATAATATATAGTCTATCTATTCCGTACTAACCGTTAAAATGTATCTAGGGACGAACTCGAGCGAAGCGACTGTGAGCCGCTAGTTAGATATCTGGTATATGTATAAAGTTTTAATTCAAAATACACAATATCTTCATATAATAATAAAGTAAAATATAATCATTCGCACTTAATCTGAGATGAAATGTATCTAAAAGTAAAGTAAATCACAAAAGGTCCATCCGAGTCGTAACAACATTTGTCACCACTTAAAACGAAAAATAATACTGGAATTTAAGAAAAGAAAGAATCGGAAAGTTCCTCCAAACTCGACAACTAAGAGGCTCTACATAATCTAATTTTCCTTCCCTCATAACGCTATAAAATATTTAACGCTGTACCAATTTCGTTCTATTGGGATACAGAATAAGTGTCAAAATTGTGTGATCAAGGTTTTGGGACGTCACTTCTCTTTATGCCTTTGGTCTTTAATCTACCGCAATCTGCTTGGGGGTGGGGGGGTGTTTAATAGCTCATTCGGGGCTCTATGCAAATAATTTTCGAGGGGGATATCATACGGCCTTTGTCTCCTGAGTAACGAACCGAAACACGATCAAGTAAGCTTCTTCAACGGGTTTGCAGCATTAGGGCGTGGCTTCGTAAATATTCAGCTTTCGGTTAAGGTATATGATGTTACTTTGATGTGGTGGAGTATAAAATTAGTTTATATTAGGGTGAAAATATGGGGTTTTTGGAATATTCTATGAAGGGATCCGCATTTTGGTTTTAAATTATTTCTATTCGAAACGTATTATGGTACGGTTGTGACTTGTGTGATTTCCTAATTATTTTGTTGGGTATTCCAATATCAATTTAGTTGCGAAGCTTAATTTGAAATAAAATCTTTTCTAAAACTGATTAAAATATAATATATGAATATATATAAAATATTATACAAGGGAATTTCTTACGAAATTTACATGAGATTTTGTTTCAGTATCCTATATACCTTTATCAGTTATCCTTAGGTTTAGAAAGACACAGACAGACGTTCAGAATTCAGCTAGCAAAACTCTTCATAACATGGCCCCCACAAACAAACTCCACAAACATAATCTATACCTACAATATCCAAAATTTCCTCATTAGGATATCATCATCATCACTTACCATCATAATGCGCATACGGAGGGTACGGAGGCGCGGGAGGCTGGAGCACGACCAGGGCGGCGGCGTCCGGGCTGCCCGCCGCCGAGGGGGGCTCCCCCGCCGCTGTGGACCCTGTCGAGTCATTTGTTGCTGGAATAAGGCACTAGTGTTAGCAAAGCTATTGCAATATAAATTTAACTCAACATTTTAAACCAATTACTTATAAGCTTTTATACAAGTTATTGGAAAATAAAAGAAAATTAGTAAATGAAGGTAATTTTTCACTTCAAATCTTCCATCTTATTATTTGAAAAGTTTTTTTTTTTAAAGAAAACCCATTTATCGTTTTAAGTACGACAGTTTCGAGACAGATCTATTAGTTTATAAAAGAACAAAGAATTGCTTAATAATTGGTAGTTAATGATTAAGGAAATTATGTTGAATACGCAATTGTTACTTAAAAATATGCTGATAAAATCATCTTAATGGTGTATGATCTATGGCTACGACATATAGATGCATTGTCGCCAAAGTATTTTATGTAGGCTTTAGAAAATCTAGTATTTAAGAAAATTCATCACAATTATTTTGATATTCGCTCAACAGGTACTAAACAAATATTTTTTAACCATACGAGAATCAAACCCGCTTTATAATCGTCAAAAACATAAAAAAAACTATCTAAAATAATAGAGCTGCCGTTAAATTGATATCGGATCTAAATTTAGAAACCGACCGACCCACAATAAATATAACTAAAAAACCTAAAACAATTTATTTTCGAAGTTGAAAAGGCAAAAGGATGACAAAACAAATTGGTCCAGCGGAGGCTGCGATGGGATCGGGAAAGCAACCATTTATCCAGAACACCGGTGACGCGAAAAACCTACGGTGATTCATACGCCGCTTTGATTGACTTTCATTAACTACACATTCAAAATCTACATGAAATGTTTTATTTTCCGTTTTATGTCCTAACGATAAAGCCAATCGTTTATCGATGGACAGGAAATAAAATAAGTTAAATGATAAATTGTTTGTTTTAAAAAATCAAATAGAGTCGCTTTTTTAGGGTTCAGTACCCGAAGGGTGCCAACGGAACCCTATTATATACAGAACCCTATACGTTACTATGTCTCCGCTGTCCCTCCGTTCGTCTGTCAGAGGGCTGTATCTCATGAACCGTAATAGATAGAGAGTTGAAATTTTCACAGAATATGTATTTCTATTGCCGCTATAACAACAAATAATAAAAATAAAATTACAAGAAACATTTTTTTAACGTTCGTAATCGATCATGGAAGATAATATACTATATACATAGAGTAAAAGTCATATTACTAAAAAGTAAATGTAAGACGTTACGGAACCCTTTGTGATGCGAATCCGATAAGCACTTGACCGATTTTTATTTATACACATAAAGACGTACCTATTGTAGCTTTTTGTGACCAATACGTGATGTCAATTAAAATGAAAGATATGAGCCAATTTGAAGCTGTTATTGAAGCAATTTATAATACCAATCCTGGAATATGCAACTTATATAGTTATTTCGAGATTAACCTCTTTTAAAATATTGTAAGTCATACGAAAATGTATTTATTAAACTCGGAACTTAATCTCATGTCAAGAATTGAAAATAAGTGTAAAAGAATAACGGATATGTTGATAGTGGATGTAACCGCAGCTTGTGGTCTGCGATGGGAAATGGCGCCCTTGAAGTGAATTGCTTATGAATGTTGTTTATTTTGTTTTAATTAAAAGTTTAATATGTTTACTTCTTAGATATTTAAGAAGACATCTTTTAGGACAATTATAATTAACACGTCAACTTCTTCTCCTCTCTTATTTGCACAAAAATTCAATTGACTAATTTGGTCCGTTTTGAAGTGAAAACTTCTATAGGCAGGTTTGGATGGGGAGTAAATTCATGTAAGTCGTCATCGACATGGTCACGTGACGTGTTAACGCTAACACTCGGAGTGCCGATAGATGTCAAAACCAGATAAATGTAAACAGTTTTAATTTACAAATTTTAATTTAAGATCAAACAATTTGAATATCCAAAAATAACAACTGTTTGTTTAGTTTTAAGTTTTCATTTCTATCGGCAGTCCTCATGACTGCCTTTTTTTAAAGAATCACATCACTAGATTTAATACACAGATAGATACTAAGGGCCGTTCCCAGAATAATAGATGGAGATGAAAGAAAAGTCGTTGACCCAGAACTGGTCAACAGGTGGTCAGGTTACGCATCTCGTCTTACCGAGCAGGATGTGGGCATGACATTATATACTATTGTGATGGGCTTTCCGTTGGCTACAATTTCTGTCTCAGAGAAATCTGATTATGAGAATTGTTTATGTTTCTAGGATTATTGTGTATATATATTTGTGTCTTATGTGTTTGCTCATATTTAATATATCAGTAATTGTATTATAGTCATTGAGTTTTATTAAATTGAAATAATCTATACATAAAATTTTGAGTCGAATCTGTACATTAAATATTTTTTGGAAAATCTTATTGAAATTGTCATTATTGTCGATACAGAGGCCGAATCTATAGTTTTTCATATTTTTGTCTGTCTGTCTGTGACCGCATCACGAGAAAACCACTGGAAAGATTTTGATGAAGTTAGGTAGGATGATAGCTGGTTATCCGGGTAAACTTATAGGATACTTTTTACTTCTCTGTATGAAATGATAATACAAAGTGTATGTTAAATATTGCTAAAATGGATATTTTAAATAACAGTTTCATCTTGAAATTTTAGAATGAATAGAATGTTTAATTTGAATTAACGACTGGACCAATTACAGTACGAGTACTTGATACAATAGTAAGTGGAACTCATGAATGATATTATGACGTTTATAGAACAAACAGTACCTATACCATACATTCTTCCTATACTTTTGGTCAATTAGACAATGTAACATAATAATTTTATTTAAGTTTCAAGTCAGTCCAGATTACCCATAAATAATCAAAGCTCAGCGGCAAAATAACAAGATTTTTGCCACGTACTTATAAAAACTATAGATAATTTAAATTCAATTAATTTAGGCTAAACAATACAAAACAGTAGTGTAACCAGTAAGCAATGAAGGTCGCGACATCAGCCATCAGTCACGCCCTAAAACCTGCGGTGACAACTAACTGTGCCTGGATTCCAGCCTGTGGTTGCTCGCCGAGATTTCGTCTGAGATTTGTAATTGATTTCCGCTTGTGAAACGGGAATAAACTGTACTAGTATATACTGGGGGTTTACCTAAGTTTTTTGGTTTGAAAAATATTATATAAGAATTGGCACGTTATCAGAATTGATTAAAAAGCAACTTAACAATTTTAAATAAAAATCTTTTCGGATTATTCAAAAATGGCACCAGACCACCATTTTTGAATTTTTATAATAATTTTTGTAAATTGTGGGTAGGCACTGTCTGTAACAAGTATATAACGCCTTTGAGATGTCTAAAACCTTAGTCTCTCCCATGATTGTTGTAAAGCATTAGAAACGTCGGGAACCAAAAATCAAAATAAATCCGCGAAAAAATCCGAAAAGATAGCTTTATTTAAAATGCCAAATATTCGCGTAAATCTAAGAAATTATTAAGCAAATTAACAAGCTAAGCTTGTTTGATATATTGGCAATCTTTAAGAAAACATTAAAACCTACTTTGATAATAACTTGTAAGACCTTTTAGGTTATATAGCACTTAGCCATCAGCAGAGTGAGAATAGAGGGTTAAACGCTAGGTTATCTGCATATCTCGCTTACTTATTTCAATGACATATGTCTTATGATACTCATTCCTTAGGAGTCTTCAGACTTCTGAACCTGATATTCTTAAAAAAATAAGTAGTTATAGCAAATAAACTGTTAGGTTTTCACAGACTTACCAGAATGTGGTGTGTAGTGGTGCGCAGGATGTTCATACTGCGCGTCGAACAAGTCTGGATAGTACCCGGTACCTCCGCCAAGTTCTGATAATAACTTGTACTCGTCTTTTAGACTCCATTTTGATGACGGCCACAGCTAAAAAGAATATGTAATTAGTATTATTGTAAGGTTTCGTTGATAGTTTTATTTTATTCGTATTGATTTATAAGAGGGAGATAATTTAACGGCATGTTTCTTAGTTGTCTTGTTTTTTACCACCCCTCCATTAGTTGCTTTAGCCAATATTGCGTTTTGTCTTAATTATGTTAAAATAAATGTCTGTAAAAACATGATTTATTTTTCCAGCTATGAATATATAATTATGTTTATTTGTGTTAATAACAGTAACTCCGTACTGAAAAGAGCAAGCGTTGAGTTTTTCATTGGCTTTTCTGAGAAGAACTGTTTTCCGAGCCGGTGGTAGGACTTTACGAATGGTATGACTGTTTAAGTCAATATCAAAGTTTTTGAAAAAAAAAACTGTTATATTTTGCTATCAGAGGTAGAGATCGCATATTTATAAAATAATTCAATTTTTATCAACAATTTGCAAAGTAGATGCTTACATTGGAGTAAATCTGGTCCCCATTGTAATGACTCCTTTGTCTTTTGACGTCGTCTTCTGAATGGCTGTTGAAGTCTCTATTCTCATCTGTTGGTTAAAAACAAAATAAAATCATTATTTTTATCTCAATACTAGAAACTCACCCTCGCTTCGCGCGGGTTCACCCTAGTTACGTTTTAACGTTTAGCTCAGAGATGAGATATTTCCCTGCAGTAAAAAGTATCCTATATGTTGACCCGGGTAACCAGCTATCATCATACCAAATTTTATCAAAATCTGTTCCGTGGTTTTCCCGTGATGCGGTAACAGACAGACAGACAGACAGACAGACAGACAGACAAAAATTCTAAAAACTATAGATTTGGCTTCTGTATCGATAATAAAGTCTATTTCAATAAGATTTTCCAAAAAATATTTAATGTACAGATTCGGCTTAGTTAGAATTTTATAATATGTATAGATTAGCAAACAAAATTATTATTTTTATCAGTCAGTTTGTTTATTTAATTACGGTTTGTTAAGAGTGTATATATGTATTATGTATGTATTCGGCTCTTTTTGTTATCTCATTGCTAGGCACGGGCTTCCCTTCAACAAAGGTTCAAAAAAAAAAAGTGGATCAGGCCATAGCCCACGACGCTGGCCAAATGCGGATTGGCGAACTGCACATTTCTTTTGAAAACTTACGATGTTTTCCTTCACCGCAAGACAAGTGGTAATCATGTTGAAAATGATTCGCACGTGAAAATATCAGAGGTGCGAGACTCGGGATTTAAACCCGCTTCACTCGCTTTTCCAATAGAGCGCGTTACCACTGGACTACCATTACCTATTTCTATACTTATAATCTTCTATATAAAAGAAAATAAAAGTTCATATGTTTGTCCTCATGTGTTCTTAAATGGGTCAAGCTCAGAGACACGCCCAAGCGAAGCGACGGTAAGTCGCTAGTTATAAGTAATATAATACTTTAGATACAAATGAAAATATACATAACTACTAAAGTTAAACATAAAGGATAAACTCTAGGCAGGAAGCTCTATACAAAATTTAAGAGAAGTTATAACTTAATATAATATGGCCACAATTTGTGCACGCGCTTAATAGCACACTAAATCTTGTCGTTCTGCTGAGCGCACACCATGAGGGTAGGGAGGGGCAACAAGTTATGTCGATGTTTTAAGTTTTGTTTAATTTTTAATGTAAAACAGCATTATTCTTTTTTTGATATATTTTCAATCTAAATATGAAGGATAATAACTAGTACATTTGAAGGTGTTTTTTTATGATAAAAAAGGTAAGTATGTAGTATATGGGGAAAATAGTTCATTAATTTCTACGCAATTTCTCATTTCTTTTTAAGCTAACGTTTAAGTGAAAAAATCCCTTTTAAATATTATAATTTGTAAATTACTACCCCTTCGTAAATTATAGTAAAAACACACATAACGTAACAACGTAACATGTTTTATTTGCTTATGAATGAATTACATTTTTTTTATATTATTATATTCAATTTTAGCATATCGATATCGAATTTTCACATCACTAGTCTTTGAGACAAAACACGTCGCGGCGCGGGAGACCCACAAATATTTTAATCCCTATGCTCCTGTGTCATTACTTACAAGTTTTCTTTGAAACAAAAATCCTATTGAAACCCTTTTCCCTCGTTAAGTGCAAAAGTTAGTGGAAACTGAACAAATGCTTTGTTACGTTTCATTAGATTATTTAACTATGGAATATAGAAATATAACGTTATTGGTTGATTATATTTTATTAATATTTATTTATTATAGACGCCACGTTTGGCTCAGTTTGTAGTGAGCGAGGGCGAGTCTTGAATATATATGTATATAAATTTATTTTATGTATCTTGGAATCGGCTTTAATGATTTGAACCAAATTTTGTATTTAGATAAGGTTAGATTTTCAGCGTGTCTTATCTGAAAAAAAGCAATTTTTGGCAAAAAAAAACCATTTTTTATAATTAGCTATTAGAACTTTTTTCTATCCAATCAAATGCTGACAATGCCACATAGCGCCGTATCGTAAATGTTTGTGGTACTTGCGTCGTTAATGGATGACAGTTTACTGAAAGCCAAGCGAAGCTCGATTGCCCAAATAGTTATAAATAATATTAAATATCAAACCTTGGTCCTCGTGTCTCTTCCTCTTGAGCCCGTTTCCATTGTGCAGTCCGTCAACCTGCTCGATGCCCAGGATGCCGTTGATGCTGTAGCTGCCGGTGTTGTTGACGTGCTCGGTGGGTGACAGCACTGCAGTCGCGCCGGGGGCGTTGCCCGCGTGGGTTATCACCTGTGAAATCCATAATGTATTACGTGCATGAAAATAAATCGGACTATTATTATAAATGCAAAAGTGTGTGTGTAGGTGTGTGTGTGTGTGTGTGTATATGTTTGTTACTCTTTCTAGCTTTACCTAATCAGTCCAGAAGTTTACTTCTGGACTGATTAGAATGAAATTTAGTACACATATAGACTATAGGTTATAACCTAGCACAAATCAAATCAAAATATACTTTATTCAAATAGATTTTTACAAGCACTTTTGAATCGTCGATTTTACATTTTAAGTTTAAATTAAATGTAAGTATAGTCAGTCCGTGAAGAATCTATCACCGGCTCGGAAGGTAGTTCTGCTGGGAAGAGCCGGCGAGAAACTCAACAGTTGCTCTTTTAAAAGAATATTTTTTTACAAAATTATAATACAATATTTATCTACTTATACTACGTGAGACCCAATCAGACATTAATTCCACATATTGAAAAAAAAGGATATAACACACATGACACTTAGTATTTCATTCTCTACATTCTCCCTAGATTGATACTCTTTAACACTATTTCCCACATACATGGGTTGACTGGAAGAGATCTCTTATAGAGATAAATCCACCTTTGTCCACGTCACTTTCTATGTATTTTATTTTCGTATAACTTATTTGTGCAATAAAGAATATAATATATAATATAATATATACCCTATATAGCCCTATACCTACTTAAATATAATAGAAATTATTATCGCTAATACACATTCAATACTTATTTAATTTTAAAAGGTTATCATAATTAATCAGTCCTTAAAACACAATTTTTTTTCTAAAAATTTCAAAATATTCTTATTTGAAAAAGATAAATTCCTTAACGAGTGGGGATTGAAGAACGATTAGCATGGACTAAGAAATAGGGTTCTAAAGGGTTAAATAAAGTCCTGTGGGCCCGAAACCCTAAAAACATACTGGAACCCAAAAAAATACTTACAGAAACAACACTGCCCTGCGCAGAACTGATCTCTTGCTCTTGCTGCTGCTGCTGCTGCTGGTTGTGCGCATGCTTCGCTTTCTCCGCCGCTTTATTACGAACAATCCTGTGAAGATTTAATATTGTAAGGTATTGCCATTAAATACTACACCAAATTAAAAAAATAAGGATCAATAATTATCAAATAACTTAGGTTGGAGATTAATTTATACAATAATAATAAATGGGTTATTTTGATAAAATTTGGTATGATGATAGCTGGTTATCTGGGTTAACATATAGGATACTTTTTACTGCGGGAAAATATCTCATCTCTGAAAAATCTACAATAAACGTTAAAACGTAACTAGGGATGAACACGAGCGGAGCGAGGGTGAGTCGCTAGTTATTTATAAATGTGAAACTTCTAAGGATATTTGTTTGTTTTGGCACGCACATAGATCGTATCTCTTCACACATGGATGTTTTTCATCCTGGTTATGCGTTAGCGTGAGATAATAATTTCGCTATATTGAACAACACTCTCTCATTTACTTTCATAATAACTGTCACATTTAAAAAAAAATATAGGATAGTCATAGATATGATTATATTTTTTTTATTTAATTTGGATAAAAAATATTATTATATTGAGAAAAAATAAATAAAAAGAAATGATTATTAATTAAGAAAAAAAAAATTGATAGAAATGACGTCAAATTAAAGAAGAATAGATTGTTAGCGGCATTTCTTTCATTCTTATTTTATGTTATAATCTCCTCCCAATTGATTTCGGCCACGACGGAGAACCTCGCTGAGACTAGCCAGATGTGCAGGAGATATTATATAATATATATGTCTATAAATATGAAATATAATAAGTGAACCCAATAATTAGAGTAACAACAAGGGATCTCCATTAGTAAAAAAACCAAGAGTAGAGCGGCACGTGGCTACATCAATACGCAATTTGGCCGCGGCGGTCGCGATTTGCAACGCTTCCGATACTCGCGCGATGTCGTCGACGATTTATTGGTTAATGTACTATGTATACTGTATTTTTTATAAAGTAACAAGATTTTGCACATGGCTGGGTTCGAAAAGTTTGTTTATGTAGCACTAGTTTTTGTCCGTGGCTTCGCTCGCGTCGTTACTGGGACAGATCAAAGATAGCCTATGTCCGTCCCTAGAATGCAATTTATGTTCTTTGAAATTTTATCAAAATCTGTTTAGGTTTTAGGGTGAAAGGTAACAGACAGGGTGATGTCACATTGTAATATTAGTAAGCAAAAGTATAGATTACTCCGCTCTTAAGGACCGTAGTGTGTTATTAGACAGTCTTTAAACTTACTCAATCAGTAATAGTCTAAGATCCCGATCTATGTGATAGGTATGGTGGAGGGGTCTACCCTCATTCTTTTTCCTGGCGAAATATATTTTTTAAACAATGAACCAAAATTTCTTCACCCACTACACATGGGTCCACCACATAGATCGGGATCTCCTACTAAAGTGTATAAAATTCAAAGTCTATTTTCAAATTAGACTAGTAGTCTCAGAGATTAGCGCTTTCAATCAAAAAAAAATCTCTTCAGTTTTATAATATA
This sequence comes from Fabriciana adippe, assembly GCA_905404265.1. Taxonomy (NCBI): domain Eukaryota; kingdom Metazoa; phylum Arthropoda; class Insecta; order Lepidoptera; family Nymphalidae; genus Fabriciana; species Fabriciana adippe. The sequence continues at coordinate 9,243,479 of FR990009.1, forward strand.
CTAGCGACTCGCCCTCGCTTCACTCGGGTTCGTCCCCCCTTACGTTTTAACGTTTAGTATAGATTTCTCAGAGATGAGATATTTTCTCGCCTTAAAAAGTATCCTGTATGTTCACCCGGATAACCAGCTATCATCATACCAAACTTAATCAAAAGACAGACAGACAGACAAACATTCTAAAAACTATAGATTCAGCCTCTGCATCGATAATAATGGCTATTCAATAAGATTTTCCAAAGAATATTTAATGTACGGATTCAACTCGGTTACAATTGATTATAAGGACTGATGGGAATATATTTTATTTAATTATTATTTATACACTATTAAAACATATGTAAAATAAAGGTAAAACATATGGACCAAAAATTATAAATTAGTAGTTTTTGAATTGACTAGACGAAAAAGCTTATAATAACAGAAAAATATATTAATGAATTTAAAAAAATATTTAGCTTATAAGAGCGTTAAAAATATTCAATTTTTATTTAAACAGATACTTATATTTTTATATAACACAAAAAATATATACATTTACTAACTTCACATATACAAATAATATTCATATACAGTAAAATATAATTCGCCATAAGGTGAGCATATTTAAAGCAAAGCAAAGTCATTATTTCGTATCGCGGCCATTTTGTCGTCGCGGAGTTGACAGTTCATTTCCCGCCATGATGGATGGCACCCACGATGAAATATTGCTAGTATCTCCAGGGTTGACATATGCAAAAATTGTTTTGCAAACTTATCAAAAAGGTCAGATTAGAATTAGGGTCGTAATAGACTCATCACGTTTTTAGATGAACGAGATTTATGTTTCTTATTTTATAACAGATTACAAGTAGTGGGGTCTTTATTTTGATAATAACTGTTTTGATGGATAATAGTTTTGTAAGGATTTCAGTTTTGGAATACTTTGCGCATCATTTTCTAATACAGACTAGCAAAATCAATAGTTTTAAACAATAATATATTTGCTTAGTGTACTCAATTTAAAATATAGTGCTGGAAACCGTCATTGAGTAAAATTTATAGCCCCGACATGGAATGTGTCTCGTAGAACGGAGTGAGATGTCTGGCGTTCCCTACATGTATACTTTTGATAATTTAATATAATTTCACAGCAAAGTCACGTAGATTGCAGTAGGATAGTGTTTTGACATTACTTTTTTAGCTTAACATCGTAATTGCATTCATGAATTAAATGTGTATCTATACAGATAAATAAAGCTGAAGTGCCTGTTTGTGATGTCAAAATAACAGCTTTTTATTACAGCATATAAAATTATATACTGTATTTATAAGAAAAATAGATTTTCTTAAATTTTTGTCTGTCTGACTGTTTGTTCCGGCTAATTTCCGAAACGGCTGGACTAATTTCGACGGACTCTCATTGGCAGATAACTGCTATTATAAGGAGTAACTTAGGCTACTTTTATTTTAGAAAAAGAATTAGGGTTCTGCTCAAAAAAATTAAAACCTACCCAGGGATCCACTCGAGTGAAGCGAGGTTAAGTTACTAGTACAAAATAAATGTAATCGTAATCTCCATGCAATACAAATATTAATGCCATCTACGAAAGTTTTCACTAGCCATATTTTATTTATTACTAGCGAATCACCCTCGCTTGACTCGGGTTCGTCCCTAGCTTGCTTTCCAATACAAATTTTCATCCCTATTTTCACCCCCTTAAGGGATGATTTTCGGGATAAAAAAGCAACCTATGTCCTTCCCAGGGTCTCAAACTATCTTCTTACCAAATTTCATCTAAATCGGTTCAGTAGATACAGAGATTACCCCCTACAACCTCACAAACTCACAAACTTTACCTCTTTATAATATTAGCATAGATTTAGCTACTTTCCTAAAATAATTTATAAAACTATTGCGAACAGGGTGAACATGAATTAAATTTAATAAGAATGGCTTACATTTTTCAAGGAACTACGTAGTTCCGGTCGGAAGGGTTACTTACATACCCTTACATTTTAATATCACCCTTGCGAAATAATGTATCCTATTGGCGAATATTTATGATTTATGATGCTTGGTTTTCTTGTTCAAAGCTTTATGGAATTTTTTTTAGGAAACGAGTGAAAAAAGACAAACGATGCCTTTTAAATATAAATAGCTGTTTTATATAAAACTGGCGTATTTAATATTGTGATTAAAGTAACAAGTTAGATTTTATGACTATAGTAGGTATAATCTATATATTAATACGTGAAGCCAAAATTTTGTACCCTTTTTCACGAAACTTGTGCGGACGGAGTAGTATGAAATTTCTCACTTATAGTTTATATAGAGAAGGAGTGCAGAATGCTAATATTTTTTTAATTATGGATAAAAAATGCATTAAATCAATAAAAAAACATTACACACACTACCATGTATTTGACACACACACGCATATATATTCTTTTGTTTATTGTTAAAGTCTGTGGTCAAATTGAGAATAGATTAATATTGTATATACGCGAGACAATAAATATATCTATAACTTAATGAATTATTTATTTTTTATTAGTTAAAATAATTACATTAAAAACCCATCACAAATAATTTGACCGTTATTGAGTGATGTGCGCTCAATAATATAGACAGATAAAAATAATTCATATTTCTCGATTTTGCTTCCACTATGTCCAAAAATCTATATATTTTTTTATCATGCACAATTCTGTTACAGCTTTTTATTGGTTTAGATTAAATATTTATATCTATGTATAAAAGCGAAATATCACTTACAAACGTTTTCTTTACTACGTTAGTAAATGGGATATCTATACATCTATACAGATAAATAAAATTGGAGTGTCTGTTTGTAATATTAAAATAACCGCTTTTTACTAAATGCATATCGATGTATACACGGTACACATACCAAGACAACATTTTTTACAATTTTTGTCTGTCTTTCTGTCTATCTATCTGTCTGTCTATTTGTTCCGGCTAATCTCCGAAACGGCTGAACCGATTTTGACAGGACTTTCACTGGCAGATAGCTGATTTTATAAGGAGTAACTTAGGCTACTTTTATTTTAGAAAAAGAATAAGAGTTCCGCGAAAAAAAATGAAAACCCATGAAATTGTGATCAAAATCCGCATACGGCGTACGCACCCGAGCGAAGCGAGGGTAAATTGCTATATAATTTAAATGAATATCTGAGGAGTAGCAAGCTACTATTTATGTATAAACATAGCTAACCGTGAAAACGTACCTAGAGACGTGAGTCGCTAATTGTTTATAAATATGAATTATTTTTGTCTGTCTGTATTATTGAGCGTACATCACTCAAGAACCAAACGGTCTAATTAATTGCAATTGGTTTTTTTAATGTAATTATTTCAATTAAACTGTAGCCATAATATCTAACTTGTTACTTTAATCATAATCTTAAATACGACATTTTTATATAAAACAGCTATTTCTAAAATTTAAAAGTCATCGTTTGTCTTTTTTCACTCGTTTCCTAAAAAAATTCCATAAAGCTCTGAACAAGAAAACCAAGCATTATAAACTAACGTTTTCTACTCTATGATAAAAAACCTCTCAACCCCATAAACAACCTAATTCAAATTATTATCTGACAAATTATTCAGTTTTCGCGCGCAAAAAACCAAATGTCAAAATGGGGTTGCCAAAATTATTGCTTCAATTATCCGACGTCAGCCGCCCTCTATTAAAAATGTCTTCACATCGCAACTTGGCGTTTTTTACCGATTTTTTATTTTATTATTATTGTTTTGGAGGGGCGATTTTATGGTTATGATTTACTTGAGTCGGTACTTTTGGTGAAATTTATTATTTAATTTGAATAAATTATCCAATATTATGATCATGATATGATTATCAAAACCTCCTTTGGTAGTTTTTTGACTGAAGAAGAGTCTAAAGGTTTTTCAAAGATTTATTTAAGAAAAACTAGTTTTGTTATAACTAATGGTACTTTTAAATCCCTTGCAAAAAGATGAAATAAAAGGGAAGAAAACGTTATGAATTATGAATCTTAACATCTGTTAATTAAACTTGGCTTAGTGTTTTTTATTAGTTGTGTGTCTCTCAATCACTGTAGAGTGTAGTCACTGGACAAATATCAAAGTTATCATCAGCGCGATTTATATAAATACTAATATATTTGAAAATATTGTTTTAAAATACAATTTTTAAATTTTGCGTAATATTTAAAAGCAAGACAAATAAGTAATGCAAAGTTAAAATTCAAAAAAAGATTGAACCCATCTCCAGCAGAAATTGCCCAACAAAAGTCGAGGGTTAAATTTGCACCCGAAGCATAAATACTTTCGTATTTATACGTCATGAGACCGCAGCCGTTGATGGGACATTAACGTCGCGTGTCGGTCACGTGACCGTCACGTGACCGTCACGCGACCCAAGATATGACCTTATATGGAATTGCTTTAAAATTAACTAAATTTTGAGATCTAATCTAGATCTGTAGGAAGTGTTTATAAGTGTTTATTAATTTAAAGGGGTTAACTGACCGCTTACTGATAAATATTCAATTTTGTTCATCGATGTTATGACGATAAGATTGTTATATTACTTGAAAACTTTGGTCACTTTGTTGTTTTAGATATTCACATTCAAGTTTTATCTCAACGAGGTAATATTATATTACTAAATATGGTTTTGTTTTCTACAAACGACATATTTTAAAGTAGGTATTAGTAGAGTCTTCGTAGAGATAGAATATGAGAAGAGATAGATGTACCTAGGTTTTTCTAACTTTATATAAAGTAACAATATATTTAGATATTTTTCTTTTGTAAGAAAATATATTCTATATCCATATAAATTTTTCATATTAATAAAGAATTTTTTCACGAAACATACTTTTCCACTAAATAAGTTGTTGTTGAATTAAGATAAAAGAAAGAGTGAAGAATATGATATCTATACATGTTATACTGTATTTCAATGCGATATTTATAAGCACACTAGCGACTCACCCTCGCTCCGCTTGAGTTCGTCCCAAGTTTTGTTTTAACGTTTAGTATAGATTTCTCAGAGATGAGATATTTTCCCGCAGTAAAAAGTATCCTATATGTTGACCCGGATAACCAGCTATCATCATAACAAATTTCATCAAAATCTATCTAGTGGTTTTCTCGTGATGCGTTCCCAGACAAAAAAATCAAAAAACTATAGTTTCAGCCTGTGTATCGATAATAATGACTCTTTCAATAAGTTTTTCCAAAAAATATTTAATGTACGGATTCGACTCAGTTAGGATGTTATTATATAATATAATGGTGTCACATTTTTAAAAGTTCGATTTAGATTTAGTTTTCATTACATAAGGGCAATTACAGACGAAGTGACGTAAAGTAGACGTACAAAACTAAAAGTACCTCTTTTTACAAACCTCTAATGGTTCTATATAACTGGGTGTGGCTTTCAAGAGAAGGTAAGAAATAACATTTCGAAATGTTTTACCGAAAAACTAAGCGATTTCTCCCCTTTTAGAAAGTGTACTGCTTCATTTTAAATGAAACCTTATCATGTTGTGATTGAGTATGTTTTTGTTTATCTACTAAGTAACTATAAAACTACATGAATTGGCTACTGAAAGAGCGTTTGTTTAGACAATAGATCAACTGTATATGTTTTTTATCTCTTTTTTTAAAAAAAAAAAAACAAATACACTTTAGTTGACAGTCTTATTTTTTTTAACTTACTGTTGACTTTGAAAATAATTATACATACATATTTTTAACATTATCTACTTAACTCTATCAATAACATTATTACCGTTTAATTTTTTTTTATTATTTAAAATTATCTATAGAATAAAATGGAGATTTTGAATATAAGCTAACTTTATAAATAATAAATATTAACAAATCGCTTATTTTCAGGCCCAAGCAAGGGGTACGGCCGGAAGGAGGGAGCTACAAAGATGGCGCAGCGGAAGACGACACGTGCTCACGCCGGATATCCTGCGTCCATTGAGTTATTGCTTCACTTATAATAATCGTATAAAGTCACGGTTTTCGCATTTTCGGTTTATGGGAAACTTTATGATAGCATTTATCGATTATGGATTTTCTATGGAATAATAATTCAAATTAACATTTTTGTGTTTAAGTTATACTAATGACTTAACCTCACCTCGCTGTGGTGCGTCTTTACGTACCTAATAGTAGCTATGTGGTACTATAGGTCATCATCTATGTAAGTAAGTACTAAATTTCATCCAAATCTGTTCAGCTATTTTGGCGTGATCGAGTAACAAACATACACACATACCTACTTATTTTTGCATTTTTAATAATAGCGATTTTTGAAATAGGGATTTTTTATAGAAACTGAACCTGTATTTATTGACCTTATAGACTTTTCTTGGCATTTGCTTCTTATAAAAAATGCTATAAAATATCTAAGTATCATATTATTTTAGACTGTTTTAAAACAACCTAAACTATGATATAGCATCCATTGATGTATTTTTCAGAAATATCTAATCATGAATATGAAACAAAAGCATATCAATCACTTAAGCTCAAGTGTTACCCGCATTAAAAATCCACGCGTCTAATTACGTGTTGCCAGATTAGATAAAAAAATATATTACGTGTCGTTTATCTATTTAATCTATGCTACCGTTTATTAATTTATGGTTATCTGTGGATATCCTTATCACTTGCAAGTTAGTTTAATTCAGGATAAAAGTATTAGAAGCTTTAATGTTACAATTTGTGTGAAATATTTACGTTATGTTTTAAAAGGAAATATTAATCCTTTACTGATATCTTTACTAGCGACATGACCAAACTTCACTTGCATATTCTCTGGTGTTCCAAATGAAACTAGGTACTTCTTCCGTTCAAGAGCTTTTGGACTTTGAAATATAAAAATTGTACCAAAAATTATTTATAATTTTTAAGTATTAGTAATTTACTAACTAAAAGCTTAATTGATACTTTAACTTGAGCTTAAAATTAAAAAGAATTGTTAAAAGAACTTTATTATAAAGAGTGAAGAAAAAAGTAAGGAGTGAGTAGGTACTAACTTCACAAGGAAGGAAATGTAATGTATTTTGATATATACTTCGGTCAGTATATAATTTCTTTATCTACATATAAATAGGCAAATATAAAACATTTCAGTACCTCATATTCCTCTGTCAGTCAACTGATTTTATTTTTTTGTTTACGAAATATTGATTATTGATACTTATTATTATCAATAAAAAAATTTGAACACCGTTAATTTGTTTTAATATAATGATACTCAAATTTCGACTACTGGGCGAGCCCTAGTTATTATTAAATAGCGGCTCACTCGGTTTCGCCTCTAGGAAAACAAAAACAAACCTTTCCACGGAATTCCACGGTAACCGTACATTTTTCGGGAAAAAACGTAGCTTATGTCTTATTCTAGACTATAATCTATTTCTGTGCCAAATTTCATCCAGATTCATTCAGCCGTTCTGACGTGATAGAGTAACAAACGTACATCCATACTCAGAAACTTTCACATTTATAATATTAGTATAGATGTTTAACTTCTAGATATTTCATACCGTTTTTTCTAAAACATCAAGATTTTCTATGTTCAATGCCAAATAAGCCATCTAATATCAAACAGGGTTAGAACAACTTGTCCCCTACATCCATTAGGAGTGCATTACTATACAATAAGTATTGGTATCAATAAACTGGGGTGCAAAATCGCATTACACGATGGAGTTGTTTTTGAAGTGATAGAGTTAAAAGGGTTCGTTTGGAGATTGTAGAAATATTGTTATTTGACGATTATTGATTTGGTTGGCAGAATCAGTTTTTATCATATTTTCTTTACAATAGCATACAAATAAAAAAATAAAATAAAAAAAAAAACAACTCAAACTCAAATGTATGGAAGTACATAATATCATTATTATTATATGGAAATAACATTAAATATATTATTACCTATTTTCTCTTAGGTTAATGTGAATATTTCACATTGTAATAAAATTATGAATCTATTTTTACGGATTTTTCACGTTTTATTTTGTATTTTTTTTTTATTTCCAAGCCAAGGGACCAAAGGAAGGACTAAGGTGTTAGATATCACAAATGATATAATGGATGTAGACCATTGTGACATCTAACACTTTAGTACTTAGTATCTTAGTACTGATCATTGGACAGATCCAATCTTCCCGCAAAACTTGCCTTTTATCACCAGAAATTAAAAAAAATATATAAATAATCCAAATTTTTGTTTGCTACAGTAATACCATTAAAAATATTTAAAAAATTGTACGTCGTAATTAAAAGAGAACTTACCTATTTATACTAGAAACAGAAGGTACATTGTCCTGACTGCATATCCCTTCACTGAGCAGCCGGTCCCTTATCTCCCACGCGAACATTGTAGGGTTTTCACGTTTGTATGCAGCTATCGCGTCAACTACGGGAGGGGTAGCCACTTTGGGTTTGGAACCTCCTATCACACCAGCTTTGAAGCTACCGGTTTCGTAGTACCTGGAAGGAAGATTTAAATTAGTATAATCCAAGGGTATACATAAGGGTTGCATGAGCTTTCCCCTTTCAAGGTAAATACAGAAAACAATATATTATGTATATACATTATACATATACGTATATATTTCGTTATTATGAAGATCCAGTCCTATATATCTATACATATAATAAAACAGAAACTTAGCGAAATCGATGTGCGCGCTTCACGCACAAAGTACTGAACCGATTTTAACTAAATTTTGTGAAATTATAACTTATTATCCGAGTCAATATTTAGGATACATGGGAAAACATAATAACTGGCTCTTAGTAATTTATATGGCTAACGCTATCTAAACCTTGAGAGATACATCAAAATGCTAGAAAATTGTAGGTTTTAAAAAGGCCTACAGAGCTGTACCTACCGCAATAGCATGTGTATCTGCTAAGGTACACTCGCAATAACTATTTATATCTATTTAAAACATACCTAGGGACGAACCCGAGCGAAATGAGGTTAGGTCACTAGTTAAAAAATATATTATTTCATCACATTACAAATAATCTATACTAATATTATAAAGAGTAAGGGTGTGAAAATGGGGAAAAAGTTTGTATGGGGAATCAACCTAGGGACGAACCCGAGCGAAGCGAGGGTGAATCGCTAGTCATTAAAAAAATTATACTAACAAACGCTAACCTTTATAAAAACTTAACAGATTTTTCAATCAGCAAAATATATTACACGTACAATTCACAAAAATCACAGGGTATTCCCCAACGGGCCGTATAGGTACATGGGCTCGGACGCACGCCCCGCCTCTAGGGACGTGGCATTAGAACAAAATTAAATTTCTACTGCTCAATAAAATAATGAGAGTTATTATGACGATTCGATTATGTACCCTTTGAGGGATGATTTATTTTGTATTTTTAGCTGATGCAAAGCCATGTTGATGGTTTCGAAACCTAGTGGGTTTATCAATTAAGTTTTTACTTATTTTTTTTTATTAAATTGGTTTTTGTCCACGGTTTTGCTCGCTTGGTATAAAGTAGCCTATATCCTCATGATGCACTGCTAATTTCATTGGAATCTGTTCAACAGTTTAAGCGTGAGAATGTAACAAACAGATAGAGTGAGTAGTAAGAGTATCTATTTTTTGTGAGAGTATAATACGTTAATCGTGAAATGTTGTCCACATACACATAAATAAATAATGAATATGTTGGAACATTAACACACATCACCATCTAGTTCCATGGTAGGCTACGAGGTTTGTGTTATGGATACCAGATAGTTGATACACTACACATAATATATAACTTTAAATACATACATATTATAAATATAAACACCCATGACTGGAGTACAAATATTCATGCTCATCACACAAATGAATGCCTCCAGCGGGCCTCGAACCCGCTATCGCTGGCACAGCTAGTAATATCACAAACTGAGTCAAACGTCATATATATATATATATATATATATATATATATATATATATATATATATATATATATGAATATATATATATGTATGTATGTAATATAGTAATACAGAAATAGAAGTACCTAGTAGTTATAATTACATCTAGAACAAGTACTAAAGATATTGTGTTTATTTTACAAGGGTCGTTATTCCCGTGGGATACACACAATTCCTCTTACAATAATAGATTGTTTGTATTAACACCAGTCACAAAAAACATGTTATATTATTAGGTACGTTATGATAGATATTGCTTATTTATTCGGAAGCTAACTTTCGTGTACGGTGTTAAATTTTAATAAAATTGTCATTATCAATTATTATTTATTGATATGATATTTTCGTGTGCGAATCATTTCTGACATGATTACCACTTGCCTTACGGTGAAGGAAAACGTCGTGAGGAAACCTGCATGTCGGAGAGAACCTAGCAAGTTTTTGAAAGACATGTGAAATCCGCCAACCAGCACTTGGCTAGCGTGATGGACTATGGCCTGATCCCACTGTGGACTGTGCCCAACAGGGGGACGTTAAAAAGAGCTGAATACAATTGCTTTAACCTATCCGTGACTATACTAATAAAAATTGTTCACCAAAGGTACCTAAATATAGCGTAGAAAATCAACTTTTTAAGACATTGCGTATTCAGAGATGCTTAAAACAAAAAAAAGCAGCCATGAAGACTGCCGATAGAAGTTAAAACTTAAAATTATAAAGAAACAGTTGTTATTTTTGGATATTCAAGTTAATTGTTTGATCTTTAATTAATATTTGTAAATTAAAACTGTTCACATTTATCTGGTTTTGACATCTATCGGCACTCTGAGTGGTAGCGTTAACACGTCACGTGACCATGTCGATGACGACTTACATGAATTTACTCGCCATCCAAACATGTCTATAGAAGTTTTCACTTCAAAAACACTGTGTAGCAACACTTTAAACAATTTGCCTCATCAGAAGACACTGACACTTCCTTTTAACTCACCACAAAGTATTTTTTTTTATAAAGCAAATAGCATTATGGTCGCATTACGTCCAATAACAAAAAGAGCATATTCGGAATTTTGCATTAGCTACCCTAAAACACTCACACCCCTCTCGTTCTCGAGTATACTTATTACAATGTAGGTACTGTGATGAACAAAAATAATTCCGTTCTAATTTATACTATGATATTCTATTAACCAAGTACATTGTTTGTTTTTAACCGATTTCCAAAAAGGAGGAGGTTCTCAATTTGTCGGATTTTTTTTTTGTTTATTTGAATGTGCTTATGTTTGGAACCATCAGTCCGATTTAAAATGTCTTCTGTATTGTATAGCTTATTTACTAAGGAACCTTCCTTATATATATATATATATATTAGTATTTTTTAAATATGAAATGGTTTTATCATCTTTTAAAGCAAATACACATTTTCTCGAATAATTTTCCATAGATCAGACATTATTTTTCTCTATATAAAAAAATATATGGAAATAATATATTAAGGAATTATTTAATTGGTAATAACAGGTAATTTTAAGTCAAATTCAATGTAAAAACTCAACTTGCCTAGTACTTTTCTATTTACACAACTAATATTATTCTGCCACTATATACGTACAATTTATTGTATATAATAATAAAATTATTTATTAATATATTATTGTGTTTGATAATATAAAGCTTATATCATACTAAATTCACAAAGCACTTCTATCCAACCACTACTCACATCGCACTTAGGGTGTGATCACACTTATAATTGACTTACGCCACCCTAACGCAAATTACTTAAGTGCCCTACCATCGGATTACGTGTTTTTATCTCTGTAATCCCCTGTAATACTATTGATGGTGTTATCAATTACTGCTTAGAGGTGACAAGTGATGTAAAAAACATATAAATAATAAAAAAAACAAGTGTTTAGTTGTTGTTTTTGATCGATTTCAAAAAAAAAAATGCTCAGTTCAGACGTCATAATTTTGTTTTTTTTTTTTTTTTTAATAAACAGGTCGATAGCAATGGTCTAATATAAAAATTCTAGTAAAAATCTAATATATAATACTTCCTTGGATTTACGCGAATATTTGACATTTGAAATAAAACTATCTTTTCGGATTTTTTCGTGGATTTATTTTGATTTTTGGTTCCCTAAATCCTTTTTTTTTGCAAAAAATCCAAAAAGATAGTTTTATTTAAAATGTCCACTTTATAAGGAATGCGTCCGTTTAAATATATTTGCAAACTGTACTTTATTAGTTTTAAAATCGAGTTGAAACTTCATTTTTCCTATAAAGTCGGTCAAAAAAGGAAGATACATAAAAAATATGTTGGGACATTACCACACAGCATCATCTAGTTCGCTACGTAAGCTACGAGACTTGTGTTATAGATACTAGATAGTATAGTGTACCCATGTACACCCATGACTGGAGTAAAAACATTCGTGCTCATCACACAAATGACTGCCCCCAGCGGGACTCGAACCCGCGACCGCTGGCACAACAAGTAGGATTGCTACAAACTGAGCCAAACGTGTCATCAATATAGAATAATTTGTTGTATTTAGTTACATTACTCCTATAGCGTGTCATCAATATCAATAGATTGATCAATTTGTGAACGAGTGTCTGACATATTGGTTGCCGATAAGAGCAGAGGGGACGTAACAGGATTACATGCACCAGCTTTACTTGTACTTGTGCTTTAGTTAAGGTGTTATGTTACGTTTAGATATATAAAATATAATAAAATTCTAACTAAGTATATATATATAGTTTTATAATAATATATGGAAATCTCTCCGGTTTGTTGACATTTATATGTAGGTATTGAAATTAAAATTGGGTAGTAGCATGATGATTTAGCCTGCAGCCTTCCTCAATAAACAGGCTATCTAACGCAAAAAGAATTTTTAAAATCAGATTACCTAGTAGTCTCTGAGATTAGCGCTTTCAAACAAACAACAAACTCTGTCTTTTTATAATATTAGTATAGATTTTCAGTAAGCTTGATCAATAACCTCCTAACACCTGGCATTTTCAAATATTAGTTGTTAGAAAAACCGAACTACCTACCTGTAGAACAATATGGCAATCATTATCAAGTCCTGACAATCGCAAAATGACAGATGTCATTAAAACCGAACGTTCTATAAGAAGGATTTTTTTTTAATTTATGGTAATGTGTTAGAAAGAAATATATTTACCGTTATCACAATATTTATATATTCGTCTCTGTCATACGCGATGACCGAAGCGAAAGCAAGACGCCATATTAGTATCCAGTGGCCACGAACAGGTGACAATGGCGGGACGTCGTAAACAAGGTGAGTAAATCTGTTAATATCTTATAGAAATATTTGCAATTCTGAGAGAATTACTACTTTTTTTTACCTATAATTATGTAAACAATGTCTATATTGTATTATTTTTGCAAATCATGCGGCATAAAACGAAATAATTAGCTTGAATCAAATTTGTTCTTTGTAAAGTGTGTTCGGTGTTAAGATAATAAATAATAAATTCATTTTTTCATGTTAAGATAATACATTCATTTTTTGTTCTTTTAAAATCACTTTCGATCTCTGTTTAACAACTTCAGATTTTATTATTTTTTCGTAACCCGTCCATTTTAGTCATATTTTGATGATAAAAAATAGAGCTACCTACCTACCCACAACTCAATTTATAATTATTATATCATTTTAGGACTTCAAGACCAGGAAATTGATAATATTCTAAATGAATCTGAGATAGAAGATGCTGAGGATGATGAGGATCCGACTTACCAAGAGCCTGAACTAGACAGAGCTTCTTATGAAAATGTCGATGAGCACTTTTTAACCTCGGAGAACGAAGACTCTAGTAGCTCCGGAGATGAGATTAGTATTCCGTCTACCAGCGACTTCCAGGATACAACTCAAGGGATTCGGAGCCGAAGCTCGGTGCGTACGCGTGGTGGAGTACTTCGTCGAAGTGCAGTGCGCTCTCGTGTTCGTACTCGTGGTCGAGCTGGAGCTTCTAGAGTTGTTCTTCAAGATTCTATCCCATGGACAAGATCAAGCTTCAGAAAAGATTTTCCTGCTCTGTTACAACCGTCATATCGACCTTCTGAACCGAAATCATCATTATTAGAATACTTTTATGAATATATAGATGAAGATCTCTTGCGTTTAGTGGTTACGATGAGCAACCAAACCGCAGTCGAGAAAACTGGAAAGAGCTTAAATTTAACTGTAGGTGAGTGCAAGGCTTTTGTCGCCATAACTATGCTTATGGGATGTATAGGCTACCCTCAAATCAGAATGTACTGGAGCGAGAAATATGCGGTACCAATTATAGTTAGATCTATGGTGCGAGATCGATATTTTTTGCTTAGAAATTCTCTAAAGTTAGTTTACGATAATGATATTTCTACTAATATGAGGAAGGACGATTTGCTGTGGAAAGTGCGCCCGTTACTGGATAGAGTCCTCCAGGGATGCCATGGCCAGATTCGAGAGCAAAAAATTTCCATTGACGAAATGATAATTCCATTTACCGGTGCCTGTCCGATGCGACAATATTGCCCCGGAAAACCGAATCCTACTGGACTGAAAGCCTTTATTCTTGCAAATCCAAACGGTTTAGTATGTGATATAATAGTATATCAAGGCAAGAACACTGGAACTAAAACTGGCAATGGTGACTTTAATTTAGGCGAGAGCGTAGTTTTGACACTAACAGAGACACTAGTCCCTGGGCATGTAATATACTGTGATCGATTCTTCACAAGCATAAAATTAATGGATGAGCTGCACAAAAGAGGCTTTAAATGTGCGGGAACTATAATGAAAAACCGCCTTCCTAAGTATGTATTAGACAATTTGCAGACTGATAAACAATTAGCTAGACAAGGCAGGGGCAGTTATGACGTTCTTGTAAGAGAAGACAAGCAGGTTGCGCTCACGAAATGGTACGATAACAAACCTGTTATGTTGTTATCAAGCATACACGCTGCAGAGACAGTTGACGAATGTAGACGTTACGATAGAAAATTACGTAGCTATGTCCATGTCCAAAGACCTGAGGTAGTCAAAGAATACAATAGTAACATGGGAGGCGTGGACCTTACAGGCAGGCTGTTAGCTGTTTGTCCCTCGAGAATGCGCACTAAAAAGTGGACGGTAAGATTTATAAGTCATTTCATTGACTTATCCGTTGTTAATGCTTGGATAAAGTACAAGGCGGATCAGAAGCTGCAAGGAGTACGTTCTCACAAAATATTTCAGTTACGATCTTTTAAGCAATTTATTGCTGAGAAGATACTAGATGATTACCTGCTTTCAGAAAATGAAATTGAACGTGCGACTGCGGAGTCTTCCGACGTGCTGGAAGAAGTAAGCACTACAAAAAGAGGTAGACCTCCCGTTAAAGCGATCCCCTCAGCTGCTTTCCGACAGCGCGGTTCCCTTCACTTACCTGCAATGAGAACCTCACAACATAGGTGCAGACAGAAAAATTGTGTGATGAAGACTACCGTCTATTGTCAAGCTTGTGACTTACCTCTTTGTTTCACGGCAAAAAGAAACTGTTTTGCAGATTTTCACCTCATAGTTTCCACCTAATTTATAGAGCAGTATCCAATGATGTGATCCATTTACAATTATAATGAACAAGAAGACAACTATTATATGTTTTGTTAGTTTTAGGGATACTTTATTACTCGTAAAGTTAATCTTAAGTATATCACAAAAGGATCTCAAGTTATTTGATAGTATTATTAAATTTAAATGATGATGTATCGTAAGGAACACGTGATTTTGCCAAAGTGCCATGCCAAAAGTGCCAATTAAAAAAACAAATAAGAATGTTTTTATGTGATTATTGAAGATTGATTAGTATCTAAGTTGTTTTGTAATGAGAATTTTTAAAGTAGGTACACAAATAAAATTTTATATTTTCTATAAAACTTGGTTTTTTATTACTTAGTAAGACCCAATGTTCTTTATAAAGAACAAAAATATGGATATTTTCACTTAGTGTAAATAAATCTTATCTTAATTATGAACAACATTTGTTCTAACAAAAATTTCGAAGCATATTCTAAAATAGTTAAAATCGGCGTAATACCTTCAGGACTTAATGAGAATATTAATTTTGTTCTGTTTGTAGGACTTTCGGTCATAATGACTTCTGCTATCTGGTAATATTAGGACTCAAATATGAGTACGCCATTTGTTCCTTGCAAAGGCACTTGGGACTTAGGAGGTTAACTATAATAAATATTCAACTGATTTACATAGTAATTTTTATAGGTACTGATACTTTCAATCTCAGAGTTTTCTCTAATTCGTAATTTTTGGATAAAATCAAGAATGAGATTTTTTTTTTTTATAAAAAATATTTCCGGGCCTAATAAATACCGGTACCAACTAACATACAAATGAAAGTAGCACGGTCCTGTCCGTATATAATAATTATACTGTTTTTCTGTACTGTCTGTACGTATGCAGAAAGCGTGACGGCCGACTCACTTCCGTTTTGAAAATTTAACACGCAATATTGAACCTTAATTTATAGTAAATAAAGCTCACATTTCATTGACAATGACTACGTAATTGTACAGTCAGCAACAATGCAATTAAAAATAAAACTCTCAAACAATATTTACTTTTATATCTATTGTTTTAAAGGTGCATTTAGTTTATATGTTTTGTTGTATAAAAAGCTTTAAAAAGTTGTACATTAGTGTTATTTGTATACTGAAGTAATGATTTTTAAGAAGTAATTACAATTACAGATTGGTTTAGTTCTTAACGCCTCGTTTGATAGCCTGGTCTAGATCTAGATAAATTAACTAAAAAGGAGGAGAACAATTGCGCATAAAAATGTATAGGTATATGTATCAACTTTAGGTTTCAGAAATTTAATCTGTACATATAATAAAATTCTAATTGAGTCGAAACTGTACATTAAATGTTTTTTGGAAAATCTTATTGAATTGTCATTATTATCGATACAGAGGCCGAATGTATAGTTTTTAGAATTTTTTGTCCGTCTGTCTGCCTGGGAACGCATCACGAGAAAATCACTGGACAGATTTTAATGAAATTTGGCACGATGATAGCTGGTTATCCGGGTCAGCATGCAGGATATTTTTTACTGCGGGAAAATATCTTATCTCTGAGATATCTATACTAAACTTTACGGAAATAAAAACTCGGGAATGATGTGATCTAGGTTATTTATGAAATTTAATTTTGAACAAAATTGTTGTAACACAAAATAAAAAGCCTTTTGCGTCTTTTACCTCATGTGGTAAAATCTGAACTTTCAAATATTACTTAAATATAATATTATATGTAAATTTGTAGAATCATTTTATATTATCAGACATATACCTATACTGAAATCGAATCTACGACCACGTTAAATGATGAATGAATTACCACCACGTTAAAACCATTTAACCAACAGTTAAAACCCTTAATCAGAGTTTAAAAATCTATTCAACCCATACTATATATGGATTATAGCAATACAAAGTATAAAACTGCAGCTTCCAGAGAATTCAAAACGTGGGATGGACGCTCGGGGAAAATAAATTGAAAAGCAATAGCTTCTATTCAGCTCCCGCGGGACTAGTGATGTGCCATAAAATACTACTGATGGTGTCGTGTACACAATATGCTTTAGAATTGTGATTTTATTAGAAAACATATTTGATTTAAAAAAAAAATATGTAGTAACAGACAGATAGATGTTCTTAGCTCTTACTGTGTAGATCATAATAAGAGCATAAATGATTTTTTTTTAATTATGTGAATATGTATGTATGTGTTCAGCCCTTTTTAACGTCCCACTGCTGGGCACGGGCCTCCCTTCAATACGAGGGGAATCAGGCCATAGTCATGGCCAAGTGCGGATTGGCGGACTTCACATGTCTTTCGAAAACTTGCTAGCTTTTCTCAGACACACAGGTTTCCTCACGATGTTTTCCTTCACCGTAAGGCAAGTGGTAATCATGTTAGAAAATTAATTGTTGATTTCTATATGAATATAGCAACCCTAAATAGATTTAGGTAGTTATTTTTGTAAATTTTTTTTAAATTGTAAAAATTATAAAGATTTTAATTGCAACCGTTATTAAATAATTAGAAATGATTAAATTATAGCGACGCTAATTAGAACTTTTAATATTGTGCTTTTTAGCCCCAATGTTAAGTACATTGGGGTCATATCTCTCATGTTGTTCATCTTACATTTTGCTTTAAATTATCAGTCGTATAATTAATAAATATTAGAAACTCATTCAAATTCATTGAGTATTAAATTATTACAATATTTTACTAAATATTATGAGTTTGAAAAAAAAAATCTCATTCCTCAGAAAAAATGGCGAAAAAAACTCAACGGGACCAATATTTTTTTTCTTTTTTTTTTAAATTACACTAATTTTCTAACGTTAAATAGCTAAGAATCAATCACAATATTCCCAATGTGTGTGATCGTACTAATATTATAAATTGCGAAATTTTGTATGTATGTATGTCACTCTTTCACGCTGAAATGACAGGACAGATTTGGATAAAATTTTATATATATACAATATGACTTGGAGCACCATATAAGCACCTACTCTAAAGCACCTAGGGACGCGCCGGAGTTAGTAGTCTATACATATAATAAAATTCTAACTGAGTCGAATTTGTACATTAAATATTTTTGGAAAATCTTATTGAAATAGACTTTATTATCAATACAGAGACCGAATTTATAGTTTTTAGAATTTTTGTCTGTCTGTCTGTTAACGCATCACGGAAATACCACTGGAGATGGGATTATGATTAAAAGTACGATGATAGCTGGTTATCCATGTCAACATAAAGGATACTTTTTACTGCGAGAAAATATCTCATCTCTGAGAAATCTATACTAAACTTTAAAACGTAAGTAGGGACGAACCCGAGCGGAGCGAGGTTGAGTCACTAGTTTTCTATAAAATCACTTTTTATATAGTAACCCTTAGCACACAATGTTTAAAAACAAACATAATCCCGCACACAGCACATCACTAGGGTCAGTTTCAATTTAAGTCAAACAATAGCCAACGAGTGGTCTTCATTCATATTGTATCGTATTGTTCCTGTGTTTGTTAATTTTAGCTTTGCTTTGTTTACTTCAATATATAAATGTTAATGGAAATTTGATAACGATTCTTTTCTCACTACATGTAATTTAATTCGAAATGTATATTTATTATTACAGTTATATAACAGTTGTTCATTCAGCATTTAATTATTGCTCATTAAACAGCTTGTTTTATTTAAACTAAAACTAACTGTTTAAATTTTTTTATGTATGTACATATATTTATAGCCTTAGGGCTTGTCAATAGCTACTAAAAACAGACAGAGAAGAAAAATGTACTGTTTTGTCTTTTTGTATGTTGTTTTTTATATGTTGGGACATTAAGACACAGCACCATCTAGTTCCATGGTAAGCTACGAGGCCTGTGTTATGGATACCAGATAGTTGATACAC
Source organism: Fabriciana adippe (assembly GCA_905404265.1). Taxonomy (NCBI): domain Eukaryota; kingdom Metazoa; phylum Arthropoda; class Insecta; order Lepidoptera; family Nymphalidae; genus Fabriciana; species Fabriciana adippe. Next base: position 9,262,972 of record FR990009.1, read on the forward strand.
TACACATATATAACTTTAAATACATACATATTATAAATATACACCCATGACTGGAGTACAAACATTGGTGCTTATAACACAAATGAATGCCCCCGGCGGGACTCGAACCCGCGACCACTGGCCTAGCAAGTAGGGTCGCTACAAACTATAATATATATATATATATATATATATATATATATACATATATATATATATATATATATATATATATATATATATATATATATATATATATGTCAAATATTCGCGTAAATCTAAGAAAGTATGTCTTTTGTTTATTTAAATTGTTTCTCAAACTGTTAGATTCTTTGCATTTTGTATAAATAATTTAATTTCTAAAATATCTATTACATAGGTACACTCAATAAAGAATTTCAATTTGAGTTAGATTTCATTTCAAATGACAGAGCATATAGAAAAAACTTTAGAGTCGACTCAAACATGGCAAGCCAGTAAACAAAACTATAAATAAATTAGCCTTTGATAAGATCAAAATAGTAGTACAAAGTAGTGTAATCAACTAATTATATTAATTTACTCGCGAGTCGAATTTCTGGCACATTTGTGGTTAGCCGCTGCTTAACTGCTATCAAGACAGTTTAACTAAACCGCAGTTAACTTGCAAAGCCACTCGATTACTTCAAATTAATAACAGTTAACTAACACAAACATCTACGAGTATATATATATATATATATATATATATATATATATATATATATATATATATATATATATAACATATTTGCTTCACTTTTTTATATATTAAGTAAACTAAAATTCTCAACATCTATTTCTTAATGTTATTTTACTTATAGACATCTAATTAATATGATAAGTTAAAATTATTTTCTACAGATTGAAAAGAAAATGTATGTATGCACAGAACAGACAAGTTAATATCTACAATCGATATGGCTTAGAATAACTAAAAACCTGACTCTGTAATCTAAAATCTTCATAATTTAATGTGAAAGTTTGTCTGTTTGTGTGTATGGTTGTTACTGTTTTCCATTCTTTCGAAAAAACTAAAAATTTAAGAGATAAAACTATTCGCCAAAAAAATTCAAGTTTAAATTATTTACTTTTGTTTGAAATACATCCATAGAAGTAGTAAAATCGAACAAAAACACTAAATATCTAAGAAATTTCATCTCATTTTAGATTACCCCATAAAACAACATTAATACCGTTCTTATATCAGCGACAATGGCATGAATAACATATATAGAGTATGTACGTTCCATTGACTGAACACAGCGGCGCGTGCGCACACTTTGTGCACACATTACATCCATTTTACCATTGTTTCGTCTTTAGCTTATAAAATTACACAATTTCCATCTTTACCAACTCAGGAATACATTATATATCGCTATGGCACGGAGAGCTCGTGCCAAAGTAATTGAAGCCAAGATTTTTTTACTACAATTGTATATAATAGCTCAATTTAATAGCGACATAGTTTACCTAAAATCGTAGATTTGACTGTAACTCCTCTTTGTTCGAATATTTAAATTGTAGTCATTTTGTATTGTGTATACTTTGAGGTTAATATTTATGAGCATTATAATCCAAATTGGTCTCAGAAACAATCATTATTCATGAAATTAATTTTGGGATTAGAATATTAGGAAATACATATTGTGTACATTACCTATAATGGGTAGGAAAGTAAAAATTGGCATAAAAAACATGTATCACAAAGAAAGATTTGTTTTCAGAACACCAACTCTAACGTATTTACTTAATATTGAGATTAGTTCAACAGCTAACCATAAAAAGGAAATAAACAGACAAATAGACCTGTTTTATTTTGTACTAACGACTTACCCTCTACCCCTTTTAAGTTTTTTAAGCGAAACCCTAACTCTTTTACTAAAACAAAAGTAGCCGAAATTACTCCTTATAATATCAGTTACCTACCAGTGAAAGTCCCGTCAAAATTGGTCCAGCCGTTTCAGAGATTAGCCGGAACAAACAAACAGACACACATACAGATAGATAAAAAGATTTAAAAATCGTGTTTTTCTTCGTAGTAAAAAGCTGTTATTTTGACATTACAAACAGACGCTTCAATTTTATTTATCTGTATAGATTATTGTATATTTTTGTGGAGGTAGGAAAAATAAAACAACTTACCGGGATAGTATCTTAGAGACGCAACCGTGAGAGACGCGTAGCTGTCGACTGATATCACAGGGTCTGACCCCACTATGAGCTAGCTCCACTATTCTTTGTCTCACGACGTCGGGTAAGGGCCGTCCGTTTACGAACACTCCGCCTAATTGATTCACGCCGCCATGACCTGGAAGAAAGATCTTATTAAATCTATATGTAGAATGTAGAGATCATTTATGATAATATACTGCTTAAGATTACTTAAAATAATATTTGGAGGGCAATTTATAAGATGCTGTGTAAGCTCTACTTTTTTTATCGTTTCAAAGATCAAAAGTGATGACTGTTAAAAATTAACATTGGTTATACGTATTTATAATATATATTCCAACAAACGTTATCTTTTTTGTAATGTTAGTAAAGACTATGTGTAGTTTTATTGATTTCAACGATATGAGTTACAGAACAAAAAACATATGCAATTTAATCAAATAAAAGTAATATTTTAAAGTAGAATATTTTTTCGTTGTAAATTTTTATGTAGAGTATGCGTTCTTATTGCAAATCTATACTTAATATTATAAAGCTGAAGAGTTTATTCGTTTGTTTGGTTGAACGCGCTAATCTCAGGAACTACTAATCCGATTTGAAAAAATCTTTTTTCATTAGATAGCCCGTTAATTGAGGAAGGCTATAGGCTATATCCCGGTAAAATGTACGGTTCCCGTGGGATAGATTTGTTTTTGACCAGGGACAAACCCAAAGCGAAGCGTGGGTGAGTCGCTAGTATAAGATATTTTCAATCTGTACGACCGTGACCGGGTATCGACCGGGAGTACCCGGCCGTGTAGCGCGTCGGAGCACAACCGATCAATGTTACGAGCTCTTCTTAATATTTTGGCAAAGTAAATCGTGAGGTTTTTGATACACTTGTGACATATATTTTACTTAAAAAAAAAACAAAATGGAAATTTGATTATTTTTTCGTAGCTCTACAGCAGTTTCTTTCGTAGCTGAAGGTAGAGTATGAGTATTAGAAATTTGGTTTTGATTTCTTTTAGCCTCAACTTTTATTTACAAACATGACTTTTTAATAGAAATATATAAAATCATGAAATAAATTACATTATCAAAGAAAAATTTTCATATATTTTCCATATAACGTTCGCTGGTGACATTTAAATAATATTTGCATAGAGTCAGGCATTTTTGCATATCGTACACGAAAAATTTAATTTAATTTTTTTATTAAGCTACTATGTCAAAAAGCTAAAAAATATAATATATACCTTGCTTTACTATATACTACTATTTCATTTATGATGAGATGAGAAAATGTAGTGACATAGATCTATTCTAGTTCTTATCTACGGATATTTAGTTTGCGTGTCAGGTTTCAATTCTACGTATAGTGGTTTCATCTTAGTTATTATGTAACATTTGTCGCGTGAAGATATTTAGTTCACAGCTTCCAGTAGCCTAGTAAGAGATGACTGTATATCATATCTCTACATTCATACTAATATTATAAACTAGCTCGCTCTCGCTTCGCTCGGATTCGCCTCTAGGAAAACAAAGGCCAAACCCACGGGTACCGTACATTTTACCGGGATCAAAAATGCCCTATGTGTTATTCCAGGCTATAATCTATCTCTGTGCCAAATTTCATCCAGATCCGTTCAGCCGTTTTGGCGTGAAAGAGTAACAAACATCCATACTCGCAAACTTTCACATTTATATATTATAAATGTGAACGTTGGTATATGTTTGTATGTTTTTAGTATAGATGCCATAGTAATTCTGTCTGTCTGTTACCTTTTAACGCATTATTCGCTGAACCGATTTAGATGAAATTTAGTATGAAAATAGTTTAAGATCCTGGGAATAATATAGAATAATTTCTATCCCAGAAATCATCTCTTAAATGGAAAAAGAAGGGTGAAGGTTGTATGGGGAATCAATCATTTCTTCAATAAGAAATATAAGAAGTAAGAGATATAAATTTATATAAAATGTACTTAACTATTAATTTATTAGATAAATAGTAATACATTCTCGTAGTAGCATATTTAATTGAATAAAAATCTACACAAAGCAACATTTTCCATGCACTTTCAGCTTCCAGATAGAACCTTTAAGACACCCGGGCGTGGGTGCGCGAGGCGTGACGATCGATCGGTTACGCCCCGTGCTCGCTCGATACCCGGTATAACAGGGTTTGTTTTCATCTCTACACATCGGTGATTTGCGAAAACTAGATGATATTTACTATTATTTTAATCGAAATTTACGTAAAAAACTCTACATTTTGATGTAGAGTCAAAGTTAGATTAGATTTAGGTATTTTAAGCATTTCGAAAGTACATTTTCATTGTTTTTAAAAAATGTTTTTGTTCAAAGTTATTTAATTATATTTAGATACAAAATGATTATTCCTCATATATAGAGTAGCACAGCAAGATTTTAGAATTATATAGAGTGAAAAATCTTTGCATTTTTAATTAGTTTTTGCTTTGGCATTATATTTTTTATATTTAACTTGAAGCGTACTGTTCTAGAATATAGCATACGTGCGTTATGTAGCAACTTTCTCTACATAAGTCGTTATTATGTAAACAAACAAGTTTTTCATGTACATAAAGTGTACATTTTTGCAATACGCCGTAAAAACATTCTAAAATGTTCATTGAGAAGGTATTAAAAAGAGTTTCCAAAAAGTATTTTTAAATATCTCTCAAAATGTAGTAATTTGCACATTTTAAACATTTTAGCTGTACAATTCTTGTAAGATATTTTGAAATTTGCCCGTAAGAGATATATCTAGAATAATATAGAGTTCCATTACACGTTCATTTGTTTTTTTAATTTCATAGTTTTATATACTTTATATTAACGTTTAGTATAGATTTCTCGGAGATATTTTCCCGCAGTAAAAAGTCATCCTAAATGTTGACCCGGATAACGAGCTACCATCATACAAATTTCATCAAAATCTGTCCAGTGGTTTTCTCGTGACGTGTTCCCAGAAAGACAGACAGACAGACAGACAAAAATTCTAAAAACTATAGATTTGGCTTCTGTATCAATAATAATGACTATATCAATAAGATTTTCCAAATAATATTTAATGTACAGATTCAACTTACAATTTTATTATATGTATAGATAAAGTATATAATGTACTAATTTGAAAAAAAGCCCTATAACATCCCTATTCATTAAGACAGGCATATCTCACAGAGAAGAGCACCTGCGAGTTTCCCGTGTCACAGCTTCCGGTACGCCATCTTGTTATTACAGTTAATTACTAGAGCGCTTAATTCATGTCTTGGCTTTATTTTGTCTCTACATTCATTGGACTATGTTTTTTGTTTGGTTTTGCATGAATTTAAGTTTCATATTAAGAATATCGAATATAATATTCATATTGTAATATATGCGAAATATAATAATAACAAAAATATTACGTTAATTCTAGAAATGGGGTAAATTTTTAGTGTGATTTTTTTATATTTATTTGTATGCATTTCATATAATATTATTATTATAAAATAGCAGATAATTTTATGTAACGCTGTTCTTCCCGTATCTGATAGCTGGATAAAATGTATTTTGTACTAAGCATAAGACATAGATAAATTTCTTTGTTTTTTTTTTTTATTGTTCGTCTTGTTGCCTAAAGTAATATGTTTAAAGTTCTATTTAATAAAAATAATGTAATTAAAAAAACATTATTTTTTTTAAATATGTTTCTGAGCTAATAGTGACATATGAAGAAATATTATTGAATTTCGTAGGCTATTAAAGGAAGATTATGAGCATTCCGTATAATGTCTAAAGCCTTTAAGAGTGGAATTAAAATATTATATAAATGACTATCGCGAGGAAAGTCGCGAACTTGAAGAAGATCTGCGAATTCCTAGACATATCAGGAAATATGGCAAAATAAATGCAGGTATAAAAATCCTTATACAAATATACAGTAGATTCAGAGTTTAAGTCTAAAATTTATAATTTCTACAACAATTTATTTGTTACAAAGTACAGAATCCACTAAAACAATCTGAAAGCTACACCTGGTGATCTCCCCCTACTTCCGGCGCGCCATCTTGTCATTACTGTTAATTGCGGAACTAGGAACAAGGGCGTTTAGATTTTTTTCAAAACGCGTTTTTTAAGAATACCCTCATTTTAAGAGATGTTTCTTAATTAATAAGGTAAATACGGTTTTTTGTTAAAATTTCCATTTATTTAATGAAATGTGTTTAAATTAATAGCAATTCGTTATTATATGTAAATCTTATCAAGTATAAATTAAAAATATATTAAAATGTACATATATTTAGGTACATATGCGCTTAACGATTAAATAATAATTAATGACAATTGTTTCAATAATAATCGATAAATTATTCGTTTTTTTTTCTTTTTTTATTTTTTTCTTATATTATAAGAAGCAAAAGCGAAATGCGATCGCAAAGAATAATCAAGTATTTTTTTACCTTTATTTAAGAGACCCAAATTATCTACGATTTTTTAATTAATCTATACTAATATCATAAAGAGATAAAGTTTGTGAGTTTGAGACGTTGTAGGGGATCCCTGAATCTACTGAACTGATTGAGACGAAATTTAGTAAGAAGATAATTTAAGACCTTGGGAAGGACATAGGATATTTTTTATCCCGGAAATCATCCCTTAAGGGGGTGAAAATGGGGATGAAAGTTGCATTTAATTCGGTACTTAATGATTATATTTATAAGTTTTATCTTAACTAGACTGATGAGGCTAAAGGACCAATACAATTAGCTTTGTGCGTGAATCAAACCCGCGACTATTAGCATAGTATAGTAGTTAAGGTTTAATAAGGGACCTGGCATATCGTAAAAATAGCCTTTGCACAGGATAAAGTAGCTTTCTATTGAAAGAATATCAGAGTTGCTCTCTCCATCTCTTACATATCTTACAAATAAAATTTACCTCTTTGTAATTACATGAAGGGTCGTTACTAATAGACACTTAAACAAAGTTTTTTATGTTTAACGTTATATAAGTAACTTTAAAAATAACGAACTTTCATCCACATTTCATCCCCTATTTGATTATTTTTAGATTTTTTTAAACATTCTTCAGTAATGCTGACCTTTATGATGTGTAGAGCCAGTGGTATTAAACAATTAATATATTTCTTTTTACTAAGTGTTCTAAGTAAAACTTAGTTAATATGTAGGTAATTTTATTATTACTGTGCGAAAATTTACTCAATATTTTAAACTTAACTCATACTATTACTATATGCAAATAGATTAAATATACCATTCACCCAAGATATATTCAAGAATTTAATGTATACGAAAAAAAGTAAGCATTTTTACATAGGTATATTAACTAATATCCAGCATACAGATAAAATATTAATTTAAATTTATATAAAATATTTACAATTTATATGTAATCTGTGGAAGCGAGGTCAGAAGGGACGGACATTTCCGTTTCCTGCAAGAGTCCATTCGATTCGAGTGATTTTGATGCCCCTCTGTTTCATGCCCCTTAGTAACAATGTAGGCTGTGGGGTAAATGTATAGCAATTTGATGGTATTCCGTGTGGTGGAATGTTTCATGGTTATTCTAGCTTTAACTTTGCTTTTATTATAAGTAGTAAAAAGTTAGTATTCTCGTCTGTCTATTTGTGCGTTTAGTTCTTAGGAACTTTATAATGGATTTCTTTTTTTTTTAAATACTTTTTTAATTAAGAAAATGTTTAAAATTACAAACAAGGTTTAAATCGTCTTTTAAGTGTACAATATAGTTGTAGCAGACAATCTCGCTTTTCCATAGCCACACAAGTTGTTATAAAAAACTCGAATATATTGATACGATTGTGAACATAATGTATGGAATTTTTTCCAGACGGTCTATGTATAAATTATGTATATCTTACTAATATTATAAATATCAAAATTTAAATGTTTAAATGTTTGTTACTCAATCACGCCAGAACGACTGAACAAATCTGGATGAAATTTGGCACAGATATAGATTATGATCTGGAGTAGCACATAGGTTACTTTTTATACACTGCCTCGGTGGTGTAGTGGCTAGCATGTACGGCTGCACATCCTGAGGTCCTGGGTTCGAGTCCCGGGTCGGGCCAAATTTAGTTATTGAGTCTTTCTGTATAGTAAGCCTCAGTAACAGCCCGGAGTTGGGAAGTTGGCGGTGTTTCACCCCCGTGTCTCGGAGAGCACGTAAAGCTGTCGGTCCTGCGCCTTAACTCTCACCGGTCGTGTCGAGTAGTCGTCCCACCGGAGTATGAGAGTGACAGGAATAGAGAGTGCACTTGTGTCTGCGCGTACATTTGTGCACTATAATATCTCCTGCGCAGTTGGCTAGTCTCAATGAGATTGGCCGCCGTGGCCGGAATCGGTCAGGAGGACATTATTATTATTATTATTACTTTTTATACATAAAAATATACGGTTCCAGTGGGATAGATTTGCTTTATTTGTAATATACATAATTTAAAAAAATACCTAAATGATATTATATGTTTTTCGTTAGAAGCAAAGCAAGGCAAGATCTTTAGAGACTTCATATATTTATTTGTAAGATATCATGAGGATATATTTTTCAATAAACTTTTCTAGTTACTACGGTACAAATTAATGAAAAGTAAAACCTGTCTGGTATACATACGTAATCACAGATAAATTATAACTTAAAAAAAATCATAAAGAGATTAAATCACCCAGAATATAAGCTATAAAAAATTATACGATAGGGTTCACTATAAAAGAGAATAGTTTTTATTCCTTAGCACATAAAATTCATTTTTAATTTACACAACAATAAAGAAAACGTTAGAAACACCTAAGTCATAGTCTGTGTAACTATAAAATAAAAAACTTATTAAAATAATAAAGTTTTGGAATTTATGACATCACTTTAAATGCTAAGTATAATATTAAAAATCTCATATTCCCTTGTTTATGATGTGGCCGGTCGTCATGCGCCGGCGCACACCCCTCGGTGCTAACCTGTACTAAACCTGCATCGGTATTGTAATTGCTACATTCCTTAACTATCGCGTTTTTAGCTCTACATATACTCTAATTGTATACAAAATTAAGGATTCTTGGTATGATTTTTGTTGATTTTCCTTGTAACTTTTTTTGTCATATTAAAGGAATCCATTAGATGAGCTTTCTTAGTTGTTTTTTTTGTACAATTGTGCATTTTTTGGATTTTTTTTAAATACACTATAAAAAGAAAAACCTTATCTAAATATAACATTTGATCCAAATCGTTAGAGCCTGAATGCTCCATCAAAATCAGTTTAGTCATTTCGGAAATAGAACAGATGGCAAATTTTCTCTAAACTCTGTTGGAACTTTCGCATAATGCAAAAAAACATGATTCAGTTATATTGAAGTAACAGATAGACTTAGCAGTACTAGATTTACATATATCTATAATTTTATATAGGCTTTTGCAGCGGCTTCACTCGCGAAGTTTATTTATTTAGACGCCTCGCTTTTAAAGATTATAACATGATTTAAGATAACCTATATAAGTATTATATTTTTGTAAAGAAAAAGTTAATGAAACAAAAAAAAAAACAATCATTATTATTAAAAAATATACCCAAACTAGAAAATTTGAAATCCTCAAAAATCAAATAAATATAATCTATACATATTTGTAATAAAATTCTGAGTCGAACCTGTAAATTAAATGTTTTTTGAAAAATCTAATTGAAATAGACGTTATTATCGATACAGAGCCCGAATCTATAGTTTTTATAATTTTTGTCTGTCTGTCTGTCTGTCTGTCAGTCTGTTACCGCATCACGGAAAATCTACTGGAGAGATTTTAATGAAATTTGGTATGATGATAGCTGGTTATCCGTGTCAACATATAGGATACTTTTTACTGCGGGAAAATATCTCATCTCTGAGAAATCTATACTAAACATTAAAACGTAAGTAGGGACGAATTCGAGCGGAGCGAGGGTGAATCGCTAGTTTTCTATATATGATAATTAGGTACATACTCAACATTTTGGGGTAATTTAACAATAAGCGATTGAGGAAGGATCAAGGCCGTATATCAGTCTGCCGTCATGCGCGGGCGCACACCCACATTATCGTTCAAATAGCGATGCGTTCAAGGGGTCATATGGGAAGCTACCTTTGACCTTGGTCATAATTAACTATCTAATCTATATCAAATTGCTATAATAAATGGTTTTAAGTTTTCTCACGCGTTTAGAAATATGTATAGAGTAAATTATATTTAAAGCTGAAAATTCAATAAATAATGTTAAATATTAATCAATGATGTTTCGACTAAGTGCTGTTATTTTTTTATATTATTTATTAAGTGTGGCTACGTTTTATAAATGAAATCGGTATCCTACTAATATTATAAATGCGAAAGTTTGTTAAGATGTATGGATATATGGATGTTTGTTACTCTTTCACGCAAAAACTACTAAATGGATTTTAATGAAACTTTACAATAATATAGCTCATACATCATAATAATACATAGGCTACTTTTTATCTCGGATAAATGTAAGGTTCCCGTGGGATACATTTGTTTTTGTTTTTCTAGAGGCGAACCCAAGTATTAGAGTAAAAGATTCCATTTTTGTCATCTACCCTCTAACTTTTTTACATATTTTGGTTATATGGAAATACCAAATTAATTAACATACAATAAACATATTATATTATTATTATATATATATATATTTTTTTTATATTATAGATTAAATAAAAGCTTAAAGTACGTAATAGCCAATTATCTTGGATAACAGTAAGAAAAATAATTTATTTATGATTATTTCTTAGTTGTTTGAATCATATATTTTTGCTCACAATATTTATAACCAATTCAAGGAGGTTTTTTAAAATTTAAATTGAACAATGCTAAACAAAACATATTAAAAATAACAAAATGCTAAATGTTGTTCACAAGATGGCGGGCACAATGGCGTCGGGCGCGCATCCGGTCACTATGGTAATGTCGTTTCCTCTCGAAACCATTTTATTTATATTAGTTTTAGACGTTTTGTATTTGAACTTTAGTTTTTGAACCCGACCTTGCTTATATGAGACTTGTAAAGGGACTTGTTAAGTACCTACTAGCAATCAATTTTCAATTATCTATACAGGTAAATAAAATTGAAGTGTCTGTTTGTAATATCAAAATAACAGCTTTTTACTAAATTCATATGAAATTTTATACGGTACTTAGAAGATAAGCATAATTTTTAAATTTTTTGTCTGTCTGTTTGTTCTAGCTAATCTCTGAAACGGGTGGACTGATTTTGATGGAACTTTCACTGGCAGATAGCTGATGATATAAGGAGTAACTTAGGCTTCTTTTATTTTAGAAAAACAATTAGAGTTCCGCTCAAAATACTAAAACGTACCTAGGGATGCACCCGAGCGAAACGAGGTTAAGTCTTAAGTATATCTCTACATTAAAAAAATCAAAGCGATTGCGACCATATAGCAGACATTCTACAAAGGAAAACATAATAGAAATCTAAAAAAAAAACATATGGGAACAACATATTATAATTTCATGGCATAAAGACAAAAGTTAATTCAATAAATATAAAAAAAAAAGATTAATCGTATTCCATTCCATTACAAAATGTCATTTTAATCGGATATTAAAGCGAGTCCCTATATATTAATGGACAAAGACAAAACAGTTTAATGCCTTTTTCTCCTCTGATTGTAAACCGATTTTTAATTAATTTAAGTAGTTTTCGACGAGCTTTAGTGTAGTCAATGAAAAAATTGTAAACACTTAGTTTTTTTTCCTTTATAGTAAACTAGCGACTCACCCTCGCTTCGCTTCGGGTTCCTCTCTCGACAAAAACAAATCTATCCCACGGGAACTGTACATTTTCCGGGATGATATATAGCCTATAGCCTTCCTTAGTTAACGGTCTGTCTAATGCAAAAAGAATTTTTCAAATCGGATTAGTAGTTCCTGAGATTAGCGCGTTCAACCAAACAAACAAACAAACAAATTCTTCAGCTTTATAATATATATATGTATTTGTGATCATGGTCGAGTTTCGACCATTAAGCAAGCACTAGGTTATGTTACTAGACGGTACTGTATAAAAAGAATAAAAAGAAACTTATATCTTTCTCTATTTCATACAACTATGTCGATGCCAAATATCGTAGATGTTTGAGACGTGACAATTGTTTTAGATGATTTGTGTAAGTTTTTGAACTAGACCTTTGAACTTTGCTCACATCAGTGTTATAAATATAAAGGCACTATTATTAAAGATATGCTAAAGTTATATTTCAAAAACTCATTAATTCCTTGAAATCATTAGTTTGATTGTGATAAAGATTTTTCAGAGAAAAGTCTTAAGTAAAAATTTTAGTTAACGCTTAAATTTTAATTTACCCACAAAAGTTGTATATAGGTATTATATATCACTAGCGAATCGCCCTCGCTTTGAATCGGATTCGTCCCTAGACAAAAACAAATCTATCCCACGGGAAAGGTACATTTTTCAGGATGATATATAGCCTATAGCCTTCCTTAGTTAACGGGCTATATAATGCAAAAAGAGATTTTCAGATCGGATTAGTAGTTTCTGAGAATACCGCGTTCAACCAAACAAACAAACTCTTCAGCTTTATAATATTAGTATAGATTTGAGATATTTAGTATTAAAATTACAATTCCATACTATAAAATAGAGTAGGTATATATGTATGATCTTATATAAGATACAAGTAAGTAGTAAAAGTAAAATATCCAGATTGAGTGTTTGCCAATTTTATAATTTCATTTATATAATAATCATCAAACAATTATAATTAATTAAAACCTTATTATATGTAGATGCTTTACGAAGTAGCTCTTTAGAACAATCGGAAAATCAAATAGATCATGCTGGCGTACTATAATAAAAATGTAACTTTCAAATTTTCTAGAAAATTCCATTAGGCGTAAATAATTTTAATTATATTATATAAAAAAAAAATGTTCCTCATAACTCGTAATTAGTTCGCTATTTATAATTTTATTATTACTAGATTATGTAGATAGCTTTATGATTAACGAACTTTACATAACTGTAAAACCGAACGCAACAAACCAGTTATTTCAACACAAACTACCTTTCTAAAATCTCCTTACAAAATGAACGTGATATATGCGCCGGCGCAGGCTTTCAACCAATCACACTACGCACACCAATGTGTGAGTCAGTTACGTACAACAATATACGCGTACAATCAATGTGTGCGTGTCATATGAAACCTCATATGTAATTTGTCTCAGGTTGCGACAAAGTTATTTATACCGCTGAACTATACTTGCTGTTCAATTTTAGACCTTAATATTTAAGAATAGGGTTGAAATATAGTTTTTTGGTTATTGTACATATCATCCACTCAAGGCGCGGCATCTTGCCATACCTACATTATATACTGTGTGCTATTGTTCGTAGTAATTTCATCGTGATCTATGACTCAGTTTTTACCAGGAAGTCGTTTTTTATACAGCTCTATTGTTGTTTTAGAGGCTTGTTGGATTTCGAGTAAAAAATTAAATAATTTGTCATTGGATGTAGGTACGTAGTTTGGTTTCATCATAATGTTGATATGAATAATTGTTGTAGGAACAAAGAAGTAAGGTTAAATTGGGATCACACCGAGACGAGTGTCACGAAGTTTAACTTAGTGAATCTAATAACTTGACAACCTTCCTAGATAAATTGAGGGACAATCGATATCGATAATAGAAAACTTAATATTAGAGATTAAGATAACGATATGCTATATAGATAATATCTACTAGATATATCGTTTCTATATAATTTTTAGTCTTCTTTAGTAAGCGATTGTAGAATGCGATCCTAAGTCCTTTGTAATTAACATTAAATAGGATTATGTTAATCTCCATTTTAATATTTATACATATAGCAAATGTCAATTTGTAAACATTCCCACGCATTATTAGTTATGGTTACTTTTTATATTTAACTCGTTTTACAAATAAAGATCAAATATATAAAAACTATACATAAAATTATTAAAAGGTTCGTCATGTCATCTTTATCTTTCTAGAATCTATAATAATTAAGCATATTTTAATCGAATATGTTAGGATTTTAGAAAAAAACAATAAAGAGAGTAAAATCTTAGTGAATTCTGTCGTTATTCTCTTTGGCAAATAGAATAGGTAAATGAGACTGAGAAATCGATTACATCGCTTAAAGCAAGTGCTTTGAGGGATGGCTTGTCTCGGAAAAATATATGGTATGGCTACCCCTAAAAATAAGCAATACCTTATTTTTACAACGCTTTTTTAAAAAAAATATCATCTAAACTCGCTACTAGCGACATAATAACAGAACATACAAACAAACAGTCAAACTCTACATTTAATAAATATAGTAATATATAAGTATACAAAATTTTCTGATCTCTATCTATCTACATATCTACTGGATAGAAATTATTTTTTTAATGTATCTATCTACAGAAATAGATACACAAAGAAAAATAGAAGATACACTAAACATAACTTGTATTCATTATTTTTAGATAATATTAAATTAAAAGAACATAGCCAAGCCAAAATAAGTAGGTATATCGTGCAGGTATACATATCTATATTACTGCTCTACCTAGGTCCAATGTATTTTTAAGTAATCTTTGTACCTAATACTAGAACTAAGAGTCTTCGACGACACGTTTAGCTTAGTTTATAGTGACCCTACTTGCTGTGCCAACGGTCGCAGATTCGCGTCCCGCTGAGGGCATTCATTTCTGTGATGAGCACGAATGTTTGTACTCCAGTCATGGGTGTTTATATGATGTATGTATTTAAAGTTATATACATATGTGTAGTGTATCAACTATCTGATATCCATAACACAAGCCTCGTAGCTTAACATGGAACTAGATGGTGCTGTGTGTTAATGTACCAACATATAAGGATAAAGTAAACTTATATAGAATTCTAACCAAATAGATAGGTAGGTAGGTATTATATCAATTCACGTCTTTATAACGTAATACGTTTGCTTTATTTGACTATGAGTATTATAAATTATTTTTGTGTGTTTTTATTGATTTGTGGATAAAATAACAAATATTTTTGCACATATTTTATTAGAGTGATAAATAATATTTCATATAAGGCATAGTTCATATGAGTTATTATTTTTGACGATAAATTGTCGAATGAATAAATTACGCACCAAATATTCATTTATTCAAATTCATAGTCAAACTGGCAAAGTATTTACATAAAAACTGTTATATTCTTAAGACTTTATTACTTCAGTAATACGTTATTATAGAAGCCTACGTAAATAGACAGAAGTATTTTCGGTATCTATCAAAACGTAACTATAGTGTAACTAGAAAAATGTAGGCACAAATTGATTTTTTTACTTTATATTTATTTATATTATAAGTATTTTATATTTTTTTTACTTTATATTTTACTAGCGACTTACCCTCGCTTCGCTTCGGGTTCGTCTCTAGACAAAAACAACTCTATCCCACGGGAACCGTACATTTTTCCGGGATGATATATAGCCAAAGCCTTCCTCGATAAATGGACTATCCAGCACAAAAAGAATTTTTCAATTTCATCCAGGAGTTCCTGAGATTAGCGCGTTCAACTAAACAAACAAACAAACAAACAATCAAACAAACTCTTCAGCTTTATAATATTAGTATAGATTTATTAGGTATTACGAACGTAATTATTACTTACATTTATTATTATGAACGTATTTTACAGGAATACTCACAAATGACTGCTTTACAGGAATTTATTGGTTATTTAATGAAAATCTAGTATATTTTACAGGTATTAAATTTTATATTGAATTTCATATTGTATTGAAATAACCACTTAAATTATCTTAGGATATCTAACTTAAAATAACTTTTTATGTGCCCAAAAGAAAAAAAAACCCCAAAAAATTCCATATTTCGTACCATCCATAATATCATATGCGTAAAATTTTGTAAATGCCAATTTGATGCGGCCATATCGCTCCATCCCAATTTGCTTCTACGCACACATTCACACATAGACTAGACCACGCCCACTGGCTAGCCGACCAATCACAGCGCGCCTCTCGCCCTCCCGCGAAAACCCGCTACTCCTATTGGCCATTTATAATTTGGAGGGAATTTTTGGCTTCATAAAATCACTGTCGCAGATGTGCGGTACTGTTACGATGTATTTTATAGCTATTGTATGTGGTTTTTATGTTTGTCGTACGGTGTTATGATAATTTTGTTATGGATTGAGGGCTTTTTGCATAATGGACTCCCTTTTTTGAGATACATTTGGCTTTTTTTTTTAAGTAATTGCTTGTTTTCGCGAATGGGATAGCTTCTAAGGTTTATGTCATGGTATTTGGTTAAAAGGTTCTTGAAGAGCTATAGTTGGAAGGGCCTATAGTGTAATTTGTTTTAAATTATAGATAAACTTTTCTAAATGTACTGCTTTTAATAGGCAATAATTATGTTTGTTTTTTGCCTTAAGTCTATGAAGAGAAAGGTATTAGATACCTATTTCTTCACGATACTATTTAAAGTAATATCCTGAGGTAACTACTGTTTAAATATGTTGGGACATTAACACACAGCACCATCTAGTTCCATAGTAAGCTACGAGGCTTATGTTATGGATACCAGACAGTTGATACACTACACATATATAACTTTAAATTCTTACATATTATAAATATAAACCCTCATGACTGGAGTACAAACATTCGTGCTCATCATACAAATAAGTGCCTCGAACCCGCGACTTCTCGCACATCAAGTAGGGTCACTACAAACTGAGCCAAACGTGTCATTGCTATGTGTGTACTATTAAAAAGTAAAGTTTAGATAACAGAAATCTTTTTATTCACTGATAAAAATGTTAATTTCCATTATATTTTAGCTGGACATAGACTAAAATTTTGATGATCAATACAAAAATTGCCAATAAAAAATTAATAAAAAGTAAGTGCCTACGTACCTAAGAGAGAGAAAGAAACTAATACGGATATATGCCCATATATCCCTATTATATAACATAACATCTCACGTTTAATGAATTAATGTTAGAAATAATCTACTCTCACAGTCCGCGACAATATGTCTATAAAATAAAAGAATAAATGTAATTATATAACCTATAATAATAACTTAAGTTATCTTAAATAACTATAGATGCAACTCAAAGGTTTACAGCCTTCATAACATCGCATACATTTGCTACTTGAGCTATGTAGGTATTCTTAGGTGTGCTTAGATAACAATTTTGTGTCAAATTAAACTCGAACCCGTGACCAACAGCCTAGTTTAAATAGATTCTATATGAATCCATGATTAGGTACTTTACATAATTCAATTTTTTTTATATACATATCTTTTTGAGTACCTCCAGATCTGTACTTATTCACTTACAGCTTAATGGATGCTTATCCACTAATAGAGAGAAATAATTCAATAACATTATTTAGAACTCAATACACTTAGTATACGCATATTATGATTATTTTTTCTTCATGAAAACCTCCATTTTCGCAATGAATATGTTTCCCAAATATTATTTTAAGCTTTTGGTTAGATCATAATGAGAAAGATAGCATAGAAATACCGTTCTGCTTTAAAAGAACACTTTGATTTTATCTATATAAATAAAAGTGCAATTCTGTACGTTTGAAAGCACATCACTTATCTTTTAGATTGTTTGTAATAGTCCGAGTAAGGTTTTTGAATAAGGAAATCTTGGAAAAAAGTTTTGTATATAGGATTTCTGTATGAACCCAAAGATATAAACATATTAATCGATCTTTTGAAACGTCTATTGAGTCGATTAGTTAAAAAAAACTTGTATTCAGCCCTTTTTAACGTCCCACTGCTGGGTACGGGCCTCCCTTCAATACGAGGTGGATCAGGCCATAGTCCACCACGCTGGCCCAGTGCGGGTTGGTGGATAAAAAAAAACTTACATGTATAATATTCCATCATATTTTGATTATATCTGTATGCGGCGGAGAGGTCCACACCGCCGCCGGCCCTTAGCCCGAAAAGGGCCGCGAAAGTGGCCTTACTTTGGCCCTCCAGCTTGATCACTTCACTATACCGTCATTTACACAAACATTTATCTACATTTGTTATTTATTATAATTCAATTGATATCACCATTTTGAACTGTTCTCTAAAACTTTATCATTTTCATCACTATTGGATTTTCACTTGTTTGAATATTTTTTGATTGTTTCAAAACAGTCTTGTTTTACACTGTGAATGTAGCTAATAATTTTGTTTATTTAAATATTTTTGGTACTGAATAAAAAAAAAATATATCTATAATTTAATCATCATAAACCTATATATATAATTTATGATTATAAATAGGAAATGATGAATTAGAATAATTTGTCGCATACAAATTATCAGTTAATTTTATATCATTATCTACAATCTATCATCGTAATCGTTTAAAACCTAACCCTTGATTGTAACCAATAAACTTTCATTATAACAGTAAAAAACGGACAAAAACTACACAGATTACCGTGAAAGAACTCGATAGAGTTGTTTAAGTCCATTGGTTTATTAGGATTTTGGATGATTTTCCACCTTTTGACCGCTTTTCCGCTTCAATGGCAGCAGGTGGGCATTCTCACGATAGAGCTGTTAATGTTGAAGAATATTTAGTGAAATTATGGTTTTTATTGTATTCTTTGGTTTAAACATTAACTTGTAATTTAGATATTTAGTTATGTTATATACAATATTAATAAAAAACATCCTCGGTACCAATAAATACCGTACAAAAAATTATCCGTTTATTTATTTCTAAAATATTTATAACTGTTTTAAATTTTTGATTTTTTAAGTATTATATTGGATTAAACGATTGATTTGAGTTATATTTTGATTGATAGACTATTTAGTTTTTAAAATTCGAGATGTCTTTTTTAAAAAAAAAAAAAACAAAACAATTTTTATATCACTTTTGATAATAACACTTCAAATGTCACTTTATTTAACACTTTGGCCATAAAACACTTTATATATTCAAATTATATTATTCTCACTATATCTATAACACTTGCTCTATTTTTTTATCAATTTACATTTAAATATTTTAATAGCCTAATTTAAGTCCCAAATACAAGTTAATCGATCCACTCAGCTAGAAATCTCAACTGATTTTGATCGTCGGACCGATGACAATTAGGTATCGCTTTCAGTTATTTAAGAACTCCGTGGGATTTTGTTTTCATTATTATGTAGTTTATATCGAATTATAGTTTTTATTATTTAACTAATAGTGGTTATATTAGTTTGAATATTATTAGTAAATTGATATTATATAGGAAGAGTTAGATTTGGAACTCTTAAATGTCTTGTTGAGTATGATAGAGCTTATGGTAGAGTTTTAGTTTCAGTTGATATTATTTTGTATTTTTTTTTTAAATAATAAGTTAAGTTTTTTGTTATAATTAATAAATCTTACTTCTTACTAATATTATAAATGAAAAAGTTTAGATGTTTGGATGCTTTGCAATCATGACAGAACGAGTAAACGGATCTGGGTGAAATTAGGCTCAAAACTAGATTATAGTCTGGAATAGCACTTAGGCTACTTTTTATTCCGGAAAAATGTACAATTCCCGTGAGATAGATTAAAATAAATTTAATTGAAAGATAATTATTGAAGATGATGTAATTATTGCTAGATCTGAAGTTATATTCATTGTTTTGGAGCATAATTTGTGTTGTAATTTTTGGTGGTAGTGACAGGTTGTTGGTGTGATAGTTATTTAATAACGAATCGAATAATTTCTTAGACTGAAATGCTTTTTCTTTAATTTAATTAAAAGTGTGGAAAATTAAATAAACTTATGTATTACTAGAACAGTCATACTCATTCCGTAATGGTTCTACAATAACTAAACACTTTTGACTTAATTAAAAAAAAAAATACTATCAAATACATCTCTACTATAAAATGACACACATAAAACAATTATACAAATGAAATCTCCCATACTCTTAATAATATCAATTTCTCGCTCTACATGAGTCTCTACATCTTTACACATTATATAAAGTTGGGAATGTAAAATAATCTGGCATGTAATATAAATACAGCCGGTTTGATACACGCGTATCGTATAACCTAGAAATAAATATATTATATCAAGTATCTTATCATATCTTCTAACTTCATTTATTTGAACGCTTAGGTATTAAATTATAACTTTAACGGATGATATCTATTATGGTTGTTTGATTTTTGTCTCTCATGCTTCAAAGATTTTGCTATACCATAGTGAATAGTTATCTATGATTTAGTATTATTTATAATATATATATATATATATATATATATATATATATATATATATATATAATATAATATAGTATTATTTATAATATATATACCAAGAATAATCTTTTGTGAACATTTTTTTATTTATTTAATAAAAATAGCACTATTTTATATATTTTAATTGATAAGTGTTAATGTTGAAAAATTAATGATTTTTAATATTTTGTTTATATGGTTAAATCTTGTTAAATCTATATTTTGTGTCTTAAGGTATTTTTTTTTTAATTTTGTAAGGGTAGGTTTTTTAAGAATGTAAAAGTCAGGAATCTAATCCTTATTATCCTTATTATTTTTTTTAAATTGATGAAGTTGATTTTTTTTTTGAAAATATGTAGGTAGGTTATTTTTTAGAAATCGTTTTTTAATAAAATAGATTTTTCAATACGACAATAAATTTTATTAAAAAAAAGTAAATGATTACTCAAAGTGGAAGAAAATGGAAGTAAAATAGTACCTAACAGTTTTTGTTTTTAAGATAATAATAATATTTATTATTAAATTTTTATTATGTGATATATGTATGTACCTACTCATAGTTCTAAAAAAATGAATTAGATTTCATATTCATATTTTTGACATAATCACTTTATATCACTATCAATTCTTTTAAATTTGTATGAATTCACTTTTAATATTTCATTAAACATAACAAAACACTAGTTATTCAAATAATCATCCTTCATCACTTACACTTACGCACAAAATTTCTAAAAAAAATCGATTTTCAGATAATCATTTTTATCAATCACACAGGTGCAAAATAATTAAAAAAAATATCGATTTTAAATAAATATAACGAATTTTATATATAATCCCGATATCTCGACTATTCGGGAACGGTCTCGCTCGACCGCGCGCGACGCTGTCAAAACACCCTCTAACGCGTACACGTGGCGAGGCCCGCTCGTACCCCTAGGGTGGAAGATTTGCGTTTTTGCACCATTCATTATTAAATATTTAATATTTCTTAATTTCACTTTAAATATGTGATAAAAGATTGGATTTTATATTATAAATGGGACTTTCATAGGAAGTATTTGTTCGCTTTTGTCAAATAATACTGCAGTGTGAGCAGGTTGTACCAAATCGAAAAATAATATCATTAGCCTATTATCTTATTTTCTCAAATTTCCTTTCAATAATTAAATCATTTTAATATAATATATATATATTGTTAAAAAATTATATAAAATTAAATTAAATTCGGTTAGATGGAATACTTAGGTACTTCATTAGGGGCCGTAAGTTCTAGCAGATATTATAGTGCATAAATATTATATGTGTGGTTCAAGCTCACTCTAATCTGTTCACTCAAACTCGCACAATTCAACTCAACCAGTAAGAGATCAGCACAGATTGTAGAATCGGTTAACGTGTTCTACGAGGCACAGATCTACCAATAACCACCAACTTCCTAACTACGGGTTGTTACTGAGAATTTCTTGACAGAAAAACCCAATAGATAAACTTGACTCTACCCAGGACTCGAACCCAGGAACTCCAGATCTACAACCGTATACTAGGAAAATATCTATTAAGTATTCTGATAGTATTATAATAACTAGTGTTCGCGTAATGGTCTAAGTACCATGATCATTATTAGAAATATATACATACATATATGATTAGAATTTACCTATTTATATAAAAAAAATCTGTTTTCATAATTTTACATTAATAATACTAAAGCTTGTCATTAGCTACTAAACAAAAAACAACAAAATCGACTGACAAAGAGAGAAGAAAAAGGTACTGTTTTATTTTTACCAATTTATACATATATAAAATAGCGACTCACCTTTCTCCGCTCGAGTTCATTCCTAGGTACGTTTTAACTGTTAGTATAGGTTTCTCTGAGATGAGATATTTTTCCGCAGTAAAAAATATCCTATATGTTGACCCGGATAATCAGCTATTATCATACAAAATTTCACCAAAAACTGTCCAGTCGTTATGTGCTCCCAGACAGACAGACAGATAAAATTTTTGAAAACTATACATTCTGCCTCTGTAGCGATAATAATGACTATTTCAATAAGATTTTCCAAAAAAAAATTGATGTACAGATTCGACTCTGAATTTTATTATATGTATAGATTACTATATGAATTTATTAAATGAAACCTATATGCAGTCGTAACACTCTATCTAACTTCCGCATTAACTACTGATTTGAATCTAAATTAAACCTAATTATAACTGTTTTAGTCGATCAATTGAGTCATACGAAATTACATGCATTGTTATAATTACATGAAAATACCGGTTATATGTGTAGTTATTTCACGTTTCATATACCTAGTAGTAATGAAGTTAGCAGGTTTATACTTTGATTATATGTATTGATATCGTCACAGATAACATATTCGTAAAGTTATTTTTTTTTAAAAAATACTTTTATTTACAAATAAAAAGAATCGTAAAGTTATTTATATTTAAGTCATGTTATTAAAGAAAAAAAACTCAAAAAAGTCCCTAAATATTTTTTCCCCCAAAAACCCCTAAATATTCCCCCCCCCCCCCCCCCCTCCCCCCTAAGTTTGGGGGGAAACTCCCTAAGTTGGCTATACTGGATATCGTTTCTATGTAAACACTAGATGATATTAGTAAAGACACCTGTATAGTTAAGGAGTTAGGTTAAATATGGTTATTCTCAAGTTTGATTGAGGTATGGTACATTTAAAAATAATTATTCTTCCACAAAAGTGAACTTTTTGTTGTTTATGTATTAATTATTACATCTATACTAATATTATAAAGAGACAGAGTTTGTCTGTTTGTTTGTTTGTTTGTTTGTTTAGAACGTGCTAATCTCAGAAACTATTAATCTGATTTGAAAAATTCTTTTTGCATTGGTTAGCTCGTTTATTGAGGAAGGCTATAGGCTATATATCATAATATATTATATAGTCAATCTATTCTTTTCTAATCGTTAAAATGTACCTAGGGACGGACCCGAGCAAAGTAAGGGTGAGTCGCTAGTAGGAAAATAATCATGAAAATCATTTCATAATTAGCGAACATATGACATACAGATAGAGTAAGTGAGGAGTTAGGAGGCTATTTTGAAGTCGACCGAAAACCTGTTAGACAACAGTGCGTAACTTTTCCACAAACGTAATTAATAATTAACGTAATCAAATATTATGTATTTTTATAATATATAGGTACAGATAAATAATATTGAAGTGTCTGTTTGTAATGACGAAATAAAAGCTTTTTACTAAATGAATATGAAATTATATATAGCACTTATAAGAAAAATACATTTAAAAAAAATCGTTTGTCTGTCTGTTTGTCCCGGCGAATCTTTGAATCTCCTGGACTGATTTTGATGAAACTTTCACTGGCAGATACCTAATATTATAAGGAGTAACATAGGCTACTTTAATTTTAGAAAAAAATTAGAGTCCCACCCAAAAAAACGTAGCTAGGGACGCACCCAAGCGAAGCGAGGCAAGTTGCTAGCTTAAATAAATTTAATATAAAACTTTTGATCTTATCCATTATCATCCATGATCTTATCTATCCATTTTTAATATAGAACTTTATATAGAAAGCAAACGAGCAACGCCAGGTGTAGAGCTAGTGTTAGCTAAGAGCAAATAGGTCGCTAATGGCGAGTTATTCTATTATTAATTGATAACAAAGCCTCACTAATGCATTCACTGACAAATTACACATGGGTTTTATTAGGTTAGACCGCGAAAATTATTAACATATTCCAATATATCTTCTTATAGACACTTTCTTTGAAAAAATAGAAAAATTATACTACGATTACCATTGACGACACGTTTGACTCAGTGTGTAGTGACCCTACTTGTTGTGCCAGCGGTCGCGTGTTCGAGTCCCGCTGGGGGCATTCATTCGTGTGATGAGCACGAACGTTTGTACTCCAGTCATGGGTGTTTATATTTATAATATGTATGTATTTAATGTTTTATAGGTACGTGTAGTGTATCAACTATCTTCTATCCATGACACAGGCCTCGTAGCTTACCATGGAACTAGATGGTGCTGTGTGTTAATGTCCCAACATATTAAAAAAAAAAATAACCATTTAGGATTGTACTAAATAGCTTGAATTTAAAATATTCTTGTTACATATCCATTTGAAAATTTATTAGTAATTCAACCATACTCATTATTGAAGAAAACATTCATATAGAATAGAATTTACCTATTTATTTCAAAAATAAACGTGTGCGTGTACTTATGTACGCACGTAAGAAGTTATACTTCTTTGGCGTAACACAACAAAAGTAGCTAAAGATTTCATTCCGTATGTCACAACTCTCTGTTTGTAAAAGGAATGCAGCTAACTTCATCATGTTGCTTTCAGCTAACTTCATCGTGTCGCTTTTAAGCTGTCGGTGTCGGTAAAAATTTTACTCTCATATTTTTTTCCAAACGTGCCAAAAGAAGTATAACTTCAAAAACCATTTTCAATTTTTTTAATAATGACACTAAAGCTTTTTAATAGCTATTAAACAAAAAGAAGAAAAGAATGTTCTTAATCGTTTGACAAACAGAGCAGAAAAGGTACCTACTGAACTGTTATGTCTTTGCCTATTTATATATAGATGTACAACGTACATGTTATTTGGATGACATACATATATAATTTATACTAGCGACTCACCCTCGCTCCGCTCGGGTTCGTCCCTATTTACGTTTTAACATTTAGTATAGATTTCTCAGAAATGAGATATATTCCTGCAGTAAAAAGTATCCTATATGTTGACCCGGATAACCAGCTATCATCATAGCAAATTTCATCAAAATCTATCCAGTGGTTTTTCCATGATGCGGTAACAGACAGACAGACAGACAGATAAAAATTCTAAAAACTATAGATTCGGCCTCTGTATGGATAATAATGTCTATTTCAATAAGATTTTCCAAAAAATATTTAATGTACAGATTCGGTTTAGTTACAATTTTATTATAATATGTATAGATGAGTGACCAAATCTAATTATGATACTAGGAGATAGATAGTTGAATTCATTTAATAGCCTAATAAAATCCTTAATTTTAATAAAATGCGGTTGAAAAGTACCATTTGTGCGCACAAAAAACTATTTATCTTACTTCTTACTAATTTTGTTACTCAATCACGGCAGAACGACTAAACGGATCTGGATGAAAGACCCAGATATAGAATATAGTCTGGAATAGCACATAGGTTACTTTTTATCCCGGAAAAATGTAAGGTTCCCGTGGGATAAATTTGTTTTTGTTTTTCTAGAGCTAGTATTGTTAGGAAGTTGTTTAGAAACCCAGCATGAAAACAATAATTGCATAAGTATAAACTAGCGACTCACCCTCGCTTCGCTCGAGTACGCCACTAGGTACGTTTTAAGTAGATATATGTAAGCCAGCGTAAATTTTTAATTTATTTTTCGTGTTTTTTTTTTCGATGTTTTAATAGTTATTCTGCTATTCGGGGCTAAAACAAATCTAACAAATCAAAGATCATAAAAATCGGACCAGCCGTTCTTGAGTTATAAATGGTGTAACTAACCCGACTTTGTTTTATATATATAGATATAATCATATGAATAAATTATAGAAATATCTATAGAAAAACAATAAAAAAATAGTTATCAAGTCGATATTTATGGTAATCAACCTCTATCAAACGTGTGTACAGATTAGACACTAATGTATTTGTTACCTTTGATAAGCTCTATGCTTCATTAGACGCCATCTCCTATACAACAATATGTTATACGCTTTTGTTGCAGTTCATATCATGTACACTAATATTAAGACGTATGTGTTCCAAAATGGGAAATTAAATGAAACTTAACTTACATTCCACGTATTATTAATCTGTACATATAATAAAAATCTGAGTCGAATCTGTACGTGAATTTTTTTGGGAAATCTTATTGAAATAGTCATTATTATCGATACGGAGGCCGAATCTATAGTATTTAGAAATTTGGTCTGTCTGTCTGGGAACGCATCACGAGAAAACTACTGAACAGATTTTGATGAAATTTGATATGATGATAGCTGGTTATCCGGGTCAACATATCGGATACTTTTTACTGTGGAAAAATATCTCATCTCTGAGAAATCTACACTAATTACACTAACATAGTAAAGTAATACCTTTGTTTAAAAGTAGGGATAGGTTTGAACCTGGAAATTATAGGCCTATTTCAATACTACCAGCATTAAGCAAAACATTTGAAAAAATAATTTTAAACCAATTAAGTACTTTCTTTATTGTAACAATGTTATGCACAGTGAACAGTATGGCTTCACCAAAGGTAAATCTACAACTGATGCGGGTTCTGCGCTTCTTAGGCACATTTACGATGCATGGGAGAAATCGCAGAATGCTATTGGTGTATTTTGCGATTTGTCTAAAGCTTTTGATTGTGTAGATCATCAAACACTTTTGCTTAAATTAAATCATTATGGAATTCAGGGTGCTGCGCTTGATCTTGTTGCTTCATACCTTAATCAGAGAATCCAGAGGGTTGATGTAAATAATGTAAAATCTTCTGGATCTCTACTAAAAATGGTTGTTCCACAAGGATCTATTTTTGGCCCTTTTTTATTCTTAATATATACTAATGATTTACCTTTCTACATAAATAAATTATGCGATATTGTACTCTTTGCTGATGATACCTCCTTAATTTTTAAAGCTGAGCGTAGTAAACCTAATTATGACGAAGTAAATAGTGCATTGTCGCATATTCTTCGTTGGTTTCAATTAAATAACCTAGTATTAAATGCAAAAAAAAAACAAAATGTGTCGAATTTACATTGCCTAACGTAAAAAAGCAAAATTTTAGCCTGATTATGAATAATGAAACACTGGAAATAACTGAATCAGCAGTATTTTTAGGTATAACACTAGACTCTAAACTCCAGTGGAATCCCCATCTCTCAACACTGGCAGTTAAACTCAGCTCCGCCGCCTATGCAGTTAGGAAAGTTAAAAACATAACAGATATTAACACTGCCCGACTTGTATATTTTAGTTATTTTCATAGTATTTTATCGTACGGAATACTTCTTTGGGGCAGTGCCGCGGAAATTAATTCGATATTTATTCTTCAAAAAAGAGCAGTACGGGCTATTTATGATCTAAGAGCTCGTGATTCCCTGCGAGATGTTTTCAAAAAAATTGGTATTCTTACGGTTGCGTCACAATATATACTGTGTAATATATTATTTGTTCGCAAAAATCTAAATAATTATGAAAAAAACAGTGACAGACACACATTGAATACTAGGAATAAAAATAAGCTTGTTACGCATAGATTTCGGCTCCAAAAGGTGAATAAATCCTTCATGGACCTGAGTATACGCATATATAATGAGACTCCACAAATTCTCCTAGATTTATCTCTTCAAAAATTTAAAGACAAAATTAAAAATGTTTCTTTTTTTTTTTCTGTTTATTTATTTATTTATTTATTTATTTATTTATTTATTTTTGGGAAACAAACAGTGATAAAAATCCTTATAAATAATTACAAACTAAATCATCCACACACCAGCAAAGTTTCCACTTATAAATAGTATTTATAAGTGGAAACTTTGCTGGTGAATTCATTGAGTAAAGCGCATTACACTGTTCAAGAATTTCTTGTTGATGAAAATGTGTGGAATTGAGTATTATTGAGTCATATGCGGGCTATCTATATTCTTATGTTAATAAAATAAATGTAGTATCGATATTTAAAAGAGTAACTGTTGAGTTTCTCGCCGGCTCTTCTCAGCAGAACTACTTTCCGAGCCGGTGGTAGCTTCCTCACGGACAGACTACACTGACGCTTACATTAAATTGACGATTCAAAAGCACTTGTAATAAGTCTAATTGAATAAAGTTTATTTCATTCATTCATTCATATGCAATTAATATTAATAATATACTCATTACTATGATAAGTAAGTAAATATTAATAGATAAAATAGCATTTTTTTCACTAGGTACGAGTATATCTAATAAATAAATTACTAATAAATGGTAACACTAAAGCTTGTCAATGTCAATAACTACAAAACAAAAGAAAAAGTTGACAGTTGACAAACAGAGGAGAAAAAATTACTGAACTGTTTTAGCTTTGCCTATTTATATGTATGTAATTAATTACTTATATACTTAGATATATAATATTTTTACTGTAATGTCGAATTACGAAAGGATTCGCTTCTCGTAACCACAAAGCTTTGATAAAATTTTGAATTTTTCTTTTTTTTATAACAATACTTTCTTAGATTTACGCGAATATTTGACATTTTAAATAAAAATATCATGATCACGGGAGAGACCACGCTTGCATGGCGATTGCTGTAAAGCAACCGAAACGTGGGGAACCAAAAATCAAAATAAATCCGTGAAAAAAATCGAAAAGATAGTTTTATTTTTTTGTTTATAGTTTTAATTTAATTACTAATTAATAAAAAAGGAATTATAACATAATTATGTATATAAAAACTGTGAAATAGTTTGTATGGTAATATCTTATACTATTCGAACTTTTACTGCCATCTATGATAATAACGAAGAACTTTCTACACAAAGCTTTATTCGTAAGCACATTGGTGTGACGTCATTCGATACTCACTATCGTATAGGTTTTTCTATTAGACTTATTACGAAACAATTTAAAGTTTTGCTATTATATTAATAGGAATAATAAAATTATTTTGTAATTAAACTAGACAAACTTGCTTAGACAAATGTCAATAAGTAATAAATTATAAATTATCATAAATAATTTGATAATTAAATCAATAAAAGGAATGTGATATTAAAAAAAAATTAAAAACCTTTATGTTCTGTAAAGCTTTCTTTCTGATACATCGGTTCATGGTATGAAAACTTACAAAAATAGACTTTATCTTAATAGCGCAAGGTCTATTTTATAATACAACAAAAATACTTTCAAACAAAATAATATAATTCTATTAAATGTAAACTGTAACTTTTAACTTTAAAGTCCATTATTGATTGTATATATTCTGTAGTAGCGGTTCACCCTCGCTTTGCTCGGGTTCGCCTTAAGAAAAACAAAAACAAGTATATCCCACGGGAATCGTTCATTATTACAAGATAAAAAGAGTAGCCTTTGTGCTATTCCACACTATAACCTATCTCTGTGCTAAGTTTCATCCAGATCCGTTCAGCCGTTCTGGCGTGATTGAGTAACAAACATCCAAACATCAAAACTTTCACATTTATAATATAAGTATAGATTGACTCTACAAAGAACATAATTGAAATAAATTCTTTATAAGAAGAATCAAAACAATTAAATTTCAATCCTAAGTTTATGTATATAAAGAATATTTTTGACTGGCATTCGTTTTATTCATAAGACATTTAGACACTGTAAATAACTTATTTGACATATTTTATTAGTCATGGGAATTGCAACTTTATATACAGAGAGGACGTTTTTTGTGTAATTGTCAAATTCACTGACAAAAAGGTTCAGAGTTCAAATCCAAATTTTTTCTAACTACTATGAATCTTGTAATACCTTCTTAAACTATTATAAAAACGTAGTATTTGTTAGTATGTTTGTCTGTATGTTTGTATAATCTCCAAAACTATAAGATACATTTTAGATATACCTACCTAAGCATTTTTTTTTTAAACGCCACGAGTCATCAGCATAATAGACGAATTAATTTTAAATATATAATGCAAATGAAGTAATTAAGTTCTGGGTAAAACCATATTTTTCGTGTTAGATATTACTGTTAATATCCAGTGGCAATTAATCTAATATTCTCTTTTTACTACAATAATGTTTTTTTTTAAATTATAACGTAAAAATATAAAAAATATACTTTTAAGTAAAAAAAAAATGGAAATATCTTTACTTTTGTAATTTTAACTGCGAGTATTTTCATTTTACAGTGCCCGTGCCTGTCTGTAACAAGTATATAACTCCTTTGAGACGTCTAAAACCTTAGTCTCTCCCGTGACCATGATTGCTGTAAAGCATTCGAATCGTCGGGAACCAAAAATCTAAATAAATCCGCGAAATAATCCGAGAAGATAGCTTTATTTAAAATATCAAAATATATTCGCGTAAATCTAAGAAAGTATTATGCGAGTATTTTCATTGAGACATAGTTGATAAAGTACAATGTGTAAATAAATATTATTATAAAACTCAAATTGCTTCAAAGCTTGTTGGCATTTAAGGCATTTTGACATAAGGCTACGTAATTTAATTATTAAAAATCTCTCAATATTAATCTCTTAAATGAGAAAAACTGACAATGAAATATAAGCTTAGTACTTTAAGGTTTAATTTAGAATAATGAAAATGTCGCTTAAGCTTTTTTAAATTAGTGAATAAGTTTGTTGCGCGTACATTTGACCATGATTGGTCAATGAGCTGTCAAAATTTGAACTGAGGCGGGTCTATAAGACGGTCTTTGTGTTTATATATCTGTCTCTCTCTAAAATATTTTTGTTAAACGGTTTTTTATGTTCCAAACAATTTTATAAAAATATGAAAACTTCGTCTGTGGGTACAACTTTGTGTATTTAAAACAGAGTTAAAATATATTATTATCTTTAAATTTGAATAATTTTATATTTTTATACCATATATGTATTAATATATTGTGTAAGTTTGTTTATTTTGAAATATTAGTACCTAATACATTCAGCCTTTACTTAGGTTTTTTTTAATACGTTTATTTTCAACTCTCTCTAATAAAATCATTAATGTGTTTACAAGATTATAAGGTTTTTTTCTTTCAAGTACTAAAAGCAAAAAAAATACTGGTTGAATTGTCGAACTGAACTGGTTGAATCAAAAAAAAATATATACACAAAAACAAGATATACAACATTTTAAAATATCTATATATATAAAAATGAATTGTTGTTCGTTAGTCTCGCTAAAACTCAAAAACGGTTGAATCAATTTGAATAATTCTTTTTTTGTTTTGTTGGGGGTGTGTCAGGGGTGGTTTAAATATAAAAAAAATTAGCGAAAAAAAACAGGTGGAAAATCAAAAATTTCTGAACTGTTTATTTTGTATGGGAACCACTAACGGTTAAAACGTACCTAGGGACGAACCCGAGCGAAGCGAGGGTGAGTCGCTAGTCTATACAGATATATAAAATTGGAGTGTCTGTTTGTAATATTAAAATTACCGCTTTTTACCAAATGCATATGGATGTATACACGGTACATATATCAAAACAACATTTTTTACAATTTTTGTCTGTCTGTCTGTCTGTCGGTCTGTCTGTCTGTCTGTCGGTCTGTCTGTCTGTTTGTTCCGGGTAATCTCCGAAACGGCTGGACCGATTTTGACGGGACTTTCACTGGCAGATAACTGATGTTATAAGGAGTAACATAGGCTGCTTTTATTTTAGAAAAAGAGTCAGGGTTCCACGAAAAAAAAATTAAAACCCATGAAATTGTCAACAAAATCCGTGTACGGCGTACGCACCCGAGCAAAACGAGGGTAAATCGCTATATAATTTAAATGAATATCTTAGGAGTAGTAAGCTATTATTTATGTATAAACATAGCTAACCGTGAAAACGTACGTAGGGACGAACGCGAGCGAAGCGAGCGTGAGTCGCTAGTTATTAATATATACCTATAGACAAACATACGAATAATGTAATATTAAATATCATAATTCAATTCTAAAAATCAATATTTAAATAAAAAATAATATTCGACATTAAATCATTGCAAATAATGAATGAAATGAACACCACGAGTCTATCGCCAGTTCTGGAAGAAGAAAAAGTCAGTCTTGAGAAGAACTGGTTAAAGAAACTCAGTGGCACTAAAATTACTTTTAATTTTTCTATGTATACTATTTATAAATAAAATTATAATTTAATTGAATTTCATTGAATTGAATTGAAAATCAATAAATACAAGTAAAATCATAGCATATATTTAATATTTCAAAAAAATACGAGGTACCAACATCCCAAATAAGACTTTGTGTCTTAAATACTTCTCACATTTTCAAACTAACGAGTCATCGCGTTAGTTCCGGACCGAAATCGAACCAGTGACCTTATACATTAAATGTTATCCTTTACGCCTGTTTTTTAGATGAATCCTTTTATGATTTTGATGAGACTTTCACTTTTAAATATTTTATCTATATATATAAAAGGCAAAAGTGATTGACTGATGACATCAACGCACAGGCCAAACCCTTAAGGATAGAAAATTGAAATTTCGCACACTTATTCCTCATATGACGAAGGCATCCACTATTATATCAATAATATCAACAGTACTCTTTTAGAAATATTAATGTACAATGTACATAGTAGTAATTACCATAATATCAAATCCCAGAAAACCAACTGGCGTTTTCTCACGGTTCAATAATGTAATTTTCTATATCATTAAAAATTATTATTAGATATATATTACTCAGCTATATTACGAGAAAGTTTTATCAAAATATGTTCAGTAATTTTTGTATGAAAGAGTAACAAACATATATACATACTTACAAATTTTTCCTTTATAATATAACTAGAATTCACTAACAAGTAAAATTTAAATTGACTGTACCAACAAAATCATCAACCACGGAATACTTTCTTAAATAATAAAAAGATATAAAAAAAGATAAGTAAGAAGCGTGTGTACGGTGGATTCGAACTGGTTCCCAGGGAAGTTGCGGTCCGGTGTCGGTTACATTACTGAACTATTAGGATTGTTCTAGAGCAAATTATTTGATTTTCATCAAATATATCATATAATAAATCCTACTAATATTATAAATGCGAAAGTTTGTGAGGATGTACGGATGTATAGATGTATGGATGTTTGATACTCTTTCACGCAAAAACTACTGAATATATTTTAATGAAAGTTTACAATAATATAGCTCATGCATCAAAATGACACATAGGCTACTTTTTATCCCCGAAAAATATACGGTTCCCGTGGGATAGATTTGGTCTTGTTTTTCTAGAGACCCGAGCGAAGCGATAGTGAGCCGCTAGTATATAACAATTTTGAGAGTCTGATTATTATATGGTGGACTATGGCCTGATCCCCCTTGTATTGAAGGGAGGCCCGTGCCCAGCAGTGGGACGTTAAAAAGGGCTGAATATAAAGTTTAGGTGAAGACTCATACACTAAACATTTCACTTCTTCAAGGCTTTAGGGAATGAAATAAAAATCTGAATGGAGATGGCTTATATTCGTATCTTGGATACAAACATGGGCTAATCATTATCAGCGTTCTCACTGTACTAGCGGCATATAAAAATAAAAAAATGCATTATTTTTTTAGTATTACCGACTACGTATTATTAATTGTCAAATCATAGTAAGAACTATCAATACAAATTACATATAATTTTTTTTTCCTACACTACATACGAATAAATAAATAAAATTAACATAAACAGCTCTTTACTAAATGCATATGAAAGTATATACGGTACTTATAAGAAAACAACTTTAAAATTTTTGTCTATCTGTCTGTTTGTTCCAGCTAATACCCGAAACGACTGAACCGATTTTGACGGGACTATCACTGGCAGATAGCTGATGCTATACAGAGTAATTTAGGCTACTTTTATTTAATAAAAGAATGAGGGTTCCGCTCAAAAAAACAAAAACAAGTGAAATTGAGAACAAAATTTGCGTCCATAAACGCACCCGAGCGAAGCGAAGGTAGTCGCTAGCTTGCAATAAAAATCGTAACAGTGAAGTATACCTTTTTCTAAATCTATAAGTAAGGTGACATAAGATTTTTCTAATAAACTTTCACCCGAAACACAAAACCCATTATCAAAAACCTTCTTGACGTCATAACGGCAACCCTTCGCGCGGTGGTCACGTACCGTTTTTTCATACATTTTCGCTTTCTGTGCTGCGCGTGAGCATGGCTTGGAGAACGGGTTACAAAAAACCTCTATTATACTTTAACTTTGTGAAGATTTAGACGTTTTTCTATATTCCAATCGTTTGCTGCTTTTTGGTGTTTAAATTGAGTGGTAATAACATTCTGGGTTATATTGGTACTTAAGTAGCACTTATTATAACTGTGAAACTGTATGTATGTTTGTTACTCCTATATGCTGAAACGGCTGGACCGATTTGGATAAATTTTAGTACATAAATAAATAATTAATAAATATGTTGGGACATTATCACACAGCACCATTTAGTTCTATGGCAAGCTACGAGGCTTGTGTCATAGATACCAGATACTTTATACACTACACATATATATAACTATAAATAAGTACATACATATTATAAATATAAACAAGACCGAAGCGATTGTAAGTCCCTACTACATATGTGAACGCAACTCTTTCTTAATGTTGGGTTTTCACCCTTTAACCGCTGAACAGATTTTGATGAAAATTGTGTAAGGTATCATAGGGATGAAAATAAGCCACATTCAACCCCATCCCGCTTACCATGCAAGCAGAGTCGCAAGCAAGACTAGTCTAAAATAAACGTATTGGATCTATCTTTTTGAAACAACCGCAATTTGACACGAAATAATCACAGCGATTATACGATGATATAACAAAAGTACTTCATTTATAACAATTTCCAGTTTTAACCAAGTTTCCAAAAAGGAGGAGGTGTATTTCATTTGCTTATATTTGAAATTTTCTATTCTAATATTATAAAGGGGAAAAATTTGTTTTTTTTGTTTGTTTGTTTGTATCGAATAGGCTCGGAAACTACTGAACCAATTTAGATTAGAAGAACCGGTCGATTTAAATGAAATTTGGTAAGAAGATATTTTGAGACCCTGGGAAGGACATGGGATAGTTTTAATCCCGGTAATCATCCTTTAAGGGGGTGAAAATAGGGGTGAAAGTTTGTATGGGGAAGTAACTTAGGGACGAATACGAGCGAAGCGAGAGTGAGTCGTTAGTACAATATAAAGTGTAATCAAAATGTGCTCCCTTTGTCACAGTAAGAAATGCATGGTAAAACCATAACCTGAAACACAGGTTGTTAACCTAGTTCAGGTAGGTTCCAAATTGTATTGTATCCTAGGTCATTTATTTTGTAAATCTATACATATAGTAAAATTGTAACTAAGCTGAATCTGTACATTAAATATTTTTTGGGAAATCTTATTGAAATAGACTTTATTATCGATACAGAAGCCAAATCTATAGTTTTTAGAATTTTTGTCTGTCTGTCTGTTTGTCTGTCTGTTACCGCATCACGGGAAAACCGCTGGACAGATTTTGATGAAATTTGGTATGATGATAGCTGGTTATCCGGGTCAACATATAGGACACTTTTTACTGCGGGAAAGTATCTCATCTCTGAGGTAAATGTTAAAACGGAACTAGAGACGAACCCGAGCGGAGCGAGGGTGAGTTGCTAGTAAGTTTGTAAAAGTATTTCAATAAAATTATTATTATTATAAAGACGTGCGTAGCTAAAATAAAGTATAAGTAATGGGCGTTGCTACAATAGATAATTAAAGTCTTGGAGCGACTAAAATTGTTAACATGATTCATGCTCAATTTTACGTAGTTTGACTAATTGCAAAGATTTTTAATTTTTCTTCACTATAATGCTAATGTTTGATGTTAATTATTTATCTTAATATATTAAAGATGAAAAAACGCATTGCTTAGAATATTATATGATTAACTTATACGTATAAAAAAAAAACAAGTTGTACCCGCGGTTCCGCTCGCGTACTGTGTAGGTTGACAAATCAATATGACTATCCATATGCATTAACATTCTAATACTGTAAACAAGAAAGTTTATAAGGATGGATAGATGTATGGATGTTTGTCACTCTTGCACGCAAAAACTACTGAACGGATTTTGATGAAACTTTACACTAATATACCTTATACATTAAAGTAACACATAGGCTATCATTTTTAAAGATTTAGTAATGTATAAATGAACTACGCCGCGGGTACTCTATTACATGTACATGTAGTTCCATTAATTCTAATCTGTTACTTGTTTTGTTGTGACCCTACTTGCTGTGCCAGCGGTCGCGGGTTCGAGTTCCGCTGAGCGCATTCATTTGTGAGTGAGCACGAATATATGTACTCCAGTTATGGGTGTTTATATTTATAGTATGTATGTATTTAAAGTTATATATGTGTAGTGTATCAACTATCTGGTATCCATAACACATACCTCGTTGCTTACCATGGAACTACGTTAATGTCCCAACACATTTGTTACTACTTTATTATATTAAGTTTATGAGATATTTTAAATAAAACTATCGTTCCGAATTTTTACGTGGATTTATTTTGATTTTTGATTCCTGACGTTTCAAATGCTTTACAGCAATCATGGTCACGGGAGAGACTAAGGTGTTAGATGTCTCAAAGGTATTATATAGTTGTTACAGACAGCTTATCCACAAAATAACAAAATGAATTCAAAAAACTTGAAAATTGGCATCAAAGTACCTTACAATATTTGTTAATTTTAATTTTATTATAAGAAAGTATTATAAGAAAGTACTATTTATGAGATATATTTTAAATTGTATTCCTATCTACAGTCTACACCGACATTCCATGTGTTTTACTCTTTCATTCAAGCCACGTCGTGTATCCAGTGAATGGAGTGTTTTTTTGGCAGTAGGTACACTTGACTAAATCGCTGTGAAATTACTTGCCCGCCGGCGGATGTTTTGTTTGAAAACGGCATGGTGTGTTTGCTAGAGGGCTATGCTATAGCGAATAAGTATTGTATGTTATTTTTAAATAAGCTTTAAATATTATAAAAGTAATGATATATTTTTTTTGTTTTGAGTAAGAATAATATTTTTTTTTAAATAAATAGGGCTCAAAAATAAACTATTTTATTTCGTAAACATGTGAAACAATATTAAGTAATTACTATAAAAAATTGAAAAAAAAAAAAACAATATATAACCATAAAAAAAGCCCTTGTCATTAAAAAAAGCTAAGGCTTAATACAAAGTATGAATAAATCATTAATTCAATTTACAATATTAAATAAAAAAAATAACAATAATTCTAATATTACATAGAAAAGCTTTAAAATCGCTACATCTCATGAACCCGCTACCACCTACACCGCCACCACATTTCTTCGTGTACTGATACAGTAGCTGACTCATCTGTTATATAACGTGCGCTACAACTGTGTGAAAGTTGATGTCTTAGGTCATAGTCATGATGAACTATAGCTATTATCATTTTTGATTGACTTCAAAAAAGAGAAGTACCTCAGATGTAGTATTTTATGTATGTACTAGCGGTTCACCCTCGCTTCGCTCGGGTTCGCCTCTAGGCTAACAAAAAGAAATCTACCCCACGGGAACCGTAATTTTTTCCGGGATAAATGTATGAACTATAATATTGTAAAGTTTCATTAAAATCCAATCAGTAGTTTTTGTGTACTAAGCTGTTATAAGTTATTATAGTTTTTTAGCTATTCCACGGGAATTCTTTGATTTTCCGGGATGAAAAGTATCTGAAATGTTATCCCCGGATACATGGTACCACCATGCAAAATTTCATTTAAATCGGTCCAACAGTTTCGGAAATTAGCCCGTACAAACAGACAGAGAAACAAAAAATTAAAAAAAAAAACTGGATTTGTTCTATTAGGTACTCTTCTTACATTTTTTTTTCTATGTACAGACGTTCGACCTCTACAATTTTATTATATGTATGTACGTATATACGCAACTTTATGCTTAGCCATAATACCCCATTTTCATAATTTGATTTAATGAATAGGGTTTATATCAAGGGTGAATGATGGTGATATATAGGGTGAAAAAAATCCACCCCAAAAGGTGGAATAATCTTTTTTTAATCTGTGTCTTTTAGTTAAAAAGCAATTAAATAGATTTCTATAGCGATCGAGATAATAGAATGTCGTCTCGTCTAAGACCGAAGTTTATTTATTTATGTTATTATATAACTTTTTAATTAGTAATTTGAATTATTATACTTTCACCGTCTTCACTTCGAGAAAGAGCACTAGATGGTTATTAGAAAGACTTCTCTTTATACTTATATATGGGATAATATTTTATATTATTTTATTTCTTTTTATTTATTTTTTTATGTTATGTTAGGACATTAACACACAGCACCATCTAGCTCCATGGTAAGCTACGAGGCTTGTGTTATGGATACCGGATAGTTGATACACTACACATATATAACTTTAAAAATATACATATTATAAAAATATATATTGATTTATGTTTATAACTTTCTACATTTTAATCTAAACATGTCTGTACATTAAATAATTTTTTGGAAAATCTTATTGAAATATTAATTATTATCAATAGGCCAAATCTATAGTTTTTAAACTTTTTATCTGTCTGTCTGGGAACGCATTTGGAGAAACCCACTGGACAGATTTTGATGTTTAGTATGATGATAGCTGGTTATCCGGGTCAACATATAGGATAATTTTTACTGCGGAAAAATATCTCATCTCCGAGAAATCTATATCAAGCGTTAAAACGTAACTAAGAAATCCTGCGTATCTAAAATAACGTACCTAATTTTCAAAAGCCATATAAAATCGGGCAACCCGCAGCTACGAGTATCTATGCGAGGTGCATTATGACATGATCCCCCTACCATTGGCCTGTGCCAGTGGGATATTAGGCGAGCTTACTATTATTATTAATATAACGAAAATCACCCATTTTATAGAATATTTTTGTGTATTTGTACCAAATTATTGAAATGAAAACTTCTTCAGCCATATTAAGCAATTTTTGGTAGGGGAAAAACTTATGGGTTTGCGTCACCAACATGCTACGTGTGACTTGTAACGTATCAAC
Organism: Fabriciana adippe; assembly: GCA_905404265.1. Lineage (NCBI taxonomy): Eukaryota > Metazoa > Arthropoda > Insecta > Lepidoptera > Nymphalidae > Fabriciana > Fabriciana adippe. The sequence continues at coordinate 9,302,329 of FR990009.1, forward strand.
GCAGTCTAGCGCAGACTGGCGACACGCATATTATATATATTTTTATATATGTATATTATGGTTAATAAATAAACTATATCTAAATGTAAATAATTATTGCTAAGAGTGCCAATGGATGTAAGAACCAGGCTGATAATAATTTCAATTTTCAAATTATGAAATTTTAATTATTCATATTATAATTGATTTAAAAATAAAAAAAAAACATGGTTATTCCAAAGTTATAAGTTTTCACTTCTATCAGCAGTCCCATGACTGCCTGTTTTTTTATTTCTTATAGTATATGGAAATAAATGTTAAATATGATAACTGAGCTAGATAAAATGTAGAGTTTTAGAAAAACGTGTACTCACCGTCCCCACTCTGGTTGCTGCTGTGCGCGTGGTACTGCTCATCTGCGAATTCATACTCTATGTCAGATTAGACACATCTGCTCTCAACCATATTATTCTTTGATATATCTATACATATAATAAAATACTGAGTTGAATCTGTACATTGAATATTTTTTGAAAAAAATTATTGAAGTAGTCATTATTATCGTTACAGAGGAATCTATACTTTTTAGAATTTTTGTCTGTATGTCTGTCTGTTACCGCATCACGAAAAAAGCATTAGACAGATTTTGAGGAAATTTGATATGGTGATAACTGGTTATCCGGGTCAACATATAGGATAATTTTTACTTCAGGAGAATATCTCTAACTAGGGATGAACCCGAACGGACTGAGAGTGAGTTGCTAGTTTAGATAAATAAATATTTGATTATATAAATATTAAATAAATAATTTATTTATTAACAGTTGGTAAAAGTATTTTTTATCCTATAAATATATAGATGTAAAGTATATGATAAATTGTTTCAAAATTTAAGATTTTTACCGACTGCGTAAATGGAAGTTTTGTTTTCTACGCGATATCTTTTTCAATTATATACCTTAAAAATGGTCATAAATAAATAAGATGAGATAATTATTACAAAAGAGTTTTTTATTCAACGTAGCTTTTTATAAAGTAATAATAATTATTATTTAAACGAAAAGTTACTGATAACATTATTATTGATAACACTTTACTTGTAATAGTTCAAAATATAACAATAACATGACATTTCCCTCTTATAATGAATGTAAAAATATAGAAGAAGTCTCGAAATTATTACAATAATCTCACCTCCATTTCTATGGTCGTTGCTGATTAATTCCTGGCTTTGTATCGGGGCATGGATGAGGACTTTCTGCTGAGGACTATGAGGATCCAGACCCTCGACCTCAAGTAAGGGCGCATGAGTTTCATATCCATGAACGACCAAAGGAGGTGCGTGCAAATCCATTTTCAATTACACACTAAAATCTGGCACAATATCGTTGCGAATGTTCTATCTATAATATATTTAATGTCACAATTTAGCACTATAACTATAATAAGAGGATTGTTGGAGTATTATTAGTTTTTTTTTTATAATCACATTCACATTTTGACTGTCACCGAAACCGTTTCCGAATCTTCCCTCGCATTTTCAACATTGTATCTGTAATAAAAAAAAAAATAACAATTAGTCATGTATTTTAAATTTTTATCGGAAAATCGATTTTAACATATTTGTAACTTTTAAATAAAATAATTATTCGGATTTTTTATGAAACTGCTTTTTTATATAGTATATAAAGTGGGGGAGCCCAAAAATCGTCCATAAACTTTATAGACGATTTTGCCTCTTCGGCTTGTGGAAATCGGCAGATTATTGAATTGCACACTTTTCAGCATGTAATTAGCCCACCACACCTTAATCTGACGGTTTCAAGTATTTTTAACTTATCAAAATATTTTTTTAATATTCTAATCGGCTGCCCTAGACGCGCGACCTTATACAGAGGACTTATATAGGTTAGAGGTACTCAACAGAGTACAAGGTATCCCCCCTTATGTTAATCTGCCGCCCCCTCTTAGGCTCCCCTACTAATATATATTATACATTCAAAACAATACATAATACATTCGAACATCGCGAACCTAACCATATTGCGTCTATAAACAAAAATCTTCTTAAAATCAATCTTTTTCAAAGCAACTAAGGAATACTACATTGTGAAGAAGTATTTAATTTTAAATTCATTGTACTTTTCAGCTCTAAACCTGCTATTTTACTCGTATATTTGCCGTTTTCATACATTAAAAGTAAATGCTAGAATATAAATCAAGTGTTCCGCTTAGCGAAATGTGAGTATTTGTTTAAACCAAGCTTCGTGCTGCGGCAACCCATTGTTTTCTGTCTTGCATCCGGGAGCTACTAATTTTTATACATAGTACCTATATATATGCTTGTATTCAGCCCTATTTTTTTAAGTCCCACTGCTGGGCACGAGCCTCCCTTCAATACGGCCATATTCATTTTAATAATCCATATTCAATTCAGGCCATAGTCCACCACGCTGGTCAAGTGCGGATTGGCCGCTGGCCAAGTGCGGATTGACGGATTGGATTGCTTAATAAGCATAATATAACATAGACATAATATGACATAATATGTGAATTTTATTTTTATTTAACACAAGCGACTTACCCTTGCTTCGCTCGGGTGCGACGAGGTAAGCGGTTTTTTTTAACAATTTCCTGGGTATTAATTTTATGCGCGGAATCCTAGTTCTTTTTCTAAAATAAAATAAGCCTAAGTTACTCTTTATAACATTAGCTATCTGCCAGTGAAAGTCTAGTCAAAATTGGTCCAGCCGTTTTAGAGATTAACCGAAACAAACAGACAGACGAAAATGATAAAAATTGTTTTTTTTTTTATTGTAAGTACCGAATAAACTTTGATCCTGAGAAAGATATAGAATAGATACAGGATTTTTATCCCGGAAATCATCCCTTAAGGGGGTGAAAATTGGAATGACAGTTTGTACGAGGAAGCAACCGAGGAACGAATCCGAGCGAAGCGAGGCTGAGTCGCTAGTTACTTATATAACAGTATTTCATTAAAATCAGCAATAGTTCTTAGTAGGTGCAAGATTGTACAATTTATCAATATCTTTCTTAAAAAAAATATTTATAAAATTATTTAGATATTATGTTATGTTACATCTTAAGAACATTTTATACAACTGTTATAATTATTTAAAATTATTTAAGCTACTAAATAAAATAGCACATCCATCAATTCGTAGTTGTAGGATCGCAACTAAGACCTATCTCTATTGCTATAGGAAAAGGTTTTCATATTCAAATGCTTACAATGTAGTAACTAGGGTTTTAAAATTCGTCTTGCTTTTGCACGCTACAATAGAATCATTTACAAAAACTTTACATATCCTTAGACTAACATAGAATAGCCTAATGTCGACTCCCTCGGTAGTGTAGTGGCTAGCAAGTATCGCTGCATATCCGGAGATCCTGGGTTCGAGACCCGGGTCGGGCTAAGTTTAGTTATAGAGTCTTTCTCTAGAGTAAGCCTCAGTAACAGCCCGGAGTTGGGAAGTTGCGAGTTTCACCAAAGTGCCTCGGAGAACACGTGCCGCATTAGTCCTGTGCCTTAACTCTCACCGGTCGTGTCGAAGTATCGTCCCATCGGACTTTAAGAGTAAAAGGAGTAGAGAGTGCACTTAAGTCTGCGCGAACAAATGTGTACTATAATAATATCTCCTGTGCATCTTGCTAGTCTCAGTGAAATTGGCCGCCGTGGTTGAAATAGGTCAGGACATTATTATTAGTGTAGAATTTAAACATTGTCTTCTAGGTCTGTAGCGGGTTCAAATCCCATATGATTAAACTGATTAAGGAAACCAAGGCACAGAATGACCATTTACTAAATATTGTATATCTAAGAAGGTAGAAAGCTTAAGTAAAATTATGTAAAGATAGTATGTGTATTTTTACAAACAAGACTTATTATTCCAACTAGCGACACATCCTCGCTTCGCTCGGGTTCGTCCCTAGGTACGTTTTTATTTCTTTGAGCGAAACCTTAGTTCTTTTTCTAAAATAAAAGTAGCTTAAGTTACTCCTCATAATCTCGGCTATCTGCCAGTGAAAGTCCCGTTAAAATTGACCTAGCCGTTTCGGAGATAAGCTGAAAGACATACAAAAAATTTAAAAATTGTGTTTTTCTTATAAGTACCCTATATAATTCCATATGCATTTAGTATAAAGCTGTTATTTTGACATTACAAACAGACACTTCAATTATATTTATCTATATAGGTAATGAAGCATCAAAATGTTTGATGTACATAGTAAAATAAAATCGACGTAACCTCGTCTTTATTACAACAGGAAATTGTTTGAATTGTTTACTTTATATTTGCACTAATAGCTACATAAAAAAATAAGGAAATGTAATAATACATTTTAATATGTTCAATTCAAAGAAATCTATACTTATATTATAAAGCTGAAGAGTTTGTTTGTTTGTTTGTTTGGTTGAACGCGCTAATCTCAGAAACTACTAATCCGATTTGAAAAATTCTTTTTGCATTAGATACCTTGTTAATTGAGGAAGGCTATAGGCTATATATCATCCCGGAAAAATGTACGGTTCCCGTGAGATAGATTTGTTTTTGTCTAGGGACGAAGCTGAAGCGAAGCGAGGGTGAGTCTCTATACATTAATAAAATCAAACTTATATTAAAAAAAAAAACTGTGATTCAAGTAAGTCACTCTCTTTCAATAGGTACTTAACTTCGGTTTGATCATTTTTTTTTAAATATACATCACAATTTTTGTTGTACCATGAAATCAAATGTTATTATTAACATCTTGTACATACGTATGTGTATACTAAAAAAATAGGGCCTATCCACATTATATTGCCTGTAACACTCTGCCCTCGGTCTGATAGCGGTCTGGTAAAGTATTTTAACCATAAATCTTGTTGGAGTAATTCGACCAGAACTTGACTCTTACTAATAGTGTGAATGCACTCATTGTTCTTTGTATAAAAATAGTTTGTGTTCAAATATTTTTAACGTGCTACTACTGGGCACGGATTTCCCTTTAATACGAGGGGGTTCAGGCCATAGTCCACCACGCTGGCCAAGTGCGGATTGGCGGACTTCACATGTCTTTCGTAAGCTTGCTAGGTTCTCTAAAACTAGGTTTCCTCACGATGTTTTCCTTCGCCGTAAGACAAGTAGTAATCATGTTGGAAATGACTCGCACCTGAAAATATCAGAGGTGCGAGGCCCGGGATTTGAACCTGCTCCACTCGGCTTGCCAAGCGATCGCGTTATCACGGAGCTACCACAGCCTCCACTGGCCTAAAGAACGTTACCAGAACGATATCGAACCAAGAACGATATAACACTATAGTGTGGTTTGGGCCTATCATGTAAATCCGACCAGTGGTTCTCAATCTATAAGCACACACACAGACAAAGAAACGTAGTAGGTACTTTATAAGAAGGAAGAAATAAAACAAAGAATTTCATACATTTGAATTCGTATAAGAATATTTTTACAACTCTCAGATATACAATAATATACACAAAGGTTAACCCAACAAGGCTATGGGAAAAGCTACACAATGAACCAACACACGCGGTGATGTCTTGAGATATGGTGACAATATAATAATTATTATGATTTAAATAACTTTTAATATCAACTTAATTGAGCTGTCAATTGTTTTTTTTTTAATTATAAATAAAAAACACCATATATGTAATTAAAAAAAAGACTTTTAAATTAACTTTTTAATCCATTATTAATATAAATTTATATTTTTATAGAAGTCTAGATAATATTTAAGGCAAAATTAATGTAAAGATAACCAAATGTGGTCAATTTCGCACATCGCTCGATAAAAACTCGATAAACTTCAAAAAACCAATGTATTTTAGACAAACGCTAATATTTTATACCTCAAGAGCAAAAAAAAAATATTTCGAAACGTGAAGTCCGCCAATCCGCAATAGGCTAACTTGGTGGACAATTGCCTGATCCCCCCAAAATCAAAGGGACGCCCGTGCCCAGCAGTGGGGCATTAAAAAGGGCTGAATACAACCTTTAAAAACATAGCTGCAGAATAATCACTATTAAGCGATTTTGAAATTATTATTAAAAAAAAGTTAATACACGTTATTATTTAAATTTCATTCCGCTATCAATTATTTCTCATGAGTTATAAGTTCTTATATAGATTAAAAATCACTGCAACTAATAGAAACCGCAAGAATTATCTAGTATTTTAATAATAAGTAATATTATCATGCTCTAAGCTACATGTTCACTAACGTACTGTTCACACGGTGATGAGTATCGTACATCCGGTCAGGGATCGTACATGAATCACATCGGTTTTATAGCAAGTGAATAAGCTATAAAGTATTATATGTATATTTTTGTAGGCATATTGAGATATATTTTAACTAGGTATTAACTAATACTTTATTTTAAATAAAATTATCTTTTCGAATTTTTTCGCGGATTTATTTTGATTTTTATGTTTTAAACCTTAGTCACTTCCGTGATCGTGTTTGCTGTAAAGCATTCGAAACGTCGGGAATCATAATTCAAAATAAATCCGAGAAAAAATGCGAAAATATAGTTTTATTTAATAGTAACTAACTTGTAACCCGTGCCCACTAACGGGACGGTCATAAAACAAATTTTAAAACGTAGCATAATTAAAAAAAACTCATCACACTGTTAAAGGAAAATTAACATCAATACAGGTACTTGACTATCCAATGCACTATATTTTTTGACCACGAAAAGCTAGTAAATTTTAACATAAAATTACATATTATTGTATAAGAAAGCTATATAAAACAATGAAGTATGTATATCCCGGTTCGTCCCTAGCTTGGTTCCTCATACGAACTTTCATTCCCATTCTCACCCCCTTAAGGGATAATTTCCGGGTTAAAAACTATTTCACTCACTCACTTTTTATTTATATCATGAGATTTAAAAAAAAGTCTTATTTTAGTAAAAAAAAATTCTTATAACTTTCTTCTATACAAAAAAAAAAGAATTCTCCAATTTGGTGCAATCGATCGGAAGTTATGCACGTACATACATATAGGTGATTCATTTTTATTTATATAGATTTAAATATATTAGAGCAAAAATAAAACACTTTTAAATAACTCGAAAATTTTTCTCGTCACAGCATCCAGTTAACAAGTGTCATCTGCTTATATTTTAACAAAATAAAAAAGAGATGATATAATGACGTGAGAACTGCGCCTTACGTCGACACCCATACACAAGTGACTTTTAATAATATACCATTATAAGATTTAAATTTGAATTCGAGAAAAAATTATCTATACAGACAAATAAAATTGAAGTGTCTGTTTGTAATGTCAAAACAACAGCTTTTTACTAAATGCGTATGAGAGCATATATGGTACTTATAAGTAAAACATATCTTTTAAAATTTTCATGTCTGTATGTCTGTTTATTCCGGCTAATCTCCGAAACGGCTGGACTAATTTTGTCGAGACTTTCACTGGAAGATAGATGATGTTATAAGGAGTAACTTGGGTTATTTTTATTTTTAAAAAAGAATCAGGGTTCTTCGCAAAAAAATAAAACGTAGCTAGGGACACGTAAAGCGTCAACTATTTTTTTTTATTTAGTAGTATTTAATAGCTCGTCAATAGTTACTAAATAAAAAAAATCAGTGTTAGTATATATATATATATAACAACAAAAATGGTCAATAGCACTGATTTTACGTTTACGTGTCCCTAGCTACGTTTTATTTTTTTGCGAAGAACCCTGATTCTTTTTTTAATAATAAAAATAACCCAAGTTACTCCTTATAACATCATCTATCTTCCAGTGAAAGTCTCGTCAAAATCGGTACAGTCTTTCGGAATCTCCGAACAAACAGACATACAGAAATGAAAATTTTAAAAGATATGTTTTCTTTTAAGCACCGTATACACTTTCATACGCATTTAGTAAAAAGCTGTTATTTTGACATCACAAACAGACACTTCAATTTTATTTGTCTGTATAGATAATTTTTTCTCGAATTCAAATTTAAATATATATATATATATATATATAATATATATATATATATATATATATATATATATATATATATATATATAGTTAAATTCTATTCGAATAAAGTAATGAGTAATCATTAGTTTAACACATCCAGTCATACATACACAATATATTATATAGTTATTTATTTATCGCAATCAAGATGGCCGATTCTCACGTGGACAAAAACAGCGGCATTGAACTGTGAACAATTGTTCCAACCGAAATGTTAGACAAAGGTATATTTAATTATAGTTAGGGTGACCATAACTTACTATTTTCAGGATAATGTCTTTATATTTAAGGGAAATTTACCATGCACGTGCATAATAGATATGTTGTGGACACCGTTTCAGTCGTAAGAAGGTTCTATTTTCGGCAATTACATCTTTACCTATATATTTGGTACTTTTTATGTGGACTACGTAAGGTATACATTTTTATTATTAATTTATACACATAGATGTGTATAAATTAAAAATAAAAATTACCTTATTTTGTTTACCTAGGAAAATACTCTTATCAGTGATAATTTATCACTGTATATTCTTTAAGATTCTTTTTTGACATGCAATACTTTGTTTTTATAGGATTTCTTAATTATATCGTCGTAAAAATTGGCTTCCGTCATATATTTATGGCGGGTAAACTATTATTAAATATTTTATTATAACTAACTATAATCAGATTAATGAATCTGATGCAAAATAATGGTCCAAATTTATATTTCAAGTAAACCGTGAGTTTTAGTATATTACCATACAACATGAGATATTGGAAGCAGAAAACTGCTTTATAAATAAAAGCAGAGTAAGTCGCAGAATGGATACTATTTTGTTTTAAACTATTTTTCTATAGTTTAGCTATTAAATTTAACATTTTTCCTCTTTTAATCATACACCAATTAATTATCTCATTGAGAATTATATGCTTACCCTACTCATTACATGTTTCAGTGGAAACCTGTCTTTATTTACGACGTGAGTTTTCAAGGGCAGGCTAAATGGATTTTTAAAATACGTTTGATTTGTAATTAGACTGCCAAAATGAAGATGTTATCGCCATGCTTTTATGGTTATTTTTCCACGAAATAGTTAAAAATATTAATAGTAATTACTAATATATTTGACTAGCTCGTGGTCCTTCCGTCTGTCTGTGTCCTGGTTCCTTCACCTTAAGACAATTAGTCATTATGCTTAAAATGATTCGCACATGAGAATATCAGAGGTGAGAGACCTGAGAATTTGAACCCGCTTCATTTGGTTTTCCAAGCAATCATGTTACCACTAAGCTACCACTACCGTTTACATATCCACATGGCGCTACTCTAATCAAGTTAGCTATTATCTGTTACGAAGCTATGCTTTTAAGTCCGAAAGAAAATTGTGTAAATTGTTTTAGGATGGTCCCTCACCGGGAGCATTCGCCTGTAATGTAACAGTTCAGATTCGAGCATTAATAATAATAATAATAAATATGTTGGGACATTAACACACAGCACCATCTAGTTCCATGGTAAGCTACGAGGCTTGTGTTATGGATACCACATAGTTGATACACTACATATATATAACTTTAAATACATACATATTATAAATATAAATACCCATGACTGGAGTACAGATATTCGTGCTAATCACACAAATGAATGCCCCCAGCGGGACTCGAACCCTGGACCGCTGGCACAATAAGTAGGGTCACTATACACTGAGCCAAACGTGTCGTCGATTACGTAAGTTAGGGAGAAGAACTTAGCATTAATATTAGTAATACTCAGTTCTTCTTCCTCACTTACGTAATGCTCGAATCTGAACTATTACATTACAGGCGAATGCTCCCGGTGAGGGACCGCCCTTATAATCTGATAGTTATTTGTTTTTTACGTAACAAATTAAAATAACACCGAATCCTTGAGTGTGTGGAGTGATAACAATTATAATATTGCTATATTGGTATCGAGATTTTAATTTACATTTAAACTGGAATTTTAAAATAAACATAAATTGATTGATACACTTAGGACATCTATTTTTAACTATATCGTTGGTCTAGGCTAGCGTTTTCGACTGCAGATCTAAGGGGGGTGGATGGAAAGGTTTGAGCCCTGGACCGGCATATAGTTGCTAGTAGTACCTATCCCCGTACCTTGTAGATCACGTAAAGCTGTAAATCATTTGTCGTCTCAATGATTGTATAAAATTGTCCTTTCTGATCCTTAAATACTCATTAACTAATCTTGCCTGACTCAGGACTCAAACTCAGAACCTCACAATCACAAAAATAGTTCTCAATTGACATTTAGGCCTTATCATCACACAAATCGACATTTTTCCCCTTTATTTAAGCTAGGCATAAAATAAACATATTAATCAATTTAAATCAACTATAATTATTCAATTATAACTAAATATAACCATTTCCCACTTGTTATGGGAAATCAAAGTGAATATGCGCATTTAATCTAATTGTTACTTAACACGGGGGTAGGTTTTGCTATCGGCATGCGAGGGTTGTTAATAGGTAGGGTAAGCGATAAGAATTTTCTATGAGAATTTTCAAATAAATATATTTAAATGTATGCACAGGAAGTCAGGTTGTTGGACTGAATTAGTTACAAATAGAAATATGTTGGGACATTAACACACAGCACCATCTAGTTCCATGGTAAGCTACGAGGCCTGTGTTATGGATACCAGATAGTTGACACACTATAAACTTTAAATATATGCATATTATAAATAAAAACATCCACGACTGGAGTACGAACATTCGTACTCATCACACAAATGAATGCCCCCAGCGGGACTCGAACTCGCGACCGCTGGCACAGCAAGTAGGGTCACTACAAACTGAGCCAAACGTGTCGTCAAATTTATTTTTTGTTTGTCATTTACAATAGATATTTTTATTATGTATATCGAGGTTCACATGTTTGATTCTAGTGCAAGTGAAGTATGAACTTACGTAAATGGTTTTAGTCTAAAATGATAATAAATAACTATATTAGTTATGTATGTAATTTATGTTTTGACCCATAATATAGTAGTTCCAAAGACTACGTACGTTAAAATTATTATTTTTACCTACGCCAGTATAAAAAACATCAAAAAAAAAATCCTCCAAGGGTAGAAAAAGTAATTTTAACAATTTTAACCTATTTGAGCGTAGTCATAATAAGGAAAGCTGTAATTCTTAAATTAAAAACTAAATCTATTATAAATGTACAAAGGAAAAACAGTTCAGTGCCTTTTTCTCCTGTATATGTCAACCGATTTTTTTTTTTTTTTTATTCACTAAGAGTGGACGAGCTTTAGTGTTCAATAGAAAAAAAAAATGATTTTTTTTTTTAAATTATACCCATAAAATATGTTTTATTCAAACTTTTAATTAGAATTTCAACAACTGGGCGAATAGTAATAAGAAAAGCTCCAATTCTTAAGCTTAGAGTTTTAAATAATAATTATTGATTATAATTCAACAGGGTAGTAACAACCCCGATTGCCTTTACGTTTTTCGACATGCGCTAGAGGGGTCAGCGCAAATGTAGCATAAAATTGCTATTGTTTACAAAATAACTCATTTTTAACCATTTTTTTTTTTAGTTTTCGTCGGACCGTCACGCTTCAGTCGTAATTGGAGGGTTAACGTGAAAGTTGAAATAACTTGATGTTAATTTTACGTAAGTTATTGACTTAAGCTTATACATAATAATTGCGAAATAATTTTCAGCGAAAGAAAATTTGACTTATGGTGAAGAAAACAGATAGATTTTGATATTATTAATATTTATAAACATTTTTATTATTATAGTTGTTGTATTGTGTATTGTATTGAGTCCTTTTTAACGTCCCACTGCTGGGCACGGGCCTTCCTCTAATACGATCAGGCCATAGTCCACCACGCTGGACAAGGAAGGTTGGCGGACTTCACATGTCTTTCGAAAACTTGCTAGATTCTCTCAGACCTACAGGTACCTCACGAGGTCCTCACGAGGAGGTTACCTCACGAGGTGGACTATGGTTTGAACACCCCTCGCATTGAAGAGAGGCCCATACCCGGATACGGGACATAAAAAAGGACTGAATATAATACTAATACTAGACAATAGATACGAAGTTGTAATATTTGATTTATGTTAGACAAACCACAAAAAATAGGTACTGACCAAAAAATCCTAAAAAAATTTTTTTATAACAATTCAAGAATATATTTGCTATTATTATAAGAAAAAAATCTTTTACTTGCATAAATAAAGCAATAGCCCATAGTAAATGAAAGTATTTTTCCTTTCGAGCGCACTATATTATGACATAATGTAGGTTTCCCACGACCCCGGCATTGAATGCGTGGGAGCTGCTTTGTGGGTTACATTGCTCTTGACACGATAAATCTAGATCTTTTTCTTATGTAAGTGGTTTATTCACTTAATGTGACTATTAGATTGAATTATGGTAGAGCTTAGAATTGAACTTGAAAATTGGCTTTCAAGGCTCAGTATTCGAACCTATAACCTTTGAATAATATTTACACAATTTAGTTACAGACCTGCAGATATACAGCCTACATGATGAAATGACCTGGATTATTCTATATAGGCTTTTGCCCTAGACTATAGCTTAATTTGATTTAAATTAAATACCTAGCAGTTGGACATTAAAAATGTCTAAATTATTTTATATTTTATAATAATACACTGAGCGGGAATCAAACTTTGAACTATTGTGATAATTTAAACTGAAATAACATTATTATTGAGCCAAACGATATATTTCGGACGGATAATAATCATAATAATTAATAATAATAATTAATCTATTCTAACTGATGGGTTCATTTGAACTCTAATAAACAACTAATATAAAACAAACATTAACGTATGTAACCAATATTATACTATTAATATTAAAATATATCTATCCGTCCTTTCACGAAATACCAGATTGATGTATATTTTGTATAGATATAGTTCAAGGGATGAGAAATATTGTCCTCCTGACTGCTTTACGTTACTGCGAATAAGCTCATTCACTAATGAGGCTATACAGGAAATATTATTGTATAAGTGCATCCGCAAACGCATATTTTATATCATTAGCCTGTCTTTCTCAAAGTCTTATTTAGTAGGACTACAACTCGATACATTCGGTAAGAGATTAGACGCACAGACCGACTGTTTTACGTGTTCTGCAACTGTACAAAGGTTGTTCAGGAAAGCCACAATCCCAACATGCTTATTTTGGATGTATTTGAAAATTATTTGACAAAAAACCCCAATAGCCCTAACATTTTCTTGGATTTACGCGAATATTTGACATTTTAAATAAAACTATCTTTTCGGATTATTTCACGGATTTATTTTGATTTTTGGTTCCCGAGATTAGTGCCATTTTTGAAATCATTTTGTAAAATTGTATATAGGCACTGTCTGTAACAAGTATATAACGCCTTTGAGACGTCTAAAACCTTAGTCTCTCCCGTGAACATGATTGCTGTAAAGCATTCGAAACGTCGAGAACCAAAAATCAAAATATATCCGCGAAATAATCCGAAAATATAGTTTTATTTAAAATCCCAATAGCTCTATTTACGTGGTATCAAGTACTTCAGATAAATCAAACATAAACAATAAAATATTAAAAAAAGAGGTTAGGTCTATTCGGCCTACTACAAGTACTAATAGTTATAAAAAAATCTTTTTTTTTCTTTTGCTAATATAAATACTAAAAGTTAAAAAAAATATATTTTTTTTTGCAAATATAAAATTGAACTCCCGACCCCTATCCACTGTCCAGTATCACTCAAACCACTGGATTAGACATAAAAAAAATAAACGCCATTTATTGAACGGTGATTATCTATTGTATAATTAAATTTTTCTCATCATTGTTCTGGGCAATTAACTGGGGTGAATGACCTGCGATCACTTATCGATGCTACTGCTATCAATTACAAAATAATTACTTTTTAACTAAAAAAAAATACTTCGACTCTATCCCAAGGGTTTTAAACCCTTGTAAGTCTAATACCACCTTTAAGGGTGGACGTTTCTTTTGTATCTAGAAACATGGCCTATTGCAAATGAATTATTAATATCGACTCCTAATTGCTATATAGAAATAACTCCAACCTTTTTTTTTAACTTGGTCAATAATGAATGAAAAATGATTATCTATACTAATATTATAAAGAGGCAGAGATTGTTTGTTTGTTCGTTTGTTTGTTTGAACGCGCTAATCTCAGGAACTACTAATCCGATTCAAAAAATTCTTTTCGCATTAGATAGCCCGTTTATTGAGGAAGGCTATAGGCTATATTTATCCCGAAAATATAAACGGTTCCCGTGGAATAATTGATTTTTGTCTAGGGACGAACCCGGAGTGCGAGCTAAGGACTAAGCGAGGCAGAGTTGAAGGGTATCCTATGTCTGATGCCTGGATACAATTTATATCTTTGCCAATTTTTATCAAAATCTGTTAAACGATTTAAACGTGAAAAGGTATCAGACAGTTACTTTTACATTTATAATATCAATATTAAGTATTGAGTCAAATATAACAAGGACATAGCTAATTCATACTTGCAAATTAAATAAATATAAATGTGGGTGTATGACCGCAGAAATAAAATTAAGCTTTTTTAATCGTCATTTTAATTTAAAGACTCAGTTAAAACAATATAAAAACAAATATATTATATATGGGTAAAGTCTAATGAAATGTTTTCAGGGTTGCTCTTTACATATTTTTTCTTTAAATATTATATCATTTACTTGCTTACCTATCATTAAATGATATTCTGAGTTTTTCTCTATCACATCAAATATTATGTCTATACTGTATCTCTATACTGTACCTTGGTTTGCTCCAAGTTTTTAATTTCAAACTTTTCCTCGTAGTCTATGAATATTTGTATCGGATTTCTTAAGCATTAAGATGGGTAAAGGACCTTATTTTTTATAATTTAATAAAATATAGTTACGGAAAATAACGGAACGAGAATAGAGCTAAAACAGTCAGTGTCAGTTCGTGATGAAACTACCACCGGCTCGGAAAGCAGTTCTGCTGAGAAGAGCCCAAGAGAAACTCAACAAACATGAAAAAGCTAATATAAAATGATTAGCCATATTATAAGCAGAAACATGATATAAATAATCTATACATATTATAAAATTGTAACTAAGCCGAATCTGTACATTAAATATTTTTTGGAAAATCTTATTAAAATAGACATTATTATCGATGCAGAAGCCGAATCTATAGTTTTTAGAATTTTTGTCTGTCTGTCTGTCTGTCTGTCTGTCTGTCTGTCTGTCTGTCTGTCTGTTACCGCATCACAGAAAAACCACTGGAGGGATTTTGATGAAATTTGGTATAATGATAGCTGGTTATCCGGGTCAACATATAGGATACTTTTTACCGCGAGAAAATATCTCATTTCTGAAAAAAAATACAAAAACTGGTAGGAACAAAACCACGACGATACTATTTGTAAACAGTTTAGCAAGGTAACTTACAAAATATGCTAAAAACTATAAAAATAGCTTATCTTGAAAATCAAATTATCAAAAGCGCTATTTTATCCATTAAAATAGTTATTTTAATTAATATTTATTTATGTGTTATTTAGATATTCGACAATAGATGTCGCCATGTATTTTTAAAATACATAGTTTTAATCTCAAAAAAATTAATGTACAGATATGACCTTTTTTCGATTTTATTAGAATTACTACTAAATCACCCGCGGCTCTGCCCGTGTTTAAATTATTATCAGTAAAGCAAACTTTTTCGCTTCATAAATTAGTAACTATACATACAATAAAATTTTAACTAAGCCGAACCCCTAAATTCAATATTTTTTCGGAAAATCTTATTGAAATATTCATTATTAGCGATATAGAGCCCGAATCTATAGTTTTTAGAATTTTTTCTGTCTGTCTGTATGTGACCGCATCACAGAAAACCCACTAGAGGGATTTTTATGAAATTTGGTATGGTAATAGCAGGTTATCCGGGTCAACACATAGGATTCTTTTTACCGCAGGAAAATATCTCATTTCTGAGAAAAAATACAAAAACTGATTAAAGTAAAAGCACGATGATGCTATTAATATTTTAGCAAGGTAACTTACTTATATATTATGTTAAAACTATTAAAAAAACTTATCTTAAAAGAAATATTAACAGCGTTATTTTATAAAATAGTTATTTTAATGAAAATTTATTTATGTGATATTTAGCTATTTGACAATAGATGTCGCCATGTGTTTTTAAAATACGTAGTTTTATCCAAAAAAAATGTACAGATATAACCTTTCTATGACTTTACTATAATTACTACTAAATTACCCGCGGCCCGGCCCGTGCTTAAATTTTTAATAAAACAAACTTTTTGGCTTTATAAATTAGTAACATATTAGTAATATTTTGTTGGCCGAAACAATTTTCAAATGAGAATATTTGTAAATTTTTATTGTTTAGTAAATAATGTTAATGTTTTTTAATCTTTTAATGTAAAAATTGGGCAAATGTAAATCCAACTCGCGCATTTTAGGATTAGTATAGCAAAATGCTATGTTGTTTTTCTTACTTACGTGTTTTGTTAGGTTAACACTAAAATAAATACGAATAATATTTACGTTTCCACAATACCTACTCATTTTTTGCACCGTAAAAATAAGTTCGATTTATATTATTTTATAACATTTTATGAAAAACAAGTTTATGGCTGTTAAAGTGCCAAAGCGGGTAACTAAAAATATTTCGTATCTCAAAAACTATGAAAAAGTATTTTAGGAACTGTTATACCTCAACTTTTTCACTTTTTCTTAAAATTAATTCCGTAGTTTGAGACTTTATCGTGAAAAACTAAAAAAACAAACAAAACAGAAGTATAGACATACATAAATGTTATTGCTAAAACAAAAAGTTCAATTTAACGGAGGAACCTTTGTGGCATTGTCAATCACTGCCATTATTTACCAATCATGCGGTGCGCAATGAAAGTAATGTATAATGTAAGAGTATACTAATGTGTAAAACCTAAGAATTTGGTTTTTGATCATTTGAACGCGGGCGGAGCCGCGGGAAATGCTAGTCAAAATATAATATAGTACAGAAAACGCTTTAGATCTATCTATATATATAATAAAATTCTGAGTCGAATCTGTACATTAAATATTTTTTGGAAAATCTTATTGAAATAGTCATTATTATCAATACAGAGGCCGAATCCATAGTTATTGGAATTTTTGTCTGTCTATCTGTCTGGAAACGCATCACGAGAAACAGCTGATCAGATTTTGATTAAATTTGGTATGATGATAGCTGGTTATCCAAGTCAACATATAAGATACTTTTTACTGCGGGAAAATATCTCATCTCTGAGAAATCTATACTAACCGTTAGGGACGAACCCGAGCGAAGCGAGGGAGAGTCGCTAGTTGAAAATAAATATAAAAGAAGCCGTATCAAATTGATGTTTTAAATTTAACAAGTATACTTTTTTCAACTATAGAAAAAACAAGTTCGGAACTTATAATATTTCTTCAATACTGTAAAGATTTTTTTTTTGTTTTTTTAATCTTTTATCTTGTAAAGGACTTATTTGACGGTTATCTGGCGAAATCGTTAATACGGTGTTGAAATTCGAAAATTCAATTGTTGTTTGTAAAAGTAATTGATATGGACGGTTCGTTGCAGTCTATGAATAAACTAGTTTTTGCATATAGTTTCGGGCTCTTTATCAGACCACTAGGTTTTGTAAGAATTATATTTTTTTATTACATTTATTATTTGAAATTTCTATTATAAATGCAAAATTTGTATGTATATTTGTTACTCTTTCACGCTGAGAAGGCTGTATTGATTTGGATAAAATTTTGTACACGGATAGACTATAACTTGGAATGATATATGCATAAATCACTAGTACTATATATATAATAAAATTCTGAGTCGAATCTGTCTATTATATGTTTTTTGGAAAATCTTATTGAATTTTTGTCTGTCTGTCTGGGAACGCATCACGAGAACACCACAGAACAGATTTTGATGAAATTTGATATAATGATAGCTGGCTGTCCGGATCAACATATAGGATACTTTTTACTGCGGGAAAATATCTCATCTATGATACATATTTAGGAAAACAGATTTGTTATTATACCTATTAAAATTAATATTTCTAGTTAAAAAACCTAAAATTGTGCATTTCTTAACTTTCTTTCTAACCGTTAAAGCACTAAATGTCAAATCCAACCTACCCCAAGACACAAAAGCTTGATAAATAAAAAAAAAAAGAACACAGTCGTTGAACCTGTAGGTCGTTACACCCACCTGCGGCACGGGGGTGGCACCTGACGTAACGGACACGTGTTCGCGCCAAAACGGGATTACCTTTATCCTGGATTATCTGTGATCACTTTCACAGATTAAAAATTTAAACAGATTATTCTTAATACGAGATATTAACATTTTCTTTAATGTATACATTATTTTGTTTTTTTTTTTTTTTTTGCAATTTTTAAGTTTATTTTGTTTTGTTTTAGTTAGCACTCTATGTGTACAAAAAAGTATGGTGCATTTTTGTGTGTGTACACATTGATCCATATGATTGATTTTCATCTAATAATAAACTACACCCTAGGAGGTAGGTACTACGGACTTTAATCGTAAAGGACAATAAAAAAGTTATTAAAAAAAATTAAACTGACTTAAAAAAAAAACTAAAAAGTAAAAAATAACTGGATGGGAGTTTCCATTTACTATACATACCTAATCAGATATTTTGGAAATCGGTGCCAGCCGATGCAAAGCAAAGCAAATCTATTTCGATACGTATAAATACATCACAAATTGATGTATAATATTTTAACTATAATTAGAGTTCATACCTTGTCATATTTACCTTTTAGATGTTCATATCTTAAAGCATTGTCAGCTACTATATTATAAGACTAGCAATTCACCCTCACTTCGCTCAATTTCGTCCCTAGGTACGTTATGACGCTTAGTAATGGAATAGATTTTTTTTTTCATTTTTTTTGTGATTTTTCCGATGTTTTAATAGTTATTTTACTATTTGGAGTGAAGACAAATCCAATAAAACAAAGATCATAAAAATCGGTTCAGCAGTTCTCGAGTTATGCCTAAGTGTTGTAACAAACCTGACTTTCTTTTATATATATATATATATATATATATATATATATATATATATATATATATATATATATATAAAGCTCAAAAATTCTTTTAATTAACTATTGAACATATTTTAGAAATTATTTCTCTATTGGAAGCTACACTGACCTTGAACAGTATACATCGTTAGTAATATGCAAGTGTAGCCGCGGTTAACATCTAATATAATCTGTTATAGCTTGACCGTTAACCCTATAGCCTTAGTTAATATTAAGTCGTTTAAAAAACCACTTATTTAAAAAAAAGGTCATTAAGAATTAGCATGCTACCCTTATAGATCCTTTTATCTTTCCTTAGGTCTAATCAAGTACTCCCTAAGATGCTATAGTATGTAAAGCGATTACTAACACCTGACGTAACGGAATCCGCGCACGCGCCGTAGGGTTGCCAGGTAGTGACAACGACATTTTTATTTAAAAAAAAAACTATTATGCCTTAATCATTTGAATGAATGAAATTGTAGCAATATATTAATTAAGTATTTCTAGATTAAAAAACAGCTTTTTGAGAATAAATTTAATAAAAAATAATGATTTTGCATCTACGTACTTATCTATGCATGTTATATCATAAAACTAAAATATTCCATGCAAATTATTTCCCACATAAATTCAGCACCTGTTATACAGTGCGTTAAAATATTTAAATATATTCAAATTGTTTTAGTGACAGCCCTAAGGGGTAGATTCCTATAATCATACATTATTTATGTATGAGAATCGACGCTGTACATTAAGTTATTTTAACGGAAATTCATAATTTCTAACGTATAAAATGCTAAAATAATCAAAATTTGTACAGCAATTATAATATACGTGTCTTAGTTATTTTTTACAGTATTGTATTTTGTATTCAGCCCTTTTTGACGTTCCATTGCTGGGCTGGCCTTCCAATAGGAGAGGGTTCAGAACATAGTGCCTGCGTGGTGCAGGCAAAGTGAGCGTTGGCGGACTTCACATGTCTTTCGAAAACTTGCTAGGATGTCTCAGATATGCAATAAAACAATACCGTAAAACAAGTGATAATCTTGTTGGAAATGAATCGCTCTTGAAAGTATCAGAGGTGCGAGACCCGGGATTTGAATTTAGGATTGAAACTTTTGATACACCAATTAAGTCTTCACATTTTACAGATTCTTAAGGTAGGTATAATGCATGTTAGCTTATTAAAATTGAAGTATCCTAGCGACTCACCTTCGTTTCGCTCAGGTTCGTCCCTAGGTAGATTCTCCATACAAACTTTTATCTCCATTTTAACCCGTTTAAAGAATGATTTCCGGGATAAAAACTATCTAGACTTTATAGGATCTCAAACTATCTTTTTACCAAATTTCATCTAAATCGGCTTAGTAATTCGAGAGATTACTTCCTACAAACAAACTCACGAACTTACAAAGTTTACTTCTAGTCTAAAATTTTAACTTATTTAGCAAAAGAGTAAAACATAGTACTTAGTATGAAAGGTACACGTACAGGTATGCTTCGTGATTTTTTAAAGGGGGCAGTAAATGTCAAAGGTCACATATCTGACCTTCGTTTGTTTTAAAACGTTTAAATTGACCTTTAATTACTCATAATAGTTATTCCAGAATTTCACTAGACTTTTTTCTATATATTTAAATGATTCGGGGTTCGATTCTTGTACAAAGAAATGCTTACATTGGTCATACAAATATTATTTATGATTTTATGTAGAAAAATCCGTTGCCGTAAAAATATTCAATTTAGACCAATATGCAAATCTCAGTAGTCCAGTGGTAATGTGGTCGCTTGGAAAAGGAAGTGAAATGGGTTCAAATCCCAGGTCTGGCACCTTTAATATTTTCATGTGTGAATCATTTTGTCGGTACGTTTGGCTCAGTTTGTAGTGACCCTACTTGCTGTGCCAGCGGTCGCGGGTTCGAGTCCCACTGGGGGCGTTCATTTTGTGTGATAAGCACGAATAATTCTACTTGTACATACAACAAACAACATATTATTATGTAAATCTTGAAGTGAACGATTGATAGATTATTTCTACAGATAGAACCGTTATACAAATTAATAACTATTAACTATGTAGATAATATAAGTTAAAAGTAGCCCCTAAACCGTCCATGCACATGTTACTATCCGAAATGGTTTTTTTTTTCTTTTATTCAAATACAACGGCACGTGTTTATCACGCTCAATTATAAGGGCATTCACTTCCTGCAATGACAATAATACGGAAACAGATTAAAAACTAAATTTCCGACAGATATAATAATGTATCTAGAATAGTCTTTACGTTTTCTAAAATATAAGTTTTTTTTTTAATGACAATGACCATATTAGGTTAAAGTAACTAACGTCAGAATCTAAATTCTATTTTAATATATAACTCACCAACAGACTGAATTTTTATATTAAATTGACGGATTATCCTCATTTTACTCCGGTCCGTCCGTCGTTTTAAATAGATGAAAATAGTTATTGCATAATTGCTATATTAATACAACAAATGCTTTTTTATACATTTTTAGGGTTCCGTACCCAAAGGGTAAAACGGGACCCTATTACTAAGACTTCGCTGTCCGCCTGTCTGTCTGTCTGTCCGTCTGTCACCAGGCTGTACCTCATAAACCGTGATAGTTACTTGAAATTTTCACAGATGATGTATTTCTGTTGCCGCTATAACATCAAATACTAAAAAACAAAATAAAATAAATATTAAAGGGGGCTCCCATACAGCAAATTTATATATTTATATAAATAATTTTTTGCTCGTTTTGCTCGATATTGATAACGGCAACAGATAGACACTCGAAATATTCGCAGAATATTTAGTTATATATTCACTTTAAAAATAAATAATTAAAAAAAATAAAACGAATATTCAAGGGGGGCTCCCATAAAACAGACATGGTTTTTTGCCGTTTTTGTAGATAATGGTACGGAACTCTTCGTGCGCGAGTCCGACTCGCACTTGGCCGGTTTTATTTTAATATAATATGTTTTATCGCAATCGGGTCGCATGAAATAAGAACAAATAAAGAAAAATTGATTTTTATCTATACATGTAATAAAATTGTAACTGATCGCTGTGTATACATGGAAGATTTTTAAAAAACGCAATAGAACCCAAAACAATGATTTTTACAATTTTTGTGTGTTTCTCTGTGCGTTTGTGCGCGCTAATCTCAGAAACGGCTTAACCGATTTGTGTGCGGTTTTCACCAATGTATTGTAGTAAGCTTTGCTTAATATTTAGAATTTGTTTTGTTTCAATCGGTTCATGAATAAATTATGTCAATTCAAAGAATCGCTGGTACATAATATATTATTATATTATACTAGCTGACCCGGCAAACGTTGTTTTGCCATATAAATAATTTCCTATTACTAAAATGGCTATTAAAAAATAAGGGTTGATCGTAGAAGGGTGAAAATTGAGGATTGTATGTATTTTTGTATGTTGTATCATAAAAAAATAGAAATTAAAAATTTTGTCTAAAAAATAAAAATAAAAATTTAGGGGTGGACTACCCCTAACATTTAGGGGGATGAAAAATAGATGTTGGCCGATTCTCATAGATACCGGATAAGCACAAAAAATTTCATCAAAATCGGTCAAGCCGTTTCGGAGGAGTATGGCAACGAAAACTGTGACACGAGAATTTTATATATTAGATTATTTACATTGGATACATGAATAATATATATAAAAATAACTGAATTTTATAAATATTTTTTAGTACAAACACCCAACAGTCAACAGATTATATTAAATTTGCACGCTGTCTTTTGGCCATTTTTCATTTTTTTTAATAATTTCTACCAAAAAGTTACATTTTAAAACATGTGTTCAATTTTTTTTTATTTTATTCAAATACTCGGCACGTGTATAAGGGCGAATGCTTCCTGCGATGACAATTAAAGATATAAAAAACGTAATTACCACTTCGTAACGGAATGGGGATTTGGCGGGAAACTATTGACAGGTTTTGTTAGTTTTTTTTTTATTTTCAACCAAGATTAGATGAAGGTCGTGAATGGAATACAATGGACATTTTTTTTTATAATTTATACATATTAAGATATAATTTTCATCATGTATAATAAAGCTACTTATTTTTTTTATAATAATAAACTAAATATTTTAATTTAAATTGTTTATATTCGATTGTTTATTATGAAATTAAAATAATCCCACTAGCACACAAACTCTTGGCGGGAATCTTTTGACAGCTAAGTTTTTTTTCTGTACTCATAATAATTAAATAAAATTATACAGTGCTACGTGCAGTTACAAATGCCTATACAATATTTAAAGTTATGGATATTTTTATTTGACTCGTTATACAAGTAATAATAGTATTTTTTTTATATTTTATGTACCTAAGTAATGTTTTCAAAGTGTTTTCCCACACAGGTCATCACACTTAGATGACCTGCCAACAGGTGTCTAGGTCCGTTACAAAGCAACCCTTTTAACCCTTAAACAACTTAGAAGTTAATCCTTAAAACTTTCTAATAAGGTTCAGTTTATAAAAGTTAAATTTAATCGTTGAGGTATAAGGAAGTAAATAATTTCTTATATATTTTTTTGTCAACTACCGTTATTTAGGAAACTATCTCTATTTCTTTCGTTTTAATAAAGTTATTGGTGACTGCCCTGTTGCTTAGTGGCTAACATGTGTATGTGTAGATGTCCTGAGTTTGAGTCCCGGGTTGGGTGAAAATAAATACGTTTTACTATAATTTAAACTCAGTAGCAGCCGGGGGTTGTCAGTTATTGCCCCTGTGTCTCGAGCACGTTAAGCTTAACGTACTCGAGGCACAGGATCAGTCCTAAGCCTTATCTTTGAGTGATCATGTGGAATTGTTCGACAGGAAAGACGTTTTTTAAGCCTATGGTACGCGATAACTTAGCCAATTATTATGATGAACTTATTTTCATGATTTTTTTAATGATATAATCTATACTTATATATAATAAAATTCTAACCGAGACGAATCTGTACATTAAATATTTTTGGGAAAATCTTATTGTCATTATTAACGATACAGAGGCCGAATCTATAGTTTTTAGAATTTTTGTCTGTCTTTCTGTCTGGGAACGCTAAAGAGTAGCCCCATTCTTTTTTTTAAACTAGTGACTTACTTAAATTAAAACGTCTCTAGGTACGTTTTAATTATTATTATTTTATTATTTTTTTGAGCAGAACCTTATTCTTTTTCTAAAATTAAAATAGCCTAAGCTATTTATAACATCAGCTATCTACCAGTCAAAGTCCCGTTAAAATTAGTTTCGGACATTAGCCGGAACAAACAGACAAATAGACAGACTGACAGACAGACAGACTGACAGACAGACAGACTGACATACATACATACAAACAAAAATTAAAAAAAATGTATTTATCTTATTAGTGCCGTAATTAATTTCATATGCAAATAGTAAAAAGCTTTTTAAATTTCGGCATTACAAACAGACACTTCAATTTTATTTATCTGTATAGATGAATTTTTGCCTAACGCTTATTAATCCGTAGGACAAAATATATCTGCTATATTTATAATAGTTCAAATATAATGAAATGTATAATAATATTAAAAGCAGACGTTTTCGCTCCAGGCAGATTCAACGTAACCTAGATACTAAATTACAGCCTAGGATAACTCAGCGTTCCTGAGGTTACTCAAACCTTTACAATGCCGTTATAAAATAAATAAAGACTTATGTCAATGTTTATGAATTGAGGTTGCAGATTTGATTCCCTCTTGGGTAAATAGACTTAAAATTCGGAATGAAAATTGCTTATATCCTCAGACTAAAGAATTGTATAGAAGAAATCCGCCAAAAACCAAAGTTAGTAGCGTAATTTGTTATCTATGCTACTATTCTCGATTTTGCTACACAGATCGTTTATTTTCTTCAAAAAATGAGGGAAATTTCATATAGGGTAAGTCCGTGAGAGATGCCTATAAGGGAGAGATGCCTACTAAATTTAAAAAAATAATTAATTAACTTTAATTAAATTAATAAATTAATTATTTAAATATTAGTCGTTAATTTACAATTTTTGAGAATAAAATGAAAAATAAAGTACACGTGAAAATTTCTACTTCTTATATACGTATTGTTTATGTGTCAGGCTACGGTTAGTAGGTCAAACCACGATGCACCTGCAAAGGCAAGCCCTTAACCGCAGTTATGAATGGGGTATCTCAGATTTTATTTTTACAATCGAAACTAAATTATACTATAAAATATCGATATAAGTATAAATTGATATGACAACACGTTTGGCTCAGTTTGTAGTGTACTTGCTGTGCCAGTTCGAGGTTCGAGTCCCGCTGCGGGCATTCATTTGTGTGATGAGCACGAATGTTTGTACTCCAGTCATGGGTGTTTATGTTGATAATATGCTTGTTTTTAAAGTTATATATGTGTAGTGTCTCAACTATCTGGTTGATATAATAAAGGCCTCGTAGCTTACAATGGAACTAGATGGTGCTGTGTGTTAATGTCCTAACATATTTATTTATTTATTATTTTTCCGGCTAATCTCCGAAACGGCTGGACCAATTTCAACGGGATTTTCACTGGCAGATAGCTGATATTATAAGGAGTAACGTAGGATACTTTGATTTTAGAAAAACAATTAGGGTTTTGCTCAAAAAAATTAAAATGTACCTAGGGACACGCCCGAGCGAAGCGATGGTAAGTCGCTAGTGTAACCTATAAATTAAAAAAACTTCCACCTCTCTCCTCTCAGGGTGGAATAATTGCTTTTAAGCGATTTTGAAGTCAGTGTAATTTTTTTTGTTTAAAATTGACACAAAATATACTTTACTCTAGTAAATGAAGTATCTCTCATAAATTATGTGTATATTGTAGAGCTTATTTAAGTAAATTAGTGAATGAGACTTTTTTGTATTGAATTAAAG
This sequence comes from Fabriciana adippe, assembly GCA_905404265.1. NCBI lineage: Eukaryota > Metazoa > Arthropoda > Insecta > Lepidoptera > Nymphalidae > Fabriciana > Fabriciana adippe. Next base: position 9,328,448 of record FR990009.1, read on the forward strand.
TAACGGATGTTCTAAACTATAGATAATAATATCATTACAGGCTAGATTCAAATAAAATTATTAAAAAAATATAAATGCAATCGAAACCCAATATTGTATTTTCTAATTCCAAGTAGGAGCTGCCGTTTCAATTGATAAGTGATGCGCCGATAAAGATTATCGATATTGTTTTAAATCGATAAAATATTTTTATTCTACAATCAAGGTTTTATTTTACTGTTTAAATACAAGCGTCTCCTTTAAAAAAAGAAATATTAAACTACCTAAAATAATAATAATAATAATAATAATCTTTATTGCCAAAAAAGATACAGCTTACAATATATGTTATATCTAAAGGTACACACACTAGGCAAAGCCTGTATCGTGAGTACCACAAGTCGTTTAACAAAAGAAATATTGTTGCTCGGTAAACATTGCTAGCCAAAGTTATTTATGAAAAAGAAAGAATCTTAACTATAGAAATTATAAAAATAAAAATAAAAAAATCGCTTGTACACTACTAATATTTTACTTAAAAAATAAAAATGTTGCAATATAATAATAAAATAAAGACAAAAGCTTAATTAATATTAACATATCTACACAGTTGCACTATTTAGACAATTGATAAAACCCATTACGCTATATTATAAATAAGGTTTTCTGTAGCATCATATGTTAAAGTAGCGAGCCAAGACATCACTTTTATTTTAGCTTTCTTAACTGAGCAATGTTTAATATTACAAAAGCCGACAACTCTGTTATATATTAACGTGTCAATATATGGACCAAAGCGTTTTGCAATGCATGACCTTACATTCGGTAAAGGAATCTTAAAAACTCGACGGGCTAGTAAATTTTTGTATTCCGGGGATAAAATAACGGTTTTATGAACTGTGAGTGTCACATTTAAAATAAACAGTTGGCGCACACAAAATGTTTTAGTAATATAAATATGAATACTATAGAATACTATAATTTTTCATCGGAATCTATAGTTTTAGTACTAAAATCGTGTACTTTTAGTCCAAATAAAATTTTCCACCAAAGATGGTTATTATCAAAATACAATAAATCCCGGTAACTAATTTATCTGTGGTTATCCTTATTAGGGATAGATATTATTTGTATGAAGATTATGTTAAATCTCTATCTATAGTGAGGAAAACGAAGTTTAGATAGGTTATTGGGATACCGACAACCGATTAATACCATCACTAGTGTTAACCACAGCGATTAGCGGTCTGTTTACCATTTCCAACCATTATTGCCCCTGTAGTGAATGTTCGCACAAACTATCTCAATAAATTTGTTATAAAATTGTAAAAATCGATTGGTTTTATTTATAATACTAATATAAATTATAGAATAAATTATATAGGCAATTTTTAATTACATACTATTGTTTTTTAACTCAGATAACTATTAAATCAAGACCTCTATTCTAAAAGAATTTTTTAATATTTAGAACTCTATTAATAACTAGCGACTTAGCCTCGCTTCGCTCGGGTTCGTCCCTAAGTACGTTTTAATTTTTTTCAGCAAAACCCTAATTCTTTTTCTAAAATAAAAGTAGCTTAAGTTACTCCTTATAATATTAGCTATCTGCAAGTGAAAGTCCCGTTAAAATTGGTCTAGCCGTTTCGGAGATTAGCCGGAACAAACAGACAGACAGACAAAAAAATTAAAAATTGTGTTTTTCTTATAAGTACCATATATAATGTAATATGCATTTAGTATAAAGCTGTTTTCTGACATTACAAACAGACACTTCAATTTTATTTATCTGTATAGATTATGATAATTCAAATAAGCTGAATTATTGTTTTATGTACATACTTTTTGTATATGATAAGAATATTAAGTGATGTAAAGTAAATATATAGTCAATCAATTTTATCGTAAATATTGTATTGTAACGAAAACACGCAAGACTAGTGACTCTCCTAAAAAAAAGTTATATAAAAAATAATGTAAATTTAATTAGTAGTTTCAGAGATATGAGCTCCCCAACATACAGACAGATACTGTGTTAATATGTAAGGTTTCTAGAAATTTAAATACATGAGGAAATTGAGAGAAATCCATAATTTATTACGCTTTGTGAAGCAAATTAGTGGTAAATTCAAATAACACCACTATTTATGAATAATTAAGTTATTTCAATCAAAGTTGAAGAATTCTGAACAATAACCTAACTCTGTCATTAAAAACCACAAGTGTTTTCAATGACTTTTGATGTTAGATGTTTACGCTTTTAGTTTTTTATAATACTTTTTGCTCTTCCAATCTGTTAGAAACGTCGGATTTACCAGTAGTTTTATAGTTATTAAGAATAATAAACTTTAATTTTACTATATATGTTGCAAATATTTCATTTTTGTACGTTTTTTTTTGTTAATACGTGATTATTTTGATCTTTGATCTTAGCTTTTAAATTTATTATTTTTTCCCACTTCTAAATCAACTATCGCGGCTTGGTATATCATACTAAATTATATGTATCTACATAATAACTAAATTGATATGAAACTATACTTTATAATTAAATAGAAATTTAATCAAAATCCTTATAATCAAAGCAGTCACAAGTACAGAGAGATAACAAAAAAATCTAATAATTTCAATCTCAATCAACAGGCCCCAAAATACCATGGTCCGGAACATCCTAAGGGAAATCCATTTTACTCGCTCCCATTTCCCATGGACTGACAATGCAGGACAAAATGGCGGGTGGTGACGTCACCGGAAACGGCTCCGTTTTGAATTTGGGACGGTCGAGCGAGCAATGGCGGAACATCCGGCGAAGACGTTACAATGAGTGCGCGCGCGACGGTAAAATTATAGATCGATTATGTATTGATTTGATCTAGTTTTCGAGTATTGTTGAGGGATTTCTTATTTTTTTTTTTTTATTTGCTAATTGTTAATCTATGGAAATTTCAAATTGATTAATATGCTACAGATAAAAATGATCAAATTCATAATATTACTGAATACTTAATAATAAATATCTTTTTTTATTACTTCACCTTTCTCATGGTTATATCGTCAAGTTGACAGTATAACTATCCCCATAAAAAATCCCATGCTTTATTGCTACTTCAAACCCAATAGAAATGATTACTGTTACGAGTATATATATTTTAAATATTCAGACGATTCTGCGTTATAATAATGCAAATGTATACAGAGATATTGCAAGGAGATTGCTGAATACAATTTACGTCACCTCTTCCAAGGTCAGGATATAAAAACTGTATGCTGTACGTACTATAGGTTTTATATAAATATTTAAGAGTTTAATAAAAATGTATCTTACTTAGCTAATACAGATCACGCTCAGTAATGCCTTTTCTATTATCGATATCGCTAATAGAAAACCAAATAATAACTTTTTAGCTAAAACATATCATGATTATCCTATCATTTATACATTCATAAAAATTAAGGAGGATCTCATGTAAAATTAATAAATACATACAAAAAAGTTCTCCTTCTTTTTTTAACTCGGTCAAGATTATGGGAATAACGAGTTCTGACGAAGCGATTTAACGTTAAAAAGTATCAAGCCGATACATTTTTTAGGGTTTTCGATTTTAAAATATATTATATTTTCATAGCTCTTCAACACAATCAAATCAAAATATACTTGGATAAATAGAATTTTACAAGCACTTTTGAATCGTCACTTTGACATTTTCAAAATTTAAATTAAATGTCAGTGTAATCAGTCCATGAGGAATCTACCACCGGCTCGGAAGGCAATTCTGCTGAGAAGAGTCGGCGAGAATCTCAACAGTTGCTCTTTAAAATAATATTTGTTCACAATATTGTAATACAATAACTATCACGACGACATGTTTGCCTCAGTTGATAGTGACAGCGCTTGCTGTGCAAGCGGTCGCGGGTTCGAGTCTCGTTGAGGGCATTCATTTGTGTGATGAGCACGGATGTTTGTACTTCAGTCATGGGTGTTTATATTTATAATATGTATGTATTTTAAGTTATATAATATGTGTAGTGTATCGACTATCTGGTATCCATAACACAAGTCTCGTAGCTTACCATGGAACTAGATGGTACTGTGTGTTAATGTCCCAACATATTATATATTTATTTTTAATTTAAGTCTTAAATAGTTAAGCAATCATTAAAATAAAAAATACATATTTCACACCCAATTTAAACTAAAATTTAAATTTTAAGATATTTTTCTTCTTTCCTTACTTCTTATATTAAAAATTAGATCATCAAAAATGATTTGGTTACATTATAATAAAGATAATGACGTTAAGCAAAAAAGTTTTATACCTAGAATGACTCACTCGTTTAAACTTGTTTCGATCTGTATGTACCATTTAACTTCAAATTTAAAACGTAGGTCTTCACTCTACTTAAGTACGATTTAAGGAAATTTTTCAATCGTTTTTAACCGTACTTGCTTGAATTTCGGGACCCAAAAATTAAAATAAATACGCGATAAAATCCAAAAAGGTAGTTTTATTTAAAACTAGCGACTCAACCACTTACGTTTTAACGTTTTGTGTGAATTTATCAGAGATGAGATATATTTTCGCAGTAAAAAGTGTCCCATATGTTGACTCGGATACCCAGCTATCATCATACTAAATTTCATCAAAATCTATCTAGTGGTTTTCTCGTGATACGTTCCCAGACAAACAGACAGACGAAAATTCTAAAAACTATACATTCGGCAACTGTGTCGATAATAATGATTATTTCAATAAGATTTTCCAAAAAATATTTAATGTACAGATTCGGCTCAGTTAGAATTTTATTATAGGTATGTATATATCAGATATTCGCATATCGATATTCAATCCATGAGGAAGCGGAAGCTTGAAAGGCGATTCTAATGAGAAAGGCTAGAGAAAATCTTAACAAAACTTAATTAGACTTTCATATTTTACTATGGAAATATATTGTCTGTCTCGTTTTAGATATAAAAATCTCTGTTTGAAAAAGATTTTAAGTACTTACTAATTATTGTGAAATCGATACAACACTTCATTAAAATTAGTTTAAATCGTCTTCAAAGATTTGAAAACAAGTTACAAGTGAACTTATAAAAACGTATTAATCTTAAAAAAGCTCAATTTTAAAGTTTTACCTGTACTTCCGTAGTAAAATCGCATAAACAAATCAACAAAACGATTTCGATATACCTTTTATCTAGCTTAATTGTTTAATTAAAAAACATCAATGTCAATTCGCTTAAAAAATTATACGTAAAATAGCTAAAATGTTAAAAAATTGTCCGTTAACAATTGTATGACCTTTAACATTATTTGAACTTGGCCTAGCCTCGAAGAATTTCAACAACAGATCACACTTGACAATAGAATTAAGTAGAATTAAAATTGAGTGAATTTTTGGATCCCGACGTTCAAGTAAATATGGTTAAAAACGATTGAAAATTTTTCTTATATACTACTTAGTAGAGTTTCCCGTGACCATGATTGCTGTAAAACATTCGAAACGTCGGGGCCCAAAAATCAAAATAAATTCACGAAAAAATTCGAAAAGATAGTTTTATTTAGAACTAGCGACGCACCCTCGCTCCGCTCAGGTACGTTTTCACATTTAGTATAGATTTCACAGAGATGAGATATTTTACCGCGGTAAAAAGTGTCCTATATGTTGACCCAGATAACCAGTTATTATTATACCAAATTATGTAAAAACCCCTCGAAACAGACAAAAATTAAAAGCTATAGATTCGACCTCTGTATCGATAATAATGGCTACTGTTAGGCAGTTAGCTAAACTAAAGTTAATCGCTAGTTAAATGGAAAAAAGTGTTATGTTATTAATTTTAGTTACCAATTTAAGTTAAAATTTTACTAAGTCAAGGCCTTCCCGCCCTACTCCAGATCTAATTGACCCCAATAATCTTTTAATCTAACAAAAAATGGCCGTCTGAACATCCCTAACAAAAAGCGAGGTTGACTAACAATTTTTTTATTTATCTCGATTACTAGCGAGGTTATCGAGCGTTTGCGCAATCGACACTTAGTTGACACTCTTTACCTTATAAATAAATATCTACAATTAATATTATTATGCTATTGCCATATATACATCAAAGAAATTTGTATATTTGTTAAATTTTTTATATATAATTAATCAACCTGATTAAATTTTCCCAAAAGAAATTCATAAAAAGACATTTTTAAAACATCAATTTTCATTTTCTAACAGCAAAAATGATGTCTCATCTAGACTATCTATTCCATATTAACTGTTAAAACGTACCTATAGACGAACCCGAGCAAAGTGAGGGTGAGTCGCTAGTATATAAATTAAATTGTACTGTAATTATAAAGCTAAATCTAGTATTTATTTGTATTTTGCTAATTTCCAAAATTTGGAAAATGTCTTCTAATACCACACTACGTGATAGATCACCCTTAGTAGCGTAATCATTATACATGAATAGTTATTTTCTCTTTCCTTTTATATTTATTTTCTGTATTTTTTGGATTTCTCTTAATCCAGAATAGGATGATAAATATTAAAACATCAGAAAAATTAGAAAAAAAATTATACGGCTAACGCTGGCAAATAACTATTTTAAATATCTATGTAAAATGTACTTAGTGACAAACCCGAGCGAAGCGAGGGCGAGTCGCTAGTAAATAAATAAATAAACTAAGCGAGAGGAGCTACTGGCTGAAGCTAGTTTAAAAAATTAAAAGGCGATACTGTTAGTAATTATCTTAAATATGTTACGCTCTACATCCTGTTTTCATAGCTTAATGTAAATTTTGTACAAAATTAATCAAAAAATTGTAAATTTAAAGTAAATCTGGAAAGTAATAAAATATCTTATTTCTAATTGCTGGGGCAGTAAGCATTTACTTTTTCTTTATAAATTTGTAATCAACCATTTAATTGTTACTCTGAATGATCTTTGTTTTTATTTGTTACAATCTCATATAAAAAAAGTCAAGTTTATTAATTAAACCATTATTATTAATGGGAAAATTGTATATAATGTATGTATGTGTATTTGTTACTTGAAATTCAATTCAAATTCAAAATATTTTATTCAGCATTAAATTATTACAATTTTTACTGAACGTCATGAGTCTACTAACAGTTCGGAAAGAAGAAGCCTCAGACCTAAGAAGAACTGGCAAAAGAAACTCAGCGGGACTAATATTATTTCGTTATATTTTTTATAAAGTTTTTCTTTACACTAAAATGGCTGGAGAGATTTGGATGTAGTTTAGAACATAAATGACTATGACCTGGAGTTATACGCAAAAAAATAATATTTAGGAACTCAGGGACGCACTCGAACGAAGTCAGGCTAAGTCGCTAATTTAACTATTCTAGTAATCGCTTTGTGGTCGAAATTAGACCACTATTCTATAAAATCATTATTTAAAATTTAAAGAAAACATATATGAGTAGAATTTATCTATCTACATAAAAAAAAAACAGATTTTTTTATAGAGCACTAAAACTCTTCAATAACTACTGAAAAAAAAATCGGTTGACAAACAGAGAAGAAAAAGGTACTGAACTGTATTGTCTTTGTCTATAATTTATGTATAAATCAATATATATTAAAATTATATTAACAGTGATTACATATGCTTAGACGGCCCAATATATGTAGAAGTGTATATGTTATGGACCAAGTGATTTATAAGACAATATTCATAATGCCCGGACATTTGAAGAAATGCCCAATATGAGAACTCAGTACGATAATAACTATTGAAATAATTAAATTAATCGGGTTTTATGAGTAATCCTTCACGAGGTGATAAATAATGAAGTTTGAATAAATACTATCGCTTGGCCCGATTCAATTTGTCAGTACCGAGCTTCGCTCGGAGTTTTTTTTTGTTTTATCGTATTTTTTAGATAAAAAAAAAACTAAAACTTGAATAAATACAAAAAAAATAAAAGTAAAAACTTTGTATCAGGACCGAGATTCGAAACGGGACACCTGTGATTGTCAATCTTCCGCCTTGGCCACGTAACCACGATGCTTATGCTCGAGCGTGCAAAATTAGCGACCATATTTTGCGTGGAATAATGCGAAAGAAAACAGCATGACAACCGAACACGTGTTTTCCCAGACATAAAACTAATCCAGATCGATTTTTCGTCCCCGAAAACCCCCACATACCAAATTTCAGCGAAATTGTTAGAGCCGTTTCCGAGATCGCCGGTATAAATAAATAAATAAATATACAAGAATTGCTCATATAAAGTTATTACATTTTTTATACAGACCAGGCATTATAAATAGCACCATAATTAATAATTTGGTCTATAACCTATACACTGTTTCACTTTACTTTAAAATCCGGATATCCTGTGAGATTAATCATAATAGGTTTTCTTGTTTATCCAAGTTATTATTCGTACTGGTTTCCAAATTCTAGATGACATTTGCAACCACTATTGTTCAATTCAATTCTCTTTTTAACGGCTTCAAAGCGCGCCAGCTGAGTACAGATTACTTCGCCAATGTCACATAGAATGAAGAAGATACGAAGAAGATTGATTTGTAACCACTACTGCTAATATATAGAACGAAACAAAATTTAAAAATATATAAAAATTACTCATCCAAATATTATATCACGCTGTCAGAACACGTCACTTTTATATTATTTTTTAATTTTCTGTTAAATTAAAAATAAACATTATAAGTCTACTTGTTTAGAAAGAAACCGTCTCTTCTAAAGAACTGGTGAAAGCCAGCCAAACTGAAATTATTGTTTATCATTTTTTTTTAAAAGAACAAAACTTAATTTTAATTTAGAATAAGTCTCAAAAATTGAATTAGCCTAACTAGACCAAGTTAGCGATATTGTAGAAAGTCACTTGTAGAAGGAGGCAGGTCGTCTAACTCTGTTACGTCGCATCCCAATGAGTGGGTGCGCAATCATTGAGCGAATCAAACAGTCCTGCGTCCTTCACTGAAGCATGCGCCATGTGCTTGCTTCATGGTCAAATGACCTATGGAGTTACTTCATGTTTTGGTTGCTTCACGCCTTGTCGAATAACTGTATTACGAGTGATGTGAGAAAACTAATAACGTAGCTTAAAGATATGGTTAAGATACTTTTTTAAGTTTTTATCCTGAAATTGTATTGCTAATTTCATAGCTTTTTTGATACTATTACAATTTTTTTTAATGTACCTACCGTAAGGTAGTAAGTAGAGATATGTATATTATATAAATGGAATTATTCGATTCTTAGGGCTATAATAATTAAATTACATAATTTAGATGGTACTAGTGTTGATGGTATCGTACCTAAATATCCTTCACAATTGGTGTGAATATCGTGTAATACATTAAAAAAAAAAAGAAAAACTAACATCCGAATTGAGTACTTCCCCCTTTTAAAAGCAGTTAAAGATTTAAATTTAAAGATATAAATCATTGGTATATAAAAAAATAGATACACATTCCCTAACAAATATCTCTTCAAACTGTGGCGTCGACATGTGACGTTAGGTCAAATCAAAGAATAAAATTCAAAAATCAAAAGTTCTAACTGTCTAAACACAAATTCGAATTAACGCACACCACATAAAGTAGTTTTTCAAACGAAACAATGCGCGTTTTAATTTTGTCATCCGAAAAGTAATTTATAAAGGAGATTGAAAAAAACGCACAATATCGAATTATGCACTTCTATTTGAGGACACTTTTTAGACGCTAATTGTTTTCTTTTTTATATGTTGGGACATAACCACACAGCACTATCTAGTTCCATGGTAAGCTACAGCTGTGTTATAGATACCAGATAGTTGGTACTACACATATATAACTTTAAATACATACATATTATAAATATAAATACTCATGACTGGAGTACAAGCATTCGTGCTTACCACAAATGAATGCCCCCAGCGGGACTCGAACCCGCGACCGCTGGCATAGCAAGTAGGGTCACTACAAACTGAACTTAAACATGTCGTCATATATTTATATTGAGTTTTTGTATACCAATGATATAAATAAATGAAGATATGAATGAAGCACAATATGTGCAGTCATAGAGCGAATCAAGCACTGGCCAGCCAGCTGACGTCGCCAGACCATGAATTCACGGATTTGAACCAATATCGTGACCGCGTACGTATTAGACTGTATAAGACTAATGTTATGTCCGTTTTTGACTGACTTTAAATAGAGGAGGTTCTGTATTTTTATGTATTTTTGGTTACTATGATATGCGATTTTAAATATTGTGAGACAATTTCAGTGTTCTACTCAAATTACAAAAGTTGTTCCAACTTTCTTGTTTTTTATTTTTTTAGTGAAGGGTGAATTTGCGCACGTTATAGAAAAAAAAAACAAGAAGTACATATTATATGATATCGATATTCCAAACTAAAAAGTGTTGTATAATACTTTTTTATATTTACGCGAATATTTGACATTTTAAATAAAATTTATTTAAAATAGAAAGTGTTAAAATAAAATAAATACTCTTGCCTATATTTACATTATTTTATTTTATGGATTGTAAGATAAATAAACCAGTAATAAATGCTCTTTGACAGAGGACAATAATGTTAGTATGGATGATACCGGAAACGAATGCCTTAATCGTAAATGAACCCCTTATTCATAGGTTGAACGTGCTAACTGTTAAACCCCCTAAATTAAAGGTTATAAGGGATCTAATGTTTAAAGGGGTTTATGCATTATAATGTTTTAGGTTATATTATACATACAAATATGTAGTAAACGAATCTATCCCACGGGCACCATACATTTCTCCGGGATAAAAAGTCACCTTTGTACTATTCCAGACTATAATCTATCTCTGTGCCAAATTTCATCCAGATCCATACAGCCGTTTTGGCATCATTGAGTAACAAACATCCATCCAAACTTTCGCATTTATAATGTTATTAATTAAATAGGATTTTTGTAGAAAAAATTAAATTGTTTTGAAAAATAAAAAATAAAGTTACAAAATGCCTTAAGTTTTATTACAATCGATTAAGTTTCATTATACAATTATATATTAATTAGCTTTAGAAAGCTATAGAGTAGTTCATGTAATGGGTTAATTTTATTAGAATTTTAGTTATAATTTGAGTTCAAATGAAACATCGATTAGACCTACTAAAAGCACAAGTATTTCCTTTATTAATAATTGTTTCTGATTATATCCAAACAGAATTAAAATTACTTTAAAATAAAAAAAAAACTAATTTATGTTCTTAAAACCATAACCTATACATATAATAAAACTCTAAATCAGTCGAATCTGTACATTAAATATTTTCTGGACATTCTTATTGAAATAGACATTACTAAGAATCTATCGTTTTTACAATTTTTGTCTATCTGTTTGTCTGGGAACACATCACGAGAAAGCCACTGAACAGATCTTGATAAAATTTGGTATGATGATAGCTGGTTATCCGGATCAACATATAGGATACGTTTTACTGCGGGAAAATATCTCATCTCTGAGAAATCTATACTTAACGTTAAAACGTAACTAGAGACTAATACGAGCGGAGCGAGGGTGAGTCGCTAGTAGTTTAAAATTTTCTTTTAAAAAGTTATATTTTCTTTCAAAATAATGAGCACAGCTTATAATTTTGTATTGACATATAAGTTAATTCATTTAAAACAGGAAAAACTACAGAGAATATGACATTAGAAATAGAATTTAGAATCATATCATATAGAAACATATAACAGCAAGTGTATTAAACGTTAAATTTCGCCTCAATCAATTCGTGTATTGACGGACGTTTAGAAAGTGCTACCGTTCTGTAGCAGTTTTGTTCATTTTTTACCAACAAAAAGCGTAAGAAAGGTGCCGCGTTGCATCGCTTAGATTTAATTTTAAAATATTTTACTTATTCTTAGTTTGAGTTGATAGTTACTACGCCGATTTTGATGGGTTTAACCAATTGTGTAGTTATTTAACTTAGAGCCGTATTAACAAGTACAGATAACCTAATTCGCGTAGTTTAACTGACACTTGCAGTACAAAATATGAGATCGACAAGAAACTAATCTTTCATCTCTCTTATAATCTATAAAACAGAATAGGATAGATATAACGGGACTAAACAGATAAGTTTATATTACCTTTTTTTTTAAATAGTCCTTAAGAGTAGTCTAAAAATGTTAGACCACTAAGAGGAGTTATTTTTAAGGTGATTTCATATGGTATTGTGAGGTTCATAGGTTCGATTACTATTGTACGTGAGTGCTGATTTTATTAAAACAAACAACACTGTGGGGTTATTAACCATTCTTATCCCATTTAATGTTCAGTTCAAACATTTTAAAATATATTTAACTAGTGACTCACCCTCGCTTCGCTTTGAGTTCATCCCTAGACAAAAACAAATCTATCCCAAGGGAATCGCACATTTTTCCAGGATAACATATAGCCTAAAACCATCCTCGATAAATGGACTATCTGACACAAAAATACTTTTTCAATTTCAACCAGTACTTCCTGAGATTAGCGCGTTCAACCAAACAAACAAACTCTTCAGCTTTATAATATAAGTATAGATAATAAAAACTAAAGTAATTATCATAAATTTATATATTTTTTTTATAATTCTAGCCGGAAATGAAAAAGATAACCAAACATTAATTTTAATAAAACTCATAACTTTACTCTTACTTAATAGATACAGAACTCGCGACGCATTATGTCTGGCGATTAGAGGTTAACTGATGGGAAAATTTTAACAAAAGCTAACCTAGACCCCATACAATGTTTCACACACTTGAGTTTAAATTAATGTTTTCACTGGGTTATATAATTTTTTTTGTATTATTTAACTTGACGTCTGCTGTATATGAGATGAAATGACCTATTAGAGCTTAAAAATATCTGAAATTCAAAATAAATTTTCTTAATTTAGTTTTTTTTGTAGTGTGTTTGTGTTTTAGTAGAATTTTTAGATAAAACAGCTAGATTTTTTTACAGGTTGTCTCTAACTATTGGCTCTTTTTCCGGTTACTTTACAGCGATCATGGTCATGGGAGAGACTAAGGTTTTAAACGTCTCAAAAGTTATTATAATATAGTTATTACAGACGGTATCAACCCACAAAATTTTACAATAATATAAAAGAATGGGGTAAAATCCACATAGTTTTATTTCAAATGTAAAATATTTGCGGAAATCTAAGAAATATATATAAAATATAACAGTTACAGATATGTTATCGTATGACATAATAAATGCGGGATATTTTCAGCATAATTAATGGCAATATTCTTGGCAAAGCAATAAATCATGAAAAACGTGACTAAATTTGTAGGAAAACCTCAAAAGAAAATAATTTTTGGGATTGAATTTGTATAGAATTTTTCATATAATTAATAGATACTATTAAGATAAAATTCGATAAAATTTTAATGTCAAAACGTTATTCGAGTACAGAACAAATAGTTGTTATATCCGTTAAAAGAATCCAAACTAAAATACATAAGATTTTTTACTTAGTGAATTCATTAAGTTAAAAATAAAGTCTTTTGAATTGTTTTAAAATTTAACCTTCAAAGCTACCATTTATTCGGCCAATACAAATTTCAATACAAAAATTAACGAATGCTTATCGAAATTGCTTTATACGAATAATTAAAAGTTGGTCGGTTACTGTGATAGTGTCGGAATAAATAAATAAATATTTTGGGACATTAACACACAACACCATCTAGTTCCATGGTAAGCTACGAGGCCTGTGTTATGGATACCAGATAGATACACTACACATATATAACTTTAAATACATACATATTATAAATATAAACACCCATGACTGGAGTACAAACATTCGTGCTCATCACACAAATGAATGCCCCCAGCGGGACTCGAACCCGCGAACGATGGCACAGCAAGTAGGGTCACTACAAACTAAGTCGTACTAAACGTGTCGTCAAATGTGGTATGTACAAGAAGAATGTTTGACATGGTACAAAAAATATCCTATATATGTTTTCCAATCTATTATTATTAAACTTCTACATATAAGATAAATAAATATAAATATTATAAAGCTGAAGAGTTTGTTTGTTTGTTTGGTTGAACGCGCTAATCTCAGGAACTACTAATCGGATTTGAAAAATTCTTTTTGCATTAGGTAGCCCGTTAACTGAAGAAGGCTATAGGCTATATATTATCCTGGAAAAATGTACGGTTCCCGGGGGATAGATTTATTTTTGTCTAGGGAAGAACCTGAAGCGAAGCGAGGGTGAGTCGCTAGTAAAAGATATAGTTCATAAAAGTTGATATATTATATATTAATATTTATTACGAATATTATATATTCAAATATATATATATACTATAATATTCATTTATTTTAAAAAGTTAAACAACATAAATTTTTCAATGAATTTTCGTATTTTTCAACTTCCGACGGACTCTATGAGAGCGGAATTCGATTCGTTTCTTGAGAAGATAATTTCAAGATTTTATTATAATGGATTAATACTATTTAAACTTTTTATCGGTTAGAGTTTAAAATTTTTAAACTTAAAACATAATGTAGAAAGCTTAAAATAATAATTTCATTTACTTATTATCGACTCTACCGAATATACCTAATATCTAATATGGAGACGAAAATATTCTTAAATATTTTTAGGTGCATATTATTTGAAACATTTTAAAACTTTTTAAAATTATATTAAATTAGTTTATATAATATTAAAAATTATATGTATTATTATGTACAAATGTAATATTAGGTGTTAATTACAAAACATAATATAAATTCCAGTATAGAATTTCCTTTTCCTATTTATTTCTTATTTAATTTTACTTTATTGTAATACCAATATGTATATAGAAAAATATCCACAAAATTTGTTAAAAATAATTTTTTTAATATAAGAAAAATACATACAGTCACGTTACATGATTTTCAATATTTTAGCAATCGGTGGTCAAGGGCTTTATAATATTTTGTTAGACAGCGTTACTAATCATAATATTCATAGTAATTAAGTTTTCAATTTCATTGTACATTGCCACAGTTATAATTTATTTAGTAACAAACTACAACGATTTTATTTCAATTTATATTGGAAATCGATATTCGTATAACCTAAATTTATTAAAATATTTCATATTTTAGTGGTTTTTCATTTTTTAATGCCTTATGAAACTGCAAATTTACATAGATCTTTAAAGTGTTAAGTTTTTACCAATTAAGTCGATTACCCAATAATTTCATCAAGGATTTCAGACTTTTACAAAAAGTAGAGTTACAAAATATTAACACAATAAAAAGGCTATTAAATTAAAACTGAAAAGTCTTATAAGAACATTTTCTTTTGCCAAGCACGTTTACTTGCCGATATATTATCTATTTATAACCTAACACCATCAGTAACTGAAAACTAAAGAAAACCACGACATACCTTTTCTAATAAAGTACTTATAATCACAGATCACAGTCAACACTACACACACTTTAAATATTTTATTGTGTATTATTGTTCTGTACAACACGTCCAATCACGTCGACGGTCGCAACTCAAATGCGACTGAGTGGAACAAGTCGACTCCCGCGCAGCCTGTATGTAACACACACTAACGTACTTATGTAGTCATATAATTTTAAAGCGGCAAAGGGATATCATGATTTGTGATTACGTTGACAGTTCACTCTTCAATTAATTGCTCTTAGGTTTTAATACTCTTATAATTAAGTATTTTTTAGATAATAAAATACTTTAATTATTTTGTGTTGAGGCGTTTGGTCGATTTTATTTCTTATAATGACATTTTTTTTTTTTGCTATTTATAAATTATACATAGTGCGTTGCAAGTGCAGCTTTTCATTAATATGTATTACTCAACCTCGCTCCGCTCGGGTTCGTCCATATTTACGTTTTAACGTTTAGTATAGATTTCTCAGAGATGAGATATTTTCCCGCAGTAAAAAGTATCCTATATGTTGAACCGGATAACCAGCTAGCATCATACCGAATTTCATCAAAATCCCGCCAGTGGTTTTTTCGTGATGTAGTAACAGACAGACACACAGTCAGACGAAAATTCTAAAAACTATAGATTCGGCGTCTGTATCAATAATAATGTCTATTTCAATAAGATTTTTCAAAAAATATTTATATTATATACAGATTCAGCTTTGTTACAATTTTATGATATGTATAGATTTGTGCTTAAGCAACATTTAATGTACTGTCTAAAGCATAGTACCAAATACAATGTCATAATTTGAATAATAGTGTAGGTATGAGGTATCTTTTTTTAAAATTCATACAGTATAAAAATATCTTGCTAATCCTTATAGATGATTGATTACATGAAAAAGAGATTCATTGGGTTTTTCTTATTGTTTTTATAAATTCTGCGGTAGAGGCCTAGGAGGTTTTTAAAGAATAATATGGGAATGTGTTCATACTTGCCGTAAAGGAAATATACTTTTTATATTGTCTCAAGGAAATCAGTGCAAATAATAATGGAAATTACTTTTTTACTATATTACTAGCTGACCCGGCAAACGTTGTTTTGCCATATAAATAATTTCCTATTACTAAAATGGCTATTAAAAAATAAGGGTTGATCGTAGAAGGGTGAAAATTGAGGATTGTATGTATTTTTGTATGTTGTATCATAAAAAAATTGAAATTAAAAATTTTGTCTAAAAAAGAAAAAAAAATTTGGTGTGGACTACCCCTAACATTTAGGGGGATGAAAAATAGATGTTGGCTGATTCTCATAGATACCGGATAAGCACAAAAAATTTCATCAAAATCGGTCAAGCCGTTTCGGAGGAGTATGGCAACGAAAACTGTGACACGAGAATTTTATATATTAGATATAAATATTAATTTCTAACTATTTATAAATTAGCATATAGTTTCATATTTTATCTATACTAATAATATAAAGAGGCAGTGTTCGTTGTTTGTTTGTTTGTTTGTTTGAACGGGCTAATCTCAGGAACTACTTATCCGATTTGAAAAATTCCTTTTGCATTAGATAGCCCGTTTATTGAGCAAGGCTATAGGCTATATATCGTATAATATATAGTCTCTCTATTGCACACTAACTATTAAAACATAACATATATTTAAAGTGTACGTAAATGAAAATTTATAAGAAAAAAAAATACAGTCAATCTTTCAGAGAGCAAAATAAAAAAAATTACAGCTATTTTTACTACCTACCTAGGATAGGAAAGAGTCTAGATTGATGAAAAATAAAATACAACAAGATAATAATATTGAATAATAATTTTCAATTGATATTATCCTTATTTCTTGTAATGTAATGATATTATGATTATTATAAAATAAATATAATAAATATCTTGATTCATAATATATACTGTCGTATATGTTGATATAGTCTATGATTTTCAGTTTTCGGTAGTTATATACTACATAGTTGTATATAAGTTTATTTTTATATATAAATAGACAAAGATAAAACATTTTAATACCTTTTTCTTCTCTGTCTGTCAACTGATTTTCTTTTTTTTTTTTTTTGTTTAGTACATATTGACAAGATTTAGGGTTATCAATTCAAAAGATTAATAAATTTCGACAACTTGTTGAACGCTAGTTTTATTAAATATATCATGGCTATTCAATATGAAATAATGAGTATTTTATTAGATATCTGCAAGGAAAAGTTACTGAAGGTCTCTTTGGGTGAAGTTATGACCTGATCAAACCAAGGTCGCGGCTTTAGCAATACATAAAAAAGTTTATTTTTATAATACAATATATTTTTCTATAAATAATCATATATTGATCAGAAATAACTTCCATTGTTTTAGTTATTAGTACTTATTAGTAAATTTACAAAAAAAATTAAAACGCATAGTTTTAAATATATGTAGAGTATGACATAATGCTACGAAACCCACGTAATCCAAGCAAGACTCGCACTTGACCATTTTTATTGATTTATTGCTAATATACATTTGACAGATAATCTATAATGTTTATCAAACTGATTTTAAATCGGTTAAACCAAAGACACCTAGCTTGAAGCGATGTACTTTCATCGTTCCACTTTCTTTAATCGTACTTGTCATTTTCTTCGCCATGCTTATCATTATATTGACATCTATTGTCATGATAGGCTTGAACGTATATTTCACTAAAACTAGTTTTTGTCTATTGAAACTTACTAAAGGAATTTAAATAAAACTTTTAGAATTCATCTCAGCTTAACCGTTTATTTAAAAAAAAATGTGAGAGTTGAGACGTTACAGCTTCATTTAGTGTCAAGTTTTACCAAAATGGTTACAATAAAAATCTTATATGTATCAAATTTTGAAGCGATGAAGAAATTTGAAGATTCTGAGCTTCGCACAAACGTACATTAACATTTTTATTTACATATTATGTAGATAGACCTAAAAAGATTTTATGATACATATATTAATTTCTAAGTAGTATGAAGGTTACTCTTTATTTTATTTGGATTTTTGGTTATAAATAGATATTTAAAAATAACGTACATTAAATTAAAGTAAATAAAAAAGTTAAGTTAAATTAAATTACTAAACAAATATTAGAAAAAATATATTACACATACTAATAATAATAATTTTTAGAGACATATTCATAATAGTCGAGATAAAAGACCCTACAATAATCAAACTCCACGATTAAACATTGTGATGAACGTATAAATAAAAAAATAGTCCACTTGAAACACATTTTGAAATACGTTAAAAAAATATATGACAAATTGGTAAAAACTGTCGGCTTGGCTACTGTTATTGATAACATAAGGTCAGTCTTTATACAATGTAGAGTATGTAGAGACAAGACCAAAGTTACGTTTAGTTTTAAATCATCTGGACTAAATCATTCAAATTATATTTGTAACGATTTCTGAATATAATAAAATACAATTAATTAAACTACAGTTAGTAATATATTGCAAAAGTTAAAAAAAAAATACAGATTACAGCATGAATCGTGGTCAGTATTGCACCATTACGATCGTAATTAGAGACAAAAAACTAGAAAAAAAGATGGCTCCAGCAGGTGGATGTAGTATTGTCTCACTCTAACGTACTGTTGATTGGTATCGCTATCTCGCTTACCGGAAGAGTGAGTTGATGAATAAATTGTAACGGCTGAATGTCGTAACTGACTTTTGTCGGTAGCGTCCCTCAAACTAATGGTGTAGTTAAAATAATGCTGTAATAAATTTCTGTATATAATTATATTGAAAATAATTCTGAATTGTACTGCAATAGAGAATAATTTTAATATTATATATAAAAAATATACTCTGTAACCCACAAGTAAATTCACATTTTCTATTAATTTTGAATATTTATTTATTTTTGAATTTGTTTTAAAATAAAATATCACAGGTGATATTTTTAACACCACTTACTATTTTACACATCAGTTTATTTCTAACTGACTCGTCGAGTAAATTAATTAGCATCTATGAAAAGAAAAGTTTGAAAACCAGTGACATTATAACAAAGAACTACGCTACCGGCGCACGCGCAGACTAGCAACACTTTTAGATTTTTTAAGATAACCACATTACTCAGAACGCAATATTTATAAAAAAAAAATCCTTCTTTGCTTAATGGTCGTAAGTTCATTTTCCTTATGGGATTAATATTTGTAGTGCTTATTGAGATTTATTTCTTCATCTATTTAACAAAATAAAAACCATATAAGCAATAGAACAGCAATTTGCATCAATTTCCGTATTTATATATGACAAATATCAAATCCTTCAATCGATTTTGAAACTTTATTTAACTCATTCAGAAGATACATTATCGAAAACCTTTCCTTAACTCATAAGAAACTTTTGTGTGAATTATCATGTCTAGACCTAGATCTAGATTAGACCCGCTCGGTCTAGACCCTAATTTAAGGATTGACTGTCAGTCAGACAGTGTTAGAATTTAGTACGTAGATAGATTTATGAAAACTGCACAGATCATCAACATAAGTAATTCTACAAAAGATCATGGTTAAAACCAATTTTATTCTCTTAGATTAATTTAATTTATATTTTAATTAAAGCCATTTAGAACATTTTAGTAAAGTTTGTTAGTAGTTTTAAATGACAACAAAATTTCTTGAACATCTTATTAATTATAATAATTAGGCTATTCCAATAATAAAAATATTCTGCCTGCCCACTTATAGGTACTTACAAAAAATAAATTGCTTTTCACTCTACGTGTGATATCATTTTAATATGTAAATCATAACTCTTCTCATTAACATAGCTCTACTTGTGTGCTCACACATCAACTGTCTCTATTCGACTTTATTTATATCATTCATAAGAAATTACGATATTTTTTTAAATTTAAAATTATTTCATGGAGTATATGAAAATACATATTTTTATCATTTTTAATATGTAATACTATTACTATGCTAGTTTCATATGTCAGCGTTACTCAAAGCTGTTAAGAAAAAGACTTCAACGCGTTACTTTTAGCAAATCGTCATTTTAGTATAGACCTAATAATAATAATAATAATTGAAGAATTTAAGGAAAAATCAAGTATAAATTATATGTATTTCAATAATATTAGTCACAAAAACTTTAAGTAGATTAAGTATATCTTGAATTAGCTACACAATTTGGCAACTAAAATAAAAAAAGGCTTATAATAGCACGTCCATAGCACACTAACAGCACACTACATGGAATATTTAAAAAAAAATCAATTTAAATATTAAATAGTAATATGTATAATTATATTCTTAATAAAATGAAAATAAAATATTATTACTAACCGATATTATTTAGGCTCTGGACGATATATAAAGTTACTATAAGGTACCTTATAAAATTTATTTAAAAGCTTCTAAAAGCATTATTTCCAGTAAACCATTTAATAATAAAGGAATTCGTAGTTGTCTATCAGGAGTCGGGCTAGTGAGGGGAAGACGCCGCACAATTATCATACTTCCGCTGCAGGACCGTAGTGATGTGACCATAACCTTAGGTCCAATTAATTAATCGATATTTTTTATTGGATTAAAATTGTTATATTTAGGTATTAAATTAGATAAAAATATTTTTTTCTATTATTAATTCAGTAACACAATGAAAATATTTTTAGTGCCTGTATTTAGTTCATAATATCAAGTCTACTGTGTAGTAGCGTTTTTGATAATATTATTTACAAACATGCTAAATTTTAAAACACAAAAACAAAATCAAAAATAAGATTTTAAGCCTAATTATCCTAAAGTATAAAATTATTTGGATGTCTTAACTTTACCTATTCTGTTCTCGATTCAATCTATTTGTATACAGCCATAGTTTATACTATTAAAACAGACCAAGATGTCATTATGAGACAAAAGTCATATTGTGTATGTTCAATATAAATATCAACCTCTTGCAAAATCGAACCCCAGCCTTCTTGAATAGTTAACGCAAATAAGCAATCTGCTGCTTAAACAGCAAAAGCCTTGGTCAATTTTTTATATACACATATTAGTACCCAAGAAAGTACATAGTTATTTCCCTAATTGAGTACAATGAAACTTTTTAAAGTATGTCATAATTTTTAATTTTGAATTTGAGTTGATATTACACAGTAGGTACATCACTAGCGTCTGCGCACGCGGCGGAGCGAAACGAAGAAAACACAACCGTTCCAACTGCCCACACTCGAAGAAATTATACGAATGTCCACAGAATATTACTATATAGTTACTTGTTTTTGCATATCATAACCCTTAACTACGTCATAATAATTAATGTATTTATTCTCATATATTATCCTAGAAAAAAATATTTTAGTCGAAGTTCAAGTGCTGATACAATTTTGATGAAAATTCAAATGTATTATCAGTTACTTTAAATTAATCAGAACAGTCTTAATATTATTTTATAATTTCTTTTAAGATTTTGACCACCTTTTATATATATTTTTGTTATAAAAGCTTAAATAAATTAAGATTGTTTAAAGTAAGCAACAAAGTTTTTTTGTAAATAGTTGTAAAATAAAATGATATTAGAATCGATACGAATATTTTTATCTACACAATTTTCAATAGTAAATATATATTTTTTAACTTTAACTGTAGATGAATTACGAACTGCACACTACACATGTGAGCCACGTGGGGAAGTCGAGGATGAAGGTAACCGTTCCAACTGCCTTCACCCGTAGATATATTCATATTTATATTACAATATGTCAACTTTATTATAATTTACTACTTTTCCATTCATTTCTATTCATCTATACATATAATAAAATTCTGAGTCAAATCTGTACATTAAATATTTTTGGAAAATTTTATTGAAATTGTCATTAAATTATCGATACAGAGGCCGAATCTACAGGTTTTAGAATTTTCCTCCTGTTGTTTGTCTGGAAACGCATCACGAGAAAACCTCTGGACAGATTTTGACCAAATTTAGTATAATGATAGCTAGTTATCCGGGTCAACATATAGGATACTTTTTACTGCGGGAAAATATGTCATCTATGAGAAATCTGTACTAAACTTTAAAACGTTAAAACTAGGGACGAACCGGAGCTGAGAGATGTTGAGTCGCTAGTTTTTAATAACTTTGTACATTTTTTAAGTGTTTTAAAGGTTATAGTCTCTGGCGTAAGAATGTTTGAATGTTTGTATCAATCTTTAAAAACCAAAAGCTAAAAGTGGTTTCTGAAGTCAAGAAACATGCAAATGTTGTTATTAAATGGTCACCCATCAAGTGCGTGCCGCAGGCGTAGTTGCTTCAATTTAATATTCTATTAAGACTTCGCAAGTTGTGCAGTTAGGTCTTCGTGATACGTGATAAAAAGTTTTTATTTAAGTAAGTAGTTATATTGACTTTAAATAGTACTTAAAAGTAATTATTATAACCTAATACTACCATAATTATAGGTGGAATTTTTTATGGAATTTATATGGAAGCTACCGAAGTATATAAATGAATAAATATGTTGGGACATTAACACATAGCACCATCTAGTTCCATGGTAAGCTACGAGGCTTGTGTTATGGATACCAGATAGTTGATACACTACACATTCATAACATTAAATACATACATATTGTAAATATAAACACCCATGACTGGAGTAAAAAAATTCGTGCTCATCACACAAATGAATGCCTTCAGCGGGACTCGAACCCGTGACCGCTAGTACAGCAAGTAGGATCACTTCAAACTGAGCCAAACGTGTCGTCAAGTATTATGTATTATGTAAATTGCATAGCGTGTAGATACCTAGCTATGTGTTACTCCAGGTCATACTCTAGCTGTGCATTAAAATCCATCCAAATCCGTCCAGCCGTTTCAGAGTTAGAGAGTAACAAACAAACACACTTTCATATTATTTACTAGCGACTCATCCTCGCATCACTTCGAGTTCATCTCTAGACTAAAATAAATCTATCCCACGGGAGTCATACATTTTTCCGGGATAAAAAGTAACCTATGTGCTATTCCAGACTATAATCTATCTCTGTGCCAAATTTCATCTACATCCGTTCAGCCGTTTTGGTGCAAAAGAGCAACAAACATCCATCCACCCTCACAAAGTTTCATATTTATTAGATTAGTATAGATTAGTATGGATAAGAGCAGTTCATTTAAGAAATGTCAATGTTTTTATATCAAGTCGCAAAAAGCCTAGACGTAAGTCACTAGTAGTTTAGTAGTTTATGTAGTAGAGAGTGTATATAAACTACTTTTATATGTTAATACTTGTTTGTTGCAACAATGTTTACTAACACAATAAAAAATTATGACATCCATGTGTATGTTGTAAATATGATTTCGTCATGCAATTATAGGGGATAATTATAAGGATATTATTATCTATGTATGTATATATATATATATATATATATATACATATATATTGATGTTTTAATACTTATTATCCTATTCTGGACTAAGAGAAATCCAAAAAAATGAAATATCATAAAAATTGATCCAGCCGTTCTTGAGTTATAAGTGGTGTAACTAACACGACTTTGTTTTATATACAGATATATATATATATATATATATATATATATATATATATATATATATATATATATATATATATATAAAAATAGGTAAAGACAGGCCAGTTCAGTATCTTATTCTCCTCTGTTTTTTAGGGTTCCGTAGCCGAAGGGTGCCAACGAAATCCTATTCCTATACCTCCGCTGTCCGTCCGTTTGTCAGAAGGTTGTAACTCATAAACCATAATAGGTAGAAAGTTGAAATTTTCACAGAGTGTATTCTATTGCCGCTATAACAACAAATAATAAAAATAAATAAAAATACAAGAAACATTTAAAGATTAATATACCACATACATAGAGTAAAAGTTATATTAATAAAAAGTACATGTACAACGGTACGGAACCCTTCGTGCGCGAATTCGACTCGCACTTGACCGATTTTTATTATTTTTTTGTTTAGTAGCTATTGACGAGCTTTAGTATTATCATTAATGATTATACTCGAATACCGACCATTAGGCGAACACTAGAAAAACTAAATAGATAAAATCCATATCTATACCAATATTATAAAGCTGAAGAGTTTGTTTGTTTGTTTGGTTGAACGCGCTTATCTCAGAAACTACTAATTCGATTTGAAAAATTCTTTTTGCAATAGATAGCCCGTTAACTGAGGAAGGCTATATGCTATATATCATCCCAGAAAAATATACGGTTCCCATGGTATAAATTTGTTTTTGTCTAGGGACGAAGTCGAAGCGAAGCGAGGGTGAGTCGCTAGTTTACTATATAATAAAATAACATAATATTTAAGTAATTCGTGAATGAATCTTTAATTTAACTCAAACTTTAATAACTAAGTCGTAAATAAACAAAAAATCTAATAAAAACATTTTATTTAAGTTTAATTGCAGAAGTAATATTTCCTTTCTAAATTACATACTAAATCACATTGGTCAAACGGAACGCCGTATTAATTAATATGACCTGTACGTGCGAGGGAGAGGGAAATATAAACGTCCATAAAGTTAGAGTGGGACAAGTGTATATTTCATATGTCGTCGCATGCGTCGACTTTTTACTCACACTCACATAACCGTACGCACACATGAACATTGTATGTTTGTGTGCGTGTATATATTTTAACGGAAATTTCTAGAACTTGTGATTAATGTGATATACAGGGTTGATATAAAGCAATGAGACTGTACTCATATGCTGTTTAAGAATACATTAAAAATATTAAGTTTTCTTATATTTCAACTTGAGATATCTAAATATATATATACATACTAGCAGAACCCACGACTTCGCACGCGTTAAAACTACAAAAAAACTCAAAAAGGTAGATTTCCTACAAACTTTCAGACCCTACTTTACCCCTTGTATGTATTACGAAAAATGCTAAAACACATATTTATGTAATTGTATTGAAGAGCATTAATTCTTCAAGTAAGTAAAGGCTTCAAGTAATTCTGATCATAAATAATTTTTTGGGTTTACCATAACGTGTTTTCCCGTGGGAATGAGATAATCTTCTGCGATAAAAAGTATTAGTAGCCTATGTCAGTCTCAGCCCCCCAACTATCTCCACAAAAAAAAATCACGGGAAACCGTCACTTTATTTCGACGTGAAAGAAGGACAAACAAACAAACACACTTTTACATTTATAATATTAGTATGGATATGATATATTCCATATTTGTTTTATTTGTTTTTATAAAAGATATACATACATATATCAATTTCTTTAAGGTAATAGTTTTTTCATTTGATTATTAAAAGGTGAGCATAAATTTTTATCTTTTAATAATCTGCAGACCATGTGTTTAAGAAAACAATTATAAAATTTACGAAAATATTTAATAACTAGCGACTCACCCTCGCTTTGCTCGAGTTCGTCCCTAGCTTGGATATAGTAACATGAATATAGTTTTTTTTGAAGTATTAAAACATTCCGTGGACCTTAAAGAATATACAAAAAAAATTAACCGAATTGGTCCAGCCATTCTTGAGTTATGCGCTTACCAACATTCATTTTTATTTATATAGATTTCAACCTCGTTATAAATTCATAGGCATTCCACAGCTAGTAGGCTTAAGTTCTACTTGCTCTTAGTTTAAACGAACCTTACATTACTTGAAAGTAATTAAATTTTGTTATGTATTTTAAATCATATAAAAAAAAGAAAGTTTTTATAATAAAAAAGTTTCTTACTGGCTTACCAAAGAAGAAGATCAAATTCGTCCCAAATATATGAATTAATCTAATAGCGAATGGCAATCCTGAGTCTGTTAGACATCTATAATAATAAGATGCTATACATACAGTTATTATAAAGAATAAGCCTACTTATATATTGAAGTCGTGTAATCCCATCCCATTTAATATTATAAATGCGAAAGTTTGGATGGATGGATGTTTGTCACTCAATCACGCCAGAACGGTTAAACGGATCTAGATGAAATTTGGCACTAAGATAGATTATAGTCTAGAATAGCACATAGGTTACTTTTTATCCCGGAAAAATGTACGGTTCCCGTGGGATTTGTTTTTGTTTTTCACATAACAAGGGATCGATTATCTATTCCATACTAACAGTTAAAATGTGTCTAGTATTTATTATTTTAATATTAAGTTACAGTCAAAAACAAAGTAAAATATTATAGGATATTCCTTGTACATAGAGATACTCTACAAATCACTTCTCGCACTCTATCAGTTTACTTCTCGAACCACCGGATTCTAATGAGGCTTTGAGAGTTGCTTTATTGTTAATCTTATAATATTAAAGTAGCCTCGGTGGTGTAGTGGCTAGCATGTACGGCTGCACATCCTGAGGTCCTGGGTTCGAGTCCCGGGTCGGGCCAAGTTTAGTTATTGAGTCTTTCTGTATAGTAAGCCTCAGTAGCAGCCCGGAGTTGGGAAGTTGGCGGTGTTTCACCCCCGTGCCTCGGAGAGCACGTAAAGCCGTCGGTCCTGCGCCTTAACTCTCACCGGTCGTGTCGAGTAGTCGTCCCACCGGAGTATGAGAGTGACAGGAATAGAGAGTGCTCTTGTGTCTGCGCTCTCTCTCACACGCGCTGCACTATAATATCTCCTGCGCAGTTGGCTAGTCTCAATGAGATTGGCCGCCGTGGCCGGAATCGGTCAGGAGAACATTATTAATATTAAATGAGCAATTTTTGTGTATTCATTATTTCGTGTACGTCAGAAACGGCTCTAACGTTTTGGATCAAAATTTGTATTTAGATAACATTTTTCCTTTTAAGTTTATCTATTGAAGTGTCTTTTCTAAAAAAAAGCAATTTTTCGGTCGCTCAAGTATTTTAATATGAGACAGCGAAAGCAGCTGTAGAAGAAAAAGTACTAAAGTAAAATAAATGCAGTGGAAATATAATCACGTATGCCTTGTACGATCCCAAATTTTTAAGTCAATTTTTGCTTATAATATAAAAAATGTAGATTCCTATATAAATGTGAAAATGCAGTAAATACGTACGATAGAACGGATTAAAATCAATGAATCAAAGTACTTTTGAAAACCAAATGCTTATCTATACATATGTATAATAAAATTCAGAATCGAATTTGTACATTTAATATTTTTTGAAAAATCTCATTGAAATAGTCATTACTATCGATACAGAGGCTGAATCTACAGTTATTAGATATTTTGCCTGTCTGTCTGGGAACGCATCACGAGAAAACCACTGGATAGATTTTGATGAAATTTGATATGATGATAGCTGGTTATCCGGGTCAACATATAGGATACTATTTATTGCGGGAAAATATCTCATTTCTGAGAAATCTATACTAAGCTTAAAACGTAGGGACTAACTCGAGTTGAGCGAGGTTGAGTTGCTAGTTACAGATAAAAAAGGTACTTTTATTAATATGATATATTCTTCTTTCCATATATATATATTACTAGTTTCTGAACGCGGCTTCGCTCACGTGATCAATGCGGCGGGGAAAAGGTAGCTTATATCCGTCCCCAGAATGCAATTTAAAATTTTAATATTAATTACGGTTGAATTTCAACCATCCGGTGAATTCTAATAGACTGAAAAGACTTACGTATTCTATATTCAATATATCCTTGTTACAAAGAGCTTAGATAGATCAGAAAATAATTTTTCAAAGTAAGACTGAACATTACTAACGGCTCAACGTCTCGGTCACTGAGGCGTGGAACCCCGCAGGTGTAAGGGTCGATTGGGGTACTTTTTACTTAAGATGCTATATGGTTAACTTATGGGCAAGTAATGGGGAAACTATTATGGGAAAGGGCATTATGTATGTAAAGTTTTTATTATCTAGAAAACATTGTAAGCCTAAAAAATAATACATTTTGATTGCCAATAACACAATTTTTCTTACTCTTAATACTTTCTTAGATTTGCGCTAATATCTGACATTTTAAATTTATTTTGTTTTTTGGTTCCTGATGTTTCAGCAATCAAGGTCACGGGAACTATAAAAAGCTAGAATAAGTTAATTTTACCATTAATTTACCTTGTATAAACTTAGTTTTACCATAAATATTTGCTAAGAATGATTTATACTTTTGTTTACCCTTAAATGGTTTAAAAAGTGTTATTGACTATTGTATTCACTACCTATATTTGTAAATAATTCTATACTCACAAGAAATATTATAATGTACATGTGTATATATATATACGTGCTGTATCTATACGAATATTATAAAGAGACAGAGTTTGTTTGTCTGAACGCGCTAATCTCAGGAACTACTAATCCGATTTGAAAATTTCTTTCTGCATTAGATAGCCCGTTTATTAAGGAAGGTTATAAAGAAGGAAGGTTATAAAGAAGGAAGGTTATAAAGAAGGTTATAAACAAGGAAGAGAAGCAGTAATACATTATAGTCTATCTATTCCATTCTAACCATTAAAACGTACCTATTGTCGAACTCCAACGAAACCAGGGTGACCTGCTAGTTGGTTTACATGTATGTTGAAGAAATATGGCTAACAAATTTGTAATAATATGAAACTATAATATCAGTCACACTTGAATTTAATGAGATAATGTACATTTGTTTCTGTAGAAGACAAACTTATTTCTTGTTTATCAAACCCTTCTTATAGAGTCTCTATTAAACTTTAATCTATACGTATAATAAAATTCTAACTGAGTTGAATCTGTACGTTGAAATTTTTTCGAAAATCTTATTGAAATAGTCATTAATATCGATACAGAGGCCAAATCTATAGTATTTAGAATTTTGGTCAGTCTATCTGGGAACGCATCACGAGAAAATCACTAGACAGATTTTGATGAAATTTGGTATGATGATAGCTGGTTACCCGGGTCAATATATAGGATACTATTTACTGCGGGAAAATATATCATTTCTGAGAAATCTATACTAAACCTAAAGAAGTAATAAAATACGAACCCGAGCAAAGCGAGGGTGAGTCGCTAGTGATTTATATTTTTATGTACATATGTCTAAACAACTAAATACTATATAAATATAAATGTAAAATACTATATTCTGTACAAGTGGCATATGGTATATGAAAAATAGCGTTAGTTTCTTTCACTGAATTAAAGATGTAAGAACTCTACGCCATAGACTCCATTACATGTTATATGATAATCTGTTTCACAACTCCACTTTGTTTGTAGCTAGTAAGTAGTTTTTGCAATAACGAATTAAATTACAAGGATATTTTATATATGTAGCGTTCATAAATAATAATTATAATATTTTTATATTAATATTTTAATTAATGGAACTCATACGATATGGCAATATGGTGAAGTTGGTTGACCTGTGTTGCGCACGCGTCGTTTATTTATCAATTACGGCGGAGATTTGAACTTCTCGCTCTACCACCCAACTGTGGCCGCTCGGAACAAGCCCGCTACGTACAGACGCAGGGGATTTGTGTAATTTTACCATAATATTTTCTTTCTTATAGTATTATAGGCAGTAATAGCCCAGTGGTAACGCGCTCGCTTGGGCAACCGAATGAAACGGGTTCAAATCCCGAGAGTCTCGCATCTCTGATATTTTCATATACAAATCATTTCTAACATGATTACCACTTGCCTTGCAGTGAAGGAAAACATCGCGAGGAAACATGCATGTCTGAGAAAACCCAGCAAGTTTTTGAAAGACATGTGAAGTCCGTCAAACCGCACTTGCCCAGCGTGGTGGACTATGGCCTGATCCCCCTCGTATTGAAGGGAGGCCCGTGCCCAGCAGTGGGACGTTAGAAAGGGCTGAATACAGTATTATAGAGGCATACCTAGCTTAGCGTAGTACTTGGATAGCGCAGGTTCGATACGCAGAAGAAAACGAATAGGTTATATTACCAACAAGTCAAATAATATTATTAACCCACGACATAGAAAAGGGGAGTTATAATTTGAACATGTTTACTATGTATCTGTATATGTGTCAGTGGCATCGTATCGTCCAAACAGATGAACCGATTTTGATTTAATTTTTTTTGTTTTAAAGATGATTTGATCGAGAGTGTTCTTAGCTGTAAATCAAGAAAATCCGTTCAGCCGTTTGCAACTTATCAGCTCTTTTCTAGACGGTATAAGGATATGAACAACTTCCACAGATCTAATCGATTCAAAACTTGGTATCCTGTTACTTCAATAACATTCCAATGATAAGGTATCCTGGGCCTGATGCTGCAGCGTCACCTGGAATCTGCAAGATACTCAACTCTTCACTAAAATACTGCAGAGATATCGTGTTTAGGCTCATTAAAATAAATGGTCTCAATGAATTATTTTATCGGAGTTTTTTAAGTTATTAATTTACATAGTATTAGAAATTTTTCTTAGAAAAAGAATGTTAGTGGTCCTGTAGATTTATTTTTATATCTTTACATAACTTAAATTTTAAACCTTCTCAGTAAAGGCAAAAACTAGTTGTTTATAAACTTTTTTTATCACAGTAAGTGAAATAATGATAAAAAATGAAGAGACAGTTTCTAAAAAATACGTAAAGGTATGTTATAGAAATGTAATTCAAGATGGTGAACGGATTAAAGTTTGCAAAATTATTCTGAATAAATAAATAAATATAATAATTTTATATTACACTAGCGACTCACCTTCGCTTCACTCGGGTTCGTTGTTATGTTGGTTGCTTGTCCATACAAACTTTTATCCCCATTTTCACACCCTTAAGGGATGATTTCCGGTATAAAAACAATCCTATGTCCTCCCCAGGGTCTCAAACTATCTTCTTACCAAATTTCATCTAAATCAGTTTTATAGTTTCGTAGCTTATTCATTACACACAAACAAACAAAAAAACTTTTCACTTTATATATAATATTATAGTATAGAATAAGATTTTCACTGACTTCTAATGCAAGATTGTATTGGATTCAAAACATATAAGTTTATTTGTGTTTCTTACACGATATCTTCTCCAATTGCAGATCCATATTTATTATTTTATTTTTAATAAATAGACTTAAAACTATTGCTTTACTAAAAATTCCGAATAATTCTTAAGGAAAAAATAATTATTTTTAATATTATTTAGAAGTACTTATAACATTTTAGTTAAAGGCTATTTATTTTTTAAGTTATTTTTATTTTGTCTAAACAAAACATTCATAAGTCTAAATTTTCATATTATATACATTATACATATTTTTTTCATATAATAATATAATAATAATATAAAGTTTAACCTCCTACAAAACCTCCTGCAGGTGTACACCGCACAAGTAAGGCACACTTAGCGCAATTTTTTATTCTCTCCACAATTACTGTATGCCTGTAAGTGTACGTGTATGTATATAACTGTTAAGACCGAGATTTTATAGCTTAAAACTTTCTGATGATAAGATTACTGTTTCCTGTTTTATAAAGCATTAAAAGGTTTATTTATTAAGTTAGTTAAATTTAACTAAGATATCTATGGGCATATAAATATATATTACACTTGAGACATACATTACACTTTTGAAAACACGTATGACTCGGTTTCTCTCAGACTCTACTTGCTGTGCCAGCGCTCGCGAGTTCGAGTCCCGCTGGTTGTTCATTATATGTATAGTGTACTATCAAGTATCTGGTATCCATAACACAAGCCTCGTAGCTTACCATGGAATTACATGGTGCTGTTACTGTTTTGCTCCAATTTTTGTCTATTTCATAACTATTCTCTCGAAAACGGACTCAACTTTCAGATTTCGCTGATATTTTTTTTTATTTATCATTTATAATATTAACTCGCTGGTGCGTCAGAGGTTTTTTGATCTTTCCAGAACATAAGAAAAATAAGTATATTATTTTACTTATTTTAAATAAAACTATCTTTTTAAATTTTTTCACGGATTTATTTTGATTTTTTGGTTCCCGTCGTTTCGAATGATTTACAGCAATCATGGTCACAGGAAAGAGACTAAGGTTTTAGACGTCTTAAAGGTATAAAAAGTATAATATAACCAACTAAAAACCTTCTAATACTTTCATCAAAATCAATCCGCGAAAATATCCGAAAAAATAGTTTTATTTAAAATATCAAAATATATTCGCGTAAATCTTTTTTGCTTAATTGACTTTAGTCAATTCGATAAGAGGTGGAGTTTAAAGCTAAAGCTCCACCTCTTATAGATTTAAACATACTTCAGTGAATCAATCATAGATTTTAGACAGTGCTAAAGTTTTTTTTATATGTACTGTATTCAGCCCTTTTTAACGTCCCACTGCTGGGCACGGGCTTCCCTTTAATACGAGGGGGACCAAGCCATAGTCCACTACGCTGGACAAGTGCGGGTTGGCGGACTTCACATGCCTTTCGAAAATTTGCTAGGTTTTCTCAGACATGCAGGTTTCTTCATGATGTTTTCCTTCACCGTAAAACAAATGGTAATCATGTTAAAAATGATTCGCACATGAAAATATCATAGTTGCGAGACCCGGGATTTGAACCAGCTTCACTCGGTTTCCCAAGTGAGCGCTTTACCACTGGGCTACCACTGCCTCAAAGTTTTGTTACTTCATCTTAATCCACTTATTTGCTAGTTAATTATTCTTATTTCTGTGCATTTGATCTTATCTGCAAAAGCAAGCCTAGTTGTAGCAAAACTTTGCTATTTACAACATTGGTTAGTACTCCAGTTAAATATAAAATAGTGTTTTTTTCATTTTTGATGCAACCTTTCTAACATTATAATCATTTCTAAATATAAAATTATCACGTTGAATTCACATTTTCGTCTTGTCTTCTATATATATAATAAAATTCTGTGTCGAATCTGTACATTAAATATTTTTTGGAAAATCTTATTGAAATTGTCATTATTATCGATACAGAGGCCGAATGAGAGTCCGGGAGGCCCAATCTTCATCTCTCCCCCCTCCCCATCCCTTCCCCCTCCCCGCTCCCTAGTCCCTTCCTCTCCCTCCCCCACTTTTCTGAAAGGCTGGCAACGTATCTGCAAGCGCTGCAGTGTTGCAGATGTCCATTGTCCATGGGCGGAGGTGATCACTTCCCATCAGGTGAGCCACTTGCCCGTTTGCCTCCTTTGTCCCATAAAAAAAAATGTATTTTTTTTTTAGAATCTTTGTCTGTCTGTGACTGCATCTCGAGAAAACCACTGGACAGATTTTGTTGAAATTTAGTATGATGATAGCTGGCTATTTAGTTCAACATATAGGATACTTTTTACTGCGGGAAAACATCTCATCTCTGAGAAATCTATACTAAACGTTAAAACGTAACTAGGGACGAACCCGAACTGAGTGAGGTTGAGTCGGTAGTTCATACTATTCTTCGTCCGAATCACGAAAAAGATTTGGATTTCGATGACTAACGACTTTTAACGGATACTTAAAAGGGTTGACAAATCATTCACGTCGGTTTTTTAGCTTTGAGGGAAAGGAGATAGATCAGTAGGAAATGCGGTCAACCCTAACTTTCCTAACTTAAAAGTGTTCTTAGGATAAAATAGGACAATATTATCTAAAAACTGAGTTGTTTACTGGACATGGATATTATAAATAACATACATATATATATATCGAACTGATCTTGGTTGTCTCGTTAGTTAGCATGTAAAGCCTCAGATCGTAAGTTCCTGGGTTTGAATCCCGGTAATAAAATGCATAGTGCCAATTTAAATATAGATAAACTTAAAAAGTAAACCTTTTTTTAAATACCACGTTCGATCCAAATCGTCAAAGCCGTTTTCGAGATACATAGATTCCGACATACAAGAATAACTCATTATAAGATTCTGCTTTTAGCTACAAGTACAGTCTTCATTTGCAAGATTGGATAGATTTCCAGGTCATCATATCGAATCAAAAAAAAAACAAATGGAAAATTGTTGTTAATTATTAAATATAAAAAAAAACACCTTTTTTTTGCTTTGCTAATGAGAGTTCTACTAAATCTGATGGGGGTTAATTTGTACTAAAATTATAAAGAGAAATTTTTTTTGTTTGTTTGTTTGTACAGAATAAGCTCTGAAACTACTAAAATGATTTAGATGAAATTAAGATAGTTTGAGACCCTGAGAAGGATATAGGATAGTTTTTATCCTAGAAATCATCCCTTAAGGAGGTGAAAATGGGAATGAGATTTTGTATGGGGAGCAACCCGACCGAAGCGAAGGTAAGTCGCTAGCCCTACAGTTCTAAAATGAAGGCTTTGAGATGCAGATAATACACATACCTCGTAACATGTTTAGTGGCATTGGTGATAGGACTGCATCAAACAAAAACATCTCCTTCAATGTTGGGAAGTTATATACCTACTAGAAATAGTTTCATAACCCTACAAAAACCCTGGATTATTAAAAAATAAACCTTATTTCACTCATTTATATTTTAAGCCATTTTAATATTTACAGCCGGAGGGAAATCCCAAGAAATATACAACTAAAGATAAATATATTCAAATTCAAAATATTTTATTCAGCATTAAATTATTACAATTTTTTTACTGAACGTCATGACTCAACTACCAGTTCGGAAAGAAGAAGCCTCAGACTTGAGAAGAACTGGCGAAAAAAACTCAGCGGGACGAATATTATTACTTTATCTTTTTTGTAAGTTAAACTATAATTTAGAATAATAATAAAGTAGAAGTATCCTGGAGGCGATCACTTCATTCCCAAAGCGTGACATCACTACATAGTATAAAACAAAGTCGCTTCCCACTGTCTGTCCCTATAAATGCTTAGATCTTTAAAACTACGCAACGGATTTTGATGCGGTTTTTTTAATAGATAGATTGATTCAAGAGGAAGGTTTATATTTATAATACATGCATAATATAGTAGAGAAACACTGATAATTTTAGAGGTTTCTAATGTGATGTAAATAAGCACGTTTTTTTGCGCTTACATTGCAAACGCTGGCTGAACCCTACGAAATAGATCAAAATAAAAAATCTTACAGTATTGTAAACCTTAAAAAGTTCTACAAAAAAGTCCGCGATGGCATATGTCTATCTCTTAAGGATAACATACTATATCCACTTTACTATATCCAAGCTAGGGACAAACCCGTGCGAAACGAGGGTGAGTTGCTAGTCCTGTATAAAATCAATAATTGTATAATAACCTTTAGCACACAAACGTTCTTCAACAGTTTTGTTAAATTTGGCTATATGCAAAAATAACTCGTGATGTCTTCGTTTTGAGTAACCGGGAAAAAGCGGGTCAGTCATTTTCTTAAATCGATTTTCGATCTAACAGTTTGCTATAGCATATAAATTACAGTTATATGTATTAAAGCATTTTTTATTCATATAATTAAGTATACAATTCCTGTTAAGTAGGTGGACGTGCAAAAACAAGCTGTGATACATCACTTGTGCATTGGGGCGTGTATTTATTTACATTACACGATTTTTACCTCTTCCTAACTGGAACGCATTATAATAATTTTATGTGCATTACTTAATATATAAGGAAATTGATCTTAAAATTCTTTAATTTTATATCACAGATCAATCAACAGCTCAGTGGTTAAGAGCTGTATTGAAAAACCAAGTGATACGGGTTCAAATCCTAGATGTTGCAAATCTGATATTATCATGTGTGAATAATTTTCAACATAATTATCACTTGACTAATGGTGAAGAGAAAAGTTCTAAGTAGTTCGAAAGATATGTGGAGTGCGCCGAATGTTTGTACTCCAGTCATGGGTGTTTATATTTATACCTAATATGTATGTATTTAAAGTTATATATATGTGTACTGTATCAAGTATCTGGTATCCATAACGCAAGCCTCGTAGCTTACCATGGAACTAAATAGTGATGTGTATTAATGTCTCAACATATTTATTTATTTATTGAAATATTTGAATAACATGCGTTTTTATCAAGCAATGCCATCTATAAACGATTTAAGATAAACAGCTTACTTTGAAGTTTCGAAGTCGGTGTGCTTTGATTTGTATCGACTGGCACCGACTTCGAAAATATCTGATTAGGTATTTATAGTAAATGAAAACTACCAATCAAGTATTTTTTACTTTTTAGTGGTTTTTTTTTTGGTGTCGGTTTTTATTTTTTTCTTAATAGTATGTAAATATTTATTTTTATGGGGCCAAATAGCAACTACTCCGCATCAAACTAAAGAAGAATCACGTAAATCGGATCATAAATCTCAGCGTAATCGGTGTAGGTACATACATAAAAAAATACCAATCGAATTGAGAACCTCCTCCTAAAAATAGTACAGTAGAAAACTATTTTTTCATAGAAATATATACGCTAAAATATGTAAAACAAAACAGCAAACCAAACTCATAACAAAGATTATAACGTCATTTAACTGCCAATTGTATCATAAAATTCAAAATGACGCTGTTTATGAATACCGTGGGGCCTCATCAGGAACAAAAATATATTAGTTCGAATGAATGTCAATAGATGGCATCATATGCATCGGTATTATTAAAGTTTTTTTGTAAAATTAGCAAAAGATAAAAAATAGAATCCAATAAGATATATTTTAGTTTAAATAGAAAAAAAAAAAAACAAAATTATATAACAGCCCATTATGTAATACATGGGTCTAGATGATATTTTTATTCTTATAATTTTAAATAAACACTAGCAACTTACCCTCGCTTCGCTTCGGGTTCGTCTCTAGATAAAAACAACTCTATCCCACGAGAATCGTACATTTTTCCGGGATAATATATAGCCTAAAGCCTTCCTCGATAAATGGACTATCCAACACAAAAAGATTTTTTCAATTCCATCCAGTAGTTCCTGAGATTAGCGCGTTCAACCAAAGAAACCAATAAACAAACAAACAAACCCTTCAGCTTTATAATATTAGTATAGATTGATAACGATACATATTACTCCATCTATTGACAGTAATTAGAACTAATTTTTCTTACCTTTAATAGAGAACCCATACCTGAGTAATAAGAGAATTCTAAAACTCACTTCATACGACCATACTAATATTATAAATGTGAAAGTTTGTGAGGATGGATGGATGTTTGATGCTCTTTTACACCAGAACGGCTAAATAGATCTGGATTAAAGGCATAGAGATAGATTATAGTCTGGAATAGCACATAGATTACTTTTTATCCCGGAAAAATGTACGTTTCCCGTGGAATAGATTTGTTTTTATCCTTGTAGGGATGAACCCGAAGCAAATCAAGGGTAAGTCGCTAGTTAAAATATAATTTACTAGCAGAATTGGTGGTTTCATACAAACTTTCATCCCCTATTTTACCCTCTTAGGGGTTGAATTTTGGAAAACACTGAAGTACATAACTCATTATTTATATTTTATATTATATTTATATTATAATTTTTACGTTATAATTGTCCTACGTATAATGTTTTATCTGATGACCAGCTCTAAATAAATGTATACAAATATCTCCATCTATCAAAGTTTCTAGGAAACTTAACCGCTGATATTCAAAGTGTTCAAAAACTACAACAGAGGGCATTACTAAAAAAAATGTTGTTACGACTAAAAACTAGATGTCGCTTTTATCGATAAGCCTTTTAAATAATACTTGATTGATTGCTGTAAAGCATACGAAACGTCGGGAACCACAAATCAATATAAATTCGCGAAAAAATCCAAAAAGATAGTTTTATTTAAAATAATAAAATTTGA
The DNA here is from genome assembly GCA_905404265.1 of Fabriciana adippe. Taxonomy (NCBI): domain Eukaryota; kingdom Metazoa; phylum Arthropoda; class Insecta; order Lepidoptera; family Nymphalidae; genus Fabriciana; species Fabriciana adippe. The sequence goes on from FR990009.1 coordinate 9,366,541, forward strand.
TAAAATCTGTTGTTTTTTTTTAAGTATTTTTTTAAGTATTTTTTTTTTTAAGTATAGTTTTGCAGTTTAAAAGTTTTTAATCTGTTTCATATGTAAAATTTCATAATATTAATAAAAAAGCAATTACATTACAAAATATTAATACATCCTTAATTCCAAAGCAATAAAGATTTTTAAAAAAAATCATCTTTATTTAAATCACAAGCATATTCCCTATTGTTGACTGATCGATGTTAATATGAAGGATGGCGATGGCGAAAATAAAATTGAATTTCTCTAACGAAAATACGATGTTGCCAATAGCTTAAAGGCTACCTTTTTAATAATTAATAACTACTTACATATTATATCAATGAATGAAACGAAAACTTAATTTAGAATTAAATTGAGTAATTTTAAAGCGGAAGAGAAGAAAGCATATCCGGATGTCTACTGGTTTGAATCGGGAGAATAAATAAAAATCAATAATATCATTATATACAATTAAGTTTATTCCTTTTCTTTTCAAAATAACAAAGAATATTTAAGCTAGAGGTTCAAAACCGAAGACCTTACAACATTACAATGTTAGCGATATACTTATATTTAAATGCTCATCTTTCTCACTCTCACAACTTATCATGAAGCGTTATCAAAGGTTTACTTAGCTTTCACTGACAAAATACATAATATCTCTATGTATTCGTATCTTTCTTTTTACAATATATACATAAAATTAATAATTATATTAAATAAGACAAGCGACCATGTAAAAATTATTCATACTGACGGCTGCATATACGAAGATCGTCAATTCGAGTCCCGAATTGGGTCATTGTGTTTTTTGTTAAAGAATTCTTAATAGCAACCCACGTACTTCGGAGAGCTAAATCTCGCCAGTTGTGTCAAAGTGTCGTCCCATCGGAATTTCAGAGTGACAGGAATAGAGAGTGCACGTTGTGTCTGCGCGTACACTTGTGCACTATAATATCTCCTGCGCAGTTGGCTAGTCTCAATGAGATTGGCCGCGTGGCAGAAAAGCGTCAGGAGGACATCTTAACACGTTAAAAATTAAAACAATTTTAGTAACACTTCATACATCTCATAACGTACCTATATATAAAAATAATGGACTATGTATTCAAATGTCTGTATGTCTCATTCATATGAACAACGTTTTCCACCTTCTAGCTCCAGGGTTTATAGGTTTAGCCAAAGACTTTCTATAAAGACTGTCAATAATAGACAACTAAAAAAATGTATGAATGTGACCAGAATATATCAATCCCATATAGTTTTTAGTTTTCTATCATCGATAACGATTATAGAAAAACTTTCCCAAGTCTATATCTACTAGATAGACGGTAGATTGAACGGTAGTCAAATATGCTACCATTATGCTACTATTTATTAGACTTAAAAGTAAAGAAATAATATTACCTCAACGCAATTCCTTTGCTAGAAGCTTTTTCTTATTATTTAGATTTTCAATCTAGAATATTCTTATTTTGATCCCATCTTTCCACTATTGTCAAGACAACGTCTTAAAGCTAAGTAAATCTTCATTTTCGCGTTAAAATTAAAATATATCATATTTAAATGTAAGTACATCGCTAACTTAGTTCACAGTTAAAACTCGTCGACACACACATATCTATCTATACTTATAGTTTTACTGTCAGTACTAATTACGTTGCTTAACTTAACTCATTTATGGCTTTTTAATCTTTTTTTACCAAATTTTTAGTAATTGATGATACGTCATTCAGTTCTCAATCATTTTTTTTATTGCGTAAAACTTGAGGGCTCACGTACTATTCAAACTTTTCTAGTACATTGACCACAACGTTATAGTTGCCCTTGTGGTTAATCTATTAATAAAAAAAGTGTTTAAAAAATAAAGAATGAACTAATGAAGCAAGTAGGGTCACTACAAACTGAGCTAAACGTGTCGTCGTACTATATTATGCATCACTATATTATGCATCAAGTAGAATATGACAGACAGACACGCGAATAATCTTAAAAACCTTTTGATTGATCTAATGACTAGCATATATCTATACTTCCGGAGGTCCTATTTTCGAGTCCTACGTCGAACCAAGTATGGTTATGGAATTTTTCTACAAAAAAAATGTCAGTAATGATTCGTAGCAATGAAGTTAGCATTGTTACAAGCAAAGCAAGTCAGGTCTCACTACTGATATCGTACTGCGAGGGCCGAATTGTCATTTTAACGAACTCTGACTAAAAACAATGGCCTCTGAGTAAAAAGTACTTAAATTTAGTGCATAAGTACACATTTATGCACTAAAATATCTATTGTACAGATGGCTAGTCACAATGAAATTGGCCGCTGTGGCCGAAATAAGTCAGAATTACTAAAGATTTTCTTCATATAGAATGTACAGAACCCTCAAAAGATCCTAAATATTTTAAAAAGCCATACAAATAAGTTAAAACTAATGTTAGTACCGACAGTATAACTAATATAGTTCATTGAACATGTAACATACTTTGAAAGTTCCACATTATGCACCACATCAAATACTACAGAACTCCTTTGGTCCAACGACACTCTATGGCGTGCTTGCAGCAAAAACGCACTCTTATAATTTAAAAATATCATATTTTATTATATAATACTTTACTTATAACACTTTTCTCTTTACTTTCATCGTGATAATGTAGATAAGTAGTTTCTATCGATCAAATCGATATCGCTAACAGGAAACACAACTTGTACTGAAAGAGAAAGATGTATTTTTCCATATATTTTTTACCTTTCTATTAGCGACGGCGATTATAGATATTTTTGAAGTGAAACATCTTTAGAGTCGTGATTTGAAATTCGATGAAACGGAAATGCAACACTAAAAAGAGACAAACACATAAATATAGATTAAGCCGACGAGAGAATGAGATATGAATACATTTGCCATGTTGCCATGGTAACCGTTATTATTTGAGATAGCAGGAAGTGAAAAATAATAAAAGTAATTACTGAATAATACGTAATGTATATTTATGTCAAACAAAATGTAAAATAAATTTTAAACTTGATAAAAATATTATAAAAGAAATAAACCTTACAATTATCCTACTCCTGGTACTCTATATTCATCTCATTCTCTCGTAGGTTACTTTTCTAAAGTTTCACTTCTACCGTGTGTGAATTGCACACACACACATTTTTATTTAAAAAGCCTATACATTATCAGTTTCCACCTATTAAGACAATATTAGGTAGAAATCACATTGCAAGCCCATCGTAATAAGTAGAGCTGTATGATATAAATTATAATTATAGCCATGTAAAATTGTTATTAAGCTTCGTCACTGAGGTGTTTATCGTTCAAAAGTGATAGTCCGGTCAATTTAGACATAAAAATAGTGGTCAATTAACAAAAATTACTAAACTTACCGTTTTCGAGAAAAATCCAAAAAACCTCAAATTTTGACCTTTGACCCCGAATAACTTTTGTAGCACACATAGGATCGATGGGGATTTTTAAAACTTTATTTGTAATGGTAAACCCCAGCTCTCCACCAATATTTGGCTTTCCGGGATTTTTTGTTATTTTAAATGTCTATATTGACCGGATTATGACAGTTGACTAACTTCTATTTAAACAAACTCGAGAAGAATGAAGAAGACTCAAAGAAGATTGATTGGTAGTACACATGTATATGAGAAACATAGAAATGTACGTTAATACAAAAAAAAAATGAACCAGTGAACTCCGGCATAGAAATGCTAGACATAATTTCCAGATACTACTTCACATGAAAGATAAAGTATAAGATGCGTTTCAGAAACAAGCAGCCTATTCAATCTCACTGGAAAATCTCCGCACATATCTCCAAAACTAACCGTGTAAGTACTTATGTCGCATTGATATTTTTTATTATAATTTTCAATTAATCTATTACTGTACCGATAATTATTTGTTATTACTAAAAAACTTTAGAAATTATTATAATTTATATTCATAACTAAGTAAAATTTTAAAACTTGATCGAAATGGTTTTACCAGTTTTGGTTCAGTGCATTTCAACTGTTAGTTATTTTGTGAAATATCTAATAGCGTCTTCAGATATCTTATAGATATTTGTTAGGAAGACTGTAGTGTAGTCTACACTACAGACAGACAGTAACTTAGTTGAATAAGTACATAATTTTTTAACTATTTAAATTATTTCTGAACCAAAACTGATGAAAATTTAGACCAAGCATTAAAAACATAAAAATTTCATATTCAATTCCTACTTATGACAACAGATGTCGCTACCATTAACAGAAGAAGGACAACATGAAGATATTAAAAGTATCTTTGGCAAACATATTGGTGTCATAATTTCATTAAAACTATAATTAATATTACGAATTAATCAAGATTTTATAATAAAAAGACGCGTTAGTATTTTATAGGTTGATTAAAAAAGTGATAGGCCACGATATAACGATATTTGGTAACATATACTCGTGATATATTAAAAAAGTAAAAATTATAATACATATCAATAAAATAATATAATTTATTAGTAATAACATGTACATAATATATTAAACAGCCATAGAATCACAGGGAGGAATAATTATTAGAGATTATTGATATTTATTATGAAAGTAAAAGTGGTATGATGGGGTAATTGAATGTCCAAATAAAACTATTTATAGGTCTATGGTTCAAAAACGGTGCATTAATAAATATAGCGTCTTTAATTCTATATGGACAGACAGAATATAATATTTTAACAGATAATACTAACAAACATCGTATCTGTCGCCATCTTACCTTTATATGAAAAAGTTTATATATATTAAATGACTGCTTTGGCAGTTAAAAAGTATAAGCTCAAAATATTTAATGCCATAAGACATGTTAGAAGAAAATTTTAATACTACGTAGATGTAAAATAAACAGCTTTAGGATAATATCTAAATAATTGCAAATAGTTTAATATTTCACAAGGACATTGGAAATTTTCATTTTAAATACATAATGAAGTTAGAGATCAATTACTATCTAACCGACTCTTAATTAGATTTATTAATTACCAAATTTATTGAATATTTCATTAAACTTTAATAGAAATGGCAATATTTTGGAAGAGATATTTTAACATCGAATTCGGTTTATACAAATAACTACAAAATATTACAAGTTTCTCACAGATAAAGTCAAAAATACCTATTTAACCTCCACCTACTTCTATATTAAATAATTTATTTTAAATAATTTTATTATATTATAATATTTGCTGTATTTGTGGCCAAACATTGCGTTTTGATTCCATTACGCTCTCCATCTGTGAAAAACTTTTTTGCTACTAAACATGCATCCGATGCAATAGACACTCACATAATTACACTTACATCTAATGTAACGTTTATTCTCAAATAAATCTCTATTTTACCACATAAATTCATCTATCTATACATAACATTCTTCAACTATGTGATCATAAGACGTCGATAACTAGAATTAAGTAAGGGATCTAAGTTTAAAATCAACCATAAAATTTCATTGTTTAAAATTCATTGCGTGGTTCGACCAGTCGCATTATGAAACAGTTGACTAGATACTGCAATGTACAGCATCAAATGACACGTAGCAATAGGCAACATGATGGTTAGTATAATATAAGAGCTTCAAAGTTCAAACTCTATCTATAGTAACAGAGCTTTAAAGCTATAATTTTGCTATGAATTTATTAGTTGATATACTTCATGGTGTTCTACAATGGAGACTAAACGAGCCGTTACCAAAGTTACCCTGACTGAGTACGTCAAGTAACACCATTATAATATCATGCTACGTGCCTAACGCCCCTTTAAAATAATATCATTACAAGAATATCTATTTTCTATTATTCACTAACACAGAGTAACAGTTCACAAAGATAAATAATTTTACTCTTGGGATTACGAAGGCACTAGTACGTGACCTAGTGGATTTAAACAAATACAGACACAGCTACTAGAGAATTTTTTGTTACCAATATTGATATGACTTCAACTATTGACTAGAGTGAAAATTTCAAAACCTAATTTGTCTTTTACTAACGATTTTCAGAAGCGGTAAGTCCGAAAACCTCGTTGTGGGGCAAGATTCGTTCCAACCATCCATATTATATTTAAAAATCTTATCAATACTGTTTATAACTATACGAATATAAGAAACCACGGTTGGGACAGATATTATGTTCCAATGGAGACCTAAATAACACCTTATTAATTAGTTGACGAGATGCTTCGATTTGCGATAATGACTCTTTTCAGAGAGCTAAATACTATTCATAACATCTTATTTTATTTAACTATCTATGTCTTAATAAAATTACAGATAATTCAAATAGTTTACAACATTATAGTAACTAGATAATTTTTTTATTATAACTTGGATTTATTTTAAGAATCCATGACGACGTTACCATTTCATCCCAGTATTGTCCATATGGTAACATTGATTAAATATTCAAATTGACCCACTTTGGACTAACCAACTTTTATCATAAGAAGTTTAGTATAACACCAGTATTATTAAGTCTCCATTGGAAATGTTCAAATCCTCGATACAAATATGATATCCATTTTATATTAGGCAGTATCGTGTTAAGAGTAAAATCTAGTAATTGTTTGCGCGATTGTCTTTCATCGACCGTACTCGTTTGGTTACCACACTGATATATGGGAACATTCACACAGTAAACACCCATGTGTGGGAACACATTAACGTCATTTCACACGTAGCTCTCAACGTGAGCGCTAGTTGTTGGGTCCTAGAAAGACGCTTCCACAAGATAAGTCCCGTCCATTGCTACTCCAGTCTGGTTTCCTTGAACTGTGCTTCCTGCTGGAATGTACTTGCCGCATGCTTGCTGTAATGATAAATTTGTTTCAATGAAAATATAGAAAAAAATATTGATATTCATTATTATTCGTTACAAGAAATGACGAGCTTATAATGAATGTGTTACTGTTTAAACGGACTTCTGAAAAAAAATTTGATGAAATACATAATTTTTCAATATGATATAAATAAAATATTATATAAAATATTCGTGGTTTAACATTTAGGTATTTTTTGTAATATATTATTAAATTATTCTTGTTTTTACTAGTAATTTTAACTTTACTATTTAAAAATATTAATACAAAACATTTATTTATAAGCCAAATTTAATCAATTCATCTACAGTACAAAAGTGTTGTATAAAGCATTCAACATTGAGAAAAAGCTAGGGAACATATTGATAGACAGAGGACCATAGACATACATAAAGATAGATACGCCAAAAAAATATTTCGATAAGGTGAGAGCGAGTCGCATAATGTATAGAAAAAGTGTATAATGGTATTTGTGCTGGAAGCATGCCGAAGTGTAAATAAATACATATTTGTTTTTTTTTATGTAGACCCATTAGTGTGTAATGAAAATTAGTGTTTAAAAACATTCTGTGATATATGAAAATGTACCTGACAATATCAGAGTACAGAAACATATTGGCCCTTTATGTGATCGTGCGTGTCGTGGATGTCGAGTAAATTTAAATATTTTAGCACATTGAATAAAAAAAAAACATATTTTTGTTTATATTGTAAAGTATATTTATTAGTGAGTATACCTACGGCCATTTTAGAGTAAATAAAAAAAAATGAAACCAGTACTTCTATATATTTCCTTCCATTGCCATAATGTGTGCAGTGTGTTGGCGACTGCAGCATTATATTAACATAAATATTTGCAAACTACAATAGTATAACTACGACATCCTTTTTAACAATTACAACACTTGTGGATCTACTTTCAAATAAAATCGCATTATTATTTCGCTATCTTCACAATAACTGGCAAAATTAAAAATATATTTGATTTCATTATTTTAATAATATTGCGATTTATTAACAATAAACATTATAATACTTATATAATAAACAAATTTTCAATATTTCTGTAACAATTAAATTACGACAATAGCACCATAGCACAAGCTTACAAAAATACATATAGACACTTATTACGTACAATACTTATATCTATATAAAAATACCGATCAAGCGACATTACAACAGCCAACACCCTGCAGACATTGAAAGCCTTTTATTTCAGATACCACACAGCGACTAATAAACTTTCTTAAAGAAATGTGTAACGCGAATATGTTTACGGAAAAATATTATACAAGTCTATATATTATTTCGCAGGCATATCGTATGATTAGTCTTTTTTACAAACGGCCTCGTTTATCCGTCCATATATTTTTTTTAATAAAAAAACTTTTACTGCTCACAGTCTTATATTTTACAATCCTAAGATTTACAATTTGCCTTTGGCATTTTATAAACAGACGACGCCGTATGTATGACTAAATGAATTATACAATATGCCTGCGATATATACATTATTATAAGATTTTCAAGTTAGATAGAAAGTTAGAAGTATTTACAAGTGCTTATTTAAAAAACTTATTCACGTCAAAATGTGAAACTTTAAGATAGTTTCATATAAAATATCGCTGTGCAGCAACACTGAAAGACGTACTGGTAAAGGGTCTTCACTGGGGGCCGCTGAGACAGAGGTATCCGATGGTCGAGAAGTCGCCGTATATCTCCTAGCGCCTCGCGCTCGTTTTCTACTTGAGTCTAAAAGCAGGACCTGCCAGCCAATTTGATGCCCGCTTGTTTTAGATGAATTTTATTTTTGTTTGTTCGTTTGTGTGTTTTATTTTTATATTATCATAATATGTTTCAATTAATCATGTGGTAAAGTGTAAAAATAGTTGGGTAAAAATGGTAACATTAGCAGTGTCTAGATTCCGAGATGTATAGGTACAAATGGCATACTCACCGTATAACACAAATAACAAAGTTCATTTAGCTTTAAATTTCGGGAATATAATACAAATTTAGTAATGTACAGCTTTTTTTGTTTGGGACATAGCAAGCTCGGCCGATCGCCTGGCATCAGGAGTCACGTCGAATTGTGTGGACTTAGCAGACATTGAGCGCCATTTTGTGCTTACGAGAAAAAGGCGGAAGCTATATTTATAGATAAAAGGTATTTTTCGTTTAAGCACTTAGGGGACATAACACGAGGTCTAGCCACACAAGCAACATACGGGCCATCACGTATTCAGTCAATCCTCATTTCTATGACCAAATTTTAGAATAAATAAAATATAATGTTTTAATTATTTAATCATTAAATAATTTAAAAGTTTAAATTATAATATAATCTGTCCAATTGACATTATTTAAATTTTATTATGATTGTTACAATTAATTTTTAATTAAAAAAACACAATTATTATTTTATTTTTTTATTACGATCGGATTCAAACTAATATTATTTAAGAATATCTTATTATATAAAGAAAAATAAAATAAATTTAATTTATTTATTTACTGTTTCCTTTATAGTAAAAGTGATTTTTGGCCATAGAAACAATACGTAATTGGTACGCGACATAGCGCGTGCGTTTATACCTCACGGCGGGGGCACGACGCGAGGCCGATCGGACTGATGCATCGTACTGAACGACGGCGTTTCTGTTCAAAACACCGGTATGTGACATATTTTGATGTAAAATTAATAAAACTTGATGAAAAATTACAATCTAATAGTGGTCTCTGTTAGAAAAATCAAAATAAAATTAATTGATTGGTTAGTAATGTTAAAATTTGTGATTTTGTGAAGTAGTTGTACCTATTCAAATTATCGTCGATTCGATTTACACACGTAATTTTTTACTTATATATGTATATAATATCTGTTCGTCTGTCTCAGTCATTTCTAAAGCTTCAATCTTCCTTAATTTTGTAAAAATCGAGCACCCCAGACAATATCCTACATATACACTTAACATCTATATATGAAAGTTATACCTGATATTTCTGTGGACAGCAACCACAGCGAGCGCAACACGCAAGCAAAGCCGGGGCGCGGCCCGAGTGTGCGGGTGATGCGAGAGGAGAAGGCGACCCAGGCCTCTTCGCTGCACCATTGTATGGATTTTCCATCTCTACGAATTCTCGGTCCTGGAATTAAACATTTCCTAACATTTTAAAATTATTCATATTACTAACTTTTTAAATGATGTTTTTACTTTAATATGCTAAGGATATATTATTTTTTTGTTGACTTTGAATTCTAATATATATTTTCAAGTCAATATGAATGACCATCATAATATAATAACATCAATTATCATTTATTCACATTGACTAACAACTTTTCTTTTTTTTTAATTTACACGAAAAACATAGCGTAAGTACATTTAAAGACGAAACTATAAATGAACTGTTGGTACTAAAACTTGGTAGAAATACACTCATAAATGACCACGTCTCAGCAAACGCAGTGTAGGACGCCCTCCAGCAAAATGAAGCGACGATATACGGAATATGGTGGCAGCAGTTGGATGCGTAGGGCTGAAGATCGAGCTCAGTGGCGTGCCATAGGATTCTATGTCCCCCAGTGGACGAAAGCAGGATTTTGATGATGGTTGTATGGCAACATCCTCTATACAAAGCAAATGTCCCTATTAGCAAACCATTTCTTTTATATCATAAAAACGAGTCAATGCAGTCAATTTGATATTTAAATAGATGCGTTCGTTATAATCTGAGATTAATAGAAAAGGAAAACTTTGATTTGTTTTTGATATAGAGTCGGGTAACCTTAGCAAAACAGAAAACGGAGTACAAAAAAAGTAATTTGGTTATATGTTTTTTGTATGTGTATGTCATGCGATATCGTCAATTATAAAGCATCTTTTTATAAATTAATGGCAGGAATGAGTGAACCCATATCAATAAAATTCATCACTAAGTGTAGAACAAAAAATAAAGACTTAAAGTGATTTTGGACTCAAAAGACCTTTTCATTTACGACATTAATATTCCACACATACCGTAGTCCGTTCCAAACACCTCAACAGATGATGATGCTGCAATTCGAAAATATCTTCATCTCGTCCTGCGTCATCTAATTCCACGCCCGACTCCTGCGCAGCGAGGCGAGCTTCGGCGGCTTTCTTCTTAGACACGAACGCCGCGCCAGAAGAGGCCTTGGCAATACGTATGCGCGCCAGGCGAGCTTTCTGTAACGTAAATGTTACTTATAGGTATTTCATTTTACCAATATCACTTTCATCATCCAATTGCTATAAAAAATTCAATAACATTCAGCTAAGCCATTCTTTCTCAAGATAAAATACCCTGTTATTTTTGGTCCAATTTTTTAATTGACATTGAATTGCCAATCACTTTGGAAGTTAATATGGAGTACACAAATCTGGTAAAAAAATTACAATCCAAAAACCTGCCTGAATCTGATGACGCGTTTAATGAATCGGACATAATCGAATTAGAACATTTCGGGAAAAGTATATCACACGTAGATAAAGCTGAAGTATAAGTTTAATTTTTATCATACCCTCTGCGCCTTTCTCTTATCAGCTCGCTGGTTCTGATGGTAGATACGAGAGAAGTTGGACACGATGACAGGCACTGGAAGAGCGATTACCAGCACACCGGACAGAGAGCACACACCGCCCACTATCTTACCCGCGATAGTACCGGGCACCATGTCACCGTAACTGAAAATTGAATGATAATTAAAATCGTTTTTTTTTTTTTCACAGGAAAAAAGAAGGTAGCTTCGCCACAATTTCACGCGAACGTGGCTTGTATAGTAATTATTAAGTGTACATTTGTTTTTTTTATTTTAACATGATATTTATATATGTACTTACATATTACCCATGTATTTTAACATTATAAGAAAAATACGAAATATCAAGGTTAGGATCCTGATTTGGTCTGATATTCATTTTATAATTTAGGAGGCAACTAATAAATAATTAATTGAATAAGATCGAAGATAGAATTCATTTTATGACTAAATCTTTGTATAATTAAAATATACGTCACATATAGTGACGTACACAAAGACTATAAAATATGATATAATCTTTTTTTTTATAAATTTTATTGTACGAAACATAAAAAAAATAGAAAAGGTGGACTTAACACTTAAACCTTCTCTACCCGTCAACATTTAGGTCATTTAGAAAATCCATATACATATATAGATTGTAGGTGCGACAATCATATTCGTAATATTGTAATATGTTATTCCCGCATATATCTTTTAGACTTCTATTCATCAACGATTGTAGCATAACATCTTTTCTAATCCCTCGCGTTCTAATTATATTTAATACTAGCGACTCACGCTCGCTTCGCTCGGGTTCGCCCCTAGCTTGATTCTCCATACAAAAGTTCATCCCCATTTTCACCCCATTATGAGATGATTTCCGGGATAAAACTCCTATGTCCTTCCCAGGGCCTTAAACTATGTTCTCACCATATTTCATGTAAATCGGTTCAGTAGATCCAGAGATTACCTCCTACAACGTCATAAACTCACAAAGGCTACCCCTTTATATTATTAGTATAGATTATTATGTTTTAAATAACATGTACATGATACAGATTTTGTATGATACACTTCAATAAAAGTTTTTCTAGGATTTTAGAGGCTTCGCAAGTTTTAACTTTTAGGCAATTCAATATAGGGTAAATCCGGGAGAGACGCCTATAAGGGAGAGATGCCTACTAAATTGCGTAATAATGCTCGATCCGGAATGCATCCATAATACGTCAGTCGAATGTTAATATCAGTGGGGAAGTTTTTACACAGATATATATATATATATATATATATATATATATATATATATATATATATGTATATGTATATATATATATATATGTGTATATATATATATATATATATATTTTGGTATTAATATGTATAAAGTGGATATAAGATTCCTTAGTCTATAGAATATAATAAAAGACATGCAAAGCAAGATTAAATTTGTGTGTTATTATGAAAGGAACAAGTAAGGCGTGTTATTATTTCGTACAGATTTTCATCCCGATTTCAGGCCCGACCTACTCTGCCTAATGGAAAATCCAACGTTGACGCTGTAACCTTTAATATACTAAGTGATATCAGAATTTTATGCACAAATTAATTGAATTTTATAATAAAAAATACTAAAAAATCAAAAATCGGATGACATGTCTAAGTTATTTATAAGTCTATGGTGCAATTGCATTCATACCTATAAAGGAAATAAGATATGGACATTACAGTGATCTTATCCTTCATTTTTGATATGTTAGAAATGAAATAATAAAATAAATCGATCGGTGGAGTGGAATCTCCTGCCACAGGTATTTTTATCATACCCTATAAAATTTGTTACCTAATTTATCCCCTTTAGGGGTTGAATATTTGAAAAATAAATTTCTTAGCAATCAGTTCAATACTATCTCATATAGATGAGCTATCCATAATATTAGCTATCTACATAATATATAACCGAGTGAGGCGGGTCTCACGGGTCTCGCATCTCTGATATTTTCATATCCATATAATTTCCAACACGATTACCACTTGTCTTACGGTAAAGAAAAACATCGTTAGGAAATCTGCATGTATGAGAGAAGCCAGCAAGTTTAGAAAAACGTGCACTTGGCTAGCGTGGTGGACTATAGCGTAATCCCCATCGTATTGAAGGGAGGGAGTACCTACCCTGCCAAGTAGTGACACGTTAAAAAGGGCTGAATACACACGTATAATTTCGATTTAGGTCAAGCAGTTTTGTCTAAGCTGTACAGTCATAATAATAGTACGTTTATGTAATTCAAAACCATGACTCTTTGAGACTATTCACCTACGCAGTATTGCGATGGAAAATGCCATGGAATACAATTATGTGCACAATAAGATATTAATGCACGTTCTATTACTTTCCCTCTCATTATACGAAATTACTTAAAGGGTTACCTAGTATTTTTCAACAGAAATACCCAAAATATAGATGACTCTGATACACCATAAGTCGGTGTAACCAGATACATATCTTAATGTATGACCTTCAGAGTGGTCTATTATGCATAATGGATGCAAAAAATAACATTATAAAAATATATACATATATTTTTTGAATTTTTGGTACTCACAATGTTATTTGTTTATGCATAGAAACATCGCGGCAGTATGTCGATCGATCAGTTGAAGTTTGAAGCTAAGAGAGGATTGCGAAGAAATATGAAGTGAAAAAAGTGAAGCGTAAAGTGTACGTGAACTATCACAAGTGACTCGCGTGAAGCCAAAGCAATAAAACATCTTTAGTGCAATTGCATCTCAAACCGATCTCAGATTCCTAGCTCGTATATATGTACTCCTATCTAGCAAGTGTCGATATTAAAAAAATAATAATGATAATATATCTATACTTATAATATTATAAAGTTGAAGAGTTTGTTTGTTTGTTTGGTTAAACGCGCTAATCTCAGGAACTACTAATCTGATTTAAAAAATTCTTTTTGCATTAGATAGCCCGTTAACTGAGGAAGGCTATAGGCTATATATCATCCCGGAAAAATGTACTGTTCCCGTGGGATAGACTTGTTTTTGTCTAGGGACGAACCCGAATCGAAGCGAGGGTGAGTCGCTAGTTTATTACATAAAAGTGCTTGTGTGCGCGCGTGTGTTAGTGTAAGTTTGAGTGAGTGTGTGTGAGATATTATTATAAGACATCAAAAACCCTACGAAATTGATTTTTTTTCTAAGAATCGCTGAAATCTGTTTTACGAGTTGTGTAAAGATGTGGAAGGGAAAACGTTATTTGATAAACAAGATAAAAATTGACGTATTATCTTTGATCTTCAAACATCATAAGACGCAAAACAGATTGACTACATTTTCATTGTAATCTATTCTAAATTAGAAGATTATCTCAGGAAGTATACTGTAGGAAAATCGTGTTAAAAAATACAAATATGTAAAATTTATGATATGCTACGATCCAGACGCCCCAAATCATGCCATTATATTAAAAGTCACGCTTTTATTAGAGACAATTTATGTTACTAATCTATACTAGTATTATAAAGAGGCAGAGTTTGTTTGTTTGCTTGTTCGTTTCCTGTCACTCTCATGCGCCGGTACTTGATACGACCAGTGAGAGCTAAGGCGCAGGACCGACAGCTTTATGTGCTCTCCGAGGTAAACATCGCCAACTTCTCAACTCTGGGATGTTATTAAGAAGTTTTTAACAGAAAAACTCAATAACTGAAGTTGGCCCGACGCGGGACTCGAACCCAGGACCTCCGGAAATACAGCCGTAGATATTAGCCAGTACTCCACCGAGGCAGTTTTATAATATGAGTATATAGTCTCGAGAAAACGTACCCAGAGAAAAACCCGAGCGAAGCGAGATTGAATCGCTAGTATTATACATATAAAGTTGAAGAGTTTGTGTGTTTGTTTGAACGCGTAAATCACTGGATTTACTGGTCCAATTTGAATAATAATTTTTGCATGTTATAGCCAATTAATTGAGGAAGTCTATCTTCCATCATTAGTAACGGAGATTACTCCTCAACCACTATTTGTCACCTTAGCCTATCTCCCTCGCCATTTATCAAACCAACAATAGTTGTTGTATTTGCAATATAGAGTTTTTTCGTCTATTTTAAAAACAAAGCTTTTTCCTAAAATTGATATACATATTTAGATAAAATTAAGATAAAATAATGTTTTTTGGCTTTATTTAAGTAAACTTTGTGTTTAATACCAATAGAATTGATTTAAAGTCAATATAGCCCAGTTATTTTGTGCTCAAATAAAAGGTTACCTGGAAAGTTTTCCGGGAGTTTTGAAAATTGGTGATTTTATAAATTTCGACAGGTTCTTTCCCAATTTCTACTTTACCACGTTTTCGTGTTTTTGACGACACGTTTGGCTCAGTTTATAATGGCTCTACTTGCTATGCCAGCGGTTGCGTATTTGAGTCCCGCTAGAGGCATTCATTTGTATGATGAGCACGAATATTTGTACTCCAGTCATGGGTGTTTATATTTATAATATGTATATGTATTTAAAGTAATATATGTGTAGTGTATCAACTATCTGGTACCCATAATACAAGCCTCGTAGCTTACTATGGAACTAGATGGTGCTGTGTGTTAATGTCCCAACATATTTATTTATTATTTATTTACCACTTCGTATCTTTGCCACTCGCGACACCATATTGGAAAGATGGCGCATAAAAACAGTTTTTTGACAATATCTCATTCCCTACTCATTTAACGATGAAAAAAGTTATGTAATAAATGAAACTAAAGATTTTTTTATAATTAATATCATAACCATTTTTTATAAAATGAATAGTTTTAGAGTACGAGCGCTGCAAAGTCGACTCAGAACGCGTTTTAGCAAAAAAACTCATTTCAACACCACTATGTTAGGTAAAGTGGTGCGTTTTTTATCATGGTATCCTAAGTAAGTAGGTCTGGCATACTTTAAGTAAGTTTTTTATATAGATAGCTAAATTATATTCAATTGTTTTCCTTAAATGTTCAATAATGATTATAGTTGAATTTCAACCACCAGGCGAGCACTAGTAATATAAATTATATACGTAAGTAAAGAATTTCAGTTACACTATTTGAAAAACGGAACTGCCAACCCTAGAACACTTCGTATCTATACATATAATAAAATTGTAACTAAGCCGAATCTGTACATTAAATATTTTTTTTGGAAAATCTTATTGAAATAAACATTATTATTGATACGAATCTATAGTTTTTAGAATCTTTGTCTGTCTGTCTATCTGTCTGTTACCGCATTTCAGAAAAACCACTGCAGGGATTTTGATGAAATTTGGTATAATGATAGCTAGTTATTCGGGTTAATATATAGGATACTTTTTACTGCGGGAAAATATCTCAACTCTGAGAAATTTATACTAAACGTTAAAACGTAAGTAGGGACGAACCCAAGCGAAGCAAATGTGAGTAGCTAGTAAGTTATAAAATACAAATTTTAAAACAACTTTATTAAAACACTAGCATTTCATATTATACTCGTCTTCAACAACTGACATTTTATAAGTATGATAACCGGAAATCGTTCCATCTACGGAGGAAGTTTATTTTAATGATATATGAAAATAAAAATGGAAAATATTTTTACGCAGCTTTTACATTTTTTAATAGTCTTCGATAATTTTTTTAGTTCATTGTAATATAAATGTATACGTATAATAAAATTCCAACTAAGTCGAATCTGCACATTAAATATTTTTTGGAAAATCTTATTGAAATAATCATTATTATCGATACAGAAGCCGAATCTATAGCTTTTAGAATGTTTGTATTTCTGTCTGTCTGAGAAAACCGCTGGAGAGATTTTTATGAGTATAATGATGATAGCTGGTTATCCGGGTCAACATATATGATACTTTTTACTGCTGGAAAATATCTCATCTCTGAGAAATCTATACTAAACATTAAAACGTAACTAGGACCGAACCCGAGTGGAGTCACTAGTCTATATATAAATATGCAAAGGCGAAACACTTTTTCTCCTCTGTCTGTCAACTGGTTTTCTTTTTTTTTTTGTTTAATTAGCTATTGACGAGCTTTGGTATTATCTATACATCTATACAGATAAATAAAATTGGAGTGTCTGTCTGTAATATTAAAATAACCGCTTTTTACTAAATGCATATGGATGTGTACAAATTACACATACTAAAACAACATTTTTTTACAAATTTTGTCTGTCCGTCTGTCTGTCTGTCCGTCCGTCTGTGTGTCTGTCTGTTTGTTCCGGCTAATCTCTGAAATAGCTGGATCGATTTGGACGGGACTTTCACTGGCAGATAGCTGATGTAATAAGGAGTAACTTAGGCTACTTTTATATTAGAAAAAAATAGGGTCCCATGAAAAAAAATCAAAACCAAATTAATTAATTAATTTTGCTTTAGGAAGCAACCTAGAGACGAACCCGAGCGAAGCGAGGGTGAGTCACTAGTCAATAATAAAAATCAATAATCGTTGTGGACGAATTTCGACTACTGAGCAAACGCTAGTATAATTTAGCTCCCGTTAATTCTTACATCCATACTTTAAAGCGCATAATTCGATAAATTTAATATTAGAAACAACAGTTCTGGCAACATTATAAAAACACTTCGTATAAATTATAAAATACAAATAAAAAAAAAACTATTAAATCACTGAACAAGTAAATCTCATTTCTTACTTCTCTTCAACATCATTCTGACATAAAAACTATGATAATGACCGGAAGTCGTTCCATCTATACAGGAAGTTTGTTTTAATGATATGTGAAAATTTTTAAAATGGAGCACAATTTATACTCAGTTTTTACGTTTTTAATAGTGAATACTCTTACGCGATTTTATTGCAATTTTATAACCACTATAAAATGTTGCTTTCAAATATATGATTATGTAAATATGATCGCGTTTATATATCGATAAAAACTTCAGCTATTAGTACTGTATACTGTATACTATATAATATATAAATATCTCGTGTCACGGTGTTTGTGGTCGCACTCCTCCAAACAGCTCAACCAATTTTAATCATTTTTTTTGTGTGTTTCATAGGTATGAGAATAGGTTCTAAAGTATTTTTCACCCTCCTACCCCCACCCCTGATTTTTTAATCACGATTTTAGTATTTTTCTATGAACAAATTTATATAAATACATAGAGACGAACCCGAGCGAAGCCACGGATGAGTCACTGTATAAAATAAAGCCAAAGAGTTTTTTTTTACATTGAACGCGGACGTAACCGTGGGTTCTGTAAGTATTCTATATATTAAAGTCGCCCACAGCACCCACAGCACTATTTGCGTTTGTTCAGGCTAATTTTAAAAACTACTGTACGGAATTTCATGCGGTTTTCACCAATTTATATAGAGATTGATCCCCCTAGTATTGAAAGTAGGCCCGTGTACAGCAGTGGGACATTAAAAAAGGCATACATAATAAAAAGGAATACATAGAGATTAGCTGGGAAGATATAAGAGGCTGTAATTAACGGTTAATAAAGATTTTGCAAAAATAAACTACCGACCGTCCCTTCTGAGATCTACCATCCTTACTAAAATTATAAATGTGACAGTAGGTCTGTCTTCTACCTTTTTACAATTAAACCACTGAACAGATTTCGTTAAAATTTGGCAAAGACATAAATTACATCCTGGGGACACACATAGATTATCTTTGATCCCATCACATAGCACGCGAGCGAAGCCGTGGGCAAAACTAGTCATATTTTAAATGAAAAGGGTCACTAGTATAAATAAAATCATTGAATAAACAAATTTTTACCTTGAACTATTCCAGTTTTGCCGCAAGAATAACTTGAAAGCTAAGCGCAAATTAGACTGCAAAATAGAATTGCCTTTCACGTGCATTTTGTGCATTGCGATACTATGCAGCACTATTTATGCTCTCAATAGAATTTATACTCGTGGGTAGTGCTTAAGAATCGCTTTTGAATATGAGTTCGAATCGGGCCACTGTTATAAATCCGATTTTGTGTATGTATGTTTGTTATTATTTCATACTGAAGTGGCTGTACAGATTTGGATAAAATTTAGTACACAAATAGTGTATAATAATACGCATTTACGCATACCACCTGTCAACATGTACATTGGTTATGTGGGCCTCACTGGCTAGAAAAGACAGTGCTACCTACTAAAACCCAACATCCCTCATCTTAATGGGACATTGCAAGATCGGTTAAGCTCTCAACCACGATACCCCGACGGCAAGTCTGCCAAAGCAGACTACACAACTAAGGGGTTGCTCCCAAGGTCCATTCTGCTATCGGAGAAGTACCACGAGCAACATGGTACACTTTCCACCGAAGAGGGCCACCTCCCTGTGCGTTTCTTGGCTTCGCACCCGGCTGAACTGCCGGACGCTAACGAGCCCCCCACCACGGCAAGGTGATCGTACGTTAGGGGGGGAATAAACTATGACCTGAACTAACACATAGGCTACTGTGAGGCACCTAGAGATGAGCTCGAGCGAAGTGAGGATGAGTTAGTAGTTCAGACATAAAATACTATTCGCCTTCAAGATTACATGATTAACCGACTCCAAAAAAACGAGGATATAAATATTTTGGGACATTAACACACAGCACTATCTAATTCCATCGTTAGCTACGAGGCTTATATTATGGATACCAAATGGCACAACACATAAATAACTTTAAATATATACATATTAGAAATATAAACACCCATGACTGGACTACAAACAATCGTGCTCAACACACAAATGAATGCCCCCAGCGAGACTCGAACCCGCGATCGCTGGTACAACAAGTTGGGTCACTACAAGCTGAGCCAAACGTGTCGTCAAATATGAATATCTTTATCGATATATTAAGAATGATTGATATTCACTATATTGTTTGAATAGCTTAAGAATAGTGATTTTGAAGCTTTGACAAGTTTGAACCCACTACCATTTTACTTTAGTTAACTAAATTATTGAGTTGAAAATTATTATCTAAAGAATAGTACTACAGTTCTTTGAAACATGATAGCACAACTTTTGTGTATATTTTCAATAGTTTTTATATATTCACACAAATAACACTCTTTCAGGGAAATTTTTACGGCATATTTTTTATATGCTAATTAGTATTTTTTGATGTGTTATTCAATTTTCAGGAAATATTCTGATGAATTGTTTTGGTTCTATACATAACTAGCGAGGTTGCTTCCCCATACAAACTTTCATCCCCATTTTCACCCTCTCAAGGGATGATTTTGGGATAAAAATTATCCTATGTCCTATTCAGGGGCTCAAACTACCTTCTTACCAAATTTCATTTGAATCGGTTCAGTAGTTTCGGAGCTTATTCGGTACAAACAAACAAACAAACAAATCTTTTTTCTTTATAGTATTAGTATTGAAGTATACACGTCCCAATTTACCATATACAATAAGATAATAAAAATAAATTTCACGTTTAAAATTAAGGTTTTCCACCCTATTTAGAAGTATAAGACTCACTCTGATGCTACCATTAGTTAGGAAGGAAAATGGTCTCATCTTGAAAAGAAACTCGACATTTGGGCGAATAATGTCCACTTTTTTCACTTTGTACAAGAAATATAAAATAAGACGATTGTTCTATTTTTGTTTTAAGTGTTGATAGTTTCTTTGTGAAAATAACCAAGTCTATGTAAAGATGAAAAGTAATTTGGGAACCCACATTAATACACTCATTCTAAACAAAAAATATATTCAACATTTTCGTAGTTGCGTAATAAAGCAGTACCTGGCGACCGAGCTTCGCTCGGTGTTCTTTTTTGTTACATCGTATTTTTTAGATAAAACTAAAAACTTGAATAAATACAAAAAAAAGTAAAACTTTGTATCCGATCGAGATTCGATCTCAGACACACCTATTGATTTGTTAATCTTGTAACTTGGTCGCTTGACCATAATGCTTATATCTGAGTGTGAGAAAATATCGAGCGTATTCTGCGTAAAATAATGCAAAAGAAAACTGAATGAAAACTCGAAAACACGCGTTTTCCCAGACATGAGACTAATCTAGATCGATGTTTCGCCCCCGAAAACCCCCACGTACTAAATTTCAGCGAAATCGTTAGAGCCGTTTCCGAGATCGTTGGTATAAATAAATAAATAAAGATATAAATATACAAGAATTGCTCGTTTAAATATATTAGATAAACTAACAAACATACATTCGCATTTATAATTATAAATAAGTATAACGATTGTTGGTTTTAGCTACGGGCAAGCAAACGGGCAAGCTTAAGCAAGTTCCCAATAACCTATCTAGCGGAAGTTATCCTTACTATAATAGATATAGAAATTTGACGTAAGCTCCAAAAAAAAAATGACAAATTCTTATCGATAGTAAGGAAAACCAAAGATAGAAGACAAGATAAAATTCTACAATCGTTTACGCTAATAGAAAACAAAAAAAATATCTAGGATTAACAGATATGAAGGCAGTGGTAGCCCAGTGGTAATACGCTCGCTTGTTTCAAACCCCAGTTCTCGCACCTCTGAAATTTTCATGTGCGAATCATTTCCAACATGATTACCACTTGTCTTACGGTGAAGGAAAACATCGTGAGGAAACCTGCATGTCTAAGAGACTTTAGCAAGTTTTTGAAAGACATGTGAAATCCGCCAACCCGCACTTAGCCAGCGTGGTAGACTATTGCTTGATCCCCTTTGCATCGAGGGGAAGCCCATGCCCAGCAGTGGGACGTTAAAAAGGGCTGAATGTGGTGAGAGAGATCATTTAATACAATTTTCGGTTTCTAGTTAGCGACAACTAAAATTATTGTAGAATATTATCTTGTCGATAAGTAGAATTGAAAAATATCTAGGTATGTAGCTTTACATATTTTCACAATTTTTTCTCACTTTTTGACTTTCAATCTAGAACGTTATATCTGCATTCAATACACTTTTATTTTATTTTTTAAGTATAGCAAACATTTGCAGCTTTAAATTGCTTCGTTCGAAAATGTAGTTCTCTTGAGTAAACTCAAAATTATTTCGTACATTTCACCCCGTTTTAAATTTTAATAAATACTTTTTATCTTACTTCATTTTTGTATCAATTATTTAAATAAATATAGTTCAATTAAAATATATCACTAACTAGCGACTCACCCCTCGCTTCGATTCGGGTTCGTCCCTAGACAAAAACAAATCTATCCCACGAGAACCGTACATTTTTCCGGGATGATATATAGCATATAGCCTTCCTCAGTTAACGGGCTATCTAATGCAAAAAGAATTTTTCAAATCGGATTAATAGTTCCTGAGATTAGCACGCTCAACCAAACAAACAAACAAACTCTTCAGCTTTATAATATTAGTATAGATAAGTGATACGTTTCAATAAGGCAGACTGGTGGATGAAAAATTATTTATTAATATTCCAGAGGCAGGCAGTGGTAGTCCAGTGATAACGCGTTTACTTGGGAAACCAAGTTAAACAGGTTCAAATCCCGGGTCTCACACCTAAGAGAACCTAACAAGTTATCGACAGACAAGTGAAATCCGCTAACCCGCACTTGGCCAGCGTGGTGGACTATGGCCTAATCCTCACATGGTGGGATCGTGCCCACCAATACCATTCCCAGCAGTGGGGCGTTAAAAAGTGCTCAGTACAATACAAAATTACAGAGCAGTTCAACGTATAAAGAAAACATTTATATCATTAATCCTTAATAGCGACTCTACACCACATCTTATTTTATCATTGTCTCAACTCTAAACTTAAGAAATATTTAAAGACTTTTAACATTGAAGAATGCTTTTTAAAAGCTTCTATCCACGTAAAAGTTTCTCCACACAATTGAACCAAAAGTTTATAAAGTAGAACAGTGATATATGGTCTAATAATCAGTTTCATCCATTTTACTGTAGAACCTTAGAACTGGATCGAGAAATGCAACTTCAAACATTACTTTTAATAACGCTGTTTACATCGATGTTTGTATGAGCTATAAAAATAGTAATAAATGCTTCGACGGATATTAAATGTAGCTTACTTCAGAGAAAATGTAGAATCTTTAAAATATATATTTTTGAACATCACAATAATATTATTAGCGATTTTGCGTGTTTGTTTGTTTTAAAAGATGTAAACTGAAAAATATAGCTAATCTTACTAATAAAAATAGTTTAGATTGATGATATTTGGCACGGTGATAAGTTACAGTCTGGAATAGCACGTAGGCTACTTTTTATCCCGGAAAAGTTTACGGTTTCCGTGGGATAGATTTGTTTTTGTTTTTCTAGAGGCAAACTCAAGCGAAGTAAGGATAAGCCGCTAGTATAAAAATATTTGAAAGTCATAAAATTGGTCTGTTTATATATTTCAAAATAATAATTATAGCAAGTTTTCGAAAGACATGTGAAGTTCACCAACCCACAGTTGACCAGCGTGATTGATTATGGCTTGATACCCCTTATATTAAAGAGAGGCCCGTACCCAGCAGTGGGACGTTAAAAAGGGCTGGATACATAAAATAATAATAACTTCTTAATAAAACTTAAAAAAAAAAATAATGTCTCTCATGTATATTCTTAAATTGAAATTTGTTCGCAATTGACAAAGATATCGTACACAAAGAAATAATATAAAAATATACACCGGAATTAAGTCCTCTATTTTGAAGTCGGTTAAAGAATAAACATAATGTAATAAGAGTTCACAGCGCTACTAGCTTTATCATTTAACGTCCTAACTTAAGCAATGAAAGCTTATGAGTGTCCGCTGTAACTTTCAAAATGCATCTTTTCCTCAAATAATTAACAAAGTAATGCAAAACGCAATTTCCCCTGACTGAGGAATTTAACCCTTTTTGTGTTTTGTTCGGGGAATACAGATAACTTCATGTACAACTATCTAATAATATATCCAATACTTAATGAAAAGCGTTGTTATTAAAAACTAGCGGGTTACCCTCGCTTCGCTCAGGTTCGCCTCTAGACAAAATAAAAATAAATCTACCCCACGGGAACCGTATATTACTCCAGAATATAAAGTATCCTATTTGTTATTCTGATGTATGAACTATATTATTGTAACGTTTCATTAAAATCCAATCAGTAGTTTTTTGTGTACTAAGCTTTATATGTTACTATAGTTTTTTAACATTCCCACGGGAACTCTTTAATTTTCCGGCATGAAAAGTATCTAAAATGTTGACCGGGAATATAAGGTACTACCATGCAAAATTTTATTTAAATCGGTCCAAAAGTTTCGGAGATTAGCCCGTACAAACGGACAAACAGACAGAGAAACAAAAAAATTGAAAAAATCTGGATTTGTCCTATTTCTCTTTTTACATCCCCCTGACTCGGTTTTCAGAATTTTTTTTTAATGTACAGACATTCAACCACTACAATTTTATTATATGTATATAATAAAGCTACGTTTCAGATTAGATAGCTACGTTTTTAATTTAGACAAACCCATACGTAATATTATTAGTATTATAAATGTATATTAGTTTTTTGTCCTTTTTCACGGCGAAACCGAGCGACAGATGTATGTAATTTTTTGTATGGAGATAGTGGGTAAGCTAAAGAGAAATATAAAGTCAATTTTCTTGCGAAAAAAATACCTCAGTCTCGACAAAATATGTTATAAAACTTATATAGGGAATATCGATTAATATATTTTTTTGTATAGAGATATTCTGAGGTGTCGCTATTAACTAAGGGATGAATGAGTACTAGTTACCTACATATGTATATAAAATGTACTACTGTAAAAAAATCCACGTGAAATAATCAAACCTGTATTATTTATCCACTTAAACCTGGCAACCAGCCACTGCAACAGGCGGTCAAATATGCTTATGTGCAAAACGGAAAGGGTGTTTGTTTATACACGTCCATCTCTGAGCCATACATCCGATATAGAAAATTCTTTTAGCATTAGAAAGAAGGCAGTGGTAGCCCAGTGGTAACGCGCTGGCTTGGGAAACCGTGTGGAGCGGATTCAAATCCCGGGTCTCACACCTCTGATATTTTCATGTGCGAATCATTTCTAACATGATTACCACTTGCCTTACGGTGAAGGGAAACATCGTGAGGAAACCTGCATGGCTGAGAGAACCTAACAAGTTTTCGAAAGACGTGTAAAGTCCGCCAACTCGCACTTGGCCAGTGTGGTGGACTATGGCTTGATCCCCCTCGTATTGAAGGGAGGCCCGTGACCAGCAGTGGGACGTTAAAAAGGGCTGAATACAAAATACATATATTAGAAAGAATGCATTTTCCGTAATACTTATTGTATTACTAGCAACTTACCCTGGCTTTGCTTTGATGCGTCCCTAGATAGCTAACAGTACAGTGTTGTTCCACGTTATATATGCGTACTAAATTTTATCAAAATTCTTCCAGCCGTTCTAACATGAAGGAGTAACGCGTGTAAACGGTATATTTTGCTGATAGAGGGAAGCAGAAGAATAAAATATGTTGTACCGACCTTACGTAGGGATAGAAGATATCTATACATATAATAAAATTCTGTGTCAAATCTGTACATTAAATATTTTTCGGAAAATCTTATTAAAATAGTCATTATTATTGATACAGAGGCCTAATGTATAGTTTTAGTTGTAGTAGAATATTTGTGTGTCTGTATGATGATAGCTAGATATCCGCTCAAAATCTACATCTACACTGATATAATATTATAAAGAGGAAAGATTCGTATTTTTGTATGTTTGTAACGAATAAACTCAAAAACTACAGCACCGATTTAGATGAAATTTGGTAAGAAGATAGTTGAGACCCAGGACATAGAATATTTTTTATTCCGGAAATTATCCCTTGAAGGAGTAAAAAGGGAATGAAAGTTTGTATGGGGAATCAACCTAGTAGGCTATATATATGTATATATATATATATGTAGTAGTAGGCTAGAAAATGCGAAAAGAATGTTTCAAATCTTACTGCTAGTTTCAAAATGCGTTCAAACAAACAAAATGCAATCTCTTCCATTTTATATACAGTGCAATTATAATATATTATAAAGTAATATGTTTGTTTTTCCCATAAAAATGACAGGAAATGACTACATAAAAAAATAGATATGATTTCATAAGCACAGATGGAGTAGAAAACTACAATTAGTTATAAATAGCAAGTGGCGTAGCGTCATAAAATGTTTGGTGTATAGTTTACGAAGGCGTTCATGTAAACAAATGTGCGCGTGAATGAGTAAATCATTAGAGAACTTCATGTTCATATTCTATAAATCAAATCGGCCTTAACCTTTAAAACCAGTATATAAGAAGCAAACAATAATAAAATATAAATAATAAGTTTTAGTTATTGGCTAGATATATTAAAGTGTTTTCACAGTGTTTTTACCAACATCGTATTCTGTTCTAGGGTTGTCTGATGTTAGGATTTTTTGGGAAACAGTCGGGATTTTGAGTAGAAAACTTTTTTAATAAAATTAATTAATATTAAATACATATATCATACTTATATATATATAGTTATACTTATATAGTTTCGCTTGGATAGCGATCGTTACCATGTATCATTTAACACTCATAAATGACGGCCCCTTGAAAATAAAATGAATATTCTGATAGATTTTGATGTGCTGTTTTAAAATTTCTATATACTTTATTAAGAAACTAGCGACTCACCTTAGCTCCGCTCGGGTTCGTCCCTACTTAAGCTTTAACGTTTAGTATAGATTTCTCAGAGATGATATATTTTCCCGCAGTAAAGAATATCCTATACGTTGACCCAAATAACCAGCTATCATCACACCAAATTTCATCAAAATCTGCCTAGTGGTTTTCTCGTGATGCGGTCACAGACAGACAGACAGACAGACAAAAATTCTAAAAACTATACATTCTGTCTCTGTATCGATAGTAATGTCTATTTCAATAAGATTTTTCAAAAAAATATTTTATGTACAGATTCGACTCAATTAGAATGTTATTAAATGTATAGATTATTTTACCATTACTACTTTACACGAAGCATTATGTATAAGAGCTTTACATTCTCTTTGTTTCATTTGAAGTAAAATATAATAATAAAAATAATAAAAATGTTGATTCTCTAGGACCTATTAGAAAGCACTACTCTAGTACAAGCAATTTGCTTACACGTGTACTTTAAACATTGTAACCTCAGTTAGGTTACTGAAGTGCTTCAGAATTGCTAAAGTACTTATACTGCAACTTGCAAGTAATGTTTCAATTAACTTTAAGTGTTTATTTTTTTAATTAGAATTAAATTTTGAAGTAAAACGTCTTTACGCACGCTTGACTTGGGGGGTAAGCTGGTGAATGCGTTACGAAAATATGTACGTACGTTTGTTGCCATGGTAACCGTTGTTATTGTCTTTTTTTTTGTATTTCACCTTTCTTAATTATTTAAAACATAAATTCAACCATGCATGCTGGCCAAGTGCGAGTTGACATACTTGACACGTTTTGAACAACTAGTTAGGTGTTTCAGACAAGCAGGTTTCCTCACAATGTCGTCTTTCACCGTAAGGCTTCCTTACAAAATGATCCCCGTATATATATCAGAGGTGCGAGACTTGAAGTGAACTTATATCATTTGATTTTCCAAGACAGCGCATTTCCAAACCACTACCTATATTAATTTAGTCCAAAAACTTATCTAGAGATAACTTACATAGCTTTTAATCTATACATATAATAAAACTGTAGAGGTCGAATGTCTGTACATAAAAATAAATACTAAAAACCGGGTCAGGGGGATGTAAGAAGAGAAATAGAACAAATCCAGATTTTTTTTCAATTTTTTTGTTTCTCTGTCTGTTTGTCTATTTGTACGAGCTAATATCCAAAACCTGATGGTACCTTATATTCCTGGTCAACATCTTAGATACTTTTCATCCCGGAAAATTAAAGAGTTCTTGTGGGATAGTTAAAAAACTATAGTAACTTATAGGTACAGCTCAATACACAAATACTACTGATTGGATTTTAATAAAACTTTACAATAATATAGTTCATATATCAGAGTAACAAATAAGCTACTTTTTAACCCGGAAAAATGTACGGTTCCCGTGGGATAGATTAGTTTTTGTTTGTCTAGAGGCGAACCCGAGCGAAGCAAGGGTGAACCGTTAGTAGTGCATAATTTTCGATCAGGTCTCAGGTCATCTGGCTTTGTTCCAAAATAAAACGTAAACTAAAGAAATGTAGTCTAGTTACGCCCATTAATGTGAAAATCTTAATTTTAAAGTAATCATGTCGTCGCGCCAAGAGAAACAATGAAGCTCTGTTGTTTGCGCCGTTGTTTATTTTGCTTTTGCATAGTCTTTGACCGAAATAAAACTTTTTTTCTTCAACTTTCAAGCTTTTTATCCCATCCTGTTATTGTAGTATAATTGAATGGAATAGAACTTAATAATTATAAGCTCTTGCTATATTAAGACTATGTAAAATATAATGAAATTTTATCAAAACCAGTCCAGCTCAGCGTAAATTAGTTACACTTAATACACTCATACAAATTTTTGTTAATACTTTTAAATGGAACTATCTTTTCGGATTATTTCGCGGATTTATTTTGATATTTGGTTCCCGACGTTTCGAATGCTTTACAGCTATCATGGTCACGGAAGAGACTAAGGTTTTAGACGAATTCGGTAATAAAATATAAAACTTAGTATAGATATAGTATACATTTTAAATGAAAACAACATATTATGTTTAATACAAAGTCAGATTATTATCTACAAGTTCTTACCCGTGGCTTCACTCATGTGGTGACTGGAGTGGAGATCAGAAGGTAACCTATCTCCATCCTCAGAATGTAATCTATGTCCTCGCAAAATTTTATTGAAATTTGTTCAGCGGTTTTAGCGTTATAAATTAACAGACAAAATTACTTTCACATTTATAATATTAGGTATGGAGGTACCATAATGATTTTTGGCCCCGAAATTCAACTCTCACTTGTCCAATAAAATGAAAATTAATGAAATTAAATAAATTAAAATGAAATTAAATTTTATCCAATCAGACTTATACAAGCACTTTAGTACTCAACATCCAATAAAATAAACATTTTTGAATTTTTGAAATCATTTTTGTAAAATAGTGGGTAGGCACTGTCTGTAACAAGTATATAACGCCTTTGAGATGTTTAACACCTTAGTCTCTCCCGTGACCATGATTGTTGTAAAGCAATCGAAACGTCGGAAACCAAAAATGAAAATAAATCCGCGAAATAATCCGAAAAGATAGTTTTATTTAAAATAAACATCATCAAAAATAGCGTTTATCCAAACACCAAAGTCACAAATGTAAACATTTAAGTTACGTCAACAGGAATAATCTCAGCTTTCATATAAGCCCTAAGATTACAACCTACTAGATGTACAATTTATGTGTAGACTTAAAAGATTATATGAGCTTAAAATCGATTCACCGTATTACTGCATTAAATCTGTTGTCAGACTTTTTATTATTTACAAAGCTTAATAGGCTGTGGAAAGGGAATCATTTTGTATAATTCCATACTAATATTATAAATGCGAAAGTAACTCTGTCTGTCTGTCTGTTACCTTTTTACGCTTAATCCGCTGACTCGATTTAAATGATATTTGGTATGGAGATAGTTTGAGATCCTGGGAAGGACATAGGATAGTTTTTATCCCGGAAATCATCCGTTAAGAGGGTAAAAAAGGCGATGAAAGTTTGTATGAGGAATTATTTCTCAACTAAGGGATATAAATATTTTTTTTTTAATTTTAAAGTAGGTACTTACTTTTCTATACCTATGTATATACATATATATATATATATATATATATATATATATATATATATAGTTTATTCTATACTAACCGTGAAAACGTACCCAGGGACGAACGCGAGCGAAGCGAGCATCGTCATACGTTTTATACATGTACTAGCGACTCACCCTCGCTTCGCTTCGGGTTCGTCCCTAGACAACAACAAATCTATCCCTCGGGAACTGTACATTTTTCCGGAATGATATATAACCTATAGCCTTCCTCAGTTAACGGACTATCTAATGCAAAAAGATTTTTTTAAATCGGATTAGTAGTTCCTGAGATTAGCGCGTTCAACCAAACAAACAAACAAATAAACAAACAAACTCTTCAGCTTTATAATATTAGTATAGATGTACATAAAGATAAAAATTATCTATGCTGCCTGCCCTTTAAACTAACTTGATGAAAAAAGGCGTAGATTAGTTTCTGCTTTATGCGTGATTTATTGAAGGCAGTACTTAGCCTTAAAAAAGTAATAAAAAAAACCAATGATCAATTTTTGACAAGGCGACTCAACTCATGAGACTAGGAAATTGCACTGAAGG
Source organism: Fabriciana adippe (assembly GCA_905404265.1). Taxonomy (NCBI): domain Eukaryota; kingdom Metazoa; phylum Arthropoda; class Insecta; order Lepidoptera; family Nymphalidae; genus Fabriciana; species Fabriciana adippe. The sequence goes on from FR990009.1 coordinate 9,397,329, forward strand.
TATTTACGAGTGCAATCACAAACTTGAGCACTCTATTCGACACGTTCGGCTCAGTTTGTAGTGACCCTACTTGTTGTGCCAGCGGTCGCGGGTTCGAGTCCCGCTGGGGGCATTCATTTGTGTGATGAGCGCGAATGTTTGTACTCCAGTCATGGGTGTTTATATTTATGATATGTATGTATTTAAAGTTATATATGTGTAGTGTATCAACTATCTGGTATCCATAACACAAGCCTCGTAGCTTACCATGAGTTCCATGGCGCTGTGTGTTAATGTCCCAACATATTTATTTATTTGTTTATTCCTATCACTCTCATATACCGGACAATACGATACAAATGGTAAGAGACTATAGATTGGTTTTACGTATTCTTCGAGGAACCGTACTAGCAACAGTAACCCCAATCTGGTACTGAAAATTTCATACGAGAAAAACCCCATAACTAAACTTTGCTCAATCTAGGACTCGAACCCAGAGTCTTTTGATTTGCAGCTGTACATGCTAACCACTAAACCAACGAGACAATATCAAAAGTAGTAAATAAAATATTCTTAGCGAATATTCCAGCAGAGTGTTCAAATATAAACAATAGGAAATTGCTTACAACCATAACTACATAGTTCCATATTTAACGCGTTGAATAAATTCTGTCAGTTTGTTTGTCGTTGGTAGATCGTAAACAATGCATAAATAACGTAGAAATAATAAACAATTGTTTCACACGGCCACTTTGTACCGTCGTTACTATTTTGTGTGGACTTGGATTATTTTAGTGAAGTTTATTTTGTTTTGTTACTTTATTTCACTCGTGACTGGTGACGTAAATTATGGTATAGGAGAGGTTTGTTTGAAGAGTTTATTCAGGCTTTAGGTACATTTTTTTTTTAATGTTGGGAAATGCATGTACGCATATCACCTGTGCACATACAGGTGGTTATGTAGGACTCAAAGGCTAGAAAAGCCAGTACTACCTACTAAAACTCAACAAAACCTTCCCTCCCCTGTCTTAATAGGGCATCGCAGGGTCGCTTATGCGCTCAATGACGACGCCCCGATGGTAGGTCAGACCACAACAACCATGGGGTTGCTCCACAGTCCACTCTGTTATCAGAGAAGTATTGTTGAGAAATCAGGTGAAGAAACGACAGCTTTATGTACTCTCTAAGACAAGGGGGTGGTGAAACATGCCTAACTATCCAACTCCGATCTGCTGCCGAGAATTTCTTGACAGAAACCCCAATGCTTGGCCCAACCTGAGACTCCAACTCTGAATCAGCTACCTATACCTGTACACGCTAGCTACAAGACTGACAATGCAGGAACATACAGACTAATATCCCAATTAAATCAGAAAAATTTACTGTCCCAAGACCGGATACGGGTCTCATTTGAATGAGACGGCAAAAAAGATCAGACGGAAGCCAAGACAGATTCTCTACGATATTTTTATTTTTAATTTGATTGTATGATTTTTGTGTGTATATTACGCGAAGTCTTTGCTAATTGTGATTTTTTTATATTCGTGAATGATTTTTATTACAAAAAAAAAATTTGAAAAGCTAGTGTTTTTTTTACAAATAAAAAAAGACTACTAAAAAGGGTGGAAAATTACTTTAACCTAATTTTGAAGTGTTGTTTTAGTTAATACTAATTGTACGCACACAAATATACACTCACATCCTTTTTATACTTTTTTTTTTGATAATGACCTTTTTATAAATTATGTTTGTGATAAAATTTGTAAAAAAAAAGAAAGTTATGACATTTTAAGCGTACAATTTGTAGCACGATTTTTATTTCTGTCTATATCATTTATATTATAAATAAAAATGAATGTTCCTAAGCGCAAAACTCGAGAACGGCTCGACCAATTTAGCAATTTTTTTTCGTATGTTCCTTAAGGTACACAGAAAGTTTTAATTAAAAGAAAAAATATAAAATAACCTGCCTGCTTTTCTATATATATATATATATATATATATATATATATATATATATGTACATATGTACATTGTACTTACTGTTAAAACGTATGTAGATACTTAGGGACGAATCCGAGCGAAGCAAGGGTAAGTTGCTAGTTTTTAATAAAATAGATTAAAATAATCGAATATTCCTGCAACAGCCATACTAATTATACATGTACAAGCCCATCTGTTACTTAACAAATGATCAAATATTTAAAAATAATAAAGCCGTCATAATCTCTATTTGATGTACATACGTTCAATCATTTCATTGGCACTTGTAATATTTTCGGTACACCTAATGTTTTTACGTTGATCTGACCTTGTCTCATTTAATAGCAGTTACTATTTTGTCGAGGCCGTTTATTGTTAAGAAAGGTTGCAAAATGACTGTTTACTTTGTTTTTGAATGCTGTAACGGTGAGATTAAGTATCTTGTATGACAAGGTGTGATTTATAATATTCTACTGGGGTCTTACCTTCGTTATGGGAAGAGTATTACTTGACGCCTTTTGTATTTATACAAATAGGTGTAATAATAAGTTCTCCTGACCGTTTCCGGCCAGGGGCCAATCACATTGAGACTAGCCATCTGCGCAGGAGATATTATAGTGCACAAGTGTACGCGCAGACACAAGTGCACTCTCTATTCCTGTCACTCTCATACTCCGGTAGGACGACACGAGACACGACCGGTGAGAGATAAGGCGCAGGACCGACAGCTTTACGTGCTCTCCCATCTTCCCAACTCCGGGCTGTTACTGAGGCTAACTAAATAGAAAGACTCAATAACTAAACTTAGCCCGACCCGGGACTCAAACCCAGGACCTCCGGAAGTGCAGCCGCACTTGCTAGCCACTACACCACCGAGGCAGTTATAGGTATGATATGCAGGTAGCGTCACTTATTTGTAAATTTTATTACTAACATTAGTCTATGTACTACTCTAGATCATAGTCATGTACTACATAGTACTTTTTAACGTCCCACTGCTGGGCACGGGCCTCCCTCCAATACGAGGGGGATCGATCCATAGTCCACCACGCTGTCCAAGTGCGGGCGGACTTTACATGTCTTTTGAAAACTTACTACTTTGATACAAGAGGAAAGTTTACGTACAATACATGCATAATATAGTAGAGAAACACTGATAATTTTAGAGGTTTCTAATGTGATATCGTAAATAAATACATTTTTTTTGCGCTTACATTGCAAACGCTGGCTGAACCCTACGAGATAGATCAAAATAATGTACTACAGTATTGTACACCTTAAAAAGGACCTACAAAAAAGTCTCCGATGACATATGTCTATTTCTTAAGGATAATATAATATATCCATTTTACTATATCAAAGCTAGGGACGAACTCGAGCGAAGCGAGGGTGAGTCGCTAGTTATTAAAATAGGCTTATTACCAAAGGTATTTTTCGGGTCTCATGAAATGAATTAAATAAATGCAAATTGATTTTTTTCTAATTAGCCATTGAAGAATTTCACTATCTATCTCCTCGTTCATCCTTCTTCCGTCAGATCAACTTAATGGTACCAAATTAATAGAATGACATGTTGTCTAAGAATTTTACCTCACATTACTATACAATTATTTAGAAATGATTACTCAACATCTTATATAATAAATTACCGCCTTAATTACCCACTACATCCTGTGAACACGTACGTTAGCTTAAAGCTATTTTTTAATAAAATTCAAAGTTTTAGAAGCTTAATTTCAAAGATCGTTTTCTTGAAAGCTCGCTAACGCAATCTTCTGAAAAGCTTTCGCAGTTTAAGCTTTAACGTATAGGAATAAGGGAGATTTTTGAATCCAATCCGTTACATATGCATTTTGACGGCAGTTCGAGTGACATTGATTTCACCGCCTGCATTGCGGTCTTTAATAAAATACTTTACTTCATATTTCTGTGGTTTTAATAACACTATATAACTTTAAAATACCGAAATACTATATTATATTTTTCAGTTTTCATCTTAGAAAACAGTTTCTAGACCCATATGACAGTATGGAGTGTAAGTAAGTAAAGCAAATCCTACAGTTTATCACAGCGTCAGGGCTTAGTGGGTTACTAAAATTAAAAGGATTAGGTACGTCTCTTCCACTCCCAACGAATATGTATAACGTGTAAAGCTTATATTTAAAAATAAAGCGCTAATATTAAATAAATAAATATGTTGGGACATTAACGCACAGCACCATCTAGTTCCATGATAAGCTACGAGGCTTGTATTATGGATACCAGATAGTTGATACACTATGCATTCTCAGACAGTCAGACAGACAGACAAAAATTATAAAAATTATAGACTCGGCCTCTGTATCGATAATAATGTCTATTTCGATAAGATTTTCCAAAAAATATTTAATGTACAGATTCGACTCAGTTAGAATTTTATTATATGTATACATAGATAGATTTTACTGAAGTCAGACCTACACTTAAATATTTGTTGAAAAAATACTATATGTTTTCAAATTACAGATATGTTATAAATATATTATTTATAACAGTTATAGGTAAAATTAAAATTTAATAGTTGTAAAGTCTCTCCCGTGATCATGATTGCTGTAAAGCATTCGAAACGTCGGGAACCAATAATCAAAATAAATCCACGAAATAATACGAAAAGATAGTTTTATTTAATATGTTATAAATACTTTTTTACCTCATAACAGTATACAGATTAGGGTAAAAATCCGAATCAGCATATAGACTCATTTCTATCGATGTACCTACCAAGCGAAGCCACGGGCAAAAACTTCTATATGCAAACAATTTACTCTTTTAAATTGTGATTTCTTATAAAATACTATATCTGTCCCCTGATCTTTTTTAATTTGGAAAATTGTTTCTCAAACAAACTTTGTCCGTCCGTCGTAATCCGCTTAGGTAAATTATCCCTAATACTTATTAAGGAAATAAGTTTCCAACATTCAAATAAATTATCTGGGCGATTAACAGAAGGACAATTAATTTTATATATATATATATATATACATATTCATATATATATACACATATCTATATATATATATATATATATATATATATATATATATATATATATATATATATATAGCCAACTAAATATGATGTTATCGTGAATGTGTTGATGAATTGGCTCATATCTCGTATATAATAAATCACACGTGTGACACGATTGGTACCATTCTCAGCATTTTAATAAGACTATATTACTTTAAAAAAGAGCAACTGTTGACGTCGCTGGCTCTTCTCAGCAGAACTGCCTTCCAAGCTGGTGGTAGATGACGGATATACATACTGATTTTTAATTTAAATTTAAAATGTAAAATTGACGATTCAAAATTGCTTGTAAGTCTATTTGAGTAAAATATATTTTAATTTGATTTACGGTGTTTTTGAAGTTAGCAAATAGATAAGTTTAATTTAGGAAGAACTTTCAACCAAGAGTTTTAAAACCTATACCTACGTTACTTTTTGAATAAGGCTGTTCAACTTGTCTCTTTCTATCATCTTCCTCTTCCCCCTAAAGAAAGAGAAGGAGGGAGAACGGTGGTATTCCATTCACTCCTCTTCCACTCTACCTTCAAGTTTTTATCACGTTTGTGGCATAAAAACTAGAAGATATACTTTTTTAATTCTAACAGCTTTATCTAAAGTAAATTCTTACACCATCAATCAAATTATCTTTATGATCAAAGGGTTGCATTAAGTAGGTTAATAAATTGCTGCATAAAATGCTTTATCCACTCTAACTTATTACCGCTCAACTTTGTAATTTTATACTAATTTTTCAAACATTTTATCTAATACTAGCTCACTACTCACATTCGCTTCGCTCGGGTTCGTCCCTAGGTTGATTCCCCGTACAAAATGTCATCCCCATTTTCACCCCTTAAGGGATTATTTTCAGAATAAAAGCTATCTTATGTTATTTCCAGGGTCTCTAACAAATTTTCTTAACAAATTTCATCTAAATCGGTCCAGTAGTTTCGGAGCCTATTCAGTACAAACTAACAAACAAAAAATCAAATCTTTTCTCTTTTTAAAATATTATATTAGTATAGATGACTTTAAGAATAAAGTATCAAAGTGCATAGTGTTAATAATCACACTATACATTTATTAGAATATGCTATATTATTAAGCAATAATATCTCAAAAGAGAAAAAACCTTACATATCACTTTGTTGTTCGTCAGTCTGTCTGTCTGTCAAGTTTATAACTGCCTCGGTGGTCTAGTGGTAGTGAAGTGGAAATCCAACCCTACTCATGTCATCCAGCTAGAGTACCAGCGTATTTATCTATTCTATACATATAATAAAATTCTAAGTCGAATCTGTACATAAAATATTTTTTTTGAAAATATTATTGAAATAGTCATTATTATAGATACAGAGGCCTATAGTTTTTAGAATTTTTGTTTATCTGTCTGTCTGTGACATCACAGAAAAACCACTGGACAGATTTTGATTAAATTTGGTATGATGATAGCTGGTTATCCGGGTCAACATATAGGATACTTTTTACTGTGGGAAACTATCTCATCTCTGAGAAATCTATACTACCCGTAAAACGTGTCTAACAAGTATGAAAATAATATTAGAAATATATGCTAAAGCGTAATGATACTTCATTACAATACGTAAAAAAGTGAAACCATGGGAAACTACTAGTCACTACATAGTATAAAACAAAGTCGCTTCCCGCTGTCTGTCCCTATATATGCTTAGATCTTTAAAACTTTTTTAATAGATAGTGTGATTCGAGAGGAAGGTTTATATGTATAATACATGCATAATATAGTAGAGAAACTAATGTGTAGAGTCTAATGTGATGTCGTAAATAAACACATTTTTTTGCGCTTACATTGCAAACGCTGGCTGAACCCTACGAGATAGATCAAAATAATGTGCTACAGTATTGTACACCTTAAAAAGGTCTACAAAAAAGTCCGCGATGGCATGTCTATCTCTTAAGGATAATAATAATAATAATAATAATAAACTCTTTATTGTACACCAAGAACAAAAGAAAATAAATAAATACAGATATGTAATATATAATGTACAAGAGGCGGCCTTATCGCTAAAACAGCGATCTCTTCCAGGCAACCTTTAGGTGTAGGAAATAGCAAACTTTGAGAGGGAAGGGGTGCAAATAATTGAATTAAATAAAATAATAAATTAAATAATAAATAATTAAATAAAAAAATATATCACAATACATAAAAAGTAGACTACATACCGATAACATTAAACATATATCAATTTTACTATATCCAAGCTAGGGATGAACCCGAGCGAAGCTGGTGAGTCGCTAGTTTTCTATATATAAATAGCCAATGGAAGTAGACATATTACAGTGTCATATCATGTTTTATTACAGTCAGTTTACGATGCAGTTTGCGATCACGCAATGGCGGCGTAAAAACTGACGAATTGTTGCTTTGGGCGTCATATTCTCGATAACGTGTGTAGTTTCAGAGATTCTAAACAGTGTCATGTGAAAATATAGGAAATAACATGATAATATGTGTGTTTGTATCACAGTTACTACGTAAACGTCATTTATAATATGTTTTAGTTATAATTAATTTTACTATATATTACATTTTAGAGTATAAAACTTAGGCTATATTTATATATAATAAAGTAATAAGATAAAGCAAAAGATATGTAAGTTATTTTTTTGTCGCTAAAACTATCTAAATTTATACATATGTATAGTAAAATTCTGAGTTGAATCCGTATATTAAATATTGTCTGGAAAATCCTATTGAAATAGTCATTATTATAGATACAGAGGCCGAATCTATAGTTTTTAGATTTTTTGTCTATCTGTCTGTCTGTGACCGTATCACGGAAAAAACACTGGAGGGATTTTGATGAAATTTGGTATGTTGATAAGGTATCCGGATCAACATATAGGATACTTTTTACTGAGGTAAAATATCTCATCTCTAAGAAATCTATATTAAACTTTAAAACGTAAGTGGAGTTAGATATATTCACGTGACAAACTATAGATGAATCGACAATAAACCCTAATAATAAAATGTTAACTAAAAACCTACACCGACAGAATCGGGCCAAAATTTCCTTATACACAATCAAACACACATACATCAATCTCACAAGCCCCACTTTATCAGTTGAAGAATAAATAAAAAGTAATAACACCAAAATTTACTACAATTCATACATCTACATATGACATATATCAAATTTATGATTGCGAATACGCATTATTTATTCGAACCGCATCGTGTCAACATAATTTATTCTCAGGACACTTGTGACACGCGCGCCACTGATTCACAATACATAGTAGTATGTATGGAAATTTTGTATATATGACATTAAAAGGGAACTTATTGTGCTTAAGATAATACAAAAGCTGTTTAAAATAACATATTTAATCAAGATAGTATATGTCACAGGCAATTCATATAATTCGCCTTTTTGTAACTAAGGAAGAAATTGTAAAACGTTGTATTGTTATAGAACTGTGAATGTTAGAAAAAGAATTTAAAAAATCTTTCATTTTTCACATTTTTTCTACATTATTCAAAGTCATATTGTATATGTACTTTACATTTTTTTTATAAGTAATTTATGTGAATATTGCCTTGAAGTTATAACCGATTCGTTAAAAAGAAATCGAAAATGTACATATAGATAGATGTACATTTGAAATCAAAATGTCTGCTGATATACGATATAAAAACTGAAACCCCAGATCCAGATCATATAATACTATACTAGAAAACTAATAATAACTTATTTTATAATAGAACACTAACAGAAACTTTATTATTAACCCAACTAATAAAAGTAGAAATCGATAAAATCGATTTAAATCAAATTGCTCAAAATTTCGTCATCCTACTACTATTTTTTTTTGGTTTCAAAAATTATCGACACTGGTCTATCAATTAGAATCGATTTTAAGTTAAACTCGTAAAAAATAAGCAAATGAGAATAAAAATATATCTATACTATAATATTATAGAGGTAAAGTTTGTGAGTTTGTGACGTTATAGGGGGTAATCTCTGGATCTACGAAACCTATTTAGATGAAAATCCCGGAAATCATCTCTTAAGGGGGTGAAAATAGGGAAGAAATTTTGTATGGGAATCAACTTAGAGACGAACCTGAGTGAAGCGAGGGTGAGTCGCTAATATTATATAAAATTAATGATAATTTCATTGTATTAACATCAGAATATGAATTTCACATATTTTCATCAATAGAAGTAGGCTTTAAGTTATCTGGAATTTGATTACTTATTAATAGGTATGTCAGTATTAAGTGAAACAAACATAAATACGTTCAAAATCTCAGCAACCCATAATTCCATTTCTATGTTAAAATAAACACATAATTTAGTTAACAAATATTAGTAATAACTACATAAGAAAACAATAAAGCCGCTGGTAAAAGTTACTCATTTATAGACAAAGCAAATAACTAACCAACATTGTTTTAAACTTGTAACAATCTTACCGTTGTTCTCGATGCCTACCTAAAGTTTTTATTGTTAGAGTTAAAAAAAATTATATAAAGTCCTTATACATTATATTTAATTCCTAGCTAATAAGAAAACCCACAGCTAGAAAGGTTATTGGGATCCGCCGTTATTTATTCATCTTAAATAATAATTTAATGTTAGCTAAAAAATTGAGATGTATACCGACTTCTTTTACAAAATAGAACCAGATATACATATATAAATAAATATGATGAGACATTAACACACAGCACAATCTAGTTCCATGGTAAGCTACGAGGCCTGTGTTATGGATACCAGATAGTTGATATACTACACATAATATATAACTTTAAATACATACATATTATAAATATAAACACCCATGTTTCGACGTGAAAGAAGAACAAACAAACAAACAAAGAAACAAAAAACAAATAAGGGACGGTCCACGCTATCGGTTCTAAGAGTACTCAATATATTATTATTATTATTATGTCTCCAACTGCAAAAGACGTTTACTTTAAAACACCCAAAACTTACCACACATCTTTGACGAATTTTTCGAATTCATAATTTTATAAGCTATTATTCCTTTGCTAGGTTAAAATGAACACAATTTCGCTATTAAATTATATTAGAAAGAATCCCATAGGATAAACTAAAATTATTTTTGAAAAGAGCAACTGTTGAGTTTTTAGCCGGCTCTTTTCAGCAAAACGGCCTTCCGAGACGGCGGTAGCTTCCTCACGGACTTAAAAGTGCATTGAAATTAAATTTAAAATTAAAAAATGTAAAAATTGGCATTTTAAAAGTTCTTGTAAAAGTCTATTTGAATAAAGGGTAATTTGATAGAGACAAAATCATTGTCAGAACCTAGTTATTTATAGACAAAGCAAATAACCAATAAACATTGTTTTAAACTCAAATTTCAAGTACTCTACATATAGAAACACTAAACTACAAGCAAACTGTATTCAAGGATTTAGTAATCCTTTATAAATAAACTTGTTTACACATCTGTCCCATAAAATATGGAAAATGTAACCTATGTATATCATAATTAAAGTAAACGCACTGGTTAGTAGATTATAATAACAATAAATACATACATACAGACATACATAGTATAATCGCTCTACTAAGAGTAAAGATATTGTAAATTGTATTGGAAATTATACAGCTGCACAATTTTGGATGAAATTTAGGACGCAGATAGACTATGTGAGAGGTACTTAAAGACTCGTTCGAAAGTAAGTGGCTTGTACCTAATAGAGATAAAAGTTATCGACCTCAAATATTATACAATTCTACAACGCAGAACATGAGCATTTTTCGATACTGCCCATAGACAAGTGTTTCTACTATCTATTTTGCTAATAGAAAGCTTAATAACTCTTAAATTTCAAAAACCTACAATACATTAATCTATTTATTGAGTCATTTCAATGAGCCTAAACCCGATATCTCTGCAGTAGTTTAATAAAGAGTTAAGTACCTTGCAGATTCCAGATGACGCTCAGCATCAGGCCCAGGTTACCATATTATTACAATATTATTGAAGTAACGGGATACTAAGTTTTGAAACGATTAGATCTGTGGAAGTTGTTCATGTATTTTTACCGTCTAGAAAAGAGCTGATAGGTTGCAAACGGCTAAACGGATTTTTTTGATTTATAGCTAAGAACACTCTCGATCATCACCTTTCAAACAAAAAAAAACGAAATTAAAATCAGTTCATCCATTTAGGCGCTATAATGCCACAGACAGACACACAGATACACAAACACAACGATGCACACGTTAAACTTATAACTTCCTCTTTTTGCGTTAGCGAGGGTTAAAAATGTACGAAAAAGACTTATTATAAATACGAGTACGTATTTCACGTAACGCTTAAACTTGCCATTGCCATATAACTTTGTCTACTAACTTTTTAGATTGTAAAATGATATCTCATTTATCCTGCTGTTTCATTCATTCTTAACCGACTTCAAAAAAAAAAGACTCCTTTCGCTGGTATATTTTTTTCGTTTTACCAGTCGATAATCGATATAAGTATATATGTGGACCTTTATAACTTTAAAAAAATCTCGTCTCAAGGGTCCAGTTGATTTTTTTTTATTTTTTCTATGGTTATGTACTTTTTAAATAAAAAATAATTCGACAGTACTTATTTTAGGATATCATTTAATCTCTTCAAAATTGAGTATTTCGTGTACATATAAAAATAACTGAACATACTTAAAAGCGGCGTAAACATGTTCAAGCACAATTAAAAGTACAATTGCTTGCGTTTGTACTAGATTTAACTAAAACTAACATGCAAATAGGTATTTAGGTCAAAATTTAGAAATAACATCATGTTTTGTTGCTGTAATATATTGTTTTAATTTCTTTTATTAAATTTTTGTTACAAGGCTTTTTTCCCCTAAAATATGGGTTTTTTTCTAGTTAAGGGTGTGTTCGCACTAAATGGTAAAATTAGCTTTTTTTTTAATACTGCCCACCTGTTGAGTTAGCCCACTGCTGGGCACAAGCCTTCCTTGCACTGCAGTCTATACCCATCATGCCATAGTCCACCAGACAAGTGCCGCACTTCACATGCCTTTGTCTTTTGAAAATTAGTTAGGTTCTCATATCGTCTCTTAACATACAGATTTCCTTACGATGTTTTTCTTCGTTTTTATTCGATTGGTCAACATGTTAAAAATGATTCGCTCATGAAAACTCAAAGGTGCAAGACCGGGATTTGAACCAGCTTCACTTGGTTTTCCAGGCGAGCGCGTTACCACTCGGCCACATCTATCTATATTCTATATGGATTATATATATACTTGTTTTGAATAATACTCTCTTCAACTTGTGCGAATGTTTAACATTTGAAATAAAACTATCCTTTCTGATTTTTTTGCAGATTTATTTTGATTTTTGGTTCCCGACGTTTCGAATGCTTTACAGCAATCGTGGTCGCGGGAGAGACTCAGGTTTTAGGCGTCTCAAAAGTCATTACAAGTATAGTTGTTACAGACAGTGCCTGCTTAAATTTGAAATAAAGTTCAGTATAATCTGATGCTTATAATTTTTTATTGTTTAAAGCTCACGAACTTAAGGAACCCGGTACTTAACGTCACGACGCTCATTAAGAGAATAAGATTTGTTTAATGCTTTGTGTAATTTATTATCACACTTCATACTAATCTAATATATTTAAACGAGCAATTCTTGTATATTTATATATTTATTTATACCGGTGATCTCAAAAACGGCTCTAACAATTTCGCTGAAATTTGGTATGTTGAGGGTTTCGGGGGCGAAAAATCGATCTAGATTAGTCTCATGTCTGGGAAAACGAGTGTTTTCGAGTTTTCATGCGATTTTGTTTTGCATTATTCCACGCAGAATATAGTCGATAATTTCTTACGCTTAGGCATAAGCATCGTAGTCAAGCGAACTAGGTGCAAGATTAACAAACACAGGTGTCCGTGTTCGAATCTTGATCGGAGGCACAGTTTTTACTTCTGTTTTTTTTATTTATTCAAGTTTTTCGTTTTTTTTATCTAAAAAATACGATACAACAAAAAAGAACTCCGATCGAAACTCGGTCACCCAGGTAGGTACTTATTATAAACGCGAATGTTAATATGTGTGGTTGTGTATATATATGTATGGACGGATTTGAATGATGTAATACATAAGCTACTTGCTAGTAACAAAATTTGCCAGAAGGTGACGCTACTTATATATTTATATTCAATATTATAAATGGAAAAGATAGTTTGAGACGCTGGGAAGAACATAGGATAGTTTTTATCCCGGAAATCCCGGAAATCACCTTGAGGGGGTGAAAAGGGTGTAAGTTTGTATAGATAACCATTTCTCAAGTAAGGGATATTTTTTAAAGTACTTACCCTATATTCTATACTTAAATATGTACATACATATAGTCTATCTATTCCATACTAACTGTTAAAACCCCAGCGAAGCGAGGCTGAGTCACTAGTGATTTATAAAATTATGTAAATAAGCTTTCTCATAAAATCTATACATATAATAAAACTGCAGAGGTCGAATGTCTGTACAAAGAAAAAAAATGCTAGAACCCATTCAGGGGGATGTAAGAAGAGAAATAAAACAAATCCAGATTTTTTTAATTTTTTTGTTTCTCTGTTTGTTTGTCTGTTTGTACGGGCTAATCTCCGGAACTGTTGGACCGATTTAAATAAAATTTTGTATGGTGGTATCTTATATCCCCGGTCAACATCTTAAATACTTTTTATCCCAGAAAATGAAAGAGTGTCCCGTGGGATAGTTGAAAATCTATAGTAACTTATACAACTTAGTACACAAAAACTACTGATTGGATTTTAATGAAACTTTACAATAATATATTTCATACATCAGAATAACAAATAGGCTACTTTTTATACCGAAAAAAATTACGGTTCCCGTGGGATAGATTTGTTTTTATTTGTCTAGAGTTATATATATAATGTAAAATATTTATTTTCATTTGTAGAAAAATAATATTTTAAGGATTAAACGAGACTTTATAAATTATTATCATAATAATAATTTCGACAACAACTTTCTCTCTGGTTCTTAAATAACTTTTGCTCTAACATCGTATCTTATAAAGTTCAGTAAAATTATGGTAAATTATTATGCCTTTAATTATACTAATAAAGTTAACAAACAAAAAGCTAGTAAGTAAAGAACTCATTACCATAACATTCATTCGGAAAAATATCGCTGATTCGGATAATGAACTCATTAAAACTATTTTTTTGTTACAGCTACAGAAAATGAGGAAAGTGTTGGTTTTAGGTATATTATAGTTTTAGTATAAAGAAATATGTTGGGACATTAACACACAGCACCGTCTATTTCCATGGTAAGCTACGAGGCCTGTGTTATGGATACCAGATAGTTGATACACTACACATGTATAACTTTAAATACATACATATTATAAATATAAACACCCATGACTGGAGTACAAACATTCATGCTCATCACACAAATCAATGCCCCCTGCGGGACTCGAACCCGCCACCGCTGGCACAGCAATTAGGGTCATTACAAACTGAGTCAAACGTGTCGTCTTAACTATAAGTACACACAATATGTATATTATGTGAATATCTCTAATATAGGTAGGCATTAAGCAAAATGAGCAATCAAGCATGACTTACAAAAATCACAAACGAGCAACTAACGTGTCCTGCTTCATTCAAAGAATTTATATAATCCATGAATTGCATTTTGTTCAATCTGTATATTAAATTAACATGGTTGAATTTCTACATATAATATCGCTACAAACATACATCTGTGTATACATATGAGTATATATATGTATAACATATACATTATACACATAGTATGTGTTTTTTGTATGTATAAATACTTTTTCCAACTTAAATAAAACTATCTTTTCGTATTATTAAGTAATTAAATAATCCGAAAAGATAGTTTTATTTAAAATGTCAAATATTCGCGTAAATCTAAGAAAGTATTATGCTTTTTCCAACGTTAAAAAAGATGATACTTATCTCATCTAAAGGTACTAATATTATAAAGAGGAAAGATTCTTTTGTGTGTTTCTATCGAATAGGCTCCGAAACTACTAAACTGATATATGTAATGAAATTTGGTAAGGAGATAGTTTGAGACCCTGGAAAGGACATAGGATAATTTTATCCCGGAAATCATCCTATAAAGGGGTGAAAATGGGGATGAAAGTTTGTATGGGGAAGCAACCTAGTGACGAACGGCGAACCCGAGCGAAGCTCGAGTGAGTAGCTAGTAATATATAAATGATAACTTTAAATTTTGCTGGTACTCGTAGATGTATATTCCTCATAGGATATATGTATGTATTTGCCAAGAAAGGATTTTGGAATGCAACCCTTAAGAGTAGTAGCTTAAAAAAGAGGATGGGAGTTTGAAAATCCATTATTTTTAATCTTTGCGGGCAGAATCGCAGGCCAATGCTAGGCTATTATAAATGTGGAACTGTCTTTATGACAGTTTCTTGATTTATCCTTGTTTAACGCAGTAACAGAGTAATTATGGTTTGATGTGGTTTTTGCATAGATAGACAGAAAAATGCTATAGAGTATAGAACCTCATAGATATGAAATTGTTTCTTTTTATAAGAACACAGGAAAAGTCACAGTTATAGTTGACATAGATCGACAATAGACAAATATTTTTTTTTGATTTGATTATTGGCTTCATAAGTGATTTTCTAGAAGGTAGTACACCTTGGAAGTGATGTGGTCGCCTCCAGGTTCTTTTTATTTTATATAAAAAGAAAATAGTATAATAAAGAACTATAACCCCGCTGAGTTTCTTTTGAAGGATTTTTTCCAAACTGTTAGTAGACATTTTAACACTCTAAGTGTAGGTATTTCTGAAATACCAATAATAAATAATTTACTTTATTTATATAATATTAATTAATTCGAATTTGAATAAAAGCAGCCAAAAATGGAGTCTATTTTTATTAAATTATCACTAGATGAATTTGATGTCACTTAAAATTGATGCATGTACAGACGCTTTAAGAATAGTATAATGCTTTTTGAAGTCCGTGCCAATCAGGGCAACGACACCTTTTATAACAATAACTATTATTCGTGCATATATCAAGAAGTAAACTTATAGTATTGTTTAATGTATTCAATGTATTGAGTCAGTTAAAGAATATAAATCTATAAAATTATTGATTCGGTGGTCTGGTGGCTAACATGTACTGTCGCAAATTTGGAGGTCCTGAGTTTGAATCCCGAGGTGGGTCAAAATTAGTTATTGAGTATTTCTGTCAAGAAATTCTCTGTAACATCCCGGAGTTGGAAATCTAGAAGTGTTTCACACCCTTGCCTCGGAGAGCACGTAAAGCCGTCGGTCCGACTCTTTAACTCTCAAGGGTCGGGTCTCCTGTCGTCCCACCAGAGTATGAGAGTGACAGAAATAGAAGGTGCACTTGTGTTTGCGCGTACACTTGTGCATTATAATATCCCTATGAGATTGGCTGCCGTGGCCGAAATCTAACCAGTGACCACATGGTGCTTACGATCTTATGATACTATCACCATGGTAATCTGACACACCTAGTGACATAATAATATAGCCCTCCTATCTTTTCATTTTACTTTTTATATTGGTAAATGCATCTGCGCATACCACCTGTAGACATACAGGTGGTTATGTGGGACTCACCGGCTAGAAAAGCCAGTACTACCCACTAAAACCCAACAAAACCTCCCCCGTCTTAATGGGGCGTCGCAGGATCGCTTACGCACTCATCTACGATGCCCCGATGGCAAAACTGCTGAAGCAGACCACAACAATCATGGGATTGCTCCACGATCGACTCTGCTATCAGAGAAGTACCAGGAGCAACCCGCATGATACACCGCCCACCGAAATGAGCCATCTCTCATCGCCCACCGAAGTGGGCCACCTCCCTGTGCATTTCTTGGCTTCGCGGCCGGCTGAACAGCCGGAATCTACTGAGCCCCCCAACGACAAGGTGAACGCACATTGGGTTGGCTCCTATCTTTTCCTTCTTGACCCCATGAAAACCCCAATAAATATACTTAACCCGACCTAAGAATTGAACTCAGAACCTCCAGTAAAACATACCGATGAAGTAAGGCGGATAGTATAAGAAATCGCATTGAACGTGAAGCTAACGTACATATCATATCATTAGCGTGTCAACTTGTTTTGATTTAATTAGATTATAGGATTATTTAAATACAGTATTTTTTAAAGCCAGTTAAGAAATAGGCTTACATATATATTTTTTCATATTTCAACACGCTTTTACTAACTTCACTTGAACTATGTTATCGTATCTTGTAAGTCTGTCTATTTCTAATTGGTCAATACAATTTTTATAAATTAAGCTCACTATGTGATATTCATATTTTTAAAAATTTCTTTAAAATGAAACTTCTTTAGACGCACCATAAGAGGGGAAAAAAGGATTGGCGTTACGATTTTTGTTACGGAAATAGTTGTTACGGAAGTAAATAAATAGTCAATTAAAAATTATTTATATTAGTTCATGAATATTTCAAAGAATAAATTAAATAAAGATAGATATTTATAAAGAAAATATTCCTTTCATTTATTTTTAAAAGAGCGATGGATTCATATCAAATCAATATTTTAAAAAAATTATTAACCTGAAATATTTTTTTTTTTATTATTTATTTTCAGAGTGTATATTTATCCTTTAATAGGACTAATAAAAGTTATTATTCATTATAAAATATATAAATTATAAGGAAGGACGAATAGACTAATAAATAAGTAAGTAGAATAAGTAGCTCGGCTCTATTTTGCATATTGCACTCTTGCACCTAAAATAACTTATTTTACATTAGAAAACAAAAAAGTGGTAAATATTCGCACAAACCGACAATAGTCGGACGAATAATATATTTTTTATCATTCGATTATCGGACGCATAGCAACAGCCTCCTTTAATTATTATTAGTCCTTATTTTAAGTGCGAATAGCAACCGCCATTTATTTTATTGCCAGAGCATAATAATTTATTGAATCATTACAACATTTGATTAAAAATTAAATTTTTACTTAACACCATCTGTACTATACAAATATGTATATATTTTTTTTTAATATTCCTCCTATCCTGTATTTAATCATTTTTAACATCCCACTGCTGAGCACGGGCCTCCCTTCAATACGAGGGGGATATCAGGCCATAGTCCACTACGCTGGCCAAGTGGGGATTGGCGGACTTCACATGTCTTTCGAAAACTTGCCAGGTTCTCTCAAACATGCAGGTTTCCTACGTGTATACCTTGATACACGCACTCTTTATTTTTTATTTAATTGTATATGACTAGTCTTTTATCTCTTTCTTTTGTTTTTTTTATTATACTCTGATTCTGATACATTCGCAAAAATGTAAAATTATTTAAATGTACCTCCATATTTTCTCCTAAGTGAAATTTATTCTTGTGAGAAATGATAAAGATCTCAAACTTGATTTACATTATTATATTTGGAACACACGCTAGACTCAGTTTGTACTTGCTATGCCAGCGGTTGCGGGTTCGAGTCCTACTGGAGGGGATTAATTTGTGTGATGAGATCGAAAGTTTTTACTCCAGTCATGAGAGTTTATATTTATAATATGTATGTATTTAAAGTTATATATGTGTAGTGTATCAAATATCTGGTATCCATAACACTATAGCTAGCTGCTAGATGGTGTTGTGTGTTAATATCCCAACATATTTATTTATTTTGGTGTCCACTGATTTCACGTTGGAGCTAGGAAATAGATAGATACTTTATTGTACACCACAAAGAAATATACAAAAGAGGAAAGCAACAATAGATGATGCACAGGAGGCGGCCTTATCGCTATAAGCAATCTCTTTCAGGCAACCTTAGGGAGTAGGAGTAATTATATGAAATGGTAAGCGGTGTACTTGCTACACACAAATATATATATATATATATATATATACAAACATATATGCATGAATACATACAAATATACATACATAAATGTAGATCGGATGAAACAGTATAATATATAAAGACACTAAAGAGTACCTAACTTAACAGTAACTTAAAATTATCTAAGCTTTTAGCTTTATGTACCTTCGAGTTTAAGTTCGTTTAAATAATATTTATTTTATATTTAACAAGCGACTCGCCGTTCGTCCCGACTTACGTTTTAACGTTTAATATAGATTTCTCAGAAATGAGATATTTTCCCACAGTGAAAAGTATCCTAAATGTTGACTCGGATAACCTCTGAATCAATCGCTATCATCATATCAAATTTCATCAAAATCTGCCCAGTGGTTTTCTCGTGATGCGTTCCCAGACAAACAGACAGAAATTTTAAAAACTTTAGATTCCGCCTCTGTATCGATAATAATGACTATTTCGATAAGTTCTTCCAAGAAATATCATGTACAGATTCGACTCAGAATTTTATTATATACATACATAATATATAGATGACTCGCTACTGTTAAATAAGAAGTTCCCATCAAAAGAAAACTGTATACTTTTACTGAACTAGAAAGGAATTTATTTCAAAACACACAAAACATTACTCAAATATTTTCCAAGAAATTTTAGTATTTACTTATTGAAACTTTTAGGTCTTTAGAAAGCTTGAACTCATTTATATTATATGTATTCATAAAAGCCCGCGATAACATAATCCTTGAACCATGTGTTTTTGTAAGAAACATAGTCAGTGTATATATAAAATTTATACTAATATTATAAAGAGGTAAAGTTTGTGAGTTTGTGATGTTGTAGGGGGTATTTTCTGGATCTACGGAACCGATTTAGATGAAATTTGGTAAGAAGATAGTTTGAGATCTTGGGAAGGGCATAGGATACCTTTTATCCCGAAAATCATCCCTTGAGAGGGTGAAAATGGGGATGAAAATTTGTATTGGGAAGCAAGCTAGGGACGAACCCGAGCGAAGCGTGGGTGAGTCGCTAGTATACAGTGAGATAGTATTAGTACGAATAGTGATCATTATAGTATTTCTCATAATTTCCTATAATAGTTATTGTATTCCAAAGCGATATGCTACATGTTAAATCTTTTCAAACCTATAAAATAAATTCAAAGTTGATATTTTGAACTACCTTTGCTATATTTCTAAAACTACCAGCAGTTCGGAAAAGTTCTCAGTTTTCAGAAGAATCGCCGAAAGAAACTTGATGTAAATTCAACAAAATGATATTTTATTACTGCAATAACAATAGCATTTCCAAGGAGAGTTGACGTCCGGCATGCGGCTGGTCGTAAAACTTTTGGCAAATCCTATCAGAAGTACATAAGAAGTATTGCGCCGACCCCAAGTGATTAGGATGATGATGGGGAGGAAGATGTTGATGATGTTCTAATAATGCTATCATTAATAGAAAAATTAAAAAAACATGAACATAACACATGTAAATTACACTTTTTTAAGTAATTAAAATATGTTCTTCTTGTAGTATAGCCATTTCGGCTCAAATTCAAAATTATTTTATTCAGCGTTTAATTATTACAATTTTTTAAGTGAATGACTTATTTCCACTAGTTCAGAAAGAAAAAGGCTCAGTCCTGAGAAGAACTGACGAAAGTAGTTTTACAAAGTTGACCATGATCTCAACTCTGGAAAACGTTGGTTTCGATTTCGTTTTGGGTCATAGAAAATACTACTGAAACTGAGTAAACGTCCAAGCTTCCCGCTTTGCTGGCAAATCGCCATCTTGCCTGTATCACTTTCACGTTTTGTAATATAAGATGATACTTTACATCTTTATTTATTTAAATGTATTAATAACTAGCGATTCACTCTCGCTTCGCTCGGGTTCGTCCCTAGCTTGCTTCCTAATACAAACTTTCATCCCAATTTTCACCCCCTCAAGGGATGATTTCCGGGATAAAAAGTATCCTATGTCCTTTCCAGGGTCTCAAACTATCTTTTCACCAAATTTCATCTAAATCGGTTCAGTAGATGTAGAGATTAACCCCTACAACCTCACAAACTTACAAACTCACAAACTTTACCTATTTATAATATTAGTATAGATTGTCTTTGGCGAGCTCTTACCTCTGTGTTTACGTCTACTAGTGGGCAAAAGTGAAGATGAAGATGATGTTGTCATTTTTAAATTCTGGTGGGACGGCGATTTGACACGACCGGAAAGAGATTGAAAAACACAATATCATTGAGACTAGCCATCTGCGCAGGAGATATCATAGTGTAGCGCGTGTTCGCGCAAACACAAGTGCACTCTCTATTCCTGTCACTCTCATACTCTGGTGGGGCGACTACTCGACACGAGCAATAAGAAGTCGGTTGCAGGAACGATGGCTTTACGTGCTCTTCGAGGCACGGAGTTGAAATAACGCAATAAATAAACTTGGCCCGACCCGGGACTTGAACACGGGATCCCTGGATCTTTACTTCTACTTGCTAACCAGTAGATCGTACAGGCACTTATTTTATTTACCTTTATACGATTATATGCATGTACTACATATGTAGGATATTAAATTGACATAATGTAATAAAATAATTAAATTATCCTTTTCTTTAATGAGAATTGAACAAATATATTCGTATATAAGGCTGTTTTTCTATGTGCCATACACCCGAAAAATATTAATTATTTTATATACTTACTTTGCCATTCATTTTCAATGTAAACTGGTTAATATTAAGAAAAAATCTTTTTAATAACAGACAATTCTGCGATTTGTGGTTTTACACAAACAAACACACATACATTCACTTAAGTGAATAAGTGAAAGTTGAGTAATGTTAATGTTACTCAATAAATCAATATTTTAGTCAAAAATGTCACTTTAAAAGACTGTAAGTTACCTAAAACTAAATATTTTATTTCATACTCATATTTATTTCAAAATTCACTGCAGTCCTATATTTTAGGAAAATGTCTAAAATGCTGCAGCAAATGTACGAACAGCTGCTGTTAAAGTATGAATTGAATATAACGTTAATTTTCGTGAAACCTCTTTGCTATAACAATAAGTAATGTTTTAAGGCTTATTATATAAAAACATTGCTTTTCCATTCTTATGATATACCACTAGCGATTAACCCCCGCTTCGCTCGGGTTCGTCCCTAGACAAAAACAAATCGTAACACGTAACACGGGAACCGTAAATTTTTTGGGGATGATATATATATGCCTATAGCCTTCCTCAGTTAACGGACTATCTAATGCAAAAAGAGTTTTTCAAATCGGATCAGTAATTCCAGAGATTAGCGCGTTCAACCAAACAAACAAACTCTTCAGCTTTATAATATTAGTGTAAATTTTAAGAGTATGAAGTAAATTACTTAACCGAACCAATACAAATATACAAATCATTAGTATTTGAACCTGTTACCTCCAAGCATAAAAATGATGACGTAAAAACCTAAGTTATACAAAAATAATTAGAAACATTATAAGACTGTTAAAATAATTTGTCTTCTATAACCGTTTACTTCTTTAGAGCGGCTTAAGATGACCTAGATCTGAGTTTTCACTATTTGACCTCTACTTTGAATGAGGGAGCAAGTACAAATAGAAAAATTCAAAGTAGGTTAGTTTATACCTTAGTGTTTGCTCACAACGTTTCATATTCGAACGTTGAAAATTAATTTTAACTAAACTTGTTATATAATATCTTATTTTATAAAAATACTAGCGACTCACCCTCACTTTACTTCGGGTTCGTCCCTAGACAAAAACAAATCTATCCCACGGGAACCATACATTTTCCCAGGATGATATATAGCCTATAGCCTTCCTCAGTTAACGGGCTACCTAATGCAAAAAGAATTTTTCAAATCGTATCAGTAGTTCTTGAGATTAGCGCGTTCAACCAAACAAACAAACAAACTTTTCAGCTTTATAATATTAAGTATAGAATAAAAATACTAGTTTGTACCCGCATTTACTTCCGTTTGGTATATGGTACATGGATAATACTTGTGTATACTAGCGGTTCAACCTCGCTTTGCCCAGGTATCACCTCTAGGAAAACAAAAACTAATCTATCCCACGGGAACTGTACATTTTTCTGGAATAAAAAATTCTGATGTATGAGCTATATTATTGTAAAGTTTTATTAAAATCCATTCTGTAGTTTTTGAGTGAAAGAGTAACAAACATCCAGACATCCATATACGCTCACACACGTATTTATAATTTTAGTATAGATATTACAGTCACATTATATTTCTGAGGTCCTGGGTTCGAGTCTCGTGTCGACCCAAAAGAGTTATTTTCTAAGCCACCGTAGTTTCTATTGGATCGTATCAGCTTGCCATTCCATTGCCCATATAGCTTAGAAAAGAGCAATTGGATGTAAACACACTTACTTTATGCACAATAATATCTCCCACTACGGCTATTTTCAACAAGATTGGCATTTATAATCGAAACTTAGCTAGAAATTCAATCTCAACATATCCTTATCCACATCATGGGCATTTTCATTATTATAGTTCACAATTATAAAAAACTAGCTTGATTCCCCATACAAACTTTCATCCCCATTTCACTTCCTTAAGGGATGATTTCCGGGATAAAAAGTATCCTATGTCCTTTCCAGTACCTCGAACTATCTTCTTACCAAATTTCATCTAAATCGGCTCAGTGAATACAGAGATTACCCCCTACAACTATAATAATATAGATAAGTAATATTTTGCATTTATAATTTTTTTATACAACAGATATCCATTTACGACTTTTTAACTGACTTCAAAAAGGAATGAAGAATCTGCGATATTTTCGCCAACTTCGAATTGTTACTCAAAATTCTATTTTAAAGTGTATTTTAATTAATCATATTTTTTTATATTTCACTAGCGACATACCATTGCACCGCTCGGGTTTTAGAGAAAGTAGTTTATACATAAAGAACAAATAATATATAAATAAATATATTTTTTGATTGTTTGAACACATAGAACACAAACATACAAAGGCACATTTATATATATATATATATATATATATATGTATTTAGCCCTTTTTAACGTCCTGCTTCTAGTCATGGGCCTCCCTTCAATACGAAGGGGAACAGGCCATAGTCCACCACGCTGGCCAAATGCAGATTGGCGGACTTCACACGTCTTTCGAAAACTTGTCCGGTTCTCTTAGACATGCAGGTTTTCTCACGATTCCTTCACCATAAGGCAAGGTAGTCATGTTAGAAATGATATGCACATGAAAATTTCAGAGGTGCGAGACCCGAGATTTGAACCCACTTCACTCGGTTTCCCAATCGAGTGCGCTACCAATGCCCTTATTTATATAGACTTACTTATTTTTATATACTATACGATTTATAACTTTCATTGTTCGCGTGGTCACTTAAAATCAGCAATAAACTGTTGGGGGTCATTGCTTGCGTCCCCAGGGCTTCCAACACAGGTTGAGTGACCTTCCTCTTTTTGATAAGGCACAGCTAACAAGCTGTGTAGATTTATTTGTTATTTCTAATAATTTCTTTTCTGTTTAAATGTTACTGAAGTTATACTTATTTTGGCACATTTGGAAAAAAATATCATCGTAAGGCACGGTAACCATGTTGAAAAATGATTCCCAGATGAGAATATTAGAGTTGCGAGACCTGATTTTTTAACTTAATTTACTTGGATTTCCTAGTAATTATGACAGAAATCAGTAAACTTTGCAAAATGGAACTCATTATCTTTTTTTCAGCACCAAACAAAATATTCTCATAATAACTTTAAGATCGAAACTATATTTTTAGATTTTGTCGCGGTTTTCTTGTATATTTTTGTTTTAGACGTTTTGAATACTTTACAGCAAACATAGTCACGGGAGGAACTAAAGTTTCATTTAAAATCTATTCAAAATAACAGCTTTATAATAAATGCATATGGAATTATATACGGTACTTATAGGAAAAAGACAATTTTTAAAATTTTCATCTGTTTGTCTGTCTGTCTGTTCCGGCTAATTTCAGAAACGGCTGGAACAATTTTAACAGGACTTTCACTGGCATATAGCTGATATTATAAGGAGTAACTTAGGCTACTTTTATTTTAGAAAAAGGCTTAGGGTTTCGCTCAAAAAAATTAAAATGTACCTAGGGATGAACCCGAGCGAAGCGAGGGTGAGTCACTAGTCTCAAATATTTGTGTAAATCTAAGAAATAATCATTTCAAAGTCCATTTAAAGGCTAGAATTCTAAAAAATCTAGTGGAATGTTAAGTTAAAAGTGATTTCATCTACGTGACGTATTAACGTAACTTCCTGCGCGCGACTGAAACGGTAAATAAGCGTCGATCAATTCCAACACTAATATTGCATTTGCATGGAACTGGAAGTGCATTGAATTCTGATTATTGTAAACTAGCGACTTATCCTCACTTTGCTCGTGTCATTGGGTGTCTTGTTTACTTATTATATCATACACTTTTACACATTTTTTGCTAATGTTACTGACATTTGGGCTTGTAGCGACCGTACTTGCTATGCCAACGGTCGCGGGTTCGAGATCCGCTGGGAGCATTCATTTGTGTGGCAATCAAGAACGATTGTACACCAGTCATGGGTGTTTATATTTATAATATTATGTATGTATTTAAAATTATGTACGTGTAGTTTATCAACTAGCTGGCATCCATAAGACATGGCTCGTAGCTTACCATGGAACTAGATCGTGCTGCGCATGGTGCATAGAAAAAAATGAGCTCTAAATAAAACAGAAACTAAAATGTATCCAACCTAACGAAATAAAAATCAACTAAGCTTTTAAGCTAGATAGAAAATAGAACATAATATATACAAAGCTCTAGACTTTACTAAACTTTGAACCTTTACCACGAACGTTAAAGTTCTCGCCAATTTCAATTAAAACAATAGCGATTTGAGACGACGCGGCGTAAACTTCGCTTTAGCCTTACAACTACTCAAAGTGAACGAGTTAACTGACTACTAACTAAGCTATTTGCTTTTAGTATCAACGATACACCTATTAGCTACACGTGTATATGTAAAGAATATTGATACATGTCGAGGTCCTAAGTTCTAATCTCAGGTCAGGCAAAATTAAGTATGTTGGGACATTAACACACAGCACCATCTAATTCCATGGTAAGCTACAAGGCTTGTGTTATAGATACTAGATAGTTGATACACTACACATACATATATAACTTTAAATACATACATATTATTATAAATATACATATACCATGCCCATGACTAGAGTACAAACATTCGTGCTTATCACACAAATGTATACCCAGCGGAACTCGAACCCGCTAACACAGCAAATAGGGTTATAAAAATTAGTGTTAGATATTGGTTTCTCTTACGAAGTACAAGGTTTTACTTGTTAACTGGGAAGGGAATGCTATCTTTGCCTAATTTTATTGAAATCTATTCGGTCACACATCGGTTCTATCACATTTATACCACAGATTAAGTAATAGTTCCTTTGGAATTTATACTATGGATATTCAGTAGCATCCCGCAATTGGGAAATTGTCGGTATTGGCATCCTCATTCCTCGGAAAGCGCGTTAAGCTGTCGGTATCGCGTCTTATCTGTTACCGGGCCGAATTGTCGTCCTACCAGAATAAAAAAGTGTGCCCTGGTGTCTACGCGTACACTTGTGCTCTATAATACCTACGTAAATGGCTAATCTCAGTAAAATTGACCGCCATAGCCGTATCCATTAAAATGACTTAAAATCAATGTGTTCGCTCAGTGGTCAAAATTAGTCCGTTATCATTGAAAATTAAGGAAAACATATACGATTATAATTTACCTATCTACAATAAAAAAAGGGTTTCTATTTTTTTTATTAATAACACTAAAACTCGGCAATAGCTGATAAACAAAAAAAAAACAATTGACAACAGTGTATTTTGTCTTTGCCTGTTCATACATACATAGATATTAAACGTAAGATGTTACCAATATTTATAACTGGTGAGCCGTCCACACTTTATTTAACTTATTAAGTTTTTAACTAAAATTTTACGCCGATTTCTCACTATTAAATGTACTTTTGTAATTAACCAAAAAATAAAGCCATAAAGAAGCCAAGAAATACACTGGGTGATGGCTCACTTTAGTAGGCGGTGTACCATGTCGGTTACTCTGGTACTTCTCTGATAGCAGAGTGGACCGTGAAAGCAACCTGATGGTTGTTGAAGTCTACCTTAGCAGGCCAGCCAGGTGGTTGAATGCATGAGCGATCCTACCACGCCACATTAAATCGGGGGAGGTTCTGTTAGGTTGCAGTTGGTAGTACTGGCTTTTCTGGCCAGTGATAAAAAGTCCACAGACTGTCTGAGTACTAAATTTTAACAAGAATTTACAGTTATACACACTTACAAACATTCAAATGTATAATATAGGTCTAATCAATTAAACTACTGATAACAACAGCATATAATGACATAATTTTTCTTAGTCTAATTTCATTAAATTGTCGTGTTGTGACACGTACGTCCGTCGTCGTCGTACGTCCATCGTAACGTAATTGACATGAGAACAGAACACCTGTTAATGTTAGCTAAGGTGTATAGTTAAAAGAAATGTGCAGTTTGTAGTCAAATTGAGTATATTTTGATGAACTCGGACAACACAAACACACAGCGGAAATGTTGTGGGTTCAAATAAGTAAATGACGAATTCAAACTTGCTGTTTAATTATTACTAGAGTTCGCCCAAAGCTCGAAATTCGACCATAATCATTATTATTTTAGTTATTGATTTTTTTATTGATAACACTAAAGCTCATCAATAGCTACTAATAAAAAAAAAGAAAATCTATTGACATTCCCTTATCTTGGAAGGAGGAGGGGAGGGGGAGGGGGGTTGGTAAAAGCCGTACTTAAGTATTATAATATTTTATAAGTCGAAATGTGAGATTTCTAGCATAGAGTAATGGATTTTTGAGAGCTAATCGTTGAAAAAAACAACTCTGAGATGTATTTTTTTTTTTCTTTTTTAATGTATGATTATTAACTACAAATCTTTGATTTACGTCAAATTATGAGTTTTAGTGCAATTGATCCTTTTCTAAAACCAGATAAAATCTTACGTAAGAAGGGAGAGTACGGGAAATTTTATATGCTCTTACATGGGGTGGGGGGAGAAGGGGGGTTGATGGCTAAAATAACAAAAATATTTTTTTCAATGATGTAAACACAATTAAATCATTTCGTGACAATTCAGACATTCAGACAAATTAATTTAACTATATATTTTTCTTTCACTACACGTTGTGTTTAAATAAAATCGTTTTAATAATTCAAAATATTGAATGCGTACTCGTTTCTATAACTTTTTAGAGGGTGTTGCCAACATTAAAATGACTCAGTTCAATAAAATACTCTGAATAGGATTTATTGGCTATTGATGAAGCTGACGACGGAGGCGTAAAGTAAGCACCAACTATTTGTTTTTATAATAACATGAATTAATTTCAAAGATACACAATATTTAAAATAAAAATAGCTGCTTCTATCTGTTTCTAGATTCCATTCAAAATATAGTTCAATCAACTAAATATTTTAAGTACTCAAAGATATAATGAAAGAATGAATGTTTGTTGGTTACACATGATCAACGTACTAGGTCAGTGTATTCAGCCTTTTTTAACGTCCCACTGCTGGGCACGGGCCTCCCTTCAATACGAGGGGGATCAGGAAATAGTCCACCATGCTGGCCAAGTGCGGATTGGCGGACTTCACATGTCTTTCGGAAACTTGCTAAGTTTTCTCAGACAATGCAGGTGTCCTCACGATGTTTTCCTTCACCGTAAGGCAAATGGTAATCATGTTAGAAATGATTCGCACATGAAAATATCAGAGGTGCGAGACCCGGGATTTGAACTCGCTTCACTCGGTTTTCCAAGCGAGCGCGTTACCACTGGGCTACCACTGCCTACCAGGTCAGTATCAACGGGCAAATATATTGTTCCAAGGGTGCATAATTATTATTGTCTACCGTACCTTATGAACAGTTTGCCCGCTGATTTTTAGACATGAACCAAATAAAAGTAAATTTGCCAAGTTATTAAAAAAAACACTATATGGACAGTTTAACGTACTTCACCTAGAAGCCTTAAGTATTATAACCTAAGTTTATCGTGAGACTCTGATCCCACAGACAAACTTTGTAGTTTTGTGGATTCACTTATGTAAAAATGTAGTACATACTGTAGTAATGAAATAAAAAAAAAGAGATTTGTGTAGCTATTTAAGCAGGCAAAGCGGAATTTTTTAACTTATGGCACTTTGATAGACATTTTATTAGATTTTTTCTTTATCTATCTATCTATCTATATATATATATATATATATATATAATAAAATTCTAACTGATTTGAATCTGTACGTTCAATATTCTTTGGAAAATCTTATTGAAATAGACATTATTATCGATACAGAGGCTGAATCTATAGTTTTTAAACGTTTTGTCTGTCTGTCTGTCTAGAAACGCATCACGAGAAAACCACTGGACAGATTTTGATGAAATTTGGTATCAAGATAGCTGGTTATTTGGGTCAACATATAGAATACTTTTTACAGCGGGCAAAAATATCTCATCTGGGAGCTAATTGTGAAAACGTAACTAGGGACGACCCGAACGGTGCGAGGGTGAGTCGCTAGTTTGTATTTAAATTTTAATAAATCAATACAAGCTTTGTTAAATTTAAAAGTATTTTTACTTCAAAAGTATATATTTCATAAGTTTTTTTTTAAAGAATCTTTTATAATCAAAGAAAAACTTAAGAAAAAAAGAATAATATTAACCAATCCTACCTTCACTTCCTTTAGATCGTAAGTTATATAGAAACTTTTTGTAATACTCTAACTGTTAGAGTACCTATTACAAAAAGTTAGAGTTTAGTCAGAGTCTAACATTTCACCAAACCACTTGTTATTGAGGTAAGAAAAGCCTATCCTGATCTTGGCCCAAAATATATTTATAGAAATAACAGTATCTATAAATAGACTTAAAAACAAAGAACACTCTAAACGTATCCAATAGAGCCAACTAAAAGGGCTGTGAAGTCGAAACTTCCCTCTAATACCACCTATTTAATACTAGCGACTTACCCTCGCTTAGCTCGGGTCCCTAGGTCCCTAGGTACGTTTTATTTTTTTGTATCGTATATAATTCCATATGCATTTAGTATAAAGCTGTTATTTTGACATTACAAACAGACACTTCAATTTTATTTGTCTGTATAGATTAAAATAAATTAATTTAAGGAAAACTTAATTTCCCATTTAGAAGTGCTTGTAATCTGTAATTGTATTTTTTTATATGTACTCAAACAAAACCATAAAAATATGGTGTTTTTTAATGATTACAATAATCGATTAACCATTAATAAAAGGATGAAGAAACTTAAGTTTTATGGTTTTTTCTAAATTTATATATGTATGTAGATTCTTCACGCAGAAACGGCTAAACGGATTAGAATATAAAGAACGTACGGATATGGTACGTACTAAGAAACGTACGTATGTGTGTAGATGTAATGTAATATACGTATAACACGGTAAGAACCATGGATGACAAATAAAAGTAAGAACTACGACCAGCAGTAAGACGTAGGCCACTGTTGGGCACTTAGTCTTTCATAATCTCTCTATAATATGGCAGTGGTGGGTTCGATTACGGCGCACGTCTAATTGTAGTGTAAAGGTAAAGAAGTAGAATGAAAATAGAACAGAAAAAAATATATAACCATAGATACTCGAATTTTCAACCAGAATCTATGTTACAAAGTAACAGAATATGTCGCAGTTTTAACTTTTTCATACAATATTTAAACAACACTCTAATGGGCACAAAAGGGGAAGCCCCGGTAGAGAGCTCTCGTGATGACGTGACGTCACAAAGAGTCCGTTTAGACACTTAACTGGCAATTTCAGTAGAGCGTTTTCAAACATTTTTAATAATATTATATAAAAAAACTTCAGTAACTCTAACTTTTGTTCATTGAATAGTATTTTAAAATAAAACTATCTTTTCAGTTTTTTTTTCGTGGATTTATTTTGTTTTTTGGTTCCCGACGTTTCGAATGCTTTACAGCAATCATGGTCACAGGAGACACTAAGGTTTTAGACGTCTCAAAGGTCATTCTTATAGATACATATACTTGTTACAGACAGTGCCTACCCACAATTTCACAAAATGATATCAAAAATTCCAAAATGGCACCAAAGTACTTTACAATATTTGTTGATTTTAATTTTACACATTTTATTTTTTTAAATAAATATTATTATTAAATATGGTAATAATATTTATTTAATTTTAGCTGTTATTATTAAAATAACTCGTATTACAATGCCTTATTTTTTTTTTTAAATTTCCGCATGAGAAAACTACTGGACAGATTTTGATGACATTTGGTATGATAATAGCTGGTTATCCGGGTCAACATATAGGATACATTTTACTGCGGGAGAATATCTCATCTCTGAGAAATCTATATATACATAAAGTAAAGTCTGCAGAGGTCGAATGTCTGTACATAGAAAAAAAATGCTAAATACATAGTCAGAGAGATGTAAGAAGAGAAATAGAACAAATCTAGATATATTTTTTAATTTTTGTTTCATTGTCTGTTTGTCTTTTTGTACGGGCTAATCTCCGAAACTGTTGGACCGACTTAAATGAAATTTTGCTTGGTGGTACCTTATATCCTCGGTCAACATTTTAGATACATTCCATCCCAGAAAATTAAAGAGTTTCCGTGGGATAGTTGGGATGGTTAAAAACTATAGTAACTTATATAGCTTAGTACACAAAAACTTATGCACCTAATTTAGTAGAATTTGGCGTGCTGACACTTTATACCGGAAAAATGTACGG
This sequence comes from Fabriciana adippe, assembly GCA_905404265.1. NCBI lineage: Eukaryota > Metazoa > Arthropoda > Insecta > Lepidoptera > Nymphalidae > Fabriciana > Fabriciana adippe. The sequence goes on from FR990009.1 coordinate 9,429,211, forward strand.
TTCCCGTGGGATATATTTGTTTTTGTTTTCCTAGAGGCGAACCCGAGCGAAGCGAGGGTGAACCGCTAGTCTACACTAAATGTTAAAACGTATAAAAAGAAAGAAGACTGATTTTCGAATAAACGAAAATTTGGGAAATAGCAAAAAGAATCTATTAGTAAGCTTATTCCTGCTAAAACGTAAACAAAAATATTACGTAGTTTCTATACAAAATGGCGAATTGCCAAAACGTACGTATTCATTACGTGTTCAGTCACGAACATAGAAAACGATGCTTATAACAGTAACAATATACATGAACTTTTTATCTGAGCTTTTGTGAAAAAGTACAGGACGTGTGTATCTTAAGTATAAAAGATGTGATACTATATGATGAAAGTTTTGTTTTTCAATCAGAAACTTTGAGTTCAGAAACTATGTTTATGTAGGCTATACTTAGGGATAAATATGTTTTATAAATAATAATATTTGGTCAAGTGCGAGTCGTACTTGTCTAAGAAAGGAGTACGTAATATTTATCATACATTTATGCTTTTATTCTTTTTTATTATTACTTGTATTCGCCCAGTGATCGAAATACGATCATAATCATTATTGAAAGTTCGAGGAAAACATATATAATTAGAATTTACTTATCTATGTAAAAATAATTGTTTTCAAAAAAAATATTGATAACAGTAAAGCTCGTCAAAAGAGGATAAAAAACTGTTTGAATTAAAGTTTTTGCCTATATATATACTAGCGGCTCACCCTCACTTCACTCGGGTTCACCTCTAGGAAAACAAAAACAAACCTATCCCACGGGAACCATATATTTTTCCCGGATAAAAAAGCAGCCTATGTGTTATTCCAAACTATAATCTATCTCTGTGCCAAATTTAATCCAGATCCGTTCAGCCATTCTGACGTGAAAGAGTAACAAACATCTATACTCAGAAACTTTCACATTTACAGTATTAATACGGATATGTATTTTATTCAACCGTTTCGTCAGTGTTGTGTTTCTAATGTTTCCATTTTGATTTTATTAAAATAAATGATATACCTTTGTATTCAGCCCCTTTTAGCGTCCCACTGCTGGGCACGGGCCTCCCTTCAATATGAGGGGGATCAGACAGACCCGCACTTGGCCAGCGTAGTGGACTATGGGTCCACCACGCTGGCCAAGTGCGGGTTGGCGAACTTCACATGTCTTTTGAAAACTTGCTAAGTTTTCTCAGACATGCAGGTTTCCTCACGATGTTTTCCTTCACCGTAAGACAAGTGGTAATCATGATAGAAATGATTCGCACATGAAAATATCAGAGGTGCGAGACCCGGGATTTGAACCCGCTTCACTCGGTTTCCCAAGCGACCGCGTTACCACTGGGCTACCATTGCCTTATATATACCCTTAATGTCATGTAATATTTAAGCCATGGCCTAAAACTTAATCGCTAGTGCTTAGAATATTCTCCCAATAGTTTTATTTCTGTACATTAATTATTTACAAAGTGCTTACCACTGAATATTCTACAAGGACAGATCTCAACGTGTTTTACTTTGAACTTAAGTTTTCATGCTTAAACGGTATTAATAAATTGTTCAGGCAAATATATGTATCTTGTATAATAAGAATATTTTAGTAGCAAGAATAACCTTTTAACACTGTAAAGTTTAAATATATGCATATAAAGGATTTATATGCATATATTTAAACTTCACAACTTAACTTATATTGGACTACATAAATATTTCATTTATTTATTTAGGAATTATGATACTAGCATAATAAATAGAAATTTAAAAAATATATGAGATACCTATTGAATTCATTTCAATCAAATTATAACATTTCTATTCTCTATAGATTGTAGAAAGACGTATTGTATGGGCCTATTTGTTTCACAGCATCCTACTAATATTATAAACGCAAAGGTTTGTGAGGATGTATGGATGTTTGTTACTCTTTCACGCAAAAATTACTGGACAGATTTTGATGAAACTTTCCAATAATATAGCTTATACATTAGAGTAACACATAGGCTTATTGTAACTTTTAAAGATATAGTAATACATAGTTGAACTACGCGTATAGAGCCGCGGGAAAAATCTAGCTATTATGTATGTAATAATAGTGGCTCACCCTCGCTTCGCTCGGGTTCACCTCTAGGAAAACAAAAACAAGCATATTCAAGGGGAACCGTAAATTTTTCCAGGATAAAAGTAGCCTATGTGTTATTCCAGACTATAATCTATCTCTGTGCCAAATTTCATTCAGATCCGTTCAGCCGTTCTGGCGTGAAAGAGTAACAAACATCCATACATACAAACTTTCACATTTATAATATTAATACAGATGTATGTATAATCATTGCCAGAGAAATGGTATACAAGTATGATTATGATAAATCATTAAAATCATACCATTCAGTCAATGTTTACTCGATTGTGTACACAACGGGCATTCAGCATCTACCTAACGACTGTTTACACAATCATATCACATTAATATTTTAAAATAACGTTGTGATTAAATAATTATGATTTTTCGATGATGACTCAATTAATTGAACTGTTTGTTATTGAAAATATAAGCTTTTTTAATATTTCACTGCTAAGCACGAGCCTCATTTAAATGCGAGGGGAATCAGGCCATAGTCCACCACGCTGGCCAAGTGCGGATTGGCGGACTTCACATGTCTTTCGAAAACTTGCTAGGTTCTCTCAGACATGCAGGTTTCCTCACAAAGTTTTCCTTCACCACATTAGCCACCATTTGGTCACGTTACCAAAGGGCTACCACTACTCTCATTTTCCACTATGAGCCAATGTTACTCAGCATATTTTGAACCTTTAAACTTAAGGAAAATATCAACTATGTTAATCGCATACAAAATGTCTATATATGGGAATCAAACTTGCGACTGCTCATGTATAACGCAATGCCAATCCGATTAGGCTGTTTTTATTATTATTTATTACGCGCGGCTCTGCCCATTTTATTGAAAATAAAGGATAAAAATATCCATCCCGTTTTTAACCCCTCTAGGAATTGAATTTTTAAAAATCATTTTTAGTGATTCCGCGTGTGGTTGCCAAATCTCGAATTAATTGAGATTTAGTTATTGATCAGTGAGTGGTATATCCTCAACACAGTATACGAGTATATATTAAATAGTTACAGGTAGTAAATGCTAACACAAGAGTAAGTCAACTTGTTAAAGCTCGCACGTTTTGCAACTTCCGGGTTAAAAGCGCACATAATTTTAAATCTTTCGATATTGAAACTGGTGAAAGCGTACATTTAATGGCAGCGATTAATTTCTGCACAAGTGTTCTCAGCGTATGTGTTCTTTTTATAGAATGCGTACTTTATACGTTACTTTTCTAATGATTTTAATATTTAAACCGTTTTTATATACTCTAAAGCCGTATACTCTAAAAGCTTTAACGTAGCTAAAGTCGCATTTCGTCGGTATATCATATTGGGAGATATGGCGTACTGACAAAATTACATTATCAATCAACTTGTAACATTATTTTGAAGAGTTCGCAACGTTAACTATTCTTAATATTAAACATTTACTTACAAAACATCTGTATCTAAAAAGAAAATTTTTTAAATCCTTGTCTTTTAAAATGAACTATTTCTTCAAAATAATTGTATAATTTTGTGGGTAAATACTGTATATAACATCTATTTAATTACTTTTGAGACGTAATACTTTCTTAGATTTACGCCAATATTTGACATTTTAAAGCATTCGGAACGTCGGGATATAAAAATCAAAATAAATCCACATAAAAATCAGAAAAAATAGTTTTATTCAAAATTTTGAGATGTCTCAAACATTACATGGAAACGTCGGGGACGAAATTTAAAATAAAACCGTGACAAAATCCAAAAAGATACTTAACTTCATTTAAAATGTCAAATATTCGTGTACATCTAAGCAAGTATAACAACAATATCTATGGCTTTGAAAACAATTATCTATACATATGTCAAAATTTAACTGAGTATTAAAATATTTTTTGGAATAGTTGTATTATCGATACAAAGACCAAATCTAGTTTTCAGTCCTGTCTGTCTGTGACCGCATCACGAAAAAACCACTGGACAGATTTTGATGCATGATGATAGATGGATATACTTTTACTACGGAAAAAATTTCATCTCTGAGCTAAACGTTATAAATTTTACAAAAAAAAAAATTAAATACTCAGTCTCATATTAGACACGAAATTTTTTTTTGTAGGAAAATGAGTTTTTTCAATGACTACATTTATATACAAAATAAACATTACTTACTCATGCTTAAAATACAAATAGCTAATATCCTCTGTTCATTTCTTCAACACAATACTGTTTTTTAGACAATGGACAATGTGTAAACAAAAAGATTTTTGAACGTACAAATATTTGGTATTATAAAGGTTGCTTTTAGGAAGCTTTTAGTTGCTTTTTACAAGCTTTTTGACCGATTTCAAAAAGCTCGATTAAGCTCTAGGGATCGTCACGTCAAGTCTTGTCACGCGTTTTATCAATACAAACGCAAGTAATCTGTATTCTTGAAGTTTATTTGAATATAATTTTCAACTGTTGAGTTGTGTAACTGTTGAGGTGGTAGATTCCTCATGGACCAACTACATCACTACACTCACTATCTTTAAATTAATTAACGATTCAAAAGTGCTTGTATAAGTCTAATTGAATAAAGTTAATTTTCATTCATAAGAATATTTATAAGAAGAGATGTAAGGATGGTGTCAGTAACTACAGATCTATCTCTGTTTTAAGCTCACTATCTAAGATACTTGTACAAAATAATGAATAAAAGATTTATTTCTTATTTGGATAAGCATTACTTGCTTGCTTGTAACCAATATGGGTTTAGAACTGGCAGATCTACTGAGGACGCGCTCCTACATTTAGTAGACGATATAGTTCAAAATTTTGATAAAAAAGGAAGACTGGGTATTTTTTTAGATTTATCATAAGCTTTCGACACAGTTTCTCTGCCTCTTTTATATTATAATAAATTGGAAAAAATGGTGTTAGAGGAATTGCTCTAGATCCTTTTAAAAGTTACCTAACTAACAGAACTCAAATCGTTACCATAAATGAGAATATCAGTAATGAAGCTCACACATGGAGTACCCGAAGGTAATGTACTGGGGCCCACTTTTTTCTTAATTTACATTAACGAATTTTGCGATTTTAAAATACCTAATTATAAAAACGTCTCCCATGCAAATGACGACGCTTTGCTTGTTCAAGGTAACACTTGGACAGAAACGCGCAAGCGTAGCGAGCAAGCCCTTGCTATTGTACTAAATGGAATGTCTTGTAACCCATTAACGTTAAACCTAGATAAGACAAAATTTATAACATTTGGTCACAAATCCTCTTTGCCCCCTGAATCTTTTTCTATCATTCCACATGAATGCTCTTACGAACTACACAAAGATTGCAATTGTAGCAAGGTTATTCGTTCTCGCACTGTGAAATACTTTGATGTTCTTTTTGATGAAAACCTCATCTGGAAAAAACATTTACGAGTTATGGCATCCCGTTTACTCGCCTACGTTTTAGGCAACTCAGGTCTGGCTGTAATATCCAAATACTAAAAATGGTTTACTTTGCTCTTGTGCAATCTATACTTACTTATTGCATACATATGCATATATATGCATATACATATATGTATAGCATGGGACAGTGCATCTAAATCAGTATTGCTTCAATTAGAAAGAGTACAGAGATGTATACTAAAAGTTATGACATCCAAGACTATTCGCTTTCCAACAGTTGAGTTATATCAAATATACAAAGTATTAACGGTTCGACATTTATTTGTCCTTTGTTCTATTCTACGAAAATATAAACATACTTTTTTTGATCCGAACTTTATGTTCAATAAACGCAGATATGATAAAGACTGTCAAATAGAACCTCGAAGAAAAGCTTCTTCAAATCGACATTACTTTTATCTAAGTCCCATACTGTACAATAAGATCAATAAATAGTTAGATATCTATTCTATTACATCACATAAATGTAAATCTATATTAAATGGTTCGCTACTAAAATTAAACAATGATCAAACGGAACAACTTTTGGTAACTATAACTTGAGACTTTATCTACACACACAAACATACATACAAACACACGCGCGCTCCGCAAACATACTATATATATATATATATATATATATATATATATATATATATATATATAGATAGATAGTATGTTTGCGGAGTGCGGAGGAGGAAAGGAGTTATGATGACATTGATGATATATATATATATATATATATATATATATATATATATATATCATCATCAATGTCATCATAACTCCTCTCCTTTTTTTTTATTTTATTCTTGTCATGGTATTTTTTTTATGGTTTGTTTAAGTAGATGTTTGTTTTTGTTGCTGTGCTTACTTTTATTTAATTATTTACGACGCTTATGAGGCGGGCGCTAACTGCGACACAGTTTTATACTAATGTAGTTATTATCGTTAAGTTGTTTTTGTTATAACTGCATTAAATGTTTTAAATGAATAAATAAATAATTTCATTTAAGAGAACGTACCTTCGTGATACGTTTATGAAGCATAGGGTTTTAAACAAGATATAACTTTATAATATACTAGCGACTCACCCTAGCTTCGCACGGGTTCATCTCTAGGTTGATTCCTCATACAAACTTTCATCCCCATTTTCATCCCTTAAGGGATGATTTCCGGGAGAATAACTATCCTTTGTCCTTCCCAGGATCTCAAACTATCTTCTTACCAAATTTAATCTTAATCGGTTCACTTGATCCAGATATTACCCCCTACAACCTCACAAACTCACAAACTTTACCTCTTTATAATATTAGTATAGAAAAGATATATTGAAATATGTGTGAAAATAAATAAAAAAGGCTCCTGTATTTATTATTAAAGACGATTTTTACAGTCATTTGACCTAAAACTCATGTAAATGAAGTCTTTAAAAATGCAGAATGAAATTTCGGAAGTTTTTTGATCTATGATCTTAGAAAGACGCTGACAGTTCGCGTGGTCCCTCGTGGTACTGACATATAATGACGGGATATTTTTCATAAATGTAAAACGTAAAAATATTTTTCTTTCTAGTGGAATGTTTTAGATTCGATTATTTTTAATCGTTACACAAAGTGCAGTTAAATATAACAATTTAGGGTAAAAACTTTGAACATATTTTGTTATTAGACAAATCGATTTTCTACAATCGATACAGTTAGCGATAAAAACAAATGAAAAAATAATTGATAATAATATATTCAGGCCACGTGGATATTGATAATGATTCATATGATATATAATGATATAAATTAACTAGCGACTCAACCTCGCTCCGCTTGGGTTCGTCCCTATTTATGTTATAACGGTTAGTATAGATTTCTCATAGATGTGATATTATCCCGGAATAAAAAGTATCCGATATGTTGACCCAGATAACTAGCTATCATCATACCAAATTTCATCAAAATCTGTCCAGTGGTTTTTCTAGTAATGCGTTCCCAGACAGATAAAAATTCAAAAAACTATACATTCGGCCTCGGTATCGATAATCATGATTATTTCAATAAGATTTTCGAAAAATATTTAATGTACAGATTTGAATCAGTTAGAATTTTATTATATTATGTATTGATTATTAATTTGTAAAAATTTTAGTAACAATACCACAATCTTTTCGGCGTTATTATATTTGTGTCTAATTGACCCTGGAAACAAGAAATTATTATTTGGTTAACGATTTTTAGGTGTGGTACTTAAGAACAGCTTACTTTTCCAAAAGAGCCTTCTTAAATAATGTCGACTTATATCGTCAAATAAGCGTTTTATTGCGTTTTATCCCTAGTAAAAGTACTTGAGATCCAATCAAGCGAATATTTGCTTTGAGTGATAAACGAATTTGTAACTTTCTAAGTAGAATATAAAATATATATAAATGAATTTTTTTTTGTATGTTATTATAGCTAGCAACTTAACCTTACTTTGCTCGGGTGCGTCCTTAGGTACGTTTTAAATAGATAAAAATATTAATTGCGAATGTATCTTAGTAGATAGACATAATATCATATTGCAGATTTTTCTGTAGGCCTTTTTAAGACCTACAATTGTCTAGGACATTGTTTTGATGTACCCCTCAGGGCTCGGAACCGGTATAAAAAAACGGTTTATTTCGGTAAAATAATGGTTAAATCATCGATCGATCTTTAATCGGCTAATGAAAACGAACGGTTTAGTAAACCGAAATAATAATGGTTAAAGGTTACTCGTAGAGAAAAGTTGGATTTCGGTTTTGATACCGAAATAAACCAGTTAATTTATTCATTCATAAGTAAGAAACATGCATGCATCGTGCTAAGACTTCATTCACTCTGCGCGTTCAAGTTAATTTTGTTCATGGAACCTAAATCCGTCAAAAACCGTTCTCCCGAATTTTACCGATTAAAGAACGTAACCGAAACCTTAAACCGAAAAGCCTCTCGATTTGGGCCAATGAACAAAACCGGTTTAAAAATTGAACTGGTTTCCGAGCCCTGGTATCTCTTAAGGTTTAGCCAGAGTTAGTTTGTGAGGACGACTCGACAGAACCAGTTATTGTGTTTTCCCGTAGGAATGAAAGATTTTCCTGTATTAAAAGAAAACCTAAATTTTGACTCGAGTAATAATAAATTATCAATATACAAAATTTATTTAAAATCCATTCAGTACTTTTTGCATGAAATGTACACAGACATACAGACATAAATTTTAGCAACGATTGTTAGGTCTACTATATTCTTTACGCAATATGTAACAGTTGTAGTTTTAAAAAAATATGTCATGTACAGATTTGACTTTGTTACTATTTTATTATATGTATAGATACGTAAAGACAAAACTTTCTAAGCATATTGCGCGAATGAGCTCTGGCATAGTCACCGTTTATATGGGAAGGACTGTAGAAAGTTATTTATTGACTTACTTATACTTGTGGCTCTAAAGTTCGCAGCGTGATGAAACATAGCCAAAAACATTCATCATTTCTATACATATAATAAAATTCTGAGTCGTATCTGTACATTAAATATTTTTTTGGAAAATCTTATTGAAATATACATTATTATCGATACAGAGGCCGAATCTATAGTTTTTAGAATTTTTATCTGTCTGTCTGGGGACGTATCACGAGAAAATCACTTGACAGGTTTTGATAAAATTTAGTATGATAATAGCTGGTTATCTGTCTCAACTTAAAGGATACTTTTTACAACGGGAAAATATCTCGTCTCTGAGTTTATACTAACACTTAAAACGTACCTAAGGACTAACCCGAGCAAAGCGAGGGTGAGGTGCTAGTTAATTTATATTATTATATATCATATATTAAGATTACATAAAGATTATATAAAGATAATTTGTATATTTGTCTGCACGTTCTAATCTCTGGAATTATCCAATTTGAAAAAAAATTCTTACGTTTTATAGTATAAGCATTGAAGAAGATAAGGTATAGGATAACTATGTATCAAAAAAACTTCAATAACATTCAAACTTAAGCCTGAAACACACTATAGTGCCGATTACGTTTTGATCCCGGTCCTATATTGGTCTGGTAAAGTATTTTTATATAAGTATAAGAAACAATAAGTGCATTTACACTATTAGTATGAGTCAAACTCCGGCCGAAACATACTCCAGCAACGTTTCTATTATTGTTTTCAATCGGACCGAAAACGGAATGTGATCGGCACTATACTTCAAATTCAAAATATTTTATTCAGCATTTAATTATTACAATTTTTTACTGAACGTCATGAGTCTGCCACTAGTTCGGAAAGAAAAAGCCTCTAATCTGAGAAAAACAGGCGAAAGAAATTATAGCCGCGGGACGATCGCACAAATAAAATAAATATAAATGTGTTGGGCTATTAACGCACAGCACCATCTAGTTCCATCGTAAGCTACGAGGCTTGTGTTATGGATATCAGATAGTCGATACATTACATATATATAACTTTAAACACATATATATTATAAATATAAAAACCCTTAACTGGAATACAAACATTCGTGCTCATCGCACAAACGAATCCAGACTCGAACCCGCGACCGCTGGCACAGCAAGTAGCACAACAAACTGAGCAAAACGTGTCATCAAAGAATATATATAGAAACTCTATCATTAACTACGTTTTTGTTGCAGAAAAACCTATAATTATAATAGCGAGTAAAATGTTAATGAAAATTTCTATACAAATGTTCGAGCAGACGATATGTTTACAATTTTTCCTATTGAATCATGTTTTTTTATGTTACATATGTAGGGTGGCCATGTCATGTTTTATTCATTTCATGAGTATTTTCCCTTGTATTTATTCAAATTTTCTACGTCCAGACCATTTTGGGCCTCAGTTTATATAAAACCATAAATTACATAGAGATCAAGCTATTAAATTGAAGGTTTTTAGTTATTTATTTTGATTTCCGGTTCCGGACAATTTTTATGCTTTACAACAATAACTTCCGGGAAGAGACAGCCTTTTTATCCAGTAAAGCTGTAAAGCATTCGTATGGTATTTTTAACATAAACACTATATGTTTTAAAATAAACGTTATTATACTAAATTAAACGTAATTATACTAAAATTTTGAAGTTTAGTATAGTTTTCTCATAGATGAGACATTTTCCCGCAGTAAAAAGTATCCTATATGTTGACCCATATAACCAGCTGTCACCATACCAAATTTCATCAAAATGCCTCCAGTGGTTTTCATGCCTCCAGTTGGTGGACAGACAGACAGACAAAAATTCTAAAAACGATAGATTTGGCCTCTGAATCGATAATAAAGTCTATTTCAATAAAATTTTCCAAAAAAATATTTAATATACAGAATCGACTCAGTTTGAATTTTATTATATGTATAGATTGTCACCCCACAGAAGAAATTTTTGGCATTTGCCCAAAACTTTAATGATTACGGTCATAAATAGAGTCAACGGAAATCGGTTAAGTATTTGTTAGGTGTTAAGGTCGCACTTTGATGTTCTTTAGTAAATACATTCAAACTTCTTGTCTATAACTGGTTTTAACACTCAGCTATGCGCGTGCGCACTTAAGTAGTTTAGCTAAACACCATATTATTCTGAACTATATTATTAATAACACTAAATTTTCCATTTCTCATCTATTTTAAAATGACATTAAAATGGGAAATGTAGTATGAATATTTTTTTTTGTGTATCATGATATCTTTTTTACCTATTTTTATACCATTTTTAGTGAATTACTTAAGTTTTTTCCATATAAGATTTTAGAAAAGGTTTCCTTTGTGTGATTATATACTGTATAGTAATATTTACATATGGCATAATTATTTGTAGACTATTTTATTGAAATACACGAATATTACGTCTGAGTTTCGTTTGCCAAAATTCTTCTCAGATTTGAGATAAGATAATACTATTAATAATATTAATATATTAAGCTGAGGAGCTTTTATTTTCATTTATTTTCAGTTAGAAATGAAAAAAATTGGGTAGAGCTGTGTTGAGGCACACTGCCGTTGGTTTAACGTGTAACATCTAATTCAGCGAGTCGCTTTTGGTGTTTGTATTTTTTATAAAAATTTTGCATATTTGAAAACAAATTAGTAAATATCGTAATCTTTGAAGATAGCAACGAAAAGAATACATATACATATAATAAAATTGTAACTAAGCCGAATCTGTACATTAAATATTTTTTGGCAAATCTTGTTGAAATAGACATTATTATCGATACAGAAACCGAATTTATAGTTTTTAGAATCTTTATCTGTGACCACATTATAGAAAAACCTGCAGGGATTTTGATGAAATTTGGTACGATGATAGCCGGTTATCCGGGTTAACATTTAGGATACATTTTACTGCGGGAAAACATCTTATCTCTGAGAAATCTATACTTAACGTTAAAACGTAAGTAGGGACGAATCCGAGCGGAGCGAGGGGGAGTCGCTAGTCATATATATCATTTTTCAGACAATAACAACGGTTACTATGGCAACCTAATACAACCTATTCCGTATGTTTCGTTGTGATTTTAAAGACGTTTTACCTCAAAAAATATTTCTACAATAGAATAAAATTCAATTCAATTTGTATGTTCAATAGAATAAAACTCAAAATCAAAGAATTATTATCAATAACTACCAACAGTCAATATATCTGTCATTACTCTCTTAAAAAAATAACTCTTAAAATTATATTACGAATAATTTTAAAACCACTTCTCAACAAAAGTTAATAAAATATTAAAAATTACATATTCCGAAACATTCACTCAAAACACATAAACAGCTGTCAAAAAATATGTATACAGATAAATAAAATTGAAATGTTTGTTTGTAATGTCAAAATAACAGCTTTTTACTGAATTCAAATGAATATAATTATATATTTATTTCACTTTACTTTGTTAATTATAAGAAAAATACTATTTTTTTATTTCTGTCTGTCCCTCTGCCCGTCTGTCTGTCTAATTCCAGCTAATCTCCAAAACGGCTGGACCGATTTTGACAGGACTTTCATTAGCAGATAGCTGATGTTATTATATAAGGAGTAACTTCGGCTACTTTTATTTTAGAAAAAAATAAGGTTTCGCGCAAAAAAAATTAAAACCCATGAAATTCTGAATGAAATCCCTTTATACCCTCGCTAAGTACGCGGAGGAAGGGAGAATAAGTCGTTAGGTATGAATAATTCTAAAACCATTTCTCAACAAAAGTTAACAAAATGTTAAAAAAATACACATTTCGACACATTCACTCAAAATAAATAAGCAACTGTCAAGAAATATTTTAAATAAATAATTACTTTTTAAACGGCTCCAAGTCGAATCAAAACAAATGGGTCAATGCCTTGAAACACGTCATGGGCCAAGGTTTGATTTCCACAAAACAATTTGAGTTACTGCCGTTAAAATTATTATTTATATCGTCATTTTGTTGATTGGATACATAAATAAATGAAAAAATGATGAAAACATGTGATTTATAAGAGTCCCAGAAGACAAACTTCATGTAAGAAGTTCTCTTTTAGATGAAGTTGCAATATTATGGTTGGGCAATACTGCCATCATAAGAAAGAAGGCCGTACCTTCGTTAAAGTTGATTTCGAGATATTTAAAGTTTTGTCTTACTACTACGTCAAAATTACTACTAGTTTTGATGTTGTTACGATGAAAATGCTTATGGTATCTCAGAATTCATAATACTTAGAGCTTTATGAGTAAGACTATCAAGTAGCATTTTTTTTTTGCTGATTCCGAATCTGCACATAAGTCATTTTTAACCAAATTGTTAGTTACGGCCTTTTTTCTTATGACGGAAGAATTGTATATTTATGCTTCAGAGAACACGTACGAGTCTCTCAAAAAGATTTGGTGCCGTAAATAAATAAAACTATCATTTTGAGAGACTTCTACCCCAGTGACCATGATTTCTGTAAAACATTCGAAACGTCGAAACCAAAAATCAAAATAAATCCGCGAAAAAATCCAAAACGATTGTTTTATTTAAAATGTTAAATATTCCCATAAACTAAGAAAGTATATGCCGTGAATAAAATTCGAACAGTTTACCATTTTATGTACATATCAACGAACATGTCATAACAGTCATTGGTTAAATGTCAAGTATAAAACATAAAAAAAAATATTGGGACATTAACACACAGCACCATCTAGTTCCATGGTATACTGCGAGGCATGTGTTATGGATACCAGATAGTTGATACACTACATATATATAACTTTAAATACATACATGTTATAAATATAAACACCCATGACTGGAGTACAAACATTCGTGCTCATCACACAAATAAATGCCCCCAGCGGGACTCGAATCCGCGACCGCTGGCGCAGCAAGTAGGATCACTACAAACTGAGCCAAACGTGTCGTCAAACACTAGAAAATGGAAATCAAGAGCAAAATTTCCACTGAGCAAATTAACAATCGGGTAAAAATATTATGAAAGATGCAAAAAACGTCTTTTTCAGATAAAAAGAAGTGAATTTGATAATATTTCCTATAAAATAGGAAACAAAAGTTACTACTATACAGTATAATGTATACAGCGCTAGATGTTATGAGTACAGTTACTGCCATTTAAGGGTTATAAAGCGAACTCGCCAAAAAGATTCTCAAGGGCCACTTGCATCGTTCAGAATATTGGATTCACGCCAAACAATTCAATAAATATAATATACTGGAATTTCTAAAAAACATTGAATTTTTAATACGAGATTTTATGAGAAAATTATTTAATGAAATAGATTTCTTACATAAATCAAATCACAAAAACTTTATTTAAATAGACTTTTACAAGGACTTTTGAATCGTCACTTTTTTACATTATTGAAATTTAAATTAAATGTCAGCATGTAAGTCTGTGAGAAATGTACCGACTCGGAAGACAGTTCTGCTGAGAAGAGGCAGCGAGAAACTCAACAGTAGCTTTTTTAAAATAATAATTGTTTACAATATTGCAATAAAATAATTATCTACTTATCCTACGTAGATAATTATTGTATTGCAATATTTTAAACAAGTAATATTTTAGAAGAGTTGTTGAGTATATGTATGATTTAAGATATATGTTTTATATCTAAGAACTATTATAACTAGCGACTTTCTCTTTCTGCAGCAGGGTGCGTAGTGCAGTCTATGTGTTACTCCAACTCCTAATCTATCTGTATACTAAATTTCATCAGAATCCGTCCAGCCGATTCTGCGTGCAGGAGTAACAAACATACATGTTAAATAATAAATAAATATATCGGGATATTAACACACAGCACCATCTAGTTCCATGGTAAGGTACGAGGCTTGTGTTATGGATACCAGATAGTTGATACACTATACTTATATAACTTTAAATACATGCATATTGTAAATATAAACACCCATGACTGGAGTACAAACATTCGTGCTTATCACATAAATGAATACCCCAGCGGGACTCGAACCCGCGACCGCTGGCACAGCAAGTAGGGTCACTACAAACTTAGCCAAACGTGTCGTCAAAATACAAACATATAAACTTTCACATTTATAACAGTATTTCGATATATAGTCCCGTAACTTTTAGCAAAGACTTGTATTTCATGCGAAAACTTAATGTACCTGAATGAAAACCTATCCCACTCTCCACCTAATAAGTTACCTTTATGCAAAATATTTAGGCGATAAATGGCTTCGTTACTAAGTTACATATGAAGAAACTAACTAACTTTAAATGTTAATAGTTTTTCGCCTATAGTAGTTTTTCCACCTTTGTCTACACATATAATAAAATTCTGAGTCGAATCTGTTCATTAAATATTTTTTGGAAAATCTTATTGAAATAGTCATTATTATCGATGCAGAAGTCGAATCTATAGTTTTTAGAATTTTTGTCTGTCTGTCTGACATATATTAATTACATTTGGTATAATGATAGCTGGTTATCCGGATCAACATTTAGGATACTTTCTACTGTGGCAAAATATCTCTTCTCTAAGAAATCTATACTAAACGTTAAAACGTACCAAGGGACGAACCCGAGCAAAGCGAGGGTGAGTCGCTAATATAATATATATCATCACCATGCGAACTAAAGGTGGAGTGGTCACTGACGATTCCTAAAGTATGTCAAGTTATTTGACTTTTAAAATTTTGTCTTAAATTTTTGGCTCACTTAAGGGCTTTTCAGTGTCCACTCCACCTATATTCTAATTTTATGGTAATAGCCTATTTCAAAGGATTTTCTGAACTCTCACTGGTTTTCATACGATATAATCTCGTACGACGGTCGCTCTGCGGGATTTTACTTACGTAAATTTATTCTAACTTAAGAACTTAAAAAGGTTTCTTCAATTTATATTTGCAGATTATAATTTATTTATAGACTAAAATCCGATGTAATGTCGCCTTTCACGTATCTGTTTACCGAATGAAATGTACCTATGTTTTAATTTTTTTGAGGGAAATCCTAATTCTTTTTCTGAAATAAAAGTAGCCTAAGTTACTCCTTATAATATCAGCTATCTACCAGTGAAAGTCCCGTTAAAGTTGGTCCAGCCATTTCGGAGATTAGCCGGAACAAACAGACATACAGACAGACAAACAGACAAAATTTTTAAAAATTGTGTTTTTCTTATAAGTACCGTATTTAATTCCACATGTATTTAGTATAAAGCTGTTATTTTTACATTACAAACAGACACTTCAATTTTATTGATCTGTATAGATACCTAACATACAAACAAATATATCTATCCATTTCCACCCTCTAATCTCTGAAACGATTGAAATAATTTTCACGGAACTTTCACCTACAAATAAAAGATTGAGCGAGAAAGATATATTTTAACTTATAATAAAAGAATATAATAAACTAATAACAGAATATTATAATAAATCGATTTTAATGGGGGCTTACACAGACAGGTCAGATTTTTTTAAACAGACAGGATCGATTGAAAGTGATAAAGTCTAGTTTTTATTATTCTAGGAAAAAAATAATTACCAAGATATATAAAATGCAAATTAAATATAATCTTCTGGTGCGGAGAATATTAAAAGGTGAAGTAATCGCTTCACTTCTAGTTAAGTTAGTTGCTAGTGGCTAATTATTTTTTTTATGTTGGGACATTAACAGCACTATCTAGTTCCATGGTAAGCTACGAGGCTTGTGTTATGGATACCAGATAATTGATACACTACACATATATAACTTTAAATACATACATATTATAAATATATATCAATCTATTTTAATTAATAGTTAATTAAGCAAGCAAAGTCATAGAATTCAGTAATATGTATGTATGTATTCAGCCCTTTTTAACGTCCCTTTGCTGGGCACGGGCCTCCCTTCAAAGAAGATCAGTCTACCACGCTGATCAAGTGCGGAAGGACGGGCTTCACATGTCTTTTGAAAACTTGCTAGGTTTCCTCAGATATGCAGGTTTCCTCACGATGTTTTTCTTCACCGTAAGGTAATTGTGTTGAAAATGATTCGCACATAAAAATATTATAGGTGCGAGACCCGAGATTTGATCCCGTTCACTCAGTTTTCCAAGCAATTCCGCTACCACTGCCTTAGTAATATAGCCATGTCTAAAATGTTATTTCACGAGAGCCTCAGGCTCTAAACTAGATTATGCTAGCTATGAGATGATACATCACTTTCATACATATATGCAGTTTGGATGAGATTAACATTAAATATTCATATAAAGTACTAAAATAGCTTCCTAAAACTGAGGGAATTGAAAGTTTTTAATATAGGAAAAGCTTTAAAGCTTTTTAATTTTAAGGTTATTTTACTTATAAATAAAACTAGCGACTAACCCTCGCTCCGCTCGGGTTCTTCCTTAGTTACGTTTTATTGTTTAGTATAGATTTCTCAGAGATGTGATATTTTCCCGCAGTAAAAAGTATCCTATATGTTGACCCGGATAACCAGCTATCATCACACCAAATTTCATCAAAATCTGTCGTGGTTTTGCCGTAATACGTTCCCAGATAGACAGAAAGACAGACAGACAAACATTCTAAATACTATAAATTCGGCTTCTGTATCGATAATAATGGCTATTTCAATAAGATTTTCCAAACATTATTTCATGTACAGATTCGACTCAGTTGGAATTTTATTATATGTACCTATAGATTTTCAAAATTCATTCCAGTCTACAACAGATATGGCGAAAGAATCAAAGCAAGAATATTGATGCTTTTAATTATAATTTTTTTTTAAAAAAACATATCAAAACAAATATTAAAATAAAACATATAAAAAGCTGTGCATACTTTTAAATTAAATTTATATAAAAATAGCGAAATATTATTATGTTAAATCAATATTTTATGTAAATTTAGTTAGTAAGTCTTTATAATAAATAAATAAAATAAATATCAGATTTTTCGCATGGTAAGTGAACTTGCATGGGCGATAAACAGGCCTATGTCCTTCCTCAAGATGCGATTTACGTCCTTTTAAAAATACTTCAGTAGGAAAAGGCAACAAACACAGTTATTTTCACAATTATAATATTAGCATGGATTGAAATACTCTGAGGGCGTCACTTTCAAGGTAATATTACATTCACACAAAAAAAAACGCAAGTTCCGGTCGAATCACACTCCAGCAACATTTCTAGTATAAAAATACTTAAGAAAAACCTTTCATGTAATATTACTCATGTGTTTAAACTTAGATTTACATCATAATGTTTCATCTGAACGGGTGCGCAACTTAGACCAGCTTGGCAACTGGCTTCCCTCAAGGCCGCTAAGGCCTCTAAGACCGATATCAAACTATGATCAGCACTACAGTGTGGATCAATTATTGGGTTTTTCTCAAGAAATTTTAAGTAACAACCCAGTAATAGTTAAGAAGCTGACCCTTTGGAGAGTACCAAAATTTATTATTTTGTATTATTTCCATCTTAGATATTCCCTTCTTTATTTTTATTAAACCGCAATCTCCACTGAAATAACGCAAATCCAGAATTTCCACTTTCCTGCTCTTAAAATGTACCATAACGTGTAAATGTTGAGCATTATAGCGACAATGGCCGTAGAGTGACATTTGCTTTAACACTCTCGGACATACATCTCTATGATTAAAACGTTATATTTGTATCATGAAAATTATTTGAAAATAGTATCGTAAATGTATTTATTAATATTTTGACTTTGCATTGAACGTTATCGAAAACTTTTGCATATTTTAATTTAAAAAAAAACTTGTCAATTTTTATAACGTATAATAACTATATATTGACTCGGATAACCACCTATCATCATATTAAATTTCATCAACATCTATCCAGTGATTTTCTCTTGATGCGGTCACAGACAGAAAGACAGACAAAAATTTAAAAAACTATAGATTCGGCCTCTGTATATGTAATAAAGATTATTGCATTAAGTTTTTTCAAAAAATATTTAATGTTAAGATTCGACTCAGAATTTTATTATATGTACCTATAGATTAGACTTTATTGTACACCACGGTAATAACATAAAGACGGAAAACAAAGTACGCAAAAAAACGTACACAACAGGCGGCCTTAACGCTAATTGGCGGTTACTTTCTGACAAACTTTGGTAACGTTTCCGCAAAAAATAAAGATCCATTTTATATATATATATATATATATATATATATATATATATATATTTATGTTTTTAATATATTATCGAATTCGTAGCCTTCAATAAAAATAAACGTTGATTTTAAAGAGCATACAAATTTATTTTGTTTTGGAAGAAACTGTAAAAGACAGTCATAAAGAGGTAGCGGCGACGGTTTGTCTCTCACATCTAATGTTCCAAACACATTGACCTAGAAAACTTTGTTATGTAACTGTGTAAGGTAAAATGTTTCGCCTTTATTTGAGAATATTTTATATTACTGTATAATAAATACAATAGTATAGAATATACTTAGTATATACATATATACGTCCATATGTAGTATATAATATAACTAGCGACTCACCCTCGCTTCGCTTGGGTTCGCTTCTAGACAAAAAAAATCTATCCCACGGGAACTCTTTCATTTTCTGGGATGAAAAGTATTTAAGATGTTGACCGGGGATATAAGGTACCACCATACAAAATTTCATTTAAATCGGTAAACAGTTTCGGAGATTAGCCCGTACAAACAGACAAACAGACAGAGAAACAAAAAAAAAACTAAATAATCTGGATTTCTTTGCGAGGGTCAGCCGCTAGTTTAAAAATATATCACTAGCCCTGTATAATGGGGTTCCAATCCATACTCCTTTCTTAATATTATCTATATATAAACTCACTTTGCCTTTTTCTAAGTTTATCAAAATCATTTTTCAAAGGTTTTTCCAATCTATGGAACATTGCGTCAAAATTGCTTTGTCGGCATCGATCAAAAAAGTACTAGATACACAATCCCATTCAAAAGTTCTCTTAAAACTGTCACCAATTGTGTTTAGGTAATTATTCCAGTTGAAATAAATATATAACAATGTAAATTGAACCTTAAATGGAATATTTAAAGGTTTCACAAAAAAAAAGCGCGCTCAAGTGTTCAAATGAGCGCTCATTCGGTGAGGACATATTTTGTCGCTGATTGTGTATCTAATACTTTTTTGATGGATATTTGTCGGTAAAAAATTCTGCTTGGTTCTGGACAAACTGACAAAATTATTTCTATATATTGTTAGATAATTTATTATTAGCATGACAATTTTCAAGAGCTTAGTAATTTTCACATCCTGTTTTGCGCAATGATGACAGTAATAATTTATCATCTTTAGAATTAGATGAATCGATCTTTATATAAATTTGTAGTTTATAATTATTATAATTTAAGTAAGTAAACAAACAAAATTCAAAATCTATAAAAATAAAATAAAATTGTAACTAAACCGAATCTGTACATTAAATATTTTTTTGGAAAATCTTATTGAAATAGGCTTTATTATAGATACAGATACTGAATCTATAGGTTTTAAACTTTTTGTTTCTAGTTTTTAAAAATTTCGTCTGTCTGTCTGTGACCGCGTTGTTCACGCGTCTAACGCAGAGGTGGGGTGATAGGTCAATCCGCGGGGGGGGGGGGGGGGGGGGGGGGCAGGGTGGACCCCCGGCAACTACATTCATTACGACTTTACGGACGATATCGGAGCCGGCGCATGAGCACGTGTCTCAATCGTAATAAAAAGATTAAAAATAATTTGAAGTTTTCCTTGTTGCCCAAACACGCGTCACGGAAAAGCCACACGATGGATTGATGAAATTTGGTATGGTGATAACTGGTTATCCGGGTCAACATATAAGATACTTTTTACTGCGGGAAAATATCTCATCTCTGAGAAGTCTATACTAAACGTTAAAACGTAATTCTAGAAACGAACCCGAGCGGAACAAGGGTGAGTCGCTAGTATTTTATAAAGCTTTAAATTAACACTTTTTTTTACTAAATGTCAAGAGTCTACTACATCAACTAACACTGAATCCAAAAAAATACTTGTTTAACCGTCAAAGTTTTTTTTTTTTGTTTAATATAAAGTATGAAAGTAAGTCCATTGTAAAGAAGATACCACGTAATTATACACAAAATCATACACAGTTTAATTGAAAGCTTTCATAATTATTTGACGACACGTTTGGCTGAATTTGTAGTGACCATACTTGTTGTGCCAGCGGTCGCGGGTTCGAATCCCGCTGGGGCCATTCATTTGTGTGATGAGCACGAATGTTTGTACTCCAGTCAATAGTATTTATATTTATAATATGTATATTGTATATATTTAAAGTTATATATGTAGTGTATCAGCTACCTGGTATCCATAACACAAGCCTCGTAGCTTACCATGGAACTAGATGGTGCTGTGTGTTTATGTCCCAAAATATATATTTGTTTTTATTTTTTCATAAAGTTGATTAAAAACACATAAAAATATGCTAATATCTTAAAGAAAGACAAAATATTTTAAATAAAATCTCCAAATGAATTTCGTTATCCCACATATTAGTTGATAATAGGTAAGTAATTTTACATTCAATCATTTTTACTTTGGATATTTGGGTTATTTGGAAATAGCTAACACCAAAATTTCGCAGAATTTTTGTTTGTTTAAGACGAATTTTAATAGAAGTTTTTGGTACAGTTTATTTACAAAACTAAAATCATTCATCTACGAATATATTCAATGTATTCGAAAATAATGCTGTTAATTTGTTTTGAGTAATAATTGACTAGGATCAGGTCTGGATTTGATTGTGTGGACGCCCCGGCAATTGAGACTGTGAATCCCCTAATAATATTGCTAATCATCTATACTAATATTATAAAGCTGAAGAGTTTGTTTGTTTGTTTGTTTGTTTGTTTGGTTGAACACGCTAATCTCAGGGACTATTGATGGAATTAAAAAATCTTTTTTATTGGATAGTCCATTTATCGAGGAATGCTTTAGGCTATATATCATCCCGGAAAAATTTACGGTTTCCGTGGGATAGTTTTTTTTTGTCTAGGGACGAACCCGAAGCGAAGCGAAGGTGAGTCGCTTTTCTTTATATACATAAATAGGCAAAGACAAAACATTTCATTACTTATTTTTCCTCTTATTATCAACGAATTTTCTTCTTTTTTTTGTTACGTCCGTCCGTCAATAGCTACTAAACAAAAAACTACTTGACGAACAGAGGAAAAAAAGGAATTTAAAAAAAACGACTTAAAAAAGACTAAAAAGTAAGATATAACTGAAGGGGGGAGTTTTCATTTACTACTAACTACTACTAACTAATCAGATATCTTCGAAGTCGGTGCCAGCCGATGCAAAGCAAATCTATTTCGATACGTATAAATATATCACAAATCGATGTATAATATTTTAACTATAATTAGAGTCCATACGTTGTCATATTTACCTATTAAATATTCATATCTTAAAGCATTGTCGACTGGCACCGACTTCATAATTATTATCATACTACTAGTTTACCTAGTTACGTTTTAATTTTTTTGAGCGGAACCCTAATTATTTTTCTAAACTAAAAGTAGCCTAAGTTACTCCCTATAAAATCAACTATCTGCCAGTGAAAGTCCCATTAAAATTAGTACAGCCGTTTCGGAGATTAGCCGCAACCAACAGAGAGACAGACAAAAATTTAAAAAATTGTGTTTTTCTTATAATTATATATAATTCCATATGCATTTAGTATAAAGCTGTTATTTTGACATTACAAACAGACACTTCAATTTTATTTATCTGTATAGATGTGAATATTTTGCAGTTCAAATAATATTACATACATACGAGTCAAATTGACCTTTTTTTTATTTAAAATCGATTAAAAAGTACAAACAGTTTCGCCTTTGCCTATTTAAATATAGATTAATTAATTGAAAAGAAAAAATATTTAATTTTTATTATTTGACAGTTTTCAAAGAAACGTTGGACGATAAAACGTCAAAATTAATACACTATGACATACATAATTAAGCCTTTACGCAAGTATTTACTTTATAAAAGATTTTTTCCTTTCGGGTCATTCTTATCCCCGACCCATCTTAGGCTTTCATATGTGGGGATGAAAGGATTTATTCATATCCTTGGAAATGATCACGTTTACTAAAGGATATAACTTTTGGAAATCCTGCTTTAGTTATATTTGAAAAACCCGTCGTTAATTTCATATAAATTTTCCGTACCAGAGTGCTTCACTGTAATTTTGAATTACGATATTAATTTAAAGTGAGTCATCTCTATATAACTAGCCAAAAATAAAACAGTTCAGTACCTTTTTTTCCTCTGTTTGTCAACCGATTATCTATTTTCTTTGGCAGCTATTGACGAGCTTTAGTGTTATCAATAAAAAATAAATAATAAATGAATAAATATATTGGGACATTAACACACAGCGCCATCTAGTTCCATGGTAAGCTACGAGGCTCGTGTTATGGATACCAGATAGTTGTTACACTACACATATATAACTTTAAACACATACATATTATAAATATAAACACCTGTGACTGGAGTACAAACATTCGTGCTCATCACACAAATGAATGCCCCCAGCGGGACTCAACCCGCGACCGCTGGCACAGCAAGATAGATAAATCCTATTTATGTATAATCCTGGGTCTTTCAAATGGAGCGTGAGGTTGTTTGGTACCGAGATCTTGTCCCGGAACCAATGGACCTCATTCCTGGATTCCACTATCGCTTAACATCAGGCGGCATGAAGTCATCTTGTTAAAAAACATATATGTTTTTCTAAAAAATTTTAGATCATGGTGGAATTCCGACCACCCGACGAACGAATTAACGTTGTTGCCACTCCGTGTACGGCACGCAACGGTGCCGGTCGGTGACGGAACGGTCTAGTGGGCAGAATCTCATACATTTCAATACAAAGAACTTTTTTTGCCTGACACGCTCCTAGCACGGTCATGGTATGAGACGGTCTAGTGGACAGTCTTTTAGACTAACTTTAATAATAATATTCAATTATTTGACTAATTTTCAAAATAGAAAGTTCTATTTGACCCATCTATATAGATAAATACATTTGAAGTGTCTGTTTGTATTGTCAAAATAACAGCTTTTTACTAAGTACATATGGAAGTATATGCGATACTTATAAGAAAAAAAAACTATTTTTTAATTTTTGCCTGTCTGTCTGTTTGTTTGTTTCGGCTAATTTCCAAAACGTCTGGGTCGATTTTGACAGGACTTTCACTGGCAGATAGCTAATGTTATAAGGAGTAACTTAGGCTACTTTTGTTTTAGAAAAAGTATTAGGGGAACCCTAATCCTTTTTCTTATAAAAATAAATAAAACCTCATATAAATTAAATAAATTAAACCTCATGATAAATTAAAGCTCATGAAATTGTGAATAAAATTCGCACCCAAGTGAAGCGAGGGTAGGTCGCTTATATATTACTAAAAAGCATTTAAAAGTTAACCAATTATATTTTCAAATTTTTAAACACCAACCCCTATTTACAAAACGTACTTTTCACTAATTCAATCTGATTTTTGATTCCCGATACTTCGAATGCTTTACAAAAATCATGGTTTTACGGACAGACGGACAATACCTATCCACAAAATTACAAAATAATTTCAAAAATCGAACCAAAGTACCTTACAATATTACAGTTATTGCAATATTATAACTTACAGCTGTTAACTTTAATCTTAACTACCCCTTTACAGATTAAATTGGAAAACGGAGGCTTGAATAGTGTCATAATCAAAGGCGTTTCACTTCATTTATGCAGATGGTGAAATTCAGTTTGCTCGCAGTAGTAATGAAAATCAGACTAACCATTTATGATTTTTAACGATGGAAAGTAGTATAAGTTTTAAAAGTTTAATTTTCTTTTCAATTGTCGCCTTGCGAAGTGGATTGTGGGTTTGAATCTAGCTTGAGGTAAATATCTAGTTAATGTTCTTATTCAGTTTGGTATGTGCTTTTTTTGATTGAGTATTTCTTATAGATGATCTGTATGTGAGATATTGACGCCAATTAATATTAGTAATTTTATCTTAAAGTTTCTTCTATCTATACATATAATAAAATTCAGAGTGGAATCTGTACATTAAATATTTTTTTGGAAAATCTTATTGAAATAGTTATTATTATCACAGAGGCCAAATCTATAGTTTTTATAATTTTTATCTGTCTGTCTGGGAACGCATCACGAGAAAACCACTGGACAGATTTTGATGAAATTTGGTGTAGTGAAAGCTGGTTATCCGGGTCAACATATAGGGTACTTTTTAGTGAGAGAAAATATACTATCTCTGAGAAATCTATACTAAACGTTTCTATATTTGTTTTGTTTCTTTTTAATTATATATTTCTAAGTGTAAATGCCATTAAAAACGTAACCTATATTTTTTTCACAAATCAAATTCAAAAAGGTCGGATATACGTTGTTATAAAATTTAAAGTTAGACGCCGCGATACAGCGAAGGTCAAATTAAAACGATCTTATCGACTGAAGTATGCTACGCATTTGAACACGCAAAAGTCGCAAGCAACAGATTGTTATAAAATACAAATAGACCGACATATTTATTGATTTATGTATAAACTAGAGGCTCGCCCGCTCTTCGCTCGGGTTCGCCTCTAGAAAACCACAAACTAATCTATCCCACGGGAACCGTAATTTTTTCCGGGATAAAAAGTAGCCTATGTGTTATTCCAGACTATAGTCTATCTCTGTGCCAAATTTCATCCAGATCAGCCGTTCTGGCATGAAAGAGTAACAAACATCCATACTCACAAACTTTCACATATATAATATTAGCGTAGCTGTACTCGATGATTATTATTTCTTTTTAGATTTACACAGATTATAAACAAAACAAAGGAAACGGTATCATAATAATGACGTTTTTTTTTTTTTTTTTAATAAATAACTTATGAGGCGTGTATGTGACCGACATTGCCTATTATTTTAAAGAGTTTTCATATCAAAGCAATTGGCCCAACTGGCACGACCAGATGTCATAAAACAAAGAATAATAAAAATATTGTGATTTTCCATCGAGCTTAGAGCTAATTTCTGCTTTTGATATAATAATGTACTTTGAAAATGGAATGTACATAAATTTCATCTGTATGTTTGTTTGTATGTTACGCGATATCTTCGCAAATTATTAAAATATAATATATCGTAAGCCTCACGGGAGCTAGGTGTTTAATTTCTTAAATTCAATTTAAAATGTGTCTGTAGTAGTAAAATGTAGTCACTACTCTCCACCTTCTCTTTGTCTGTAAGGAATAGATTTTAATGAAAAAAGATGGCAAGAAGGCTTCTAATATTAAACAATTAAGGTGTTTTACCACTCTGCTTGCATTTTACGCTTAATTTTGGTCAATTTGTTTTTATATAATATCTCAATTTTACATATATATATATATATATATATATATATATATATATATATATATATATATTAGGATAAGCATCTTAGAAAAGTTCAAAATATTTAAAACAATCCTTATAGGCTGGCTTAATTATACAAAAAATATCAATGTGTATGTTACTATATAATAATAAAATTTTATGTACAAGAAAAGAAAATACTTTAAATATACTCAATAATACATACAAAACAAATGTACACTTAATTCTTACTGTACAAAAACCTTTTATTATGAAAATATCCATTTTTAAATTGATACAATTATAATATATAGTCAAACACTAACATATATTAATATAAAATCGATAAAATAACATTGTAGCATATAATCGTTTTAGATATTAAATAAAAAGTTGATTACAGCGTGTCGTTTCCCCGGAACGAAGTCACAGCTTAAATGTGTTTAAAAGAATATTTTACGAGCTCACACTCGTTCACAAATGAAAAGGGTCAATTAAAACACATTTCAGCATCAATTTTTTACGCTTTAAACCCTTTATGGCGAGAACTCTGCACCGTGACAGTTAATAATTGAGTTATTAATGCTATCTACGTTAAATATTAAAAGATGGGGTAAAAATACTTACCCCAAAGTAGTCATAGTCACGATGGTGTACCAAAACGCAGCAGGAATTGATGTGAAGTTGGTGTCCTGTTCATTCTTCTCCGCGTAGAACATAACGGTGGCGAATATAATGATGGCCATCGCCAGTGAGAAGACCAGGAAACCCAATTCGCTGGCGCATGACTTTAAAGTATATCCTAGAATCCGAAGTCCTTGCGAGTGCCGCGAGAATTTGAAAATACGGAACACTCTAAACACTCTCAAGGTCACGAATGCTCCTGACACGTCGTCGTTGTCAGTGATCCCCAATCCAATATAATATGGCAGGATAGCTACCACGTCGATGATCGACATGACAGATCTAACAAATTTGCAGCGGTCCGGCGCCGCGAATAATCGTAGCAAATACTCAGCCGTAAATATCATAACACAAGCTGTGTCTAGACAAAAGAATACTATTTTATATCGCTCGCCACAAGGCAGAGTGCCCGCCCGCCCAGGCCTGTGCCCACACGGGACAGTTTCAACAACATTAGCCATCACAGAAACGGCGATGAAAAATCCAGTCACGTAGTAAAATACTAGAGCGGCTGTAGATGTGTGAGGATTTTCGAAAGCTCTCCACATCTTTTGCCGTAAATCAGTCAATTGCGGCAGGCTCTGATCTCCCGCCTCGCTTAGCTTATCATCCATTAACCGTTCAGCATTTTCACGTTTCCTATCCCTGTAGTCCTCATAACAGCAATCGCCAATAACGTCTGGCAAAATACCGAAAAACGCGAGCTCCTCATCGTACCCGGTCAAACACTCATGTTTTGGGTAGTGAAGCTTTCCAGTTCTGTAGTAATTGAGTATATGTCTGAATATATCTGGATCTCTGTCGAAGAAATACTCCCGACTGTCCTCGTCGTAGAAAAACTCGCGCTCTGAAGATCCGAGGAGAGAGTCGGGGTACTTCTCGAGGGTGTTTCTCCATGTTTCGAATCGTCTTCCTGACACATTGATGAGGAGCTTCTCGTCTTCGGCACGTCGGCGGTCTTTGGGCACGGGAGGGGGAGGCAGGGGGTGCGTGGCTATAGGGACCCAGCCGATGGCGGCGGCGCGCGCGAACGGCAGCCATGCGGCGACGGACGCCATCGCGTGCTGTCGGCGCCACCGTCGCCGCGATACTGACTGTAGCCGTGCCCCCCCCCGCGTCGCGCTATTTCGGGCTACCCGCCCAGATGATGCTGTGTTACCAGCTTCTTAACTGAAATAGCCCATACACATGTTTCAATTTTATTACTATTGGTTTTATTATAGACGTTAAATTAAAGTTTGTGTATAAAATATTTTCACACCTAATTTTTTTTCAAATTACTATATAAACATTTCATTTTTTTTATTACTCTCTTGACTTGACGTGACTTGACTCAACCTTCGATTAAAACACTACTAGTAGGATTACAAAACATACAGATGCTTATTACAGCAGTAGACGTATAACCCCGTAGCATTAATTTCTTCAATACCCTATGAAAAAGCAGAGCACGCACCCCGCAGCAACCCCATCCCGGGTAAAATAGAAACACGCGTGCGCGAACCGTGACGTCACCATCTAATAAATTGATTTTCAGCTACCCATCCCTTTCTCTTCCGTGTCATTCTCGATCACGCTATCCACCTCGCACCTGGCAAGCGCGGGTGACCTTTTGTACGTTTTTCTTAGTTCCCGAGATTTTTTTTTAAAAGGCCTTTGTCTTTGCATGTGAAAAGACTGGATGCCTTGGGGCCTATTTCTTAAATGAGTTTCTCTTTTCTCGAGGCGTTTATACTGTCAAAAATAGGTTTTGAAAACAGGTTAATGACATTAGGCTAGGTACACATTGATTTGACGCTTTTAGACCATCGGCGCGTTAATCTTCCGAGCTATCTAGGACTGCTATTAATGGTTCATTCATTTTAATCAATAGGTACTATATAATATATTATATTATAATAATATATTATATTATAATAATATATTATGTTTATATAATAATATATGTATATTATACATGAATAACATGAGTGTTTCAGCTCCATTTAATGAATATTTATCGACGTTTGGCCTTTTAAGCATCGTCGTTATAATAGATTATTAATATCATTATAATATAAAGGCCATTTTTTTTTATTAATTTTATATATAAAAATGAATTTGAATTTTTTTTTATAAAATTAGAATTATAACGTGACGTATACATATACTATAGGCTCAAAACTTTTCTGATCGAGATCCGTTTTGTATAATTAATTCAATATTTGTATCAGCTGTGAAAATATAAACAGATGGACAGGTTCAATTTTATATTATTACTAGCGGACCCGACAGACGTTGTCTTGCCCTAATCCTTGGCCTTTTGTTTGGGTAGAATAATTGATTTCGATAATAAAACAAATAATATGAGATAAGCACACAAATATTATCAAAATCGGTCCAGCCGTTTAGGAGGAGTTCAGTAACATTCACACATACAGAAAAATTAGTTTGGATAGGACAAAAGGTCTGTCGATTCCGCTAGTAATAAAATTTAAAAAAATCCTAGAATCCGACTGCAGCGCCACTTACTAAGTCGAATTGTGCATTTAAATCAATCACGGAATCACTCAAATACGCACAAAATTTTTTATTATAAACAGTCTAGCCGTTTAGGAGGAGTTTAGTGACATACAGACAAATTATATATATATATATATATATATATATATATATATATATATATATATATATATATAATTACCAATTTGCATTTCCGTTATCCCTGCCGTATCTGGGTCATGACTTCGATTCATGACGTAGGTACTTTTCGCGTGCGATGAATGAGAGCTTCATGGGTAAAGCTGATCTCACAATAATTATTATAATGTAGATCAAAAATAAACATAACATATTTCATTTTCATCACTTGAAATATAAGAAAAATAATACGTAATTGAAATTTAATTTAAACAAACATATTCGATGATGATTATATTTATTTAGGATCTTTCCGTGATTTCGAATTCTCTACGTTCTTTCCAATTATCTTAATTACCGAAAATTTTACTTTTTTTTATTAGTTTTGTCCAAGATTGATGAAATTTTGGTAAAAAAATCGTTTTTCATATTTTATCTGGCAATTTTTTTTTTTTTTTGAAAAAAGCCGAAATAGATCGCTATGTTATAAGTGTGCTTAAATCGATGATGATCGTTATCGTATATATAACGTCAATGTTATCGGAAAATTTGAAAATTTATACTGATAAATAAAATTGAAGTGTCTGTCTGCAATGTCAAAGTAACAGCTTTATACTAAATGCATGTGAAATTATATACGGTACTTATAAGAAAAACACAATTTTTAAAAATTTTGTCTGTCTGTCTGTCTGTTCCCCCAAATCTCCGAAACGGCTTGACCAATTTTGACGGTACTTTCACTGGCAGATAGCTGATATTATAAGGAGTAACTTAAGCTACTTTTATTTTAGAAAAAGAATTAGGGTTACCCTCAAAAAATTAAATCCTACCAAACAAAAACAAAAAAAAAAGAAAAACAAAAATCGTACCGTACAAAATAGTAATTAAATGCATTATGTTTTTATTATTTATACTTGTATTGTGTAATTATTTGTTCATCAATACCAAAAGAAAACGATGGGGTATTAGAAAAAATGTCACTCTACAATCGTTGAAATATAGAAATCTAAGAAAATATAATATGTGAATAGCTTATTATGATTTTATAATTCATTAGCGACTTACCCTTGCTCCGCTCGGGTTTGCTCCTAGTTACGTTTTAACGTTTATTTTATAGAAACGTTTAGTATAGATTTCTCAGAGATAAGATATTTTCCCGCAGTAAAAAGTATCCTATATGTTGACCCAGATAACCAACTATCATCGTACCAAATTTCATGAAAATCTGCCCAGAGGTTTTCTCGTGATGCGTTTCCAGACAGAGAGACAAAAATTGTAAAAAATATAGATTCGGCCTCTATATCGATAATATATTTAATGTACAGATTTGACTCAGAATTTTATTATATGTATAGATAATTATAACGGTTTTTGTTTTTTAAAAACAATTTTCAATTTTTTTTTTCTTTCTTTAACGATAATTGGTTATATAAAATATTTATTTAAAAACACTTTTTATCTTTTATAAATGAATTAAATTAAAGAATGTAATGGTCTTCAATAAGCCTAAATTAGATAGCCTTTGTCGTCTTCACTTAGATACATCACAGGTTCGATTATCATGCAGAGCAAATAAGTAATTACCACGATTAAAGTAGTAAAAAAAATAACTAATAACAATTCGGTCAAGGTGCAAGCCTAACTAGCACACTATGTGATCAATACGCACAATATTTTTATTTTCCGAGTTTATCAATAATATTTGATTCAAGTACATTGAATAGCGATCGAGATCCCTAGCGATTTCAACTCAGGCTTGACCAGTTTTATTATCTACACATATAATAAAACTGTAGAGGTCGAATGTCGAATGTACATAGAAAAAAAATGCTAAAAACCGAGTCAAGGGGATGTAAGAAGAGAAATAGAAGAAATCTAGATTTTTTTCAAAGTTTCTGTTTCTCTGTCTGTTTGTTTGTACGGGCTAATGTCCGAAACTGTATAACCGATTTAAATGAAATTTTGCATGGTAGTACCTTATATTCCCGGTCAACATCTTAGATGCTTTTCATCCCAGAAAATTAGAGAGTTCCCGTGAGAAAAAACTATAGTAATTATACAGCTTAGTACACAAAAACTACTGATTGTATTTTAATGAAACTTTACAATAATATAGATCATTCATCAGAATAACAAATAGACTACTTTTTATCTTGGAAAAATGTACAGTTCCCGTGGGATAGATTTGTTTTTGTTTGTCCCGAACCAGAGCGAAGCGAGGGTGAGCCGCTAATAATAATAATATGTACTTAGTAATAATATGTAGAATGGGTGTAGTTAGTATGCAGAGCGCGATTAATCCACATCTACAACGACGCTTATCTATACAACACGGTTTAAAACAAAGTCGCTGTCTGCATCTGTCTGTTTCTCCGCTTACTTCTTCTAAACCAAGCATCTGATTTTCATACGGTTTTCATTAACAGAAAGCGATAAACGAGGAAGGTTTTTTGTGTATAATTTGTCAATATTTTGTACAAAATGACTGAGTTAGACGGTGTTTTATCAAAAAAACTGTTTTCGTACGATTACATAGCTAACGCTGGCTAAACCTTTAGAGGTACAACAAAATATTGTACTTACTAGAAAGTTATAGGTTATAAAAAGACCTACAGAAAAGTCCACAATGTTATATACATATATATCTCCTAAGGTACGCTCACAGTAACTATTTTTATCTATATAAAACGTAAGGACGCACCCGGGCGAAGAAAGGGTAAGTCGCTAGTATATGTATAAAAAGCAAATGCATATTTTTTGCTAAATTTATAAACCAGTAATGACAATGCTAATAAAAAAAGCAAGGTTTCTTTTAACTCTTATTCGTTAGTTGATTTTAATTTCAACTTTTCAGTTTCAATGGAGCCTTTGTGAATATCGTAGACTTTCATCGCAGTAATTAAACGTTTACCATTTTGCTAAAGGTGCTCGAATTATTACATTGTACGCTGTACTTTGTGTCATAAAGTCTGTGGTCGGCTGTTTTTTTAAATTATACACAAATTATATCTAGATTTTTTTTATTAATCTATAGTATATATATATATATATAAAAGTCTTCTGTCGTATTGTTTGTTATATAGTAGTTGTGTGGAGATGAGTGCCGGTTCAATTCTGACCGAGGTTAATTTTATTTTTATTAAATATTTATATGTTTTTAATTTTTATTCACGCTTGTGTATATAAATGGAAACACTGTATATCTGGTTAAACCCCTTTAGAGTTTTATTCATACTAAGTAAAATGACCTCTTAACTGATTTAGGTTACAGCGGTAATCATATGGAGACTAGCCATCTAGCGCAGGATATTGTATTGCACAAGTATGTGCTCAAACACAATTGCACTTTCTATTCCTGTCACTCTCATACTCCGGTGGGACGACACGAGACAAGACCGGTGAGAGTTAAGGTGCAGGACCTACAGCTTAACGTGCTCCCCGAGACACGAGGGTGCAAACACCGCCAGCTTCCCATCTCTGGTCTGCTACTGAGAATTTATAACGGAAAAACTCTAAAAACAACCATCTTTTAAGTTTTTTTTCTCAGAGACATGGGAGAGAGTCTCTCCCGTGACCATGACTGCTGTAAAGCATTCGAAACGTCGGGAACCAACAATCTAAATAAATCCGCCAAAAAATCGGACAAGATAGTTTTATTAAAAAAAATCAAGAATTGTACTTGGCCCGACCCGAGACCCAAACTCAGGATCTGCAAACGTACATGCTAGACCATCGAGACCGTTAGAACTTTCATATAAGTATGCTCCATAATATACGGATAGAACAAATGGATGGGAAATAGAAGAAAAGTACGTTAAATATTGAAGATATCAAGTTTTACTCAAAGGAAACTTTTCTTTTTTTTCAGAAAAATAATAATACTGCATTCAAATTTATTTTAAAAAACTTACTTAAATCGAACCGACTAAAAATACAGTAAAATATACTATCACTATTTGTATACTTACTAAGCAGAAAGACTGACAACACTAAAGACACTGACACAAAGTTGCAAGCGGCTTTAGCTAACACCGAGATATAACTATGTGCCAAACAATGCCTAGCTCAGTTCACAGGTTTGGAGTTTATAATAGTTTCTACTTCCTTTAAAGTGAGTCGGCTAAAATACAATAAATAATATAACAAAACCAATTTATCTATCCATATAATAAAACTGTAGAGGTCGAATGTCTGTACATAGAAAAAAAATGCTAAAAACCGAGTCAGGGGGATGTAAGAAGAGAAATAGAACAAATCCAGATTTTTTTCAATTTTTTTTGTTTCTTTATCTGTTTGTACGGGCTTATCTCCGAAACTGTTGGACCGATTTAAATAAAATTTTGGATGGTGGTATCTTATATCCCCGGTCAACATTTTAGATACTTTTCATCCCGTAAAATTAAGAGATCCCGTGGGATAGTTAAAAAAATATAGTAACTTATACAGCTTAATACACAAAAACTGCTGATTGGATTTTAATGAAACTTTACAATAATAGAGTTCATACATCAGAATAACAAATAGGCTACTTTTTATCCCGGAAAAATGTACAGTTCCCGTGGTATAGATTTGTTATTGTTTGCCTAGAGGCGAACCCGAACGAAGCGAGGGTGAGCCGTTATTCTATATAATATAATAAAACATAAACTTAGCGAAATTGATGTGCATGTTTCACGCAAAAAGTATTGAACCGATATTAACTTATATAGTGAAAACTTATTACTCGGGTCAACATTTAGGATACTTTTACTACAGAAAAATCATTAAATCCCATGGAAAAACATAATAATTAATTCTATCGAGTCGTTCTTAGAAATTCATTTGTCTAAATCTGGCTAAACCTTAAGAGATACATAAAAACATTGTACTAGAATATTAGGTCTTAATAATAATAAGACTTACAGAAAAACCTGCAATAGCATAAGTCTTTCTCCTGAGGTACACTCGCAATAACTATTAATATCTATTTAAAACGTACCTAGGGATGCACCCGAGCGATGCGAGGGTACCTAAGTCACAAGTAAATTATAAAAAACTAGCGACTCACCTTCTCTTCGCTCGGGTTCATCCCTAGCTTGATTCTCTATACAAACTTTCATCACCAATTTCACCCCATTAAGGGACGATTTCCGGAATAAAAAGTATCCTATGTCCTTCCCAGGGTCTCAAAGTATCTTCTTAGTAAATTTCATCAAATCGGTTCAGTAGGTCCAGAGATTACCCCTTACAACCTTACAAACTCACAAACTTAACCTCTTTGTAATATTAGTATAGATTAAATACCTATAATAGTCACTACTTGTAAATGTAAAAGTTTGAATGTATGTATGTGTGATACTCCACGATACGTCAGTCAGGAAACACCTACTCAACCGAACCGAGGGAGGTTAAATCGTTAGTTTTATTTTTATTAACTCATTAAATCAATATTTCTGTACCTGAGAAGCATAACACTGTAACTCCGTTTTTTATGAGTTTGTGTTTTTTACAGTATACTATTGTATGTGTCCTTTTCTATAATGATATGACACTGTTTGTAGCAAAATTAACTATCTATAGTATTAAATAATTAATAAACGTGCATGTAACAAATTTAATTTAAAATATTGTGAATTAAATATATTTCACCTTAAATATAATAGTTGTATGTATTTGTATTCAGCCCTTTTTAACGTCCCACTGCTGGGCACGAGTCTCCCTTCAATACGAGGGGGATCAGGCCATAGTTCACCACGCTGGCCAAGTGCGGGTTGGCGGACTTCACACGTCTTTCGAAAACTTGCTAGGTTCTCTCAGACATGCAGGTTTCCTCCCGATGTTTTCCTTCACCGTAAGGCAAGTGGTAATCATCATAGAAATGGTTCGCACATGAAAATATCAGAGGTGCGAGACCCGGGATTTGAACCCGCTTTACTCGGTTTCCCAAGCGAGCGCGTTACCACTGGACTACCACTGCTTAATATAATAGTTATAAAAAAATATTGTAAAACTTAATGTATATTATTACTTTTAATTGCATAAGTACTTAATGTTTTATTATGTGGAACCATTCAGTTATTTATATATTCAAAATTTTTATATGTATATTATCATATCGTGATGGAAAACTTTTACTATGTACTGGATATCTGTGGAAACTTGGCTGGTTTTAGGATTACGATTATTATTAAAACGGAGTTACAGTGTTATGCCTCTCAGGTTTTAATATAGTTACAGTTCGAAAAAACACATTTTATATTATATGTATTAAAATAGGCTTTTTCAATGTTGCTTGTACTAGATTGGAATGTCTCAACTAGGTCACACAACGGCTCATTTAACTTTTAAAAGCGCTTTTAAGTTTAGATTTCGATTGATTTCAGTTTTAAATTTTAAATTAACAGTACTGTACAATATTACTTACTTGTAGGTTTCCAATAATATTGTAAAACTAGCGTTTCCCCGTGGCTCCGCCAGCGTAGAACAATTATATAATACTGTTCCTTTATAACGATTTTTTACTTTTTAACGTTTAGTATAGATTTCTTAAAGATGAGTTATTTTTTTTTCAGTAAAAAGTATCCTATATATTGACTCGGATAACCAGCTATCATCATACCAAATTTCATTCGCTAATAATATTATAAATACAAAAGACAGACCTAATCTGTCTGTACATGAAAGATATTTGAGGAAAACTATTATTGGGGATCTTTATTAACGCAATAGAACTCAAAACAATGATTTTAAGTTTTTTGTCTGTTTGTCGGTTTGTCTGTTTGTCTATGCGTTTGTGCGCGCTAATCTTAGAAACGGCTTAACCGATTTGAGTGCAGTTTTTAGTAATGTATTGTGGTAAGATTCACTTAACATTTAGTATTTGTTTTATTTCAATTGATTGCTAAATAAAAAAGTTATGTCAATTTAAAGAATCATCTAGGGGCGGACCCGAGCGAAGCGAGGGTGAACCGCTAGTTAATATTATAAATATGAAAGTTTGTGAGTATGGATGTTTGTTACTCTTTCACGCCAGAACGGCTGAATGGATCTGGATGAAATTTGGCACAAAGATAGATTATAGTCTGGAATAATACATAGGCTACATTTTATCCTGGAAAAATGTACGGTTCCCGTGGGATAGGTTTATTACTCTTTCACGCCAGAACGGCTGAACGGATCTGGATGAAATTTGGCACAGAGATAGATTATTGTTTGAAATAACACATAGGTTACTTTTTATCCCAGAAAAAATTCGGTGCCCTTGGGATAGATATTTTTTTTTGGCTTTCTTAAGGCGAACTCGAGCGAAGCGAGGGTGAGCGGCTAGTAGTAAATATATTATCATAAAAATCTTTAAACACCAGTATCTACTAAATCAGTATATTTTCTAAGTGAAATATTAATATTCTTTCTATTAATATTAAAAATGGGTTTTACCCTATTTTTTATATTTGAGTTATAGTATATTTTATAAGTAACTCACTCAGTCCCTGGTCTACTGGAAGCTGGAAAAAGGTCTCTCTTGGGAACAATTTCGTTAAAGTTAAGACCTCAATGCATAAGGAAATACAAAAATGGGAAATTATATTTATGTAGCTTTTCTTAGTATTTTTAAATTTTACTTTTCTTTTATTGAAGTGAATCCTACTAATTGCGAAAGTTTGTAAGGATAGGTGAATGGAAGGACGAACGGACGGATGAACGGGCGGACGAACGGACGAACAGATGGATGAATTGATAGATGTTTTTACTATTGTTTCTGACATGAGAGGAACACGTAGGCTATAATTTTTAAAGATATTTAAGGTATACATTATTGTACAATGCATGCAGAGCGGCTGAAAAACGGTGCTTTATAATCTATACCAATATTATAAATGTGAAAGTTTGTGAGTATGGATGTTTGTTACTCTTTTACACCAGAACGGCTGAACGGATCTGGATGAAATTTGGCACAGAGATAGATTATAGTCTGGAATAACACATAGGCTATTTTTTATCCCGGAAAAATTTACGATTCCTATGGGATAGGGTTGTTTTTGTTTTCCTAAAAGCGAACCCGAGCGAAGCGAGAGTGAGCCGTTAGTCATTAATAATAATCAGGAGTCAAACATAGATTTTATACATGCATTGGTGATATTTAAATATTTCTAAACACCGTTTTCGTAACAAGAGAGCAGATTCCAGAACTACCACAGTCTACTAATCCATATAATCGTCTAACGAAGTCGAAGGATAAAGAAAAAAACCCGTCAAGCTGTCAAGTTTAGGTGAAGACGAATTAAGATGAATTACACTTACACCGAAATTCTATCTATACAGATAAAATGGAAATGTCTGTTTATAATGTCAAAATAATAGATTCTTGTCAAATTATACACAGTACTTATAAGAAAAAGACTATTTTTAATTCTTTGTCTGTTTGTTCCGGCTAATCTCCGAAATGGCTGGACTAATTTTGACGGGACTTTCACTACCAGATAGCTGATGTAATCAGGAGTAACTAAGACTACTTTTATTTTAGAAAATAAAATAACCACCAAAAAAAAACTAATTAATTAATTTTGTTTTGGGAAGCAACCTAGCTTGGAATAGGATAAATTATACTATTTTAGTAGCATGGTGCAGGTAACACTTATTAGTACGTATGAAGGGGGAAGTGATAACATTCAATCCATTTTATCGATAAAGACTTTTAGACTAAAATTTTAAAGAAAGAATATTTAAAAAAATCGTAATAAATACATTCTCATGTTTCACTATCACTCCTTGAAATAAAACATTTTAACAAAACTCTCCCATAAGATCAAGATTACGTAGAATATTGGTAACGTAATTATTTTTTATAAAATTATTAATTAACAACCTAAAAATTAACGTACAAAAAGTAGGTACTTCCCGTATAAGAAATATCGACTATTTATCATAACAAAAATTTCTCATCACTATAACTACATGCATAACAAATCGCGTAGTTTTTTATATTTTGAATGTATTTAATAATAATTACATATTATAGTTTAAATTACTTGGACTTACACTATACGCTTATAATGTTTAGGTAAGAGAAATATTACGCCATGTTTATAAATTAGGAACATTCATTAGTGAAAGACAACGGTTTGACTAATGTCACCGCACCAAGTTACAATGAAAATATTATATTTTCTGTTTTTAACTTATCTCAATGGCTATATATCTATACTAATATTATTAAGCTGAAGAGTTTGTTTGTTTGTTTGGTTGAACGCGCTAATCTCAGGTACTACTAATCCGATTTGAAAAATTCTTTTTGCATTAGATAGCTCGTTAACTGAGAAAGACTATAGGCTATATATCATCCCGGAAAAATGGACGGTTCCCGTAGGATAGATTTGTTTTTGTCTAGGGACGAACCCGAAGCAAAGCGAGGATGAGTCGCTAGTGGCTCTATAAAGCTACCGCTCTTGGATTCGCTGCAAGAGGGCACTAGTGTAGAGTGAGGTTTCTAAGGCCGTCAAATGACACTGAATGTTAACTGTTTGCGAGCTTGTTATAGCGGACTAGCAACTCACCCTCGCTCCGCTCGGGTTCGTCCCTAGTTACGTTTTAACGTTTAGCTCAGAGATGAGATATTTTCCCGAAGTAAAAAGTATCCTATATGTTGACAAGGACAACCAGCTTATCATACCAAATTTCATCAAAATATTATGTCCAGTGGTTCTTTCGTGATGCAGTAACTGACAGACAGACAGACAGACAGATAGACGGACAGACAGACAAAAATTCTAAAAACTATAGATTCGGCCTCTGTATCGATAATAATGACTATTTCAATAAGATTTTCGAAAATATATTTAATGTACAGATTCGACTCAGTTACAGTTTTATTATATGTATAGATTTTCAATAATATTCATGATTAATGTAAAGATTGCGCCATTCCTGATTAACTATTGCAGACACGGTACGGATCAATAAATCTTAATGGTTTAAAAGAACAGTTAAGAAAAAGTCTATATTTTATTTATTTGGTTAGGATTATTATTTAAAATTCTAATATAACTGTTTTCGTATTAACAATTATAATTATTATATTAAAATTGGTCATGCTGCACTAACAAATACATTTTCAACGAAAGCGACAGGACCTCACTCGCCAGTGGCGCCAACTGGTGTAACCAGAAACGATAGTATTCATTACAGAGTTGCAAAATTGTATCTGTACCTTACAGATAACAATATTATTACTTATCTGTGCAATAATACTTTCTTAGATTTACGCTATTATTTGAAATTTCAAACATCTTTTTCGGATATTTTCGCGGAACCAAAAATTAAAATAAATCCTTGAAAAAATCCGGAAATAGATTTATTTAAAACTTATCTATGATATTAAATATGTGTATGTATTTCTTTCTAGGTACAATAGATGGCGTGCATTTGTTGTGAAATATAAATTAAGGGATTGATGTAAATCAGTAAAGTAATTGCACAAATCCAATTCAATTCAATTTTCTTGTCAATGGTACTCATTGGTAATGGTTCGTCTCTAAGTACGTTTTAACGCTTAATATAGAATAGATTAAATACATATGCACATGTGTGCATACATATGTATAGAAAAGTAGGTAGTAGGATTTATATTCCTTGAATAATGATTGATTCCCCATACAAACTTCCACCATCCCCCCCCCCTTTCTCCCCCTTAAGGGATGTTTTCCGGGAATAATCTAACCTATTATTTAGGAAATGCGTGTGGTGCCGAGGTCGGCCCTTGCTACGTCGACCAGTTATAATCCTTTGTAGCTACCTACCTATACCTACCTATATCCTTCCCAGAATCTCAGATTCAGCAGATTAGGCGTAAAAAGGTAATAGACAGACAGATAGATATACAAACAGTAGTATAGGTTTCTAATTCCAAACTATAAACATATAATTTTCTTACATTTTTGTGATCGCCTTTTAAAAACCTTTACTTTGGTACCCCACTCGATAGGTTCAGAAGAAAATTTTTTGAATGAAACTGGTGCCTAAAATACGCCATTTTGATTTATATATATATATATATATATATATATATATATATATAGCCTATGATACTCGTTTAGTAATAATGAGGGTAAATAGGATACATATAAACAGTCATACAGTTAATCAGTCAGTCAGTGAAGCACATAACCCCTTTAGGGACCGCAGTCGGATAGAGAGAGGCATTCGACTGAAATCAGTGTTAGTCTTAAAAAAATGAATTACTGAAAAAAAATAAGCTCTAAAATATCTATAAACTAGCGGCTCACCCTCGCTTCGCTCGGGTTCGCCTCTAGGAAAACAAAAATGAACCTATCCCACGGGAACCGCACATTTTTCCGGGATAAAAAGTAGCCTATGTGTTATTCCAGACTATAATCTATCTCTATGCCAAATGTCATCCAAATCCGTTCAGCCGTTCTGGCATGAAAGAGTAACAAACATACATACATACATACATACTTACAAACTTTCGCGTTTATAATATTAGTAGGATATCTCTAAAATATCTATAGAAGAGGTAGAGGGTAATCATAAAAAATGTAGCACTTTATAAAATGTACATTTAATCTTACATATCCACGTACTATGTACAAAGAGAAAGCGCACTATACATGCACAAAAATATTTCATTATCTATATATTAGACATCATAAGTTACAGACACTGAGTGCATCAGAATATTATAATAATCCGTAGCTTAAAGTGCTTAAAATCAATAATATTATTACTTTTCATGCTAATTTTGTATATATAATTTATTACTACACTTTTGCTGGTTTTTCGAAATTTTTCTCATAAAGATGCAATATGAGCTATAGAGTGATGCCAATAATTTTTCTAAGTTTTCTTCTTAGGACTGAGGCATTTATTTTCCGAACTGCTGATAGTTTTGACAAATGGTAAGTGTATTTCTAAAATACCATATATAATATTGAATA
The DNA here is from genome assembly GCA_905404265.1 of Fabriciana adippe. Taxonomy (NCBI): domain Eukaryota; kingdom Metazoa; phylum Arthropoda; class Insecta; order Lepidoptera; family Nymphalidae; genus Fabriciana; species Fabriciana adippe. The sequence continues at coordinate 9,470,892 of FR990009.1, forward strand.
AAGAATTTTGAATTTGAATAGTATAGCTACTTTTTCAGCATGGTGGACTATGACCTGATCCCCTTCGTATTGAAGGGAGGTATTTTGTATTTTGGCTGCTTTCAATCATTGCCTACTTAAAACAATGTTTCATAGAAATAAGATAAGATTCATTAAATAGAAAAAACAAATTACGTGCTTAAACAACACCTTTACGTATACTTGAAATAACGATTTTAACTACTAAGCTATTTTCGACAAGTTCATTTCTACAATCGACATGTCTAATAGAAAACAAAATACATGGTAATCACAATATATTCTGGTCGCGTGACATCGCGTTATAAGATTTCCATAAATTGTTTAGTTTTCTATTAGCAATGGGTGTTGTAGAATGTTATTTTAGGTAGGTAGGAATTCTATGACTCGCCTAATCGAGTTACATTCAATCTTATCAACGTATTTTTACGATAAATTATTACAAGTTTGGAAATAAAAATAGTTTTTTTCTTAATTAAAAAAATAAGATCTCTATTTTTGTGACAAAAAAATAGATTATACAAATATTGTATTTTAATCTCTGTATATACTTTTAAGTGCAATAAAGAATAGTTATACCATTTTTGTTCTATTTTAATACAAATTGTAATAAAATATGATGAAATTGATAGTTGACAACGGGTTTTCTTTAATTACTATAATAAAAAAAATAATGTATACTACAAACCATCTTAGGTTTGTTAACAAGCTGGTCATCTTTTAAGATATTTTTTTCGAATATTGAGTAAATAATTAGTAATAATTCCACTTTTAACCGAATTTAATAGAAGGTTTACCGATATTTTCGATTGTGGATCAATCTTGAAAAATATTTTTTTATTTGGAAGAGTATACATGGGTGGTCATTTTCACCAAGTCAGGATCAAACAATGGAGCGTCAGAAAAATCGAGGGAAATCGTCAAAAATTATACACGCGTATAGCATACATACATTATTTTTGTTTATGGCTTCCGCTAATAAACCTTAATAAATACAATTAGCATGAATAAATAAGCAAATTCTTTGATTAAACTCGTAGTTCGTCTTTTATAATATTCTGATGCACTTATATATTATGTGATTGGCAAAAAATATTGGTTATTAGTCAACATTACTCAAATTTTCAAAACGGAAAAAAATAGATTCGATTAATTAAAAAAAATACTGTTACATACAGATATTTTTCAGAAGAAATGTCTTTAATGTTTTATAAACTATATGAAAATTTAAGGTTAATTAATAAATAATTATCATTTTATTAGATCAGTACAATACAACATTCATTAACTTCATTTTGAAGGGGCGTTTATAAAAATGATACATTTTTTGTGCGCGATTGGGAGCTAAAGATATGGTTAATGTAAATTAAAACTACAATATGTATGAAATTTACCAAAAAATTGAGTTTCTTTTTCATGCTGGTAACATTTGCGACAACATTATTTCAAGTCCAAGTATAGTCATTATCTTATATTTAAAAAAAAGTACAACATAATAGAACTGGTATTAAAAATGTTAATCAAAATGAGCTTTTGCTTTTTTTTACAAAAAAAAAAATTGCGGCAGTGTTACCAACACGAAAATTAGCACAAAAACATTTTCTTGACAACAATTTCATTTTAGCTCCCTTTCCCTTTAAACTGGTAAAGAAAATGCGCTACACAATATTATTTTATAAATCAGTATTTTTGTACACTTTCATCCATATTATAATAATCGACGCTTAAAATTAAAAAAAAACAATAAGCGTCCAACGACAATTGCACTTCTTACTCCTTTGGTATAGATAAGGTACATAAAAAGTTAAAATGTATAAATAAAAATCTTAGATCATCGATCAAAAAAGTACTAGATACACAATCAACGACAAAAAATGTCCTCACCGAATGAGTGCTCATTTCAACATTTGAGCGCGCTTTTAATTTTTTTTTTCTTTGTGAAAACAACTTTATGCATTGCGTTTAAGGTTCAATTTACATTGTTGTGTATATATTCAACTGGAATAATTACCTAAGCACAATTGGTGACAGTTTTAAGAGAACTTTTGAATGGGATTGCGTATCTAGTACTTTTGTGATCGATGTCTTAAACACATTTATATTACTCCTTTACAATAAAAAAAACACAAATTAATGACTCCATATTAGGGATAAACGAAGGACAAAGAGAAGACACTAAGTCCCGCAATCCCGTGAATCCCGAAAAAAAATATATGTGTATAGAACAAAAAACTAAAAATAAAATTAGGCGATCTACTACCACGTAAATAGGTCTCTATGACCAAGACTGACAGAATTTACAGCCTAATATAGGTATGTAAGCCTTTATTGATATTATCCTTCAATAGTCTACATTTTGCACAACTCGGACTAGAATTCTTATAAATACGTGAAGCCTTAAATAATTTAAATCTAAGTAACATTAAGTAATATCACGCACGAATTTGCTTTCATTGTTGTTTATACAACTCTCAAGATTTGGAATGTTACTGAGATCTCTTGACTAGAGGAAAAATAAATTATTCTACTTGTCGAAGTACAAAATTTGATACCGGAATGTAGTTTATATGAAAATATAACAAATTTCATAGTTAAGGATGATACAAACGCAAATATTAAAAATTTAGATAATGTATAACATATTTCTTTTGATAATCCTAGTATAAGAAAGCAATTGCATCAAATTTTGTTGATCGACAATTATTTTTACAAAATAAAACGTTTACTTATTTTATGTGTTGTTCTTCGTGATCCGATTTGATCGGATATTTGCACTAAACCGCTTTAGGTCAGTTTTTTTTTTTGATATCCTGACCGTTGTTATTGCGTTTTCTACTAACTATGAAAGCAAAAAATCGTTTGAACACATTTGAACCGACAACAAAGATAATAAAACTAGAATACGACCAAATAAAATGACTGATACTGTAAATAATCAAATCTGATACCTGAATAATGAGCTAGAAGAAAATTCAAATAAAATTGTAAGCTAAATAAACCACGACATTGATGCTAAAATGTATTCAAACGATTATAATACGCTATAAATAAATATAACTCATACATATCCTTTATCTAATACTGAAGAACAACTAAATAGCTATTTGATTACGTTTGACTAGAAACATTAAATATTTTAGAGATCAGTTTATTTACCAACGCCATCACACTAGAGTCCCGTACTGTACACTTAAACCTGAAGTTGTCTTTTGGATATTCGAATTTGTATTTGCTTCACCCAAATTACACAAACAGCATTTTTTAAATAGCATACTTTAAATTCAAAATAGTATGAATTTTCTGTCTAACATAGTAACATTGATAGAAGTAACAAAAGTTTTTTACCTTGGACGGATTTTAATAAAAATTTCATTGTCAATGGTTTATATCATAATTAAACGAATGCAGTTAAAGACAAGCTTTTATACATCAAAATCAAGGGGAAGATTCGAAATCCGAGACAACTCCATATTCATCTCAAAGCACTAACAAATGCTGCTGGGGTATAGGGCGTCACAAAAGGTGATCATCTTGATCATCATGGTCTTCCTCAGACTCTGCTGAATCTAAACTTGGTACATGTTCCAAGTCTTGAACTTCACATTGCTGGTCCAGTTCTGTTGATGGTGCATCATCATCTTTCCATTTATCCATAGATCTTCTTCGCGCGTTCATAAAGAAATTACCAACTGTAGTCGGCTCTAAGCCGAGTTGCCTCGCTATCGTTACTTGCATTTCTTTTGATGGTCGCTTTGTTTCCTGAAATTTTTATTTCAAATTAAATGCATTATTTACGAATTCTTTAGATAAATGTTAAAGGAAAAATTCAAACAAACTTTTTAAAATAAAACTATCTTTTCGGATTTTCCGAAAATCAGAAAAGATAGTTTAATTTTAAAATGTCAAATTATCACGTAAAGCTAAAATAGTATTGTCCAAACAAACTACTAAAACAGACATACAAACGGTATGATGGAATTTTTTTTTACATATTACACCTTGAAATAGAATACTGTAACTTCTTTTATATTAATAATATTTCTTTATAGCATACCTTAAAAATAGCTTGCAGAGTACGCCGCTGGAGGTCTGTGAAAACCAAACGCGGCTTCTTCGGGGAAGGCAGAGTATCCGAACCCATATCCTCCTTGCGCTTGCAGCCTGGAATAATAAAAACAGAATTTAACTATAATGAATTATGCATGAGTGCATGCATGCAAAAGTTGCATATCTAGTTTATACTGCAGATCGAAATGGAGCTCATGACTTTTACACTGTAACTAGAGTACAATTACTTATCACTAATCTAATAGTGGATTAAGATTGTGTATTTAATACACGATACTTTAAATTATTAGGATTTAGTTAAATTTTTTCATACAAACGAAATAAAAATGTTTCTGTGGATTATTTTAAAGTGCAAACAAAATCAACAATGCTAAAGCCAACCCAAAATGCCAAACCCAAACCGATCTGAGCTTATAATTGGATAAGAAAATATTGTTTAACACTACTTTGGATTAAATTGAATTCAAACATATTTCATTTGCGCAACGCGACAGTAACAAGGAAAACAACTGAAAGAAGCCTTTTATGGCATACAAAGAAACTATTTAATGTGACCCATATGTTGGTACTTACTGCCTCTCTGCGGAATCTGGGCCGCTGTAACAAACAAAGATTATAATTTTAATACTTATAAATTCATTTTCATTTTTACTTCTCCTATTTTCTAGACGATTTGAAGCCCTTGCAATCTATTGACAACAATCATGCCACTAAACATTGACTACTCTTAAACCTTCATTCGCACAAATTTTGCTAAAAATGCATATTTCCATAAATTTTCAATCAAAGATACGAATAACGAAAAAAAAATACGAATGAAGACTTGCAAGTATGATTATAAATCTAAAAAAATCTATTCACAAAACTCTAAATTCTCTATTAAACGTAACTCAAAATTTTACATTTGGCTTCCTAGAAATCAGTACCCTATGCAATATGACAATTTCATCATCTAAGATTTGATAACGTCACAGATACAACACTGTATACATATCTGTTGAGACATTTTGGAACAGGAGATTAAGTCGATCACTGTTCCGAACTGCTCAAAACAGTCTAATTATGAAATTATTATAAATGCCTACCTGGCGACAATGTAAACAACATTAATAAAGGATCTGAAATCACGCAGGCACCTATAAAATCATATTTTAAAATCTATGGCAGCCCGGGCGCGGGGGGAAAATAAAAAGGGAGGGAGAGGGGCAGCGGTAGCAGTCTAACATACATCTTGGCTTCTTGAAGCAACCAAAATACACTTACCTAATGCTAAAAATATTATAAAAACTAAAACAATAACAGTCCCGTTGCATAGCCAGTATCGTTGCCTTATATGGAATAATCTATATATTTATATAAAAAGCATGGGGAATGATACTGCCTATTCAAAAGTAAACATCTATAAAGAGCGAATCTCTATAATTTACACATTTTAATAGTTCAACAAAAAAAAATTCGTAGACGTTGCTTCCTCTAAAGGCTTGTCACAAAGCATGTTGTGTGAGTTACATATATACTGCTATAACAAAATTTTCATAAAATACATACGTATATACGATATTACCTTTGCAACAAGCTATTCAGACTTTGTAATACCTATTAGAAACCAAGTCCACTGCTACGCAGCCAAGGATAGGGATAGGATTACGGAATTACATAAAGAGGAACTAAAAATTAACATATTTGACGTAACAAAACCTGATGAAAAATTTTGCAAACTTAAAAAGAAGAAAGATTATAAAAATAAACTTTACAGGTCGTTAAAATCAAAGGTATAAGCTTTAGTGGGATATGAAGAGGATCTATAGGATTTCAATCCTGGATTCAAATCAGGGAAGGACTCACAAGCATGACACATCCCCGGCAGGCTCATAGGCCGGCGTTTCCCAGGGCGGGGGCGGGTACATGGGGCCAGGCACGGGGGGAGCCTGATACTCCCTGGGATAAGCCTGCTGCTGCATGTTGTTTACATTGTCGCCTTTAATCGTTTGGTTGGGCGCATCTGTAAAATTATACTTAAATCAATAGCGTCAGTGGTATGGTACTAATGGCAATAGCAATAATCGTTAAATATCAAAGTCCTGCTCGAAGATAGATCAGACGTTAAAATAATAATAATAACAGACAATTATTATGTAAAAAAAAACTCATAAATCTCATGATATATAATTGGTTAACTAATCACATAATATTGGTAGGAATATTACTAGCAATATAATATAAAACCCATGAATAATAATAAAAAACCATAAGAAGTCGAGATACCTAAATAACACTAGAATAGTCTACGAGGGGGTCGCACGATCGATACAGCGGGCGGGGCGTGACGTCACAGGGAGGGGGAGGAGCGAGGGGGACACCATGTGCTCAGTGCCCGTTCTCTAACGTTATAATGCTGTTTTAATCTTTGTATGTTTTAGGAAAGGTGTGGATTGGGTTTTTACAACAAATATGACACATTATGAGGCTAAATCGCCATTTTTCAACAATTCCAAGTGTCTTTTCCCAGATTTTATTTTTTCGGAGTACCCTAATTATGAGCCTGGTTAGAATTAGATGTATTGTGGAAAATTTAACCATTTTTTTTATTTTGCACTAATTTCAGGAAAAGGAAATAACTTACGGCGCATATTTAGTAATGAATAGGTTTAATTAATAGTTCTCTAGGGGTGTGATGTTTATAGTGAACAATTTGATAGCAGTATCAGGGGCTTTTAATGTTCACATAAGAATAAATTGATTAAAAATATAATTGGTCAGGTTTTTTTAACTTAACTTTTTTATTTCTATGTTAGCCAAACACCATTAAAATTTTTATGCCAGTTCATTCAAAGGAATACACATGAGTTCGTAATGTAATTAATTGTATCAGAGTAGTAGATATACGAGTATATATCTAATATTACAAGTTCTTATTTATCAAAAAGCTATATAAATAAACGGTGAAGGAAAACATCGTGAGGAAACCTGCATGTCTGAGAAAACCTAGCAAGTTTTCGAAAGACATGTGAAGTCCGCCAATCCGCACTTGGCCAGCGTGGTGGACTATAGCCTGATTCCCCTCGTATTGAAGGGAGGCCCGCGCCCAGCAGTGGGATATTAAAAAGGAATGAATACACACACATATATAAATAAAGATTTTACCATACTTTTAGTACTCTAAGGAACAAAATATATGTATGCAAGTAACAATTACATGATTATAAATGTCGACACTGACGAACAAATGGACGGACCAGTGAGATTATATTATAAGTTTTAAACTAAATGATTATTATGGCAAAGTGAAATCTGAATGACTACATACAATGTCGAAGCTAGCCAGTTCATTCCCATTCATGATGAATATTTACAATACCTATATTTAAAACCAATTCTTGCATTACTTATTTATTTTTCCATTGTTTTTCTAATCTAGCATTTGAGTTTTTAACGTTTGACAAACAGTTAACTTTGTTAAACTGTAGAAATAACAGGCATATTATGTAATTATAGCAGAAATTATCAACTTAAATGCAAATCAATATCAAATGTTGTATTCCCATAAACATAATTGTATTCAAAATCCATTAAAATTTCAATGTTTTTATTCAAACTAGCGACTCGCCCTCGCTTCGCTCGAATTCGTGTCTAGATACGTATTAACAGCTAGTATAGAATAGATTATATATATATATATATATATATATATATATATATATATATATATATGTACAATGTACATTGTACATACATACATAGATATAGAAAAGTAGGTAAGTATTTTAAAAAATAAAAAATATATATATTCCTTACTTAAGCAATGATTGATTTCCCATCAAAACTCAAACTTCCACCGCAACCCTCCCTTTTCCCCCCCTTAAGAGATGTTTTCCGGGATAAAAACTATCCCATATCCTTCTTAGGGTCAGGGGTCTTAACTATCTCTATACCAAATTTCATCTAAATCGGTTCTGCGGATTAAGCATGAAAAGGTGACAGACAGACAGAGTTACTTTGGCATTTAATATTAATATGGATATATAAAGCTGCTTTTTTAATTGGGCTGAACGTTGATAAGTCAGTCAGTAAGTCGCGACATTGCCTTTAATACTTAAATAAAAATAATTATCGCGAGTATACCTGAGGAGATAGATATATACTATTGTGGATTTTTCTGTAGCCCTTTATAAAACCTACAATTTTCTAGTACATTGTTTTGATGTATCTCTTAAGGTTTAGCCAATGTTAGCCATGTAAATGTCTAAGAACGGCTCGACAGAGCCAATTATTATGTTTTCCCGTAGGAATGAATGATTTTCTTGTAATAAAAGTTATCCTAAATATTAACCCGAATAATTAGTTATCACTACACAAAATTTAGTTAAAATCGGTTCAGTACTTTTTGTGTAAAACACGCACATCGATTTCGCTAATTTATTCCTTTATTATATGTACATTGTACATATATAAATTCAAAATATTTCATTCAGCATTAAATTATTACAATTTTTACTGAACGTCATGAGTCTACTACCTGTTCGGAAAGAAAAATCTTCAGAGCTGAGAAGAACTGGCAAAAGAAACTTAGCGGGAAAATAATATGACAATATTAATAGTTTAATCGTCTGAGTAATCGGCAAAAGTATTCTAATACTACATCTATATATAAATAGGTCAAGAGAAAACTTTTTCTCTTCAATTTGTCAACTGAGTTTCTTTTTTTATTGAGTAGCTTTAGATGAGATTTAGTATTATCAATAAAAAAAAGATTATGATCGACTTTAAATCACTGATTGAACCTAGTATTAATAATTATCGAGCCAAAATGGTAGATTATGGTGTGTTGTTGGTGAATTTAACACTATGGACTTGAGACCTCTAGAGCTAACCAATAGCTATTCCACGCCTCTGGATAGCTTTTATTGGTTGTCCAGAATGGAGGGTATGAAGCATGAGCTTGAAATGGTGGCAGAGCTTAATTTACGTGATAAGAGGGGACATACACGACCTTTCTCGCGATGGTGACACCGGTGCATAGTTTTAGACAACCTATACTGACCTTAGATGCTTTAGATGCTAGCTGTGCCTTAGATACACTTTTTACACCTAAGGCATAACATCAATTTGTGACACCTATATATTATCAAGCGAATAATCAAACGTTCAGTGATAGACTTTTAAGGAAGCGGACGTCTGGTGGACCCATCGATATAATTTTAGAGTTTGCACAGTTCCATTGAGTTTGCCATATATTTCAAAGTTCTGACAATAGCATTACCCGGTGACGTATTCTTGAGTAATAATTTCTTATGGTTAATCATATGTCTATTTAGCTAAGCTTTGGACTGATCCCCCTCTTATTGAAAGGAGACCTTTTCCCAGCAGTGGCACGTTAAAAAGGGCCGTACACATAATCTTAGGCCAATCCTGATTTCTGTTGACATCTATATAAAAGTACGTTTTATAGTTCCTTCACATGTTGAACATGTGTGTCTATACAAACTAAGGCCTAATAAATAAACGAAGCTTTATATCAATCTTACTATATTTAAACAATACAACAAGAAATTGTTACTTTGTAATTATTTATGCAATTATACTGTGTAGGGGAGATTAGTCCAAAACCGGTTATGGGGGTAAAACCGGGACATGGAACTAAGGCTTTCTAATATGTTTCAAATTTTCGAGTACTTCGTTAAAGTTAGATGACATGCGTACGTGCCCGTTGGAAATATTTCAGAAAACAGTTTTTACGGAGGTTTGATATAATATTAGACGGCTTTCAAAGGTGTTCTATAATCTCGTATGTAAAGGTAAGTGGAATTTGTTTTTGTTTTAAAGATTAAGTGTGTAGTAATGTTTAAAGGAACATTGGCTGAATCTTTATTGCGACATGTTTTTAGGATTTTTAATTACTTTGTTTCTCTTCAGTGTGTTTGGGGTAAAACCGTACGGCCTACGGGGTAATACCGGGTGTTACCCGGTTTTGTACCACTATCGTTATTTTTTTTATTTATATGATATGTAATTACACTTCACAACAAAATGCCACGAATTATAAAAGACCGACGAACCAACAATCCTGGACAGAATAAATTATGAAAAATGCTATTTTAGAAGTAATAGATGGAAAATGTGAATATCATCTCGCTTCTCGAAAAAAATCCATAAAGTAGAAGGTTTTAGACGATCAGTGATGATTGGGTGCAATGTCTTGAGAGTAAGTAATGGGTCCATGAAGGCTTTACTGGTTGGGACCGAGATGAACTGGATGAGTTCCATTGCTTCCGTTGTTTAAGGGGCAAAGTCGGGTATAAAAAGTAGGTATACCCGGTTTTGAATCAGGTATGGGACAAAACCGTAAAAAGTTAACTTTTGAAAATGATCGTCTTTTTATTACTTACAATAATAAAAATAGTGATCTTGTTCGTGAAATATGTAATTGATAAGTTAAAGTAAACGAAGTCTAGTAAAGTTAAATTATAATGTTTGATTTTTTTTTATGTAATATTTCCCTTAACGTCTCGATTTTACCACACTTTCCCATACATCTGAACTAGTAAAAGTAGAAGTAAAACATTTTAAAGAAGTAAAAAATTCCATTTTCAACAGTCAAAATATTGCATAAAACCCAACATACACCTCTATTGTAAACTTCTTTTTTAGGTTAAGGCTATGAGGTAATTTATAGTTTGATAAGTTTTCTAGTTATACGTTTTGGTAAAGTTAAATAATGTTTTTGAATATCCAAAGCTATGTGACAAATCACAATTAAGTTTAAAATAACTCAATTTCAATAAGAACTCTTTAAAATTGAATCCTAAATAACCATTAGATAGTACGAAGATCGCTCATTTTGTAAGAATCAAGGTTAGTCCACGAAACAACTACGAAATAAAACGCAATTCATTTCTTTGCTAACTGCCAGTTGATATATAAATATCAAATCAATTTGCTTCCCAACTAATGCTGGAAGGAAAACTACGAAAACATAGTAATATTACACACATTATAAAGGAGTTAGAACCAAAAGTTTATTATAAACTGGAACAACATTAAATAAAAAAATATGTTGGGACATTAACACACAGCACCATCTAGTTCCATGGTAAGCTACAAGGCCTGTGTTATGGATACCAGATAGTTGATACACTACACATGTATATATAACTTTAAATACATACATATTATAAATATAAACACCCATGACTAGAGTACAAACATTCGTGTTCATCACACAAATGAATGCCCCCAGCGGGACTCTAACCCGCGACCGCTGGCACAGCAAGTAGGATCACTACAAACTGAGCCAAACGTGTCGTCGATTCGCCATTACATAAATTATTTTGATTTTTTAGATACATACTTGTAGATAGTAGATGATAGCGTAAAAATTAGATCCATCTCCTAAATTAGTGGATTGGATTCATTTTGGGAGAGATATTTTCATTTTGCTCATAACAAGTATAAATCAATCCATAAATCATTTGACATAGTAGTATCCAATATGTGAAAGGATATGAAATTATTTGTACTTAGTTAATGCAAAACTCATGTATATAAAGTGAGTTTTATACCATAAATATTGTCGCGTAGTGGAGAGTGTCTAACATAAGTGACACCTGTGAACCAAAAGCGTTGAAACATCTATAGTGGTGAGACGTACTTTAACTTCCGATCCCAGAACTCATGTGTGTTCAGCCCTTTTTAACGTCCCACTGCACGGGCACGGGCCTCCCTTCAATACGAGGGACATCAGGCCATAGTCCACCACGCCGGCCAAGTGCGGGTTGGCGGACTTCACAAGTCTTTCGAAAACTTACTAAGTTCTCTCAGACATGCAGGTTTCCTCACGATGTTTTCCTTCACCGTAAGGCAAGTGGTAATTATGTTAAAAATGATTCGCACATGAAAATATCAGAGGTGCGAGACCCGGGATTTGAACCCGCTTAACTCGGTTTCCCAAGTAAGCGCGTTACCACTGTGCTACCACTTCCCAAACTCATAGAACTCATAGAACGTAACAATATGTTAAAGAAAATTAAGGTCTACCAGATGGTAGGCAACAGCCTAAGTTGTTACATTACTAAGAGCATCCCTCGCATGCTATCATCTGAATAGAAGATAAAGCAGAAAGGGGATTTGGAGTATTACAAGATATTCACATTTTTTCGGCTTACTTTTATAGTTTTGTATAATATTTTTCTTGACCAAAAAAACCAATGCCTCACAGCTACCAAACTATGTCATAGATCCACGTCTATGTCTTGCCTATGGAAAAGTCTAAACCGATTGAGATATATAAAAAATACCTTCCGTGATTACAAGTAAAATAAGCTAGAAAGTAGTTGCTTCTTCTATTATTTATGACAACTATAGTCCACCCAGTAGCCAAAATTCGACAATAATCATTATTGAAAATTTGACAAAAATATATGCGTTCCTAAGAATAGGATTTATCTATCTATATAAAAAAGTAACTGTTTCCAATTTTATTTTTTTTTGAAACGGAAGATAATCGCTTGAGAACAGAAAAAGGTACTGAACTGTTTTGCCTTTGCCTATTAATATATAGATTACCAAACTAATTTTTTTTTCTTCACTTTCAAATGAAATTAAAAAAATAATAATAATATTATGTCTATCAATACAATATTTTAATTCCTGATTGCTAAAAAAGGTTCCGACGAATTGAGAACCTCCTCCTTTTTTGAAGTCGGTTAAAAATATACTTTGTTATCGTTAATCCTTTTGATTTTGCGTTCTTTAAGAGTAAAAATAGCCATTAAAAGAGCTTAATATTTGTTATCAACTGACACCATAGTCTAAAACTGAAAGGTCACATCCTAAATAAGCCCTTTACTGTAACTTGTCACAACGTTATATTAATTGAAGAGATAATTGAAAAACTTTTGACGTCTGATGAATCTTATTATGTTTAAAAATAAAGCACCGCTCGCCGTATGGTGAAAAAAGCTTATCTTTTATGAAGACAAACAATTGAGTTATTTAGTCTTGAGGAGTTTATTTGAAATATTAATACACTATATCTATACGTAATATTATAAAGGGGAAAGATTTTTCTGTTTGTTTGTACCGGATAAACTCCGAAACTACTGGACCGATTTATATGAAATTTGGTAAAAAGATATAGGGATAAGAGGACAGTTTTTATTCCGGAAATCATTCCTTAAGGGGTAAAAATGGGGATGAAAGTAGAAAAGGGAATGTATGGGGGAATCAACCGAGAGACGAATCCGAGCGAAGCGAGGGTCCGTCGCTAGTTTCAAATAAGTACAAGCCTTTTGATTTTCATAGCTAACTCCCACATAATTTAAAAAACATTCAATATATGTAGTTCATACAAAAAAATCATAGTTAAACTATGAATAAAAATAAACTAAATATCATTAAATATAAATATTACACAGTTGAAAATATCGGTATCTTATTTTCTTAGTTTCGATAAGTAGTTTATTAAAAACATCAACTTAATGTAGTTAAAACGTGAAAAATGTACACCCAAATTACAAAAGCGACTTGACTATTAATTTCCATGGCATTAATAATAAGAATATTATGCACCCCTTTTTATTTCAATGAACCATTAGCACCCCTAGCAGAATTACTATCAGCCCTAGCGTCGGTCCGCCGTCATAGTGACGTTCTTATCGATCGCGCAGCTATCGATTGTAAAGAATCGATACCCACAGCTGATGTTTGTAAGCTTTGAAATCGATTTTTACTATCGCTTCTTAAATGGAGTTAGTCCTACATACCAAGGTAGGCTCGACCGTCATATATTGGTAATATGGATTACTAACTATATTATATGTACAAAAGTGTATAGGTGTCTCTGATGATATATTATGCTATTTATACTCGATTTACTGATATAATAAAAATTAATATTTATGAAACAACAATACTGTCAAAACTGCAGTCTTACAACAAGTCATAGTAAAATTTGTTTTAACTATAAAAGTTAATTAACAGATTTGAAATAATTATACCGAATGTCTATACAAAATTTTTCTAAGCCTAATGATACCTGGACCTAACATTTGAAGCAAGTATAAGAATAACTGTTATTACAAAATAAAATTAATAAAAGTATGTATAAACTCCATTAAAAATTAATTGAATTAATCGCTTTATAATTTATGATATTGTCTATAAATAATCGAAAAAATCAAATGTGTATTTTAAAATAAAAACTCCAAATATACAGAGACTAAATGAAACACAGACTAAAAGAAATAAAAGTAAAGGGGGAAAATAACATTTTATACGTACTATAGATGAGCTATAGTTGACCTCTATAGAGTTCACAAAAAGTGTACCAAACAACCCTAACAAATCCGCTTACAACCCTAGCTTCGTTTTCACCGTCATAGTGACGTGCATCGACCGCGCCGCCATCGATTGTCGACGAATCGATGCCTACAGCTGACAGTTGCGATGTTTGTAAACTTAGATATCGATTTTATTTAAATTCATGCTAATGCCCCCATTTCGCAATTATCTGAGATATTTCAGAGGTAAAATGCCTGCCGGAAGTTAACTATCTAGAATTGAATTTCATTCAAAATTTGCAAATTATATTTAGCGCCAAAGTTCTGTCTAGTTTACATCGATAAAATTGTATGGAAAAATCTAATAAGAATGGAAGTAAAAATGTGGCCGCTTCTACAGCAATTTATACATCTTCGTAATTATATGAAATACCTATATTTTATAAAAATAAATAAAACCCTTTAATATTAAAAAATTGGTAATTTAAAAAAAAAAACAATATATTTGTTCACTACTTCTTCAACTAAAATTTATGTATTCTATCAAAGCTTTAAAATATTCGTATTTTTAGCATTAATTCAAGTCTTGAACCTATTAGCAATCATGCACAACGTACCTGCTAGCCTCAACGCTGACATTCTTTGAAATTCTGGCTCTTGGAGCCATTTCCACATCCGCCTAAACGTTTCCCGGCCTGACTTGAGCTTGGACCACGGCTTTGGATTCCTCAGCAGGTCACTTAGCGTACCTTGTGACCGACAGAGTACCCTCTGCGCGAATATCGCCTGAGGGATCGAGTACCTCTTCAACTCGCCACTTATCCTTTGAGCCAGCTCCTTTGTATTAATCTCTTCAGTGTCATTCTGTGCTTGAGCCTGCTGTTGTTCCTCCCTCGCCTCCCTCGCTAAAAGCGCCGCATTGAGGTCCAAGCCCGGGCTGGGCAACGGAGGGGTGGGGGAGCGCCTTTCAAACGAATTCGGGGACGCACTACGTCTGCTATACGCTGATTGTGGCGACAAAGGTTCATTATATGGCGCGGGGGATAACGAAGCGTAGGACTGTTGCTGTTGAATAACAGTAAAGGTACCTCCAGCATGGTACGCGAATTTGTCCGAAACTGTGCTGATCGGGGGTAAGGGTAGAAGAGGTGTGAGTGTTGCGTACGACGCTGGCTCTAGTCCTGGGGGTGTTAGACGTCCGTTGACAGCAGATAGGGGATGGAAAGCTGCATCTCCATCGGGTAGCAAGTCCGCAGGAGATAGTCTGGGGGGTGAAGCGTTGCTGGGGGCGACTATGACGGTGAGTGGCGCTCGGTCACGAACTCTAGTCTCGTCCATGGCGCGCGGCCGGCGGCGGCGGGGTCGCGCGGGCGACTGGAACACGCCTGCGCGTCGCACCCTTCCGTCCCCTCGGTCCGCCTGCAAACACCCCTACTCTGTTACTAATACTACCAAAGGTCCTATATCCGCTAAAATCGCTCAAATTTCAACTTTAATAATATCTGAATAAAGTTTGTATTGCTGTAAGCAATTACATTCAGTCCTGTTTTATGACGTGAACACTACAATGCACCCTCGGCTTACCCCGAGGCGCTGAAATATCCATATAACTAGCTTTTCTTAGAGTTTACTGTCCATTACTGTTTTTTGCCTGTTAGAGGAACTTTACGCGTTCTACAAACAGTAATGTATAGCAACTAGAAACATTGTGCGTGAGAGTGAAATGTACTTGTTATATGGTAGTAATGTATGCCCTCGTTCGAGGTACTGTCACTCGGCTACGCGCTACCTCGTGGTGGAAGTTCCAAAGGAAAACCGTCTTATTTAGGTCCAATTCATTTTTAATGATGACTTACACTAATGCTATAAAGAAGTATAATTACAGCTGCTCTAGCAATAACACTTACATTTTGATAAGAGTTTGCGTAAATATGCTTAGTTATATAATTCTTTTCACAAAAAAATCTAAAAAAAAAAATAAAACATCCTCCTTTTCTTGAAGTCGGTTGAAAATAGGAAAAAAAGTTTTTTGTAGTATTATTTCCAATGTACGCTATATTAGGCAATACGCACGTACATACATACATGTTATAAATACATAGTTCTATACTTTGTCTAATGAATAGAATAGCTAGGCATACTCTTTCCAAACAAAAGATATTCTAAAAAAACCTATTGTTTTTTTTTGTTTATTACAATAATAAATTAAATGTATATAATACATAATATATATAATTATATACCTAATAAAATACAAAGTCATAGTGAAATACTGTCTTGCAATTTATAAGCTTTATTTTTTATATAAAAAACATTTTTCAATTAAAATATCCAAGACTTGAGTTGCATTTGAAAACTTAAAATTTAGAATTTCTCGAAAATTTTTCAATTACGCTCCTAATATCGCTTTACTACGTTATACCTACGTTTATTGAGGATATAAGCTATCCTGATACCGTGTTTCCTTCATACCTATAATGCCGCTACATCGTGAAGTAACAAAAACGTAGACTCATTTTCTCACTCATTCACGGTGTGAGTTATTTTTCCATTCGTAATGTAGCATTAGATACATAATCAAAACTCATAAGTAGGTTTGATGATTAAAAATAGAGATTTCATTTTTTCTTAATCTTATCTGTACATATAAAAAAATTCTAACTGAATTGAATCTGTACAATAAATATTTTTTGGTAAATCTTATTGAAATAGCCATTATTATCGATACAGAGGCCAAATCTATAGTTTCTGAATTTTTGTCTGTTTGTCTGTCCATCCGTTCGTCCGTCCGCTAGCTGGTTATCCGGGTACTTTTTTCTGCGGGAAAATATCTCACCTCTAAGAAATCTATACTAAACTTTAAAACGTAACTGGGGACGAACACGAGCGGAGCGAGAGTAAGCCGCTAGTCTATATAAATAAAAAAATGTTTTTGTATGTTTTTACTCTACACATTCTTAAATCATTCATCCAATTGTGATAAAACTTTAGTAAGTTGTTCTGTGTACGTTCACGAAAGTACTTATTACAAAAAAAATCTTTGTACATAATTTTTTTTTTGTATATTTGTCTCTACACGCACCTAAACCATTCATCTCTAGAGATGCACCCGAACGAAGCGAGGGTACAAAATAGTTTTAAATAAAAGCTCGTTTAAAACTTTTACGTTACTCTTATGTAATTTAGATATTTTTTGTTAGAAATTGTTAAAAAGACAAAAACCTTCTATTAGGTTAATTAGTATTAGTAGTTATTAGAGTTTGCCCTCAAAAACTTTAAGTGTTAACTTTAAGATTGTTGACCGAAAAATATTAGAAATAGTAATCTAATTATGCTAATCAAAATTTAAATTATTTAGTAAAAAATCTGCCTTAACTTTAGATACACAACAAAAATAATTTACTATCAGAGAAATTGATATTTCAATTTGTAACTCAAATTCATTTGAACTAAGCTTAAAAAATTTCTTTAGCTTTAAGTCCGATAACATAAAAGGAGAGTTGAAGCGTGAACTTACGAGTCTCTTCTAAACTTAATCCTCCTCTTAAGTATCTTAAATAAACTATCCATATTTCCATACTAATATTATAAATGCTAAAGTAACTCTGCTTGTTTGTTTATTTGTTTTTTTGTTTGTCACCTTTTCAAGACTAAACGGCTGAACTAATTTAAATGAAAATTCATATGGAGATAGTTTGGATTTTGGGAAGGACATAGGATAGTTTTTACCCCGGAAATCATCCTTTAAGTGGGTAAAAAGGGGGAGTGAAGTTTGTATGGGGAATCAATCAAGTAAGGGATATAAAACTCATCATACTAATGCATATATAGACTATCTATTCATACTATAGAGATAGAGAGTGAGTCGCTAATTAAGTATAAGCTAAAATATTTTTCTTATCAAATTAAACGTGCAAGCAAGCATACAAAGAGTATAAAAGAGCATCTTAAAATTTAAAAAAAAACCAACCAGCTCTACACAAAAGCCTTGTACGTGCATAAATTAATACTCCATACATTATTCTAATGTAAAACATTAAACAGTAACGCTACAAGTAAGCTGTAATGCACAGACGGCCACGCGCCTGACCCCGCTCGACACCTGGCGCGCGACAAAGGGGGATAGTGATGCGTACATATAGTAGCTTATCGATATTAAATATTTCTAGTGATCGATCCGTAGTCGAAAATCGATCATAATTTCTTAAATTCGATGTTATTGAGGTTTCTATTGTCAAAATTACATAGGCCTATAATTTTCCTCGATAAATTGACTTTAAAGATTTTTTCAAATAGGATTCATAGTTCCAAAGAGCATGTGCAGTCAAATAAGCAAACTCTACATTTGTATGTTAGTATAAAAACTTTTAGAAGCGGTGTAATTAATTATCTATAAATAAACTACACTTTTTATAGTCCTTCTCCATACGTAACTTTGCCAAAAGTCATAGTTGGTACTCACTCATAAAAGCTATCTATCGAAATTTCAAAAAAAAAATTACCCTCTTTATAGTATTATATATTATAATGGCTACTTGTAGACAAATCATATAAAACATAAACTAATAAAAACTAAAGAACACTCATTCCATATAATAAGTATTTTTGTATATAATAAATGTGCATAATAAACTGCTAAAAAAATATTCCAAAATGTCGATAGATTTAGAAAGCTTCTATTAAAAATATCGATAGGCACATTTCACTCTAAGGACATAGCACGCGCCGCCCTTACCTTACCACGTCCTGCCCGCAGTAGCGGCTGAGCTCAGAGTTACGTCACGATATACATACACTCAATTCATTATTTAAATACAATGTAACATACTTAAATTTTTTTTAATATTAATATTATAAAGAGGCAGAGTTTTTTTGTTTGTTTGAAAGGGTTTATCTCAGGAACTACTAATCCGATTTGAAAAATTAATTTTGCATTAGATAGCCCGTTTATTGAGGATGGCTATAGGCTATATATCATCACGGAAAAATGTTCGGTTTCCGTGGGATAGATTTGTCTTTGCCTAGGTACGAGCCCGAAAAATATCTCACCTCTGAGAAATCTATACTAAACGTCAAAACGTAACTAGGGACGAATCCTCGCTTCGCTCGGATAAGTGCTAGTAGGTAATAACATCATATCGATAAAAAATAAATCCACACGTATACAAAAGTATAACGACCTAAGTTAAAAAAAAAACAAATACATTTGCTAAAACACAAAAAGTGACAAAGATAACGATCATTTTACAAAAAAACTTAATATGCATATTTACCCTAACTCTCAGACCCCCTCTTACTATGTAACAGCTGCGCATGCACCCGCTATGTGACGTCACATCGATTTTTTTCCTACAATATCGATCGCACACCTGTCCCACACTATCTTCCGGGTTCATTGACCTCACCATATGGTTTTTTACCAACTTAAAGGGTTTCGAGGTAATGAAGAAATTCAATATATCAATATTTTTAAGGGAACCTCTTCATGAAATGTTCAGATTTTTTTTGCAATACGATCTTACCCCTAATTTTGCCTGTAATTTGTTATGAGTAAATACTATGAAGCCCTAAATTAAAGATACTAAATGATTTATTCGGCTTCACTCGCGATATTAAAACTTTACATTGACTTAGATTAAGTTAATAAAAAGAGTTAGTTAGTTAAAATTATACAAAGTCATACTTATATACATAAGTTTAATTTTAATGTTATATATAGACTGGATAACAAAACGTGTAATCGCCAGACATTTTGTCTGAAGCATTAGTTATCAATCAATCTAAGACCACTTGTTTAATACTTTAAAGTATGCGAGAGATGTACAAAAAAAATTGCTGCAAATAATACCTAATATTTTTTAACGAACCTTCAAAATTATGTAAAACTTTAAGTTTTGAATTAGGTTTTTTTTTAATTTATATGGGAAGTGTTATTTAAAGTATAACTCATTTATTTAAAAAAAGATTTATGAAAATCAATTCACAGCAAAAAGCAAAGATATAATGTAACATAAAATACCCACAAAATATATTATAAAATTAAGCACTTTTTTTTTTAAATTGACAAAAAAAACACACTTGTTATTTTTATCTATAGGTATAGATTAATTATACAATACCTTATTATCTTATAAAAACCGTATATAGACGACTGTTCTTTAGTTCGGTCTTATGACAGGATTTATGGTATACTAGCGACTTACCTTTTAAATTAAGTATCCTAAGTTACTTCTTATAATATCAGCTATCTGCCAATGAAAATTTCATCAAAATCGCTCAAGCCGTTTCGAAGATTAACCGGTACAAACAGACAAAAATTTTGAATTTTTCTTTTCTTATTATCGCTGTTATTTTGACATTACAAATAGACTCTTCTTTTTTTTTTTTTGTAAGATAAGATTTTTTACTATTCAAAACTAATAAGAACTAAAATAAGGCTAAAAAAATTAGATCTACACATTTTATGAATATTGTACGACGCATTAAAGTGAAAGTAATGACCATGACCATGACTTAAACAACCATAAATAGTGTAAAACAAACTTTTTAAAATTTCAAAAAGGTTCTTTAAATAAAACAAAAAATTTAAACATGCCCTAAATAGAACTAACAGCTAAAAGAGAAAATACTTAAAAACGTTTCATATATTCTAATAAAAAAATGTGTAATATGAAATATGACGACATATTTGGCTCAGTTTATAGTGACCCTACTTTCTGAGCCAACGGTCGCGGGTTCGAGTCCCGTTAGAGGCATTCATTTGTAGATTAGTTGATTTATAATATAAAATAACTTTAACTCACGACTCTATACTGAATATACTATACCTACGTAAGACTATTGCTAATTTTGTCCCGATCGGAAATCGAACTTGCTAATTTAATCCATAGGATATTCCAAGGACAGCGTGGACGATCTGTTTTTTATAGATTTTTA
This sequence comes from Fabriciana adippe, assembly GCA_905404265.1. NCBI lineage: Eukaryota > Metazoa > Arthropoda > Insecta > Lepidoptera > Nymphalidae > Fabriciana > Fabriciana adippe. The sequence continues at coordinate 9,492,191 of FR990009.1, forward strand.
ATCTAAAGCAGATGAAAACGCCTAAATTATAAATTCCGTTGCTCTTAATCTAACGCTAATGTCTCTAAGGCAAAAGTATCATACATTACGTTCTTTTTAATACTAAATAAACCCAGTGACCACGATTGCTGTAAAGCATTCGAAACGTCGGGAACCCAAAATCAAGATAAATCCGCGAAAAAATCCCGAAAGATAGTTTTACTTAAAACTCGACTCACTCTCGCTTCTCAGAGATGAGATATTTCTCCCGCAGTAAAAATTATCCTATATATTGACCCGGATAACCAGCTATCATTATACCAAATTTCATCAAAATCTGTCAAGTAGTTTTCTCGTGATGCGGTCACAAACAGACAAACAGACAGACAAAAATCCTAAAAACTATAGATTCGGTCTCTGTATCAATAATAACGACTATTTCAATAACATTTTTCAAAAAAAATTAATGTACAGAATCAACTCAGTTAGAATTTTATTATATGTATAGAATACGAAGATTTAGGGAAAGTTTATTATTTTAAAATTTACTGTCTAATAAGTATTTTATTGGCCCTTTAGCCTACAGCTTTGCCTGCTTAAGTTTCTTTCTTTGTATGAAATTTTACGTATATGTAAGTCTTAGCTACGAACAAGTATGTTTGAACCATTGCATATACGAAAAATAAAAAAAAAACCAAAACCCTTAAAATTCACACGTTCTCGAAAAACAAAAAACAAAAAAAAATATTTCTAATTTGTTTTTTTTTACATCCCAAACATGAAATACAATAAATAAATTAAAAATTTAATAACAATTTCTCTTTAACCCCGTTGTATTTTTATAACATGTGTCACGTGTACATACATATATTAAAACATGGCGACAAATATTTAAAAACATTTTTAACTATTATAACCATGTTACAAAAATAAAAAGTAAGTTCTCGTAAATTAATAGAATAAATAATTTTAATATTGATACAAATAAAATAAACTAAAATAGATTGATACCGATATAATTAATTTATTTCAAACGTCAAATTGGAAATTTTATCAAATTCCTAACAAACATTATTGATTACATAATAATTTGTCGTTAACCGTCAAAGAGAACATCTTACCGAATCTATAAAACCATTTTCTATTAAATTATCTCCATTTTGTACTACAATATTAATATTTTCTCCTTTTACAATTAAATTTAACGTTATATTCATCATGACCTACAAATATCGAAAATTGATAACTACGATCATATCGGTTTTACCCTCTGTAACCGTTGCTATGACAACCCCTTTCAATCCACACTGCAAACATATAACCGTCTCCCTCTATCACATATGCGAAGTCTGTGAACGAAAGAGACAGATATATGAACGTTCGTTCGACTCAAAACGAGTAGCCCTTAGTAAAATCGATATCGCACAAGGCTAGGCGTCGATTATCCGGTCTATTCAAAATCGAATCCACAACATCTTAAGTTCATAAATAATGTATAGGAAAATAAGCTTTATTTATAAAGAAAGTAAGGTTGGGTTTTCTGTGAAATATATTGTTTTTGAAGCATTCATGTTGCAGTGTACGCTTTGTAGGCCCACCGCATGTCACGACATCGACTATTGATTTTCGCGATCGCTACCAAATGTAACTTCGATTTATTGGACGTTAGAGCGTTTTATTACGTTCGATATTTTTACTTTTCATATTGAAATTATCATTAATAATTATTTAAAGTTATAAATGAATATCAATTTATTGTGTCATGTTATATAGTACTTATCTAGGTATATTTTATTTTATTAAAATATAAAAAAGTCTTTTAGAAATTCTCTTAACCTTTTAAATTTAAAGACATGCTATAATCGAACTCTACGAACTCTACGAATATTATAGATTATGTAATTTCTCTTATTTTAATTTTTCTCTTTTAAGTAGAAATTTTAAAATAATATTAATATAGTAATAGTTAATATTAAAAATTACTTGGACTACCGATTGAATAAAAAAATGAAATATATTTTACTTTCAAAAGTTAGATAATTTTTTTTGGACAATTTGTATCTATTCCTATGGTTTTCTATGAAGAGAAGATTTTACACTTTTAAATTTATATGTCCATGCCCGGTTTATTTGCCGTTTCCAGTTATGAGTCGCTTAGTTTAGCGGTAATACTAAGTATTATCTATTCCAAATGGAAACTCACATAATATATATGATTCAGCCACGCGAAAATCGAACCCGTGACTTAGGGCTAAAGAGGTTTATTACTAAAGAAAAATAGTTTAGTAAGATTAAAAATCACATAGGTACTTTTTAACAGAAGTCCTTTTACTACTAGCGATTTACGCTTCGCTCGAGTGCGTATCTATATCGGCAATGTAACTACGTATTAAGTTTCATGCAAGTCGTCCAGCCGCTTTAGCGTGAAGGAGTAACTGACGTACAAACAAACATATATACATACAAATAAACTTTTGCACTTATAATAATAGATGAATGTTCCAAATTATTGTATTATTACGACAAATATATAGGTTAGTATGTCGAATTCTAAATAATATTATCAGCTTAAAAAATATATTACGTATTAAGAACCGGAAAAAGAGCGTGAATGAAACAAGTTAAAAAAACGTTTTAACAAAAAGATACCTCAACTATAACTAAAAATGTTAATGTAAATCGACTTGCTGGAGATCTAAGAAAAGTACTTATGATAATGCGATAAAAATATAGAAACAACTAAATTCAATTGCTATCTTTTCTGAAGTTGGCTAAAAATATCTTCAACTAGCGACTCACCTTCGCTTCGCTCGGGTTCGTCCCTAGGTGCGATTTAACTTTTTTGAGCGGAATCCTAATGCTTTTTCTAAAATAAAGTTTAAGTTACTCGTTATAACACCATCTATCTGCCAGCGAAAGTCCCTTTCAAATCGATCCAACTGTTTCGGAGATTAACCGGAACAAAGAGACAGACAAACAGACAAAAATTTTAAAAATTGTGTTTTTCTTATATGTACGGCATATACTTTTATATGCATTTCATACAAAGTTGTTATTTTGACATAACAAACAGACACTTCAATTTTATTTTTCTGTATAGATTTAATGATACAAGTAAATAATGAGTCCTTATTATTAAAAGTTATTTCAAACACACTGTATGGGCAGTAAATCAGAATCTAATAGGGTGCCTATATGAGGGGTTGCATCCCCTAACTTATCAAAGGGCTCTCCTCCATTGCTAGATTAAAATAAAAAGAATACTGTAGTGGTCAAATATTTAAGTTATTATGTTTTCTAAAAAATATTTCTACAATTTTTTTATGGATTGGTTCGATACATATGTATCGTATAGTTACAATATGCAAGGTATCAAATTTATATATATAAAAGGCAAAAGTGATTGACTGATGTATCAACGCACAGGCCAAACCCTAAAGGCTAGAAAATTGAAATTTCGCACACGTATTTCTCATTTTCAAAATTCAACCCCCAAGGGGATGAAATAGGGCATAAAAGTTTGTACGAAACTTTTTATTCCTTGGACATATTTTCATGAAATTTCTTATCTAGTACGTCGAAAATAATGAGTTATGTACTCTTATTTCAGCATTTTCTAAAATTCAACCCCTAAGAGGGTAAAATAGGGGATGAAAGTTTGTATGAAACCTACCTTTTTTGTAGCTTTAGTGCGAGCGAAGCCGCGGGTTCTGCTAGTAATCCCTGTAATTTTTTCTTGTAATTTAATGAAAAATTGAAAAAATAATATTGTAGAGACTGACTTAATTCGAATTACACATCGAGAACCCATCGTAGGTATCTACTATAAATTGCAATCCCAAAAGTTTGTATTTGTTCCCACTGATCTCAGAAACTATTGCGCGGAATTTTATATAGTTTTTACCAATAGAAAAAAAAACATCTAAAAGGTTATGATGAAATGAATTTTTTTCCAAAATAAATTTTTCAAATTATTAAAAATTAGGTCATAAAAAATATCCCTTCTTAGAGCTTGAGTTATTATAAACACTAAGGGCTTGAATAGGTCCCTAGTATGTTAAAAATTTAAATGTCATATTATGTATATTTATATTTTTACAATTTAATAGCTATGATAAGCACGTACGTCGTAACGACATAACACACTTACCAAAAATATGTTTCAGAATAGATTCAAAAACTTCGCTCTGTATTCCTTATGTACCTACCACTGGACTTATTTACTGGACTGCCTCTTTGGTCTAATGTAACAACTAACATGTACGGCTACAGATTCGGTGGTCTTGAGTTCGAGTCCTGCGTCAGGCCAAGTATTCCCAGTAATAGCTCGGAGTAGGAAATTGTTGGTGCTATCTCGTTCCTCAGAGAGCATGTAAAGCCATCAGGCCTGCGCCAAATATCCCACTGTATCCAATTTTCATCCAACAAATTTTGACAGTGAAAAGAAGAAAATATAATATCTCCTACGCAATTGGTTAGACTCGATGATTTATTGATTAATGATTGATTATTATTCTTACCAGACTAATTTATTCATCAGTTAGAAATGATCTCATAATAATTAACTTTAGTATGAAAGTAATACAAATAACGGCTCTGTCTCCTCTCTTTTATCTCTCCCGTGACCACGATTGCTGTAAAGCATAGGAAACGTCGGGAACCAAATATTAAAATAAATCCTCGGGTTTTTCCCTAGCTGGACTCCTCATACAAACTTTTTTCCCCATTTCACCCACTTAAGGGATGATTTACGAAATAAAAAGTATCCAATGTCTTTCCCCCGGTCTCAAACTATCTTCTTACCAAATTTCATCTAAATTGGTTTAGTAAATCCAGAGATTACCCCCTACAACGTCACAAACTCACTAACTCACAAACTTTACCTTTTTACAATACATATTAGTATAGATAACAGCCCCCTAATAGAAAATTTCTACTTTATTACGTTATAATATTTTTTTACAGGTACTGAATACTGATATATAAATGTGGATCGATAGAGGTATTAAATAAAACTCAAATATGTTTGTTTCTTTGTATTGCATCAACTGTAACACTTTCAGTTTTCATCGTTATTGAGCAAAGTTTACCTACATTATTATAATTGCCCGTCATTTTGTGCGGAATCGTCTCCCATTGGGCGTTCAATGATAACCTTGTACGGACGTATTTAACAAACTATTGTTATTATTTAAAAAAAAATTAATATATATTTAAATTGACATTTTAAAAACTATGGCTAATATTGTCGTAACGCGATCGTTTAAATGTAAACGATTCCGCAAGCAAAGTCGGGATAACAACGCATGCTATGTCGAATGCTCCGAACCTCCATGACAATACACACTCGGCACGAACACCGATCACATTTTTTTTAAGCTGTAAGCACCAATTTTCTTTATAACAAGTCGTTCGAAATAATTAAACGACTAAAATTCTATAAATATCTTACTATGTATAGGTTTAAAATACATGTTATAACATTTTTACAAGTCTATCTTTAGTTATCGTTGAAATCAATTGGTACGTCGTTGGTTATTCACAGTCTGCTTGAAAGTGCGTACCATTTGATTTGAAGACTTTAAAACACAAAAAATTAAAAAAAAAAACTTAAAAAAAAAGTAAAAAAAAAAGGGAAAAATAACTCTTAAACGTGTACTATATTTTAATACAAATACAAAAATTATAAATAGGTACCATTAAGATATTTACAGAGAACCATGACGTGGACAATCAAATAATACACTACTACAATAAAATAATTAATAAATTCGCTAAATAATTTATAATTGCACATCAAATTCGATGAACTAAGAATCTCGTAACTAGATGTATTCTTCTATTGGTTAATAATAATTATCTTTACATTTATTATATTTACGTATGTTATTCAGAAATCCAAAGAAACTTAATTTAAGACGGATTTTTGTTACATTATCATATAATTATATTAGGTAAAAACATAATATGATTATAAATTACAAAACATTTTGAACAATTTGATAGATATTAAAAAGCTTCGCCAGAATTCAAGGATCATAACTACAGATTCAAATAAAAAGCGAGCCTAATAGAAAATTCGCGTAGATTAAGATATACATGCCAGTAACGTACATAATAGTTACGTAAATGGGTATAATGTAGGTAAGTACTAAAATTATAGAATATATTAGAAGTATTTATATTTCAGCGAAACTACGCATCAAAGCTTACTTAATCGTACAATAATTGTTAAGATGAGGGATTAATATCGCATTCTGGATGCAAAATCAATATCCAGACTGCTGGACCAGGATTGTCTCAAATATACGATGTATATTTGCGAATGGAGACAGGAGGAGAAGTCCTTCGAGAAAGGAGAGTCTCGGGAGAAATTTAAAATGACAGTAAATCAGCAATTGGGATATAAAGAATCGAGAAAGAGATCCATATAAAGCCTTCGCGTAAAACAATTCTAACAATGAAGTTACGAGGACAAGGCTTTGAAAATAACGATAATTATTTATTTCTAGTTAGCACGTTGTATAGAACGCATCATAAATATACAATATTGTTGTATCTAAGGCACATAATGTTTAGGCTTCCAATTATTACTCCATATAGTAATAAAGGTGCTAATCAAATTTTAGAACAACACTGTGCTGCGACAAACATTCTATTCATATATTATATTCGTATCCAAGCAGGCATTCCTCATAATTCAAAAGCCGATAAATATAACGCGTCCACGTATAACATAATCGATTCAGTAATTTCAAGCGTTCACTTTAAATTTGGCATCATAAGATAGTATGTTTGTCGCAAACACACCAGCTATTGCAAAGCTATTAATAAAAACACTACTGATCTACTGACGCTGTCAATAAAAAACTTTACCTCTCATCTTTAAACTTGGTTAATTCCTTAAATTTGTATTAAACAAATGCATTACATACAACGTCGTGTCAACAGTGTACGAATATCGACGTATACACCGATGGTGTACGCCAATCATAGAAACGACTATTTCAATATTCAATATAAGACACGTCCCAATGAACAATTTAATCACAGTCTAGAATTTTCTGCACCAATGAACTTTTAAATTCGTCATCGGCCGTCGTTACAAGGTTGTGCCGTCGACGACGGGTCGGTACCGTTTGTTGAAGCCTTAAGATGACTATTTAATCTGTATTATATCGTCTAATGTCTATCGCTAGCAATTGACTAACTCCGCCCTAGTCGTACTATAGCTGTATATATCTATCTGTGATACCTATTTTAATTGTACCAAAACTGCTTAATTTATAGAACTCAGTTCTCTGGCATAGTGTCTATAGAAAAAATATCGCGAGTCGACTGTTACTTGAATCTCTACCTCAGTACCAATAACTAGCTTCACTAAAGCTGTATCTATATATTTTTGTTCATTTATTGCTCGTCGTTTATTGCTACGTTACCTATTCTCTAATCTACGGGCTTAGATAGAATGGCTTTCTACAATCGTTATCGCTAATAGAAAACTGAATAAAGTATGGTAGTGACACATCTAATCATTATGTCACGTGGTCAGAATATGTCATTCCTTGTGTATTTCCACATACATAGAGTGGACTAAGTATTTCTTTGCCAGCCGTCAGCTAAAAATGGCGGAAAAGTGTGACAAAGACAAAATGAATGTGCGGTCAGAAGTCTTCTGTATTCATTGAAATACGATTGATGAAGATAGATATTTATAACCATTTTACATTCCATTATAATATTATTATTTTTTAAATTCCATTGACAAATTCACATTGGAATAAAAGACAGGTATAGTCCGCACGTTCGCTTTCTCTCTTTCTAGAGAGTGGTCAGTTTCATGAGAGTATTGCTCAGTCCATTCTCTATAGCTACATTTTCAAGTTTTCTAATAACGATAACTTTTGTAGAAAGTCAATTTGTCTAACGCTTCTACTTATTTAGTGGATAGTGCAACTGAAATTAAATTTCAAATGAAAACGTCTAAAACACAATTTTAAAATTGAAGAACGAAATTTAAAACATACGATGTAACTTTGAAAGGATGTTTATTAATACTTTACGTCCATGTCTTGCGTTTTAAAGAAGTTGAAAATAAATATAATTTTTGCACGAGAAGTTATTAATTGAAAATTTATTTGGTATTTATTTTAATTCTTAAAAAATATAAATTAATTAGTAATTAGTAAATATTGCATTAAGTACTGAATATATTAATCCATTTTTTTTTAATAATCCATCGCAAGACAATGAAGTAAAATATAAGAAGTTGAACGTCAAAGTTGAATAACTGAAGGATAAACCCTACTCTAAGTCTATTAAAACGTGTATATATATTTGGATCTCATTAAGTGTAATTTGGCCACAAATTTAGTTCACATCCCTTAATAAAAATAAGGGTATATATGTAAATATTTTTTTTTCTTTAAGTACAATAAATTTACATTGTAACTCTAATGACTAGTTTTTCTCGTATGGCCACGGATTGCTAAGAATGTGATAAAGAAAAAAAAATGTATATTTTGCAACCAAAAAGTTTCACATCAGCACTAACCTCTTTGGCTCCAAAATATTTTCAATGAGTCCACGTTTATTTTGAGTGGATGGATTTATAAAAAAAAAACTTACACAGTCCCTATTACGTAATTATATACGATTTATAAAAGGCACCTATAAAATGTTCATCGACCACTGTCGTACTACATCATCAACTACTATTGCATTCGATTCGAATCCTCATAATTGACAACACAAGGCGATTTTTATTTTATATTAATTATCTGTTCAAATCCATTAGGATTGTTTTATAACACTAATGAAGCAAAAACTAATTTTCTTTTTAAAGTATATTATACGAGATTTTATGTATTGAAATTTCGGATCGAAAATGCAATTCAGTTGATAGCACTTGGCTTTCTATACAACTAAACTATCATAAGCAAGGCTCGTCTTTCTTATATATTCGTTCAATAAGTTAAAAAAATCTCTGTAGACTATTTTTATTACGCTTAATATCTAACTTTTAACTTTTATTTTATTTATTTTTTTTTCAATAAAAAACGCACAACAATAAAAACAAAAAACAACTTATATATCACTTTCAATCTAACTTTTTTTTCGACGCTATGGAAGCCACGTTTCATCGCTAACTGCCTTAAAGGTCAGCAAAGAATAATTTATAAGCTGCGATATTATTAATATAATTCACTAAATTACTGGAAGGCTCGATCATATTATACTCGATTTTATATTCTATAAAAATATTATAATAGAATATAATATGTTGTTTTTTATTTTTCGTAATGTCATATTTTTACATATATTGGAGTATTGAGTTATCACCTAATAAAGGAATTATTGGTTGACGGTGTTCGAAGAGACGTCCTTATAAAGTCACAGCGTGAACGTCACATAATAATATAAGAACGCCACAATTTGCTACAAGAACGTCATATGAACGCTGCAAGAACGTCACATAAACGCTGCAAGAACGTCACATAAACGCTGCAAAAACGTTAGGAAAACATTGCAAGAACGTCACAAGAAGCCATCAGAACGCCGTCAATCAATAGTAAATTCCAAATTCAACTACAACCATTGCCGAGTCCAATAATATTTACACCGCCCATTCCAAGTCCAAATGGCCACAAAGAAGTATTAAAATTTTCAAAAAATTATATTTTTTAACCAAAATACAAGCATTGTAAGTAAAACTTAATCAAAATAATGCAAATGATTTTATATTAGAATGAAAATTTTCTAGTTTTAAATTAAAATATTGATATAAAGATTGTCAATCAATGAGAGATTTTTTCTCTATTTTCTTATACCATACGTACATGGTAACAAAATGGCGGTGTACTGCCATCAATTGAAAGCAAACTTTAAAAACTTTTATAAAATAAAATATTTCTAACATTCATATATCAGTTTTGACATTGACAGTTATATGTTGACATAATGTGAAGTTTAATAATAACTATATAAGAAAAGCTATAATTTAAAAAGTTTTTATATAAAGAAACTTCGATAGAACTAAAATGTATGATACATACTTTACTAATTTTTTTAGTATATAAATTAATGGCAACTAATAACTATATATATATATATAAAGTTCGATAAAATTCTAAGCAATTATTATTGTCTTTTAGATTACATTTCATAATATATTTAGGAAAAAACTCAACAGATAACTGCCAACTCCTAAAACCCAAACATATTATAAACTATAAACAGTATCAATTGCCAATAAACAACAAAAAGAAGGACACAAACTAAATCCCACCATTCAGCCATTAACCTTTCCATCCGAATCACAATTTAAAAAAAAAACAATCAAATTTCGAACACCACGAATTTGAATTTCGAACATTTAAACAGTCCGATGCGTGACCCGTTCAAATCACATTTGAAATTAAAAAAGAATCAAATTACGAACACTACGAATTTGAATTTCGAACGTTTAAACAGTCCGATGTGTGACCGGGCGCCAGTGGGGGAGAGGCGCGGGGGTCCACCTGAGCACAGTAGCGTCCGAGCCGTCGGGCGGGACGGACGTGTCGGACGCGTGCGAGGATCACGGCGAGCGCAGGTCGGGCGCCGGCTTGTCGGGCGCGATGTCGTCGTCGACGGCCTGCGCGACCGACGCGCCGGTGTCCATGGGCGCGTCGGATGTGATCACGTTCGATTGGAAGAAACGTTCTGGAATGTAAAAGACTTCGGAATTATGATTTTCCCATATGTTTTTTATAAGTGGCTTTGCTACATTTATTTACATATTATATCTAAGTACATATATATTATGTTAATATATATTGTGAGTACAAAACTCAGAAATGAAATATATCAATCACGTTTTGTACGTTAAAATTTTATATAGTCCCGTTTTGGGCGCCAATTTTTATCAGGTTGCCTGTAATATTAGTAGTAACTATAATGTAAAATTACCATCGTCTAATAGTACGACGTGGTCAGGTCCCGCTGGTGCTGTCATTATATTAAATTCTTCCTCTAGAGTTGGGAATGGAGCGTTCCACCTGAAATATTTGTAAATAAAAATATATCAGTAGCATGTTCAATTATATCTATAAGAACACGATTAAAAAGTTTAATTGTTAATAATTCAGCCCTTTTAATATTCCATTTCTGGGCACGGCTTCCCATCAACGCGAGATGAATCGGGCTATAGTCCAACCACTATGCCGGCCAATTATAGAACGGCAGTTTTCACAAGTCTTGCAAAAATTACTTAAAGTGCTTAATTAAGCTTAGACATATTAACAGCCTTTATTATGATATTTCTTTTTACCGAATAAGCAATGATGTTGAAAATAATTCGCATATAAAAATGTCAGAGTTACGGGACCCGAATTTGCACTCGTTTCAAAGTTTTCAAGGCCGAGCGAACTCATAGCTAGCATGAAACTTCCTCTATTAATAGTGGTGTATAAAAAAATGGGTATAAATTTAAATAATTACATTATTTGAAGTTAAAAAACCATTTAAATATTTTTATAATACAATAGATAGCTTTACTCTACATCTAATTGATAGGAGTACTCATTTATGTTGTATTATAGAGTTGGCTATAATAATATTAATAGAAATCCTGAGGTAAAAATGGCTGGCCATAAACAAAAGTATTATTGGAGTATTACCTAGGAGGTGCTCTTGGCGGAGCCCGAGGCGCGTAGAGGCCGAGCCCGCCCGGGGGCGAAGCTCCCCCTACTGGTCCGTAACTAAACACCTGCAAATTCATTAGATATTGTTAATGTTGTGAAGGATTTGTTTTAACATTTAGTAAGAAAAAACATTCACTCGTGATCGAATTTAATATAGAAATAGTAAGAATAATTTAAAAAACTTATTTTATTTAAATTCATTTCAAATAGTATTTCTTTTTTGAATGCGCTTCGTAATATGGTTATGAGAATTAAAGTTTTTGAGGTTTCAAAAGTTATAATTATTACAAGCATTATCGACCCATAAAAATATAAAATTAGGAAGAGAAGTAGAAACCCTTCTACACTGGAGCACCGTGAAACATCTATAGAATGTACATTTAGATATCACGTATCATCTCTATTCTACGTTACATTGGCGAAGTAATCTGTGCTCAACTGGCACGCTTTGAAGCCGTTAACAAGAGAATTGAATTGAAGTTAGACATCAGCCGGGTGATTACGTATCTCGCGACAGGCTTGCGACAGTTGTAAATCGCGCGATCGCTGCTATCAAACGTCACTTTTGTATTACGTAACAGCGGCTAGAGAGCAGACTGCAGTCGAGAGAGATGGGTTCATAGATTGTCCGATAGAGGGTGAAAGAGCTCGACTGCATTCTGCTCTCTAGCCGCTGTTACGTAATACAAAAGTGACGTTTGACAGCAGCGATCGCGCGATTTACAACTGTCGCAAGCCTGTCGCGAGATACGTAATCACCCTGCGGGATATTCACGTCACGAAATTCTAGAAAAGAATAAAATACTTGCATAATATTTTCTTAAACTTACGCGAATATTTGACATTTTAAATAAAACTATCTTCTCGGATTATTTCGCGGATTTATTTTGATTTTTGGTTCCCGACGTTTCGAGTGCTTTACAGTAATCATGGTCACGAGAGAGACTAAGGTGTTAGACGTCTCAAAGGCGTTATATACTTGTTACAGACAGTGCCTACCCACAATATTACAAAAAATATTTTAAAAATTCAAAAATGGCACCAGAGTACCTTACAATATTTGTTGATTTTAATTCAATTTTTTTTTTAATAAGTATTATAACTAAATATAGTAATATTATTTATTTAATTTTAGCTGTTATTATTATAAATATTAGATTTAAAAAAAAATACTGGCATTTAAACTTAATTCAATACTCTTTTTGTTGGCTTCAAAGCGTGCGAGTTGAGCACAGATTACTTCGCCAATGTCACATAGAATAGAGAAGACCATTTAGACTTACTTGTTGAGGCTGTGTGTGAAAATGATTGAAGTGTGATATAGGGGGGTGGCAGTCGCGGTAGTGCGGCGAGCGGCGGCGCGGCGACGCGGGCGGCGACCGCACCTCCGGGGACGAGGGGGACCCGCCGCCCACGCCCACCCCCACTCCCACTCCCACTCCACCTACTTCACTTGCTGGAAAAGTAAGTAGAGATAACAATGGTCATTTGTTTTTTTGAAGTGAAAACTTCTATAGGCAGGTTTGGATGGGGAGTAAATTCATGTAAGTCGTCATCGACATGGTCACGTGACGTGTTAACGCTAACACACAGAGTGCCGATAAATTTCAAAACCAGATAAATGTTTTAAAATCAGTTTTAATATACAAATTTTAGTTTGAAATCAAACAATTAATTTGAATATTCAAAAATAACAACTGTTTGTTTATAATTTTAAGTTTTCACTTCTGTCGGCAATCCTCATGGCTGTTTTTTTTTTTATTGTAAAAAAAAACATTTTAATGTGTAGTAAGTATTTTCAAGTAGCACACTTAACATTTTTTTTTATAATATACCTTAAAAATAAAAAAATATACAGACTCCGCCTTATCACAAAAGCGATTGCTTACAAGCCGATAACGATGATTTAAAAATATATAAATGTAAAAAGAATGTACTATTTAGCCTAACGATCAAAATTCAACCATAATTTATTAAAAAAAAAAATATTGAGAACGTTCTTCAGTCAAAATTACATAGATATTATAACCTTTCTTAAATAAAATTGTAACTAAAGCGAATCTACATTAAATATTTTATGTTGAAATAGACATTATTATCCGAAATCAGAGGCCAAATCTACGGTTTTTATAATTTTTGTCTGTCTCTCTGTGAGCGCATCACGGAAAAAACACAGGAGGGATTTTAATGAAATTTGGTAGGATGATACCTGGTTATCCGGGTCAACACATAGGACACTTTTTACTGCGGGAAAATATCTCATCTCTGATAAATATAGATTTATACCGTTCAATATAGACTAAACGGTATAAATAAATAAAATAATTACAGTAATATTTTATAAAAATAACACGTACCAGTAGATCTAATAATGGTGACAGGCCTGGCCATGGGCGGCAGCGGGGGCGGCGGCAGCATCGAGCTGCTGAAGTAAGGCTTTGGGCTCCTCGACAGACTATGCACCTGCAAATTTATAAATATATTTTTTAAAACGTAATATAAAATAAAATAGATGTTATTTTAACAAATATTGCTTTACAGTTACCTAGATCTATATTTAATTCAAAGGTCTAAAGCCGAAATCTACCTAAATCTCCAAAAAGTAAAATTCTTGATCCGAAAAAATAATCAAAATTTTTACCAAAATATTTTAAATAATCAATTTATTATAATAATAATGTCCTCCTGACCGATTCCAGCTACGGTGGCCAATCTCATTGAGACTAGCCAACTGCGCAGGATATTATAGTGCAGCGCGTGTGAGAGAGAGCGCAGACACAAGTGCACTCTCTATTCCTGTCACTCTCATACTCCGGTGGGACGACACGAGACACTCGCGGTGAGAGTTAAGGCGCAGGACCGACGGCTTTACGTGCTCTCCGAGGCAAGGGGGTAAGACACCGCCAACTTCGCGACTCCGGGCTATTACTGAGGCTTACAGAAGAATACAGAAAGGCTCAATAACTAAATTTGGCTCGAACCCAGGACCTCCGGGTGTGCAGCTGTACATACTAGACACTACACCACCGAGGCAGTTAAACAATTTATAAAATTACTATGATTAAAATTATTTTTCTAGCCTTTTTTTCCCAATTAATCGGTTAAACTTTATTTACTTTAACCTACAATTTGACAGAGTAAAACGCTAAACTTCTTGGGATATTTTTACGAATAAAAATCAAATCATTTACATTAAGTGAGATCATATTATAAGATAATTAAATTGATATTAAACAACCTGGGGTTGGGAAGTTGGCAATGTTTACACCCTCATGCCTCGGAGAGCACGTAAAGCCGTCGTAAGCCTATCATACCTCCTGCGTAGTAGGCTAGTCTCAATGAGATTGGCTGATGTCCCAGAAGTCAGTCAGGAGGACATCATTATACCTGTAACTGTTGAACATCCGTGGGTGGTTCTTGGCACACGAAGGTGACGAAGTCCCCGAGCGAGTCCTGCGGCGCGCTGTCGTACTTCCCACTCGAATGTTGGCTTGTTAGTGCTTCTGATGCTGAGAATGAAATGATATGATAGAGATATATAATGATAGAGTTAGAATTGGACTACTATTAGAAACGCGAGACATTGTATGTCTGTGTGTACGTGTACGTGTGTGGGTGTGTATGTGTGTGTACGTATGTGTGTGTGTGTGCGTGAATGTATGTGTTTGTTGGTAAGGGACCATCCATAAATTACGTCACACGTTAGCACACAGGGGGGGTCGTCAACGAAGTGTGACATTGTGTGACAAGGGGCAGGGGGAGTCATAAGCTAATTCCTTCACACTAAAATAGCTGAATGGTTTTAGATGAAATTTAGTACGTAAATAGAATATGAACAGAAAAATATAAGCCACAGAGTATATCACTAGTTGCTATATTTTTGAAGTAAAACTTCTTTACACATGCTTGATTGACTTGGGGAATAAGCTGGTGAATGTGTTACGAAAAGTGTAAATCAGGCGAGGCGAACGTTTGTTGCCATGGTAACCGTTGTTATTGTCTGACAAATGATATATAATATTATATTCTTTCCTTAAATGATATTCTGTAAATATATGGTTGTAATATGCCTAATATGTGTTATTTTTAGTATCTCACCTATCCTAATTATTTAAAATATAAATTGAATTTCATAAAGAGTACCAATAAACTCACAAAAGTTTTACTTCTTGCGCGTGTACACATTCGTACACGCACTCTTTAATTTTTTTAATATAACTATTTTTTTAGGGCTTTTTCGCGGTTTTATTTTACTTTAAAGTTCCAACTTTCAAATGCTTTACTGCAGACTGCTTTACTAGGGAGAGACTAAGTCTATAATTAATCCTATCCATCATCGCTTGCATAGGTTGGTGAGTGAGTACACGTGTTTGTTGGAGTAGGTACGTCTTAACGCTGCAACGGCATTTTTTTTTTCTTTTTTGTAGACGTATCTACCATGTGAGCAGAACTATATATAAAAGAACTAGACTATTATTGTCTTAAGTTTTATGGAAGATTTTTGTAATACAAATAGCAAAAAAAATTTTCGGAGAAAAATAATGATAATGAATGAAATGAATTTTATAATGTTTTTATTTTGCAGTAATTTTTTGTTAAAAGTTTTGAATTTTATGTTTTTAAAGTTTAAAATCATGTTTACTCTACCTGTGACATATTTATAAGTGGAACTTTGCTGGTGTGTGGATGTTTTAGTTTGTAATATTTATAAGGATTTTTTCTCACTGTTTGTTTGCCAGAAATAAATAAATAAATAAGATAGAAGTAATAGAAGCTAAGAGATCTTGCAATTTAATACTTGAATCTTTATAATATATGGATTCCTATATTATCCATATATATTACTAACTACTCACCCTTGCGCCGCTCGGGTTCGTCCCTAGATACGTTTTAACGGTTAGTATAGATTTCTCAGAAATAGACATGTTACCGCAATAAAAAGTATTCTATATGTTGACTCGGATAATCAGCTATCACCATACCAAATTTCATCAAAATCTGTCCCGTAGTTTTGTCAAGATGCGTTCCCAGGCAGACAGACAGACAAAAATTCTAAAAACTATAGATTCGGCCTCTGTATCGATAATAATGACTATTTCAATAAGATTTTCCAAAAACATATTTAATGTACAGATTCGACTCAGAATTTTATTATATGTATAGATATCATGAATACAAATAAAGATCTACGATGTGGAGTAATATAGGCTACTTTTACAACTGTCATAAGATGGTGCTATCTGTATATAATATTACCACAGATCACACATAGTTAATATTATAAATATTTATACTAGGGACACACCCAAGTAAATCGAGTGTAAGTCGCTAGTCGCTCATAAATGAAACTACTTTTTAACGGTTTAATTTTTAATATATATGTACCTAATCTGTTACAATATTTGTCTTGACATTTTAAATTCTTCTGAAAAAGAATTCAACCTCGAATTTTAAATTATTTTTGGCTCAGTTTGTAGTGACCCTACTTGCTGTGCCGGCGGTCGCGGGTTCGAGTCCCGCTGGAGGCATTCATTTGTGTTATGAGCACGAATGTTTGTACTCCATTCGTGGGTGCTTATATTTATAATATGTATATATTTAAAGTTATCTATGTGTAGTGCATTAACTATCTGGTATCCATAACACAAGCCTCGTAGCTTAGCATGGAACTAGATGGTGTTATGTGTTAATGTCCCAACATATAAAAAAAGTACTGTAAGTTTTATAAAATTAGGAGCACGAATTAAAGCCGTTAAAAAGTAGTTCCAATAATCTTTACCAGTGGGATGCGTATCCGTGGGGGGAGGGTGTTGGTAGAAGATGGTGTTAGACGGCACTAGTGGTGCTTGTGCTGCACTTAATCCCGCAGAACTGTGGGGAATACCTGGAAAAATATATATATTTTTATAAAAAGTGTACACAAACTATAAAAGAAAATAGAAATTAGAAAATTATATGGGACTACCATTGATAACATCTTCATTTAAAAAAGATATACGAAAATTAATTGTGATACAAAAAAATGCAGACGAATTGAGTATATTCTTGTTTTTGCTGCTGGTCAAAACTATGTATGTTATTAATTTGGTCATAATACGTCCATGGCTTAATTTATATTCAAATTATATTATCCACACATATAATAAAATTGTAACTGATCGCTGTCTGTACATGGAAGATATATGAGAAAAACTATTATTGGGGATCTTTATTAACGCAATAGAACCCAAAAAAATGATTTTTAGTTTTTTTGTCTGTTTGTCTGTGCGTTTGTGCGCGCTAATTTTAGAAACGGCTCAACCGATTTGGGTGCGGTTTTAACTAATGTATTGTGGTAAGCTTCACTTAACATTTAGTATTTGTTTTATTTCAATCGGCTCCTAAATAAAAAAGTTATGTCAATTTAAAGAATCATCTAGGGGGGAACCCGAGCGAAGCGAGGGTGAGTCGCTAGTAAAGGATAAAATTTTAATATCTAGATATGATTCTTTTAATGTGTTTGTAATTAATCCTATAAACATTAAAACTTCTATTTTGTTTTGTTTGAAGTGACGAATTTACGAAATATGTGTTTGAAGAAGAATTACCTGTATTCGTCAACCTTTTTCTCCTAACAAAATTACTTTATTTTTATAATTTTTAATTTAATTTTGTTAATCAGTTAAGTCAGATTTAACTTCACTTATAAACTAAGGAATGTGTAATATCAACACTGTTCTAGTACATGTTGTGTTCTCTAGTAATTGGGGGTACGTTTTAAACACAGTTCAAAGACCTTCTATTTTTTTTTGTATTTTTATATGTACTTATGGTCGAGATCCTTAATAAATAAATCCTGGGTAACGTTGCGAAATAAGTCACATTTGAAAAACTAAGTGGAGCAAATACACACAAAATTACTGACAGAAGAAGTAAAGACTGACAACCCCACCATATTTTTGTAAGTTTATTTATAGTAAAGTCATAAAAATAACGTTTACAATAAATAATATTAAAGAAAAAACAAAGTCAGTGACCGCAACAATGAACCTTAACAATAATAAAATCAATGCAATGATTCATAATATAATCTTGCCCCGCATTTAGTAGGAGAGCCGTGTACGAACACGGACACTCCATGAATACCAACGAGACTTTAATTTGTATTGGACCTTTGTTTTGTGGGTACTTGCAAATATATGTACTGTACATGTAATGATATAAGATTATTAAAGTAAAACTTCTTTACGCACGCTTGACTTGGGGGGTAAGCTGGTGAATGCGTTACGAAAATATGTACGTACGTTTGCTGCCATGGTAACCGTTGTTATTGTCTGACAAATGATATATAATATTATATTCTTTCCTTAAATGATATTCTATAAATATATGAGTGTAATATGCCTAATATGAGTTTTTTGTAGTATCTCACCTATTCTAATTATTTAAAACATAAATTGAATTTCATAAAGAGTAACGATAACCTACAGAAGTTTTACTTCTTGCGCGTGTACACATTCATACACGCACTCTTTAATTTTTTAGATTAAAAGATGTTAGCAAGAAAATTTGAACTAAATGAAACAGATAATTGAATTTTAGATTATTAGAAACATTTGTTCGTTTGAAATTATAATTTAGATTTTAGGCGTTGCTACTTCATGTACTACACTAACTAAGGATTTCATTTAACATAGAATTTTTTAATTTTATGGCCCCAACTTTTTTGTATGAAAGATGATATTTATACATCCAATTTTTGAAAAAAATCATGATAGATTATAATTTATTAATATAATATCACGTAACATCAACAACATAACATGTTACTTTCTTGTCATATGTAGATATTTTTTTATTACAATATCATAAACAAATACTATATTTAAAAGAACTTTTATTGGTTTTCTCGAAGGCTCCTCTCATCAGAACTGCCTTCCGAGCCGGTGCGAGCTTTCCGACTAATTTGCATATTGACCGGCGAGCTTTCTTTTACACATTGGTTACAAAGCATATTTTTTTTTATGGAACAATTTTATTACGATATAAAGAGTTATAATATATTTTGACTGGATATAATTTATAAAAAAAACCATCAAAATAATCGTTTCGTTAATGAACTTATTATAATCTAATTAATTACTACTTCCTCTTTAAAGTCGGTTAAAAACTAAATACTTACTGAAGCACTGCCCAACTAGCATAGCGGAGGGCGTGCCGCGGTCAGTGGGCGGCTCGAAGGGCGCAGGGCTATTGTACCCGTAGTACGCGGACTCCAACTTGATGCCCGACCCGCCCGGCGACTCTGACCCCGTCTCTTGGAGGATAGAGGCTGTATGGAATAACGTTATATTAGTTATTTATCTATTTTAGTATATAATAAGTTATATCTTATGTTGGTTATTGAGCCAAAAATATATTGTGATACCACAGTGTACTAATCCATTCAGTCATCTAACGAAAGCCTCTAAATACATTCTCTTTTTGACAAGACTTAGGTGCATTTGACAACGTTTCTCTTAAATGGGCTACTGTAGGTATGTATATATTTTTATACTGTGGTGATGGTATACTAAGTAAGGCATCCTTACACAATAATAAAATAAATAGAATGCGCGGGAGTCAGCTATTAATTGTATTAATATTATTAACAGCTATTAATAATTCCACTAGCTACTAAGTCAGTAGCCTATAGTGTACTTCATCCAAATCCATCCGTCATTTCAACGTGAAGGAGATACACACAAGCTTTTGCATTTTAATTTATATTTTTCCCCCATTTTCACCCCCTTTAGGGATGATTTCCGAAATAAAATATATCCTATTTCCTTCCCAGGGTCTCTAAACTATCTACTTACTAAATTTCATCTAAATCGGTTCAGTAGTTTTTGAGTTACATACAAAAATACAAATCTTCTTTATAATATTAATGTAGATTAATATCTAAATAAAATATTTGTATTGAACGTTTGCGCACGGTATTGATATTAGGCACATATAGTAATCATTTCCTTCAAATCCCTTACATTTTTACTATGTTTTTATATATTTTTTGTGTATTAGATATTTGCCTATACATAGTACATGTATCAAAATTTTTCATTTTATCAAAACACACAAATTGAGCATTTCGTGGGTTAATATTTATACACACGTAAGCAAAGCCGTCAGTAGTAACTAGTTAAATATATCAATATATCGTAATATTTTTATGCTCAATTCAGAAAAATACAGTTAGTTAAATTCTGTATGTTTAAATTTTTAATATTCACACAAAAAAAACTCCCCAATCGTTATTTTTATGGTGAAACAAAGCTTTAGTTAATTCGCAAACTGTAAGAGTAGAAATTATAAAAAAAATTATCAGTCGAAGCGAACTAGTTACGTTTAGTACGAGATTGTAGATTTGTGAAATACTTAAATATTTATTTTATAATTTTTTAACTGAACATTCTATTTATAAATAACTATACAATATAATTTCAATGTACGTCTGTTTTATAAGCTTCCACAAATGTCAAATTATTATTAGGGTTGTCAACACCCCGATATTTATCATATATATAAAAATAAAATTACTTAAATAATAATAAAACTGTACACACCAAGCATGCAAAAGTGGTCACCAAATGAGATAATACAAAACAATTATATATAAAATAATCATTTTGTATTATCTGTACATAACTTAAAAATAACTAACAAACTTTAGATTTGTGCCTGGGAAAGTTGACAACCCTATATCTATATCACATAACACAATAAAAACATACAAAAAAAATGAAATTTCATACAATTAACGAGACTAAAAATGAGATAAAACTAAAAAAGCACTTTCAATTACCTTTCGACAACTTCCATAGTTCCTTCGAAGAGAAGACACCGGTCGCTAGAATGATATCGTTGCAAATAACACCGTTGTATGGATTATGGGTATAGCCTGTAACCCATTCGATATATTATAAAAAAAACAATTGCAACTCAATCCCATTCCAAAAAATCGGGACTAAACTATCACTAGACAAATCAGAAAAAAAAAACAGGATGAATTTACACAATGTTGGTGACGATCGGACATTTTAATTTTCTATGTATATTATAAGTACACTCATCTACGAATTTGCTATTTTAAAAGTGCATACAATAACTAAGGCTAAATCGTTGGAAGTATAATATAATAATCTATTTATAAAACAGTACTCGTAATTCAGCACTATTAACATCCCTCTGCTGGGCTTCTCTTCAGTGCGAAAAGGATGAGGCCATAGCCGACATTTGATGATACGTTTGGCTCAGTTTGTAATGACCCTACTTGCTGTGCTAGCGGTCGCGGGTTCGAGTCCCGCTGGGGGCATTCATTTGTGTGATGAGCACGAATGTTCGTACTCCAGTCATGGGTGTTTATATTTATAATATGTATATACTTTAAGCTATACATATGTAGTATATCAACTATTTGGTATCCATAACACAAGCCTCGTAGCTTACCATGGAACTAGATGGTGCTGTGTATTAATGTCCCAACATATTTATTTATTTATTTATTATAGCCCACCATGGTGGCCTAATGCGGGTTAGCGCATTTCACGTCATGTCTTTCGGGAACTACTTAGGTCAAATAGTAATTAAAAGTAAGTAAAACGAGACTCAATTTTGAAAAGTAAAGTATAAGACGTAAATACCTTTAATTTTAGATATTATTATTATAATAACACTGTACATAATAATACTTTCTTAGATTGACGCGAATTAAATAAAACTACCTTTTCGGATTATTTCGCGGACTTATTTTTGATTCCCGACGTTTCGAATGAGACTAGGGTTTTAGACATCTCAAAGGCCTACCCACAATTTACAAAAATGATTTTAAAAATACAAAAATGGCACACATACATAATATTTTATATGCTGAACGATCCTTAGTGTTG
The DNA here is from genome assembly GCA_905404265.1 of Fabriciana adippe. NCBI lineage: Eukaryota > Metazoa > Arthropoda > Insecta > Lepidoptera > Nymphalidae > Fabriciana > Fabriciana adippe. The sequence continues at coordinate 9,514,761 of FR990009.1, forward strand.
TACAAATAACCGTTACTAAATTTAATGTAGAATCAGTACGAACATCGATCTTTAAAGTTGCTGTTTGAACACTCTAGTAACTAAAATAATTTACTCAGCACTTTCTCATTCCAAAAACGTTTTGAAAAACAAAAGAAAAATACCGGACAAACATATAACTTCGTTTTTGTAAGTCGGTTAAAAACAAAAAGTTCGAACAGTTATACGTCAATGATAATAACCGATGACCCCTTGAACTTTATAACCTAAATTCAAAATGCACTTTTAAAATAGCATCGATTCATAACCTTGTATGTAACTTTTGACAGCTTTATCTTGAAATTAAAAGCGGTTAAAAAAAACCTCCACTCATTTTACTTTAAACGTGATTTTTTTCTAATAAAACCTAAAATATTGCAATTGTTTATTATATTTACAAAAGTATACAATTTTTAGATATTATAAATTATATGAAAAAACGATAGAAATATTAAGATTTCCAACTAAAAATTAAAATAATTGTATAACAAAATGCAATATATTGATTCACGATCTAAAATTTAAAATAACTTAGTAAATATTGAAAGTTGTTAATAGTTACATATGTAAAAAATACAATTACAACAAACAAAAACCCGACTGCGTGAAAAGCGAACTAAAATTGAGGAGACAAGTTGACGAAAGAACATAGTGTTATGCAGTCGGAGTCATATGCACGTAGCAAGACTCAGTAAGTATAAAACGTGTATGTCTCCGACTGCATAATATGTACATTGTACAATGTACACAGTCTACTAATCCATACAGTCGTTTAACAAAAGCCTCTTAAATAAACGACAGGGAAGGAGGGGAGAGGTTCTGTTGGATTTTAGTGGGTAGTACTGGCTTCTTTAGCCAGTGAGTCCTGAAAGAGGGGAAGGGGGGGGGGGGTGGAAGGGGTGATACTTACTTTTTTATGACAAGTTGGGATAAGACTTAGGGTTGGCGGATATAATTATAACTTTATATAATTATAATATGAAAATTGTTATAGACAACGCTTGCATTTAGCAGCATTTCCGTTAAAATCAATGGGCCTACTGTATGGATTTTTATACTGTGGTACTATGTTTCTGTGACATTTAAGTATCATATGTTTAGTCCGCTTTTTACGCAAATTAAAATAGTGAGAAAGAGAAGGAACACCGACTACAATACAATAAAACGAGCAACATCAAGTTCCAACACGAAGAAAGCATGAGGTGCAAGCGAGTACAGGTTCAAATCCAGATGCACAAATCTAAAATGGTGACCACAATTGTGCAAAACCAATCAAAAACTCTCAATTTTACATGTGACTAAGAATGGTGTTTATTGTAAAGAAACTAAAAACTATAACTGTATACTAATTATTTCTTTTATTGAGGAAAAATGTATATAACAAAATTTCAATTTCACACCTTTCACCACAAACGACATATTAAGATCTCGTATTTAAAAATCTATTTCACTTAGTATTTTAAAGAAAATTCTGCTAATATCATTTGAAGCTTAATTTAAGTATCGATTCAGTAGTTCCAAAAAATTATCTATTTTGGTGGGGGTTCCCCTGTGACATATAAATGAATACCTCTTTTTAATAGGCTAGTTCATACATATATATATATATATATATATATATATATATATACAAATACCCTTGATTAAGCACTGATTACTTCGCCAAAATCACGTAGACACAAAAACATCACTTAAAAATCAAAATAAAAGATAACATTCGAAATTTTCAGAATAATTTCTTTTTTTATGAACGAAATGCTAGCTTACTTATTTATTAGCAAAAAATTATGATAATGTCAAGTATAAATATCAACAACAATTAATTGTTACAATAATATTAGATCTTAAGTTAAATCTATACATATATAAAAGTGTAACTATACCGAATCTGTACATGAAATATTTTTTGGAAAATCTCATTGAAATAGGAGATTATTATCGATACAGAGGCCGAATCTATAGTTTTTAGAATTTTTGTCTGTCTGTCTGTCTGTCTGTTACTGCATCACGAGAAAACCACTAGACAGATTTTGATGAAATTTTGTATGATGATAGCTGGTTATCCAGGTCAACATATAAGATACTTTTTACTGCAGGAAAATATCTCATCTCTGAGAAATCTATACATAACGTTAAAACGTATGCAGGGACGAACCCGAGCGGAGCGACGGTGAGTCGCTAGTATTATTATATTTAAGAAGATAACTTTTTAAAACTTTCCGCGCTTTAAAAGCCTTATAAAAGCATCATACATTATTTTCAATTCTATGATTCTCAACAATATTGGTAATATGTTGATGGCGATATCAACGTATACAAAAATCTTCTTTCTTTTTCTCGATCAAAAGTCCTATAAGCTAAAGTCTAGACTAATCTAAGACAGATAACTATGCATTTAATCATCTTTTGCCTAAAAACTTCTTATAAAATTTTCTAAGATTATTCTTTGAAGAAGATTCAAAACAACATATAAAAAATGAGCTAATTATAGTTAAGTTCTTAATAAAACTCAAAGCTAGCATTTCAGTATGAAACACCATTCTTAGTCGACGGACACGACACGACACCGACACGAGGGTTACCTTTGTTTTTAGCCTCGTGTTCATTCTCTTTGTCCCTAGTGGGGTGTGGCGAGAGAGATCCGCTTAGAATATCTGAAACATATCGATTATATGTACTACTTTAAATACGTCTATTTATGCTAACAATCCCTTATAATATCTACAAAATAATAATATTATATAGTAAATGAATAAAACTGACTTTAAAAACTTTTCTATATGTATACTAAGCCAAAATTTTACAACCCCTATGGGTAGAATCCTTTCTAATTTAATTAAAGTCCCTTAAAATAAAAAAAAAGTTAATAAAATAATTCTCTGAACATCCCCATTTGAGAACATCCCTATTTTTGAAGTCAATTTGAATTGTGTGTATTGAGAAGTTAAATTTCTTTAGCCATTTACTTCTATTGTTATACATATATACAATGAGATAACGCTACGTAACGTAAGCCCAGTGGTAACGCGCTCGCTTGGGAAACTAGTGAAGCGGGTTCAAATCCCGGGTCTCGCACCTCTGATATTTTCATGTGCGAACTTAGGTTTCCTCACGACAAGATTGATAAGACGAAAGATTGATAAGACATGGTCATTCCGCCCGTACTTGGCCAGCGTGGTGGACTATGGCCTGATCCCCTTCGTATTGAAGAGAGGCCCGTGCCCAGCAGTGGGACGTTAAAAAGGGCTAAATACTGAATACAATGAGTAGACTTTACTTAATTTTTTTCTTCAATATTTCTCTAATCAATTCTTCTAGTCTTTTTTTCTCTTTGTCTCTGAGAACTTTCGCGTCTCAAACATAATTTTTTCACTCAAAAGCTAAAGAAGTTTATCTTCATCAAATAAATAATTATATTTCTTAAATAAAATTACTAGCAATACTGCAAATTAATCCTCCATTTTTATAAGCTTTTAATAAATTACATTAGTAAAGTGCATAAACATAAAATAAAGCTAGCAAAAACAACGCAAGCGTTGATGATTTCAGATTCCAAAGTAATAAAAAAGTTAACATTTATATTAAATCTATAAAATGTTTATAATGTAATAAATCACAATAGAACCATACATCGTCATTATCAAACGATTTAAAAAATGTCAAACTAAACTAGGATAACGTATCACCCAAATAAGCATAGTCTAAGGAAACTAATTATCTTGGATCAAATTGATGGCAAACGAGCATGGAAAAGGGATCTATGAGGTGATCGGATGCAGTAAAGAAGTCAGTGGTCGCAACTTTTCACGCCGCAGTCCAGTCATCACTGAACCGATCAGACTGGAAAAAACTCTTAAATGGCCGCGATCCTCATCAGTGAGGGAACAAGGAAGAAGAATGACCCAAAAAAATATTCACGATAAAAGAAGCAAATACCCAAATACATATTACCACAAGACCAAAAAGTTTCCCCATACTAAAAGAAGAAGATTTGTAAAAATACCAAAATTGTTCCCAAAATCATCAACACCAGCATAAAAAGAACCGTAAAAGCAATACAAATATCACTGAGCGAGAGACCTGGCAGACCGTCGCTCCCATTACCATAGCTGTTGATGAAGTTCGCGAGATACAAGTCTAGTTCTCGGACTGACACGTTGATGTGGTAGGGGTTCACACAGAGCCCTGGTTGCGTGCATTCTGGGTGTTTTTCTAAGCGCTCTCCATCTGTGCTTTCTAGTGGTATAGCTTTAAATAGGATCACCATTACTAGATCTAGACGCCACACCTGGAAAGAATTTAGGCGAATATGATTAATCCTAAGTAAGTAATAGGCAACTTACCTAAGTATCTATTAGTAGCATATGTATAGTCTAATACTGAGTTTAAAATATCATAATTTTTATCATATTTTATACTAGCGACTCACCCTCGTTTTTCTCGGGTTCGTCCCTAGATACGTTCTAACGGTTAGCATGAAATACAAATCTCTGAATTTCTCGGCTTTTCTGTATTATAATATGCATGTGCTATACATATAAACCTGCCTCTTGAATCACTCTATCTATTAAAAAAAACGCATCACATCCGTTGCGTAGTTTTAAAGATCTAAGCATACAAAGGGACAGACAGACAGCGGGAAGCGACTTTGTTTTATACTATGCAGTGATTAACACTAACGGCTTGTCCTTACTTCGCTTGGATCCCAGACAATAGACTATGTGTTACTCCAAGATATACTCTATTTGTGTACTAAACATTAAAATCTGGCCTTTTAGCGTGAAGGAGTAACATACATACATACATACATACACATACAAATACGCATTTACAACAGTAGGTCGATACAATAAAATTTCTTCAAGGTCAATATGTTTTTTCTAAAGTATTCAAATATTCTAAGGTTCAGACGTTTAGAGTTTTTAAATTTAAATACGAGAAGAGTCGTTTGATTTTAATGATTGGTAGGTCTATTAATCAGAGTTTATCCAATATGTATATATGTACATACATATATATATATATATATATATATATATATATATATATATATAAATGAATGAATCCCTGTTTCCCTTGGTCACGCCATCACGCGTGAACGGCTGGACCGATTTCACTAATTCTTTTTTTGCTGTGTTTGTTATTGTCAGGAAAAGGACCTTACATTAAAAAAATTAAGCAAATTACGCAGGAACTTAGAAATCGCTAATTATAGTATACTTCTTACTCTTATTGAGCAACTTATAAATACTAGCTCAAATTGATTAATCGTTTCTACCACCATCTCTACATTACCCTCACCTTATCAGCTTGTCTCAAGCAGTCTATCCTCCTCATTTTGCCCTTCTGGTCGGGATTGGACAGGACGCACACCGCCGGCCTCTTCCCCGTTATACTCAGTACGAAGTCCTCGCGGCAGTCCTGAGTGATGTCCTTGCGTAGCTTCCCGAGTAACCGAGATGCCCATTTCTGTTTCACTTCTGCTTTTTCATTCTGGAATTTGTTGGAGATAGTTTAAGATACTATTCTGTTGTTGAATTTTAAGTGTTTTATTTTTGCTTTGTCGAATTCAACTCGAATATTGTTTTTTTTTTTTTTTTTATTTAGATGTAACAAAACAATTTTATTAGAACGGCAATTCTGAACGGCGGTGGTAGCCCAGTGTTAACGCGTTTGCTTGAAAAACCAAGTGAAGCGTGTTTAAATCCCTGGTCTCCCACTGCTGATATTTTCATGTGCGAATCATTTTCAACATGATTACTAATCACCTTACGGTGAAGGAATATATCGGGAAGAAACCTGTATGTATAGGAAGGAGAACGTAGCAAATTTCGAAAGACATTGAAGTTCACCAACCCGCACCTGACCAACGTGATGGATTATCGCCTGATCCCCCTAATTGCATTCAAGAGAAGCCTATGCCCAGTAGTGGGACATTCAAAAAGGGCTGAATACATGTAATACATACCTACAAAACAATTTTATATGTGGATTTACATAAGACGACATTTTACATAAGCTATTGCTAGAAATGTTTAGAAATGATATACCTAAACGTCACGTACTCAGAATATTTCATTAGTATTTTTTTTTTGTTTTCTATTAGCTATATGGATTATCGAAATGGCCTAAGGAGTACGTGCGTTTATATCTATAAAACATAGTACTTTCCCATTCCAAAAATCTTGATTAATGTATTGAATAAGATTTTATCAACTCATCTCTCCATACTCATGTTACTTCTTTATACGCCGAATTAAATTTCCATTTTTGCTAAATCTAATACATTTAAACAAGCAATTCTTGTATATTTATATCTTTATATATTTATTTATACCAGCGATCTCGGAAATGGCTCTAACGATTTCGCTCAAATTTGGTATGGGGGGGCTTTCGGGGGCGAAAAATTGATTTAGATTAGTCTCATGTCTGAGAAAACGCGTGTTTTCGAGTTTTCATGCGGTTTTCTTTTGCATTATTCTACGCAGAATATTTTCGATATTTATGTTCGTATTTCTTACACTCCGGCATAAGCATCGTGGTCAAGCGACCAAGGTGCAAGATTAACATTATATGGATCATATTGAATATTGGATACAAAGTTCTACTTTTTTTTTGTATTTATCCAAGTTTTTAGTTTTTTTTTTAATCTAAAAAATATGATATAACAAAAAAGAACATCATAATAGTATCGTCACCCAACATTTATGATTATCTGAGTAAGAGAAAATGGAGAGTTCTGTGATGCTACGGTGAGTCTAGCGCTCGTACTGTAGCTCTACTACTGTAGCCCTTACTGCAGTTTTAGAACATTTCATTTGCATTAATTTATTACTACGATAAAGTATTGCTGTGCAACTTTTTTCTTTCTGAAATATTTTAATATTCTACATATATTTAATATTCCATCACAAAGCTTATTAAAATTATAATAATTTTTTTTTAATACCAATGAATATTGGAGCGTACTTTTGTGCCTTGTATTTTTAAAATCATTGTATAATTTTGTGGGTAGATACTACCTGTAATAACTACATAATGCTATCAGAGTTGTCTAAAACCTAAGTCTCCATCGTGATCATGATAGCTGTAAAGTTTTCAAATCGTCAGGAACCAAGAAATAAAATAAATCCATGAAAAAATCTAAAAAGATTTATTTAAAATATTAGAAATGTCTCATTAACTTATATATTTTCAATTAATTAAGATTTTTCAGTACTGAGTATAATAATAGCTTAAGTCTTAAATAAAATAAGTTAAAAAAGCTATAGACTCTACCTTATATTACCCATATAATATACCATTATAATAACACATGACGCTTTAAGCCTTCATTTAGTTCAAGTAATTAATCACCTCTTGTTATTCACGTACACTCATTAAACGGTCCATTTGTTAAGAGCCTTAGCTTAGCTGACAGCTTCGCTTTTAATCAATATATGAAATACATACAGACGATCATTTGATATTTTTATTATTATAGATAATCCGTTGTATTTTAACTACTATAAGCTCGATTAATTTTGAACTTCAATAAAATAACCTAAACTTAACGTAAGTACAGCTTTTTACAAAGAATATTTGCAATTAGTACAGTATTTCAGACACTTTAACCACCGATATGCAAATAGATTAATTCAATAGTACATACTCGTAATACTTTCTTAGATTTACGCGAATATTTGACATTTTAAAAATGTTTAAAATTGAAATTAACAAATATTGTAAGCTACTTTGATGCCAATTTTCAAGTTTTTTTAATTCATTTTGTTATTTTGTTGGTAGGCTGTCTGTAACAACTATATAATACCTTTGAGACATCTAACGCCTTAGGCTCTCCCGTGACCATGATTGCTGTAAAGCAATTGAAACATCGGGAACCAAAAATCAAAATAAATCCGCGAAAAAGTCCGAAAAAATAGTTTTATTTAAAATGCCAACAATACATCCTTTATAATATTATAGAATAAATAATATGCAATATCAAAAAATATCAATATCAGACAATCATTCAAATTACAACTGTAGGTACACGCATATTATTCTAATCAAATTATATACGCCTCCTTCGAAAATACACGCTTCCAAACAAATAAATCCGCGTGGACAATCAAAATGATTTATACTGCAGATATAAACCAAGGCTCTACATTTAAAACTGCGAAGTTTTCAAAAAAATTCATCCATTACTTTATTCATAGCACACAAAATTATGACCACTTTATTATAAGTAACTACTAACCGACTCTACATTCTACAATTCAATGTAAAAAAACAAATAATTCTAAAGTAAAATGCTGCCTGGACTAAATACTAATTTTGCGAATTAGGTTTTAAATCATGAGTTGCGACGTAGGAATCCTACATACAGCGAATATCTTTACCGATAGACGCATTGCGACTGCCTGGAAATGCAGACATCTTTGTTTTGTATCTTCCGCATCGAAAATCTGTTAACTCATGTTTTTGTTGTAAAAATTTTTTGAAGATGTAGAGTTCTTGGGTTTATATGAATTGTATTTTTATATATAATTCGTTTATTATTAGTTATATTTTGATGTTTGAACTTTTAAGTTAGCACGTAAGCTTTATGATATTCATCAATGGTTCAAGTATAAACTATGATAGTAAAAAAATGTTGTGACAAATTATAAAATAAATAATTAATTAATAATTATTAAAATTATCTATATATATAAAACAAAGTCGTGTTAGTTACACCATTTTTAACTCAAGAACGGCTGGACCAATTTTCATGATAATTGATTTTTTAGATTTCTCTTAGTCCGAAATAGGATAAGAAGTATTGAAACACCAGAAAAAAATAAAAAAAAATATATTAAAATTTATATGGCTAACGCTGGCAAATAACTATTTTAAATATCTGTGGAAACTTGGTTGGTTTTAGAATTATTTTTAAATGTGTTTCTAATGTAATTATTTACTGTACTGTGTGTTTCCCTTAAAAAGCTAATAAATAAATAAAATAAAAAAAATCTATGAATAACGTACCTAGCGACGAACCCGAGCGAAGTGAGAGTGAGCCGCTAGTATATCGACATACAATCGATTATATATTATTTAAACTTAAATGACTTGTACTCTCTTAAGCATTTCATAGGAATATGACTTAGGTATTAACAAAAACTAAATCTCAAAGGATATAAAAAAAAAACAAATTTTACTATAAATATAGAGTCGTTACTGAAATATTGCATTACGAAAAATCATTTAAAAAAATTGTTCATGATACCCGAATATAAAGTCAATCTATCAATATATTATTTCCTTGCTACTCTATTTCTTTTGTAACCTTTGTTCAGATGCGAATCAATAAGAATAGACCGAGACGAATATGTATGAGTTTATCCAAAAAGTTTCAGTGCGTACATTTATCACGTCTGTGGTTAAGAAATATCTCGAGGAAGCGTGCAATGTTTTCAAATATTCACTGGACTATTGTTGTAAATATGTACAATATAGGTTATTTCCTTATAAATTACAGTTTAAAATATTAATCTATACTAATATTATAAAAAGGAAAGATTTGATTGTTTGTTTGTTTGCACCGAATAGATTCCGAAACTACTGAACCGATTAAGATGAAATTTGGTAAGAAGATAATTTGAGACCCTGGGAAGGATATAGGATAGTTTTTATCCTGGAAGTCATCCCTTAAGGGGATGATAATGGGGATGAAAGTTTGTATGGGGAATCAATCTGGGGACGAAACCGAGCGAAGCGAGGGTGAGTCGCTAGTTTATTACAATATTGTAAATAAAATTATTATTTACTAGCAACTCACCCTCGCTCCGCTCGAGTTCGTCCCTAGTTACGTTTTAACGTTTAGCTCAGAGATGAAATATTTTCCCGCAGTAAAAATTATCCTATATGTTGACCCGGATAACCAGCTATCATCGTACCAAATTTCATCAAAATCTGTCAAGTGGTTTTCCCGTGATGCGGTAACAGACAGACAGACAGACAGACAGACAAAAATTCTAAAAACTATAGATTTGACTTCTGTATCGATAATAAACTATATCTCAATAAGATTTTTCAAAAAATATTTAATGTACAGATTCGGCTTAGTTACAATTTTATAATATGTATAGATAGATAGAAGATATATAATAAACACATTTCTCGAAGAGTATAATATATATCAAAAACTGTACAAACGTGTTTCACAGTTTCTGCATTTAAAATACTAAAATACATGTAAAGCAGCACAAAATATATAATTTTGACATTTTTAAAGGCAAAAAGAGTTATTAGTGGAGAACACATGTCCGGCAAATTCATTTTCTGAGCGTGAAACATAACTTGTATAGTACAAAGCTTTGCATTCTCTACCAAACAAAAATTGCGATGTAACTACAGCTTGTACGTGTGTAATATTTCTATTTTATAATAAAAGTCACCAACAACATCCCCTCTAGAGTATGCTCCAACAAATATGATTTACGGATTTATTTTGATTTTTGTTTGGTGATTTTTGGTGGCTTGGAACCAAAAATCAAAATAAATCCGCGGAAAAAATCCGAAAAGATAGTTTTATTTAAATGTCAAATATTCGCGTAAATCTAAGAAAGTATTAAATATTATCTATTTTAATTAATAAATGCGAAACATTCTGAATAATAATATAATTAAAGTGTATTAAAATTATTCATATGATTCTCATATTGCTAACAATCGGATGAATAAAAAAAACGTGTGTGTACTTATGTACGCACGTAAGAAGTTATACTTCTTTGGCGTAACAGAACAAAAATAGCTGAAGATTTCATCGCGTATGTCACAACTCTCTGTTTGCAAAAGGAAACTAACTTCATCATGTGGCTTTTTGGCTGTCGGTGTGCGCGCGTATCGTAAAAATTTTACTCTCATATTTTTTTCCAAACATGCCAAAAGAAGTATAACTTCAAAAATATTCGTTTGATTAGGTGTTATTGGTGTGTGATATATTGTGATTGCCACTATTTTTATGTTTCTATAAAAAACATCTAAAATATAGTAGTAAAATCCGAAAAGATAGTTTTATTTAAAAGAATAAGTTTTCAGCGCGATAGGTTAAGGTAATTTTTTGCATATAGTAGCGCCTGCACCTAAAAATCTTTTATTTTATATTAAACAAAAGAAAGTGGTAGATATTCGTACAAACCGACAATAATCGGACGAAAAATATAATTTTTATTCATCCGATTATCGGACGAATAGCAACAGCCTTTTATGAATTATAATTTTTAACTTTCCTAGACTTACGAGAATATCTAACATTTTAAATAAAACTATCTTTTCAGATTTTTACGGGGATTTAGAATACGTCTGAAGCTAAATAATTGTTGTAAAGCACTCGAAACTTCGGAAACTAAAAATCAAATAAATCCCCGATAAAATCCGAATAGTTTTATTTAAAATTATAAATTTTGTTAAAATTTTATCTCAAAAAGCTGAAAAATATAGAAAAATAACCGTTACAAACTTTAGATTTAACTGTACTCTATTATTTAACGTATCTCCCAGCATTTCACATTATATATTTATGTAATACTAGAGACTCACCCTCGCTTCGCTTCGGGTTCGTCTCTAGACAAAAACAACTATCCCACGGGAACCGTACATTTTCCGGAATGATATATAGCCTAAAGCCTTCCTCGATAAATGGACTATCCAACACAAAAAGAATTTTTCAATTCCATCCAGTAGTTCCTGAGATTATCGCGTTCAACCAAACAAACAAACAAACTCTTCAGCTTTATAATATTATATTATAGTATGAATTTCTAAATAGTTATATAAATTTAATTAACTGTAAAAAAACTCACGTATCTCAAACACTTAGCCAAAATAAGTGACTTCATTGTGGTTTCTAATTAAAATAATAGTACTTAATTGTATATAATGAAATAAAAATATTTACCTGCAATTCATACTTTGTGTGTCGCTCCTCCTCAAGACTCATCCGCTTTTCGTGTTTTTTGTAATATTTCCTTTTGGCCGCTTGTAAATTGAACCACGTGTACGAAAAGGACTTTACAAAAGGCATCAGGGCCTCTATGAACGGATGGAACTCGTCCTGGAAACATTCAAACAATCGAGAACATTTAAAGAGGTTTTTTGAAACTGCAAATAGTGGCGCCCAATGTGGGGTCAGTCATCTTTAGAAACCTTTTTTTTTCTATTACATTTTTTTTTTAAATCACACAAGAAATTCTTGAAAAATTGACTATTTCTATATTTAAAAAGATATTAATAACAAATTGTTAAAAATATACAATTACATCTATTGTTCTTGCACTCGAACATTATTTACATTCAAAGCATTCATAAAGTAAGGTAACATAATTCATCAAAGGCAACGAAAAGTCCATTTATATGATGCGAACTGGTATTTTTAATTATATATATGTAAAAATATATAATATATCTTTGTAATGAAATTTTGACAAAGTACTTTGCACTCTCAACGTAGCTACACTAAAGATTAAAATAAAAGATAACTTTAGTTTATGTATGACTAGCGACTCATAGATTCCCCATACCAACTTTCATCCCCATTTTCACCCCCTCAAGGAATGATTTCCGGGATAAAAACTATCCTATGTCCTTCCCGGGATCTCAAACTATCTTCTTACCAAATTTCATCTAAATCAGTAGATCCAGAAATTACCCCCTACAATCTTACAAACTCACAAATTTTACCTCTTTATAATATTAGTATAGATTTAAAATATGCACTCCTAGTAGGAAGTTTAATAAAGTGGGATTTCCCATCGATACATTCTATACCGTTGCGATTACTAAGCTTTACAATGCATATAAAACAATACCGATGTCTATCTCTACGTTGTACGATTACATATTCTCCTTGGAAGTCTACGAAGTATGTTTGTTCTTTTAAAGAGCTTTAATTGCTGAAGAATTGTAAGTAAAGTTAGTAAGTAATACTTTCTTAGATTTACGCGAATATTTGACATTTTAAATAAAACTAACTTTTCGATTTTTTTCGCGGATTTATTTTGATTTTTGGTTCCCGACGTTTCGATTGCTTTACAGCAATCATGGTCACGGGAGAGACTAAGGTGTTAGATGTCTCAAAGGTGTTATATTATATAGTTGTTAGAGACAGCCTACCAACAAAGTAAAAAAAGAATTCAAAAAACTTGAAAAATTCCACAAAATTATATAATGATTTCAAAAATACAAGGCACGAAAGTACCTTACAATATTTGTTAACTCTAATTTTAAATTTTTTTATATTTTTAATTACTTTTATACTTGAATATGGAATTTTATTTGTTTAATTCGTCAAACGTCGGGAACTAAAAATCAAAATGAATCCGCGAAAAAATCTGAAAATATAGTTTTATTTAAAATTAGTAATACGTTTCGGAGGTATGTGTTTGTGTGTTTATATGTGCGTGTGTATGTTATTTGTAGTAGAATAACAATAAAATTATTAGGACTAAATTATTTCTTTGAAGAAAATTAATTTATCTCTCTCTTGACCATGATTAGGTACTGTAAAGCATTGGAAACATCGGGAACCAAAAATCAAAATAAATCCGCGAAAAAATCCGAAAAAATAGTTTTAGTGTCAATATATTTATAATATATTGACACTAAGATAAACTATATAGATTAAATAAAACTATTTTTTCGGATTTTTTCGCGGATTTATTTTGATTTTTGGTTCCCTGACATTTGGTTGGTTAGGTTAGGTTAGGCTAAAAATGAATCCAAAAATATCTTTTCACAAAAAATGAGGCTATCTAAATGTCAAATATGAGAATATATTAGTTTAAACGCCTTTAAGCTTTTGTGTTAGCCCTGAGTATGTTTTCGGACCCCCATCATTGGATCCAAATTGTATTGATTATGATATATTTGTGTATTTATTAATATTATTATGCTTAAAGCTACTAACTATTACAGAAGTCACTCAGGAAATCTTCCCATATGTCAACTGAGCGAGTTCTAAGAAGCACTCACGTATTAACTCCCTTTGAGCAATAAATAAGTCCTTAAATCATAATAATATGACATGTAGATACAGAGATGTGGATAAATTTAGAAACTTTCTAAAATAGATATCTTTACTCGGAATTAGAATTATCTATACTAATATTATCAAGCTGAAGAGTTTGTTTGATTGTTTGTTTGTTTGGTTGGTTGAACGCGCTAATCTCAGTAACTACTGGATGGAATTGAAAAATTCTTATTGTGTTGGATAGTCCATTTATCGAGGAAGGCTTTAGGCTATAATTCATCCCGGAAAAATGTATGGTTCCCGTGGGATAGAGTTGTTTTTGTCTAGAGACGAACCCGAAGCGAAGCGAGGGTGAGTCGCTAGTAGTATATATAAATAATTTTATTAACTCACCTAGGTAAAAGAAAATATAGATAAAAAATACTGATAAGCGTTACGTTATGTTATCTATACAAATAAATAAAAATAAAGTGTCTGTTTGTAACGTCAAAATAACAGCTTTTTACTAAATGCATATTATGAAAGTATATACGGTGCCTATAAGAAAAAACTATTTTTAAAATTTTTATCCGTCTGTCTATTTGTGCCGGCTAATCTAAAAACGGACCGATTTTGATGGGATTTTCAATAGCAGAAAGCTGATGTTATAAGGAGTAACTTTTATTTAAGAAAAACAATTAGGTTTCCGCTCAAAAAAATTCAAACCCATGAAACTGTTAACAAAATCTGCATACCTAGGACGCTACTGGGGATCTCTAGTAATACAAATAATTCCAAATTTTAAACCTTGTTTTGTAAAAGTTACTGCTTAAGCTTTCAGGACAATGTGTATTTATGTTACAACTAGTAGAACCCGCGGCTTTGTTCGCGTTAAAATTACAAAAAAAACTCTTTGGCTAAATACAAAAGGTATTTTTCAAATCGGATTAGTAGTTCCTGAGATTAGCGCGTTTAAACAAACAAACTCTGTCTGTGTCTCTTTATAATATTAGTATAGATTTTTATAATATTACTTTAATTCGTTTCGTTGAACGTAGTTATGCAAATTAGATCCAACCACAAAAACTTTTGAGAAAATAGGAGTTTTAGTAAAAATTTTTTTTTTTTAATTTCTCTTAAATATTGGGTATTTTAACTAATTTCTGTATATAAGTTGATATGTAGGTACCATTTATGACAGTAACTCAAAAAACGGTTTACGTCGTCTATATCCATTTTGCATAACTACGTCCAATTCTGTGTCATAAGTAAAATTCGAGCTAATCATGTATTCATCGAGTAAAGATGCTATTGTTGTTGATACTTGATTCATAATATAATATATGCAAAGGTGTCGACTTGATTTATATGGTATTTGCTTGAAAAATCAAAAATACTTGTAACTGTAAAAAAAAATCGTAAAACCCATTGTATTGTTTGTCATTCAATGAGCGAAGAGAATAAATTCTTGGAAAGAGGCGTTGCATTCAGAGAAGTGCATACGGTAAGGTCGTGTTAGAACATTAGCATATAACGTTAAAAGGACTTGTTTAAATTACATCTGACATGTAGTTGCTATGACTCGAGTGGAAGTTGATAAATATATAAATATGTTGGGACATTAACACAGCACCATCTAGTTCCATGGTAAGCTACGAGGCCTATTATGGATACCAGATAGTCGATACACTACATATGTATATATAACTTTAAATACATAAATATTATAAATATAAACACCCATGACTGGATTACAAACATTCGTACGTCACCCAGATTAATCCAGCAGAATTCGAACCCGCGTCCGCTGGCACAGTAAGTAGGGTCACTACAAACTTGCCAAACATGTCGTCAAATATAATGCGATATCACATTCGTTAAACAGACGCCTTTTCATGTAGCAGTGGCTTCGAGTTTTTTGAAATAATTTAAGTCATGTATAAAATTATGAAGTATTAGAATGAAAATTATATTCCCTATTTTGGCTGCACAAGTATAATCTATACTTAATATTATAAAGCTGAAGAGTTTCTTTGTTTGTTTGATTGAACGCGCTAATCTCAGGAACTGCTAATCCGATTTGAAAAATTCTTTTTGCATTAGATAGCCTGTTAATTGAGGAAAGCTCTAGACTATATATCATCCCGGAAAAATGTACGGTTCCCGTGGGATAGATTTGTTTTTGTCTAGGGACGAACGTGAAGCGAAGCGAGGGTGAGTCACTATTAAAAGTAAAGTAAATGAAGGGATATTCTACCACATTATTTTTAAATGATTTTGTTTCCAAAGCAAAATAACTATAGTTATTTAAAATTTATCATTCTAAATCTATCATATTTTATTAACGTCAACCATAAAGTTTCCTATAAAACAAACATCAAAACCAGCTGAAAACAGTATCTAAATCAAATATCTTCATCAAAATACCATGAAAATTGCTATAAAATTTCCAATCCCATATCATTTCAATATACGAAAGCTTACTACGAACACCCACACAACACCTCAATGAAATATGGAAAATACCAAGCGTTCCAACGTATAAACAAAAGATCCAGTCAAAACATCGAATTGGCGAGGACGCTAGACGTACCGCCGCTCTGCCAAGCAGTGTTGGCACCTGAAACCACGTGGCAAACTTGCCAGTAACTTGACCATATGTTGAGGTGATTGTACTGGTTTATTAGGTAGTTCAAGGATTTTGTTAAAAACTAGTGTCTTATCCTGGTTTTGCTCGAAAGTGTCCTGAAATAACGATTTTCAAAGGAGTAATCTCAAAATAAAGTCTGTGTCAATCTTTTAACTATTTAACTGTATGTGCATAAAATGATGTGTAAAATATGTGGATGTGTAAACGAATGACAAATAAACAAACAGATCTACATAATGTTATAGCAAAGATATAGAGTGAGAGCTTAGACACATTTTAAAAGGACAATGCGATCTTGCTTTCTGTAGGTCTAGGTCTCAGGGTTCTTCACGTAATTATCATTTTATTTATTAATATGTATTTCAAGAACCAAAAATTGCAACTATTACCATTTCAAATATTAAATTCACACGAAAACTAAACGATAATCAATAAACTAAACGATAATTCAAAGTAAAACGAAAGTAACCCATTAAAAGATAACATCAACACAGAGTAATACTAACCTATAGGAAGTATAATATATTTTTACAAGTCATAGCATTCATAGAAAATATAATGAAAAACTTTTAAAACCTTTACATATACACATAAATATTGATTATTACATACGTAAAATCTCAATAATGTAAACGCACAATATCTGTACTATAATATAAATTATAGCTTACAGTACGTAATTTTTGTAAAAACCTAAAGGAAATAAGAAGAAAAATCGCTTGTCCGATAAGAAATTAAAATAATACATAAACATCCTTTCCATTGAATGAAAACACGATGCATTTTATTAGAAACACAAACACACATCACATTAAATAGAGGAGGTAAAGATTGCGTCGTAAAACTATCGAAAAAGTGCGAGCTTCGCATTTGAAGAGCATATTCTAAATAGAAGTTGGCAACTGCTAAAGTTAGAAACGTACGAGTATTGGAAAAGAATCATGAAATTTCAGTCATTTTTTAAACATTCAACGTACTTTATACACTTTCCATTCCTAATTTATTCAAGGCTAGCTTTATTCAACATTTCTAGACTTTACATGTGTAGAAATTGCGTTTTGATTGACGAAATACTACAACAATATGACAAAACTAATAGATATTTGGGATAAACGTTTCACGTTTTTCATTTTTTCCCAAAAAAACTCTATTTAGTATGACGACACGTTTGGCTCAGTGTGTAGTGACCCTACTTGTTGTGCCGGCGGTCGCGGGTTCGAGTCCCACTGGGAACATTCATTTGTGTGATTAGCACAAATATCTGTACTTCAGTCATGGGTGTTTATATTTATAATATGTATGTATTTAAAGTTATATATATGTAGTGTATCGACTATCTGGTATCCATAACACAAGCCTCGTAGCTTACCATGGAACTAGATGGTGTGGTGTGTTAATGTCCCAATATATTTATCTAATATATAAAATTCTCGTGTCACAGTTTTCGTTGCCATACTCCTCCGAAACGGCTTGACCGATTTTGATGAAATTTTTTGTGCTTATCCGGTATCTATGAGAATCGGCCAACATCTATTTTTCATCCCCCTAAATGTTAGGGGTAGTCCACCCCTAAATTTTTTTTTTTATTTTTTAGACAAAATTTTTAATTTCTATTTTTTTATGATACAACATACAAAAATACATACAATCCTCAATTTTCACCCTTCTACGATCAACCCTTATTTTTTAATAGCCATTTTAGTAATAGGAAATTATTTATATGGCAAAACAACGTTTGCCGGGTCAGCTAGTTTATTTATAATACTTTTTTGTTTTACCTAGATTTTAAGTTAAATTACTAAAAAATCTTGGTCAAATGAATCACTCCACCGGTATTGTATGTTGGCATCTTGTCGAAGAACGTTAATATGTCATATTCCGTTAGCAATGACTAAACAAATAAATTCACAACGCATCAATGTTTTCTTGTTTAGTTCCTTTTATACTATCCCTATCTATACTATACTAATATTATAAAGAGGCAGAGTTTGTTTGTTTGAACGCGCTAATCTCAGAAACTACTAATCCGATTTGAAAAATTATTCTTGCATTAGATAGCCCGTTTATTCAGGAAGGTTATAGGCTATATATCATCATGCTACTACTCAAGAGAGCGGAGCAGTAATCATAAATGTCAACAAATCGGACAGACTTTCATACATTATTGTAAACATACTAATATTATAAAGAGGCAGAGTCTGTTTGTTTGAACGCGCTAATCTCAGAAACTACTAATCTGATTTGAAAAATTCTTTTTGCATCAGATAGCCCGTTTATTCAGGAAGGTTATAGGCTATATATCATCATGCTACTACCCAAGAGAGCGGAGCAGTAATCATAAATGTCAACAAATCGGACAGACTTTCATACATTATTGTAAACATACTAATATTATAAAGAGGCAGAGTCTGTTTGTTTGAACGCGCTAATCTCAGAAACTACTAATCTGATTTGAAAAATTCTTTTTGCATCAGATAGCCCGTTTATTCAGGAAGGTTATAGGCTATATATCATCATGCTACTACCCAAGAGAGCGGAGCAGTAATCATAAATGTCAACAAATCGTGCAAACTTCCATACATTATTGTAAAACTATGTATATTATATAAATACATAGAGACGAACCCGAGTGAAGGGAGGGTAACTCGCTATTAAAGATAATGCCAAAGAGTTTTTTTTTGAAGCCGCGAGTTCTGCTAGTGTATTATATAGGATGAGTACATATTGATAACGTTATCTCAGCTGGAAAATATGCATTACTGGACATAGGCCTCCCCTAAATTTTATCCTTATCTACTTTGTCGACGTTTCAGAAGTAATGTTTACACGAAGCGGTTAAAACGTAGGTTTTTTCTAACTATAATAAAATATATTGAGTATATTTTATTATAAATATATTAAATATTAAGGTTTTTTCTACATAACGTATAATATTTCCATAAAATTTTTAGTTTCATGAATGATTATAGAATTTTATATTGTATATGGAAAAATCTATTTTATTTTAAGGCATAGTAAGAAATAACTCAAATAAAAGTTACCTTAAAACACAAATAGCTTACAAAAGCTTCTATCCAAAAGCTTCATAATTGATAATGACGAGAAACATCCTGTATTACCAAAAAAATAATATTACTAGTATAATTTTTCACAAAAAAACTTATTACTATAAAAGAAAAGAGAAAGTCCTCTCACCTAGCATGTTTGTAAACCGACGATAAACGTTCCCTTATCACTCGCACTATTAGGAAAACTTCCAACCGTCACTGCCAAAACACTGGAGTGCATTCACCCTGAACATTTTGGCGGCAAATCTCGATTCTACCATTATTTTTTCATCTCAACCGAATTTATTTTATAGATATTGGCTCTAGTTCACCGGGGATGCCCGGGTGGACTTGGCCCTGGTACGGCTTGGCGATACTAACTAGGTCGGCGACGTCACAGGAACGCTGGCCAAAATTACGCTACGAGGTATACCCCATGAAAAAAGCCACGCGTCGTATCAACAAGTTCACTTCGCGGACAGGACACGTAATTCTACAATAAATCCCATTGTTGCAAACAGAATGCTAAATTTGATTATATGCATTTAGGTAGTTAACCTGCACGCATCGGGAATCTTAATACTCGAAGCTTTAAACGAAGAATTTCTATAAAGCCTATTTGAACACAAATTCGCTACATTACTACTAGCGATGTAAGTAGGAAATTGATAATATTTTATGTCGGGAGTTTATAATGTGCCAACTAATTTTGTTTGAGAAAACTATAGGTACAATAATATTTACAGAAAAGATTTGTGTTTCATACTTTTTCTTATAACACTTCGTCAGTATTAATAAATTTATAACATTGGTATACATGACAAGATATTTAAAGTTTCATTTTAAATATTCTCCCGCGAAATCTACATCTACACTACTATTATAAAGAGGAAATTTTTGTATTTTTGTATGTTTGTCACGGATAAACTCAAAAACTACTGAAACGATTTAGATGAAATTTGGTAAGAAGATAATTTGAGACCCTGGGAAGGACATAGGATATTTTTTATTTCGGAAATCATCCTTTAGGGGGGTGAAAATGGGGATTAAAGTTTGTATGGGGAATCAACCTAATGACGTACCCAAGCGAAGCGAAGATGAGTCGCTAGTCTGTTGCAAAAAGATTACCTAAAAATAATACTTTGATTGATTAAGTAATCAAGTAACCCCCATCTCGGGAAATGAAACGAGGTCACACAAAGATTAATAAATAAATAAATATGTTGGGACATTAAAACACAACACCATCTAGTTCCATGGTAAGCTACTAGGCCTGTGTTATGGATACCAGATAGTTGATACACTACACATATATAACTTTAAATAGATACATATTATAAATATAAACACCCATGACTGGAGTACAAACATTCGTGCTCATCACACAAATGAATGCCCCCAGCGGGACTCGAACCCGCGACCGCTGTCACAGCAAGTAGGGTCACTACAAACTGAGCCAAACGTGTCGTCAATAAAATAAGATAGTTCAAAGGTCCTAAAATTGAAAAATACAAAAACGTAGCACGCCCTGAAAGAATACAAATTTTACGACACTGTCGGTCGTAAAGCCCGCTGTAAAAACACCTCGGAAATCAATCCGCTAACTGACCATCAAAGAGCTTTTTACGCAATGAACACATGGACGGCCTTGATTTCATTTCTTATATTTAAATGAAGCTTTAAAAAGTTCATAATAAGAGGTGAAATATTTCTAATAACTTCAATAATTTCTAAATAAACGAAAAAAAAACTATATTTTAAATTATGCATTCTTTTAAAATAACTTTTTTTTTATAATAAATAAAAACTTTTTTATTTTAAGAACTAGATCTGTTTTTACTTTCATTCCTGCCTTTTGATTAATTCTGATTCTAATAGTGTTTCTTTTGTTTTAATTTAAAACACGACAAAGTGCATAATTTATTATACATCTATACATATAATAAAATTCTAACTGAGTCGAATCTGTACATTAAATATTTTTTTGGAAAATCTTATTGAAATATTCATTATTATTGCTACAGAGGCCGAATCTATAGTTTTTAGAATTCTTGTCTGTCTGTATGTCTGTCTGTCTGCCTATAACCGCATCACGAGAAAACCACTGGACAGATTGTGACGAAATTCAATATAATGATAGCTGGTTACCCGAGTAAACATATAGGATACTTTTTACTGCGGGAAAATATCTCACCTCTAAGAAATCTATACTAAACGTTAAAACATAACTAGGGACGAACCCGAGCGTAGCGAGGTTGAGTCATTAGTATAAATTACGAGTATATATTACAATCGACATATACGTATATAAAAGACATTAAATGACACACAAAAAACCTACAAAACAACTTGTTTTGATCGTTTCTTACTCTGACACCATTGAACAGATCTTAATGGAACTTTTTCATACTAAATATAATACTTTGAAAAAAACACATATAATTTTTAATTTATTCAGTCGAGTATACTTAAAGATTAATTTACCTAAAGCTTCGGACATACTAACCCTCATATAAAACTGGGGTCTACTTCAACATTCGTGGACTAAATATAGACAAATCCGAATACATTAACTAGTTATAACAGACATCTCAAAACCTGCCCTACATTCAAACGTAGTTAAAATCCAATCAAAGTATTATACTGAAGGTGTATTTATATCGTTTTACCAACAAGTTGAAGTCCAACGGCAGCTGAACGGTTTGCGCAGAAATAGAAAATAGTTTCAAGAACAAAACGCGCATTTGTAGTGATAGCGATTTGTATTTATAGTTAAGTAGAGATCTTTCTTAAACTGCAGGTGATTCTTGGAGCATTTTACATAATTATTTTAATGTGTTAAAGAACATATTTATTGCAATCATTTGTAGGAAGACACTAATAAAACTAAGATATTCCTTGCATATATTTATATATTCGGTATTTTTATAATCGTCAGTACGTCTGTCCGTGTGGAAGCTACCACCGGCTCGGAAAGCAGTTCTGCTGAGAAGAGCCGGCGAGAAACTCAACAGTTACTCTTTTAAAATAATGAGTTACATAATTTATAACAATAATTTTCAGTATTACAAACATTCCATGACTAGTCACTACAGAGTGGTACCGACATCTCCCCGCAAAAGCGCGGGAAAACAAATTAATATCCGCGCCCTTTTTTATTTTTTTAAAATACATTCCTATCGGCCAAGGTTACATAACTAAATGCCTTAAATATAAATCAAATATAATATTATTTTCCATTAAAACGCTCATATACATAAATGCAACCATACACATTACACAAGTAAAATAAATAAAAGGAATAGGAAGAGCTTGAAATAACTATTTCTCTATACACATTTAAATAAACATATAAGTTGCGCCAAGGTCGTGTGCAGTTTAGAAGTGAAAGATCTCGACAAAAACTCTTGTTTTTTCTTAATTATTTAATAGTTATTAATTTATTGAAATTATACTTCTTTTGGAACGCTTGGGTAAAATTATGAGAGTAATATTTTTACGATGCGCACACACCGACGGCCAAAAAACGACGTATCTTCTTGCATCACATTAATAATATCTTGTAGAAACTATGTATCGTAGTAAAAAGTGGCCTTTGCTATCGTGATAAACTAAAATAAAAAATAACGTCAATTCGTTTCCAAAGGAGAAATATAACAAAACAATAATACCAAGAAATACAGTTCCGTATATAATAATATTTACTTATTAAAATATTGTAAGAAATGATATAAATATAATAAAATCGCTGCCACTAAGACCGTGCATCAAACTGCACTCGAGTCAACCTTTCTCATAAGAGCTTGGTATCAAATATTCCAGTCCCATTACAGTTTGATATTATTTCAACTAAAATTATCTTCTCTAGACAAGACTCTTTAAAGCGCATTAAATACTTAAATAATAAACATTGAATTATGTATGTTTATCTATTTGATTTATTTTACATCTAAATCGATTCCGAATATCGATTTTATAAAACGAACTAGCGACTCACCATCGCTCCGCTCCGGTTCGTCCCTACTTGCGTTTTAACCTTTAGTATAGATTACTCAGAGATATTTTCTCGTAGTAAAAAGTATCCTATATGTTGATCCGGATAACCAGCTATCATCATACCAAATTTCATCAAAATCCCTCTATTGGTTTTTCCGTAATACGGTAACAGACATACAGACAGACAGACAAAAATTCTAAAAACTATAGATTAGGCCTCTGTATCGATAATAAAGTCTATTTCAATAAGATTTTCCAAAAAATATTGAATGTACAGATTCGACTTAGTTACGATTTTATTACATGTATAGATAATATACGAGTAGCTGATAGAACTTCCGCCTTAGACAAGTCTTTGTACAGAATTAAAAATTATATGACAATTCATTTTCTAAACAAACGATGTAATGCTTAGATATAAGATTTTGCATTCTATTTTTGTAGAGATAGCGATTGAAGAGTATCATTTTGAATACACTTGAGTACTACTAAGAACTAAACTTCAATACAAATATGATTTGCTGAGGCATTTGATTGAGGTTAGAAATTCAATTCTTTCTATGCAATATTTGTCTCTGTCAAACACTTTACACTTTTTGTTATTAAGGCAAAAAGAATATATTATATTACTAGCGATTCACCCTTGCTTTGCTCGGGTTTGTACGGAACGTTTTAACGGTTAGTATGAAATAGATAGTCAATCTCTTGC
Source organism: Fabriciana adippe (assembly GCA_905404265.1). Lineage (NCBI taxonomy): Eukaryota > Metazoa > Arthropoda > Insecta > Lepidoptera > Nymphalidae > Fabriciana > Fabriciana adippe. The sequence continues at coordinate 9,539,156 of FR990009.1, forward strand.
TCTATGAAAATCAAAAACAAATCTATCCAACGAGAACTGTATATTTTTCTGGGATAAAAAGTAACCTATGTGCTATTCCAGACTATAATCTATCTCTGTGCCAAATTTCATCCAGATCCTGTTCAGCCGTTATGGCGTGATTGAGTCATCAAACATCCATCCACCAAAACTTTCGCGTTTATAATATTAATAGGATAATGGGATTACAGTCAGCTATTTCAATTAATATTTTTTTAATTTTACACAAGTTATATTAAATTAAGTTTAGCAGTATAGAAAACGGAGACGATATTTTTTGAAATAATAAAACTGTAAAAACTATAGACTAAAGGCACATGTTAGAAATCACTATACAATGTCCGCTAATTCAAAGGCCAATCTATTTTCGATGCAGCTCGAATCGTATAAATAAAACCATGTACATGTACATAATTTGTCTAGATATCAATAAAATAATATATTTAGACGTTAATATGTCATAGTCTTATATCTAAGTCTACCCAACTAGTAACTAGCCCACTAATCGTCTTGCACACCAAAATCCATCGTAAAAGAACTTATTTTATCAATATTCATATTACAGCTAATAAGATTTAAACAGCTTTACAAAGATTATAAAAAAGTTTTTTTTTTTTATTTATTGCACTGTAACTGAAATGATCATTGCTGAAATAATAAAAAAAAAACAGGCATGGAATGACGGAGTGAATTATCTTCAAGTAGTTTTTTTTTTTCAAAAACATTTTCATATAAAAATTATAAAATCTCTTTATATTGTAATAAATACTACGTCTATTTGATTTCATTTAATTTTTTTATCTTGAACTTCATGATTGAATTGTATAATTATAATTTAACAAATGAGAAACACTAAGGACAGAATTATTCTAAATCGAAAATTTTTTGTCCTTCTTTAATATAGTAAAGGCAGTATACGCCAGTAACTGCTTGAAAAACATCGCTTGAACTGACAATTATATAATATTAAGTTTTTTTTTTATATATTTTTTTAATCAAGCCAATTATAAAAGTAATAAGATCAAAATGGGCACTTAATCTACGGTTTTACTGTAAGAAAATCTTTTTTATTTTAGCAAAACAAAATGACATATTTTAATGCAGTTTTAGAAAAATAAATAATTGATATTTAAAAATTCAGTATTTTTTTATATAATGCAATGAAAAAATATTTTTAAAGTTGTGAAAAACAAAAACAAATTATCCCACGGGAACCATACACTGTTTCGGAATACAAAGTAACCTATATATTATTCTGATGTATGAGCTATATTATTGTAAAGTTTCATTAAAATCCATTCAGTAGTTTTTGCGTGAAAGAGTAACAAACATCCATACATCTATACATCCAGACATACATACATCCTCACAAACTTTCACATTTATAATATTAGTAGGATTTCTTAAACACAGATCGCTTTCACTATGGCCATACACATGCACTCAGCGACCTTCCTCGTAAGAGCTTAGGTATATCAGCGCTACAACTCTAATGCAACACGATTGATATTATATTTATACCTACACGTTTTACAAACATGCATTTCAATAGATTTCATTGTAAAACAATTTAGAATAAGTAAAATAAGTATAAAACACTTAACGACTCTTAGAAGTGCTAGCAGTAGATCGCAAGTAAGATTCTGTATGAAGCATGTTTCTATTGATGCGATAATGCTTTCTTAGATTTACGCGAATAATTGACATTTTAAATAAAACTATCTTGTCGCATTTTTGATGGATTTTTTTCTTTGGTTTTTGTTTTCCGACGTTTGAATGCTTTACAGCAAACGTGGTTTGGTCACGGAATCTCCTGTGTCATTTGTGACCAATCCCGAAAGTTTTATTTATATTGACGAGAGATAACTAAATTCCGCCAACGACCTCGCTCGCTTTGATAAAAGCAGCCCCTATATACAAAAATAAACGTATTTTACATTCTATATATTTTTATAGATTTTAGGCCAGAAATAAAATATTATTTCAGTTGCTTTTTTGTTATAATTATCATACTTTATTATATCATTTTGTTTTTTTGACATCTTAGAGCTTTCCGTTGAGCAAAAATGTTTAATGAAACAAATTAAATTCTCATTATGAGCTTATATTTCCCAAAACAGAAATATAAGTCAAAAATTAGTACAAAAACTAACATATTATGCTACGTATTGTATAAAAATTGTCATCAAAATTAATTTTGATAAAACATCTGACATTACAATGATCAAATACCGCCAAAACATATGTCAAAGTACCACAGAGTAAAACAGATAAAATCTGCTTTCAAGAAGCGACAGCGATCGCATTAAAACACATCAGCTTTATTAGAATTCCTCTCCGTGTATGTACGTGCCTCCTGGCATACATCAGTACCCCAAGACATCCGGGAACCGCACTTAAACTTTGAATGTTTGTGTCCGGGTGCTAGAGTTACGGGTTAAGTAATTTAACTGTTAAAGAGACTGTTCGGGTTAAATTAATCTTGTAAGTTATGGGTTGTAAAGTTATGTCCTATGAAGGAAGAGTAGGTATTAATTTTTCTTAGTAATCATTTTCTAAATTGTATAAAGAAAATGTCAATTAATTTTAAATAAAACAATATTTTCGGAGTTTTGGTTTCGAATGCTTTACAGCAATCATGGTCACGGGAGAAACTAAGGTGTTAGATGTCTCAAAGGTATTATATAGTTGTTACAGACAGCCTACGTACAAAATAATAAAATGAATTCAAAAAATTCAAAAATGGCACCAAAGTACCTTAAAATAAACTAAATGTACCTTAAAATAAATTTCAAATAAATCCGAATAGATATTTTTATTTAAAATGTCAAATATTCGCGTAAATCTAAGAAAGCATTATGTAAAATGTCATATTAATTACAATTTTCTTTTTAATGATTTCAAAGCGTGACAGTTGAGCACAGATTACTTCACCGATGTCACCTAGAATGAAGAAGACAAAAGAAAATGTATATGATAGAAATATATTCCGTACCCTTTGGGTAAAACGGGAACCTATTACAAAGACTTCGCTGTCCGTCCGTCTGTCTGCCTGTCTGTCCGTCTGTCACCAGACTGTATCTCATTAACCCTGATAGACAGTTGAAATTTTTACAGATGATGTATTTCTGTTGCCGCTGTAACAACAAATACTAAAAAACAGTATAAAATAAATATTTAAGGGGGCTTCCATACAACAAACTTGATTTTTTTGCCGTTTTTATAGATAATGGTACGAAACCCTTCGTGCGCGATCCGACTCGCACTTGGCCGGTTTTTTTTCTTATTTTTAATTAAACAACTATTAATACTTTGTTAGTCGACTGCTATTCTTCAGCTTACTTTTTCGTTAATTTAGTTACATCAATTTAGTTATAAAATGGGTGGTCCGCCAGCACTTAGCCAGCTTGAAGGACTATGTACGTACTATATACTATGTACATATATACTACATAATGTATCTATATATTAATACGTGAAGCGAAAACTTTGTACCCCTTTTTACGCAAATTGCGCGGACGGAGGAGTATGAAATTTCCCATACTTATAGTTTATATAGAGAAGAGTGCAGAATGCTAATGCTAAGAAAAAAATACATTAAATCAATAAAAATAACATCACACACACTACCATGTATTTGACACACGCATATATACTCTTTTGTTTATAGTTAAAGTCTGTGGTCAAATTGAGAATAGATCAATATTGTAATATACGCAAGACAATAAATATATAACTTAATGAATCATGGTTGATTTTCAACCACACGGCGATCATTAGTACAATTTAATACACATTCTACATCAATATATAGGAAATTGAATTAAATTCAAAATATTAGTAATTTCTTATTTACGACCCGTCAAAAACTTACAAAAGCAATCCCATTTAACGTGGTCAGGAGGAAATCTTTAGCCAACTGTATCGAGACATGTTGTGAGTCATAAGTTAGAGAAACTCCTTAATTATTTGGCAACTCACGAAATGAAAATTCAAGGTTAGAAAAGAAATAGTCCTAGATTTCGTTCATATATTATATACCAGCGACATCCCCTCGCTTTGTTCGGATGCGTCCCAAGTCATGTATTACTTCAAGTCATTGTCTGTCTGTATATATATATATATATATATATATATATATATATATATATATATATATATATGTATGTTTGTAACTTAATAATTCACACACTTTTATCGCTTACTAGCGACTCACCCTCGCTTCGCTTTGAGTTCGTTTCTAGACAAAAACAAATCTATCCCACGGGAACCGTACATTTTTTCCGGGATGATATATAGCCTATAGCCTTCCTCAGTTAACGGGCTATCTAATGCAAAAAGAAATTTTCAAATCGGATTAGTAGTTCCTGAGATTAACGCGTTCAACCAAACAAACAAATAAACAAACAAACAAACGAAGTCTTCAACTTTATAATATGAGTATTAGTATAGATTTAAACCTTACAGGTAATGAATTTTAAAAATTCCTTTCTTAAAGTTTAACATCGACAGCGATCCCGTTAATACATATATTCGATATCATATAAAAAAATATTGTCTTATTGATAAATAATTTCGCAATAGAAAAATGAGTGAAATTTTTTTTCAATAATGATTTACTTCTGCATACTTGAATTTTAAAGTACTGGACAAATTTACAACCGTTAGGGTCGATTCGCGTCGATTCATTGTTAATGAGAACATTAAACTTATTTAAATAAAAAAAAATAAACAAAGTTAGAAAGAGAGAGAGAAAATTCTAAATACGAATAAGGCACAAAAGTTATTTTTCTAATAACAAAAACTTTTCACGCGGCGCACGCCAATAAAGCTCCCAGTCGGCATGTTTTTTCCGACATCTTCAATCATCGTTATATTTCAGCCAATTTACACAAAACCTTAATGAATTATACATTTAAACCTTCCTCATGAATAACTCAATCTATTGGTGAAAACCGGATGAAAATCCGTTAGATAGTTTTTGAGTTTATCGCGTACAGACAGACAGACAGGCAGGCAGACGCGGCAGGGGATTTTATTTTATATATAATATATTATAGTGAAGTAATATTATGCTTATGAGATTTTAATATTTAATTGGAAATGTGAAAATTATGTATTTATTTATGTATGTATGTATGTATGCATTATTATTATTATTATATGATTATATTTATTACATAGATCATAACCTGGAATAATACATAAACTACTATTAGGCACCTAAGGACGAGCCTGATTAAAGCGAGGGTAAGCCGATAGTACAATAAATAAAATTCTACAAGTAAGACAGTCTGTTTAATCGAGCATTACTTTAGAACGGCTATACAGATACCAATACATTTTTTTAATTTCAGATATTAGTCTAGACTTTCTACTAAATCTGTAAATATAACTTCACACATGATTACCACTTGCCTTACGGTGAAGGAAAACATCGTGAGGAAACCTACATGTCTGAGAGAACCTAGCAAGTTTTCGAAAGACATGTGAAGTCCACCAACCCTCACTTGGCCAGCGTGGTGGACTATGGCCTGATCCCCCCTCGTATTGAAAGGAGGCCCGTGCCCAGCAGTGGGACGTTTAAAAAGGGCTAAATACAACTTCAAGTACCAGTTCAACGCACTTACGTATAAACGTTTTCATGTTACGTTTTTATACAGACAATAAATAAGATTATAGAGTATATTCACTCACATAAAACGAAAAAACTCCTTACAGGAAAGTCGTATAAATAACTAAGTGCATATACTTAAGTATATATTACTTAAATGTTCAATCTGCATTAGCTGATGAGGGAACACAAAAGCTCAAATATAAGTCAGCTTAAGCCCCGGCTTCTTTACTTAACTAAGTGGAAACTTAGAACGCTCTAATGGGACATCAGTTACGTTTGACTGGAGGGACGATAACGAGTACAAGGGGTGTAACTAAAATATTTATAAGTGCTAATTTTGATAGGGTTTGAGTAAAATTGATAGTGTATATGAATTATGAGGTTTTTTCCCTAAATTGTTTATACGATCTAGATCTAGATATAGTGATCGTCTAGTTGGCAAAATTCGACCAATATTAACGACAGCTAATCATTGAAAATTAAATTTTGAGGAAAACGTATAAGAAGAGAACTATCGACTTACTCTCATTTCGCTCGGGTTCGTCTCTAAATAAGTTTTAACGGTTAGTATAAATTTTTCAGAGATGAGATATTTTCCCGCAGTAAAAAGTATCCTATATGTTGACCCGGAAAACCAGCTATCATCATACAAAATTTCGTCAAAATCCTTCCAGTGGTTTTCTCGTGATGCGTTCCCAGACAGACAAACAGACAGACATGAAGATAGACAGACAGACAAACGAAATTTCTACAAACTATAGATTCGGTCCCTGTATCGATAATAATGACTATATCAATAAGATTTTCCAAAAGAATATTTAATGTGCAGATTTGACTCAGAATTTTATTATACATATAGATTTACCTATTTATATAAAAAAAACTAACTGCTTCCAATTTTTTTATTGATAACACTAAAGCTCGTCAATTGCTACTAAATAAAAAAAAAGAAAATCTGTAAAAAAAAAAACAAATTAAGGAGAAAAAGGTACTAAGCTATTTTGTCTTTGCCTACTGTGTATATATAAATAATTTATGATATTTGATAGAGATATAATAAAAAAGGGTTTTTACTTACTTTATATTAGAAAAATGTTTAAGAAAATCGTGTAGAGCCTACGGAGATTTTAAAAGGATTGTATACGACATATTAGATTTTCGTTTATTGCTTCCATCATTTTTCCTTATTGGGATAGAGCACATTAGAGATAAACTTATATTATGAATATAAAATCTATTGAATGAGGTTGTACCGTGATATTGAAGTAGTAGCCTATAAAGTTCTTATAAAAAGCTAAACAATTTTTTTAAATCTGATGGTTCGAAAACGTTAAAAACTTATAGAAATTAGTGTGTTCAAACAATCAAATTACCTACTTCTTTACCTTTTGAAATAAATAATTATTATTCTACTAATATTATTAATACTAAAGTTTGTAAGGATGTATAGATGTATGGACGTTTGTTACACTTTCACGCAAAAACTACTGAATATATTTTAATAAAACTTTACAATAATATAGCTCATACATCATAATAACACACAGACTAGTTTTTATCCCGAAAAAATGTACGGTACACGTAGAATAGATTTGTTTGATTTTGGTTTGTTTTTCTAGAAGCGAACCCGAACGAAGCGAGGGTGAGCGATTTAGAAGAGAAAGGATTAGTTCAAACTGTTAACAATAAAATCAAACAGACAGACGCTTTCGCATTTACAATAGTGAAAAGGAATATTATTAATAAAAAAGAGTATATAAGAGATTTTTATCATAAAGTTCAAAACCTTTAAACATTAAGAAAAAATATCTCTATCAATATCATTAAAATTTTTAACAGCAGATCGCAATAACTTATTCATGGTTTTCCTTACTAGAGATACTAAAAGTATCGACAGACTATCGATATACGTTTGACATAATCTCCATACATATTATATCAAACTATCTCTAATAAATAAAAGCACAGATAGATAGGTATTTGTAATCACTGCTAATACTTAACGAGTGCACTTTAAGAGTATATAAAAGTTAAGTATTTTAGAAAAAATAGGGTTTATTAACAATTATTATTGTAAAATAGATATTATTATAAAAAACATAGAATTATTATTATAATCATGTAACAACTTTTATACAGAAGTAATTTAATGATAGAATAAATTTCTTTTTAATAATATTAATTTATTTTTTAAATTTATAAATCCTCATTATTTTCTTTTTTTTTTACACTTAATGACAGAATAATTTAATGTATGTTATGATTATCTATAAAATAAAAATTGCATATATTATCTGTAAAACTATTGTCATTTCTGTTGGTGAGCCTAATAAAATAAAAATTAATATAGGATAGATATTTTTCCATCTGCAATATCCAATGCTATGCAACCATAGGCGCTTCGTACGTTCAGTAGACTAAGCGGATCAAAAGATTATAGAGTCGGAAGCGATTTCACTAACAATTAATTTAGTTGAGCGATGTTTAGAAAAAATCTTTCAATTACTGTCTGTTTGTCTATTTTACATTTATTATATACGTGTATGAATATTTCATAAGTTATATATTGAATTAAATTATTTAAATACAAGTAAATAGCAGTGGTAGCCCAGTGGTAACGCGCTCGCTTGGGAAACCGAGTGAAGCGGGTTCAAATCCCGAGTCTCGCACCTGTGCTCTGATATTTTTATGTGCGAATCATTTCTAACGTGATTACCACTTGTCTTACAGTGAATTAAAACATCGTGAGGAAACCTGCGTTTCTGAGAGAACCTAGCAAGTTTTCGAAAGACGTGTGAAGTCCGCCAACCCGCACTTGGCCAGCGTGGTAGACTATGGCTTGATCCCCTTCGTATCGAAGGGAGGCCCGTGCCCAGCAGTGGGACGTTAAAAAGGGCTAAATAGAAATAGCAGAAACCGTCCATTCATATAATAATAATTAATAATAATATTATTTACTTAGACCGTCAAAGACGTTAGTATTTTATACAAACAAGACTCAAATCTATGGAGATATATTCGTATATTTTAATTATCACCCAAATATTAAAGACATTCTAAAATCGCTATTGCCAAATGAAGATAAAAAATTGGTGAAAATGATATATCTAAACGTTATGTCACGTGGTCAGAATACATCAGACTTAAAGTGTATAAATCCCCTTTTAACGTACTGCTGAACACGGACCTCCCTTCAATACTAGGGATCATGCCATAGTTAGGGCAGGCTCAGACTTATATATTATTTTGTTTTCTACTACCAATATGGATAGTACAATTCGTTTAAAGAGTTTAAATAAAACAGTTTTTTTACGGAATATTTCGCGAATTTATTTTTTGGGCCCGACATTTGGAAAGCTTTATACTGCAATTTTATTTTAAAATGTCAAAAATTTGCGTAAATCTAAGAAAGTATAATGTAAAACACTTTAAATAGAAGACGGAAGCATAACTTTGAGGACTACCACCCACCACGCATCTCTAATTTTTAACCACATACTATATACGAATAGAAATGGGGATGAAAATCCAAAAAAAAAAATAGTGATGTGACCATTCCGGGATCCGTGTACCGCTATTCAAAAACGCGGATCAACAAAAGCTTGCAGCGCTTTATATTCTCCCCGCGTCATACAAGGTGAGTGGAGGCCGATGCACCGGTCGCGTACCATTCTAATCACGATCGACAATTTTTTTCTCTACAATGGCCAGCCTCGTTGTATAATAAATGTTATGTTAATACGCGCATTGTAATTGCTATTGTTTACTGGTGTGTCATTGCGTAACGATTGAGTGACGTTTTTTTCGCGTCGATTTCGGGTCATCGGTTATTAATTCTTTTGTTTCATTTCGTATTTCTCGAAATATAATTTGGATCGTCCTAAGAAGTATCTGTTATATCTTTATAATTGAATGCTTGTTACTTCCTTTGAGTACTTACTTTGAGAAAATTACATTTTTATTTGCAATTTATTTCAAATTAAAAGTATGGAAGAGTCCACTTATTAAACAAATCTTACGTTTGCTCTACATTTATATTATAACACGTTCCGCCGCAATCACTAGAAGATAACTCGAACAAAACTGTACCTCACGATCGCAATCATGTAACTTGCACTTGAAAACGTGAAGATAACTCAGAATGCGGCCATTAGTGTAATAGAAGTCGTTGAGCATCCAAAATCATGCAAATCCTGCAATCAAGCTCGAAAATCGGCGAAAATTATTCACGTGCAGTCTAACTCCAAATCCTGCTAAGACGACGACGTCTCGAACACCTACGGATGACGTTTAACGGCAATCGTATGCAAATACATCCCGGTGCTGTCCCGGGATACTACGGGATTACAACTACCCACATCACTAATCCTCGTGTAAGTTAGCTCACTGTTGTCGGGGGCTTAGGTAAGATATTGGGCTCGTATGTTTGAATATTGGTTTAATGTATAGACTGATAAATGCACTAGTGACGCCGAGTTATGACAATATCGCCTCGATAATTTGCTCTGCGCGGTTAGTATAGGCACTGTATAGCATGTTGATAGTGATGTACCGATTCCGGGAACACATTATCGATATTCCTGCAAAGCAATAAAATTATTATTACCTAATCGTGTAATGGTATTCAACTATAAATCATTATTAATAAGACATTGCTAGTTACATGAAAGACAAATGAAGATGGCGCCAGACACAGAATACATTCAAATCATATATTGATCATTAATTCATCACATAGATCACACTCGGAGAAAACACTTGAAATGCTACGCCGTCCTTAATACACCTACGGAATAGCAAGTAGCCGGAGTACGATTCAGCTCCGCATTGCCCTTTATTAAAATTAGACAAAAATGCACTTCTGCAAATAAAGAAACGAAAGTCACGTCTACACTTAAGTGCCGCCTGTTTCAATAGCCCCCGACGTCATTAGGAAGAAAGAAGTAATTAAAAGTCCGATAAAAAATCTCTTGAACAAAAGTCGGCGTTCTCGGCGCGGGGGCGCGGAGGCGACTAGTATTGCTAGTAAACAATCCATAATCAAAAAAATGTGCAAGTGTTGAACTATAAACAAGATAGCGTTTGGCAAGCTGCAAGGCGCTCCCGATTAGACTGCGCCATCATTCCGTCGGTTCATTCAATATTTTTTTTACCGAACGCTGTAATTTCTTGGCTCGAACGCATCCGTTTACATGCCAAACAATAAATTTATTAGCCGAACGGAGGAGTGGCAACACTAAACCGCGTCACTCGTCGATACGTCATCGATTGCGTGGAATTTTCAACATTTTGGAAATCGATTTCAACCCGCTCGATCGATTCGCACGCGTCCATTATATAACGCTCCGTCAAGGTGACTCGTCCGAAGCCACTACTGTATCTATTTTAGTTCGAATTTCATAAATATCCCGTGACAGCTCATCTCTCCTCTCCCGCGTTCTGCCGCGCTTCAGCGGCCATCTTCGATGCGAGCTTGCGTAATGTTCGGGCTCCGGTGTCGCACCGAAATATCGCCGGAGCGTCGTTCCGAAGCGGCGTCCTTGCTAATTTTAAAGTCCTTTCCTAAAGTTTATCGTTTATGAGGTAATAGAGGTGTGACGTAGCTTTGGCAACTCGCCGGACGCGTACGGCGGTTGGACCGAGAAAAATTGTCGAGACGCCCGCGTGCGAGGTTATATTTAGTCGCGTCCCCGACGCACCTTGAGGGATCGAGCGGAGCGGATCGGCACGGCCCTATCGCATAATGGGCTCGATAGCATCGGAAAACTAATCGTATATTACCGCGCGCGTGTCCGGCGGCAGATGCGCCGACCGAAATTGCCGGCGACCCACCATCAATATAGCCGACCTAATTGAATATTATACAGCAATTTGTGTTGCCGAAAATCTGGCTGGGAGTATGCGGTGGCCATATATAACGGCTAACGGTGTTAATGTTTTCTATGGGCTTGACACGATGCGATGCAGTGTTGCAGAACTAAATATAGACGAGCTGTTTTAGTTCTGGGCTTTAGCGTTTGCGCAACGTCGCCTCGCCGCCGTGCTGCGAGCGAGACACGTTCTATTATCGGAAAAATGGACCGATATGTTGAGAAATATTGTCATTTTCTCTCTTTTACTACCTCTTACAAAATTCTTAGGAGTTTTCGAATCTCAAAATCTTTATTACAACAAAAGATTTATATATAAAATTCCTTTGAGGAAAGACACTTTTAAATACACATAAATCGTGTTGATAGAATCAGAATCCCGCATATAACATTTATAACTATTCAAAAACCGGGTCAAACGGCTAGTTAAAATATATAATGGTAGGTCGACAAGCCCATATATTAGATTAAATCGAGAAGTGCAATATAACAACCTATTTTGTGTAAAATCGTAAACTGTATTTTGTAAATTGTAGTTGAACGTTCTGATTGTTTCATCTAATATCTAATATTCATTATGAAATTTTCAAACGGAAACGTTGATAAGATTTACAAAAAATATTTGAAAATATAAAGGTGTCATTCCATAACGTCTATAATATTAGAATATGAAAAGCTTTAAACTATTCAAAAGCTTCCATTGTTAGACTTTAAAAAAATATTTTCAGAATAAAAATGTTATTATTCACGTTTCGTAGTATATTATATTCACTAAAAATTAACATACTAATTGGAATAAATTACCTAAGAATGCATAAAAATTCATACATTTATTATTTTTTATAGTTGACTGTTCTAATATCATATGAAAGGTATAATATTTATACCAGTGAAATATTCTAAATTACGTAATTCTTAAATTATGTTTCAAACAAAATCTAGCAAACTAAATAACTTTAAGATTTAATCCAGTCTATCGACCCTTGAAATAATGAAAATAAGTTTTTTTTTGAAAAAGTTTTTTTTTAAAAGAAGAATTCGATATTTATTCTATGAATTTTACTCTACTTCTATTCATATTAATTCTATTCTACGGCAGCGTCTCTCGCATGATCATAATTGCTGTAAAGTATTCGGGAACCAAAAATCTAAATAAATCCGCGAAAAAAATCGAAAAAATAGTTTTATCTAAAGTATACATAATGTAAAAACCTCTAGTTCTTCAAAATACCCCAATTTTCCGACTTATTCTCCCTAAAAACCGTATTTGCATTATTACTAACATTAAAAAAATATTGCCTAATCCGCCCAGCCGTTCTCAATACGCTTATAAATGAATAGCATTCTTATTTTATTACATAGATGTAAAGAATCATTATAACATAATGTATATTATAAAATTATTCATAACAAAATATAAATAGCTAATATGAAATCTATACTAATATTATAAAGCTGAAGAGTTTGTTTGTTTGTTTGGTTGAACGCGCTAATCTCAGGAACTACTAAGTCGATTTGAAAAATTATTTTTGCATTAGATAGCCCGTTGACTGAGGAAGGCTATAGGCTATATATCATCCCGGAAAAAGGTACGGTTCCCGTGGGATAGCTTTGTTTTTGCCTAAGGACGAACCCGAAGCGAAGCGAGAATGAGTCGCTAGTTAATAATAAAATCTGTCAATAACAGTTGTAATATTCCATAGGTTTATTTTCTGAGTGTAGTTTCCAACGAAACATCCTAAGCTACTTAATCCCTAACCAAAATATTTACAGCCACAAGTTAACGTCAGATACAGGAATTATTACATCTCAATATAGACAATGAAAATTGCGCATTCAAATTGCTATACTACTTCTTATCTGTGGCTTCGTCTATTAATATTATATAATAGTTTTTGCTATTTCTCTCTCATTATATGTATATCTCTATCTCTTTCTCTTTTACTTTTAATTTTATAAAAGTGAAGTGTATTTGAAGGCCAAACTATGGCCTTCTTTTGATCGTACCGTAGAGGTAATTAATATCTATTTTTATCCGACTTCAAAAAGGAGGAGTGTCCGGCTTCAATGTCTTCACCAATTCTGGAATCAATTTATGAATAACTTATGCCTCAAGGTCCTTTTTTAAAAAAATTACACCCCTTAAGGTTGCAACAGTTATTTTTTAACCGACCGAAAGATGTACATATAATTCAGCCTGTATTTTTTTTTGTATGGATGTAGTATACTTCGATAACTCCAAGATGTTTCAGCCGATTTACATGATTATATTTGAAGTTAAAACTTAAAAAAAATACTTTATGGAGTAATCATGACGCTAATTTTATCGTTATGTATAAAATCATTAACGCAAGATAACCGCATACTATATAAAGTTAATGATGAAGAAGTAGTGGGTAATTAATGCAAGATCATAACGAAGGTCTTTAGGTGAAAAAAATAATCATTTTTAGAATGCTTTGCTACAGCAAAGATTGCGGGTTCGATACCTGGTAGATACACGCCAATATATTGACATGAAATTAAGAATTAATGGAATTTACAGTATGGATCAAAGTATCTATAAACGATGAAGTAAATAGAAATTGTATGGGAGTTTGGAACTGTCACTAGGGAAATCTTATCTACGCCAATATTGTGCGACGATAGTTTGACACGACCGGAAAGAGATCACGCAAGAGGTCGATAGGTTATATGTGCTCTTTGAGCCTTCTTAGTTATTAATTTATCCCGACTTTTCCTGCGTTCGCTCGGATGCGTCCTAAGGTGTACTTAATTTCATCAGAATCTCCTAACTCTGGGGTGCTTCTTGATAACAAAACTCTAAAACTGTTTACACAAAATCTCTTTTTTTTCTCGTTGAAGTGTAAACTTCAAGGCAGGTTTGGATGGGGAGTAAATTCATGTAAGTCGTCATCGACATGGTCACGTGACGTGTTAACGCTAACACTCAGAGTGCCGACAGATGTCAAAACCAGATAAATGTAAACAGTTTTAATTCACGAATTTTAATTTAAGATCAAACAATTTATTTGAAAATTCAAAAATAACAGCTGTTTGTTTATAATTTTAAGTTCTCACTTCTGAAGGCAGTCCTCATGACTGCTTCTTTTTTTTTAAGTGGACTGTACGAAAACTACAGATTTTTTTTATATATATTTTAGATATTTTCTTTTATTTTTAGTGTTTTAAAAATTAAGGTTATCATCTCGCGTTCAAATTTGGGAATAAAGCTTTATAAAATTATAGAAATCAGGTTAGATAGGGTTCAAATTTCAAAATCTCCAAACTTGAAAATCTGGTAATTGAACCCACTACTAACCTCGCATAATCACTAGACTAACGTGGCCTCTACTAATCTACAAATAACATCTACAAAGTATAAGTAGAGTCATGGGAAGGATAAGTGGCCGATATAAGGGAGGTAGAGATAACATATCATGAAATCTGGAACTGAAGCATCCTCATGAACAGGCATAGTCTATTATAAAATGATTCCTTAGGGTTTTTATGTACTAAAAATTTATTCACTCTTTAATTCTTTAAAAAAAAAACTAGTGAAGACGACACGTTTGTCTCAGTTTGTAGTGACCCTATTTGTTGTGCCAGCGGTCGCGGGTTCGAGTCTCGATGGGGGCATTCATTTGTGTGATGAGCATGAATGATTGTACTCCAGTCATGAGTGCTTATATTTATAATATATATGTATTTAAAGTTATTATATGTGTAGTGTATCAACTATCTGGTATCCATTACACAAGCCTCATAGCTTACCATGGAACTAGATGTATGTTAATTTCCCAACATATTTATTTATTTATTGGCCCTTTAGTCGAAATTCAACCATGATCGTTATTGAAAATTTGTGGGAAAACTTGTTTGAATAGAACTTACCTATCTATATCAAAAAGCTGTTTACAAACATTTTTATTGGTTAAAGCTCGTCAATCTATAAATACTAATATATAAAGAAGCAGTTTGTTGGTTTGTTTCAACGCGCTAATCTCAGGAGCTACTAATCCGATTTGAAGAATTCTTTTTGCATTAGATAGCCCGTTTATTGAGGAAGGCTATAGGCTATCTATCATATAGTATATAGTCTATCTATCCCATACTAACCGTTTAAACGTACCCAAAGACGAACCTGAGCGAAACAAGGGTGAGCCACTAGCAGTTGTATAGTTGTAAAATTCTAAACAGTTATACTTATTATTTAAAGTCAAGGATATTTGTTAAACATTTGGTTTAAAAACAATAAAAATAGTACGTCATGTTAATAGCCGCCCAAACACTTAATTTGAACTCAAAACTTTACGACTTTTCGAACTTTCCCCATAATTTTTGACTAAATATGGGAAGCCTATCCAATGATAAAGTTTTATTGTCACTACTTTAGTCTACTAATAGTTAAAGTTATATGGAGGTGCAGCAATTTGATGATAAATAACTTTTTCTCAGGAATAGTTAAAAAGTTGAACAATCGCGTGCGTAGAAAATCGATATATACAATATACATGCTGTATAAATAAATAAATATCTTGAGATATTAACACACAGCACCATCTAGTTCCATGGTAAGCTACGAGACTTGTGTTATGGATACTAGGTAGTTAATACATTTAATAAATTGGTAATCTTTTTAATAGAAAATATGCGTGTGATTTAAATAAAGGTGAAATATTTTTTATTATAATCTTTATTACTTTTGAATGAAGCCTATATCAATATTTTTTAATATTATTTTCTTTTGATTAAGAAAATAATTATTAAAAAGTACAAATATATGTAGAAAATTCAAAGTAGTTGAAACGCACGCCATTGGTCAGACAGAATATGACGTCAGAGTATATCATAACAGAGCTATTAGCGATTTTGTCGCTACAAATTGATTCATCATTTCTCTGTGTATATCTAATTTTAGTTTTCCAGAGCTGGATGTTTTTTTTAACAATAATATAACGATGTAAGCTATTGTATAAAAAATAAAAAAAAAAACACGCATATTCCCTATTCACAGATTATACCATAAGAGAAGTTTTCATATAAGAAAGGAAAAAATGTTACCCTGAAAGAATAAAATAATAATTACAGTAATATTGAAGTCAGTTTACCTTATTATTTCAAAAGTTATTATTATCCCAACAACAAAATTGTAATGAATCCTGGAACATTAGTATTACAAATAGGAACTTATAGATGCGACTAAGCAAAGTAATCGAAGCCGTTGCTACCTCCCAGTAGTTATACAACTCGTTATACATACTAAAAAAAAAACAAACGTGTCTAAAACAAAAACCTTAAATATTATTATTAAAAAATATCTTCAAATTGAGAAAAATAATCAACCTTTTTATTAAGGCCATTGTGACGTTATCAGTACAAGGGTAGCTTATGTCGATACTGTGTACTTATCGCGATCTGTCGCTTACACGCTGAGATACGTAAAGACAACTTGCAGCAAATAGAAAACTCTTTTCCTACACTTTGTATGTGATAGCAATAATGGAAGTTACTATTATGAAACTTTAATTTTGTATGTGTGTATATTTGTTACTCGTTCAAGCCTAAACGGTACTATAGATTTAAGTGAAATTTAGTACATTGATAGAGGTCCTAACCTAGAGTAACAGGACAAGTCGCTATTTATGAG
Organism: Fabriciana adippe; assembly: GCA_905404265.1. NCBI lineage: Eukaryota > Metazoa > Arthropoda > Insecta > Lepidoptera > Nymphalidae > Fabriciana > Fabriciana adippe. The sequence goes on from FR990009.1 coordinate 9,556,311, forward strand.
CAGATATATAGAATATCATGCTATAAGAATACCATAAGAATAATTTTTGATGGTTTTTAAAATAATAATAATTTTTATAACAGAATATTCCAAAGGCCCATGGTGATACTGCCTTTGGAACAATAATTCTGTTAAAAAATCGTTTGGAAAGCTTTGTAAAGTGGGTTCAAAACCCTTCGATGTTCTCATACTAGAATCAAGTTCAACATAATTACCACCCATCTTACGGCTTAGGAAAACATCGCGAGAAATCTGTCGGAGAACATCACTAGTTTTTAAAAGACATGTAAAGTACGTGTACTAATTTGTTTACTAATGTGTTTAATAAGAGTGGTTCACTGATTTTTTATTATAAACTATCAAAACAATAGAATAGAAAGTAAAACCTAAACAAAGCAAGGCTACTAGGCTAGTATTAAAACATAACTGAGAAAACCGTACTGTATAAATAATAGCAAAGATAGATGTGTCGATAGAATATCTTAAATCAACAGACGAGGTGCTAAACAGCATGTAATACGTATTCTGTAGACACAAAGTTTCCCTGCATTGATTCCATCTTGTGAAGTTCGAAACTTGCCAACTTCACCCGCTAAGTATTGAGACAACGTTTGAACTGATTTTGATGTCTCTGCCTTAGCTTACAAGCTGTAAACTTAAACAAATATTAAGATCCTTAAAATTTACTTATGAATGAAATTGCTTTTTAAAACATTCAATATTTTTATATTTTAAAGTAACGACTCACCCTCGCTTCGCTTCGGGTACGTCCTTAGACAAAAACAAATCTATCCCACGGGGACTGTACATTTTTCCGGGATGATATATAGCCTATAGCCTTCCTCAGTTAACGGGCTATCTGATGCCAAAAGAATTTTTCAAATCGGATTAGCAGTTCCTGAGATTAGCGCGTTCAACCAAACAAACAAACAAACAAACTCTTCAGCTTTATAATATTAGAATAGATTTCACTACTGTTTGCTGGTGGCTCTTTCGCGTAGTTTATTTATGTACCCGTAATAACTCCGCTTGTAAGGGTCACAGTATGCTAGCTAAAGCCATTCCAAATAAAGACTACGTAAAGCAAAAACATTTTTTTTAAATGGATTACGAGTCGGACATTTGCACAAACAAACAAGATGACTCTTTTAACTTTATATAAAAACTAACATTTCCCGCGGCTCCTCCCACGTTCAGATGACTAAAAAACCAAATTCTCAGGTTTTACATATTAGTATACTCTTACATTGCAGTTTTTGTATTTTTTTTCTCAGAAATAAGATATTTTCCCGCTGTAAAAAGTATCCTATATGTTGACCTGGATAACCAGCTATCACCATACCAAACTTCATCAAAATCGTGTTTTTGTGACCAAAAAGTGGTTTTTCTGGGATGCGCTAACAGACAGACAGACAGACAAAACTTCTAAAAACTATAGAATCGGCCTCTGTATCGATAATAATGTTTATTTCAATAAGATTTTCCAAAAAATATTTAATGTACAGATTCGACTTCGTTACAATTTTATTATATGTATAGATATAGATATTTCATTTTCGAAACTCAATCAAGGAACTTATAATCTTATTAAAAAACAGAATTAATCAGAAAAAGCAACCATTTACTAAAACTTAAAACTAAAATCTGAAAAATGAATAAAATAAACACCCGTTACGTTGAAGAGAACAAAACTAGTTAAGAAATATTTTCACCATTGTGAAATGTCTTATTTACAACGAAGCATTTGCCAACTCCTGGCAACTAATGTAAGAGTCAGCCTTGACTCTGGTCACTGTCAATGCCATCCATCAAAAATATATGAGAAAAGGCAGGCTTAAATATCATCGAATGTAATCTATACTTAATATTATAAAGCTGAAGAGTTTGTTTGTTTGTTTGTTTGGTTGAACGCGCTAATCTCAGGAACTACTAATCCGATTTAAAAAAATCTTTTTGCATTAGATAGCCTGTTAACTGAGGAAAGCTATAGGCGATAAATCGTCCCGGAAGAATGTAGGGTTCCCGTAGGATAGATTTGTTTTTGTCTAGGAACGAACCCGAAGCGAAGCGAGGGTGAGTCGCTAGTTTAAAGTATAAGAAGTAACGGTTATAAAGATACTATTTTATAATTAGTACTAGCGACGCACCCTCATTTCGTTCGGGTTGATTCCCCATACAAACTTTCATCCCCATTCTTACCCCCCTAAGGGACGATTTCCGGAATAAAACTAACTTATGTCCTTTCCAGGGTGTCAAACTATCTTCTTACCAAATTTCATCTGAATCGGTCCAGTAGTTTTTAAGTTTATTAGTTTCAAACATACAAAAATACAAATTTTTCCTCTTTGTAATAGTAGTGTATGAGGAGATAAAGAAGTTATTTCCATTTAAACATAAAATTTAAGACTAAACACGCTTAAGCACGTTCCATAGTAACTTCTTGTTAATGCATATAACTTACAGTAACTATTACTATTTAATGATATCTATACTAATATTATAAAGCTGAAGAGTTTGTTTATTTGTTTGGTTGAACGCACTAATCTCAGGAACTACTAATCCTATTTGAAAAATTCTTTTTGCACTAGATAGCCCGTTAACTAAGAAAGGTTATAGGCTATATATCATCCCGGAAAAATGTACGGTACCCGTGGGATAGTTTTTTTTTTGTCTAGGAACGAACCCGAAGCGAAGCAAGGGTGAGTCGCTAGTGTGATAATAATAATTCAGCCTTTTTAACGTCCCACAGCTGGACAATGGCTTCCCCTTAATGCGAAATGGAGTCTATAGTCCACCACGCTACCCAATTGCAGATTTATGAAATACATACACGTCTTTCAAGAATAAATATCATGTTGAAATGAAAATCAATTAAATATATATATATATGTATATATACGGTCGAAATGAGAACCTCCTCCTTTTTGGAAGTCGGTTGAAAAATGAAAATTTAGATATACGTGACCGGCGCTTAAACTATCAGTTCTATGGAACTAAAAAAACATACTCGTACTAGAATTAAAAGTCCTAAGGTACTCTCCAGATTATAAATCTCTATTCAAAAAATCACATCGAGCCGTAGCTTTCTTGTGGATACATGCCAAAGGACACAAAACTAAACAAACTTTCACAATGATAATACTTGTCCTTATCCTGATATGAATTTTCATCTGACCTCATAATAAATAGAGGTTACTAAGGTGAAAAATTTACTTTTCAGGTGTTTTAAAGAAATGTTACCTTGTAAAAAAAGGTAGATCACCTGCAAAACCAAATTAAACAAATCTATACTAAGAAAGTTTGTGAGTATGGATGTTTGTTACTCTTTCACGCCAGAACGGCTGAACGGATTGGGATGAAATTTGGCACAGAGATAGATTATAGTCTGGAAAAGCACATAGGCTATTTATCCCGGAAAAATGTACGGTTCCCGTGAAATCGGTTTGTTTTTGTTGTCCTAGAGGCGAACCCGAGCGAAGCGAGGGTGAGCCGCTAGTAAAAAATAAAATTATGTTTTGAAATATGGTATTTTGAGAAATAACCTACTTTTGGTTTACAGTTAGAGTAGATATCACATAGTATACCGTTGCCGTTAAAGTCGGTCAGAAACAGAATCTATTAAATTTTAAAATAAAACTATCTTTTCGGATTGTTTCGCGGATGTATTTTGATTTTTGGTTCCCGACGTTTCGAATGCTTTACAGCAATCATGGTCACGGAAGAGACTAAAGTTTAAGACGTCTCAAAGGCATTATATTATACTTGTTACAGACCGCGAAATAATTTGAAAAGACAGTTTTATTTTAAAATGTCAAATTTGCGTAAATTTAAGTGAGTATTAGGATCTATTACACTCTTAAATTCAGATTTTAATGGCAGATTATAGTTAAATACCGATTATATTGCCAATTCACAAAAAAACCTTTTTTGAACAAATCTTTCACAACTTAGCTTAGGCAACAGATAATCAAAACTAGAAAAAAATCTACACTAATATTATAAATCTGAAGAGTTCGTTTGTTTGGTTGAACGCGCTAATCTCAGGAACTACTAATCCGATTTGAAAAATTATTTTTGCATTAGATAGCGCGTTAACTGAGGAAGGCTATATATCATCCCGGAAAAATGTACGGTTTCCGTGGGATAGATTTGTTTTTTTCTAGACGAACCCGAAGCGAAGTGAGACCGTTTTGACAAATAATATATTTTTTAATCTATTCTTTAACGATTATAAACCTTATCTTAGTCACCTGGTATCACTACTGATCAACACTATATGTTTAAAAGGTAAATTAATCTCATTTATTCCTTATAATTTTTGAGGCAAACTACTTACAATGATATAATAGGTTATAACTAGGGCGCATACATTCAAGATATATTTTATTCCTTCAGATATCAGTTGACAGGTTATGCTATGAACTTAGTTATCGCACACATTGTGGGCACGTAAGCGCCTTGTATATTAAAGCTTGAGTTTGATATAAATCTAAGCAAATAAATAATATTGAAGTCTAACTAACTTCATTTTCTACTTTTTTATATATTTATATTTATAATATGTATGTATGTAAAGTTATATATGTGTAGTGTATCAGCTATCTGGTATCCATAACACAGGACTCGTAGCTTACCATGGAACTAGATGGTGCTGTGTGTTTCTGTTCTAACATATTTATATTTATTTATTTATTATTTTTGCTGTACCATTATAAGAATTGTGAAATCCTCTCCATTTTTTAGAGACTCAGCAAAAACATATTTTCGGTACCTTAATTATTTACATACACATTATAGGTATATTATACTTCTTTGGCGTAACAGAACAAAAATAGCTAAAGATTACATCCCGTATGTCACAACTCTCTGCTTGTAAAAGGAATGCAGCTAACTTCATCATGTCGCTTTTTAGCTGTCGGTGTGCGCGCGCATCTTAAAAATTTTACTCTCATAATTTTTCCAAACGTGCCAAAAGAAGCATAACTTCAAAAATATAATATCCAAAAAGATATTAAGACAATGTTTACACTAAAATAAAAGAAAGATATTGAAGTCTAACTAATTTCATTTTCTACTTTTTGCGGGACGGTTATAAGAATAATGTAGTGTCCTCCATTTTTTTAGAGACTCTGTAAAGAGCACATTTTCGGTTACCATTGATTAGTTATATACATATATACGCACATTTTATATATACTAAAAAATATAATAACCAAAAAGATATGAAGACAAAGTCTACACTAAAATAAAAGAGAGATGTAAAGTTTGTTAGTTTGTAAGTTTTGTATGTAGGGGGTAATCTCTGAAACTACTGATCCGATTCTAAAAATTCTCTCACTTAGTAAGCTACATTACCGCCGAGTGCTATAGGCTATTTTTAATTCGGTTAAAAATATGCTTACTGTCAGAAACCATAATAGCTATAATTGACATTTTAAATAAAACTATCTTTTTGGATTTTTTTGCGGATTTATTTTGATTTTTATTTTTTCTTTAATAAATATAATAATGGCAACACTAAATATAGATTATTAATCAATAAATTTTATAAAAAAAATTGTAATAATTATAATAATAATTAATAACAGATAAAATTATATAAATAATATTCCATATTCAACTATAATTGAATTCGAAAAAAACTGTATGTGACACTAAAATATATAAAAAATATATAAATATATAAATTTTTCTATTTTGAATAAAAGATCGTATAAACACTACACAAAACGAACGAGTATATATTTTTTTATTAAATGAAGTAAATTAAGCACCATATTAATGTACAGAATGACAAATTTTATGATTTTATTTTATATATAACAACACAAGCTTTTTCCTGTTAGGGCAGCTCTTATATAGGTAAGATTTTTCCGCTAAGGCATATAGCATGATACTATTTATTAGGCTATACAATGCGAAAAGATTTTTTCTAATCCGACTACACTTCCAGAGATTAGTGCATTCAAACAAACGAAAAAACAAACTCATCTCAGCCTTATAACATTAATATAGCTAATATAGATGACAATAAGTCTCTTAACAACTAAGTGTACATTTGTTTTGTATATATAATAAAGTTTATTTGTAATTTTCCATATTATAAAATATTTAGCTATAAGTTTCTTTGACATGTCTGAAATTAAAATAAGTTTACGAAAAAATCCGAAAAGATAGTTTTATTTAAAATCTATACTAATATTATAAGGAGGCAGAGTTTGTTTGTCTGTTAGTTTCAACGCGTTAATGTCAGGAACTACAAATCCGGTTTGAAAAATTCTTTTTTCATTAGATAGCCCGTTTATTGAGGAAGGTTATAGGCTATATATCATCATGCTGCTACCTAAGAGAGCGGAGCAGTAATCATAAATGTCAACAAATCCGGCAGACTTCCTTATTATAAAATAAAATATAAATAATACATTATTGTAAAACTGATGTTTATAATATGTTTAAGTGCTTTAAGCTCATAAACTACATAGTTTTTTTCAAAAATGCCTATTGCGTAAAGTAAAAAAAAACGTGTGTATGCACGTAAGAAGTTATACTTATCTGACGTAACAGAAAAAAAATAGCTAAATATATCATCGCGTATGTCACAACTCTCTGTTTGTAAAAAGAAGGCAGCTAACTTCGTCATGTTGCTTTTTGGCTGTCGGTGTGCGCACGCATCGTAAAAATTACCCTCATAATTTTTCCCAAACGTGCCAAAATAGTTATAACTTCAAAAAGATTTTTTTTAGTTTTAACGCGAGCAAAGCCGCGGGTTCTGCTTGTGTCAAATATTCGCGTAAATATAAGAAAGTATGTCTGGATGCTTAATTTCATGAATATTTCCGGACGTAGCTAAACGAGAGCGTCGCATTATAATGCTCTATAATCGTAAAAATGAATCTTTGTATTATGAGAGACGGATTTAGTATCCAACACTGAGTCAGATCTAATTAGATTGAACTAATATGTCACTATAATTTATGTATGTATGTACGTTGTAATATATTTTATTCTTGACCGACTATAAAAAAGGATGGTACTCAATTCGCCTGTACGTTTTTTCGTGTATAATATACGAAATTTTTATAATTCTTTTAATGAATCGATTATAATAGGATGGTCAATAATGATCTCATATAAATTAAAAAAATAAATTCACTTTTAAATGTAGAATAAATACTTTAAAAGTGATTTTTAAGTTTTAGCATTATAGTTAAACAGAAAGTAATATGTCACAAAAAAATACATTGTAATGTATTTTGTTGTAAGTTTTCGTATGTTATTATACCAACTTCGAAAGGAGAGAATACTAGTACTACAAGTGTGTACGTTTTTTTGTGTATGTAACGCAATAACTTTGGAAATTATAAATCGAATTTCCATTATCCTTTTTAATAAATAGATTGTGCCCAAAGAATTTAAAATCAGCTTTCCTTTTATTGTTAAATATTGTTTATAAATATAACATATAGATTTTAAACTCATATTTAGAGTAAAAATTAAAAATCAGTTTGATAATATTTTCTTGTTAGTATTTACTTCTATTTGTTTAGAATAATTTACTTTAAGTTTTATACAATTATATGGCAAAAAAAACGTTATTGAACAATGCTTAATAAATATTTACTTGCGCAACATAAAACGCAAAAATAACACGAAAAGTACGCGTAATATCTTGTAATTCCAAATCCTATATAAACAAAAATATCTTTTCTAATAAAATTTTCCTAAAATCAATATTTTATTTTATAAAAAATATACTACAAAGCAAATTTAAATTTCAACTTATATTTAATTTATACATAAATAATTTATATAGGTATAATTACGTTTTAACGGTTAGTATAGATTTCTCAGAGATGAGATATTTAGCTACAGTAAAAAGTACCCTATATGTTGACCCGGCTAACCAGCTATCATCACACCAAATTTTATCAAAATCTGTCCAGCGGTAGTCTTATGACGCGATCCCAGACAGACAGACATATAAAAATTCTAAAAACTATAGATTCGGCCTCTGTATCGATAATAATGTCTATTTCAATAAGATTTTCCAAAAAATATTTAATGTACAGATTAAACTCAGTTAGGTTTTTATTACATATATAGATATTATAGAATAAAAAAACTTACCTTTAAATATTAAAATTGTTTGAACATATTCATTGTATTTCAATATCGTAGGCGGACGCTACGAGTACGTGAGCCATACTACTATAATAAACGAACCGACGGTAAGCTGATAGCTATTACATAATTTAATTAACCATCCATAAAGATAATTGATTGTCCATCAGAGCTTAAACCACAGTTTTTCATCAATACCAAAAACACCAATTCGCTAATGGAATTCCCTTTGCCTTTGATTTAAAAAAAAAAAGAAAAAATTAAAAGGGTACGTGCATAACATTCTTGCTGTAGGGTAGTGCAGGAATCATGCACATTTACAAAATTCAAAAAATTCGACTAGAAATATTGGGTTTTCTGTTTAACTTTATACATTTTTTATTTAATTATTTTATAATCTGTATAAAAGTGACAAGAGTGACGTAACTGTCAAATACGATTGTATTATGCATACGCTCAAAATTCTAATCGAATTTAAAAAAAAAACAAAATGGAGGTAAATTATATACAAATAGGTATCTTGCGTGAATCATTGAGTTTTGTTTTGGAGTATATTTTTTCATTAAAAATTAAAATTGAAAATGATTTACACAGGATTTTTAAATAGTAACTAATATATAAGTACAGTAAAGCTAATTGTTAGTAGTTAGATTTTAACCGATCGGTTTCCAGAATATTAAAAATGTAATAAGCAATATAGTTTAAAGATTAATGTTTTTAAGCATAATTTAACTGATATATATTTATATAATTAAACTTGGTTTAAACGTCGGTTAAAATCTTAGAACAATCAACTTGATATCAACATTAACAGTTAGTGAAAACATCCAAACACCGAAAGTGGCAAGAAAGGGTGATAGAAAGAGAAAAAAACAACACGAGAGGGGGGGCTGGGGTAACATCGAGTATATTTCTTAAAACACCGATGCGCGGGCGCCGAGCGACTACCGGCCGGGTATTTTTGGCTTTTTTTTTTAATATTTTGATCATATTTTTGTATGAAATCCACATTTTTTATGACTTATGTTATGGATTTTAATTAAAAATCTGTTTCTTTATGTAAATATTTTACTTGATTTTGAAAACTTAGGTTGTATATTTCATTTTATCGTCATCAATTTTTTTGCGGTTTAAAGATTATTTTCAGTTTGTTTTTTTGTAAGCGTATTATTTGTATTGCCTTTTATTGTAAATTCAAATTGTTTTAATTTAATATATATTTATTCTATGTTTATTTTGAACCTAATGATAGCATAACGCTTTTCAGAATAATCGTAAGATACATATTTAAATTTAAATTTAAAAAACTATAAATAAATATATATGAGTGTAAAAATAAAAGAATTATGTAAAATAAACTCAATATAAACTACATTAAAGACCATTTTCATGAATTATCCTGCTATCGTCTGGCTTATTTCTAAGCAAAATATTGCTCTACAGCCTTATTATTACTTAAATATCAACTAGCTTAACCCCTTACTTCATAGCACAGTAACTTTTAAGGTTATACTTATTTACTATAAGAAAACAGACAGCTTAAATAAAAGCTCTGTATCTAGAATAGTGCATTTGAAACCAACTGAAATAAGAACCATAATGGCTTATTCAAAGTTGCCATGAAAAATTTTATTCAAACTAAACAAAATGCATAGTCCTGTTCAAGTAGCGTAGTGCTTAGTTGCTAAACGCTACCGTTTTGCGGCGCATTGAAAGAGCCTGCTTTTTTATTTACCTTGCTATTTTATATAAATGGAACTCATTTATATTATATCTTTACTTATTATGAAACATGTCTCCGTATATCCGTTTGTACGGTCAAAGCTGACCATCATGATATGATATTATATATGTATATATATATGTATATATATATATATATATATATATATATATATATAAGTGATATTCGCATTGATAATATATATCGGATATTCTTAGAAGGGATGATTTTTCCAACTTAAATTAGAAATATCGTCATACCGATAGTTAATTATCGTATAGTGATCATAAATTAGCCTTTCTCAATAGTTCTTCTTTGTATTGGATGGAAACTCTGTGAAAATTTGTAAAGAAATTTTAGAAAGTATCTAAGACAGCGCGGTGAGCATTTTAATTTATAATACGTTATCTGGGAGCATTTACAATAATATTTTGATAGATCAATAAAAGTACTGAGAAAGATTTCTTTTAATTAGTAAAAACAGATAGACTTTGTTATAAAAACAATCCTTTTAATTTTCAAATTTAAGAAAGCTGTAAATATGCTTAGATATGCTAAATAGAACTTTTTTCTAGTAAAATGTAAGAAAATGTTCGATAAGCTTCACATATTTTAAATTCAAAGTAAACAAAAATCTAAACAATCTTATCCAGACGTAGTGCTGGGGTTGCAAGACGCCCAGCGACAAGCAGAGCGTTGAAATGAAATTTTAGCTAAATTCTATTGTGCTGTAACTGTTTAATGCTATTTACTTTTACTACCCTTTAAGGGATTTCGTTTTGGAGATCCGTATACATGATAAGAAATCCAAACCAAAAAAGGTGTCCTACTGCTAAAATCTCCGAAACTTACATCATGAACAAAGTTAAAATTTGGTATAAGTACAAACATAAATAACAGTGATGGTGAAACTTAGTGGATATAATACTATGTATATCAGGTATTTTTTTTATTACTTCCCCACATTTTTCCCTGTCTGGATAGAAAGAGAGAACGCAATGACTCTTCATGCCATTCTCATACGTTAAGAAACCGTTAAATAAATAAATATAAATTTATTATAATAAACTAAAAAAAAATACTTATTTTTATAATCTCACATAGGATATGATCTTCTAATCCTAATATTATAATCTAAAGTTTAAAAAATAGGCTAAAAATATAGGTGTCACTGTCAAATAACATGTCACGTTAATGAGAAAATAGCGCCTTTAATGAGAAATTTTCAAATATAGATTTAGATAACCCAATCTCAGATATATAGTGTAAATTAATTAATTCTACTCGTATCAAATATAAGCTTTACGAAATAGCGATAGCTTTTTGAAGGAATTCACAAACTAATCTAAAACTTTTTCCATCCTAGCTTTTAGTTTGAAAGAGATTTTATCTCATTCGCGTTATTACTATAACTAAAATTAAAACTGATATAACAAATAATTGTAATGATGACTTTTTATAAACAAAATAACTAAATGTTATTTTAAAATAAAAGTACTGTGACAATTTTTTTATTCCACAATTTTTTATTCCTTAATATTGGCATATCTTGTAGATTGATCTAGAAAGAGCTTTACAATTTCCTCTTTCTTCAAAAAACTTTCAGTGTATAAGCTTTCAGATTTAAAAACTAATGTATGATATTTTAGACATCAATAATAAGTACTTCCGATATTGCGAAATTACACGAGGAAAAAAACTTTGCTTCACACATTACATACTATAAGCTTTTCATCACTCTCTATGTACTTGTATTCCTATTTTAAGCTAAAACAACTGATAAATGCTGAACTGAATTTGATAAGATTTAATTGCTTACATAAATAATGTTATTTTTCGGAGAGTTTTTTTAAGAATACGGAGATAGAAATAGTCTCTACGTTTTTCTCTATTTTATATTTATTTGTTTATTGATTGTAAAACAGGTTATGAAATGAAAATCAAATTAACATAGAAATTAATAGATACGAATGATTTTGTTTAAGCCAAGTAAAATTTTAAAGTATATAGTATCTTGCTGTGTTGGCTAAACTCTGGCACGCGGTAGAGCGTAGAGACTTTCGGGTACCTTTTGCATTTGTATTATTTCTGTAGAGCTAGCAAGTTTAGTAAGCATATTTAAGTTGTTTTGAAAACTGCTTTTAAATGTAATCTTATAAAACGTTGAATTTAATTTCAATTTTACTTATAGGTTCTTTTATAAAACATGCTTTTATAGGTTATTCGCAAGTTATTAAGGTTACTTAATTATAATAATAAAAATATATATTTAGGAATCTTTTTCTAGTAACAATAAGTAAAGTCCTAAAATCAGTCGTATGATAATAATAATGATCCACAAACATACATACATATATTTGATATAACTGACGTATAATAAATAATATAATTGTCATCTAAGTTGTTATTTCATAGCTTTTAGAATTGAACACGACATTTTGAAAAATTACTTGGTGACGTTCTTGAAAGAGATATGAAACTTTATTGACAGTGCAAGTTGTTTTTATTTCTAAAGAGCTATTATCATTTTATAGATTTGTTGAAATTGGAATGATTAATCAAAATGCTATATATGTGAAGAATGAATGTATAATAAATTGTTATATAGCATATATATGATAATTAAATATTTTTAAACATATCTAATGTCAATTGATGATGAAATAATACTAATAATCTTTCGTTAAAATTATTATTTTTTATATACTTTTAAATATAAAATCCATTTAAAAAACAGTTTATCCATTTTAATTTTATTATTACCTATTAATTTGTTTTCAACGTCCAAAACATAAAGGATGGTAATATATAATTTTAACACGTAATGTATATAGAGCGTGCTTTGGCAAACACTACGCCATCAAACTATCAAACTGATAGCATATAAATTTGTGCAAATCGTTTGAAAATTATTTACAATGACATATAAGTATCGACACGTTAAACTACGTGTTAAAACACGTTCTCTTTTGTTTTTGTGATATAATGATTATATTATAATAACTATATTATTTATGCTTATATAAAGTTGACTTTTTATTACTTATATATCTCTTTTATATATTATAATATAATTTATAATTCAAAGAAAGCAATTAATACGAAATCTATATCTGTAAGTGAAAGTGCGACATTGTTTCAGTGTCAGAATTTTCATCTAGAAACTAGAACTAAACTAATCACTGTATCAAATAAATTTCTTAGACTATTTTTAATTAACATATATAGAGTTAAATTCGATTTTTTATCTATATATTATATGTATATTAAAAATTATATATAACTCTAAACGTACTATATAAGTATAATAATATAATTAAATAAGTATATACATATATTATATATGACATAAAAAATATAATATATATATAGAATAGAATAAGCGAAAACCATAACACCCACCCCATCCCCATGAAAACGCGAGATAGACTGAATTTCTATAAGAAAATCCTATAAGAATTCTGACACTGCAGAGCACGGCACTATGGCGTAGTGCAGTTACTCACCCTATTGATTTATATTTACTACAGGATAGGTTTTTTCATAAAAAAAAGCTCGTGATGAGCTTTTAGATAGCGAAAAATATATTTTGATTTGATTTTTGTGGAAAAACATCCAATATTGTATTTTTACTTAAACAACATTATAATTTTCTATGAAAATATTAAAGTTTCATTTTGAAGTAAAAAATATAGATATAAATATGTACTATAGATTTGGAATTTTCCGCAATATTTTCATGAAATATTACTCATTACATATAGTTTAAAATATAACTAAGGAAATAATTTTGATGTTATAAAAATATATACCTATAACAGGACTTATATATGAAAAAATACTATGGTGGCACGTTCGACTAAACACGTGGTACGCAATATCGATTTACTCTACATTTATACATACATATACGAAAATTTCCTATTTTTGATCAATGAAAAACCCTTTGAAATGAAAAATTTGTATACAATCACACTACTTTATAAGCAGTTTCATTGTATTAATCCAATAAGGGCTAGTTCGGCATAACCTTAAAAGTACTAAGGACTTATAGGGGACGTTTATCCAATATTACAAGATGAGCTTTAAGCTTAACATAACATTTCTTTACTATTAAAAGCTGATAGAAAAAAAATATTTACGTGTATATTGAATTTGATTTTTCTTTTATTTTCAGTGTCTGATTAAAATATTAAAAGCTGACTGGCTTATTATTCGTTAAGTTTAATAACATTTTGACAGTTTAATTATTATAGTTGAAAATATTATAGAGGTTATACTGTCTCTACGTACGTTAAAAGTGCTTGGTTTTGCCATTAAATCGAAATAAGTTCATGAAAATGTTCATTATTAAAAGCTATTGCCCTACTTTACATATTTGTGCTATCATTTATACAAATGTTGCAATAAAAGAAATAAATATACGAATTCAACATAATTTCAAATCATAGAAACGATAAAAACTATGGTTTTTAGTGATCATTTCATAAGTTTTATCAACAATTAACGTAAAATGCTACTAACATAACATATATTTCAAAAAAAATATAATTTAGATGTATTTCATGTGAAATTAATTTCTGAAATTCTTTAGTTTACTTTACAAATTTACGTTTTTAAAGCAATATTTACTTCTACGGGAGTCGAGCTTTCGTAGAGGTTGGTTTTTAAATTCTCTACGAACACTATCGGCTGTAACACATAGATTTTGACTTTTATTTATATTATATTTATAAACATTTTTATTTTTACTATTTATGTATTTCTATTATTTTGTTAATGTTTATAATTTATTTTTTAAATTATTTTTAATTTCATTTTTTGTTATTTTATTTAAATATTTTTTTTAATAGTATAAATTTATTTTTACTTTTTATTTTAAAAGCTTTTTAGTAAACTCAATTATTTGGATTTATACCTTTTACTTGTAATAAAGTACTCTTTTGTATTTCATCTCATTCTATTTAGATCGAATGTAAATTACCGTCGGCAATAAAGTCGCGTATTTTACGTTGATCCGATGTGAAAAACAAACGTAACTTTGGGGGAAAACATCGCGCCCGGAGCTTACCGAAAGCTAACTTCAGCCTGTTTATTGCTATCGATCTGTTTACAAACTGTAACACAAACACATTCACCAATAAAAACTGTTATTACGATCAAAAAAAAAATTACTTCGCGCGTAAATTTGACAGATGACAGTTATTTTTTTTTTTCACGTGCGCCGAAAATACTCGGGCGGCGGTCGCGGCCGTAAGCGACATTAGCTCACAACATCTGTTAATATGATCATTGTTAATTACATATGGGCGTTGTTAATATATTTGCACCTGTCCCGAGGAGGGCGCTTGCAGGTACGTCGCTACGTCGTCCACCATGCAGGCTCGCGGGAGGTCGGGTAGGAACATAATACGCTAAAAGGCGCGCATCGCGTGCGGGCTGCGCGGCGCGCCGCGTCCGACTGACGCTGGTTGCTCGCCCCGTTCCCCTCCCCCCGGGATTAGGGTTGTGCGGGTTTTCCGGGTGGGAAAATAATTTATGCATTTATTTTTTTTTTGCGTATATTTATTATATATTATTATTAATTTTGTATGTTATTTGGTAACAGTTAGTTAATTTGTTTTTATTAAACAAAATCTAGGGCTAATATTTTTTTATGCCTCATAATATGATTAATCTAATCTTTAAATTTTATGGTGTAATCCATATCCATGTTAATATTTTAAATGTGAAAGTTTGTGAGGATGAATGGATGTCTGTTACTCTTTCACGCCAGAACTGCTCAACGCACCTGGATAAAATTTGGTAAAGAGATAGGTTATATTCTGGAATAGCACAGTTTACTTTTTATCTCGGAAAATGTACGGTTCCTGTGGGATATATGTGTTTTTGCCTAGAGACGAAACCCAAGCAAAGCGAGGGTGAGGCGCTAGTAAAGAAATAAATAAGAAAAAGTAAAAAGTTATTTATGAAAAAAATATCAGCGCCAAACAAAAGTGTAAAACATAACACATTATATTGATTTATTATTAAAGAAGAATGCCTCATTAACACACGATGACGAATAAATCATCTATTTATAAAACAAGTTTTGATTGGTATACCATTTTGATCTCATGATTAAAATAGACTACTAGACTACTAGTCAAACGTCACCTACTTAAGAGAATTAATTTAAATAATTATCCATGTTCTAAATAGCGTGGACTACAATAAGCTGCGTCATTTTGGACTATTTATATAACGCATTATCAATATCTATCACTATATAGCGCTTATATATAATTATTATTCAAATATTAAATATAGCTATATTATAAAAATACAAGAACTGCTAGTAATGATAGTAATACTTTAAAGTAACTCCAAAATAACATTTCAATTATACAAAATGTATTATTTTATTTTTAAATCGTAACATAAATAAAACACCACATTTTCCGCCCCACCAGCCCTAACAGCGTCGTAATGCATTCGGCACTCGCTGCGTCTCGGCGCCGCTCGGACTCGATCGGTACGAGCTCGGCTCCATTCGGAAAGCTCTTTCGCATTCGGAACATAGACATGACATATCTTTTATACACCCACAGATAATATTCAACCTTAATTCCCAATACATAAAGAAAAAAATTGCTCAACCCCAATAAACGTTCAAGTGTTGTATTCGACTTTTGAAATATCCTAATTTATCGAACTCACTAGCAAAAGTATGCGTTCTTATTTTTATATATTTACGGGTGATTTTCGCTTGCAAATACTTTTCAGCTGACGCGTCTATAAATGTCACGTATTGCACATGTGTGCGTGGCTGTGTGTGTGCGCGTTGAAAACACATCTTGGGCGGATCGTAGCATTGGGCAGTTTTTTTTTACTCGGCTAATCTAATATTTCACGTTTTTGTAACATATAAAAACTTCGTAATAAAAAGGACTTATTACATTATTTCTAAGCTTATATTATTTATATTATATTTATTAATTGATGATAACTTGATTTTTAGTTCTCATGTAATGTATTTTCGGATATTTAATGAAAAAAAAAAACAAATTTGTTTTCCTATAAAAGCATCGTAATTCTATTTCCCTATGACACAAGCTCTACATTATATTCTAACAATAACAGTGTATTAGTTGGAAGTCGAGTCCAAAAATAGTACATACATACGTTAATGGTATGATGCAGATGTGTATTGCTGCGCCTTGCGCAATAATCGCGAGTTCGATTCCCCATTGAAGTTAATTAATTGTACCACTAATTGGTCTGAAGCGCTAACATTAGAATATAGAGCTGCACGTACGGGAATTACTATCGAAATTAAAGCACGTCTTATCTCATTTATGTTATTACTTTGCTGTAACACAATTTATGATTTTTACTGCAGATACTTACTAAACCTTGAAATTGAACTGCAATGAAAATTTAAAAAAATAGACAGTAGTTTTTAAAAGAAAATATTTTGAATTTGTTTTAAAGTTTTACAATCTTTTTGGTTTTGCTGCGGCAATTATATTTTTTATTAAGTTATTAAATTACAGTTTACAGAAATTTGCATGTCAGCTATGTTATTTAGTAAAGAATATAATTCTATAATAAAAAGATGGTGTATTTATAACGTTAAGTATAGAATTTATTTTTAACGTTTAGTATAGATTTTTCAGAGATGAGATATTTTCCCGCAGTAAAAAATATCCTATATGTTGACCCAGATAACCAGCTATCATTAAACCAAATTTCATCAAAATCCCTCCAGTGGTTTTTCCGTGATGCGGTAACAGACAGACAGACAGGCAAAAATTCTAAAAACAATTGATTCGGCATCTGATAATAAGGTTTTCCAAAAAATATTTAATGTACAGATTCGGCTTGGTTACAATTTTATTATATGTATAGATTTTATGATGAATGAAAATATATAAGAATGTCATAATTTGTTTTGTTCGCCCAAAACATGATTTGTTCACTTCTCAACAATATGTTATATTTATAGAGAAAATGGAAAAATTGCGCATGAACACGCATTGCCCAGCGAATCACCTAGAAGAAAGAAAATAAAAATGTCCGTTGTCAAGGCTTTAAAAAATATTTACAAAAAATAATTAATCTTTGTCAGCTTGTCTTTGTTTTTATATCATATAAATAGTAAAATCTGTGAAGAGTGACTTTTATAGTTCTGTTTATCCCAACACCTTAGGCGTTTCTTTTGATAAATAAAAAAAATACATAAAAAACTAAAATAACTTCAGTGTAAAATGAGGACCGGAGTGAAGTGAGAGGGTGGGTCATATATAAAAGTCCAATCATTAAATTAGCCGGATAGTAAACTGCCTAGGCTTTACGTAACAAGTCGCCATTTTATGATTTGGCTGATTATTATTTATGTGCATTATCATGATATATCTAATAGAAAGTCAAGTGAAGTAAAGAAGAGTAAGATATTTATCAGTATTTCAGCTTAAACACTTCATGGTATGTTATCGAGAAATGTGGTATAAAACAGTTTTTTATCCACAACTTCAAAGTACGTAAATAATAAGACAATGCATTATTTTAATTTTAATGAATTCAGTTTAAGCTATACTTATCACCATACAAACTATTGCCTCAAATAATAATTGAACTGACGTCCTTCTTATTATAATATTACCACTGCACGTGACGGACAAACAAAACATAAATAATAAATAGCCTAAAAGACTATGTAGCAATTTGAAATAACCAATAGATAGCCCCTTTCCCGAGCTATCGCAGAACATAAAGCCGGACATGCGAAATTAAAAAGAGTAATTGCATCGATGCCGCGGGCGGGCGGGCGGTTTTTTGTTTCGGGAAAGCGATATTACAAGTTTTTAGAGCAATGTGAAATAGAAGTAATATTGAAAATTAAATTAAAAAGCTTCGCTTTGAGGATTAGGGTATGAAAAATAGATTGGTGTTCTTTCATTATTGTAGGTATTTTATAATGGTTTTAAACCTTAAAGTTTTTTTTTTATAGTTTATGAATGCGTTTCTTAAATCTTTAAATGCTAATCTACTCTTCTTTTAGTTACGTTCAGATATCTCCAGACTGCCTTATAATAATATTTTTGTTTGGACATACAGTTTTTATTTATAATTTATTTTAATAAAACATCCTGTTTTAAATTGTAAAGACGAAAATTGGTTTGTGGGCTTATTAAGTAAATGGATTAACATTGATCGTTTAAAAAAATGACTATACTAATAATGACTTCTTTCATTATAAGCAAAACTATCTCATAATATTTCTTCTTAGCGAAAAACCACAGATAGATAGATTTTTGAGATCAGTGGATCTCGATGGTATAATAAGTATTATCCACTCCAGGATAATTTCTAAGAAATTAATTGTTAACCCCCCCGGTGTGCCCGCGTCCTTTAACACGTTATTAGTATACTTTCTATGAAAACTTTCTATAGAAATGTACATAATTATATCTCACTAGCGACTCACCCTTGGTTCGCTCGGGTTCGTCCCTAAGTACGTTTTAACGGTAAGTATAGAATAGACTATGTATATGTGCAATGTTTATACATAGGTATAGAAAAGTAGGTAAGTGTCATAAAAAATAAAAAAACATACCTATATATATTGAGAAATGATTTATTCCCCATTCAATTTTCCACTTCCATATGATATTTTTTCCGTTTATCATCCCCTTATATATGTTTTCGGGGATGGAAACTATGCTATGTCCTTCTTTCTAGGGTCTCAAACTATCTTCTTACCTTTCATCTAAATCGGTTTAATAGTTTCGGAGCTTATTCGGTATAAACAAACAAACAAAAAATATTTCCTCTTTATAATATTAATTTAGTTATATACATACTCGTATGTATGTACATATGCACATCTCAATAGACTAAATTCGCTAGTTAACTCTTTTTATTACAAAAAAGTTTATTATATTACTTCTGGAATGACTTTTTGTAAGTTTTAAATATCATATGCTCATTAAAACATGTAATTATATAGATATACATGCATATCAAATACATTTAAACGAGCAATTCTTGTATATTTATTTATTTATACCGGCGATCTCGGAAACGGCTCTAACAATTTCACTGGAATTTGGTATGTAGCGGTTTTCGAGGGCGAAAAATCGATCTAAATTAGTCTTATGTCTAGGAAAACGCGTATTTTCGAATTTTCATGCGATTTTCTTTCACGTTATTCCATACAAAATATAGTTGATAATTTCTTACGCTCAGGCATAAGCATCGTGGTCAAACGGCCAAGGTGTAAGATCCCGTCGGATCCACAGGTTTTACTTTTGTTTTTTTTTTTTTGTATTTATTCAAGTTTTAAGTTTATTTTTATCTAAAAAATACGATATAACAAAAAAGGACTCCGAGCGAAGCTCGGTCGCCAGGTACTTCTAATGAATATTCCTTAAATACCACTCTTAAAGGTGTAGTAATGATCTTATTTATTGATACTATTGGTCGAAATTCGATCTTAATCATTATTGAAGATTTGAATAAATCATATATGAATAGAACCTATACAAAAAATTGTTTCCAAAAATTTTTATCGATAACACTAAAGCTCATAATAGCCACTTTAAAAAAATCGGTTAACAAGCAAAGGAGAAAAAAGTACTGAATTATTTATATAGATTATTTTTATTTTTGTTGGTAATTTTTTTTTTTAATGTATCTTAACAAACATACTTACTATTACCAACACTTTTTAATCTATTTATATTAATGATTTTATTTTACTTGAAGAGTATAGATAGAATACATAACCTCATCCCTTAATTTTCTATTAAATATATCAAGTTATATATCAATGTATTTATAAAAAAAAACTGTTTCTTTTTTTTATTTATAGCTAAAGCTTGTCAGTAATAACTAAGCAATAAAACAAAAAAAAACAGTTAAAAAAACAGAGTAGAAAAAGGTACTGAACTGGTTTGTCTTTGCCTATTGATATATAGACTAGAGACTTACCCTCGCTTCGCTCGAGTGCGTCCGGTACGTTTTAATTTTTTTGAACGAAACCCTAATTCTTTTTCTAAAATAAAAGTAGCCAAGTTACATCTTATAATATCAGCTATCTGCCAGTGAAAGTCCCGTTAAAATTAGTCCAGCCGTTTCGGAGATTAGCCGGAACAAACAGACAGACAGACAGACCAACAAAATTTTTAAACGTTGTGTTTTTCTTATAAGTACCGTATGTAATTCCATATGCAATTTAGTATAAAGCTGTTATTTTGATATTACAAACAGACATTTCAATTTTACTTATCTGTTTAGATAAGCTTTTTATTAGCAATTTAAAAGTTTAATCAAAAATAGCTCAGTATATTATATATTGATCCCTCGTAGGACTCGTTCACATATACATAATTCTTAATAGTCGGGACACGATGCAATTGCTTCATGGTTTGAATAATAATGTTAAGAATGTATGGCATTTATGAAGACCACGCAAAATTCTACGTTTATGCATGCAATGAAATATAAAAAAAAAAATACTAGTACCCAGCTGTGGCTTTACTTGGATTTAGTCAATTAATCTGTGGTAGTACAGTGGTAACGCGCTCGCTATTGAAACTGAGTGAAGCAGGTTCAAATCCCGAGTCTCGCACCTCTGATACTTTCATGTGCCAATCATTTCCAACATGATCACCACTTGTCTTACGGTGAAGAAATCTATCCTGAGGTGCATGTCTGTGACAACCTAGCAAGTTTTCGAAAGACACGTTCAGTCGGCCCGCACTTGGCCAGCGTGGTGGACTATGGCCTAATAGGTACCCCTCGTATTAAAGAAAGGCTCGTGCCCTACAGTGGGATATTAAAAGGGCTGAATACAATCTTACCTCGTAATTTTTTTTTACATATGAAATGAGATACATTTATATGTCAAACACAATACTTTTTTACGCTGGACAATCACGATCTACATATAATTATCAGGATTTATCTTATACTAACGACTCAAAAAGTTATGTCAATTTGAAGAATTACCTAGGGACGAATCCGAGGGAACCGAGAGTGTGTCGCTAATTACTAATATAATTAATTAATTATCCTTTCTGCTGGAAAAAAAATTGATAGACCTGAGGGAAAATATAAAATAGAACAAGAATACAACTTAAATACGCAGGAGGACATATGGGAATTAGTAGAAATATGAACGACTTGGCTTGATAAATGTACTGCTTCAGATCTTGAAGCGAGTGTTTAACCTGTCGACGACCGCCGAGCCACCGGTTGTCCAGTTGACAATTAATTTCTTAGAAATTAACCAGGAGGTGTTAACAAATATTACTCGCTCCATACGTTCTAACAAATAAAATACGAATAAATCAACCCTTTCAATTTATCTTCCCGAAACAAACGACTTTATGCAGCGACAAGTATTATTTTCATACAATTAATTAACTAGAAGGATATATGAATGCGGCTGCACTTAGCGCATTGAGTTAAGTACTGATAATAATTTATTCGAAGCTGATTAGTACTAGGGATGTAAAGAGCAAGAATATTACGCCAGTAGTTTTGTGACGTAGAGTAGCGTTTGGCAGAAGCTACGGCGAATTGAAGTAAATTGGATTGTTAGATTTTCAAGGCTTTCAAATTGACCGTATACGGTAAAACTTTGGACAATGTGACACACTACAGATAATATATCAAAAATATACTATATATTTCACTTTCTCTTCAGTCAATAAAAAGGTACACTATACTAGTAAATAATATTATAAACACAAAAAACAATACTAGAGACTTTATTATATAAATTTAACAATTAGTTATTTATTTCTAAGCACTTGTATTAATTTATGATTTATGAATACAATTTTACAAAATCTATCCAGTAACGCGCCACCTCGGGAAAAAGTAAAGTCAACTTGATAAAGATACTTAACAGATTGATGTAGTCATTAAATATTAAAATAGTGAGTTTGTCCTTATAATATAATATTTTTTTGTATATTTTAAATAAAACTATGTTTTTAGATTTTGTCGCGGTTCTATTTTATATTTTGGTTCCCGATGAATGCTTTACAGCAATCATGGTCTCGATAAAACGTCTAAAACCTTAGCCTCTCCCGCGACCATGATTGCTGTAAAGCATTCGAAACGTCGGGAATCAAAAATCAAAATAAATCCGCGAAATAATCCGAAAAGATAGTTTCATTCCAAATGTCAAATATTCGCGTAAATCTAAGAAAGTATTATTATTTTGTCTTATATTTTGGTGGTACAAAAAAATAATAAAAACTATCTTTTTGGATTTTTTCGCAGATTTATTTTGATTTTTGGTTCCCGACGTTTCGAATGCAATCATGGTCACGGGAGAGACTAAGGTGTTAGATGTCTCAAAAGCATTATAGTTGTTACAGACAGCTTACCCGCAAAATAACAAAATCAATTCAAAAAAATTGAAAAATGGCACCAAAGTACCTTACAATATTTGTGAATTTTAATTTTAAACATTTTTATATATTTTTTTTTATTATTTATTATTTATTTTTTTGTTAGTGAGCTTATTCAAATTTCAGCATGCCTATTTCAAATACTGTCTTTTACTATTTTCACATAACAAAGTACATATAGATAACTTATTTGTATATATTCTTCACTCCGTTGTCTCTCTTTACATTTTTTGTCTCATTTAGTACATTTAACATAGCGTTAATCAAATTCCCATCGCGAAAATGCTTATTTTAAATCAATACATACATATGTATGTACATACATATTTCTCACGTCTCTATCGACTAATTACTCTGTGAATAATCACAGAGCAGTAAATCTAATATAACACAACTAAGAGACTCAAAATCCAGGGTCGTATATTATATTAGGCCCGGAACAGACCGGCTAAATTATTCACATGCTCGTGTGCACTCGGCTTAAATACAGATTTGATTTTCACTACACGTTCCTTGAGCGTACGCGAAGAATAATAAAAGTTCTAAATTGCAGAACTAAGCAAAAATGAAATCTACAATAGATATATAAGGGTTTGGGTATGGCTAAGTGATGTTAAATCTAGTTATTTACTGGATGGGTAACCATCATATTATTATTAGTGAAATTATTAAGGTTTCATAATACATATGTTCAAAAATTTTCGTCAATTTTATGTTTTTTTTTTCAGTGAGAGTGTTAGAATTTGATGATAGGTATACCAAGATATTGTTTGTTTTTTTGTTTGTTTGGACGTGCTAATCTCAGGAATATGCAGTCAAATTAAAAAAAAAATACTTTTATTTTATAGCCGTTTTATTAATTAAGGCTATACAAAAATACTAATACTTAAATATAATATATAGCAGAACAACCGGCTAAAGCTGATCTAATAATAATGTCATTTTTAGTTTATAATCAAAAAGTCTGTCTGATTGTTTGTTTGAATTCAAGAAACGTAAAATTTTTTTACCAAATTAAGACAAAATATATTCAAGTTTCATTTCTATCCATTCACTAGATCTATAGCTACATATTGAGCTATCTACACTATGCAATTCCATATAAGGACGAGTTTCATTTGGGAGTTACGAACTATTGAAATACACACGGTAGCGAAGCCAATATTGATACTAGTTTTCTATATATAAAATACAAGTACCTTGGTCGATTGACCAAGATGATTATACCTGAGTGTAAGAAATTATCGACCATATTCTGCGTGGAATAATGCAAAAGAAAACCGCAAGAAAACTTGAAAACACGTGTTTTCCTAGATATAAGACTAACCTAGATCGATTTTTCGCCTCCGAAAACCTCCACATACCAAATTTCAGCGAAAACGTTAGAGCCGTTTCCGAGATCGCTGGTACAAATAAATATACAAGAATTGCTCGTTTAAATATATTAGATTAGATAGAATATAAAAATGACAATTGTCTTGCTAAACGTTGCAGGTTTCTTATTAATAACTATTTACTTCTCTGGAGGTCATAAGTTCGACTGCCCTACGAAAAAAACTTATTTGATATGAACGCTTTATTCAGAAAAAGCTCGTTATTGAGACCCACTAACACGCCATGTTCCAACTGTGGCGAAAGCGAAAAATGAAAAAATGATAGATAAGGTACATTTTCACTATTTTCTTTAAAATAATTTTAAATATTGTTTTATACTAGCGACTACTTACTACTACTACTTACGTTTTAACGTTTAGTATAGATTTCTCAGAGATGAGATATTTTCCCGCAGTAAAAAGTATCCTATAGGTTGATCCGGATAACCAGCTATCATCATACCAAATTTTATCAAAATCCCTCCAGTCGTTTTTCAGTGATGCGGTCACAGACAGACAGACAGACAGACAGATTATATATATATAGATATAGATTCGGCCTCTGTATCAATAAGAATGACTATTTCAATAAAAATTTTCAAAATAATATTTAATCAATATTCGGCTTAGTTACAATTTTATTATATGTATAGAATATTTTTATATTATTTTAATTTATAGTTAACAATAAACACGGTCACAGGATAGACAATGTTTTTGACATCTTACAAAGTTATAGATAGTTATTACAGACGGTGTCAATCCCGTTACAACAGATAATTATTTAGAGAAAAAGAGAAATGGCTGCGAAATATCTTACAATTTAAAAAAATAACAAAAAACTCTAATCAGTATCGCTATGATAGAAAAAATCTTTTAATTATAAATATCAATAATTAATTATTAGTCGCGTAAATCGCGTTAAGTGTTTTTATTAACTATAAAATGTATTCACAATAACCCCAATGGGGGAGACCTATGTCGAAGGACAACCTGACCAACAAACTGGTTGTTGAATAAATTATTTCTAAATTAGATTTTAAATATTATAAAGTTTTAAGTACCACATATTATGCAAGTCAAAACTGTTTAAATGATCAGTGAATGAAGGATTTTAATATTATTATTATTATTATAACTATAACCCCTGAAAAATCCCAACACACATTCTACACCAAAATCTAAACAAAAACACATAAAAGCAATGAAATATCAACAATTCCAGTAGTTAAAAATATTCCACAATAAGCTTTCTTTAATAAAAATCGGGTAAAACCTTACAGTATTACTTCCCCACTAATTACGAATGAAAATAAAAGGCCCGTATCTCGCCCGCGGCGTCGATGCAGTTACTCTTTTTAATTTCGCCTGTCCGACTTTATGCCCCGCGATAGCTTGGGAACGTGCGCTATCTATTGGTTGTTTGAGAATTGCTGTAAATGACGATGTCGTTGCTAATTTATTGGATTGCGAAATAAAAATATGTTATAAAATATTATAAATGTTAAGACATGTGTATATAACTACTAAAAAAGATAGTAATCTATGGTAATACTAGCGACTCAACCTCGCTTCGCTCGGGTTCGTCTCTAGGTATATTATATAGGTATAGTTTATTGTTTAAAAAGAAGAAACATAGAAAAAATATAATGTATGTAAAATATAACAACTTTCCTATTTGAATCGGATATTATTCAATTTTTCATTGGTTTTAATTCTTTTTTTCGTGGGATCCTATTTTTTTTCTAAAATAAAAGTAGCCTAAGTTACTCCTTATTACATCAGCTATCTGCCAGTGAAAGTCCCGTCAAAATCGGTCCAGCCATTTCAGAGATTAGCCGGAACAAACAGACAGACAGACAAAAATTGTAAAAAATGTTGTTTTGGTATATGAACCGTGTACACATCCATAGGCATTTAGTAAAAAGCGGTTATTTTAATATTACAAACAGACACTCCAATTTCATTTATCTGTATAGATTATAAAGAGGAAAGGTTTCTTGTTTGTTTGTTTGTACCTAATAGGCTTCGAAACTACAGAACCGATTTATTTGGTAAGATAGTTTGAGACCCTGGGAAACACATAGGATAGTTTTTATCCCGGAAACCATCCCTTAAGTGGATAAAAATGGGGATGAAAGTTTGTATAGGGAAGCAATCTAGGGACGAACCCAAGAGAAGCAAGGGTGAATCGGTAGTTTTATATATAAAAAAAAATTCAGTATATGAATGTTCGTAATTTTTCGAGTTAAACGGCTTGACCTATTCTAATTATTTTCTTACGCACCTGTGTGGTTTTTTCGGTAATTCTTACCTATAGGTGAAACGGGTCGTTGTTTAGATTCAGTATTTTTTTTTGTTTTTCCTAGCATTTTTTAATATTTTTTTATATCTATTCGTCAGTTTGGTTGTGTGAGGTAAACTCTGTAAGTGCTACGATTATGATTGGTTTTGTTTTACTTTATATCTCTATATACCAAGTAACTTTTGTGGAAAATGTAACAATATATGTTACATTTTCCCTGCTCGTATTGTACCGGTACACAAAGGTGGATTAAAAAATAGGGTGGAGAACTATCGTCCGATATCAATTCTACCTGTTCTGGCCAAGCTTTTCGAAAGACTGGTTCATAACATAATTTATCCTGAACTTCACAATGTAATTATTGAACAGCAACATGGGTTTGTAAAAAAACGTTCAACAGCAACAAATTTACTTCATTATACAACTTATCTTTTTGAACAGCTAGACTTAAATAAACAAACTGACAGTATATATACTGATTTTAAAAAAGCTTTTGACAGAGTAGATCACAAATTGCTTCTTGAAAAACTCGCTTTCAACGGTATACGTGGTAACTTGTGGCGTTGGTTTAAATCATATGTATCAAATCGTACTCAAAAGATCGTAATTAAGGGATATGAATCTGAATTTGTCACTGTCACCTCAGGAGTTCCACAGGGCTCCATTCTGGGCCCCTTACTCTTCGTTCTTTTTATAAACGATGTCTCTGAGTGCTTTACTTTTTGCAACTTTTTATTATACGCTGACGACCTTAAAATTTTTCATACAATTGAAAGTATAGAGGACCATCAAAGGTTTCAACATGATTTAAATCGCTTCTCTCACTATTGCAAATTTAACAAATTAAGTCTGAATCTAAATAAATGTAATTTAATAAATTTTACTAAAAAAAAAACTATTAGTAACTATCCATATACATTGTGTAATACTCAACTGAACTGCGTTAATAATATAAGAGACCTAGGAGTAACTCTTGATAGCAAGCTACATTTGAACATGCACATGGACAATATTATTAACAAAGCCTATAAAATGTACGGCTTTGCTATGCGAGCAAGTACTAAGTTTCGACAACCATTGACATTTATACATATATATAAATCCCTTATTCGATCTCAACTGGAATATGCTGTGCCAGTGTGGAACCCCCATTATACTAAGTACATAGATTCACTTGAAATTGTACAAAAAAAAATCCTTCGCAGTATGTACTATAAGTGTTATCGACGCCACTTGCCTTATGAGCAACTGTTAATAAGATACAAGCTGCTTAAACTGCAAAGTAGGAGAGTGCAATTAGATATAATGTTCTTATATGATCTTTGTCATGGTAAATATGATTGTATTCAACTTAATAATAAATTATGTTATAATGTACCATATAGAACACATACTCGTAAAAACAATAATTTTTTTGCTACCAATCGTTGTAGAACTATTGCAGGTATACGTTCTCCAATGCGCAGAATTGTTAATACTTACAATACATACTTCGGTTCTATTGATTTAATGAATACAAACATGAACAGCTTTAAAAAAGAAGTTATAAGCTAATACGCAATTCCCTCTGATATTTATGTCATTATGTTTTTTTTTTTTTTGTGTTTTTACATTATACCTTTAATGTTTTCTCCCATCAAATAAAATAATATATTATTAAATACTAAATACATTACCACTTCTCAAGACTTGTTAGTAACCTGTGGTCAACGATGCTGGTGTCATGATTATTTATTTATTTATATAAGTTTTTTTTTAAGATATAAGCTTTATTGTGAACACTGTTTGTAGACCCAAATAAAAAAGAAAAAAAAATATATATAAAGTGTAACTTGCCGGGTAGAGTAATGGTCTGAGTAAAAGCAGAATCACTTGCTATTTCTAAGATTGTATGGACTAGACCGAAGCTTAAAGTTTTAACTCTAGGTCTAATATTTTTTTACGTTATATCTCCCCCCCCCCCCCCTCTCTTCTCCTTCTCTATCCCACGTTATATGAGGTGGCATAACATATTTCCTTCTTCCAGTTCACTCTATCAGCCGCTATCTCAACAGAATCTCTCACACACATACTTGTATCCTCTTTCACATTATATATGTATGTACATCTAAACTATATCATGGCTAAGTCAATATCAAATGAAATAAAAATAAATAAATATTGACTTTTAAAATATTGACCTATTTGCAAATTTTCCCTTTCGTGCAAAATATTTTGGTTTATTTTTAGCATTCTGTTTTATTTCTATCTTGTAGCTGCGCCCGTATAAATCTATATACATACATATTTTAAAATTCTGAGCCGAATTTATACATTTTATATTTTCTGAAAAATCTTATTGGAACAGTCATTATTATCGATACAGAGGCTGAATCTATAGTTTTTAGAATTTTTGTCTGTCTATCTGTCTGTCTGTAAACGCATCACGAAAAAACTACTGGACAGATTTTGATGAAATTTGGTATGAATGATAGCTGGTTATCCGGGTCGCCATATAGGATACTTTTTACTGTGGGAAAATATCTCATCTCTGAGAAATCTACACTTACCGTTAAAACGTTCCTATGCTATATAATGCAAAATTGTTTATTTCGAACTGGACATTGGTTATAATAAACAAAAGTACAATTTTTTCAAACTTATTTAGTACTAGTGAGTCACCCTCGCTTCTCTCGGATTCATCCCTAGCTTGCTTCCCAATACAAACTTTCATCCCCATTTTCACCCGATTTTATTTTCTTACCAAACTTCATCTAAATCAGTTCAGTAGATCCAAAGATTACCCCCTACAACCTCACAAACTCACAAACTACCTCTTTATAATATTAGTTTATTAAAAAACAAATAGATATAATACATAAAAATATACGATGATTAAATAAAACGCGCGCGGCCTCGGGCGTGTGAATAACTCCCTGTCCGCGTTATGTTCCGCGATAGCTAGACCCGCTATCTATTGCGGACGTATCGGTTATGACTATTTGGAAATTGTTGTAAATTACACCCTACGTTTATAGCTTTTATATATTTGTATGGTATATTTAAATGGGAAATACCATCCTCATTTCACATTACTTTTATAAGTGCGAAACTTTGTATGTATGTATGTTTGTTAGTTTTTCACGCTGAAATAACTAGACGGATTTGAATGAAATTTAGTACTATCTATCTATTCAGCCCTTTTTAACGTCCCACTGCTGGGCATAGGCGTCCCTTCAATACGAGGGGGGTTTAGGCTATAGTCCACCACGCTGGCCAAGTGCGGATTGGCGGAATTCACATGTCTTTCGAAAACTTGTTAGGTTCTCTCAGACATGCAGGTTTCCTCACGATATTTTCCTACACCGTAAGGCGAGTGTTAATCATGTACACAGATGAATAATACACAGGTTATTTTTAGTAATAAAATTTACCGAAAGATAGCGCTACGTGTATATGTATCTTATATAATATACATAAAAATGAATGTTTGTATGTTTCTCCTCTATTCGTTCCTAAACCATTCATTCGATTTTGATGAAACTCTGATGGGTTATACTGTATATGCCTGCAATGGTTACTGGTGCAAAAAATAATTTCTTTGAATATTTGTCTTTCATGCATTACTAAACCTTTCAAGCTTAGGGACGCATCCAAGCGAAGCGAGGGTAAGTCGCTAGTAATATTATAAGAACAAAAGGCACCTAAAGGCACTTCGGAATGAAGTGAGAATATATCGCATAAAACAATAATAATAGAACTTGATTGAATGATGGAAGAATGAGAAACAAAATACTCTGTCCTTTGATGTCGAAATTTCAAAAATGAATAAAAAAAATCGCTGCTTTAGTTATATAAAAACTTTTAATTATTGTATTTAATTTTACCTAATTGCGTCAGAAGAGAGCAACTTTTCTCAAATGTGTTATTGTAACATTTGACGTATCGTTATTTTTCTGAGAGCTTCCGTTATTTAACTTATACTTTTTTAATATTCATAGCTATTTTTTTCGTCAAATTTAAAATACCAAATTCTATATGTATAAAAACCACACCAAGTAAAATTAAAACCACTTTAATATCTAATAACGAATTATACTCATAAAACACTATACGTCAGACTCAAAAATTCATCCAAAAATTTGTTCAAAAGCCTTACACTTAAGGTGAAGATATTTCCCCCTACTTTTATTTAACGCGGCGACACGGAGCAGAAGATTGCAATTTGGTCCGCATTAAAATGGCCAAGAATTTGTGAATATTGGATAGGAATTTATATTAGATGTAACCTCGCGGACCGAGCCTGCTGCGGGAACAGGAATGTGGTAGAAGTGGGCTGCTGAATAAATCCTATGCTTTAGTTTTTATACAAATATATATAGTTAGAAACATATATTGGTAAAATATCTAAAAAAGACTTGCATTCAGCCCTTTTTGACATCCCACTGCTGAGCACGGGTCTCCCTTCAATACGAGGGGGATCAGGCCATAGTCCACCACTGGCCAAGTGCGGATTGGCGGACTTCACATGTCTTCTGAAAACTTGCTAGGTTCTCTCAGACATGCAGGTTTCCTCATGACGTTTTTCTTCACCGTAAGTCAATCTGGTAACGGCATGATGAACTTTGTGAACTTTTTCAGTACTAGTAATAATAAATCAATAAGCAACATATATGTATATTATATATATGATTAGAAGTACCCGCGGCTTTACCCGCGTTCAAACTTCAATCGTTACTAAACTTTACAGGATAACCCACTGGACTAATCTGAAGATTGCCTGAATATTTCATCAAAATTACTGCAGCCGTTTTGGAGTCCTTAGGAAACATAGATACACACTCCAATTTATATATATAAATAAATGATTCATAAATCAGGCGTAAATCGTACAATAATAGATAAATCGCAATAATTGAAACAAAGTTTTATTTAACAAAAGCTTTAAAATTAAAAAAAAATTCATAGAAAAAGACACATAAATACTTATTCTGGTATGTCTACATATTCTAAAGACTTCTTCACACGAGATTATCTTTTGATGTAGCGGCGCAGTGCAAACTTTGCAATTTATCGTTTATACCAGTGACGCAAACACATTACCTATCAGTATTACATCGGTTAAACTTAAAAATCTAACTTAAAGTTTCATCGAGAATCGCTTAATATATTATATTTACAGAATTTATTTAATAAATGTACCTACTTTTATAAACACCCATGAAAACTAATTAATTTATACAGATAAATAAAATTGAAGTGTCTGTTTGTAATGTCAAAATAACAGCTATATACTAAATGCATATTGAATTATATACGGTACTTATAAGAAAAACACAATTTTTAAAATTTTTGTCTGTCTGTCTATCTGTCTGTATGTCTGTTTGTTCCGGCTAATCTCCGAAACGGCTGCACCAATTTGAACGGGACTTTCACTGGCAGATAGCTGATATTATAAGGAGTAACTAAGGCTACTTTTATTTTATTTTAAAGAAAGAATTAGGGTTTCGTTCAAAAAAATTAAAAGTACCTAGGGACGCACCTGAGCAAAGCAAGGGTAAGTCGCTAGTTAATTAATAAAATAAATTAATTTGCAAATGCCATTCAGTAGGGGTTGCAGATAGCGTTGTTTCCACAATTACACGCGGACATGGTTTTTACAGTTTTAATTATATGTACTTTTTTTGTATAATAATATTTATGTGTTTATATATTTTATTTCCTAGTAAATAAAAAAAATCATATATGCATATGTGTGTCTTAACTAACGAATAAGTTATCTTTATTAAAAAAATAATTTAGTCAAAATGTTAGTATTTCTTGTCCATTTTTATAAAGAAGTACTCAATTCTGCATTTTTTTGTGTATACAGCACGTGATATCTCCGCCAATTATTGTGATCTGAAATTCATATTTTCTTTTTTATTAAATACCAGCGACTCACACCAGCTTCGCTTCGGATATACCAGCGACTCACACCAGCTTCGGATTTGTCCCTAGTTTGTTTCCCCACACCAATTTTCATCCCCATTTTCACCCACTTAAGGGATGATTTCCGGGATAAAAACTTTTCTATGTCTTTCCCAGGGTCTCAAACTATCTTGTTGCCAAATTTCATCTAATTTTTTTTTAGGTTCAGTAGTTTCGAAACTTATTCGGTACAAACAAACAAACAAAAAAATCTTTCCTCTTTATAATATTAAGTATAGGCTAGTGTTCGCCCAGTGGACGACATTCGACTATAATCATTATTGACTCTAAGCTAACTTTAATTAACAATTTTTTTTTTATTGATAACCCTAAAGCTCGTTAATAGCTACTAAACAAAAAAGAAAATCGGTTAACAAACAGGAGAAAAAGGTACTGAAAGGTTTTCTCTTTACTGAGTTATACATACATAGAAGTCATACACAGACATGTACAGACATTTCAAAAAAATACCTTATCTATACTATAATATAATATTATAAAGCTGAAGAGTTTGTTTGTTTGGTTGAATGCGCTAATCTCAGAAACTACTAATCCGATTTGAAAAATTCTTTTTGCATTAGATAGTCCGTTAACTGAGGAAGGCTATAGGTTATATATCATCTCGGAAAACTGTACGGTTCCCGTGGGATAGATTTGTTTTGGTCTAGGGACGAACCCGAAGTGAAGCGAGGGTGAGTCGCTAGTAATCTTATAAGTTTATTTGTTATGATATACCTAAATAATCGATGAAAAATAAATTCATCTTAAAAGTATACATCTAATTATTACAGATTAATTACTATAACATGGATAACTTGAAAAAATGTTATTTAAAGTATTCTATAATAATATATGAGTGACAAAGTAATCGGCGTGGTCAACGTACAGTAGTCGGTAGCTACGGCCTCGCTACGAAAGTTCGTAGACTCAAACTTTGAAGTGTGAAAAACATTAAAACATTATTTTAAAGGCTGTTGCTCTACGTGCTTAAAATAAGGATGAATAAAAAATAATTATTCGTACTTTAATATTATGAATAATAAATGAAGGAGGCTGTTGTTATTCGTCCGATAATCGGATGAATAAAAAATATGTTATTCGCCCGACTATTGTCGGTTTGTAGAATGTTTATCACTTTTTTTGTTTTCTAATGTAAAATAAATGATTTTTAGGTACAGGAGTTTCTATATGCAAAAAATTTAAGAGTGCGTGTATGAATGTGTACACGCGCAAGAAGTAAAACTTCTGTAGGTTATCGGTATTCTTTATGAAATTCTATTTATGTTTTAAATAATTGGGATTAGTGAGATACTAAAAATAACGCATATTAGGCATATTACAATCATACATTTATAGAATATCATTTAAAGAAAGAATATAATATTATATATCATTCGTCAGACAATAACATCGGTTACCATGGCAACAAACGTACGTACATATTTTCGTAACGCATTCACCAGCTTAC
Organism: Fabriciana adippe; assembly: GCA_905404265.1. Lineage (NCBI taxonomy): Eukaryota > Metazoa > Arthropoda > Insecta > Lepidoptera > Nymphalidae > Fabriciana > Fabriciana adippe. The sequence goes on from FR990009.1 coordinate 9,590,659, forward strand.
CCCCCAAGTCAAGCGTGCGTAAAGAAATTTTACTTCAAAAAAAAAAAATAACCTTAACCTACCGAGCATAAAACTTATTATTTTAAATCCCAACGAGTTTTAAGCTCAAGAATTTTTATGTTTAAAAAAATATTTTTAGATGCAGGAGTTTCTACATATATGAAAAAAAAATAACTTTAACCTACCGAACTGAGCCGAACTACTTATTCTACTTACTTATTTATTAGTCTATTCGTCCTTCCTTATAATTTATATATTTTATAACGGAAGAATATTTTTTTTTATTCGTCCTATTAAAAGACGTAAGACACTCCATATTTTTAATATCTAATCAATTATAATGTTTGTTTGTCGTGAAAATATTGAATTTTGTAAACTTTAAATAAATAGAAATCGGGCTAGGCGAGTCTAAATCACAACCAAAGGAATTCGTAGAATGAAACTTTCTTATATTTTAACATAAGTAAGTAATTGTTACATAAAGTATGTAAATATTCCATCTTCAAGATTCATTTTATTGACAGCATAAATACAGTTTGTTTTTATGGTATTTTTATGGGATACCAAGTTAATTCGACGGCCAATAGCGTGGAACCAAAAATATCCCATACTACATTACGTATCTACTTCAAAATAATTATGCAATTTTTTCCACTCTACATTTTAAAACTTATAGCGTTGAGTTTTTACGATATTTACTTCACAACTATAGAAGTACTCAGGAGATACCCCACGCTTATGTGACCTTAAATTCTTTTTATTCATATCCATATTTAATATTATAAATGTGAAAGTGTGTATGTTTATCTGTTTGTTTGTTTGTCCTTCTTTCACGTCGAAAAAGAATGACGGTTTAGCGTGATTTTTTATATGGAGATAGTTGAAGGGCTGGAGAGTGACAATAGGCTACTTTTTACCGCGGAAGATAATCTAATTCCCACGGGAAAACATGTTATAATAGAATCCAAAAAAATGTTTATGATCAGAATTACTTGAAACTTGGTATTAATACTCTTCAATACAATTAAATAAATACGTGTTTAAGCATTTTTCCAAATTCATCCTATAAGGGGGTAAAATAAGAAATGAAAGTATCTCTTTCGACATTTTTTTGTAGTTTTAGTTCGAGCGAAGCCGCGGGTTCTAATAGTTCTTTTTATAATTCGCACTTGACCTTCTTATTATTTACTATCACTAGACAATGCTGAAATCAAATAAGGAAAAATAACACAATGGCATCTCCATAACTGTATGAGTACCTAGCTTTTGATATATGGGATAATTTTGGTTCCGCGCTTTGTTAATTTAGCATTTTTATTCCCAATATTTTATATAATATTTTATGTACTCGTAATAACTAAAATACTTTGAAATATTAACTCATTTTTGCTGTAACCATAAGAAATATTGTTGAAGGGTAAATATTTTATTCTACTTATAAAATAACAAATTAATTATCCTTATAATAAGTACAAGAGTCGAACTCGCAATTGTCCGATTTGTTTTAATTTAACAACTGACAAAACAAAATAGGCAGAGAAGATAATTTCTATTCATTCAGAGCTTAAAGCTCTATAGGAACGGTATATAGAATAAAAGCCATTAGAAGAAGCTTTAAAAGTCTTATTTCTCAAAACTTACTTTTAGTAATGATGGAAAGTACTAGAGGTCCATTCAGGTCATATCGCAATGTATAAAATTAATTGTTTAGATTTATTGACAATTGCTAAAAATAATAGACTAAAAGTACGAATAACAATTCAAGATAATAATTTATGTTATTACTAGTGACTCACCCTCGCCCCGGTCGGGTTCGTCTCTATTTACGTTTTAACGTTTAGTAAAGATTTCTCACAGATGAGATATTTTTCCGCAGTAAAAAGTATCCTATATGTAGACTCGGATAACCAGCTATCATCATACCAAACATTAAAATCCCTCTAGTGGTTTTCCCGTGACGCGGTAACAGACAGACAGACAAAAATTCTAAAAACTATAGATTCGGCCTCTGTATCAATAATAAAGTCTATTCTAATAAGATTTTCCAAAAAATATTTGCAATTTTATTATATGTAGATGTCTGTGATTCTAATTCATTACTAGTGGACCTCCCTCGCTTTACTTATAGTAGAACCCAATAATCAATCTATCTGTTGTTTTCCTTACAAATTACATCCAATTCCTATCTTTAGTAAGAAAAAGGATAGATGAATTATAGTAAAAAAAATATTTCTAAAAACAAGCTTTTATGCTCTTAAAAGAAGTCAAGTTCCTTTCTCTCCTCTGTTTTTCCGCCAATTTTCTGTTTTTTTTTTGTTTAGAAGCTTATTGGGTTAGAGTTTTGGCGAGCTTTAGTGTTATATAAAAAATTAATAAAAAAGTTAATAAAAAATTTTGAAGCAGTTTCTTTTTATATAGATAGGTAAATTCTATTCATATACATATATTTTCCTAAAATTTTCAATAATGATTATGTTGTAATTTCGACTACTGGATCAACACTAGTACAGATAAAACTCTAACTCAGCATAAGTGCCCTAGAATCCTCAATGTTGAATGTAACTCCTTCAATAAGCACTAGAGGAAAATTTGAGTATCTATTCAACCCTTTTTAACGTCCCACTGGTGGACACGGGCCTTCCTTCAATACGAGGGGGATCAGGCCATAGTCCACCACACTGGCTCAGTGGCGGACTTCACATGTCTTTCGAAAACTTGCTAGGTTCTCTCAGACATGCAGGTTTCCTCACGATGTTTTCCCTCACCGTAACACAAATGGTAATCATGTTGGAAATTATTGGCACATGGAAATATCAGAGGTGAGCGACCCGAGATTTGAACCCGCCTCACTTGATTTCTCAAGCGAGCTCTGCCTCTGGAGACCCTGAATACGGGGGCAAAACCATCACTAACTAATATTGAATTTTAAAACACAGCATTCCCACTCTTTAAGACACTAATTTAAAATTAAGAAAATTGTCGTTCCTCGTACATTTATTACTAAACAGCAAACAGTATCAACAAAACCTATTTTGGGACGACTCTATATTATATTATTAACAAAGGGCCCGCACATTCAATCTTAACAAATAAGACATTTTACGAACTCTATCTTATCTCTTAAAGACCGCAGCCTACTATCATAAAGCCTGTGCACAACAGTGTTTTTTCCCTACTGATTTATACTACGCTTATCGCGCCTCTGAATTTATTTGTCTGCGCGCTGCAGCACACCATTGGTGGCTTTGTGGATTGAGCTATAAAGATAACAGATGTGATGCTTCATATTTATTTATAATATAAAATACTTAATAAGTACAACTACGAGTTTCATTTGTGCTCTATAATGCGAGGTAGGTCACAGGTTCGATTCTCACATCCCTAATAGTGATTGTGATACAGTTATTATGTGAAATGTGTTGGTGTAAGTATTTCACGATACCACAAAATAATCGATTGACATGAATTTTTGATTATTTTATCTTTGAGCTAGAATGTAAAATTATATTTTTAACCAACCCATATACCTTTCGAAGTTTCCATTTCACTATATACAATATAGTGTAAATAGTCTTACACATTTAGTCTGAGCTGTGTAAGCTTATAAAAACGACGATCTCGGTCAATATTCAATCAATTAAACAAAAAAACATGAACTATTGTAGTGCAATAATCTTTGAAAGAAGGGAGAAATTGAGAGAGACACCAGGAACATGAAATTCACCTTGAGGAAGTATGTAAATAAAAAAATTCTATTAAATTTATTGGGACTAACTACCTCTCTGACTTAAATCTCCTATCCCTTGCAATGTCTACGAAAACATTTATTCTTTTTAGCTATAAAATGATACAATTCTTATATATTCAAATACTGGAATTACGAATATTAAAAACCACAATCTGCACCGACAGTACTTCTATATAATAGTTGTCAGGACTTTGCTGTTATGATACATGATGAACTAACACAGAATCCTCTAAATATTAAACAGATTTGACCAGTGCATTGATTGATTTTAAATATGATTTTACAAAAAAAAATTAGTAAATAATCGGTTATTGGTGAGTAGTAACACCACGTACCTCATATTTCCAGGTATATTACATACATCAATAATAAATGCAACCGTTATTCATAGGCGCCAGTAGGAGAGTGCAAAGGGGATACACATCCACCCCCTTGCTAAGAAAGAAAATTTATATATAAAAAAGAAATAAAATTATATCAGTAATACCCCTGTTTAAAACACATCTTCGAAAAAAATATAAAAAATATTCCTCACAAATATTTAAAAAAATTATACATTTATAAATAAAAATAAAAAACTTAATCATTTAAAGTTTAGTTAGTAGTTTAATATGAAGATGCAGATGAACCCCCCTGGAAATAAAACCCCCCGCCCATACCGTTACCGCGTATCTAAAAGTTCGAAGCTCTACGTACAGTAGTCTCGAGCGTGGTAATTGCACAAATTATAAACATGTGACCGAGTGCGCGACTGACGCGGATTACAGCCGCGATGCAGACTATTGTTAAATTTACTTTATTTATTACTTTATGGTGTAAACGGTAATGAATATTTGTGGTGTCGACGTTATCGTGTTGTAGCTTTAAAACAATTAGGAAAAGGAATTTAATATACTAGCGACTCACCCTCGCTTCGCTACGGGTTCGTACCTAGACAAAAACAAATCTATCTCACGGGAACCGTACATTTTTCCGGGATGATATATATGTAGCCTTCCTCAGTTAACAGGCTATCTAATGCTAAAAGATTTTTTCAAATTGGTTTAGTAGTTCCTGAGATTAACGCGTTCAAACAAACAAACAAACAAACTCTTCAGCTTTATAATATTAGTATAGATTGTTACGTGCCGCTAGTTTAATCGAAGACATCAAGCGCCTTCGTACAACCTCTGTGGTGTTTGTCTACGCAAGTGCCAGGCAGGCAGCAAAAGTATGACGACGAATATATTTTGACGTTTGGCGCGGGACGTATGATCTTCTCTTGTGTGCATAAATTTTATTAATTACTGACAATATAACAATTAATATAGAAAAAGTGTTTCATTATTTTACAATATATACGAGATAGGCTATCTAGTTTATTAGATTTTATTTTGCAAAAATAGTCTACCAAAAATATGCTTGAGAATTAAGTCGGAAAAAATTATCTCTTCTAGAGACTTGCCCAAGAGAAGTTTGACTAAGCCACTAGTCTATACTCTATACATATAATAAAATTCTAACTGAGTCGAATCTGTACATTATTTTTTTTTTTTTTATATCCTATTGAAATTGTCATTATTATCGATACAGAGGCCGAATCGTTTTTAAAAAAAAGTTTTTGGAATGTTTGTCTGTCTGTGACCGCATGACGAGAAAACCACTGGACTGATTTTGATGAAATTTGGTATGATGACAGCTGGTTATCCGGGTCAACATATAGGATATTTTTACTGCGGGAAAATATATCATCTCTGAGAAATCTATACTAAACGTTAAAACGTTATATATAAGCTGGTAAACTTTATATAACAACAATGTTATGGTGCAATCTCATCAAGAAATTTTGTTACGATATAATGAATGTAAAAAAAAGTAAATAATATGAAGACAATCTGTACAGGGATCAAACTTGCAGGTTAACTAACTGCAATTACGTAAATTCCAATAGAAAAACTATAGGGCCGTTTCAATGACATAGCTTCCCGCAATATAAAATCCTATATTATTTGATAAAGCAGCGCGATAGCGAATCGAATTAATATTTCTTAAATTTTACACGAAAAGCTCCAAATAAAAGCTAGTATAAATATTTTTAATATTCAGAGTTTTTACGAAATATTTCGATCAGATAATAGAAAAATCGGACAAGGGCGAGTAAGATTCCACACTAAGGGTTTTATACCCTATATACTATATATATACTATTATTTATATTGTACATTTTCTAATAAAACTTATATTTATAAACACATTGATTATTTTTGCTACATACCTAAATATTGTTTTATATTAATTTTGAACCAACCCGCACTTGGCCAGCGTGGTGGACTATGGCCTGATCCTCCTCGTATAGAAGGGAGGCCCGTGCCCAGCAGTTGGACGTTAAAAAGGGCTGAATACATTAATTTTGAACTGTAAGCTTAACTTGAATTCGTGTTTTTGCTATATTAAAACTAAATTAAAATAATAAAACATTTGTATAGGGACAACTTTAACATTATTTTTCATTTTTCATATCTTATTATTTCTTAAGGTACCTACATAAACTCAAATTTTAACTATAAAAATTCCATCCCGCTATCTATGTCTTAAAGATACAATTTGTTAAAGGAAGGCCGTACGGGACGAACAGAGCGTAGGTTTTCTAGTAAGGTTCAGACTTGACCTTCAGACACGGAACCCCAAAAAGCAAAGTCAAATATCGGCATGATTGCAAACAGTAACAAAAAATCTAATTGGGGACAAAATTGGTGAAGCGAAATGGGAAAATGCGAAGACCCGGTCAATAAATGCAATAATTGACGGAATAGACGCCTAATGTTTGCTCTCCAGCGCACTTGCAACATATTGCTATTTTTTATTAAGAAATGAAAGAGATCTGGGTCATTAGTATTTTAATTTTGTATTTGAACTGCTTTTTTTTAATAAACCAACAGATAATATAAGAATATGTATATAAGATATTTTTTTAATTATGTACCTACCTATCCACAAAGATTTATAAAAATGTTCATGAACTGAAGACACGATAAAACTACGTTTTCCATTAATATCAAGACGGCGGTAACATTGCTGTGCGGTCTGTAGCAAACCTTTACTATTATACTATATTTTTATTTGATAGTTTCCGGTCACATTATCTTCTAAGAATTTTAGTCTACACATATAATAAAATTCTAACTAAGTCGAATCTGTACATTAAATATTTCTTGAAAAATCTTCTTGAAATAGTCATTATTATCGATGCAGAGGCCGAATCTTTAGTTTTTAGAATTTTTGTCTATCTATCTGTCTGAGAATGCATCACGAGTAAACCACTGAACAGGTTTTGATAAAATTTGGCATGGGAAAATATCTCATCTCTGAGAAATCTATAGTAACAGTTAAAACGTAACTGGGGACGAACCCAAGCGGAGCGGGGGTAAGTTGCTTGTACAAAATAAAAAAAAAATAACTTAAACCCATTGATATATAAAAACTCTATATCAATAGTTATACCTTAAAACTATTTTTAATTATTCCGTCCTATGAGTGAATTTTCTTTTTTTCTTTTTTGAAATTAATAAACAAGTAAGTACTTCTTATTTATTTATTTTCCCCTGGAGTAAGCCGTTACAGCTCAAATATGAAATGAATACAGCCATTATAAAATTAAAATTTAAATACATTTACATATATTGTATTCTAACAAACCACAGTACAGTCATATAGAAGTGCATAGGCATTTAGCATTTGGACTCTGAAGCTAAAAAGTAACGGCGTCGTTATGTAACTTCCTAGGCGGGCACTAACTGCTATAGACGTGAGCTCGGAGCTACGAAATTTAGATGCGCCCTTTACTTTTTTACTATTACTTTTTATGTAACTAATAAAGTAAATATGATGGCGGTCCTTTTGTAAAATCGATTTGGAATTTAAGCATAAATAATATTATAAAGATTCTAAATCCTATACGAAGTCCTACTCACAATTTCTAATTTAATTAACACCATCTGAAATGCAAATAATAATTATTATAAATATAGAATAATTAATTATATGTACCTACATTTAAAATGAGACGATTAAATAATAAATAAAATCCTCCAGACCTTTCGGTGATGGCTACCAATATCAATCACTAATGAGACTACAACTACAGAAAAAGAAGATATTGTGCAGTGCACGTGCGCATTAACAAAATTGCACTCTCAATTTCATTCACTTTCATCGTTCAGCAGGATTGCAAGACATTGTGACTGCAAGTAACTGACTGCATGTGCAAGGCTTTACTGGCTCTTCGAGGCACATTCGTGGGGTACATCGCCAATTTTCCATGACAAGCCCACGTCATCAAGATCTATAATCGTATTTGCAAATCTAGACCAATCTAGGCAGTAAACTGCCCACAATACTGTACTGTATAGCAGAATAAAAAGTAGGTATTACCCGAACTTTTTAAAATATTAGTAGAAACTAGTTTCCGCCTCAAACTTAACTCGCACGTTAAAAAACACAAGTGAAACGACGAAAAAAAAATCTACTTTAAATTGTAATTTTCAAGACACATTCAACAATAGACAAAAGAATAAGAAAATGCCACCTCCACATTTACCAATCCTCAAATACAGATTCGTTTCGCGCCATATCGCCGAGTTTTTCCTCGCTAATTACGCCGTACCAACGCCAACGCCGTTTGTGGCGCGACCCGAGTCCCGACGGCTAATCGCACTTTTGTAAGATTACACACAACTATCTATTTTAATGACGGACCTAACGTCTAAAGAGAATCGCTTTTGTTATTAACAAAATACCATGCTTAGAATACTCGTAGTTATAGCTTTGGGTTAAAGTTACAACTTACTTAATTGTTTCAGCTAAAATAAGCTTAATGTAAAAATCAGGTCTTGAAAACCCATTCAATCTTTTAATCGGATCACAAACCGAAAGACTTTTCAGTTTAAGGTTTCGGTTACGTTCTTTAACCTGTCAAAACCTGGAAGACAGTTTTTGACGAATTTGGAGTCGAAAAAAATCGAAATTAACCGCCTAAAATGAGTTTTTGCGCGTTTACATTTGGCGAATCTTTGCTAATGGTGAATTGCTTAGTAGAAGGATATATGTTCGTTTCTTACTCATGAATGAATTAATCGGTTTATTTTGGTATCAAAACCTAAATCTTAGACTTAGGTGTAAGAATTATACCTTTATTTTTTCGACTTCGAAACCGATCGTTTTTATTAAACGTTTAATGAACGAACGATGAATTAACCATTACATTACAAAACAACAACAACATTACATTTGGTAAAAATAAAGCTTTGAAATATGGAAAGTTAGAAATGTATCTATAATAGGTAATATATAATAGTTTATAAATCAATCTTAAATAAAAAAAAAAAATATCCCATACTTTTTACCATACGATTCATGTTTTAGTTTAAAAATTGTGTCAGTACAAAACTTTATAATATTTACTTATTATTACTTAGTTTATAATAAGAAAGCATTTTTTTTCGACCTCTTACTATTCCTGAGCTTTCTTTAGTAAATTCTTGCAATGCTCTAAGACCCCCAAGGGATCATTCATTTCATGCATCGGTAATGGTCTATGCTCAAAGTAAAAGAAAAAGATGAAACAGACATGCCGAAAATAATGATTGAAGCCTGCAATGGTATTATAATTAGCAATTTTATAATAATTAATATTATTTCTGCCGTTATGTTAACAATACATACAATGGAAGTAAAATAAAGTAATTAAATTAAACCATGCAAAAATTTTAAGTCGCCAGAAAAATACGAAAACATATATATATATTTACACGTGGTGAGGATGATATATTTATATATATCTATACTAATATTATAAATGTGAAAGTTTGTGAGTATGGATGTATGGATGCATGTTTGTTACTCAATCACGCCAGAACGGCTGAACGGATCTGAATGAAATTTTGCACAGAGATAGATTATAGTCTGGAATAACACATAGGCTACTTTTTATCCCGGAAAAATGTACGGTTCTTGTGCAATTGGTTTGTCTTTATTTTCCTAGAGGCGAACCCTAGTGAAGCGAGGGTGAGCCGCTAGTGTATTTAATAAAAAAAAACCCACAACCACCTACGACTTAATGGAGCAAATTGATTCCGGGATTTAAATAAAATACACACATTCAAAGTAACAATATATGGACTACCCTCACTTCCCTTCGGGCTCGTCCCTAGACGAAAATAAATCTATCCCACGGGATTAGCTATTAGAGATTAACTACCTTAATTTATTATATTATTTAAATCAAAACATCAAGTTCAAACATTAGAATATAAGGTATTTTTACAATTAAATTTCACTCTTACTAAAATTGAAATAAGAAAGATTATTATGTATATTTAAATCTTCGCAACTTCATTTATAGTTAATAATTTCATTTTATTTGACTTCGAGTTCAAAGATTACACTAGACTTTGCTCGTAGTTTATTTTGAATTAATTTGCTGCGGATTATAGCATAATGTTACATAAATGACCTTCTCCAATAAATAGGCTATAAAATCTAAAAAAAATGTTAAATCTGCCTAGTTTCTCCAGATATTAGCACATTCAAACAAACAATCAACAAAAAAACAAAATATATTAGTATAGATCAAATGCATTTAAAAATAAAACTTTTGTAATAAACACACAAAAAAAAAACAATTTATTACTTATTTTTTACATTCTTTTTCTTAGATTTAACTAAACTATTTGAATCGTCATGTAACTGTTGGAAGAAAGCTTTTGAAGTTTTCAAGGTTTTGTCATTACTTTCAGAGCCTTTTGTTGTATTTCTGTGATTTGTTACATCAGTAGGATGTCCCTTCTTGCGTTGTAAGATCTTCTTTTTCCTTCTTTCTCTATTTTTGTCTGTTTGTGTTCTTTCTTCTTTACTCATCAACTCTCCTTTGCGTTTTCTCTTAACTTCTTCAGGAGCTAATAATGCAGCATCACTTGTAGCTACTGGTGCCACTTCTTCCATGGATATAGCTGGAGTATTACTTACAATTTTGACTTCCGCTTGAGGTGGTTTAGGAGTGTAATGGTAATGGCATAATGCATCTAGTTGTGCAAATAGCTTACTCATGGCATTACGTATTTCAGTATGACTTTCAGGTTCTTTTTCCTCTTCAACATCTCCTGATTGTGCTTGTTTTTGTTTTAAATATTCAGTTTCATAAACTTGGGCTAGACTAAGCTTGCTTTTTGAGTGGTCAAGTACTTCGGGCTTCTTGAACAGTAGCTGATCGTCTACTGGTTTCTCTTTTCTTACAACATCATCCCAGGCCTTATCTTTTATTCTCTGTTTTATCAAACCTTCTAAAGTGACAGTTGTTTGTTCAGTAATTGTAGGAGGTGGTCTTGTTGTGAGATCAAAGTCTAAAACTTCTTCTAGTAGTGAATTCTGAGGTCTCTTACTTGCATCAATTTCTCCTTTTAATTGCCAAGGAGCTTCAGTGAGTGTTTTTTCCTCTAATTTAGATATTTGTTGTTTTAATCTTTGTTGTCTTAATTCAAACTCAGATTTCTTTTCATCTTTTTCCCTTTCTTCATTTATTTGCTTATTGGAGATCTCTTCTGTACTATCATCAGAATCAGTGTCATCAGAATCTGGTTGTGTAAATCTGACTTTCTTATCCATGTGTGTATCTTCATCATCTGACTGACTTCCTTCATCAGACTCAGCTTCTGCAAATCTAATTTTTTTATCATTAATTGTAGTTTCCTTATCTTCATTAATATCATCATTTTCATTACTTTCATCATATTCTTCACCATTATCATCTTTAAAAAAATCTGAGTACATCATTTCTTTGCCACCTTCATCTTCTGTTCCTTCACTATCTATGTCTTCAAACATGTCTATTGATCCCTCATCATCTTCTGTATCTTTTTTACCTTTTTCCTCCATCTTCTCTTCATTTATTAAAAACTTTTCCATATCTTGTAATTTGAAAAATTTATCATCTACTATAGATGTTTTGATTTTAGAGTTTAGTTTATTTTCATGTTTTTTAATCTTTGTTTTACTCTTTTCTTCAAAGTTGTCTATAGCTGATATATTTTCAGAAATAGCCTCCTCCTCATAATTTGAAGCCTCTATCTCATCTTCAACAATCTTAACTGGGAATGTCAGATCATTTCTACTAGATATACAATTAGCTACTTCCCATACAAGATGATCCCAGCACTGTGAATTTTGGAGTTCGATTTGCTGCCATATTTGTTCTTCATCGAAATCTTTTACAATTATTTCTGATAATGCTTGATTTGTCTTGGACTTACCACTTTGCTCTTGCGATTTCGTAAAATCGTAAAGCGATTTTACCAGGTTTTGAATATCCTCTTTTATATTCTTTTGCACCTCCAAATATTTCACTGGTTTTTCAGTTAACGCAGTGAATTTATCAATGATATTCTCCATGTTAGCGCTTCCCATTATTTATGTTTATATTAAACTTATTTAGAAAACATTTATACAAATAAAAATTAAATCTTGGTTATTGTTAATAATCACAAACACACGAGGTTGTACATGTTTGACGTACAATGTAAATTTTGACATTTAAGAAACGTGTGATTATGACATTTCAATGTTGCAATATTAAAATATCTCGTAAACCTTATGAGATATATTATATCTATCGATTTGATTTCCGTTAAAATATATTTTATATTACCGATCTAAATAAACTATTGCAGTCACTACTATTAGCACTATAAGCACAACTTGTAATTCAAAAAAATCAAATCAATCAAATATTCCTATCACTGGAAAAGAATACTAAATAATTTAATTAACATATTTAGATGACAAGATTTGAATATTTCAACCAATGAGTTCCTAGTTCCTATTAAACTAAATCTATTTATGCAGCTGCAAGACTTGATATGTTCATTAAAAAAGTAACCCGGAAAAGTTAGAGCAGCCTGATTGTATTACTATATTTCACAAAATTCCTAAAAGTTTTGCAAATCAAATGGGAGAAAATTCCTTACTTGGCTACACTGTCATGATCTCGCGTCGGCCATCTTTGTTTATCATTGTCAGCGTTCGCACTTCACCGTTCTCAATTTTACAGTAATCATTTTGTCATGTAACGTGTTTATGTATTTCATTTTTCATTTTTTTCCTTTTAAAATATATTTCAGAGTATGTTCGTATGATATATTTAGTCCTGCGGTTATTATTGTCGTATACTTGACAAAAAACATTCATTTTGTGAACGATAAAAGGTAAGAATATATAACTGTTCTATGTGCAAACTGCTAAGGCCAAATTTTTCTACAACAGTAATCATTGATCATCACGATCTCATTTTTTCATTGAACTCAGTCTTCCGCCTACGTACTGTCAACCTGCTTTAAATGCCAAGCACTTTTAAGATAATCAAAGTGAAAGGCAATATGTACGTTATCTTCCGTACATGTACTGCTGTACGATTAAATTATCTATAGAAAAATAAAAAAAATATAAGTACATGTGGAGCGCTGTAACAGTTTTAGACAAATGTGTACCAACGGCGACATAGCATTCTTGAGGAATCTCACAGGTTTTAATTATAACATAAGGCAGAATACTTAAACTTACATGACAAGTTTAACATAAACTATTATATAAATTTAATATTTAAAAAAGTACAATTTATATAATACATGCTTTAGTGAATATCAAACTTATGAGTAGAAATATAAGAAAAATGTTGTACTATTTACAACAAATAAAATATTTATTTCAGTCAATATGGAGGCACAAGATCAAATGGAAATGAAGTACAGTGCTGGTAATGAAGTTGGCGGTTTAGAGCTGTGCATTGTATGTGGTGATAGGGCTTCTGGAAGACATTATGGTGCTATTAGCTGTGAAGGTAAATATAACTTATAATAATTTATTTTGAATAAAAACCTGTTAATTGGGGCATGGGGTTCGTCATGTCTTCAGGTCCCTTAAAGGCGGGTAACATACTCGATTTTCATGTGACATTTGTTTACAACCATAATAGCGTGTTTAGTTGTGCTATGTATGTTTATTCTTGAACTTATACGACAAACAGCTGGACAGATTTTGATGGGACTTTCACTTTAGGGACACATCCGAGCGAAACAAGAGTATGTTGCTAGTAAATAAATAATAAAATTGTCTTCCAGGCTGCAAAGGTTTCTTCAAGCGGTCAATAAGAAAGAAATTAGGCTATCAATGCAGAGGCAGTATGAACTGTGAAGTGACAAAGCATCACCGCAACAGATGTCAGTACTGCAGGCTACAGAAGTGTCTGGCCTGTGGGATGAGAAGCGACTGTGAGTATCAGCTAGGTTTGAAAGATATATAGTTGTGATAATCAAAGATATAAGCTATCTCCGATCTGAATTTCATTTTAATGTATTAAGTCATTGCAGCAAAGAGTTACTTTTGCATTCATAATATCAAATTACTATTATAGATGTAAAAGATTGTATGTCTAAATCTTTACCTGAGAAGCATAACACTGTAACTCCATTTATTACTAGTCCTTTTCTATAATGGCATAACACTGTTTGTTACAAAATTATTTAGTATTTAATACAATAGATAATTAATTTTGCTAAAAACGTTTGTAAAAAACACAAACTCGTAAAAAACGGAGTTACAGTGTTATGCTTCTCAGGTACAGAAATGTTTATTACTGCTTCATAACGAAACTGCTGTATGGATTTGGATAGAAATTTAGTCCATATGAGTCTATGACCTAGAGTACAAAACATAGGCATAACAGTAAACATACTATTATTAATAAAATTTGCCAAAAGGCAGCTCTACTAAAGCGTAAGTATTGGGGAATAAGCGTGTGATTTAAATATACTCTTGAATTAAGCCTATATCAATATATTTTTTAATGTAATTTCTTTTTGATTAAGAAAATGATTATTAAAAAGTACAAACATAGGTGGGAGATTCAAAGTAGTTGAAACGCGACGCCATTGGTCAGACTGAATGTGACGTCAAAATCTATGATAACAGCCAGTGTTACGAACTTGCTTAAGCAAAAGTCGTCATTTTTAGTGACAAAAATCAATACATCTATACTTACTAATATTATAAAGCTGAAGAGTTTGTTTGTTTGTTTGTTTGGTTAAACGCGCTAATCTCCGGAACTACTAATCCGATTTGAAAAATTCTTTTTGCATTAGATAGTCTGTTAACTGAGGAAGGCTATAGGCTATATATCATCCTGGAAAAATGTACGGTTCCCGTGGGATAGATATGTTTTTGTCTAGGGACGAATCCGAAGCGAAGCGAGGGTGAGTCGCTAGTTACTAATAATAACAACACTGGCTCTGTTATTATAGACTAGGATGTCAGGCTTAGCGCGCTGAAATGGCGGGCGTTTAAAGTATCCGTATCGGTAAGATTATTTAAAAAAATATACTTTAATAATTTTAGTTTTTTTTTTGAGCTGAATATTTTCTGTTTTCTTCAACTATATAATGATGTAAGCTATTATGTGAAAAATTAAAAAAAAAAGCATATTCCCTATTGCTAGATTGTTTATTAGTTTAAATAAAAGCACTCGACGAGCAGTAATTCTTGCTCTGTATGGACAGCGGTTCAACACGAAAGGAAGCCAATAGTGGATAAAGTGAAAGGTGAAGCGCGAGACGTGCACGAGCGACAAGCTGCATATTCCAAACTATTGGGACTCGCAGGACAAGCGCAGAATGCGCAGGTACGTTAATTGACAGGTTTTTGTTTATTGTAAATTTGTTGTTTTATTTACTGTTACGTTTTAACTTTTAGTATAGATTTCTCTGAGATTAGATATTTTCCCGCAGTAAAAAGTATCCTATATGTTGACCCGGATAACCAGCTATCATCATACCAAATTTCATCAAAATAAATCCCTCCAGTAATTTTTCCGTGATTTTTCCAGCCACAGACAAATAAAAAATTCTAAAAACTTTAAATTCGGCCTCTGTATCGATAATAATGTCTATTTCAATAAGATTTTTCAAAAAATATTTATTGTACAGATTCAGTTGTTACAATTTTATTACATGTATAGATTAAATCATTTTTTTGATTTGCATTTGGTTATTATTTTCAGAAATTCTAAATTGAATAAGTATAAGAAGATTTCTTAAGAATCAAATTCTACTTCTAAATTATCATATACAATCGACTCACCTTTACCTTGGTCCCTAGGCACGTTTTAACGGTTAGTATGGATAACCCACGGGAACCGTACATTTGTTCTGGATAAAAAGTAACCTATGTGAATTCCAGACTATAATCTATCTCTGTGCCAAATTTCATCCAGATCCGTTCAGCCGTTCTGACGTTATTGAGTAACAAACATCCATCCAAACTTTCGCATTAATAATATTTATGGAATTAGTATTATTCTACTGGAAGTTGTAAAATTCAATATTGATTTTATGTGTAATTCTCTGACTAAAAAAAAGTTTTTTTTAATTAAAAAACTTTAAAGTAAAAAAATTTTGATTGTTTTTTATATCAATATCATATTATTATATACAGATAAATCCAAAAGAAGAGCCAAATGATGCATTCGGTGCAGTATCTCCGGCTGCTCCCGCTCTAAACTTTGCTTTAGCCGCTGCTGTTGCGTTCAATAAAGGAAATCCAGGTATATAACATGGTCTTACATTATTTGTTATCCATTATATAATGTATTTGAATAATTTTAATATATATTTGAATTGATATATAAATACTATTTTATGATATTTTTTCTTTAATAAATTTAATATATAAATATCTCGTGTCACGGTGTTTGTGGTCGCCTCCGAAACGGCTCGAACGATTTTAATGTATATTTGGTAGGTATGAAAATATGTCGTAAAGTATTTTCCATCCTCCTAATCCCCCTCCCCCATTTTTTAATCGCGATTTTAGTATTTTTGTATGAACAATATGTATAACATAAAGACAATTTTTTTTTTTTGTTGATTGAACGCGGGCGTAGCCGCGGGTTCTGCTAGTAATATTATAATATTAGCAATAATATAGAAAAATATTGGCATAATCATTATCTGTGATTATACATTTTACATTGCATACATGGGGCATAGAAATAGGAGAAGTCACTGAGTATGAAAAAGTGTCCGTCAAAACGTACAATATGGGTGGCGCTGCGGTAGCATAGAATAAATTTTGATTGATTGATGATTTTGATGATTTTATAAGATAGAGAAATAAACAAAGATTGTTATATTTATTTTATTTCAGACTATAAATAGTTGAGGTTTTGTATACTGGTATTTCATTTAACAACTTTAGTCATGAAAAATTTTTATTTTTTGAACTCGGCACACTTCGCTCCGTCTAGAACAGCTAAATTCATATCGTAGTTTTTCGTACGCCAGCGTCATCTATTTTTAGCATACAGATGGACATTTTTTCAACTTGTCTCACTCGTCTATAAGTGACTCCTCCTTACTGCTTTGCCATGATTGCATATAAAATATCAAAGGTTGTTTTAAAAATCAATATCTTAACATATTAATTACTCTTTTTGTCTTTAATATTAATATATATATACATATATTTCATTCTGTTATTTGTTCTGCTCTTTAAAAAAAATATAAAGATATTAGTGATAAAGAGCTTCCTTTTATGCATGTATGTAATTAATCAAATGTATGTACTTTCGACAGTATCTCCGTACCTGGGTGCAGGAACTCCTGGCGATGTTGAGGGTGCGAGGCGGCAACAACTCATGCTGCAAACACAGCTTGCTAAAAATTTGTTCAAAATGGGACAATTTGGTATGTAATATTAGAAATAAATACATATGTCTGTATATTAAATAGCTATATGCAGATAATATCCATCCTGGATGAATGATTTTGTTGGCTTAAAAAATGCATATTTTCCTAACACTGTGAACAATATTGTATGTATTCAGTCAATGAAAATCTCAATGGGGTTTTTAAATGAAACCATCTTTCCGGATTTTGTGACGGTCTTATTTTATATACATTATTTATTAATGTTTATTTTCCCACAGTAAAAGTTTTCTATATGTTGTTCTGGATAACCAGCTATCATCATATCAAATTTCATCAAAATCTGTCCAGTGGTTTTCTAATAATGTGTTCCCAGACAGACAAAAATTCTTAAAACTATATATTCGACCTCTGTGTCGATAATAATGACGATTTCAAAAAGATTTTCCAAAAAATATGTAATATACAGATTTAACTCAATTAGAATTTTGTTATGTGTTAAGTAAGACTAATAGATTAAGCAACACTATTGCCATATTTATAAATGAAAACGATTAAAAAATTAATTTACATTTGATACATCTAAAATCTTAGTCCCGTGACCATGTTTGCTGTAAAGTATTCAAAACTTCAGGAACAAAAATATAAAATAAAACCGCGACAGAATCCGAAAAGATAGTTTCATTTAAAATGTCCAATAATCGCGTAAATCTAAGGAAATATTATTTCAGTTTTCATAACTATTAGACCCTATACACACCAAGTATCATGAACGTGTGTCATCTGTGCTTATTCTGATCAATAAAACGCATAAAAATGCTCCTGGACTGCGCGTTAAAAAATCGTCGTTAACAAAATAAATATTACTTATACATATTTAAATATCTGGTTTTATCCATGAGTTCTTCATTATAAAGAATTAATAGGTAAATATTTGAATTATTTTTTTATTAGTCTATCTTTGTCTTTATAGGTGCAATAAACGAGTACTTACAGTCTGCATATGGTGCGACGCCACCAGAAGTGCCATTAGGAGCTTTGCACGCTGCAGAAACACCACAAAATGATGGTAATTACTTAACTATACTCTATTCACGGAGTGAACCATGCAAAGCGCTTTCTCTGTCCCACGTTTGCATACAAACTGATAAGGACAGAAAACTGTCTAGCTCCGCCCACTAACGCTTGCAACTGGTTTGAAGTCATAGGGCTCGTTCATGTTGCTAATGTTTTAGTGAGGAATTATTAATAATCTATACTATAATAATTTGTAATAAAATAAAATCAACATTTAAGTAAAATTAACTTTATTTTTAAATATTTATATACATTATTAATTAATTTTCACTTTCCGCCGTATCACTATCGTCTCCTATATTGATAATAAATGAGATAACTACACTAGACACGTCTGAACGGTACGGAATGTAATGATGGACTAATTATGACTCGCATTGTGATCGCGGCCTAAGCGTGTTATCTGCAACGAATCATGTGCAAGCACAAAATCTCAGTGTTTAGTTAATTCGGCGAATACAGTATAGTTAAAATCTGTATAGTAATTTTATAGTTGAATATTGGTGTATATGGTTTTTATATATATTTATTGTTAAAAGAAGGAAATAATATATTTTTATTTGTTTGATAGATGATTTGTATATACATATAATTCCAGTCAAAATTAAAATGTGAATAGGTTAAAAGTAAATTCCATTTGAGCATGAAACATTGATCCAAATTGTTAGAGCTTTTTGTAAAATATAAATATCCTTATATATAAAAAATGCTCATTTAATATTACTAGTGATCGCTCCGTGGTTGAAAATCAACTATAATTCATTAAGTTTAATCTATATTGAAATTCTTCTTTCAAAGTTATATACATAGCCTATAAAGTCCAAAAGAATTTTGAAACGGGCCCATAGATTCAGGGATTTGCACGAACACGGAACAGACAAACAAACTTTTCATCTTTATATTGTACTCGTATAACATTAAGGTTATCTAACATGCTACATCTTTTAGCACTGAAGTAATTATATATAAATAGAATATGCGAACGGATTCGCGGGTAAAAGAAAGTAATATTGGCTTTCAACAGTCTTTCTCTATGTAAACTTTAACTATGCCAAAGCTCATCCTCCTCCGTACAAGCAATATGCTTAAAAAGGGGTTCAAAGTTTTTGCTTCACATATTAATATATAGATAATGTAAGTGATAGCATGTCTGTACGTTCCAGCGGAGGAGGCGTGCATCCTGACGGCGGAGAGCCTGCAGCTGCCGCTGTCGCTGCCGGCGGGCTGCGCGCCGCCGCCGCTGCGCCTGCACGCCGCCTGCGAGGCCGCCGCGCGCCTGCTGGCCGCGCTCGCGCGCTGGACGCTCTCGCTGCCCGTCGTCGCCGCGCAGACGTGAGTGCGACCGGGACGGAGATAGTGCCGTGTCGTATGCTTGAGCGAGAGACGTATACGTGTATCTCCGGCGCGTATGTGCGAGTGGGATAGACATAGTGTGTTGTGTGTGGGGAGAGAGGTGTATACTGCCGTCATAAGAAAGAAGGTCGTAACTAACAATTTGGTCAAAAATTACTTATATTCGGAATCAGCAAAAAAAATGCTACTTGATAGTCTTACTCATAAACCTCTAAGTCTTATGAATCCGGAGATACTATAAGCGTTTTAATCGTAACTACGTCAAGACTAGTAGTAATTTTGACGTATTAGTAAGACAAAACTTCAAAAATCTCGAAATCAACTTTGACGAAGTTGAGGTCTTCTTTCTTATGACGGCAGTATTTATATGTGTGTATGTACCGCCGGACTGTCGTGCTTCGTAGATTTGTAAATGAGATATCGTCGCTGCGAAGACGTAAGTGCAATTGAGATGGATATAGTGACGTGATCTCTAGCCTGGCGTGCCGCGTAGATGTGTGGGTGGGATAGAGATAGTGACGTGTGAAATGTCTGAGTGAGAGAGATATATAATGCTGCGTAAATGTTAACGAACTACAGTTATAAAAAATATTAACTTTTACTAAATTTAATCCATTACTAACCAACAGATTCGAAATCCAAGTGACACTTCTCCGCAAATGCTGGCCTGAGCTCTTTGTGTTGGGGCTCTCCCGCTGGTCTCA
Organism: Fabriciana adippe; assembly: GCA_905404265.1. Taxonomy (NCBI): domain Eukaryota; kingdom Metazoa; phylum Arthropoda; class Insecta; order Lepidoptera; family Nymphalidae; genus Fabriciana; species Fabriciana adippe. The sequence goes on from FR990009.1 coordinate 9,611,265, forward strand.
AGCTCTGGAACTTTCCACCCTACTGCCGATGCTGTACAACCATCTGCAGTCTGAACTGAGGGAACGAGCAGAAACAAGGCATCAGCCCGAGCCTACTCCTGATATCACACATCCTGAGGTGTGATTTTGTTTTATTAACGAAGTTGATTTTTGATTTTAATAATTACCAGTAAAAAGTATTCCATAGTTTGACCCATGATCAACTATCCTCACCCCAGCTATGATCCCCAAATTTCATTAAAATCTGTCCAGTGGTTTTCTTGTGATGTGGTCACAGACAGAAAAATTCTAAAAACTATAGATTCGGTAATAATGACTATTTTAATAATATTCAATGTACAGATTCGATTCAGAATTTTATTATATGTTTAGATGAAAACATATAGAATTATAGGAAACTTACAGTGTCCTTTTTATAACTAACTTATAGCATCCAGTAAAATCTCATTAAATCTCATTTAAACTGAGAGGGGTCTAATTGAAAATCTCACGTCAACTTTAAAAGAATATATATTGTAAAGGTAATAAAAAACAAAATTCTTTCGTTTCCTTTGCAAGCGTCCCATTTTGCCTGCTGAAAACATCTCACGGCTATTGTAATAAATATTTATTTCGAGAGTACCTGAACTTTTATTTTTAACAACTTCAATGTAAATCTCACATGAGATTACCACAAAATCTCACTAAATCTTACCACGGGTGAGGAAGGGGTCCAAATTACTTGAAAAACAGCCCACGTAATTAATGAATGTCCCCGAAATAACAGCAGTATAATATTATGTTTGAAAATTAATTCAGTGGTAGCCGAGTGGTAATGCGCTCTCGTGAGATTCCTGTGCGAATTATTTTGAGGAAACCTGCATATCTGAGAGAACCTAGCAAGTTTTCTCAAGACATGTGAAGTCCGCCCGCACTTGGCCAGCGTGGTGGACTATGGCCTGATCTCCCCTCGTAATGAATGGAGGCCAGCGCCTAGCGGTGGGACGTTAAAAAACTTTGAATATAATATGTGTCGACCAACAGATAACAATATCGGACTACTCGGACGAGCGCGTGGCGGAGGTGTCGGCCACGCTGCGGCGCCTGCACCAGCTGCTGGCCACCATGGACCAGCTGCACATCTCGGAGCGCGAGCACGCGCATCTGCGGGCCCTCTGTCTGTTCTCGCCTGGTATGTGTTGAGGACTGGACTGTTGACTCTTATTATAACATTGACATCCCAAAAATATGTTGGTACATTAACACACAGCACCATTTAGTTCCATGGTAAGCTACGAGGCTTATGTTATGGATACCAGATAGTTGATACACTATACATGTATAACTTTAAATACATATATATTATGAATTAATATATAAAAAAAAAAACACAAATTAAAAATAAATATCACCATTTTGTTTTTAAGAACTTTTTTATAGGTAAACGTAAAAATTCTGAGATGTACGGGAAACTCCCGCGGATTTGAAAGCTTCAGCTAATCAATCCATGGTCAGCTACGGGAAAGCTTTCCGTAGACCTGTAAATCGGGCAAATAGTCACTTTGAAAAAACACTATTTGATTTGATTTGGTTTGATTGATTGACTGATGATTCATTTTATTACCATTAATTGTACACTACAAATGAATTGTTTGATTCAAAAATATTATTGCATTTTTCCTCATCATTTTGAAATATTAAAAAAATATTTTCTTCTCGTGCAATTCATCTTTTAAATTTTCTAAATAAATATCACTAAAGTAAAATCTAGTTTTTCTTAAAGTTGGAAATTTTTAAAAACCTATCAGTTATTGAACAATGCTTATTTTACTTATCCGTTTTTACATTTTTAAGTTATTCAAATTAAGTAAATACATCACTGTTATAACAAATGTCCTTTCTCTCCACAGATGGTGCACCAGAGTTCCTAACACGCAAGTTGCAAGAATACCAATCCAGGGTGCTCCGGTCCCTCGCGGCGCCTGCCGGGGAGCGAGCCGCCGCCCTCCTCCTGCAGCTGGCCCCTCTCCGGGGCTTCCCCGCGGCCTTCATAGAGGACGTCTTCTTTGTGGGCTTCGTCGGTGACGTCAGCATCGACGATGTCCTCCCATACTTGCTCAATGCTGAACGCTAGGTACTATGTATTATAATATAATTAATTTCCTTGGTGCTATTGTTATCCCACATTGTTATCCCATATGTTATCCCACGGGATAGGATTTTCATGATTGGTATTGCCACAATATAAAATTTCATATAAGGGGGTTGTCTTTGATGTAAAAGAAAAAAGCTAAATGTAAGGGTTGTCGAATATTACTAATTTTTGTGGTTATGAAGTTAAAACACTGTAGTGGCAAGTTTTAGTTATTATTGACGGATGTCAACCCTAAAGCTGATTTCAGACTTTCAAATAAAAATACGTATGATATTACGGTGCGCCTCGCCTGTGTCTCCTTACACCGCACGATGGTCTCCTTCGTTAGACGACTGTATGAATTAGTAGATTGTGGTGTTGTATTTTGTTTTTAACCGACTTCCAAAATAGAGGAGGTTCTATGTTTATAGTTACGCACTAGCGACTCACCTTCCTTCGCCCGGGTTCGTCCCTAGGTTGCTTCCCAAAGCAAAATTAATTAATTAATTTGGTTTAATTTTTTTTTTGTGGTACCCTATTTTTTCTTCCAAAATAAAAGTAGCCTAAGTTACTCCTAATTACATCAGCTATCTGCCAGTGAAAGTCCAGTCAAAATCGGATCAGCCATTTCAGAGATTAGCCGTAACAAACAGACAGAGAGACAAAAATTGTAAAAAATGTTGTTTTAGTATATGTACCGTGTATACATCCATATGCATTTAGTAAAAAGCGGTTATTTAAATATTACAAACAGACACTCCAATTTTATTTATCTGTATAGATTGGGACGGGCAAGGTAATGTCGATAATAATATGTCAGTCTATTTTCTCTCCGCCTATATATGTAAGTGCTGCGTATATGTTTTTATCTGCCATTTAGTGGAGTCCAGCTCAATTTAGTATCGGAATGAATCCTGTAGCTTCATATATGATCTTGGAATCTTGGTATGATATGGACGACTGATCGTTGGGATGGGATGGTGGGTTATGGTCTCATAAGCTAATACCAATGTGTATTTTACCATTTTATGCGGAAAGAAATTGTTTGTACTTAAGTTACATGATAGGCAGTTTCAAGATATGTGTCAAATGTTTGATATATCGATTTACTTAATATAGATTTTCAATAATATTTCCCATAAAAAGTGAGTTTATAATTGTTCAGATAACACATGAGCATATAATTATAATCATATTATTGTCATTTTTAAAATACGATATCAGCTTTGGATGTAAAAAAATATTTTTTTTTAATAATAAACATAATATCGTCGCTGTGCCTGCAAAAACCGACAAACGAAAATATTCAACTTTTCAGTAGAAACAAAAAACTATTTTTAACTTCTGCCAACGTATGTAGGAAAAAATTGAGTATGTACAAAATTACTTACGCTAGTCTTACAACATATCCCTTCCTTAAAGCCTATATTTTATTTCTTGTTTTCACAAAATAATTTTTTTAACTTAAAAATGATACATAGCTAGTTTATTTTGCGCCGCAAATACAGCTATGTGTTATTCTAACACATAGCGGGATTAACACAGCACTAATGCTCAAAAGAATATTGTTTAAAAATACACATAGCGTTTTTATGAAACTCATAAAAGGTGACTTTTATTAAAATACTAGATAATTAATTCGGTCCTAAGGCTTAGCTTGAAGTTAGATAACATAGAACTCAATAAATCTATACATATATAAAAATTGTAACTAAGCCGAATCTGTATATTATTATTTTTTTTTGGAAAATCTTATTGAAATAGATATTATTATCGATACAGAGGCCGAATCTATAGTTTTTTGATTATTTTTTATCTGTCTGTTACCACATTACGGAAAAACTACCTACTGGAGGGATTTTGATGAAATTTAGTATGATGATAGCTGGTTATCCGGGTCAACATATGAGATACTTTTTACTGTGGGAAAAGATCTCATCTCTGAGAAATCTATACTAAACCTTAAAACGTAAGCAGGAACGAACCCGAGCGAGGCGAGGGTAAGTCGCTAGTAAGCTATAAAAACAAACACAAAATTTCAAATTGGACCGGTACTACCACAGATTAGTGCGTTAAAAAAATAAACTCTTCATTTTTATATATAAGTATAGATAGTCTTAAAAACAAATTAAAAAATCTTATACTAGGCAAAATACTTCTTATTAAAGTAAAAACTTAAACTTAATTTTTTTCTGTATTTATTAAGACAAATACTATAATTTGTCGCTCAGTCAACTACTGCATCGTCACTTAATCAAGGTACTTTATTAGGCTATTTTAATTTTTTATTTTAGAATTTTACGAAAACTCAAACTTGACTATTGTTTGTGAAAGTTCTCACTCTTCACAAAATAATAAAAAAATAGCGTTCAAATCACATTATGACATGGAGGCAGTAGAAGCCCAGTGGTAACGTGCTCGCTTGGGAGACTGAGTGAAGCGGGTTCAAATCCCGGGTGGTACCTCTGATATTTTTATGTGCGAATCATTTCCATATCGGATAAAAATACAAGTGCACACTCTATTCTTTTTCCTCTCATACGCCGGTCGGTGGCACAGTAATTCGACACGACCGGTGAGAGATCTGGAGCAGGATCGATGACATTAAAATTAAGGCCTACGTAAAATGCAGAACAATAATGGTGCATAAATGTTTTTAACATTGCGAGTGGTTGAATTTATTTGTGTCAAGTGTATTTAATTGTAAATATAAATTAGAAATAGGATACTGTAAATTAATTCTGCGGCGCCGCTGTGGAAGTAAATTCCAAGATTCAGAATGTCGTAGTATAATACGTTTCTCCGTCGTTATAATATGTCCGTCTTGTAGGCGTGACCCTAGTCGAAGAGAAAAGTTCAGATAAAGAGAATCTCGAGATAGAACAACTGATTATAGAACACAGTAGACAGTGTACACTCTTCACTTACTTTATATACTCCAACAGATTATATGAGCAGAATCTGGCTGGTGATATCTGTCTTGCAGTAGTAAGTGGAGAGTGTACACTGTACACTGTCTACTGTGTTCTAAAATCAATGGTTCTATCTCGAACTTCTCTTAAACTGGTACATCACTCGACTCTATAGCCGATAACTTAATATTTTTATTATTTACGTCCGTCGAAAATAAGAGTTGTTTCCTTTAAACTCTAATTTTTTTGCGCTATTATAAAAGCTATAATACAAAAAACTACTTCATTCTCTGTCACTCCCCCAATTTTCTTCGAGCTATGTAAATATGAACACGTCTTTTTGATGGTTCATTTATAGTGTAACTTTTGTTTATAATGCTGTGCCAATAATTTAGGGCAAACAGATCTGCAGGTCCAATGTAGCGACGCAATGCTTAGCAGACATTTCAGATGTGCAACGTTTTTTCACTTCGCGAGCTTTATTTATTCTTGTGCTACGATTATGATGAGACTTCATCTTTATTGCCCTCTTTTTATGAAACATGTGTCACATTGGTTTTTGTGAAGCTTAAAAATTGAAATTTTATGTGATTCTAAATTCTCTAAGATCTTCTTTCTTTGTGCAAATAGTAGCAACTTTTTATTGCACCATGTTACGTACACACCTTGCTTTTTAGTGTATATACAGTTGATTGCAACGTATCGTCGATGTAAATTCTAAGAGAAGAAGAGCGACAGTGACTAAGGACTTCAGATAACAGCTGTAATCATTTTTTAAGAGAATCGGTATAAATCAGTTCCAGCTTGGGGTCTAAGCAAGGGCTTTGTAAAGTAGTCATTCTCCGTCGTGGAATATGGATGTAGATTTCTTGATTAGCAACCCAAATAAAAAATGCGTCTTTTTAAATCAAGTATGGCTAAAAAGAAATCTCTACATAGTGGACACCCTTATTTAAGTGTCTTTGCCATCTTTCTTAGGCAAGCAATACCACTCTTACGTCTATGTGTTGTTTCCTGTAAAATTTCTTTACTTTTGTATTTTTTTATTAGCATTCCTAACCTCTACAGGTCCAATAATATAGGCTTTCTTGGCTTCCTACGATTATATGACCAAAAGTATTGAAGTATTATAAAAATGTTATAATTAAACAACTTTATGAGAAACTTAGCGCGAATTACATTAAACATCTTTAATTTATCTTGAATATTTTGCTATAATAGTTTGTATATTCGTCTTTATATCTGACTTACAAATTTTATATGAACATCAACGCCAAAATACAACACCTATTTAAATCGTTTCCTTTAATAGAATTATAATATCATCATTAATTAACCAATGCAAAGTTTACATTCCTTGTGTTGAAACTGTGTGATTATGCAGTTCGTATTAAAGTTTAAATAATTCAAACCTTATCTGTGGGCACAGTAGTGCCCCCGTCAAGTCGAGTAAAAATAGGCACGGCCGTACCATCATTTTCTCGCAGCCATTCAGGACATTTTCGACCTCCCTGTAACTTCGTTGTGCATAAAGCTAGAAGCCTAAATTTTTAATGACTAAGAGAACATAATATAACTAGGTACATGCCCAAATTACATTAAATTCAAACCTGCAGCTTAGAACTATGGCAGGTCAAAGTTCTCGTAATTTCGTCACTCACTCACAGATCATCAAGACTAAGGTAGACACCTGAGCTTCAAATTTTGAACTCAATTAGTATTTAGCCTATAAAGCAAATATAAACTAAAACCCCGCAATTTCAATCTCATTTTCTAGATATGCAACAAACTGCATAAATAACTTTGTAACCCGATATATAAATAGATATGCGATTACAAAGTTACTTTTACAGTTTATACTATAATTTTTCGTCACTACCTAAACGTATAGGTAGGTAAATAGTAGATATATTGTACAGTAAGTCACAAATGATGTCTCCTTTGATAATATATCTATACTATACTTATGATTCGGTGCAGCGTAGCGAAGGCAAGCACTAAGGCTAAATTCAGTTGAAATGGCTAAGTCATTCTATTTATTAAAATTAAAAGTTATCTAACACTGATACGGTCTGTATAAAATATTGTTATTTAACTAATTAGGAAACAATTTATGACAAAATTGTTGGATAGATATTCCATAAATTATAGGTACTAATAAATTAACCGACTTGGTTTTACATTAGATCTTATAACTTTTTGCGGTAGAAGAACTGCGTTGCGAGACTTGCATTTTTTTACATGCAATGTTTTTGATCGGATGCTTTACTCTATAATCTATATAGTAGCAAATTAATTCGAACTAACAAAAATGAATTATAAACTTATATCTTCAAACACGTGGTATTGTGTCTAATGTAAAACCAGCTATGTGCTGCTAAAGGCGCGAAAAGTGTAACTTCCAGCATATTAAAAATACTCTATGTGCTTATAAGCACATATCGTTATTTTACATCCATTTTTGTTAAAAAAATACATAGGGCATTTTGCTATTTTTGGATCTAGTAGAGATATCACAAAATGGGTTTTTTTGGAAGATGCGGCTTACTGAGTACTATTAAATTATGCAATAAACTCATTTTCGCAAAAAAAATGTTTGTCGGTTTTTGCAGGCGCAGCGACCATATACTTTAAATATAATCTGTATGATTTAATAAATATATAGTTTTGTAATTGTCAGTTAGAACATGTTTTAAGTTATAATATGCATAATTAACTTTATTAGCAATTGAAAACGACTGATAAATGAGTGAGTGTAGCACTAGCTTTAATGTTGACAAAAAGAAATGCTTCTATTCACCTTACCTTCTTTAACTTCCCATTCCAACCCATAAAACTACTTCCCCTTCCATATCCCTCCCCCTCCCTCTCCCATATTCTCCCCCCTTACATATCCTCCTCCAGATCCTCACCCTCTCATATCCTAGTCTTCCCCTTTAACATATGTTAAATGAGTAGTTTAATAAGACTTGAAAGTTAAAATTTAAATATTATAGGTTACAATGTGGCAATTATATACATACAACCGTCCACTAGTTAGGTCTTCTGTGAAATAATATTACAGTTGAAAGTTTTTAAATAAATTTCATCTATATATTTGTATTTTAAAATGATAGATTAAGTGCCTTATTAATAAATATTATTATAAATTTTCTTTTGCTTTTCTTTACATATCCCTTATAGTCATTTTATCCTAGAACTCCACTTTTGTGCTAATTTATTATTGTCGTTTTTGTTTTTTGGGATAAAATATATATCTCTATAAGATGAATTTTATTTAAGTTGTGTTAAAAAGTTGCGAGATCTAATTAGACCAGTGTCGATAATTTTTGAAACAAAAAAATAATAGTATAATAATAGTATAGGATGAGACCCATTGGAAAAGGAAGAGGATATAAAAAAAATTAAAGAAAAAATAATTTATGGGCGATCTGAGGTCGGGAAGTGGAAGGGGGAGAGGTTCTAAGGGTAAAAAACGGTTTATCTTGATTTCCGGCAAAACTACAAATCCTATGGAAAAAAGTTAAATGACAAATTTGTAGGTAATAAAAAGACCTACAACTTTTGTATTTACACTTTTTTCACATAACCTCAAAATTTTATTTTTCCTTTAATTTTTGCTATATTCTCTTTTTCCAATGGTTTTCATCCTACAATTTTTTTTTTTTTTAATACTTTTTACCATTTTCAAAGGCTTCAGCCCTGGTCTATGTAAAACCCAAGTCGTTTAACACGTTCACAGTCCCCATACAAAATGGTGTCATCCACCCGCAAGTCCAAAAAAGTTAATAGGTGATTATATTATATTTATATGAACCTTATCAGGAAAACAACTTTTCATTAAACAATTTTCCATTTTCCATCGAATTTCCCATGTGAACCCACGGTGGAGTCACGGACTTATGAAAAAGAACTCACGTGAGTCCATTCATGGGGGCACGGACTTGTGAATATGAAATTGATAAAAAATTGAGGGTAGTTCAGCTATATTACATTGTAATTATTGTTGTCTGGTTTATTACTATTTGGAAGTGTTTGTAGTGTAGTGTAATATAATCTTGCGGCCTCTTTGATGCCGATATACAAAAATATCAAAAATCGTGATGCAGATAGTTCTTATTCTACTTAGAAAATAATAGTTTTGGAAGTGACGTAGAATATAATGATGACACAATCGAGGATTGTGCAGTTCATTAGAGGGACTGCGGTATTTATAAAAAAAGAAAAGTGCAACATACTAACAGCATACGAAATTATTATCAGAAACTTCTTGATATTCATACAAAAATACCATTGTTACGTCTCATTCCCTGGCTCTTTCCACCAGCTCTCCTCCATCCACCAGTTCAAAACACTTTCTTATTGATCCATATCAAAATCTCAATATTCAGGGAAAAGATGTAAACGAAAAAGATGTATTGGTTGATTACCGAAGAAAAATCTTCAAAGACCACTAAAAAAGTGGTCACCAAAGTTCATTAGCAATGCAGTCGATGTAAAATAGGTTATTTTTTTTTTGTGTTTCGAAAATAAACATAAATAAACAATTTTTTTTTATATATTTTTTAATTAAATTACAAGTATATGCATGGACATTGTTTTTGTTTTGTTGCCTTGTGATCCCACGCAAATTGTAGACCTCATTTTTAGGTATTCCGTATTGTTTTTAAGGTTTTTGTACCGCCTATCCCTCCTTCACAAGTCCACAAAATCACAATAACTCCACTCATAAGTCCAGTGCAAAAATGAAGAAGAAACTACCTAAGTGCTATGAACCCACATAAGACTCATGGACTTGGGAGGATGAACTGTTGTGAGCCCACATTGGGGTCACCGGACTGTGAACGTGTTAATTTATACAGTACCTATCTATGGAAACATCTATTCAACAACTTTGTCATAAATCGTTACCCAATTAATTAAATAACAACATTTTAGTGACCGTATCAACATTAGATATCTTTATTTCTTTAATAAATAGTATGACTTGGCCATTAAAAATTTTGATGATCGGTGAATCAGTGACAAAATTAAAGTATGTTGACCTGCAATAGTTCATAAACTACAGATTCAAATTAAATGTAGTTTGGGAATATACTTAATTATATTATGTCTTCTAAGCCACTGAAAATTCAGGTTTTCTAACTTTATCCATAACTAAGTTACAAGGGGGTCAAAAATGTCCTGAATGGATTAGAGAAAAGGATGGTACGGCTGTACCTTTTTTGCTTGACTTGGCGGGGCACTCCTGTGCCCCCAGATACGTGAACGCGCGCGGTGGTAGAGGTGACCGTCAGATGGTAAAAAGCATGGATGACAAATAAAAATAAACAGTGCAAATTCAATAATATGGTAGACTGTTTTTAATGCACCTCCTTGACATGGATATCAAATGAACTTGGGCTTGACAAGCGAAATACAATAGGCAAAATTACGTCATTGTAAATCCAACATGGTGGACTCCCAAAGATGGCGGACTATTTTTTTTATACACCCCCATGATATGGAAATCAAATGAAAGGGTTTGGCGAGAATACGAGAAAAAAGTTAAAACATTTTAAAAAATTGGCTTTTATTTAAATGCTCTAAAAAAACAAGTAAGTATAATAAGTATATAAGTACACACACATACTTTTTATTTATTGTGAGGTTGAGGTTAATTTCTGTCGCTGCTCAATTAATATTTTTAATTTTAATAAAAAAAAAAACAAATTCATTTATTACATGGATAATTTATGTTGAAGAATGTATGATGTGGGGTTAAAAGAAAACAATCTTCCAGATTTCTTCTATTTATTCTTAATTTTTTTTCCTTGTTCCATATTAAAAACTCCAATAGGATCTCATCAAGAGCGACAAAAGCCACATAGAAACCAATAAATATTTATAATATGCTCAGTTGAGAGCTAGAGTCCAATTGATACAATTGTACCCCTAAACCTTATTATAATTATCACAGATATTCCCTTATATAATAAAACAACAATATTTTATATAACTACAATTACTAAAAAGTTTCTCGAACAAACTTTACATAATACAGGTTTTTCACATTTCTCTTATACAATTTTGTTCATATCTTCTAAACGGGTTGTCAGATTTTCATAACTATAATTGGAATGGTAGTTTAAACTCAAACCTATCTTTTGAGATTAAAATTATTTAAATATATCTAAAAACTAAAATTTTCATTTTTAACTTACGTAATTATACAAAAAATCTAACAACAATTCAAAGTTCTCTTCAAACTTTTTTTAGTCTTTAAATGGTCTAATTAAGACACATCATATGCGATTACTGCAAGGCTCGCTCGTTTTCTGTTATAATTTAAATAAATATACATTATTTCACATTAATAAATACAAAGAACTCACCTCCCCACACATTTTTTCACCACACAAACCTTATCAAAACATGCGTCATTTTGGCGAACTAAGCGCCTACATACTTATCATATACAAAGTTTCAGCTGTTAGATGTGCTTTGTTACGAGACTCGCTTTGTATCGAACTACAAACCAAGCAATTGAAACTTTGGATCACTGGATAAATTCTGTTGAATTTATATTAAATACAAATTAACATTCTACAATTTGATGATGTTTACAAATCGATAAGCACAATAAAGACATGCTGTCGTAGTAAAATATTTCTAAAATCAACAGCCATAATGAACAATTTCGTTATAAAATCGAAGTACATAGCTAACATAGTATGGATAAGACCAATATCGTCACAACTGAACTTGAAAATGAACATAAAATAAAAATAAATTAAAAATGAAAAATTGAAAAAAAAATTTAAAAAAGGATACAGCCAATATTGTCACATTTGAACTTAAAAATAAACATAAAATGAAAATACATTAAAAAATGGCAAAATGAAAATGGAACATTGCAGTAGACGAGAATTTTTTGGAAATATATATTTTTTTTTTAAATATATCAAAAAAAATAAATAAATAAAAAAAATAAAGCTGCAAATGAGGCATCAGACGAAATCACCACCGCGTCAGAAGTAGAAAAACTAGGTATCACGCTACACCATCACTTTTTACTTTAAATTTGTAAAAAAATAAAAAAAAAGCAGTCTTTAAATCAACAACAAAAAATACAAATAAGCAATGGAATATGCAAGGATGTGTGCTGTCTTTAGACCTTTTTTTATGATTAATTAGTGAAGACACAATCACACCGAGAAGCCTCTAGATGGTCTGTTATCGGCAGTACGGTTACATTTCGGAAGAATAAACACGCCTGGGTCTAGCAGCATTGAACCTATACCCTATATAATCTAGAAAACAAAGGATACTACAGTGGATGAAAGGAACAAACGTATGGTACAAAAATATACATATACAAATATATAGATACAAAGAAATAAATATTTATAAATATATTTTGCATGAGCTATGTATATGAGTGGATAGTGACGAAACAGGGTTCTATGCAAACAGTTTTCTCGCAACCAACACAGAATGTTTGCACCTGTTTTTTACACACCGTGCACGCCCGTCGCCTACGTTGGCGGGACATCATCGGGAACTGAGCCAAGCGGTGACTGACGTCCACGGGTTTTATATATATTGGTGCAGGCAAAACCAATGAGGGGGAAGAATGCTTAGAAAGAAGTGAGTTAACTAGATTGATACGAAACTTGCGATGACTAAGAGGAGAAGAGTGATAATAAATGATGGAAGAGTTTAATACGGAGACGTTCAGAAGTCTCCTGAAAAGTTTCTTGTACCATGCGTTTGTTCGTCTCCGCTCGACTGGATGCTTAGCCAGGAGCTTGTCTTTTTTATCCACCCCACCCATCATGATATTGTAATCCAATATCAGGATGGGTTTGGTGGAGCCTCGGACTGTGTGCTGAACGTTGCCATGGTATGTGGAGATCATAGCCACCCTATTAATATCTCTCCATACCATGACATCGACATCCCCCGAGGTGAGACCAGCAATGTAACCTGGGGGCAAGTCACCTTTGGTGAGACAGTGTAGGGCCTGCGGAACGAACTTACGATCGGTCCGCAGGGTTCCTACACAGTCAAAGCCCAAGGACTTGAGGCGTCGAGCGAGACATGGCGAATTGTAGAAACTGTCCATCCACAATGTGTATCCTTTGTTTTCTAGACCTTTGATCAGACGCAACACAATTGACGGCGTAGATGACTCAAGCGGATCTTCAGTCTGCTGCGGTGGAGTTTCCTTATGAGCGTGGACCTCAAACCGCCATAGGTAGCCGGTTTGAGGTTCACAAATTTCATAGGTCTTAATACCTCTATGTGCAGCTTTATTTAGAATAAGCTGGCTTATATCAAGCCAACCTTTCCACATCAAAAGACTTTCGTCTAATACAATGTTCTGCGCCGGAGTATACAGTTCCTGAAATTTTTTGTTCAAATGTGACAGTATTGGCTGTATTTTAAAAATTTTGGCCTCGGAGTCGTCTAGTTCTAGTGCACACATGTCGTCGTTATCGTTGAAATGAAGACATTTATTGAGTAACAAAAAACGATCGATAGACATGTGTGCGCTAAAACCGGGAGTACAAAATACGTCAGAGGCGCAAGCCCAGTACTCTTCCATTCGGGACTTAACCACAATCCCCATCGCCAGAATTATGCCGAAATAAACGTAAAGCTCATCGACCGTGGTGTCATACCAACGGCCGATGCGGCTTCTGGGATGGAGATTGTGGTTTTCGAGCATTTGGGCTGCCACCTGCTGAGCATACTTATTTGTCTCCGAGGCAATGTGCTCCATAATTTGCCGATCCCATATGTCAACGAAAATGTCATACGGGTCGTCACGTGGAGTTGTCGGACCAACATTACTTTCGGAAAACGTTTCCCGTCTCGATTCAAGTGGAATCGGATAATCTGGAAACTCTCTCCACTTAAACTCATAGCAACTCCAAGGCTGGTCCGTCGCCATTGGAGGGATGTCATCGGGCGCAGAGTCGCCAGGAGGCGTAGGGTCAGCGGCTGGCGCGGGGTCTCCGGCAACAAAGTCATCCTCATCGAGGGGGGTCTCCATAATGTTTCGAAACACCTTTGGAATGCCAGAAAACACTATGGCGTCCTCTTCGTCGCTCTCGTCGGAGTCTTTTTCGCTTCCTGTAACAAATGATAGATTGGTTTCAATCTGGTGAAAACCAGAAGTTTGGCCATAGCCCTAAACCTAATATCAGCAGGTACTTACCATAGTTGTTGCGATAGGTGACGCCCTCATCTCGCAAGTGCCGAGGGCGAAACACAAACCTAGAACAAAAGCAGTGTTGTAATATCCATATTTCACATATTTTGAGATAAATAGAAAAATCCGTAAGCAACTTACTTCGCCTGTGAAGGTACCGAACTTGATGCCGATGACGGTGTTGCAACCGATGCTAGTGTTATTGCAACCGATGGTGATGGTGGTATTGCAACCGATGCTGATGGTCGTGTTGCAACCGATGCTGATGGCGGTGTTGCAACCAATGCTGATGGTTGTCTTGCAACCGATGCTGATGGTCGTGTTGCAACCGATGCTGATGGCGGTGTTGCAACCAACGCTGATGGTCGTCTTGCAACCGATGCTGATGGTCGTGTTGCAACCGATACTGATGGTGGTGTTGCAACCGATGCTGATGGTGGTGTTGCAACCGATGCTGATGGAGGTGTTGCAACCGATGCTGATTGTGTTGCAACCAATGCTGATGGTCGTGTTGCAACCAATGCTGATGGTGGTATTGCAACCGATGCTGATGGCGGTGTTTCAACTGATGCTAGTCGTATTGCAACCAATGTTGATGGTCGTGTTGCAACCAATGCTGATGGTCGTGTTGCAACCAATGCTGATGGTCGTCTTGCAACCAATGCTGATGGTCGTGTTGCAACCAATAATGATGGTGGTGTTGCAACCGATGCTGATGGTGGTGTTGCAACTGATGCTGATAGCGGTGTTTCAACCGATGCTGATCGTGTTGCAACAAATGTTGATGGTCGTGTTGCAACCAATGCTGATGGTCGTATTGCAACCGATGCTGATGGTGGTATTGCAACAGATGCTGATGGCGGTGTTGCAACCGATGCTAGTCGTATTGCAACCAATGCGGATGGTCGTGTTGCAGCCGATGCAGATGGTCGTTTTGCAACCGATGCTGATGGCGGTGTTGCAACCGATGCTGATTGTGTTGCAACCAATGCTGATGGTCGTGTTGCAACCAATGCGGATGGTCGTGTTGCATATGATGCTGATGGTCGTGTTGCAACCGATGGTGATGGTGGTGTTGCAACCGATGGTGATGGTGGTGTTGCAACCGATGCTGATGGCGGTGTTGCAACCGATTCTGGTTGTGTTGCAACCAATGCGGATGGTCGTGTTGCAACCAATGCTGATGGTGGTTTTGCAACCGATGTAGATGGTCTGGAATTTGATCGCGATGGACATTTTAAAACAAAAGTTAAAACTTGCTAGTAGTTATACTCCATAGGTTTAGGTAGTTAACTAAAGGTGAACAAATCATAAAACAGGTTACTTTAGAGTTTAGATGTCGTTCCTTGAGTATTAGTTTTAAGAAAATTATTAAAAAGTGCAAATATAGGTGGGAAATTCAAAGTAGTTGAAACGCACGCCATTAGTCAGACCGAATATGACATCAAAGTATTATCATAACAAGGTGATCAGCAATATTGTCACTACAAATTGAATCGTCGTTTTTCTGTGTATATCATACTGTGACGTCACGTCGAGTGCGAAATAGCGGGCGTCTAAAGTATCCGTATCGGTATGATATGGAACATCTATCTGCTGAACAAGAAGAACTTCATGCAGCTGCTAGAAAGAAAATGAAGGAACTTAAATATAAATTTATGTGGGTGAGATCTGGAAAAATATTTATGCGCAAAGATGAAAACGACCCCAACGGATATTCGTGGGTTTTTTATTAGGTTTATATAAGTAGTTGAATATGTTATTAACACATCTACAATCATCGAGAACCAAATAGGTAGGTACTAGTGATGTAACGAATATTCGCATTCGCACTCGCATTCGCGAATTTTCGCATTTTTTGACATTCGTATACGCAAGAAACGATGCGAATACTTGGCGAATATACTTGACAAACAAGAAGGCAATTATTTAAGGAATGAACGGATATGGAATGATAAATAAAACAGTGCTTTACTCATGTTTTTATATTACTTTGTCAATTTGACTAGGTATTAGTTAAATTTGACAAATGCAATAATATTAAACTATTCTCCTCCTCTCACCTCAATCACAACAAATCTTTTCGAACGAATTTTATGTGACTAACTTTGTTCATTTAAACTGCATCGGCTCGGCTATGTTCAGTTTAAATATGGCCGATACAAAATGTCAAACCTGTCTAACATTTTGCGCGCGCTTTGATTGAAAGTTACCATTCCCATTCGTATTCGCGAATATTGGAGATGAATATTCGCATTCGCATTCACGAATGTGAAAAATCGAGCATTCGTTACATCACTAGTAGGTACGTAGGGAAATGCTATGAAAACTGATACTCTATTGTTTACATATATGACCACCTCCGCGAGAGATCAACTCTACTTATTATATTATTTTACGCTTATTATCTCGGGTTACATTTATTTTTTAAGGCGAGGGTTTTTAAATTATTTTATCCTTTTTCAATTACTTTCTAACCGTCGTGAGTTTTTCAAAATTATTAATTTTGCTTTTTATTTTAAACTTTTTAGAGAGCATAGATATTATGTACATAACGCGCCGCCCCGGGCGTTCGCCTAAATAACGATACATGGAAGATACGCCTCTGCAAGTGTAGTACTTATATACATTAGATAAGTATTTGCATATAAACTTTGCCCAGGGCCAACTCAACTCTATATCGATAGAATGATAAAAAAAATCTAAAGATTTTTTAGTTTCTACATCACTACTTCCTACAGAAGTACTTACCTATCGAGTTCTATCGAGTTTCCTTATTATGTAGTAGCTACTATAAAATAAAATATATTAATGCAGCGTCTCCCAGTGAGCTACTATCGTAACACCTATTTAAGAACCTTCACTAATCAACTACGAACCCATTACTGAAAACCCCTTCAAAATGAGACTACACAAACAAATTTTGCACAAACAAATGTTTACTGCCCCCCCTGGTGAGTTATCACCGTAACACCTATCTAAGAACATGCACCAATCAAACCCGAACCCATAACTAAAAACTGCATCAAAATTGGACTAGTAGTTTTGGAGAAAAATGGCAACACGGTTTGCACAAACAAACATCCTCTCACCTCAAACGCATATACCGTGTTCGACTCTCCGTTCCGTCGTGGGTAAAAACAGAAATAAATATTTAGGGGGGCTTCAATACAACAAACATGATTTTTTTGCTCGTTTTTGCTCGATATTGATAACGGCAACAAGTAAAAGCTTCAAATATTCACAAAATATTTAGTTATATATTCACTTTAAAAATAAATAATTAAATTAAAATAAAACAAATATTTAAGGGGGGCTCCCATACAACAGACATGATTTTTTTTGCCGTTTTTATAGATACGGAACCCTTCGTGCGCGAGTCCGACTCGCACTTGGCCGGTTTATTATTTATTTTTAAATGCTCCATGGAAGTACTTAGGCATGTCGTGGTTACCTATAATTATTATAATAGTTGGATTTAGACCTCCTTTGTACAATTGTGTATTTTTGATAAGTTACTGTATAGTCTATTTTTTCTTACGTGTCTTAAATAGTAAACAAATATGGCGTACAGGTGACCAGAGATAATTCATAGAGATGTGCATGACGAATGAATGACTGAACTTAATGGTTTTTAATTTTTATGCAGTGAACGTAAAGTATTGGGTAGAAATAATACGACAAGTTATTTTAATAATTTTATTAGTCTGATTCCGATGATAAATTACTCGACTTTTCTGATATATGTATTATAAAATTAGGGGTCGGTGTATCTGTTGCAGCATCTATTAAGCCGTCAAGCTGCAACATTTTGTCTTCTTCTTTTTTCACATGTTCAATACAATTTATCCAAGACGCCGTACCAATTTTTCTTAATCCTTCTCTGACTAGCTCCTTGACTTCAGCTATTTTAAAACTTTTATTATTTTTTCCTACATGTGATTTTAATTGTGCCCATATTAATTCTATTGGATTTAATTCACAATGATACGGCGGAAGGCGCAGAACAATTATAATTTTATGAGCGGCCATTTCATCAATAACTTTTTTAATATAATTGTCTTTATTAAATTTTAATAAAAGTTGTCAAAATGTCACTTGTCTATTTTAAAATCAATGACGTGAAAGTTTTTTTAAGATTTTTTTGGCCTTAATATAAACTCATTTTTAAAACTTTAACCTAAAAAAGCAAAAAGCGGTCGGAAGTCCCTCACTCCGTTTTAATAAACTGTGCAATAAGATACGAAATAATAATAATTACAATAACAAATAAATAATAAGTATAAATTCATTAAAAGCAATTAAAAATCTTCTATATTCTACAGAAGACATTACTATTTTTAAGCCTAATAACAATTTGAACAAAATATCGTACTTTGTAATTTAAAGATATTGTTATTTTTAATAAGTTCAGTTTTCACTCTCGATAATTCATTCTAAATGTACATCTCTATAATTCAAAGACAAAGTAGCGTATCGAAACGTCAAAATGTTGTGTTCATATTTTTTCTGTGGAAGTTGTTTCTGTCAATATTTCAATTTTAGCAAAAATAATGTGTTTAAATCAATAATTAAAAGCTTTTATTAGTGTAATTCGTAGCGTGTGTGTTTCTGAAATAGTTATAAACGATAAAACCAAATCTAAAATGTATGATTGTCCGAAAACAAGTGATTTTCGTTCATGGTAGTGTTTGTTTACCAATTAGGACACGTAAGAAAAAATGGACTATACATCTTAATCTAATTATATATATGTATAAATGATATGTTTAAATTTTTTTTATACTAAATTAATTTTTTGTGGAGCTGGATATTTTTTTACAATTATTTAACTGTGTTAGCTATTATATAAAAAATTAAATAAAAATCACACATATTCCCTATTGACTGCTAGTATGATAGAGACTTGGCTGAAATCAGGAGAAGAATGCATACATATATTACAAAAACGTGCCAAATAGAAATGAAGCTATGGAAAATATTAATAATGATGACAGCTTGCCGGACTTGAAGAGGGATTTAATATAAAAGGTCATGTAGAATGATGTTTTAAATACTCAAACAGAATGGTGTACATTAGTTTAATCAAACCATATAATGTAATAGACAATGTATTATTTAGACCACATAAGGAAATATGTAATAATATATCTCTACATAAATAAACATTCACTAATTCATTTTTCATTCACTAATTCATTCATTCATTTAATTTTAAATAAATAATAATTAAAATTAAATTAATCAATAATATAAGAAATGTTTTTGTAATAAGAAAACACTAATGTTTTTTTATTACGGATAGAAATCTTAAGCTAGCCCTAAAAATACTCTTATAATTATAGATTATATGTATGCATAAATAATCTAATATGAAGTAACTTTTTAAGCAAAAGGAAAGTAATATAATATAATAAAATATTCGATGAGATAGTTGATCAATAAATAATTTAAAACTGTGTCTGTTACATCTATTGATTTGTTGAAACCGGAGAGATTGTTGATTTATAATACTACCACTGTAGAGAAAAAAAGCAAATACCAGCAACAACATATAAATCACACTTATCAAACTTATTCACATGTTTTCATATGACATACCATATAGATATATTTAAATTTAAACATATTACATCATGAATTCAAATTTAACAATATAAAGTATATAAATTTGTAATGTCTAAACCAATTTTAGTGATGTTTTGATTGTAGTTGTAGATGATTTCAATAAAAATATATGAAAAATGCAATTATTTTATTGACAATGTGTTAATGTTTTTGTAATACAAGGTTAAGCCCCCATGAACTATTTGTTTTCCTTTAGTTAACTACCTAAACCTATGGAGTGTAGACTGTTGATACTGAAATAGAATTACTTACGTATGCCACATACGCATCCTCTTTGGGGCCTGCATAGCGGTCTCGAGACCCCGGTCTTCCAGCGACTCTCGAATGTCGCGGATCACAAGTCTGAAATTCAAAACGATTCAATATAATACTCAAAATGATTTAAATTACGGAAAAATAAATACGGTTATTGAAAAAATAAAAAAAAAGCGTAATGGCGGTCGAGTGGTATTGACCTCAAATACTGTCTGTTGATCGAACTTTTTAAGGCGACCCGTTTGGGTTGCGTATTTTTTATTTCAATGTTACGCAAATACCGTGCATAAGTTTATTTTTTTTAATTAAATGCATAATAATAATAAGATACGTAACAGCACATGTCATAACGACATTTTGCTATTATTAGTATGTAACAAGCGGAAGTGAACGGCCATTTTCATTTTTTTTTAAATCACATATTTGTTGAAATGTTAATTTTATTAGCCATCCATGATTAATAATAATAATAATAGGTATTTCTGTGCAAAATCTTTATCAAATACACAATCTATGAATTAATAATTGTTCATTACTTACCTATTCATGATGGAATGGCGTTTTGTCATTTTTGATAAATTTCTGTTTGTTTCTATCCACAATTCCACAAAACAAGCAAATTAACAACAACTGAAGTCTGAACTAGTCAAGGCGCGGGCAAAAACGAGACTGTGAGTGGAACAGAACTAAAGGCGACTAGCCGCGAGCGAGTGGCGAGCTATCATTGGTGTGTTTTAAAGACTTAACATGTTACAGTATGCCATCCTTGTTTTATTCCCTACACTTTGTGTAAGTTAGAGCAGTAAAGATATAGTTTATACCACACAACGGTTAAAAAAACGTTAACACCAATATTGAGATATAATCTATACAAAGTCGCCCCCCCTTCCGTTGAAACGCGCGAGCCGTACGCATTGTTCGCGTGTTCTTTTGTGATAACATCTATTGTTTGGAGTGAAAGCGATCATAAAATGGATTTACATTATGACTTAGTAAGTAATGAACAGTTTTAATAGCATGGTGAGGACAATTGAATAAGATTTTCTACAGAAATAGTTATTTTAACAAACACCGCCTCGTCGATATTTTTTGTTAACTTTATTATAAACGATATAAATATTATATTATATTCGTAGCTTATTATTGTTATTATTTTTACGAAACATTTAATTTAAAAACAAATTTAAAAAACATTCTTACTATTGAAGTAAAAAAATAGGTACCGCGCTTTAAGAGGTGTCTACACAGATGGGGTACCTATTTCATTTGTTTACTTTAGAAATATTTGAATAGGGAAGCGTATCTTATCGTTGTGATTAATGATTTTTTATTATAATCATATTGTAGTATGTCAATTGGTGTTTAAAATAAATGCAAAGAATTTATGCGAACATTTGAGAGGCCTTTTTTTCTTTATAATTTCAAGTGCTTGGATTGGAGTTTGATTTATTGTAAACTAAACACTTCAAACACTTGAAACTCCGTCTGTATAATATAAAAAGTTATTAACCTAAGCCACTTGACCTACAGTGCTCTCGGTATTGAAGCGTAATGGATTTTAATTTTTATTATTTTTTTCATCCGCGCGGGTAAAAAAAAGGTGAAATTTTCTAAAGCTTGTGTGATGAAAAAAATAAATGGGGAGGTGTGTTCTTTTTGTTTATTAATGTGAGATACTGTAGTTTTTATGAAATAAAGAAAAAACAAAAATTTGAATAATGGTTCTATTTTTAAGTTATAAAGGTTTTTAAATAGATTTTTGGGTAACATCGGGTTCCATGACTTCCAGGTCGATTTACTAATACATTGTAAAGCAATTTTTTTGTGTTTTTTTTTTATTCAAATGACATAAGTTACTTCTTTAGCTCCCATACAAAACTCTACAGATGTCGTCACTTTTAAAATCCCGCGGGGAAGTTTTAGGGGTCGTTTAAATCTACCCTTCACAGAGCAATTTTTTGACACAAAGCTTAATAAGTGGGCAACACTGACGAAGAGTGCTATTTTTAGTGTTATTTTATTTAATGCAGATCCAACGACATAAGTAAAACGTAGTGGTGACATTCTCTTTGGACATAAGTTGTTGTTGTCGGGAGATTGTAAACTCTCGAAACAAAATCTTTTGACAGTTTATAATATCGCTAGATAGATTGTAATCCAGCGGTGTTGACAATTTTGCGGTGACATATTTAGAGTTCCCATACAAAAGTTTAGAGATATCGTCATTTTAAATCACGATAGTCGTAAGGAAAATATACGATCTTTCCAAATCTTCCAATCTTCATAACAAAATAGAAAAATAATATTACATTAAGTTCATTTTGTCGATATAAAAAAAATCAATAACAAGAGGCTTGATCGAGCCATAAACTTCTTTGTATTTTTTTTATTTACTTTATTTAATATTAATATTCAAATACTACTTGTCATAAATGGATTTTCAGGGCCAGATTCTACAAAAAAATCGTAGATGGTAGTGTGTAATGAGCTATGGCAAATATAAACTTCTTAGTTCATTTTATTTACTAAATTAATGTCAAAATTCTGGTAACCAAGATCCAAAAAAATCATTCTTTGATCGTATCTAAATACCAAATGTTAAATGTTTTACCCTAAATGTTATATTGATTTGAAGTTTTAATAATATTGCATTGTTAAAACATTTACTATTGTTTTACTGGAATTTCAATGCGTCCTTTTTTATCTGGAGTTTTTAGTAAAATACTTTTTTTCCTAGAGTATGGTACCACAGATTAAAGAGACTACAGTATGGTACGATCCCTTAAAAAATTAAATTGGCAACACTGATGCGAAGTTTTTGAATTTTGACATCGCGGCCGCATTCCTGGATGCTCCTAGAGAGTGGTCCTCAGACGAAGCATATCATACTATTAAAAGAACTGTTAAAAAAATTGTTTATTAATTTATTATTTACAAAATGACTAAAATAGCTGTCATGACCAGTTCTAATGATGGTATTGGTTTTGCTGTAGTCGGAGAGGCCTTTGTAAACGATTTGAAGGGATAATGTAGGTGTACCCCACATCGCGGAATAAAAAGCGAGAAGCTGCTGCAGTCGCCGCTCCGACCCAACAAGGCTTACAATTTACATCATATCATTAACTAGATATAACAGATAAGCAAAGCGTTACAAGTTACAACATTTCGAGTTAATATTTATATTATTGTCGAGGTATTTATATTATTATTGTATAATAATATAAATTATAATTATACAACAATAGGATTTTTAAGTTGCCAGTTCTAATATAAAATACTTATTTTTATTTGAGTTTTCTTAAGTTGTCATCTTGAGTGAAAAAGGGCGGGAACTGAGTAATAATCAATAATTCAAAATGCAATACGTCATTCCTTTTGGCCTTTCGTAACATCGTTTGAGACGTTACTCTGAATCTGTGTAAATAATAAAAACTATGTGCCGTTACACCGAATTTTACTTGACCTACCTGACCTAATTCTGAAATGTAACAATTATATGTTGAAGTAAAACTTCTTTACGCACGCTTGACTTGGGGGGTAAGCTGGTGAATGCGTTACGAAAAAATGTACGTACGTCTGTTGCCATGGTAACCGTTGTTATTGTCTGACAAATGATATATAATATTCTTTCCTTAAATGATATTCTATAAATATATGATTGTAATATGTCTAATATGCGTTATTTTTAATATCTCACCTATCCTAATTTTTTAAAACATAAATTGAATTTCATAAAGAGTACCGATAAGTGATAACCTACATAAGTTTTACTTCTTGCGCGTGTACACATATACACATACACGCCAACTCCGCCCATGCAGCTTACTGTAACCGCTAGCGAATAAGGTTGAATATGGAATATCCGATCGACCTTATTCTGCACTCCCGGCCACCCTCCGCAAAACCCCACCTGGACAAGTTTTCCTTGCTTCGGCCAACTTGAGTCTGGAGTCTATTAAGAGACTTCCAGGTCTACCAAGGCAAACTATGTCCAGGCGCAAGATTAGAATAATAATTAGTCAAGGCAAATTTTGTTTGAAAGGCGGATAATAAACTATACTTTACTTCTGTGAGTATTTATTTTGCATATGTAACTAAGTAGTTTTCAAGAAAAATCCTACAATCTCTAAAATATATATTTTGAAAAATAAAACTTTCAAAAAAAATTCATTCAATAGCGTTTTTGTGTTATTAGCGGATAGAAAAAGATTTGAAAAATTATATCTTTAAGTTATCGCACTGATTTTATATCTGGTTTACGTAGAACATCTAGATAACCAAATATTAAATCAATGCCTAGGCCAATTACTGTTAAATTTGCGCAGCCCCGTCTTAAACAAACTTTGATATAAATATTATAAATGCGAAGGCACCACTCAAACTAGAAATATATTATTTATATATATTATAGACAAAAACAAACCTATCCCACGGGAACCGTACATTTTCCCGGGATGATAATATATAGCCTATAGCCTTCCTCAGTTAACGGGCTATCCAATGCAAAAGATATTTTTCAAATCGGATTAGTAGTTCTTGAGATTAGCGCGTTCAACCAAACAAACAAACTCTTTAGCTTTATAATATTAGTATAGATTATTATACTGTATACATACCGATTACAGATTGTAAGTGCTCTCTGCACTGTAAGTATAGTAAGTACTTACTATAAAGTACAATTATCTATAACAAGTTATTGTTTCTGTTATATCTGTTATCTTTATTTTACAGTCTATATAATTTACTTTAGGAGTTATCTGATAAGTTCAGTGTAGATAATGTGCTATAGCATATCATACTACTGAATAACTGTTAAAAAACTTGTTAATTATTTACAAAATGACCAAAATAGCTGTCGTGACCGGTTCTAATAAAGGTGTTGGTTTTGCCATAGTCCGAGGCCTTTGCAAACGATTTGAAGGGATAGTGTACCTCACGTCGCGGGATGAAAAGCGAGGAGCTGCTGCAGTCGCCGCTCTGAACCAAGAAGGTCTACATCCTAACTATCATCAACTAGATATAACAGATAAGCAAAGCATTATAACTTTTCGAGACTATTTGAAAGAAAAATATGGATTTATAGATATTTTAGTTAATAACGCCGCTATCGCTTTCAAAACCAAAGCTCCGGAACCAGTTGCAGTTCAAGCAGAACAAACGCTGTTTGTTAATTACTTCTCAGTGCTTTCGACTTGTGAAATTTTATTCCCTATTATACGCAATGGCGGTCGTGTGGTTAACATTTCTAGCTCTGCTGGTCACTTAAGCCATATTCCTAGCGAGACACTAAGAAAACGCTTCCAAGACCCTAACTTGACCATTCAAGAACTCTCAGAATTGATGAATCAGTATGTTGAAGCAGCTAAAGAAGGCACTCATGCAGCTGAATGGGGAAACTCATCATATGTTGTTTCTAAAGTCGGTTTAACATCTTTAACTAAAATACAGCAAAGATTACTCGATGACAGAGGTAAGTGCTTAAAAAAATATATTGTACTGCGGCAGATTTTTTGATGAAAAACTTGATAAGTAAGGTAAACTTCATGGTGAACATTTTTGCATATACGAGTATTATGTAGCTGAAAAATAAAACATTTGTTGACTTAGTCACTTCTTTATTATTAAAAATAGTGTTCTACTTATTTAAGCTCACAGTGTAACCATACATGTTATTTAAGTTTTAATTGTATAATAAAATATTTCAGATATAAAAGTGAATGCAGTTCACCCTGGCTATGTGGATACTGACATGTCCTCACACAAGGGTGTGCTATCTATAGATGAGGGGGCTGAAGCACCACTATACTTAGCCTTGGATGCACCTGACTCAGTCAGAGGAGAATATGTGTGGTTTGATAAAAGAATTTTTAACTGGAATGGAGAGAAACCTGAAGAAAAATATTAAAATATCTATAACCTTTATTTTTAAATTGATACCTGCATTGAGTTTGTGATAGATATGTTTTCTAATATAATATGTGATAAGAGGCTTTAGGTTTTTGACGGATTTTCTTAGTATTTAAGTAGCATAATGTTATCAGTCTTGCAAGCCGAGCGTTTTGCAGATATTTGTGAAGGTGCTAAGTTCCTGAAATGTTTGTACAAATATTTGTTTATATTTTCCATTCATATTTTACATTATATAAGGATGCAACTGCAATACGCTTGTTTGGTTCAAAGAGTGTTGTGGAATAAAAGACCAGAGTATTTGTTTGAATAACTCACCTGGATAAAAGATGGCTTTAGAAGTGTTCGATCTTGCACAGGTAACCTACTAAAAATACCGTCTCACGCCACATCACGCTTTCGAGGTTGCTTTAGGTTTGCTGCAGCAAGAATATGGAATGATCTTCCCCCATCACTACGGCTTACAAGTGAGTGCAAGTAACTTTAAGAAAACATACAAAAAAGCCTTATTAAAAAGGCAACTTGCTGCAGAAAACCTGAAGTACTCTTATGCAGAAGGAATGAACCTAAAACATTACTTTTAATAATATAATCATCACACTTAATTTAATAAGCCACCTATCCTCTTGAGACCCCCGGTATCACCTATGATACCTTGATATATATTTTTTTAACAGCGCCACCTCACGATATTTTATGAATGTAACGCTCTTCCACGTTAATAATTAGTACTAGCTATGGGATACAGATAGTTATTGCTAATTGTGTATCGAAATCGTACTGTTTACTATCATTTGAAAATTAAAATTTTTGCAACCACCGACCTGGCGAGTTCCAGACAAGATAAACATTTATTTTAGCTATAAAAATAAGAGTTTTTGGTTTTAAATAACGAATTTAATAGTCTAAACTTTAATTTCATTAAAATATGAGAAAAAAACTTGAAATATTTAACTATTTACTATGTTTTTTTAGCAATATCATATTTGATACCTTGGGCACTCAGTGATAAAAATACTGTTTTTGTAC
This sequence comes from Fabriciana adippe, assembly GCA_905404265.1. Taxonomy (NCBI): domain Eukaryota; kingdom Metazoa; phylum Arthropoda; class Insecta; order Lepidoptera; family Nymphalidae; genus Fabriciana; species Fabriciana adippe. The sequence continues at coordinate 9,638,308 of FR990009.1, forward strand.
GGTACGAGACCATCGAATTTTCGAGTTCTTGGTGAACACTAACAAGTCTGATTGTGAAGATTTAGCGGACGATGACCTTGAAGAGGATTTAGAATTAGCCACTAGCGTCATTTGTACAAGATAGCTGCAGGAGAGCTAGAAACCGCCACTTACTATGGGTCTCTACGGATGATTTTGATAATAATGTAGGTGACCTTCCGTTGAAACAGAACAGAACTGCCTTCACTTCGTAGTAGTCATGAATATTTCCAGAGGTATATTTCTCCTCAGTTTCTTAAATCTATGTCTGAATGTACCAATATTTGCAGTAGTTTTAGAATTGGGAAATCGTTAAATTCTACCGCTCAAGAAATGGCAGCTTTTATCAGCTGCTGTATAGTTATTGATCTTCTTAGTTAGCCTCATATTAGGGTATACTGGGCTCAAGAAACAAGAATTGCATTAGTATCCAAAGCTATGATTCGAAATAGGTACTTCCAACTAAGATCGAACATTAAAATCGTAGATGATCAAAAAGTTACTAATGCCATGAAAGAGTTAGATAAGTTTTTGGAAAATCCGTCCCATAGTTTCCCAACTAGAACAAGCATTCAAAGAAAATAAAAGAGAAAAAAAATGCAGCAATAGGTTGTAGGCACGCTTATGAAAAATCGTGTACCAGAATACCAACGACCTCATCAAAAAAAGAAGAAGCAGAAGTTTCTGCTGAAAACAGACAGAATATTACAAAAAACTGGAGGAAGCTACGATTGCGTTGTTGTTTGTTGCATTGTTTTTGTTCCATACAAAGAAAGATTAAAGTCAATTATTAGGCATTTGAATTCTATTCAGACCCAAGGTATCATATATGATACCCCCCTTTTTGGGCGTTATAAAGGGAGGGGATTTTTATTTTTATTTTTTATAATTATCTTATTATAAAACCTCCACCCACACCAAAAATCAACCCAATTGGAGAAAAAAACATAGTCTGGGTCTCAGGAGGCTATACATTCATCCTATTGTACTCTCATTTACTCGCACACTAAAGCACGCACGCACACATACTAACATACACACACTTGGGCCACACGCGCACACACACACACACACGGACGTACACACACACATACACGGACGCACACACAAACACGCACACACACACGCGCGCACACACACACACACACACACACACACATTTTTTTTTCTTTTTTGTTTGTTAATTTTTTTTTATTGCTTTTTGTTTCAATTGGTATTTTTTTTGACTCCTGTAGAGGTTAACTGGAGGAATAGTCCTCTTGCCTTGCTCCCGCTCAACACCCTAGGGAGCTGGGTGTAACTGAAAATCAGCGCTGCTTGAGATTTCGGTCTGAGCGGCATCAGCTGAGTTATTACCCTTTGCCATAAGTTACTTTAAGCGTTTACTGATTCTGTTACTTTTTTTTTTTACTCTTTTTTTATGGCAATAAATACTTTTTTATTTATTATTTATTTATTTATATTAGGAATCCGAGTACAACATCTTAAAATTTATAAATTTTGCGGTTTAATTTCTTTATAAATAATGATAGTCAATTATGTTGCGTGTCCATTTTATTGTTTTCAAATACATAGGAAAGTTCTTGCATTGATCATGTTGTGAGTAAAATTTGTTGATGTGTTAACTTAAAATATTCACAAAACGATATTATTACTAACAGAAACCGCGGCTTCGCTCGCGGCGAAACTACTTATAAAAGAAATTCTTTGGCTTTATGTGCGAATGGTCTGAGCGAAGCTAGGGTAAGCCGTTAGTAGTATAGTAAAAAATTTGCTCGGTTTTAATTTCCATTCAATTTATATGTTTTCATATAGATTTTGTAATATTATATGTACATTTTTGTTATCATTTTAGTCACTTAATTTACGCTATAGCGTCGTTTTGACCTGCAATAGTTCTAAAACTGCAGGTTCAAGTTGAATGTAATTTGGGAATATACCTAGTTATATTATATCTTTTAAGTCACTTAAAAATTCAGGCTTCTACCTTTATCCACAATGAGGTTACAAGGGGGGTCGAAAATGTCGTGAATGGCTTCGAGAAAAGGATGGCACGGCCGTGCCTTTTTTGCTAGACTTGGCGGGGCGCTACCTTGCCCCCAGATACATTCCAAACTGTAATAAAAAAGGTAAAAAAATTGATTTTGAATTAAAATTAAGGCTTCTTTCGACTAACACGTCTAATATTAAAATTATCGTTTCATTAAAATTACGCAACCTGTGCTTTAATATTAAAAATGGGAAGATACCTCTTTTTTTATTAAAAACTAGCGACTCACCATCGCTGCGCTTCGGGTTCGTCCCTAGACAAAAACAAATCTATCCCACGGGAACCGTACATTTTTCCGGGATTATATATTGCCTAAAGCCTTCCTCGATAAATGGACTATCTAACACAAAAAGAATTTTTCAATTCCAACCAATAGTTCCTAAGATTAGCGCGTTCAACCAAACAAACAAACTCTTCAGCTTTATAATATTAGTATAGATTATAATTTAAAAATTTGGTGTGAATCGGTGTGTCTGATTAAAATGACGATATCTCTAAACTTTTGTATGAGAGCTGTACTTAAACTTGAACTTATGTCGTTGGAATCTATTTGAAATAAGCTAATACGTTAAAAATGGTTTAGTCCACTTTTGCTGTGCATTAAATTAATAATTCTAACTTGAAATCAGGGTGACTGAATTTTTCCCAGTTTATTGTACAAATGTCATAATTAAAAAATAAAACCATTACTTCGACAAAAACTTTTTATTTTATTCACATAAATATACATTGTTTCACATTAATCAATAAAAAGAACACACCTCCTCATACATTTTTTTCAACACACAAGCCTTACAAAAACATGCGTCATTTAGGCGACCCAAGCGCCGCGCCCGGACATAAAATAGGGTCTGTTTATACTTCAATTCAGAAAACACTGTAGGTTAAGTGACTTAGGTTATTACCTTATATTATAATTTGGTCCACACACTTATCACAGCTGTCAGAAGTGTTTAATTTACGCGAAATGGAACTACAAACCAAGCATTTGAAAATAAGCACAAAAAGGTTCTTCTCAAATTTTGGATCACAGGATAAATTCTGTTGCATTTCTTTTAAATAGAAATTAACGTTCTACAATTTGATGATATTTACAAATCGATAAGCACAATAAATAGACATGCTACCGTAGTAAAATATTTCTAAAATTAACAACCAAAACGAACAATTTCACTACAAAATTGATCTCCTAGACATCGATTCACACACGAGGAAAAATATACATGACTTATCATAGTATGAATATGCCAATACTGTCACATTTAAATTATGAACATAAAATGAAAATAAATTAAAAAGGACAAAATGAAAATGAAGCATTGCAGTAGATGAGAATCTCTTGGGAAAAAAAATCATCTGCAAAATATAATCTGGGCCCTGGGGATCTTCAAGTCAAAAATGAATCGGTTTCTCCCAGGCCTCTATCGTAGAAAACAGCATCGCGGACTTATTAATAATATAACTGCAATAAGAGGCATTACAGACGAAACCACCACCGCGTCAAAAGTAGAACCACTAGATATCACGCTACACCATCACTATTTACTTTAAATTTGTAAAAAATATCTAAAACAATAAAAAAAGGTAGTCTTTACATCTACAAAAAAAATACAAATAGATAAGTAATTGATAGTCTAGACTGTGCCTTTGTGCCGATTGTGCCTAACAAGTGCCTTTTAGGTCACCTTTTTTTCAGCAGTCCCGGAAAAATATGAACGAGGAGTCATTCGATTCGGAATGACATGTAGATAATTTTTGAAAAAAATCAAGTTCTGCTTGCAAAAATTGCTAAAGTTATAAACAATGAACTAAAAATAAAAAGGGGATTTAGTTTTTTGCAAATATCTCAAAAAATAATTAAGATTTTTCAAATATAAAAAAAAGATTCAAAAAGAGGAGCAAATTTCCTAAAAAAAGTCAAAAGTCAGTCACACCTAGAGGCTTCTAGTCTAGATGTTCTGTTATCGGCGGTATGGTTACATTTCCGAAAGTAGGGGCCAGTTGGAAAGGCCTCCTTTTGGCGGAGAATAAGCACACCTGGTTCTAGCAGCATTGAACCTGATCAACAGCAAAATATACTATGATGGATGAATAATTTCACAATTCGCACTTATAAAGCAGGTAAAAGAAGGTCGAATTTGAGATCTAGTCGAATCGCGGCTCGTGATGAGTATGAAGTGGCGCACTCTCGCGAACAACGAACGTAATCTGTGCGTCCCCTCTTGTGCCCGCGTACCCTTCACATCCATATTGTTCACGTTCATTAAAAACCATTTACCATAGATTTAATATATTTTTTTTTAATGCGATGCTGCTTACAGAACGGTCAATGAAACGAACAAAGGTGTTGTACAAAAAATATACAAATATACAGGGTTATTCCCTTCTTTTTTCGAGTTGTGACTTAACTACCGAAGTAGTCAAATTATTCCGCATCGCATTTGCTGCATTTATAATACTTGTTTTGAGTTTTTCCGCGGATGACAAAGGCCAGACGTCGTAAACTAGGGACTTTATGTGACCCCAAACATAGAAATCAACCGGTGTTATGTCCGGACTTCTCACAGGCCATGGAATGGGTCCTCCTCGCCCTCCAATGATTAAGAAAATGGCTATCGAGCAATCGCCTAACATTGACACCAAAATGTGCAGGACATCCGTCTTGCTGGTATATCATGTTTTAGCTATTATTTACGACGGCCATTTTCCTAATCATTGGATAGGGCAAGTGTATAATCAGGCAGTGTATAATCAGAGTTTCGCACCGGTAGATAAAATAACAAAAGAGTTAAAGCCCTTGGCAGTTATATGGCATTTCGGTATCGCTGGGAGAAAGCAAGAAGACATAATGAGCGCATATTACAATTTTTTCTTGCGCTATCGTGATGTTGAAACTATCAACATTTGGCTTGACAAATGTAGCGCCCAAAATAAAAATTGGCTATTTTACTCAATGTTGATTGATTTTATAAACAGTGAATTATCACGCAAAAAATTATGCTTTGAACCAGGTCACACTTTTATGAGTTGCGATCAATACCATCACCAGGTAGAACTTGCTATTAAAAAGAAGGCGAAAGTCTATGACTTCACTGAGTTTGAAAACACCGTAGCTTTGGCTAATAATGGAAAAGTGGTCGTAAAATCCTTACAACCCCAAGATTTCTTAAATTATCCAAATAATGTATCAGAACGGCGTATTCAAAATTTCAGTCCTAGAGCGTACCTCAAAAACATGACTCAAGTGTGTTTTCAAAGGACAGTTTACGATTTACATTATAATAATAATTTCGACGACGATTATATTACATTGAGATTTTTAAAGATTCATATCTGAGGAATCCGACATCAAACATGACATTTCGCACTACGCCTGAAGGCATAGAGAGAGAACGCAAACTAAATAGAGTAGCATTAAATCGAGTACCCTACAATCCTAGTCACTCTATCACGATCCTTGTATTACTACCTTCTACTTCACAAATATAACACCTGCAGAAGTACACAAACATGTGATAGCCATTAAATCTAATGCTATTGGTAATGATAACATCAGCAGAAAAATGATTTTATTAAGTCTTAATACTGTTCTTCCTATCCTGTGTCATATCTTTAACTATTACTTAACCTATAATGAATTCCCTGATGTCTGGCGACTTTCACAAGTGATCCCTATACCGAAAACATCTAACCCTACATCCTTCTTATACTATCGACCAATTTCCATACTTCCTTTCTTATCTAAAGTCCTCGAACGTATAGTCCATGAGCAATTATATCTACACTTGAATAATAATAACATCCTATATCTCCTTTCCAGTCCGGCTTCCGTCCTGGGCACAGCACTGTTACTGTACTTAATAAGATCTGTAATGATATTCGACACGGATTCGACAATCAGCAAATTACCATCCTCGCTCTGCTAGATTTCTCTAATGCATTTAATACTGTAGACTTCGATATCTTACTTGCCATTTTCAAGTCTATAAATATCTCCTCGAATGCTACTAAATGGTTTTACTCCTACCTAAATAATCGTGAACAATGCATTAGGCTTGATTGCAAGCGTACTTCTTGCTCTCGTATCAGTGCTGGAGTCCCTCAGGGTGGTGTGCTGTCTCCTCTACTCTTCTCCATTTTCATAAACACTCTCACTAAGTATCTTACGTTATCCTAACGTTGTGGCTGGGCTGGATTAGTTGGCTGTACTAGCAAAGTACAACCATTCTACGGTACATTACATAAATTATATAATTATGAATGGATAGTGAGGAAACAGGGTTCTATACATACAGTTTTGCCGCAACCAACACAGAACGTACGTACCTGTTTCTTGCACACAGTGCACATCCGCCGCCTGCGTTGGTGGTTCCCCATCGGGAACTCAGCCAAGCGATGACTTACGTCAACAGGTTGGTTCTGTGTCGGTGCAAACGGAAGTAGCGAAGGAGTAGAATGCTTAGAAAGAAGTGAGTCTACTAGATTGACACGGAACTTGCTATGACTAAGAGGAGAAGAGTGATAATGGATGATGTAAGAGTTCAATACGGACACGTTCAGAAGTCTCCTGAAAAATTTCTTGTACCAGACGTTTGTTCCTTTCCGATCGATTGGATGCTTAGCCAGGAGCTTGTCTTTTTTATCCACCCCACCCATCACCATATTGTAATCCAGTATCATGATGGGTTTGGTGGAGCCTCGAACTGTGTGCTGACCGATGCCATGATATGTAGAAATCATAGCCACCCTATTAATATCTCTCCATACCATGACATCGACGTCCCCTGAGGTGAGACCAACAATCTGACCTGGGCGCAAGTCACCTTTAGTGAGACAGTGTAGGGCCTGCGGAACGAACTTACGATCGGTCCGCAGGGTTCCTACACAATCAAAGCCCAAGGACTTGAGGCGTCGAGCGAGACAAGGCGAATTGTAGAAACTGTCCATCCACAATGTGTAACCTTTGTTTTCAAGACCTTTGATCAGACGCAACACAATTGACGGCGTAGATGACTCAAGCGGATCTTCAGTCTGCTGCAGTGGAGTTTCCTTATGAGCGTGGACTTCAAACCGCCATAGGTAGCCGGTTTGAGATTCACAAATCTCATAGGTCTTGATACCTCTATGTGTAGTTTTACTTGGAATAAGCTGGCTTATATCAAGCCAGCCTTTCCACATCAAAAGACTCTCGTCTAATGCAATGTTCTGCGCCGGAGTATACAGTTCCTGAAATTTTTTGTTCAAATGTGACAGTATTGGCTGTATTTTAAAAATTTTGGCCTCGGAGTCGTCTAGTTCTAGTGCACACATGTCGTCGTTATCGTTGAAATGAAGACATTTATTGAGTAACAAAAAACGATCGATAGACATGTGTGCGCTAAAACCGGGAGTAAAAAATACGTCAGAGGCGGAAGCCCAGTACTCCTCCATTCGGGACTTAACCACAATCCCCATCGCCAGAATTATGCCGAAATAAACATAAAGCTCATCGGCTGTGGTGTCATACCACTGGCAGATGCAGCTTCTGGAATGGAGATCGTGATTTTCGAGCGTTTGGGCTGCCACCTGGTGAGCATACCTATTTGTCTCCGAGGCAATGTGCTCCATAATTTGCCGATCCCATATGTCAACGAAAATGTCATACGGGTCGTCACGTGGAGTTGTCGGACCAACATTACTTTCGGAAAACGTTTCCCGTCTCGATTCATGTGGAATCGGAGAATCCGGAAACTCTCTCCACTTAAACTCATACCAACTCCAAGGTTGGTCCGTCGCCGTTAGAGGGATATCATCGGGCGCAGGGTTGCCTGGAGGCGCTGGGTCAGCGGCGGGCGCCGGGTCTCCGGCAGCATGTTCATCCTGGTCCAAAGGTGTCTCCGTAAAGCTCCAAAGCGCCCTTGGAATGCCAGGAAACGCTATGGCGTCCTCTTCGTCGCCCTCATCAGAGTCTTCTTCGCTTCCTGTAACAAATGATAGTTTGGTGTCAAATCTGGTGAAAACCAGAAGTTTGACAATAACCCTAAACCAAAATAATCATCAGGTATTTACCATCATTGTTGAGGTAGGTGACATCTTCATCTGGCAAGTGCTGAGGGCGAAACACAAACCTAAAACAAAAGCAGTGTTATATTATCGATATCTTTAGATATAAATAGAAAAGTCCGTTAGCAACTTACATTGCCGGCGAAGGCACCGAAGATGACGCCGATGTTAGTGTTGCAACCGATGGCGATGGCGGTGTTGCAACCGATGGTGATGGTGGTGTTGCAACCAATGCTGATGGTGGTGTTGTAACCGATAGTGATGATAGTGTTACAACTGATGGTGATGGTAGTGTTGCAACCGATGGTGATGTCGCAACCGATGGTGATGGTCTGGGATTTGATCTAGATGGACATTTTAAAAGAAAAGTTAAAGCTTGCTAGTAGTTATACTGCATAGGTTTAGGTAGTTAACTAAAGGTAAACAAATCATAAAACAGGTTCTTTTTGATGTCGTGCCTTCTCCTTTCAAATTTTTTTGCGATCAAAATAATGTCTTTATAATTTAAACTTAACTTTAATAATTATTATATACTTGTGCAATAAGCCGCTGCGTTTATTAAGAAACTATAAATATTAATTTATACACTTGAGAACAATTTGTGATTTTGTACAGTTTAAGAAAAAACATGATGAAGTTGATAACCGTACAAAATCTAAGAGTCAACTGTGACGTATAGCGCGGCAACAAATATGATGACATTACGTTTTGTGGATTATCCATTTACCGGTGACAGTTGACTTACTGAAAATTTGTTATTGTTATCTCGCGTTTTTTAGTTTTGTTTTAATTAATTCGCTTTTGTCGTTTGTTTTGTTTGCTGTTATATAAGTTATAAATGAAAAACCGAGTGGATATGTACCTGGTCTCAGCTGTTTCAGTTTTTGTTATTTACGATTCCATAACTTAAAAAACGGCTTAAAAAGGACTTCTTTTATTCTCGAAGGAACAAAAATCCATAAATGTGTTTAAATATGACGAAAAATTTGTGGTCTTAAGATTGTTATTTATACTACATAATATAGACTAAATTGATAAGATAAGGAATAAGTATGTATCTTTGAACAAACTGTGTGTATTGTGAATATACTTAAAACAACAATACAAGATCAGTCTCCATCAGCAACAAAATCGCAAAATCAAGCATAATCGACTGCTTGTATAATATAGACTTGGCTACAATCAGGAGAAGAATGCATACATATATTACAAAAAATAAGTGCCAACTATAGATGAAGCTATGAAAAATGTTAACAGTGACGATGGGTTGCCAAATAGCTTAAATAGACATTTAATATACAAGGTGATGTAGATTGATGTTTGAATACTCTAAACGGAATGGCTTGCTTGCTTATAGGCAGCGCTACTTAGGCACATTTTTAAGACGCATGGGAGAGATCGCTGAATGCTATTGGTGTATTTCGCGATATGTCTAAAGCTTTTGATTGAGTAGATTAGAGTATGGCATTCAGGGCGCTGCGCTTGATCTTGTTGCTTCGTACCTTAATCAGAGAATCAAGACGGTTGATATAATTTATAAATAATGTAAGATCTTCTGGATCTTCTCTAAAAATGGGTGTTTCACAAGGATCTATTCTTGGCCGCATTTTATTCGTAATATATATTAATGATTAACCTTTCTACATAAAGAAACTATGCGATATTGTACTCTTTGCTGATGATAACTCCTTAAGTTTTAAAGTTGAGCGTAGTAAACCTAATTATGACGAACTAAACAGTGCATTGTCGCATATACTTCGCAAGTTTGAATTATATAACCTAGTATTAAATGCAAAAAAAAAACAACTTATGATTGAGAATAATCAAACACTGGAAATAACTGAATCAGCAGTATTTTTAGGTATAACACTAGACTCCAAACTCCAGTGGAGTTCCCATATCTCAACACTGCATGTAAACTCAGCTCCGCTGCCTATGCAGTAAGGAAAGTTAAAAAACTAACAGATATTAACACTGCCCAACTTGTATATTTTAGTTATTTTCATAGTATTTTATCTTAAGGACTTAACTTTTTGAATAAAAAGAAAGTAATTAACCATAACAAAATATTATACTGAGATAGTTCATCAATAGATAATTTAAAACTACGTGTCAGTTCCATCAATTGATTTGTTGGAAGCCGGAGAGATTGTTTTATTTTATTTTAATATATTTGGAAAACATACAGTGCAGTATTACTTTATTAAACATAAACCAGTAAAGTGTCTATTTAAAAATATTTCATATATTAATATAGTAACAATAAAAAAAAATTAACAATAGTGGAAAAATAAAATGAAGCTATTGATCAGTTCAAGTTAAAACTAATAATATTAATAATAACAATCAAACTACAATAATAAAAATATTAATAAATATTATAGTCCGGTCAATATAGACATTTAAAATAACAAAAATTCTCGGAAAGCCAAATATTGGTGGAGAGCTAGGATTTACCATTATAAATAAAGTTTTAAAAATCCCCATCGATTCTATGTGTGCTACAAAAGTTATTCGGGGTCAAAATCAAAATTTGAGGTTTTTTGGATTTTACTCGAAAACAGTAAGTTTTATCAAAAAAAAATCTCAGACTAAAGTTGTAGATCTTAAAATTCTCTACAAAAATGGTCCTTATGATTTTTTTCCTAAGAGTTACCATTCGTAAGATATCGCGATTCTAAGAGTCCACTATTTTTATGTCTAAATTGACCGGACTATTAATAATATCAATTCTAATAACAACTTATTACGTTAGTATAGTAATAAATAATATATGTAAGTGTATATTATTCATTATTATTCTAACATTTAATTAACATTTTTTAATGTTATCAATATTCTCGGTTTTGAAAAAATTAACACTACTAAATTGTGTATTATAACTGGTGCAGGCTCAATATACAATTCCCCCAACGTGAGTTCACCTTGTGGGGGGGGGAAGGGGGGGGGGGGCTCAGTAGTGCCCGGCTATCCAGCCGAGTACAAAGCCAAGAAATGCACTGGAAGGCGGCCCACCTCGGTGAGCGGTGTGCCTTGCAGGTTGCTCCTGGTACTTCTCTGATAGCAGAGTGGACTGTGGAACAACCCCATGGTTGTTGTGGTCTGCTGCCGTCGGGGCGTCGTAGATAAATGCGTAAGCGATCCTGCGACGCCCTATTAAAACGGGAGAGGTTCCATTGGGTTTTAGTGGGTAGTACTGGTTTTGCTGGTGAGTCGCACACTTCCTGCTTAAATGCATTTCCCAACGTTAAAAAAAAGGCTCGATATACAAAGATATTCTGCGCATAGATGCTTTGGGTACACTCTCACCTCGGTCACTCAATTAATCTTAAACACATTCAATTCGATAATCATGTACAGTAAGACAGCATTTCCCCTTTATATTTAAATATAAAGAATTATCTTTACAATACAATCATCATCTGTCGAGGTCTTCTTGCAAAAGTGAACAACCTAGCGGTGACGCTATCCTTCTATAAATTTTCATGTCATCTGCATATAAAAGAATGGAAGAATTTGTAATTGTTTTGGCGACATCATTAATATAGAAATTGAAAAGTAGAGAACTAATATGAGACACCTGGGGTACACCAAATGAAACAAGAACGAAAGAAGAGCAATAGCCTCTAACTATTACAGCTTGGCTATGATTACGAAGGTATGAATATAGCCACTGAAGTAGATCACCATGTAAACTGAGTTCTTTTAATTTACATAGAAATATATTATGGGAAATTTTATCAAAAGCTTTAGAGAAGTCGGTGTACACAATATCAACCTGGTAACCCTCATCCAAAGATTACATGTTGCACCAACAAATATAATATTTTTTGATGGATAATACACACAACACTCCAGAAAAAAAGCAAATACCAGCAACAACATATAATTCAAACTTATTCACATGTTTTCATGGGAAATACTATATGGATATACCTATTCAATTTTAAGTTTATTACATCATGAACTAAAATTTAAAAATAAAAAGCATATAAATCAGTAAATGCCTAAATCAATTATGGTTAGATTATGATTGTAGCTGTAGATGAATTCAGTACAAAAAATATTTAAAAAATGCAGTTATTTTATTGATAATATTTTTGTATTAAAAGATTAAGCCCACATAGACTATTTGTTTACCTTTAGTTAACTACCTAAACCTATGAAGTGTAGGCTGTAGATACTAAAGTAGAACTACTTACGTATGCCACATGCGCATTCTCTTTGGCACCTGCATAGCAGTTTCGAAACCCCGGTCTTCCAGCAACTCTTGTATGTCGCGGATCACAGGTCTGAAATTCAAAACGATTCAGTGTAATACTCAGAATAATTTTAATTAAGGAAAAATAAAGAAGATTATTGAAAAAATAAAACGAAAGCGTTGTAGGCACACACAAAAATGTACATACTTATATATATATATATACATCCTTTTTTATACATGTACATTTTTTATAAAGACCTTTTTGTTAACCTTTTTTAAAAATAATCTTTTTGTGACATATGAGTAAAATATTGAACATAACAAGGCGTATAATTATTTTATTTATATTTCCAAATAAAATATAAAAATATAACAATATATCGCCGCTACGACCATAGCGTGGTAGCGTTTGATTGCTAATGACCTCAAATACCCTGATGATCAAGTTCCTTGAGACCAGTGTGGGTTGCGAATTTTTTATACAATGTTACGCAAATTCTGTGCGGTAATTTTTAAATTAAATGCTTAATAACAATAATAAGATACGTAACAACATACGTGATATCGACAGTTTGCTATCATTATTGTTCTTATTATTAGTAACAAGCGGCAATGTAAGGCCATTTTCATTTTTCGCAAAATGACTAGCGAATAACGACGTTTGTTGAAATATTTATTAATCATCCATTGTTGAAATAACTTTCTATCCAAAATCTTTATCATATACATAGTCTATGAATTAAAAACTGTTCAGTTCAGTTCAGTTCTCTTGTTAATGGCTTCAAAGCGTGCCAATAGAGCACAGATTACTTTGCCAATGTCACGTAGAGTGGAGAACACACGAAGGAGATTTGTCGACAATAAATCAGATTATAAGACTATGTATATTAATTAAAAAGTGTGCAAAAAGGGAGCAACTCCATGGATCCTGTATCTACAACAAAAGACAACACAATTACTATATACATAAAAACCTAAATTAAAAATAATAAATTGGTAGTAAGTTCTAGTTATTTTACAAAGATGTTAGTCTATAGTCTAATTCCATTACACTTAATATATTTACACAAAAATTTACATAAAGGACTAAATACAAACATTAATAAACAATTAACATCAATAGGACGGGGAACTTTGAGGGGAAGGACATCATAAATAGGATGGAGGAGTCTCGGACAACTGAAGAGGATATGAGAGGGAGTCCCTTCATCAAGGCCACATTCACATAAGGAATGATCCCTGATCCTAATCTTCGCTAGGTGAACAGGTGTGCATGCATGTCCAAGTCGCAAGCGACAAATGGTAGTTATGACCCAACGTTCCGCAAGTTTTAGACGATGAAACCAAGGGCGCCTTGGAATCTCGGCCTGAAGGGCGGCATAGTGCTTACCTTTAAAAGTTTTTGATAGATTCCAATTATTACTCCAAGCTTTTTCTAAATGATTTTTAGCAACAGATACCAGATCCTGAGCTGAGTTATTAAAATGATCAAGCGTACCACAGAAAATAGCAGATTTTGCACAAGAATCCGCAGTTTCGTTACCTGGAATACCAGAATGGCTTGGGATCCAGACCAAGCGGACCGACAAACCCTTCTGATGGCATAGGAACAGAACTTCACGAATCCTTAAAATAATAGAAGATCTTAATTTGCTACGAAACGGATTCTCCCTAATAGCCATTAAGCAACTGAAAGAGTCTGTCAGTATAATTGTCTGTTTAAAGTCATGGGAAAGGGTGAACAGGATAGCTTCTAGTAGAGCAACAGCCTCGCCTGTAAACACCGATGATTCTGGAGGGCATTTAAATTGTAGAATAATTTTGAATTTAGGAACCCAGCAAGCTGCACCAACACAACCATCCTGTGATAGTTTAGATGCATCAGTATATATAAGGAGGTAATTCGACCAATTTTGATGAATTAGACTCTGAAATTTTGTGCTGGTGTCAGGAGCTCCCTTGATCAGACCAAGATCCAAGATAATAGAAGGAGAGAAAGTAAGAGCATTATAAGGAATACAAAAAAGGGGGTTTAAACGATAACGGGATAAAGGGTGAGGAAGCTTAGTAAACTTGAGGAAACTTTCTAAGAGAAAGGATAAGGGTCTTTGAGAGGAATTAAAGTCAGCAAGCCGACTTAACCTGGGCCAAAGAGGGTGGGACGATAACTGTAACGACTTACCAACAAATCGATCGGATAGGTATTGGCGACGTAATGGGAATGGAGGGTCAACACATTCAACTTGAAGAGCATTGGTAGGAGTGGACTTCATTGCACCTAGTACTATTCGCAGGCATTTATGTTGAATTCGATCGAGCTTTTCTGAGGGAACCTTATTAAAGGGGTCTAAAACAAATGTACCGTAGTCAATATGACTACGCACAAGGGAATTGTACAGCAGTTTTTGAGTATATGGGTGTGCACCCCACCACACACCGGACACCGCACGTAGAGCGTTGATGCCCTTTTCACATTTTTTAGTTATATACTCAATGTGAGCAATTCCATTCAGTCTTTTATCAAGAACGATGCCTAAAAATTTTGCCTTTTCTACTAGACTGATGTTATGATTATCAAACGTGAATTGTAAATTTGGGACTGTCCTCTTTCTAGTGAATACAACTGCCTGACACTTAGCCACTGATAATGATAAACCATTTTCAGAAAGCCATTGACCTAGATAATGCAAAGCAGAATTTATCCGGAAATTAATGTCCTCTACAGATTTTGAGCTGCAATAGAGGACGATGTCATCAGCATATTGAAGTATATTGCAAAAACTATTTATAGACAATTCGAGGTCATGAGTATATATATTATACAGAAGAGGGCTGAGGACCGAGCCTTGGGGGAGACCTTTCCAAACAAGTCTGGGAGGTACAGTAAGTAGTTGATGTTTAACAGATATGGTTCTACCGGTCAGCAGATGGCTTATGAAATGTGTCAACCTCCATGGAATGTTCAGATGATGCATTTTCTGCCTGAGCAACGGGAGAAGAACATTATCATAAGCAGAAGCAACATCAAGAAAAACACCAACCAGATACTCTCCTTGAGCATAAGCTAAACGAATGTCTGTAGTGAAAATACTGAGACTATCTATTGCACTCAGCCCCTTTCTAAAGCCAAACTGAGAGGGTGCTAAGATATTTCTGCTTTCCACTATCCATTCGAGACGAATTTTCAAAATCCGTTCAGTTATCTTCGCTAGAGTAGATGATAGCGCAATGGGTCTGTAGGAATTTGGATTAGATGGGCATTTGCCCGGTTTGAGGATAGGGATTACTATTTGGGATTTCCATGATTCTGGGATAATACCTGACACAAATAAAGCATTTATTAAATTTAAGAAATACTTTTTGGATCTATTGTTCAACCTTCCAATAAAGGAATATGGAATACCATCCTCTCCTGGACTAGTATCCTTTAGATCCGTTAAGGAGCTCTCAAGTTCTTCAAATGTAAAAGGGCGGTCCATTTCGTTAATTACAGACGGTGTCATAGGGTACGAGTGAGAATCATGTGGGGGAACAAATGGAGGGGCTAATTTATCAGCAAAGTCATTAAGCCATACGGAAGGGTTATTGGAGTTAGGACTAGGGACAAAGTTAATAGAACGACGAAATCTCTTAATATTAGTCCACACTAGAGATGAGGGCGACCGAGGATCAAGAGATTCACAAAAGTTAATCCATCCAAGTTTTTTCTTTTTATGAGCCAATCTTCTAAACTTTGCATCATTGCGCTGATAGACATTAAAATTCTCCACTGTCATAGAGGCTGCATATGACATCTCGGCAGATTTACGCCGATTAACAAAATCAGTGCATTCCTGATCCCACCAAGGATTGGAAGGCAATTGATTCTGTGTGGAGCGCTTCTTCGGTATGTGAAGATCTGCGGACGAAATGATAGCAGAGACAAACCGATCATAACAAAAAATGACATTCTCACTATCAATAGATTCAGGAAGGGAGTCCACCATACGATCAACAGAACAAGCAAAATCGTACCAATTGGCTTTATTTAAATTATGTTTAAGAAGGGAATAGGAATATGAAGAGGAAGGTATATATCCAGTGACTAAAGAAATCAGGATAGGAAAATGATCGCTACCATAGGAAGAGGGAAGGACGTTCCATGACAGTAGTGCAGCGAGAGCAGGAGAAGAGAGGCAGAGGTCTACTGCTGATCTAGGATTTTGATTAGGATAGACCCTTCTAGTCGGAGAGCCATCATTGAGGATACAAAGATTAGTATCATCAATCATGTCAACCAACTGAGGAGAGAGTCTATCACTAAAATAACATCCCCACAAAGTGTGATGGATGTTAAAGTCTCCCATAATCAGTACAGGACTGGGAAGCGACGAGATAATAGATAAAAGCTCAGGAAAAATCGAAGGAGAAGGATGAGGAATATATACAGAGAGGAATGATATGTTGAAGGCCCTCACAGCAACAGCATTAATCTGTTGGCTGTGAGATGGGATAGAAATAAGAGAATAAGGAGTGGAGTACCGGATAAGAATGGCACTACCAGCATACCCATCACTTCTGTCCTCCCTTAAACAGGCAAAACCTGGCACCCGAAAACGGGAACCGGGAGTTAACCATGTTTCCGAGAGGGCAATAATGACAGGATTGTGTGAGGAAATAAGATGGATTAATTCATGTTTTTTAGGACGGATGCTTTTACAATTCCACTGAAGGAAGTTCAGTGGGGCCATTTTTAACTATATTGAAAATTTGCATTAATTTTTGGGCAACGTTGGACGGTAGAGGGACATCATCACAGGAAGATATAATAGAAATGAGGGTTTCAATGAGAGCTAGAAGGAGATCCTTTTTAGGACTGGAGGGATTATCATCATTATTAAGGGCACAGCCATTAGGAAGAGGGGAAGAGCAATTGCTAACAATTGCTTGATGAGCTTGTCTATCATATCCTTTCGCTAAAGGAGCTCGGGGACGTGGAGAACGGAAAACTGTTTGTCGATATGTTCTAGAGGAAGAGGGTTGAGGTTGGATTGGACTAGAGGTAGCGTTGGTGTAAGCAGGGAGAGAGAACATCTCCTTAGCAACATCTGCATATGAGCGCTGCACAGTAGGGAAACGGGAGGATGCTTCTATATAGTAAACATTCTCTTGCGACATTACCATCTTAATTGATTGTTGTCTAAGAAATTCAGGGCAATCTTTGTCTGTGGCAAAATGTTTGCTAGTGCAATGTATACATGTTGAGTTCTCCTTAGTAATATTACATGCATCCCCAGTATGTGATTGGGAACACCTGTAACACCTTGGCTTAGATCTGCATTGAGCTTTAATGTGACCAAAGCGGCAACAATTAAGGCACTGTATAGTGGGAAGTTTATATGTCTCGACAGGAAGGGAAGTGTGGTAAGAGTACACTTTCTCTGGCAGCATTTGTCCCCTGAATGTCATTGCAACCGACTGAGTCGGTACCCAGGTAACAATGCCTTCATTTATATTCTTACGATTCAAACGTCTCGCTTTCATGACCTTACCACAGCCAGGAGGGAGTTCTAATGATTCGATAAATTCATCCATAGCCCAGTCAACAGGGACTCCTTTGATAAGACCCATTCGAGTAATATTAAAAGTGGGAATAACTGCTACATATTTGCACATACTGAGAACTGGATTCTTTAAAAAGTTATTAGCAGCCTCAGCAGAGGAGAATTGGACAGCGATTTTGTTGCGGCCGACATTTTTTACTCCATCATTGATTATATTGGGAATTTTATTATTATGCAAGAATTGACCGAACTTGATGGCTCTTATGGTTGTTCCAGCTGCAGGGTCAGGAGTTTCCCTGGAGACATAAACTATAAATGGGCCCTTGTCATCGTCATTATAGGAAAGAGGACCTTCGGACATAGAGGGATTTATATACACATTTTGGATTGACGGGGTGGCAGTATCAGGATTGTGTATGGTTTTTTTAATTGCCGAATTTGAATCGGAAATTGAGACTTCCCCTTGGCGTTTACGAGAAACACCCTGAGAGCTTAACAAAGTAAGACCTCCGGGATCCGGGGGCTCCGACGGTGGATCACCATCCATGCTTAAGTCTAACCTACCTTTATTTAAAACACACACAAATAAAAATATAAACCAATCACCAATAAACTACTTAGTTCACTACGAGGATTACACCTTTGACACTTAATTATAATAAAAACTTAAAAGAGGGACAAGAATTTATATAAAAAGAACACCGATCTCACTAACACGTGTGTAAGCCAAAACCATCTACCTGTAAAAACTGTTCATTACTTACCCATTCATGTTGGAATGCCGTTCTGTCATTTTTGATCAATTAGTTTGTTTCACTCCACAACACTATAAATAAATTAACGACTGAATTCGTCAACGCGCGCGCAAAAACATTAAACGAGTTACAAGATTGAGTGGCTGAGCCCTGACTCCTAACTCCTAAGGTCTTAAAGTGACACTGGGAAGGAGATAACTCACGACTGGCGACTTTTGAAATGTTTAGCAGCTGTCGACTGTCGTTGATGTATTTTAAAGACTTAACATGTGCCGATATGCCATTGCCATCCTTATTCTTTTCCTTACACACAATATACAACGGCTTAAAAATATTTCAGAGTTCAGAGCCTACATCGATCTCCAGGAGAGGGGTACACAGTTGACACTTGACACCAGTGTTCACAACCTGAAGTTAGGCAATTATCGTACCTAGGGTTGTAAAATTATCGTACATGGACCAAAATTATCGTACATGTTAGGAATGTGCCCAAATAGTCGACTTTTATACAAATCGATATTTTTTCCTTCTAACCAATTTCTCACCACCTACTTCCAACATTTTCTTCCCATCCGAATGCGACCTCTACAAACGGGAGAGCAAAAAAAAAAAAAAACAAAAACATTATCTTCATATTTACCCTTATTACTCATTCTAATCCTACGATTACGAACGCTGCACACGGAAGAGCAAAAAAAAAAAAGGACTATTCTCGTTTTTCTCCCTTCTTACAAATACTACATACTTAAAATACTAACTCAAACAATTCTCTTCCTAAAACATTACCTAATCCTCAAAAAATTTTCACCCATCCCACCTTCACAAATTATCGTACATTTGCAATGTATTATCGTACATCGTACACAGACATGAAATTATCGTACATGTACGATAATTATCGTACGGTTGCGAACACTGCTTGACACTTGACAGTACACATTATGTGAAGCAGTGATGCCAACAACAAAATCATACAATTTGTACGATCATGTATTCGAAGGCGTATGGAAAATATACAATCTTTCCAAATTTTTCAATCTTCATAACAAAATGGAAAAATAACGCGACTGCATTAAAGCTAACTAAAAAGATGAAAATAAGTTAACGAAGGAATAGAGTATATAGGAATATATTATGCAGTCAGAGACACACATGTTTCATCCTTGCCGCGAAATGTATATATGTATACTTAATTATTAAATAATATACTTATTGCAAAAGGACTTTCAGGGCCAGATTCTAAAATCATAGATGGCACTGTGCAAATATAAACCATTTTAGTTGATTTTAGTTAGTAAATTAGTGTCCAAGTTCTGGTGACCAAGGTCCAGAAAATCACTTCTTGTTCGTATCTAAATACTAAATATTAAATGTTTTCCCCTAAATATTAAAAACTAATTTGGGTTATAATAATATTACGTATTTAATCATCGCTACTATTGTTTTATTGAAATTTCAATGCGTACTGTTTTTTTTTCGGGAGTTTTTAGCAAAATAGCGATTTTTTCCTAGTGTATGGTACGCTGTGCGATCCCCTAAAAAAATGGAATTGGCAACACTAATACGAAGTTTTTGGTTGTTCCTTGTCTCTGGTTTTTGTTTTGAATTTCGTTATCGCGGCCGTGTTCCTGGATGCTCCTGAAGAGTGGTTTTCAAGCGACGCTTATCTTAATAATGAACTGTTAAAAATTTGTTTAATAATTTATTATTTACAAAATGACCAAAATAGCTGTTGTCACCGGTTCTAATAAAGGTGTTGGTTTTGCCATAGTCCGAGGCCTTTGCAAACGATTTGAAGGGATAGTGTACCTCACGTCGCGGGATGAAAAGCGAGGAGCTGCTGCAGTCGCCGCTCTGAACCAAGAAGGTCTACATCCTAACTATCATCAACTAGATATAACAGATAAGCAAAGCATTACAACATTTCGAGACTATTTAAAAGAAAAATATGGATTTATAGATATTCTAGTTAATAACGCCGCTATCGCTTTCAAAACCAAAGCTCCGGAACCAGTTGCAGTTCAAGCAGAACAAACGCTGTTTGTTAATTACTTCTCAGTGCTTTCGACTTGTGAAATTTTATTCCCTATTATACGTAATGGTGGTCGTGTGGTTAACATTTCTAGCTCTGCTGGTCACTTAAGCCATATTCCTAGCGAGACACTAAGAAAACGCTTCCAAGACCCTAACTTGACCATTCAAGAACTCTCAGAATTGATGAATCAGTATGTTGAAGCAGCTAAAAAAGGCACTCATGCAGCTGAATGGGGAAATTCATCATATGTTGTTTCTAAGGTTGGCTTAACAGCCTTAACTAAGATACAGCAAAGATTGCTCAATAATAGAGGTATGTGTATAGTAAACAAAGCTAATGAGAGACAGATTAACAATTCAATCTGTTATAAGTTTTATCTCTGTAATAATTTTAAATGTTTTAATACACAGTACAAACAGACAGATTTTTAATTATGAACAATTATAATTTAAATAATGTTAGTAAGCTTAGTTCAAACTCAGTAGTTAATTTATTGCAACAATAAAAAAAAATGTTAATATAAAGATAGTGTCCTTCTTGTTTAAAGTTACAAAATAACCATATATTTAAAAAGTTTTAATCGTTTCAATAAATTGTTTCAGACATAAAAGTAAATGCAGTTCACCCTGGCTATGTGGATACTGACATGTCCTCACACAAGGGTGTGCTATCTATAGATGAGGGGGCTCAAGCACCACTATACTTAGCCTTGGATGCCCCTGACTCGGTCAGAGGAGAATATGTGTGGTTTGATAAAAGAATTTTTAACTGGAATGGAGAGAAACCTAAAGAAAAAAATTAAAACATCTATATTTTTAAATTGATCTTTATTTTTAAATTAATACCTGCGTTGAGAAATTTGTGATAGATATGTTTTCTAAATAGTTTTTGAAGGATTTTCTTAGTACATTTTTAAATAGCACAATGTAGACTGATAAGTCTTGCAAACCGAGCGTTTTACAGAGACTTGTGAGGGTGCTAAGTTCCTGAAAGAGATAGCATGTTAATAATAACTAGTATGGAACTGATCCATCTATTTTATTTGTCATCCATACTTTTTACGCAGTCAGGATTTTTATTGAAGTAAAACTACTTTACGCACGCTTGACTTGGGGGGTAAACTGGTGAATGCGTTACGAAAAAATGCATGTACGTTTGTTGCCATGGTAACTGTTGTTATTGTCTGACAAGTGATATATAATATTATATTCTTTCCTTAAATGATATTCTATAAATGTATGATTGTAATATGCCTAATATGCGTTATTTTTAGTATCCCACCTATACTAATTATTTAAAAAATAAATTGTATTTCATAAAGAGTACCGATAACCTACAGAAGTTTTACTCCTTGCGCGTGTACACATTCATACACGCACTCTTTATTTTTTTTAATAAATATTTTTTTTATTTGTGTTTATCAAATCTGTATATTATTTCGTACATATTCTATCTTGATTATACTGTAGATATAGTAAATTCAGAAAAATATAAAATGTAATATTTTGATTTGAATACTTTTTCAGTGAGTACTCTTACCTATATCTAATTTTATTATAACGTCGTGTGTAGTCTCCTTAATGATTAATCCGTAACATTTCTGTATAGTTTGTCAATTTATCTAATCTGTGGCATCCTGTCACAACGCGCGTAACGCCTTTTTGATTTGAATTTTGAAATTTGAATTGAACTTAGGAAAAAGGAGGTAGGTGGATTATTAAAAACATTTTATTATACCCTTTATATTCTCTTTTATTTTTTATTTAGTTATGTAGTTATAAGTGACTGTGATCTTTGCAATTTATAAAGTTTAAATTATTTATTTATAAAAATGAGTTCCTTAGTCACTGTAATAATTGGCCAGGTGGGTGATGGTTTCGCACCGGTTGCAAATCATTGTAAAGGAACTGTGTATATTATATCACAAGGCCGTTTACAAGTAAAAAATGTCGCTGCACTTAAAAAAAGAGGTCATATTGTAAACCATCTTAATGCGAACTTCAAAAAGCTAAGTAAATTATCTAAAAAGGTTTGTTATATGCGAAATGATATAAAACGCAATTATGGAGGAATAGATGTTTTAATAAATACTGCTACATACAATTGTGATTATAATTCTAATGTCGCAGTGCATTTTCAAGCGAAGACAGTAGCGTATTTTAATTGCTTAGCTGTTATGACGATATGTGGTAAACTTTTTCCAATATTGCGAAATGGTACCAGCACTGTTATTTACTGTACTTTAAAACACAACTATCGCCATATTATTCCAAATATATTAAAGAATCGGTTTGAAAATATAAAGTTGACTTTTAACCACATCAGGTTGTTCATATATCAATACTTAAAAGCAACTAAACAGAGGACTTATGAAGCAGAGTGGGGAAGCTCTCCATATGCAGTTTCTAGAGCTGGCTTTATTGCGATGAAAAATTTACATAGAAATATCTTGAATATAAAAGGTAAGCTTTTAATCTGAATCTATTTTTATTTGAAGGATTTCCAATAATAATCAGACACTATGAGTTAATATGTAAAGAAAATCTATACTAATTTTATAAAGCTGAAGAGTTTGTTTGTTTGTTTGTTTGTTTCGTTGAACGCGCTAATCTCAGGAACTACTGGCTTTTTATCGAAGAAGGCTTTAGGCTATATATCATCCCGGAAAAATGTACGGTTCCCGTGGGATAGAGTTGTTTTTGTCTAGAGACGAACCCGAAGCGAAGCGAGGGTGAGTCGCTAGTTTATAATATATGGCCAAACTATTTCAAACATGCAGTAAAAGATATGGTGTTTACTGTGGATCTTATTTTTTTAATGCTAATGTGCCATTCTAACTATTCTTTTGATATCAAATTACAAATTTTAACACAAAAACTTATTATATCATTATCATTCCATTTCAGGTATAAAAATGTCTTGTGACTTTGGAATCAATGTAAGTTTAGACCCCTATCGCATATGTTACCAAAATCTGAACTTTAGTGGGGATAATAGTCCATTTTTTGTTGATAATTTATCAGGTATTACTGACTTTGAAATACACCAAGCTGTGACTGTACCACAAAATTTACAGACAATGATAAGTAACCAAAATGGAGTGAATGCGAATGTATTAAAGGAGACAACAAACATTCATACAAATACAAAGAAACGTGCCAGATATGATAGTACTAATATCCAAGAGGACTCCAAAAAACTATGCACAAACACTATTAGTACAACAAACCTAAGTAACTGTGCTAATACTCGGGCAAATTTAAATGTAGCTATATCTACCAAATCCAAAAGAGATCTTACAAAAGAAGAGGCAAATTATATAAAAAATGAACTGCATAAAATTATTATTTCCACATGCGCTCAACAAACAAGTACCAATATAATATACCCTGCCTTCGACAAAAATCCATGTTATAGTGAAGGAGTACTAAAACTGTGGTGTCTAGATGAAAAAACTCTAACTTGGTTAAAAGATACAATATCAAAATTACATTTGCCCGGAGAAGAATGCAATCTCACTGTGATAGATCAGCGAGATATACCAGGAAAAGTAAAAGTAGCTTTATTTGTGCCTGATTATAATGGAGAGATAGATTTTTTACAACGGGTCCTTATTGCACAAAATCGTTGGTGTGATATGACACTGTGGAGTCTATTCAGCTATGAACGAACTACAATAGAAAAATCCTCTGGAATATTTCTAATTTTAAACATACCTATGGATGATATACCTAAAATAATGATTCGTAGACGACAGATAGCCTTTTCTACAGGTTCGATTACCATCAGATTTATCTCTGGTACAGGCTTCAGTAATGAACTCACCGGGACAATAAATAGAACTGGTGTGAATGATTGGGTAATAGCCCCAATAGATAGAAATGCTCCTGATCATGGTGTTTCAAATAATTCTTTTCCTTCTTTGAGCGATGCTCTTCAATGTATTGATGAATTTATGCCAATTATACCTGTCATTCAAAATGTATGGGGTGAGAACTTAGAAATATGTTAACTCCATACATGGGCGGCAGCAGAATTATTTCCAGGGGGGTGCATCTGCTTCATATTAAACTACTAATTTATCTTTTAAATTTTAAATATAACTATCTTTTCGGATTATTTCGCGGATTTATTTTGACCATTAATAATGCAAAAAGATAGTTTTATTTAAAATGTCAAATATTCGCGTAAATCTTTACGTGTTTACTTTAAAGTTAATAAATTTTTATTCAAATTTTATTTATCATCTTATCTGTTATAAGGCAGTTTTCAACTAAGAGAAGAGTGATTTATGTAGAATTATATCATAACAGTATTTCAATTATTTTATTTTTTTAAACATTTAAAATTTTAAAAAACTGTTATATTTGTTACTGATTTTGAATTTTAAAGAATTGTATCGTAAGAGAAAAGTTTTTTTTAGTTTTATAATTGTTGATTCTCATTTACATAATAAGTTTTACATGATTATTAAACTCAAAAGTTAAATTGTGTTTAACACTCAAAAGTGTAACTTTATTTGTTTTTAAGAATGTTTTATTTATTTTTTAAATAAATATATTTTTTTTTATATTTCCTGATTTTTTTTTCATAAGAACCCATCAAAAGTCGATATATCTGAGTTAAAGAATAAAGATGTTTTTTGTACAAAACAAATACAATGGTCTACTAACTTACTCTCGCTTCGCTCGTCTATATGTTACTTAGGTCTATCTGCCTGCCTCAGTGGTCTATAGTGGCTTGCATGAACGGCCAGAGATCCTGGGTTCAAATCCCGGGTCGGGCGAAGTTAAATTATTCAGTTTTTCTGTTAAGATATTTCTAGTAACTGCCCTGTTTAAAAACTCCAATAGGATCTCATCAAAAGCGACAAAAGCCACATAGAAATCAATAAATATTTATTGGTTTCTATATGGTTAAGTTTTTCAACAGGGCTTCCACTCGACAATCCCTTTTTAATATGGCAATAAATAACATACGCTATGTACAGTATAATTATTATTTAATCTATTATGTAAAAATTGACCCTTATAATACATATTCTGGTAATTTAAACAAATAACAAAAAACCTTACTTTATCTTAGAGATCATTAACATAACCTATTGTGATGTACAGTACAAATAAATTACTTTACTCTTATTTTCATATATCTAATACATATTCCTATATTGTAGCGCTCTAAAGCCTAGTTTAGACTGAGACACTACACACTCAGTGTATACACAGAGTGTCTCTGTGTCAACGCGAGTGTCTCTAATTGTGAAATTTATTGCGACACGATTATAATTAACGTACCAGCGGCTGTGTTAAGTGTCTCGTGTGGTTGAAAAGTTTTCGAACAAGCTCGACATTTTCAATACACCGCACCGCGTAGAAGATCCCTTAAAAACGAGTTTCACGTGGAGCAAGGAGTGCGAACAGCTCGGACACAACTTCTGTACATTTATATACAGACACTACTCAAGACACTAAAATTTCGTCAAACTGTGAACAGTACAGAAATTAATATCTGACATTTATGTCGCAATTTGTGTCGTAGTCTAAACTTAGCTTAAGAGTAGTAGGGTGAGATAGCAAATATCTCTATCTCTGTTCTTCCTATTGAATTCGCAACACTCTAGAGTGAGAAAGACAAATTAGTGTAATTTGTATGTGCGGTAAAACAATGAATGTATTAGACATATGCTTACTTTTTAAGAATTGAATTGACTAATAAACTACGTATTACAATAAAAAATATATAGCATTTCGTAACTTTGCGACACATGCAGAGAATAACACTGTAGCTTTGTAGTGACAATAAAAAAAAATAAAAAGACTAAAACCTTCGTGGCATTACCGACATTCCGCCTTTTTTTTATTTATTTTTTAACTTGCGGCGCACAATGAAACGAGTATATACGAATAGACAGCACATAAATAAATATATAAGTATTAGCAATATAATGCCCTAGAGTTTCACGTTAAAGTAAAGACATATGGTAATACGTAAATATTGCTCATTAAAAATGAAATCTAATTATTTATATATGTCGGAAAAATGACACCTTTGGGCACTATATTACTGATATTATTTGTTTATTTAAATATCCTCTTTTTTTTCGTACTAGATTCATCGTACGCCTCTACTTAGAAAAAAAAACATTAAAATGGCGGCGGACAGCTGTCACTTTTCATAGAAAAATGTTTGATCATCTTTATAACTATATATTAGTTAATAAGCTACAATGTTATTCCTTTGTATATTCCTTGATATTTTCATTCCCATCTGGCACTAACAGAGAATTTAAAGTCGGAAATCATTTAACTGACTTCAAAAATGGAGCTCATTAATTCGCTTACATTTTTAATGCGATATTGTCACCGAATATAATTTTAACGAGTTTATCTATACTTATAAAAAAAATCGTGTACATTTAAAGAAAAAAAATAATATTTTTTACTTAAGTGTACACATATAAACATATAAATAATCATTAAACAAAATCTGTTTCGAACTGTAGAATAATAGTTATTTTTGTTTGGAAATTTATATTAGTATGCAATACAATAATAAGTATAGTTCATGAAAATATGGTGGCAACATTTTAATGAGACAATAATAAGGGTTAATTTAATTGCCATAAGTTAAAATAACTTTGTACCTAGAATCTAAAGTTTATCACAACGTTTACAATAAATAATTAAAGAATCATATCAATGCCTATTTAAGTATTGGGTTAGAGGTAGCCAGTTCGATTCTCGCGACACAATTTTTAGGGTTCCGTACCCCGAATGGTGCCAATTAAATGAAATTTTAATTGTGTACTTCTATCGCCGCTATAGGCGAATTTCAAAATGGCCGACATGCAAAATTAAGAAAAAATACTATGTTTTTTTAATTTTCATAGTGTTATATCTTGTACAACGGTACGGAACCCTTTGTGTGCGAGTCCGTCTCGCACTTAACCGTTTTTAATATTAGCTCTAAAAGAGGTGAAATAATATCAAACTACTAATATATATTACACTAACAAAAATAAGAGTTTATTCGTTACTCCACTATATATCTAATCGACATATTTCATTATACATTTGACAGCCTAATTAAAATTCAAATAATCTATATATTTTACTTAAATCACTTCGTGTTATTGCATGTGTGTACATATATTTAAAAAGTTTATCTGGCAGTGGCAATGTTTGAAGGCAATATGAGAAGGTCAGAGCTAAAGTGGCCTAACTTAAAGATTAGATTAAACTAGGAGAAATAAGGACCAAAAGAAAAAGATATGTTACAGTCAAAACTATTTTTTAGTCAAAACTACTTTTGACTAAAGAGGTTGGTCAAAAGTAATTTTGACTGCAGGCTTTGGTCAATAGCAGTTTTAACTGGCATATTGGTCAAAACTCATAAGAAGTTAAGGAGGTAAGTAGGTTAAAGGTTACTCGGAAGAACCCTTTCTTTCTAGGTTAGGTTAGAATGGTGACCACAACTACCATAATTTTTAAGTTTTGACCGATATGCCAGTAAATACTGCTATTGACCAAGGCCTGCAGTAAAAAATAATTTTTAACTGTTTTTGTCAGCCAAAAGTAGTTTTGACCACGAAAGAGTTCTGACTCTAACAGATACACCGACAATCTTTTTAATCTTCATAATATGTAGCTGTATGACGTGTATTTGTATATGGGCACTATAACATCTAAACCTTGTAAAATTATTATATTAGATTAAGAATATGTTGACATTTTGTGATATCTATTGATGTTCTTTTTATTGAATAAATAAATATATTGGGACATTAACAGACAGCACCATCTAGTTCCATGGTAAGCTACGAGGCTTGTGTTATGGATACGGGATAGTTGATACACTACACATATATAACTTTAAATACATACATATAAATATAAACATCCGTGACTGGAGTACAAACGTTCGTGCTCATCATACAAATGAATGCCCTCAGCGGGACTCAAACCCGCGACCGCAGGCACAGCAAGTAGGGTCACTACCTAAGCCAAACGTGTAGTCAAGAAAAAAAACAAATGAACTTTCTAAATAAGACTGTTTCAAAATGTCAGCATAGATAAATGAAATACTTCATAAAATCTTAACAATTTTAAGTAATTCTTAGTTAAAATTGAAGAATTAAAAAAAATATATTTTCTTATCAACGTATATATTATATGAGCAGTTTTTCAATTTGCCTCTAGTTGCGGTTAAAGTACTAACATTAAGTAAGAAAAAACTTTTTAAAAAAAAATAAAAACCGACTTCCTGGCACTGAAAAGTAAAAAATAACTAAACAGAGGTTTTCATTTAAAATAGATACCTAATCAGATATATTCGAAGTCGGTGTGCTTTGATTTGTATTGGCTGGCACCGACTTCGAAAATATCTGATTAGGTATCTATTTTAAATGAAAACCTCTGTTTAGTTATTTTTTACTTTTCAGTGCCAGGAAGTCGGTTTTTATTTTTTTTAAAAAAGTTTTTATTTTTCCATTTTTAGTGTAGACGTAATAAGCAAGTAATTTGTAAGAAGAAAGATTTTTAATAAAAACATAATATTCGATTAAGCCATTTATTTAAAAACCGCTTGACCGATTTCGATAAAATTTATATGGGACCACCGGGGAAGAATACTCTTTGAAACAAAAAAAAAATTTCCAAATCGGTTCAGCCGTCTTCGAGAAATCCGTGAACATACATAAAAAAAAAAAAAAAGATTCCGACGAATTGAGAACCTCCTCCTTTTTGGAAGTCGGTTAAAAAGGACGCTAAAAATGATTGAAACGGAAGACATGCTTATTTTTATACATTTATAAACTATAACTAAACGAGAATACGTCGTAAAGTATTTTTCACACACCAACCTAATCCCCCCCCCATCCCCCTCCCTCCTCCCCCGATTTATTAATCGCGATTTTAATATTTTTGTATAAACAATATTATGTAAATACATATCATGATATCATACAATATCGTTGTATAACATAAAGCCAAAGAATTTTATTTGTAGATTGAACGCGGGCGAAGCCGCGGGTTCTGTTAGTAATAGGTATATATAGAATTGTGAGTTAGGCCATTTTAGCTCTGAGTTAAGTGTTCCATAGCAGCCATTCATTTACCCGTTAAGCACATAACTATATTTATTCATAAATAAAACAATACCCTTTAGCGATTATTCTTATTTAATTCGATCATCGTAGGAAGACTCTGATGTTGGAAATTGAAAAATTATAATATACAATGAAAAATACTTGTAAACCTAAATTATATTAAAATATAGTAAGGATTTATGAGCTACATAATCTATACATATAATAAAATTCTGAGTCGAATCTGTACATTGAATATTTTTTGGAAAATCTTATTGAAATAGACATTATTATCGATACAGAGGCCGAATCTATAGTTTTTTGAATTTTTGTATGTCTGTCTGTATGGGAACGTATCACGAGAAATCCACTGGACAAATTTAGATGAAATTTGGTATGATGATAGCTGGGTATCCAGGACATCAACATATAGGATACTTTCAATTGCGGGAAAATATCTCATCTCTGTAAAATCTATACCAAACGTATAAAACGTCCCTAGGGACAAACCCGAGCGAAGCGAGAGTGGATCGCTAGTATATTATATGTATATGTATATGCATAATGCATTCCATATTAGGTTGTTTTCGCATATAATCATATATAATAATTAAATTATGTTATATATATATATAAAAGAAAAATATTTGTTTATTTTATTTGTAAATAGAGGAAATACTAATAAGTAACCTCTGGCATGATTTCAAAAAATGCAATGCCTAAATAATAGACTATATTTTAAAGACAACCTTATAGTTCATTAAACACACTCATGTCATTTAATTTTTTCCTATATTGTCAGTTATAAATTTTCTAAACCTTGCTTTATCTATAAGTAAATAAATAAAAAAAATAAAAAAATAAATGTCGAACCCACTACCAGAGATCTTCCCACAACAACCAAAAAAACTACACATTCACACAAACAATTAGCTAAATCAATACTCGCGCGGTATCCCTAGAAACGTTTCGAAGGAGGGCACTTCCAAATCTGGCTCCTTCTTTACTTCTATTAACCCCTCATTCCCTATATTCAAGGGGTCTTCACCGGTGATATTGGTTACTGCGTTTTTGACTTTCGCATTCATTATTTCGTCGACATTATTCACCATTATTAATTTTCTTTTTGTTTGGGCTTTTATCTCAGCACGGGTCATGTTGAGATGTTTTAGTTTGTAGTGAACTTTCACGTAGGATTGAGTTTTGAACTTTTGCCCGCATTCCATACAAGGGTAGGTCTCTCCGGAGTGGCCTCGGATGTGACGGGTGAGCACTTGACGATTCTGTAATATATTAAAAACTATTAAACATTTTAAGAAGTTATGTGTATGTATAACATTAGGTACAAATTTTGTAGTGTGTAAAAAATTTTGTTTGGATTGGATTTTTTTATTATTTTATTTCTACTTAATATATTATATAAGGTAATATTGTAAGATCAAAAGTGTATGCTTGCTTGCTTGTTTGTTTAATTGGTTCGTTTTTTTTATCGTAGCAACATATCAAGGTATCATCGTTTTCTTTTCATGAAATAAGTTTATATTACTTTATAAATTATTATTTATTATCATCTTTCGTTAGTGCAACTGCAAAATAAAGGAGATAAAATTCACATTTTTTTATAGTTGTATGTACAGCTTAGTGTGGCACAGAGTAGTGTAGTGTGACACAGAGTAATGTAGTCTGTCACAGAGTAGTGTAGTGTGACACAGAGTAGTCAAGTTTGACACAGAGTAGTGTATCGTGCCACAGAGTAGCACGGCGCACCTACCGCGAAGCACTTCCCGCAGACGGGGCAGCTCTTATCGCGCGGCGGCGGGATGCGCAGGTGCGCGGCGCAGGCGTGCGCGCGCAGGCGGGCCGGCGTGCGGAACACGCGGCCGCAGGCGCAGGCGTGGCGCCGCTGCTGCAGGTGCGTCCACTCGATGTGCGACCGCACCTCCGCCTTCGTGAAGTACCACTTCTTGCAGTAGTCGCATTGGAATCTGTACACACACACACACACACACACACATTATACATAATTGTTTTTTAAACAATTACCTAGTAGGTTGTAGGTATAGCGACTTTATAATGACTACAAGTGTTAGATTAAAATAAAAAAATGTCATTTTCAAAGACCTATTTTTACAAAGGTGTGCAGCACTGGTTTTTTATAAAAAACGTTGTCTTTATATTTCAATGACTCTTTAAGTAAAATAGCTATAGGTTATTTATATATAAATAAAATGAACTTGACGATCTTATAAGTTAAAGTTTAGGATTTATTCGCTTTGTTTAGTGAAAATTATTGAATAATAGCCTGGTGTTGGGAAGTTGATGGTGTTTCACCCTCGAACTGAGCCAGATCACATATCGCATTAGTCCTGCGCTTGATCTCCCACCGCAAATATCGAGTTGTCATTCCACTGGAGTTTTTAAGTTTACATAGAAACATAGTATAGAAAGTGCACTTGTGTCTACGCACATAATTGCACACTGTATCATTACTCCGCTGGTTGGAGGGCTAGTTTCAATAAAATTGGCTGCTGTAGTCAAAATTAGTCTGGAGGAAATTTATAAGGTTCCCATTTCCCACATATATCTCCAAACCCCCTAAACAAATACCTGTAAGGAGGAGAGTAATGAAAGTACTCGAGTGTCGAAGTAAGACTACTTTACTAATGTTAAGATTATATAATATATTTGTTATGCTATTGATAGGATGAAGGCACACACCACTACATAATATACACAGTGGGCAGTACTCACTTGCGCGTGTGGTCGGTGTGCATGCGCTGCGTGTGGCGCATGAGCATGGCGCGCGTGGTCAGCACGCGCCCGCACTGCAGGCACGTCGTGTTGCACTGCGCACTGGCGGACAATCTGATATATAATATATATATACATCTCTTGTCACGGTGTTTGTGGTCGCACACCTCCGAAACGGCTCGACAGATTTTAATGTATATTTGGTAGGTATGAGAATAGATCGTGAAGTATTTTTCACCCTCCTACCTTCCACCCTCCCCATATTTTAATCGCGATTTTAGTATTTTTATATGAACAATATTCAAATAATTTTATATTATATAAATACACTAGCGACTCACCCTCGCTTCGCTTCGGGTTCGTCCTTAGACAAAAACAACTATCCCACGGGAACTGTACATGTTTCCGGGATGATATAAAGCCTATAGCCTTCCTCAGTTAACGGGCTATCTAATGCAAAAAGAATTTTTCAAATCGGATGAGTAGTTCTGAGATTAGCGCGTTCAACCAAACAAACAAACAAACAAACTCTTCAGCTTTATAATATTACTATAGATAGGGGACAAACCTGAGGGCTGAGGGTGAGTCACTATATAACATAAAGCAAGAGTTTTTTTTTTGTAGATTGAACGCGGGCGAAGTCGCGGTTCTTTTATATATTCCTTATTATTATTGTAACAATATATAAATGGCTTTGGCTTTAAATTGGCTTTAAATTGTATATTAATAGTTAGACTATTGATATACAAAAACTCAAAATACACAATCAGCGTCTTAAAAGTGTCCTCAAAAGGAACATATTATGTAATTCCAAAGTATGCGCTTTTTTCAAATCTCTTTTGTTCAATGCTTTTCGAATGACAAAATTAATACACGCGATATTTTATTCAAAAATGTACTTTATGTGGTGAAGTTCGAATTTGTGTTTAGAAAGTTCTAATTGACCTTACGCTTTATGAATTTAAGTCTTTCGGTGACTTAACGTCACATGTCGACGCCACTTTTTGAAAAGATATTTGTTAGAAAATGTATGTCTATGTTTTTAAATATTTTAACATTTT
Source organism: Fabriciana adippe (assembly GCA_905404265.1). Classification (NCBI taxonomy): domain Eukaryota; kingdom Metazoa; phylum Arthropoda; class Insecta; order Lepidoptera; family Nymphalidae; genus Fabriciana; species Fabriciana adippe. The sequence continues at coordinate 9,671,855 of FR990009.1, forward strand.
ATATTACACTAACGACTTACCCTCGTTTCGCTCGGTTTCGTCCATACGTGATTTTTTATATTGACATAACTTTTTTATTTATCAACCGATTGAAATAAAACAAGTACTAAATGTTAAGTGAAGCTTACTACAATACATTATTGAAAACTGCATCCAAATCGGTTAAGCCGTTTCTGAAATTAGCGCGCACAATCGCAGATATTCTAAAATTCATTATTTTGGGTTCTATTGCGTAAATAAAGACCCTATATGACAGTTTTCCATCTTCCATGTACAGACAGCAATCTGTTACCATTTTATTATATGTATAGATATAGTATATATGTACATAGGTATGATGAGTTGTTGTGGGTTGTATTATAACGTATTTTCCCGTGGAAATGAGATAATTTCCCGCGGTAACAAATAGAACATTTAAACATACCCCCTCTCCCGCAATGGACCAGCGTAGCTGCGCCCTGTGAGATTCGGTACAATGGTGCCGTCTTCATTTCTGAAAAAAAAATCCTATTTAAATATTCCATACTATCTAACAAATACATATATTTATTGGAGGAGTTCGGAAGTCACACTTGTGTTAAACTCATGTCACAATTTAAAGGTTACTGGGCCTTTAAAAATAAATAAATGAAACGACTCGGTCGCCTCGTCACAGACAGGCAATTTGTGTTGATCGCTTTGAGACAACTGAAACCCTGGAATAAAATCACAGCATGCGTGTGTATAGATGTGAGTGTACAAATATATATGTGTGTGCGAGTGCATGTGTGCGCGTGCGTACGTGTATACATCTCTCTCTTTCCCTCTGCGCGTGCGTGTGTGTATGTGTGTTGTGTACATATATGCATCTCTTTGTGTGTGTTTTGTGTTTTGCTTGAGTGTGCTGCGTGTGCGTACAGTTATATGTTGTTTCAATATATAAGAGATTACTCTGTTATAATTCCCCTTACCCCCCTGTACCTCACAGTGTTTAGAGTTAGTTTAAGTAGCCATAGAAATCCATATAGATTTAGTCTCAGTTAAATTACGACCATTGTAATACAATTTAATACAAATAATAAATAAAGTAAAGTAATTATACCAGTTTAATTAAAAGTGCGTAGTTTAGTGTAAAGACAAAAATATCTTTTTTAAAAAAGACTTTTAAATAACACCTCGTATGTGTCTGGCGTATGCATCCTCTCTCTCTCTCTCTCTCACACTCTGTGCGTGTGTATTGTGTGTGTTAGTCCATATATGTATGCATCTTTCTCGTTCTATGTGCTGTGTGCGTGTGCGTACGTGTATGCATCTATCTGTGTGTGTGTGTGTGTGTGTGTGTGTGTGTGTGTGCGGAACTCACAGGCGGTCCTGCGCGTGGTGCTGGCGCAGGTGCACGCGCAGCACCTCCGCGTTCTTGAAGGCGCGCTGGCAGTGCGGGCAGGCGGCGCGGCGCCGGTCCTCGTGCGTGTGCAGGTGCCGCACCAGGTACGCCTTGTTGCGGAACTCGCGCCCGCACTCCGAGCAGATCGCCTTGCGGTCGATGTTCTTGCGCACCTCCTCGTTGTGAGTCCTGCAATGTTACACACCTATTATGACGACACTTTTGGCTCTAATACTAAACTTTTGGCTTTGAAATAAATATACAATAATATAAATTGAACTTTAAATGCAATGCCTAAATAAAACTATCTTTTCGGGTTATTTCGCGGATTTATTTTGATTTTTGGTTGCCAACATTTCGAATGCTTTACAGCAATCATGGTCACGGGAGAGACTAAGGTGTTAGACATCTCAAAGGCGTTATATACTTGTTACAGACAGTGCCTACCCACTATTTACAAAAATGATGTTGAAAATTCAAAAATGGCACCAGAGTACCTTACAATATTTGTTGATTTTAATTCTAAACATATTTAAAAAAGTTTAATAATAATATATTATAAACACAAAAGAAACAATACTAGAAACTTTATTATATAAATCTAACAATTAATTATTTATTTTTAAGCACTTGTATTAATTTCTGGTGTATGAATACAATTCTACAAAAACTATCCAGTGATGCACCGATTCATATATTGCGCTAGCCCGAGAAAAAGTAAAGTCAAATTGACAAAGCTCTTGACAGCTTGATATAATCGCAAATTATTTATCGAATATCAAAATAGAGGTTTTATGCTTATTTAAACCTCTATTTTGATATTCGATAAATAATTTGCGATTATATCAAGCTGTCAAGAGCTTTGTCAATTTGACTTTACTTTTTCTCGGGCTAGCGCAATATATGAATCGGTGCATCACTGGATAGTTTTTGTAGAATTGTATTCATACACCAGAAATTAATACAAGTGCTTAAAAATAAATAATTAATTGTTAGATTTATATAATAAAGTTTCTAGTATTGTTTCTTTTGTGTTTATATCAGAAGTGGGATCGTCCACTTCACCTTTTGTTAATTTCTGGTTATTGTTACATATTTTTCTTGAAAAAGTGTAAGTTTGTATTGCGGTGTAAGTAATTGTGATAATGAGTAAAGAAAAGCGTTCGCGTATCCGTTGAAGGGAGCGTAATACTTCGAAACGATACCGAAGTTCTTGCAGTCGCTCTACTCGGAATTCGGAATTGTGTGAATCTTTACGATCTATTGTTGCTCGGTTAAATACGTTAGAAGATAGGTCATCGGTGACCGCGTCAACTAACAATAATAATTGTAATGTTGAATTAAGCACTACAACTAGTAATTCTACTAGGGAGATTGTTGAGGCTATTCATTCCTTAAAAACTAGTTGTCCCCGTGATTATTACGTGTCTAATTTTGATCTCAATGTGCATAATATTGATTCTTGGTTCGATGAGGTAGATCGCGCGCAAATTATTCATAAATGGAGTGATGTTGAATGTTTGTCGCGTATAGGTCACTGCCTCAAGGGTGACGCTAAATCATTGCTAAATGACTGGGTTACCGCGGATCGCTCGTGGAGTAATTTTAAGAATGATTTTAAATCCTTATGTGTAAAAAATATTGATATGGCTAATATTTTGTACGACGTCATGAGTACTAATTCCGATGCTTACTCTACTTTTGCTGAATATTCTTACTGCGTTTGCGTATGGTAAAAGGGTTGAGTGAGGAACTTATAAGCGCAATTTTTTACGTGGAATTGTAAAAGCATCGGCTACTAATGAAAACTTATGCCATGTGATATAGTTAATTACGTATCCATCTTCATTAAGTCAGCTGTAGTTAAAAGTGAGCGTCACTTATCTTATAGTATCCTAATGCATAGGCAGGTAATACAGTAAACCTTTCAAATGCTTTTCTTGTGGTCAAACAGGACATTAACAAGCCATGTGTCTAAAAATCAAACACCGTCTTCTTGTACTATTATGACTAATAATGACATAAGGCCGAATTCTAAAATAACTTGTGTGTATTGTAAAAAGTTAGGTCATCATATCAACGTTTGTTTTGTTAAACAGCATTTCGATCAGAGGAAGAGTAGTGTTAATTTTTATTCGTTGCCTAAATTAAATAATTTTGAGAGTGGTTCAAGGGATACCTATTGATATCCTTATAGATAACGGCGCTTTAGATGTGTCTCTTATTTCATCCTTCGTTATTAATCATTTATCATGTGCTATGAAACCAATATTACGTGAGTTAAAAGGTGTTGGTAATACTATCATTCGAGTATTTTCATGTATTCACATTCGCTTAAACAGTGATGCACCTGTATATTAGAGACCTTACAAATTATCGATTAACGAAAAGCTGAAAGTCCGCGAAATAATTCAAAATCTTTTATCAAAAAGTATTCGCACCTTAAATAGGCTGACAATAAAAGATAGGTATCCTCTACGGTTAATCAAGGATCACATATTGTTTAGGACGTTGAAGAGCTTCAACGTGTGATGAAAAATGTAGTGTCCTTATTTAGTACCCCTCAACTTATTGTTACTGACACTGAATTTGTAAATTGGATGAATTATTCACCATATAACACCTGAAACGCACCACGCAAATGGCCAAGTAGATAGATACGTGCGTACGGTACTTAATATGCTACGTATAGAGGCGAACCATAAGAAAAGTGATTAGTCTGAAGAGTTATGGCGTTTGCAGCTTGTGCTTAATATCACTAAGCAAAAGACGACTTAAACTTCTCCATTAAATCTTTTGATCAGTAGTGAAGGTGCTACTCCTGTAATCCAAGCTCTAGTTCGTGATGTCACAGTTGATTGTTCAGCAATTAATCGCTAATCCTTGAGGGAGTTATCCAGGCAAAGGACGACCGAGCGTTTTAAAGAGTATGCGCAATCCAAAGGAAAATTGGATCCTGGTACGCGTGGTTCTTATAAAGTGACAAGGGTCCTTGAGAATGGGCGCTATGAAGTGCATCTTTTGGCTGGAGCCTAATGAAAGCAAACTTATGCCGGGGCACAGTTTATGTTGCCGTGGAAAGGGGGAATGGACTCCTGATAAATGTCCTTGAATACTAGACCTTGATGTGTTATGTCTAGTCTTGTGAGTATACTAGACCTTGATGTGTTATGTCTAGTCTTGTGAGTATACTAGACCTTGGTGTGTTATGTCTAGTCTTGTGAGTATACTAGACCTTGGTGTGTTATGTCTAGTCTTGTGAGTATACTAGACCTTGGTGTGTTATGTCTAGTCTTGTGAGTATACTAGACCTTGGGGTGTTATGTCTAGTCTTGTGAGTATACTAGACCTTGGTGTATTATGTCTAGTCTTGTGAGTATACTAGACCTTGGTGTGTTATGTCTAGTCTTGTGAGTATACTAGACCTTGGGGTGTTATGTCTAGTCTTGTATGAATACTAGACCTTGATGTGTGTGTGTGTGTGTGTGTGTGTGTGTGTGCGCGTGTGCGTGTGCGTGTGCGTGTGCGTGTGCGTGTGCGTGTGCGTGTGCGTGTGCGTGTGCGTGCGCGTGCGCGCGTGCGCGTGTGCGTGTGTGTGTGTGTGTGTGTGTGTGTGTGTATATTGGACCTTGATGTGTTATGTTTAGTCTTGTGTGTAATTAGAACTTGAAGTGTTATGTCATGTGCTTATTAGACATTGATGTATTATGTCTAACTTTATGTAAATACTAGACCCTGTTGATATGTCTAGCCTTTTGAATGTGCAACCTATCTATATGGTGTTTACCATTTCACAGATTATATTATGTAACATTGAAATTGACAATAACTTTTTGCTTATAACTTTTTAGGTGCAGACCACTCAGATGAGTTAATGATGTGCAGATGATATGGACTTTAATACTGCTAGAACTCGAAACTGTTGCAATGAAGAAGATGCTTTATTTCAGCCTGACGAGGGCGTCAGAATGTCAGGAGAGGCCGAATAAGCATAAAACCTCTATTTTGATATTCGATAAATAATTTGCGATTATATCAAGCTGTCAAGAGCTTTGTCAATTTGACTTTACTTTTTCTCGGGCTAGCGCAATATATGAATCGGTGCATCACTGGATAGTTTTTGTAGAATTGTATTCATACACCAGAAATTAATACAAGTGCTTAAAAATAAATAATTAATTGTTAGATTTATATAATAAAGTTTCTAGTATTGTTTCTTTTGTGTTTATAATATATTATATGTCAAATATTCGCGTAAATCTAAGAAAGTATTATGCAATGCCTAAAGTTGTTCTCACAAAAAAAAAAAATTAAAAGCGCACTCAAATGTTCAAATGAGCGCTCATTCGGTGATGACATTTTTTGTCGCTGATTGTGTATCTAGTACTTTGATCGATGTCTAGAAACCATAAAACCACCACTCACCTAACATGACACCTAAACCACCCCCTCTCGTAGAACACCCGGCCGCACACCGGACACTCCAGGTGCAGGGGGCGGGTGTGCATTTGCTCCACATGCCTTTTCAGATACTGGGGACGCCTGGAAATAATACATTTTGTTTACTAAATTATTTCTTATTAAATCTATACATATAACAAAATTCTGAGTCGAATCTGTACATTAAATATTTTTTAGAAAATCTTATTGAAATAGTCATTATTATCGATACAGAGGCCGAATCTATAGTTTTTAGAATGTTTGTCTGTCTGTCTGTCTGGGAACGCATCATGTGATAACAACTGGACAGAGTTTCATGAAATTTGGTATGATGGTAGCTGGTTATCCGGGTTAAAATATAGGATACTTTTTATTGCGGAAAAATATCTCATCCCTGAGAAAATACTAACCGTTTAAACACTCCTAGAAACAAACCCGAGCGGAGCAAGGGTAAGTCGCTAGTGTTATATAATAATAATAAAATGTTAATAACCTTCTAATCATTATGTATGTTTGTCCCTATATCATAGTCATTTTACTTAAAGGCTATTTACTTATATATCTACTAATGACTTACCATCGCTTCGCTCGAGCATGTTTCTGTGTAAGGGGATTTTGTTCACAATTTCATTAGTTTCAATTTCGACAGATATTTTTAAAATCATGACAATAAAAAAAGTGCGTGTGTGTGCAATTCACACACGGTAGAAATGAAACTTCAGAAAAGTAACCTACGAGAGAATGAGATGAATATAGAGTATCAGAAGTAGGAGAATTATAAAGTTTTTTTTTTAATAATATTTTTACCAATTTTCAAAGTTATTTTACATTTTATTTGACGACATAAATATACATTACATATTATTCAATAATTAATTTTATTAATTTTCACTTCCTGTGTAATGTATTTGATCTCAAATAATGAAATAATTATAAAATATTATATACGGAAAGTATATAATATTATATATTTGTCAGGCAATAACAACGGTTACCATGGCAACATGGCAATGCATTCTATCTCATTTCTCGCCGGCTTAATCCTATATATTTATTTATCTGTTTTAGTGTCGCATTTTCGTTTCATCGAGTTTCAAATCACAACGATTCTAAAGAAGTTTTACTTCAAAATAAAATAAGACTTACTTAAAATCTCTCCCACAGTGCGTACAGATGAAGGCGGCGCCGAGGTGCTCGCGCATGACGTGCGCCGCCACCGTGTCCTTGTCCCGCAGCTGCAGCAGGCAGATGGCGCAGCGATACCTGTTTATATAGCACCACATAGTATAAAACATAGTCGCTTCCAGCTGTCTGTCCCTATATATGCTTAAATCTTTAAAACTACGCGACGGATTTTGATTCGGTTTTTTTAATAGATAGAGTGATTCAAGAGAAAGGTCTATATGTATAATACATGCATAATATAGTAGAGAAACACTGATAATTTTAGAGGTTTCTAATGTGACGTAAACGACTTATCTTGCAAAAGCTTGCTGAACCCTACGAGATAGATCAAAATAATGTACTACAGTATTGTACACCTTAAAAAGGTCTACAAAAAAGTCCGCGTTGGCGTATGTCTATCTCTTAAGGATAACATACTGCATCCATTTTACTATATCCAAGCTCCGGTCGAACCCGAGCGAAGCGAGAGTGAGTCGCTAGTTTTATATATAAACATTAGTAAACGCTCATAAAGTAAGTTATCTTCCATTGACGACAATGCAACTACCACAAACGTTTTCGAGATTGCGCTGTTTGATTGATTGTCGGCAGGGCTCGGAACCGTTTAAAAAAAACGGTTTATTTCAGTAATATAATGGTTAATTTATCATCATTCTTTAACCGGCTAATGAAAACCATCGGTCTAGTAAACCGAAATAATAGTGGTTGACGGTTACTCTTAGAGAAAGGTTGGATTTCGGTTTTGATACCGAAATAAACCGGTTAATACATTCATAAGTAAGAAACGTACATGTATTCTTCTACTAAGCAATTCACTATTAGCAAAGATTCGCCAAATTTAAACGCCCAAAAACTCATTTTAATCGGTTAATTCCAGTTATAGAACCTAAATTCGTCGAAAACTGATTTTTGTATATTAACCGATTAAAGAACACAACCGAAACCTTAAACCGAAAAGCCTTTAGGTTTGGGATCAATGATCAAAACCGGTTTAAAAAATTGAACAGGTTTTCGAGTCTTGATTGTCAGCATGAGAGCAAACAGAAAATGGCTTTAAGGTTTAGTTAGAAAAATGTTTTCTACTTCATGAAAAATTACATTTTTTTTTTAAGAAAATACACCTTTATAAATAAATAAAAACCAAACCTTATCTAAATACAAAATTTGATCCAAATCGTTAGAGCCGTTTCCGAGATACACGAAATAAAATTTCATACTAGAATGGCTCATTTAATCTTATAATATAAGATTATTCTTTTTTATTTAATTCAGCATTTAATTATTACAATTGTTTACTAAACTTAATGAGTCTACTACCGATTCAGAAAGAAGCCTCAGACCTGAGAAGAACTGGCAAAACAAACTCAACGTGACTAAATATTATTTTCAGTTATAATTTAAAAAAATCTGTTTCGCTTTATCAGCTTAAAATTATAAAAAAAATGTACCGGCGGTAATGGCGTAACTTGTGGCGGTACAGTACATCGGCCGTCTTCACGCGAGCCTGGCATATGTCGCATTGATGGTCGCCGTTCTCCTGAAAAACCGAAAGCATTTTATAATCATGTCTTACCGACAGATTTCGGCCACGGAGATCCATCTCACTGAAACTAGCCAGCGCAGGAGAAGGAGGCGCCTTAGAATTTACATAAGTTAATTTGTGATCTTAGAATATTTATAGAAATCCCTAATAATAGTAATAAAAAATAAAAATAATAATAAAGCCACTTATAATTTATCTGTCCTTCAATAAGAGGCACTGGAGTAAATTAAAATCATTATAAAATCAGACCGTTACTAAAATTTATGTGCCGAAAAAAAACCAATAATTATACTTGGCCTGACCTGGGACTCGAGCCCAGGACCTGTGAATTTGCAGCTTTACATTCTAGTCGCTAGACTCGATTCCAGTACATCCTATTTGAAATAAACTAAAAAAACCTGATGATAAATCCTCCTACTTCTAAATTATGGTAGAGCTATTAAAAAACATTTAAAAAAAAAGATTTATCTCAAGACATACAGGCGAGTGGATCCTCATGTGCATGTGGTAGGCCTCCTCGACCACAAACCCCAGGGCGCAGGGCTCGCACGTGTAGTTCATGTGCCGCCTGCTGCTGAACAACGCGTGATGTTCCAACAGGCGCGCCGGTTCATCTATAGTCACTATCTCTATGTGCTTCGTTATCTCATCTGAATATTTTTGATCATCGGCTGAAAGGAAAAAAATATATATTAATTTTGAATTTTTAGGCTGATTTTGTCACAATAAAGTTATTATTATTATCTCTTACAAGCGGGTCACCCTCGCTTCGCTCCGGTTCGCCTCTAGGAAAACAAATACAAACCCATTCCATGGAAACTGTACATTTTTCCAGGATAAAAAGATATTTTTTTTAAAGATTAAAATAGATTTCGAAAGAAAATCGATATCGCCCTAGAATGATTCGGGAAGCCATAGAAATTAAAAAACATCCAAATTTCAATAGGGAAGATGGCTGGGTACTACCATCGTCGTGGGATCCTGTTATTAATATTATAAAATCTAATAATAAATCTAAACATAACAGACAGTTAGATGTAGTAAGTTCTTACTGTGCGGATCAAAATAACAGTATGTCAAATTAGTAATTCAAATTAATATTTTTCATTTGTAAATGTAATTATTAATTAATTTTAATTTTCTAAAGTACACAAACAACAATAATTTGGCTTAAATAATTAATATTTATTTTTCTTTATAGTTATAAATATAATAATGGCAACACTAAATATAGATTACTAATTAATAAAGTTTTCTATAAAATTGTAATAATTATAATAACAACAGCTAAAATTATATAAATAATATTCCATAGTCAAGTATAAAAGTAATTAAAATTATAAAAATGATTAAAATTAACAAATATTGTAAGGTACTTTGATGCCAATTTTCAAAATTTTGAATTCATTTTGTTATTTTGTGGGTAGGCTGTCTGTAACAACTGTATAATACCTTTGAGACATCTAACACCTCAGTCTCTCCCGTGACCATGATTGCTGTAAAGCAATCGAAACGTCGGGAACTAAAAATCAAAATAAATCCGCGAAAAAATCCGAAAAGATAGTTTTATTTAAATGTCAAATATTCGCGTAAATCTAAGAAAGTATTAAGGATAACTTATTCTATAACAGCACTATTAATAGCTACTACTACTTACGTCCACATTTAGGTTTTCCCTTGAATATAGGTTTCACATTAGGCTCTTTTTTCTGAAAAAAAAAGGTAAATAACATGTCAAACCACTCATTTTAATACAAAATTATATTTGAGCCCTTTTCTAAGTTAATTTTCAATGAAACTACTCTTATGAAGTAATTGCAGTTTACTAAAAGTAATTTGTAATTTAAATAACTTGTATTTGTTTAACAACCTGCATGTAGTAAAAGAATGATTTTGTGACGCGACATGAAAAAAAATGTCAAAGAAACATATTTTTTACCAGTTACAATATGTTTTTTGGATAAATTGATAAAAATTCAAAAATATCTTGAAGTAATAAACTTTAAAATTATTGTTCAGTTTGGTAAATTTAATATTTGAAATTACTATTAGAGCTACACAATAATTTTGGCCAAAAACAAACTTTTTCAAGAGTAATCACAAAATCTATAGCTAAACTGGAATACCTACATTTCAGATTTTCTATAATCAATGTTCAATTATTAATCTTTGAGAGAAGAGCTATGTAGTAAGTTAAAAATTAAAATGTAAAAAAAATATATCTCACGTAGGGTAAAGTTTTGTTAAAAACCACAGTATAATTTTAATACATGACATTTAAGTAAATTACTTCAAATATCTTATTTAGGTTTTTGATTTTTTCACAACATATGGTTAGCACAAGCTTAATCTTCGATTTATGAGTTTTTAGTCTTTCCCTACATTTTCTTCATTTCTACTTTATAATAGTCCATCTTTATTAAAATATATACAAAACTGATATCAATTATCTTTAAGTGCATATCTTTTAATAATCTTCTCTAATTTATTGTCCACTTGATAGTAACATTATCTCTTTAGTATGTGCATAATGATATGAAAATGGACATACATTGTTTTCTTCTACATTAAAAAGGTTTGTATATAAAAATATGATAGCTTACCTTCTTTTTAGTTTTTGAAGGCAGATATTCATCGTCAGAGTCATCATCTTTATTTCTCTCCCTATTTCTAGTTCTTGCGGTAAGTAAAGGTAAGGCCCCACCATCTTAAATAATCACTGTTTTATTATATTAAATGTTGTATAAGTAACTAAAAATATAAACTAATGTACACAAACAACATAGTTGTGTATACAAGTAACACAAAACGAAATGTTATTACTTCTAAACACTACAGAAAAGACCTTATTTTGATAGACACTAATGCTGTATTTAAAGAATTTCTATATTTAATAAAAATAAGATAAGGATTAAAATTACCTTTAGAATGGTCATAATATGTAGGCTGCCCAATTTCCATAGATATATCAGGTAATATATGTTCATGATGTTCATTATGCTCATAGGGAGTTTCATAATCATCTTCAGGTTCTATTTTGACATCTATATGGTCTGGTAGCTCCTGCTTTATTCCCACAAAATTATACGAAGCATCTTCATCATTATTATGGGGTTCTTCATCTGATTCCACTTTAAAGTTCACTTCCACCTCAAAACCTGGATCTTCTGGCTCAACTTTTATTTGAACTAAAGCCTCCATACTCATATTTTTAAAGACAGATCAAACACCTTAAATAACCATCACAACAATATTTACTTCAATAACAAGTCATGTAATAATCACAAGCTCACTTGATAGAAGCTGTTTATCTTTCATAAGGATAAAAGAGTAGAAATCGATGGAAATAATAAAAAAAAACTGTAGGTAAGTACATTCCTCATGCCAACGCTTTTAAAATAAATTTGTTTTGTTAAAAAATAATTGTATTTCTTTATTCATAACTTGTATACGTAAACGAGATTATCAACAAGTACCGTAAACCGTTCACTGACGAATTATAACTGTAGGTGACGATGTATGTATGGCTTCCACCGCATTACTATAAAACATTTGTGATGTAAGCTGCCACAGAACAGATATAGATAATAGTTTTACATTTTATTATCATGTCTTCTTACTAATAATAGAGACAGTTATAATAATGAAGAACAAGATAATTATTACGAGAATCTACAAATTAGCCGATAATCCTAAATCTGATGCAAAATGTCAAAACTACCGAATCTCTGTGTTGCTAGCATGTAATATTGTTTTTAAATTTATGACTTTATCTTTTTTTTCATAAAATATAAAAATAATAAAAAAATATTTAAATTATATTTTTTTTAAATTAATGTTTGTTATAAAAATGTATGTATTATAACTTGCTGTATGAGGTTTATAGAATATTTTTTATGCTCATGTAGATGTAGATGTACGATTGTAGAATAATGATTAACATCGAAAACCTTAATAATTATTTACTAGCAGAACCCGTGGCTTTGCTCGTGCTAAATCTTAAAAATCTCTAAAAAGGTAGGTTTCATATAAACTTTTATTCCTATTTTACCCGCTTATGGAATGAATTTCGAAAAATACTAAAACCCGTATTTATTTAATTATATTGAAGAGCATTAATACCAAGTTTCATGTAATTTTGATCATAAATAATTTTTTGGGTTGTATAACGTGTTTTCCTGTGGCAATGAGATAATCTCCCGCGGTAAATAGTAGCCCATGTCACTATCTAGCCCTCCAACTATCTCCACACAAAAAATCACGCCAATCCGACACTCTGTTTCGACATGAAAGAAGGACAAACAAACAAACATACGTTCACATTTATAATATTAGTATGGAATATAATTTGCACTAGCAAGTCATAAAGGTTTACTCAGGTTACAAAATGACACTCAAATATATAATATAATACACCTTTTTAAAATACATTTCCTTATACTAGATATTTGATCTATCTTCAAGTAGTAGTCAATCACAGTCTGTCTGCATAATATTGGTAATGAAATGGAACGACTGATTTTGATAAAACTTCCACCAGTGGATTTAAATATTCTAAATTATAGCAGAATATTCTACTGTTTATTTCAGCGTAATGTAATGAGTTCCTTATGTCTTTGGCTTGTTAATTTATTATGGCTAAGGTTATTAAGTTCAGTATCGAGGTTTTTGATTGAGCTACAAATGTTCGTATATCGAAATTTTCAATAGGGAGTCAGGAAATTACGGCCTTTACATCCATAGAGTACATTCTACCTCTAGTACTACTACTTGTCTACTCGTCTCATGTGACATGCCTTCCCATCAGGTGAGAGTTCTTTTTTATTCATGTATGGTCGAGGGTATGAGAGTGAACAAAAAGGGTACTTGATTCCGGAGTCATTTGCGTCTTGAGCCTACCTACAATGGTACCTATTAAATAATAAATAAATACTAATCTGCATTTCATCGCTTTACATTTCTCTTGCGGGCTAAACAGAAATATAATAACTTGGACGCTGAGCTTTAACCAGCTACAAAACAACTATATGATAAAAACAAAATCAACAAATAGACTATAAGAATAATCAGTTGCTGGCTGCAGTTTGACAGACATTGCTAAATAAACAAAAAACTACATTACGGTTGCCAGGAATTATATTTACTTGTCTCAATAAAATCAATAACAACCCCTGAACACGTTATTAAAATCTTCATATAAAAAGTTGTATTTTCTAGTGGTTTTCCGGAGACTGCAACATGGCGACATATTTTGACTTTTATGGTCTATTCGAATTTTTGGCTTTCAAATTATTATCATTGAAAATGCATTAAGCTCGTCTCATTCTAGTGATGAGCAGAACATACACGTAGATATATAAGAAAATAGGGAAAATTAAAAAACAAATATGAAATACTCTTTCCTAAATTTTATAATTACTAAAATGTTACACATAACATTATAAAAAAATTAGACAAATTTTGATTTACGCGCCTTAAAAGTTTACAATACATACATTAAACGATTCGTAATCTCAAAATATATTTACTTAGCGATTTTATACAATGAATAACATTTGGTATTTCTTTTCGGTCAGACAGGTAATATTAGGTACATATTTTATGAAGAGCAATTTTATATCAATACTTTTTACTGGCCAAGTAAAAAGACATTTTGTTTAATAAAAAAAAAATGCTTATTATTTGGTATTAGTAACAAAAACAAGTCACTACTGTAATTATATATGTATTGTTAATAATTAAATTTGATGTCTAAAAATAAATGTCATTAAACTTGTCCAGTCATTGGTTAATACTAATCTAAATACTTTCTTGCACCAGCAATTATATTATAAAAATATTGACTATCATATGTCAGAAGAATTCAGTGTTCTTCGAACAAGTCTTATGGCGAAATGTAACGCAACAGCGATATTGTGCTGTGAATGTATTTTAAATACATTATTAGATTAACGCTAAATTAGAACATTATTTAATTTAGAAGAAAAATAATATTTGTGCTTTTAGTTCAGAAAGTTGGCTGTATGGTGTTAAACCTTTGCCAGGTAAAAATTAGTATATTAAAAATGCAAGTACACTAATGGTTATGATATATATAATGATTATGGCGCGAACGTAATTTTATAAATAATCTCCAAAAATTAGAGTTTATAAAAGCTAAGTCTATAAATCTTAAAATATTTATATCAACAAATAGAATATTGCATTTGCAATTAACCTTATGCTATGAGACCCTTTGCATATGAAAAATGTGAGCGTGTTTCATTAAATTCAAAAATGGTGTTATTTTAAATAATAATATATATGAAAAGCAAAGATTTATGGTGATTAGTGACATCTCCAGTATATAGTTTAAGTTACTCTAATAATTTTAATAGTTTTTTTCACGTTTTAACTTTATTTAATGCAATCCTTAATCTCAATTAACAACTATCATTATCAGAGTATTCTACAACAATTATAGGTATAACAGCGAAAAAATGTAAACTTGTATATAGCAGTTATAACTATTTCGATGTAACTTTGTCAATTCCTTATTATGGAACAACAGTATCAGGTGGGACATTTTACAGCTTTAAGTGTTTGTACGCGCCCTCATTCTTTTTTTTTTAAGTTAATAAGTTTACTGCATTTATTTTTAAGATAAAATACATACATATATTTAGATGAAACTCATAGTTCCTTTATGAATTATTAAATCATGCATTATAATTCAAAAAGGTTTTAAAATATTTTTTCGAATATTATATTATTATATAATCACTTTTTTATTTCGAGTGGTAAGTAAAAAATAATGAGAAAAACCCTTTCGCATTCTGAATATTTGATCGCTTTATTTTAGTACGGATATTAAATTAATAAATATGCCCATTTTCATTTACTTTGTCTTATAAATGCATTATACATCTTACTTCTAACTAAAGTGAATCATCTGACCTTTATGATATAGATATCCCTTCATATTAATTTCAAGTATGAGCGAGTTTAAAGCTAGAAAGATAGAAAAAAGTGTAGTTCTTAGTCTATGAAAATATTAAAAAAGCATAGATAAAAAATATAGAAATTGAAAATTGGTCTTTAGTATAGTCATAGTTAGTGCAAAGTATTTAAAAGCAGTTTTGTTTATGGTTTGTGCGTAATTTTGTATGAAATAGCGTAGTTATAGACAAGCTGATATTTTTAATAGTATTATACCATAGCCCGTATCGGTGGGCTCAAATCGATAAGTTGTATCACACTTATATAAAAATATATATTATTATTAATTCCTTTATCCTTATAACATTTTACTTAGCATTTAAGGGTTATTCATGTACAAAAAAAAATCAAAGATCTATAGAAACGTGTTAGAAGTGAAACTTCATTGGTTATTTATATTTCAAATCTGTAAGAATAATAAATTAATGAAAACTTTTCATGTTACACTCAAACAATAATATGATCCAAACGAATATCACACAAAAAGGAGAGAATAATATTTTATCTCTTTCTATCTAGCTGGATTCTTACATTTATCGCATACACTGCAAGGGAGTAGGGACGCACCCAAACGAAGCGAGGGTGAGTCGCTAGTTATAAATATGCATGCATATTTGAAAACAAATTAGTGAAAAGAATATCCTATACATCATTTTTCAGACAATAACAACGGTTACTATGGCAACCGTGACGGTTGTTTGTGACGCGACCTTGAAATTTTACTCTCACGCACGCAAAGAAGTTTCACTTCAATAATGCCTTGCTAATGTTATAAATGCGTTAGTATGTTTGCCCACATAGCGACGTGATATTTTCATAAAAATAGTGCTAGAGAGAAATTCGTACATAAAGAACTTTCATCACGCTACGTCGATTTCTCTAAATTTTTTGGGTTAGGTTTTGGGGAATAATGTTAATAAAATTTAAAAGACTTTGTGTTAACCTCAATTTCTTTCACTAATGGAGAAGTTTCATGCTCTTAATATCATATTTAACGCAATGGAATTATAATATAGATCAAAACTAATACGTCAGTGATTTTTTTTTTAAATCTATCAATAAATGACTGAGAAATTAATATAAACGGATGTCACGCAATTATTCTTACAAGCGCAAATTTAATGTTTCATAACTTTTCCATTTCTTGAGATATTTTAATGATTCATTAACATGTATGTTATATTTTACTTAAATTTTTATAATTAATACATTTAAAAAAAAATTAGAAACTTCTCCATTCGTTAAGACTGCGCTATTTATGTTCTGAGCTTTTGGTAGAATCTTAAAATGTGCATTATATATTACATAGGTATATATAAATATGTAAAAAAAAATGCAAATTTAGTAACATTTTACAATACCTATAAATATTCTCAATTCCAATATTCTACTATCAATTAAATAAGTGTGACACAAACTTAATAAAACAAATGAATATGAAGACGTCCATTTTTGTGCAGACAACAATATCACGTCACTCTCGTCACTTTGAAATTTATAATTTATTTCATAAATTACACTTGTCTCATATTGGGCTTAAACTGCAAAAAATAAATTGTTAAAAAAATGGATGTCAGTTGAGTTTTCAGTAATAAACAATGTTACTTTTTGCACTCTAAGCGTAGCTTAGACAAGACGATATTCTACATTCGCTATCGCTAATAGACAACTAAAAAAATGTATGGAGATGATATATCTATGCGTTATGTCACTTGTCAGAAATGTCATTTCCCTACATTTAGTTTTCTACTAGCGATATCGAGTGTAGATAATCGATTTGTCTAAGCGGACTGATGTAGATATTCGGTATATTTAGCTGGGTAGGTCGTCGAGAAATTCCACGTATGTAAAGGGAAAGTGCCCCACTTTGCCGTTGAGTTCGCCCTCCCATTGACCGTTTATGTTCATTTTCGTCACCTGAAAATATATAAAAATATTAATAAAGCTATATAAAATAAGTAGTTTAGGCGCTCGGTGGAACACATCTAAATACAAACATACACATATAAATACATAAGATTTAAAACATTTATATTTATACAACATAAAAGGTAATATTTTATAATGAATTTCAAGGGAATTTTTTCATGGATTTTACAGCAACATTTCTAAGTCATAAGTTCGTCATAGCTTTGTTAATTTAAATTATTAAAAGTTCTTCACATTCTCCTTAAATATTTATTTTAAAGCCAGTCCTGCCCCAACCAGGGGTTGACCCCGAGCCATATCTTCTTGTGTTATAAATATCAAAACAAGGTTGGTTTATAATCATTATTTTTCCCTTTATGACAGTTAAAAAGTCACGTATTGTTTCTTCACTTGGGTATAAAAGATACTGACCAAATTCCTTTGTGTCATCTCCATTCCACGTAACAATGGCAAAGTAATCTGTGCTCTACTGGCACGCTTTGAAGCCTAAACATTAACAACTTTTAATTCAATTCAATTTCAATTGAATATTAACAATTGAAATTGAATTGAACTGAAAAATTTTCAGGCAAGCATCGTTTATTTCACCTTGAGTATGTCGCCCTCCTGCAGCTTGAGCGCGGTCTTGTCGTACGCGTTGGGCACGCGCGACTGCCGCACGCGCGCCAGCGCCGGCAGCGACCGCTGCGACACCGTACAACCATTATATATACATACACACATTACATACAAATTTTATTTGTAAAATAATAAGGCAGTGGTAGCCCAGTGGTAACGCGCTCGCTTGGGAAACCGAATGAAAGGGGTTCAAATCCCGGGTCTCGCATCTGTGATATTGTCATGTGCGAATCATTTTCAACATGATTACCACTTGTCTTAACGGTGAAGGAAAATATCGTGAGGAAACCTGCATATCTGAGAGAATCTAGCAAGTTTTCAAAAGACATGTGAAGTCTGTCCGCACGTTGTTTCGTTCAGAAAAGTACTTTATGTGGCGTGAGTTCGATTTTGCGTTTAGACAGTTAGTTTTTAGGTCTTGCGATTTTTGAATACTATGGTTTATGTTTAAGTTGAATTGAAATACTTTGGTTTGACTAAACCCTACGTCGACGCCACATTTTGAAGACATATTTTTTAGCAAATGTGTATCTATGATTCTAATTACATATTATACTAATTTAATGTTAATTTTTGTTTTTTTTTTTGTGTCTGACATTTCGAATATTTGTATTGTATACAAATATAATAACTTAAGAGATTAAGATTTTTGACGTCTCCACAACGGTTACAGACGATGCCCACCCGCAAAATAATACAATAATTTAGATAAAAACTATATTTTATTTTAAATCAATAAATTACTAATAAATAACAAATGATTCAAACAACATTAGTATGATTACCTGCATGTTAGTCCCCTTTTGCGGCTGCTTGTTGCTGGGCGGGCTGGGCGGGTCGAGTTGGCCGAGCGCCTCCGTGGGCGGGTACGGCACGCCCGACGGGTCTAGCAACTGGAATATAAAATATATTATAACAGTAACTTAGAATAGTATCACTAGTTCGATTCACGTCTAAGAAAAAACCTATTACGTCATGGTTACATCTGCAATAATGTGACTGTTATTATATATGCGAAAGTTTGTAGTACGGTAGAAACTCGATTATCCGGCCCTCAGTTATACGGATCGCGATTATCCGGACTACCGACCGCGACCAATTATATACCTACAAGTCGAATTTATGCAAGCACTAAAGTACTAGCGGCTCATCCTAGCTTCGCTTGGGTTCGCCTCTAAACAAGCAAAAACAAATCTATCCCACAGGAACCGTACATTTTTTCGGGATAAAAAATAGTTTTAGTTAGTTAGCAATCGTTTCAAGAAAAAACCTGCTTTTCTTCATACATTCGATTATCCGGATTTTCGATTATCCGAATGTCTAAGGACAACAATTAGTCCGGTTAATCGAGTTTCTACTGTATATATTGTACTATATACATAATTATAATAGATCCCAGCCAAGGCTCGAATTCGAGACCTCCAGATCAGTATTAGTTAGCCACTAATAAACTAGAATCATCTTATCTTAATATAGGCAATAAACTACTAACACACGGCTTGACAGATTTGAATGAAACAAGATACAGAGACTATGGCCTAGAGCAGCGGTCGGCAACCCGCGGCCCGCGAGGTGCCTCCATGCGGCCCGCGGCCCGTGACTGTTTTATAAAGAAAAGTTTTTATGTTTTTTAAGTATTTTGAATTTGTAATTACCGAAAAAATTAAAATGTTCGTCGTCTCATAGATAAGCATTTAAGAGTCATTTTAGGAATTGTCACATTGAATGTTGTAGTGGACATATTTTGTGGTATATGCGTTTTTTTTTTGCTCTCACAATTGCGGCCCGCCTTTACTAGGTATAGCCACCTTGTGGCCCCTGCCTGCTGAAAGGTTGCCGACCGCTGGCCTAGAGTAATACTAAGGCTGTTGTCAGCGCTTTAAAGCTTAATATTTCACAAACGGACCCCCTTAATCGAAAAATTGTTTTCAGAGTAATTTTTATTTGGCAATATTTTCGAAAGACCTATCCAACAACAACCTACACAAGGGATAGAAGAGGAGAAAAAAAACATCCACTTTACGTGTAGAGGAGGTACCCTAAAAAAATTTTTTTTAAACATTTTATATTACCTCTTTGTTGGCGTAACTAATATGTATATCCATGCCAAATTAAAGCTTTCTAGTACTAAGAGTCTCTGAGCTAAGATGCGGATAGACGGACGGACAGACATGGCGGAACTATAAGGATTCCTTGTTGACTACGGAACCCTAAAAATTGACAAATCTTACGCTATCTGTACATGCACGAATATATGGTAATACAAATCTAAACGAATTTAAACAAAGCAAGGGTAAACCACTAGTGTAACACAAACAAAATGTACACAAAATACGTAAGTTACGTACCCTCTGCACATATGGCACCGGGATGGAGCCGATCCTGCCCTGCGCGTTCCTGGCGGTCCACCACTGCTCCTCGTCCCGGTTGATCACCATCAGTTTCTCCCCGCGACAGAAGGGCAGGTCGTCTGCATCCTGGAACATTTTAGTATAAAAGTGTTTATTATTTAATAATAAGTTTTCAACTTTAAAGCTTCAAAATGCATCTTACACCGACTTCCAAAACAATAAATAAGTGATAATTCTATCCCTTATGGCTAGAATTTTGTATAACTATAATTGGTTAAGATATCGCGTAACATACACAAAAAATATATGTACTATGTTATAGATAGCTTAAAACAACCGGGTGTAAAGCCAGGAAACGCACTTGGCAAGTGCCAATTCTCCTTGACCCTTTGACCCTTGAGCCTGATATTTCTTTGATAGCATGGTGGGCTGTCAGGAAAACAACCTGATAGTTGTGGACGGGGAGGAATACAAAGATTGCAAAGAAATTACGCCAAATCTTAAAGTTAGGTGAGCTAACTGAGGGTATATGTATGGTCGGGGGGTAGGTTTATCGCTAGGGGTTTAGTAAGAATATGTAAGTGATCCTGTAGCACCCCATTAAGATGGCGACATTTCCTAACATTAGAAAAAACTACATCATCTATATGTGGACTGAGTTAGTTAATATTGCTAAAGAATTTCACAAACTTTCATGAAATTGTATTATAATGAGATATACATGAGGTTTATTTGAATCATACATTTCTGGAAACTGTGTTCAAAAACCACAATGACGTAGGAAGCAAGGAGAAGGAGGAGCGTGAGGTCATAAATGTTTAAAATTATTATGAATAGTATGTAAACAACTAAAATATGCCCTTAAAAATCCCTATATATAAGTACATATAAACTAAAAACTTAACCATTATGAGAGGCATTATCAGTTATTAAAAAATAGAGCTACAATCTATCCACAAACGACAAGATATAGCGTGGACAAATTAACATCCTTTTTTTGAAATTGGTAAAAATTATATCAATTTCATACGAACGACGTCATATGACGTCGACTACGTTATGTATTCAGCCCTTTTTAACGTCGCACTGTTGGGGGTGGGCCTCGCTTCAATACGAGGGGGATCAGGCCATAGTTCACCACGCTGGCCAAGTGCGGGCCGACTGAACGTGACTTTCGAAAACTTGCTAGGTTCTCACAGACTTCATCAGCAGATTTCCTCACGATGTTTTCCTTCACCGTAAGGCAAGTGTAATCACGTCGGAAATGATTCGCATATGAAAATATCAGAGGTTTGAGACCCGGGATTTGAACCCATATTATATTAAATTATACCTAAAATATTCTTATAAGTTATACCTATTGCTTAATGCTAGTGATTGTTCCGTATAATAATATTTGTTGTTTTTGTATGCAATATTGTGTACTGTTACTTAGGCAGTGGTAGCCCAGTGGTAACGCGCTCGCTTGGGAAACCATGTGAAGCGGGTTCAAATTACGGGACTCGCACCTCTGATATTTTCATGGGTGAATCATTTTTAACATGATTACCACTTGCCTTACGGTGAAGGAAAACATTGTGAGGAACCTGCAGTCTGAGAGAACCTAGCAAGTTTTCGAAAGACATGTGAAGTCCGGCAACCCGCACTTGGCCAGCGTGGACTATGGCCTGATCCCCCTCGTATTAAAGAGAGGCCCGTGCCCAGCAGTGGGACGGTAAAAAGGGCTGAATACGATCTGAATACCTCGTTTACCATGTATGTTTTTAGTCAAAAAAATACGAGCGGCGCCACGTCTCTACACTAGTTATACACACATTGTTTAGGGATCAAAATCCTATTAAAATGCGAGACTAAACATCCAACGAGCTTCAATCTAAAAGCAACTTTGTAAACAATTCCAACAAAACAGACTGTCGAAAGCACTATATATTTTTTTATTACAGAATTTTTTTCTTTTAAAAACATATTTCATTTTGCATTATTTCAATCATAATCGACTTTTAAAGATGTGGATGTCTTATCCACAAAACAAAAACGAGAGGAAAAAAATTATTGTTATTGTAATAACATAGGTTCAAATGGACTAAGACTCGGCTGCAAGATTGCTACGTTCATAGCGTATTTAATCATTTTTTAAAATCATTTTTTATGTACAATAATAAACGGATAATATGTTTTGACCGGGGTGCCTATTAAAATGTGTCCGCTAGTATATTAAATTAAATAAATAATAATTGATTTTTTGGAACAAAATCGATGCACTTGTTATTTAAATGAATTATACTCCACTTCACAGAAATATACGTAGAGAACATGAAAAATGATAGCTGCCGTTGCGCACTTGGCCGCAACCTCTTCGCAGCCAGGTCTAAGCAGGTCATATTTTGTCACATTTATTTTATTATTTTTACTTTTACATGGATAGAAGTATTTTATCAAGCACAGAAAAAAAATTAGCTTTAATTTAATGTATAAATAATGAATATACGCCATGAACGTATAAATGGTAAAAAAATAAAACAACCACAGGTGGTATGCGTAAATGCATTTTGCAACATTAAAAAAAAAAAAAAACCAACTATCATCATACCACATCAAAATCCCTCCATGAGACAAAAATTCTGAAAACTATAGATTCGGCCTCTGTACCGATAATGACTATTTTAATAAGATTTTCTTAAAAAATATTTAATGTACAGATTCGACTCAGAATTTTATTATACGAGGAGAGGTCCAAAAGTTCGTGGAATGGAAGAGTTTTTAATCAAATGAAACGATAAATCTATTTTTTCTTTTCAATATAATGACCCTTAAGCTGAATGAATACATTTATTAGATCCATGAATAAATTTTTCTAAACCATCGTAAAAATATTTTTCATCTTTTGCCTCAAAATGAGCCAAAATTGCCTCCTTTACCTCATTGTCGTCGGAACATTTCCTTCTCCTACAGTCTTTTTCTAAAGAAACAAATAAAAATCACTTAGGACCAGATCTGGACTGTAGGGTGGGTGGACTAGTGATTCGAAGCCATACGTGTGCAGAGCAGCCATTGCAACTATGCTCTTGTGAACCGACGTGTTGTCTTGCAAGAGCAACATCCACAATTGTACCTACCACTATCAAATTTTCGTTGAAAGTACAGCCAAAATAGCCGAAAATAATCAAAGCGAAGCTACTCGCGAAGTTTTAGCTTTTTATTAATCATTAAAAAAACCCGTTAGCGACTGTAGTCTATTAACTTGTTACTAAACTACAACGGTATAGTAACTCGTTTAAAATTTATTTATAATATGGAATGCGCCGATTAGATATTTAGTCATCGCCATCAACCCAGTGCCATAGTTAAGGGAATCTATTTTGGGAGTCATGAGTTCATTTCCTCGAAGTAAACCAGATCATATTATAATAGGTATTTAGAAACAGAATATTGAATAATCCTACTCCCTAGTTTAGTTTAGGCAAGTTCGAAAGAATAAAGAAAATACTACAATATAATAATGGACTCAGGCCTTTTTTCAATGCGCAGGGTTCATTTTCATTAATCTGGCCAAAAAATCAGCAGACTCCACCTATTAAGAAAACTATTTAAGTTCTCTCAGACGTGGTATCGTCACGATAATTTCTTTCACAGTAAACCAAGTGTAATCCTCAATAAAATAAATAAAAATAAATGTTGGGACATTAACACATAGCACCATCTTGTTCCATGGTAAGCCACGAGGCTTGTGCCATGAATACCAGATAGTTGATACACTACATATTACATAACTTTAAATACATACATATTATAAATATAAATATAAACACCCATGACTGGAGTACAAACATTCATGATCATTACACAAATGAATGTCCCCAGCGGGACTCGAACCCGCAACCGCTGGCACAGCAAGTAGCCACACTACAAACTGACCAAGTCTGAATCCGATACACTATTTTTCACGCGAGTGAATTCATTAAAACAAAATTACAAAAATCTATTCACAATAACTCTAAGCCGAAAACAGAAAAGCCGAAGGTATCGAAAATATACAGACGAATTAAGCACCTCCTCCTTTTTAAAGTCGGTCAAACATGATTTCGTTAATGCACTGTGCCAATTTTTATGAGAAAAAAAAGTATTACACATGACAGTTATCTGACGTATATAGAACAGTTGGCTCGACGCCAAAAGTAGCGGATTCGAATACCGCTAGAGACAAATATTTGTATTGGTCATACAAGTAATTGGCTCAATCTGACTGACGACACGTTTGGCTCAGTTTGTAGTGAACCCTACTTGCTGTGCCAGCGGTCGCGGGTTCGAGTCCCGCTGGGGCATTCATTTGTGTGACGAATACGAATGTTTGTACTCCAGTCGTGGGTGTTTATATTTATACATGGGCACATGGGAATGCCACTTCTTTTGTAAAGATTAAAGGAGTCTGCCCACTACCCCGTCTCATACCATGACCGAGCTAGGAGCGTGTCAGGCAAAAAAATATTCTTTGTATTGAAATGTATGAGACTCTGCCCACTAGACCGTTCCGTCACCGACCGGCACCGTCGCGTGCCGTGCACGGAGCGTCAACAATCGTCGGCGAGAATATTTTGCCGGTGCCGGTACGCTCCGTGCCTGACACGCGACGTTGTTGAACCGGTGAGCATACGGGTTATAAACGCGTATGATGACCGTTATAACCGCGTATGATGACCGTTCTAAGCCCGTTACGTATTGCCGCTTGTCTTGTAGAGATGGGCGATAATCGTTATTAAAGATGGGTTAGTACCGATATTTCTCAGGATTAGGTAATATTAATATATTCGTCTGACAATATTATAATATTGTAACTAATACTTTAATATTAGTGATATTTATCTAGAAACAACAGGTAATATTAAAACAGGAACCATACGGATATGACACGCGGATGATACGCGGTTGATACGGTCACTATAACCGTTATGTACGGGCATGATACGCTGTTGATACGGTCTAGTGGGCATAGTAGTCCGTGCCGTGCTCATTTCTGTGCCTGATACGTTCATAGCACGGTCATGGTATGAGACGGTGTAGTGGGCAGAGACCCTAAAGTAGAAAAACTTGTCTCGGATACTATGTATGTAATTTCACATCACATCGACCAAACAAACGAAGGAACAAACACTTAAGCACTTAAAATATCAGAAAGAAAGTAAAAAGACGCGATACTTACACTGCCAACAAAATCAAATTTGGCGATAACGACTTCCAACACGTGGTACAAGTGAGGCGTAGCGGCCGGCGTCGCCTGCGCGCTCGCCTGTGACAACGGCCTCACCAGTGGCGTCGTATCCAAATAGTGCAGTCTGTAGAAGGCTAGAAGTGCTGGCATATCAGCAAACAATTGGGTGCCAATCCTGAATCTGGTGGTTCCATCTGCTGACACCACACGGTTGATTATGTAGTGGGATACCCGATCGTCTTCTCTGCAAATGAAAACAACAAAATATAATAAATATATTATATAATATATAAATAAAAGCAAAAAAAAAAAAAAAGAACTTCAAACATTGCGCAATTTTAAGTTAAAAAAATTGTTTTTATGATTTCGAAAAAAAAATTCTGAGGCGTCTTTACGTCTTAGCATTGTTTTTATGCGAATTTGTTAGTAACATTAATATATACTGTCACAAAAAAAAAATCAGATGCTATAATCGCAGGACTTTGGAAATATTAATTTTTAAATGTCTGCTTAAGGTTTCTCAACAACTTGTAACGCCTATATGTTGTCGACAAGCAATTTTCAGACCTAAACATTCCTTATTGTTTCTCAATAGGCGAAAACAAAAAAAACAACGAGCGAGCCTTGCAGTAATCGCATATGATGTGTAAATAAATAAATAAATAAATAAATATGTTGGGACATTAACACACAGCACCATCTAGTTCCATGGTAAGCTACGAGGCTTGTGTTATGGATACCAGATAGTTGATACACTACACAAATATAATTTTTAAATACATACATATTATAAATATAAACACTCATGACGGGAGTACAAACATTCGTGCTCATCACACAAATGAATGCCCCCAGCGGGACTCGAACCCGTGACCTCTGGCACAGCAAGTAGGGTCACTACAAACTGAGCCAAACTGTAACATCTGACATCTCACCTTATTATGTTTATTTTACTCTAATTAGACCATTTAACATAAATTTGCTATTGGATTTCCTATTGTAATCTAATTAGACTGACTAAAGTTTGAAGAGAATTTTGAATGTTGTTAGAATTTTTGTATAATTACGTAAGTTGAAAATGAGAATTTTTGTTTGTTGTTTTCAATAATTTAACCTCAAAGGATAGGTTTAGGTCTAGAACTAATATTCCTTTTGAAATTATGAAAATCGGTTAACCCGTTTAGAAGATATGAGCAAAATTGTATAGAAGAAATCTGAAAACCTGTATTATTTAAAGTTTAATAATGCTCTTAATCTCATTACTTCATATCTTGGTACTTAGTAGGGTTCAGAAAGTCGCTGTAAATAACGTTAATTCTTCTGGATCCCTTTTGAGAATGGGTGTTCCGCAAGGATCTATTTTGGGTCCATTTTTATTTCTAGTTCATATAAATGATCTTTCTAATACTATGCTAACGGGTTGTGTGATATTATACTATTTGTGGATGATACTTTTTAATTTTTAAAGTTGATAGAAATATAACTGATTCTGACGAAGTAAACAATGCATTATCACATGTACTTAAGTGATTTAATGTTCATAATTTACCATAAAACATCACGAAAACTAAATGAATTCAATTTACTCTACCTAACGTTAGGAGACTGAATTTTAGTTTGCTTTTAAATAATGAGATTCTTAATACTGTAGATTCCACAGTATTCTTGGGAATAACATTGGACGCAGGTCTTTAGTGGATCTGTCATCTCTCGCGAGTAGACTGAACTCCGCTGTGTGCGCTGTTGGAAAAGTCAGGCAGCTAACAGATGTTGATACTGCTAGACTTGTTTATTTCAGCTACTTTCACAGCATCTTGTTCAGTTCAGGAGGATATGAGTATTAATTAAATAATATGGATATAATTTAAAACATAAAACAAACCTGACACATAACACATAATCTCCATGTATGGTCTTCGAGTCTCGCACAAGGAATACACCACTTTCAGTCTCATTGAGCAGCAGTTTAGATGCCTCGGCTCTAGATAGACCGCCGAAATACCAGCTGAAAAAAAATGTTTATAAATTAATACTCAAACATCCCATCCTATTAAT
Source organism: Fabriciana adippe (assembly GCA_905404265.1). Lineage (NCBI taxonomy): Eukaryota > Metazoa > Arthropoda > Insecta > Lepidoptera > Nymphalidae > Fabriciana > Fabriciana adippe. The sequence goes on from FR990009.1 coordinate 9,699,523, forward strand.
ATTATAAATGCAAAAGTTTGGATGGACGGATGTTTGTTACTCAATCACACAAGGACGGCTGAACGGATTTGGATGAAATTTGGTACAGAGACAGGTTATAGTCTGGAATAGCACATAGGTTACTTTTAATCTTAAAAAAATGTACGGTTCTTGTGGGATAGATTTGTTTTTGTTTTTCAAGAGGGACGAATCTGAGCGAAGTGAGGGTGAGTAGCTAGTACATAATAAAATTGTTCTATTGGTAAATTTATTTTAAATGCAAAAATCTAAACAGATGTTCTGTTTGGATTTTTGCCAAACACCTAAGTCAATTTTATTATACTTTCAAGGACATGCAAAAACATTACCTTTGATTGTCATCCATTAATAGCATAGATTTAACAAAATTTAGACATGTAGAAAAAATATCGGCAGCTCAATCCTATCTCAACAGATACAAGAAAATGTTGTCTAACTTTACACTAATCTTATAAAATAAAAGTTTTTTACTTATATCAAACTTGAAAAAAATCAATTATTAATTTAATAATTCCATACTCAAAAATCCCTCAAATAATATTCAATTTACATTCTTGAGTACTAAATTTGTCTTGACTTACAATAAATCAAATGGTTTTTAAACCAAATTATTACACAAATGTATCCTATACTCTTTATAGTATAATAATAAATGATGAATAACAACTTGTATGAAATTTGTGTCAGTATAACAAGGCAGTTAACCCACCTTTCAAAATCAGGACAGTCATAAAACATAACTGAAACTACAATCTGTTATTAGAATTACAACAAACCGAAGCATAATTACTCACATACCTACTACTCTTTTGTTAGGTTCTTTTCATATAATGGGGAAAAATTGAATGAAAATAATAAGAGTAAAAGAATACAACAATAAATACATTGACATTAAAAAAAGTTTGTATTTTAAATCTTTATATATCTATCTGTGGATATCGTTACTGGCTTATGTTAAATTTATATATTTAACAGTACTTAACTTTTGTAAGTTTATTTTTATTTATAAAATGGCAATAATGTTTAAATAACACAAAATAAATATTTAGCTTATAGATGTTTAGTAAAAAATATTCAAGCCGATAATTTCCAATACCTAACAACTTACTAACAAATCTAGTATCAAGAACAAAATTGTAATTAAAATTCATCTCATGTTTCTAACTACCAATTCAACATAGATAGCTTTGCAGTACCTAAAATAAACTAATCACTTTTTGTTATGATTTTCAAGAGATTAAAATGATCAATATAAAATGAGTTTTTTTATAAAGCAAAAACAATGAAACAAATTGTTTTTGTTTTAATTACATAAATTATTTTGTTGAACATTATTATAGAATAAAATATAATTCTAATGACTTGTAACATTTGAGAAACTTTGCTCTGCTGTTATAAGATGTATTCAGTTTATTTATAAAGCAAATTATTTATAATATAAATGAACTATGTTTTCAGTTTTAGTGAAAAACGGTTATGATGGGCCTTGATGGAATATTATCTCATAAACTATGAGTGACTTAAACATTTCTTTAAAGATGTTAAAACCTGACTATGAATGAATACTACCTGATATAAAAGTTGGTAAATTTTCTTATTAGTCAAAAGCAGAAAATATTTCTGTACAGCACTATTTACCTGGTCATATCATTATGATCAAATGAGGCCCCGATAGTAGGGTTCGCCATCCCGCCGTTTAAATGTACGAGACTGATCACGATTACCGATACACCATCACGAAAACACCGGAAGTGGAATCAAGTTCATTACACTGTCGATATCACAGCTCCCAGACTCATGCACACAATTTATAAATCTCAACAACGTTTCCGCAAATTCCTGCAGTAATCTAACAATACTTTGCCATTCGTTGTAAGAAATAATTACAATTTGTTGACATCTATCTTTCTGGTAAATCACCAAGATATATTCACATCGAAACACATGTTTTTGCTGTTCTCATGCACAGATACAGATTCACCGCACATACGCGCACTTTTCTAACTAACTTTGGGATGCAATAAGTAAAATAAATCTATAATTAGATCAAATTATAAATAATGTTCCACGGGTCACACACGCGAAGTTTCATACGATAGGGCGTAGACAAAGTCTGGGTTTTTTTTTATTTTGACGCATAATACTTTCTTAATGAGCTATTGTTTGTGGTCATTTAAATGTAATTAATAAAATTATAATAAAGTTACACTTATTTATAATTTCGATTTATATACTGGAAATTATAAAAATACCTTATAAAAGTATCTGAATTATTCTAATTTTGATATTTTTATGAACATTACTTTTATTACCTTTGTTAATAATATTTGAACTGGTATAAAAAAAAACACTAAGCAAATATTTTTTCTGAATATTTTTTACACATTAAATTAAGGAATGTGCTAGAATTTTTTTATTACAATATTATTGGTATTTTTAAATGACAACACAGACTTCATTACACATCACCTTCGAAATTTTAGTCTATGGTGTGTGTCCATTGTTTTTCTACAATGTTATTTTTCTGACTGCTGCTGGTGGACGAAAAATTTATCTCGCTGCGTCCAGTGTGGGTTTGTGCTAGTGTTCGTGTTCGATACAGTGATTTATTAGTAATAGATCACGAAGATGTCGTCACCGAGCGCTGGGAAACGTCGCATGGACACGGACGTCATAAAACTGTATCCTTTGTCATATTCCATACAAAGCAGGTACTGCGTTGGGCCTCCATGTAAATAAGTAGGTAGCTGAAGGGCCATCAGCTGATTGTCACGACTCAATACAAAATCGATACAGGCCATTTGTGTATTAATGCTTTACTCTATCGTCGTTAATGAGGTCCCGTTTAAACGTTTATGATGATAATTTTTATTTAGAAAATAAGTTTTGAAGGGCTGATCAACGGTGCTTTGTGTAGGTCCGTGGGCCAATGTATCTATATATAACACGTAGATAAAGCACGATACGTTAGCGAACGGTGTTCTTCCGTGTACTTATTTAGATTGTAATATTTCGTAATTTGTATGTAGGCCACGGTCTCAATTGCGCATTTTTCTCACTCCGTCTGTATTAGCTATTAACTGAGTAAACCATGATTTATTTTCTTTGATAAAAGAACAAACAGATGTGATATAATAATCAATACATGTTTTTTTTTTATTAGTATGCAAAGGTTGCATGTTATTGTTCCATTGTCATTAAGTTCCTTTATGACGTCAAAAACACAAAAACAATTATGAGATATATATGCTTAATTAAATATTGAGTTGATTTCACTCAAAATGAAGTTCATGGTACTTTTGGTGTTTTGCCAAATGCTAGTAACTTCAACAGATATAAATACCAAAGCTTCATAACTCATTTAGGAGATAAACAAAAATAATGACAAAAATAATTAAATATTATTTCGTTAATTATTTAATTTAATACAGTGAAATATTGTTAATGTATTAGTAAGTTTTAGATAGATTTGCATAATTTAGGTGTAAAATTGATAGTAATTATTGCATATTGTATAAACATTAAAATGATTAAAGTTACAATTTTCTCAAGCATGTATATAATAGTTTTAACAACATCAGACAATTCTAGATAATATTATCTATGACTCATATAGTAGTTTTCATATTTTACATAATTTACAAGTTTACAAATAAGCACCTGCTATACAGATACTTGTTAAAGCAAATATTAATTATAATTAACATGGTATAAAATTTATTTATTTTTAATTTATTTCTAATTAATAATATTAGAATTAAAAAAAAAATAGATGATACAAAATTTTATTTCATTAATTTAGAGTTTAAACCATTTGGTATTTTTTTATAATCCTCAAATTATATTTATTTAATACACATGCCAAGTCATAAAAAATGTAAACTAATAGTGTAAAACACACAATTCCCACACTGTCAACACATTTTGATAAGAAGTTTTATCACAAATATGGCAATCCACAATCTAGCATGAGTTTAAAAATATTTTCATTGAATTCTAAGATAAAATACTACAAATTTAAACTGAGAAATCTATGTGCTTAATTAATAAAACTGGTTTTTCACAATACATGAATTGTACTGATGGTCTTCTCCTTATTATTAATTTATATACATTATACACTTATTAATATATAATAATTAACAGTGGTAGCGCAGTGGTAATGCATTCACATGGGAAACCAAGTGAAGCGGGTTTGAATCCTGGGTTTAGCACCTCTGATATTTTCATGTGTGAATCATTTTCCAACATGATTACCATTTGTCTTACGGTGAAGGAAAACCTAGCAAGTTTTCAAAAGATATGTGAACTCTGATCAAGCCCAGCAGTAGGGCATTTAAAATAAAGAGCTGAATTGGCTAATATCAGAATGATCGAAGTAGCAGTATGAGTGTCTTAATTATTATTATTCGTGCACAAGTATTATTATTTATATTTGACTAATTAAGTTCTTAGAAATATGGTGTAGTTGTGTATATGCATTAAGGGTGTGAGTGTCTATAATCTTGCAATACGTAGTTATGTATTTTTCAATCATAAGCTGCTAGCTTTATGTTTACCTTAATCATACTTACATTAGAGAATGATATCACAAAAGAGAAATCGTCAGTGGCTGTTGATGACTGTGTATCAAATCATCATTTTAGTTTAGTAAATATAGTGAAATAGTAGAAGTCTTTTATTGGTAAGAAAGAGTTCTATTAGAGTAGAAATTATAATTTTTTATATACTAAATTGAGATTTTATAAAAGGTATTGATATTATTAAGAATTACTCACCCTCCTTTCGCTTCAGGTTCTTCCCTAGACAAAAACAAATATCTATCCCACGGGAACTGTACACTTTTCTGAGATAAAAAGTGTTATTCCAGACTATAATCTATCTCTATGCCAAATTTCATCCAGATCTTTTCAGTCGTTCTGTGTGAAAAAGTAACAAACATCCCCATCCATCCTCACAAACTTTCACATTTATAATATTACTATGGATGTAAGACAAATGTTCTAGCAATGAACATTCAATTATTACAGTTGAATGTTTTCAGTAAAAATTTGAAAAAAAAATCTAATTAGAATATCCCCACTATTTCACAATTCCCTTTGTTTCTACCTCATTCGGATCGCAGACGGTTGTTTTTCTATCATTAATTATCAACTAAAATGTTTTTTGGGGTTAAATATATCCAAATATTCCAATATCATTATTTTGGTAAATATGTAATTTAGTGCTGATAAGGGATTTTATTATTTATACATTGTTTTGTACAAAAATCCAGACAAGTGCAACTCGGTTTCGCTCACCGAATGTTCTGTACAAATTTTTAGGAAATCTGTTTAACTTTAATTTTTATTTTTTTTTATTTTTTGGAATTTTTCCTTTATTTGTGCTGTAAGACCTTACTTTTTGTCAAATTTCGGTCAACGGGAACTATCATATAGGTTTTCGACCCAAAACCTATAGGGTAGTTCCGGTTGACCTAGAATTGTTAATTTTGTTTAAAAGCAAGGTCTTAAAGCACAAATAAAGGGAAATTTCGAAAAAAAAAGTTGAAAATTAAGGTAAATTTTGGTACTTACAAGTTTTCGCGAAAATCTAAATTTGCCCATATCTTTTGATCGTGTTGACTCAGGATCTTGATTTTTATTCACCTAATAGGGATTACAGACCTCAGTATCTGGTATAAATTTTAACTTCCTAGGTCCATCCGTTTTTGAGAAAATCGGTGGTGACACACGGACAGACGGACAAGAGAGTTATCTTATAAGGGTTCCTTTTTTTACCTTTTGAGGTACGGAACACTGAAAATGCTAGAAAAATATGGAGGATGACAGCTCTAACGTTTTCTTGGGCTTATATCGTATTGTAAAGTATAAACTCTTAAATCCGAGATATGACACCTAATTTTAGTGTTACCTTTGTTATTTTCAAGATCTTTCTGAAAAATTTGTTTGCTTTGTGTTGCTATCTACATTTAACGCGATATAGTCGCGTGAAAAGCGTCGTATCGTCTACGTACTTAAAGTTAATTGTTTTATCATACTAATAATAATTAAAATCTGCTTCCTCATCATGTAATCAAATAAAAAAAATCAACAGTTTTCACTGTTTTTGTCTGTTTTTATGAACTTTTTATCTGTTGAAAATAGCTGGGCGGATATCATTAGACTATTGTTGATATCATGAGCTTATTTTATTAGGCCTCGTTGGTTTAGTGGCTAGCATGTATAGTTGCCGATACTTGAGGACCTGGGTTCGAGGCCCGAATTAGGCCATAACCGTTTACTTGGTTTTTCTGCCGTGACATACTCGTTACAGTCTCGTATTGGTTTGAATATAAATATTCTAAGTTTTTTGTTTATAACGTATCTATACTAATATTATAAATGTGAAAGTTTGTGAGTATGGATGTTTGTTACTCTTTCACGCCAGAACGGCTGAATGGATCTGGATGAAATTTGGCACTGAGATAGATTATAGTCTGGAATAACACATAGGCTACTTTTTATCCAGGAAAAATGTACGGTTCCCATGGGATAGGTTTGTTTTTTTTTCCTAGAGGCGAACCTGAGTGAAGCGAGGGTGAGCCACTAGTAAGTACCTAATATAAATTATAAAGTTTTGTTTGTTTATAACATAATTAGAGCGTAATGTTCCTAAACTGTACAATCAGCATTGAAAGTAAGCATGAGGTCACAATTCTTGGCGGCCTGAACGAGTTCTGCGTGAAGTTCTTCGGACCTCCTGGTAGTGAGTACATATGCGATTTTTTAATTACTATAGCGTAGCCTTTTTCACGTGCGAATCATTTCTAACATGATTACTACTTGCCTTACGGTGAAGGAAAACATCGTGAGGAAACCTGCATGTCTGAGAAAACCTAGCAAGTTTTCGAAAGACTTGTGAAGTCCGCCAACCCGTACTTGGCCAGCGTGGTGGACTATGGCCTGATCCCCCTCGTATTGAAGGGAGGCCCATGCTCAGCAGTGGGACGTTAAAAAGGGCTGAAAACATACATACATACATAGCGTAGCCTTTACTTATAATACCTTACACAAAAAAAGAAACAAATTTTTTTTTATAACTATTTAAATCATCGTTCAGCCTTCGGGATCGTTACGTACGTTCCCCGGGTTTTACATAGGCTGAGTTTAATGACCTCGCTTTTTATAATGGTACAATGCTATACAATTATTATGTTTTTTTATTATCCTTATTTTATAATATGGCTCATAATGTTATAATGTAAATTATTTTTAGAATTTTTGTTGTGTTGTAAGCTTTTATTCATACTAGAGACTCATTCTCGTTTCGCTTTTGTTCGTGCCTAGGTGATTCTTTAAATTGGCATAACTTTTTTATTTATGAATCGATTGATATAAAACAAATAGTTAATGTTAAGTGAAGCTTATTACAATACATTAGTAAAAACCACACCTAAATCGGTTAAGCTGTTTCTGAGATTAGCGAGCACAAACGTACAGACAAACAGACAAATAAATTCTTAAAAATCATTGTTTTGGGTTCTATTGTGTTAACAAAGACCCCCAATAATAGTTTTTCTCAAATATCTTCGATACAGACAGCGATCAGTTACACTTTTATTATATGTATAGATATTTGTTTATTGTCGTTGTTTTTGTATGTTTTTTTTTTTTTAATTTATTTTCAGATGTGGTTAAATTGTTTCTATTTCTAACTATGAACTAAATAAGTACACCGTCATTTCTTTGAAATTAATTATTTCACCCTTTGATGTGTATTTTTTTATATTTAAGTGAGTGCTATTAAATCTATTTATTACACAAAGTATCATGAAAATCGGTTCGCGATTGCCAAATACATCACATAACAACAACAAGTAACGAACGAACCTACAAGTTTTCAAAAGACCTCAGTCCGCCCGCACTTGGCCAGCGTGGTGGACTATGGCCTGGTCCCCCTCGCATTGAAGGGTGACCCACTCCCAGCAGTGGGATGTTAAAAAGGTCTAAATACACTTTCTAGGAGTAAAAGTAAACATAGATATTTCTGGCTAATGTTATTTAAAAATGTTTTATAAATAGAAAATATTACGCATAGGTATGTCTGAATTACGTAGTTCGAAGGTATTTGTAAACACGTTAATCCCATAAACAAGTTTTTTTTTTTAATATGAACATTCATTCTTGTTCATAGAACGTAATTGAAAATATTTGTTTTGATTAAAAAGTATATAACTACGAATACTGATAGTGAATTTTTTTGTGTGTGGGACGGGGCTAATTTCGTTGTTGATATTTTCGTAAGATAAGTATGTATATAATTAATGTATCGCCATATTGTTAAAAATATTATTATTAAAAGAGCAACTGTTGAGTTTTTCGCCGGCTCTCAGCAGAACTGCCTTCAAAGCCGATGATAGATTCCTCACGTACATACATACTGACATTGAAATAAAAAAATTACGATTTAAAAGTGTTTTTAAATAAAATATTTTGATGTCGTATATTAATTTATATATTTTTCAAAATTTAATATATAAATATCTCGTGTCTCGACCGATTTTAATAATATTTTAATAATATTTTTTTTTGTATACTTGGCAGGTATGAGAATAGGTCGTAAAGTATTTTTCACCCTCCTACCTCCACCCTCCATTTTTAATCGCTTTTTTAGTATTTTTGTATGAAAAATATTACATAAATAGATTGAACGCGGGCGAAGCCGCGGGTTCTCCTAGTATACATATATTTTCTACAATTTATGTAGGTACAATACGTATCGTCGTGTTTTATCATCTTGTTTCCGGGGTCACACTAATTAAAAAGAATTTTAGCAAGAAGTTAAAGATCAATCCATTCGTTGTTATCTATTCTATTGTCTGTTCGTTGATAAGGTATATATTTGTTTGTGTTTAGCTATCATCTTTTATTATTAAATTACGAGTCTATAATCTATACAGATAAATAAAATTGAAGTGTCTGTTTGTAATGTCGAAATAACAGCTTTTTACTAGGTGCATATAAAATTATATACGGTACTTATAAGAAAAACATATTTTTATTTTTGTCTGTCTGTTAGCTCCGGCTAATCTCTAAAAGTTGGATTGATATAACGGGACTTTACTGGCAGATATATGATGTTATAAGGAGTAACTTAGGCTACTTTTATTTTATAAAAAGAATTGAGGTTCCGCTCAAAAAAATTAAAACGTACCTAGGGACTCTAGTACTTATAATGAATCATATATAATTAGCGATGTACTACTGTACATTTTATTTACTAAGTAATATGTTAGTTAATCAATGAATTATTATTAGTATTTACATTAATCTAATATATTTTTTTCAAATAGGTAACTGTTTGAAATTTTAGGACTTTAAAATCAGTCGAAAGTAATTACTTTTTATAAGTTTATTGACATTTACTTACTATCTAAGAGGTTCCTTTTTAAATAAGACTAACTTTTCGGATTTTTTTCGTGGATTTATTCTCATTTACGAAGATAAAGTCTTAAAAATTGAAATAAATTATAGATACAGCAACCGATAGATAGAGATATAGATAGCCGATTACATTAGCTCTATAAAAAATAGATTAAATTTCTATCTCTAGCATGTAAAACCACAGATAGATAGGTTAATGGCGTTGACTGTAAGTCTTTACCAAATAATTAAATAAGTTAAAATAAATAAATAATAAATACATGTTGGGACATGAAATCACAGAGCACCATCTAGTTCCATGGTGAGCTACGAGGCTTGTGTTATTGATACCAGATAGTTGATACACTACACGTGTATAACATTAAATACATACATATTATAAATATAAACATCCATGACTGGAGTACAAACATTCGTGTTTATCACACAAATGAATGCCCTCAGCGGGACTCGAACCCACGACCGCCGCGCTGGCAAAGCTATTAGGGAACTACAAACTAAGCCAAACGTGTCGTCAAGTAAAATGTACATTTCCTACCGGAAGAAAGCTTCATAATAGGTTATGATGACTCTTTTTTACTTAAATTAGCTTTATTACTTTAGATGGGATAATAAAATTTTTACTAATATCCACTTGATATCGTCTGCTTCACTGGAGGTCGTGGATTCGGTTTCCGCGGTCAAGGGTTGTGCTTACGAGGTCGTGGGTTGCAGGGCGAATGTTGCGTTTCACGTTGGTCATATAGACCAAGGTTTTTTAATTCTGCTCCCTTATAAAATCTATACAACAGCGAGTCCAATTAAACTAAGAACAAATTATACATAAGTTATACAAATATAAATTCATCAAAATTGGTCAAGCCGTTTAGATGGGGCAGAATTTCCAACACATGAACCTCGGAATTTTATATATAAAAATAAAAATAATATTATCTATACAGATAAATAAAATTGAAGTGTCTGTTTGTAATGTCAAAATAACAGCTTTATACTAAATGCACATGGTATTATATACGGTGATTATAAGAAAAACACAATTTTTAAAATTTTTCTCTGTCTGTCTGTCTGTTTGTTCCGGCTAATCTCCGAAACGGCCGGAAAATTTTAACGGGACTTTCACTGGCAGATAGCTGATATTTTAAGGAGTAACTTAGGCTACTTTTATTTTAGAAAAAGAATTAGGGTTTCGCTCAAAAAAATTAAAACGTACCTAGGGACGAACCCGAGCGAAGCGAGGGTGAGTCGCTAGTATTTCAATAAAAAAAACGGATAACACTGTTCAACCTTTGACCTTTATTGAAAAAGAAGAGTGATAACACATTCTGTTCTTTACTCTCGGCAAAATCGAGACAATCCTATAGACAGAGGTCGTTGATCCGGGTATCGAACCTACGACATTCAGCCAGTGGCGTAGCTAAGGGGAGAGGGAGTCCACCCCGGGTTTCGCCCGATGGCGGGTGATTTGCAATACCTATGCAAACTATACATTTATAAGAGTCTCCATTTCTTTCTTGCTTTGCGAGTGCTATTTATTTGTAGTAGTAACATTGATGTTATTTCTAGTAGTTTTATTGGATTTCACATGCATTTTAGATGAGGTGGTTTTCTTAGGGGTGACACCATCGATTATCGCCACGGGTGTCCCTAACGCTAGCTACGCCACTGCGGCATTCTCTCTATCCATAGAAACTACTTTGACATTAGCCCACTTAATTATTTGCAGTGTAATATAGTAATTAAGCACTTTTGTTATTGTTGTTAATTAACAAGCGGCTTACCCTCGCTTCGCTCGGGTGCGTCCCTAGTTTTAATTATTTTGAGCGGAAACCTAATTAGTTTTATAAAATAAAAGTAGCCTGAATTATTCCTTATAACATCAGCTATCTGCCAGTGAAAGTCCCGTCAAAATCAGTCCAGCCGTTTCGGAAATAAGCCGGAACAAACATACACACAAAAATTTAAAAAATTGTGTTTTATAAGTACCTACCGTATATAATTTCATATGCATTTAGTAAAAACCTTTTATTTCGACATAACAAACAGACACTTCAAATTCATTTATTTGTATAGATTATTCTTTGCCTACTCCGTAAAGGATTAGGGCAAAATGTACCCAATAAACGACATATTATTATAAAATTAATAATATAACCTTAAACTAAAATAAAACTATAAGAGTTATAAATAGCGATCATTATAAATATGTAAATCTATCTATTAATGTTTCCAGCCCCCTACGAGGGTGGCGTGTGGCGTGTGCGAGTGCACTTGCCCGACCACTACCCCTTCAAGTCGCCGTCCATTGGCTTCATGAACAAAGTATATCATCCCAACATCGACGAGGTCTCCGGCACTGTGTGTCTCGACGTTATCAATCAGGCTTGGACTGCCTTATACGGTAAATATGACTTTTGTTCTACTTAGTGTTTATATAGAGCCTAGCTAAGAAAATTGTTGAATACCTTCAACTAAGGAATAATAGATAGAGTGGCATAGAATTAAACATGAAGCCAAACAATGTTTTATAAAAACTTAAAAAAAAAAAACCGACTTCCAGGCACTGAAAAGTACAAAATAACTAAACAGGGGTTTTCATTTAGAATAGATACCTAATCAGATATTTTCGAAGTCGGTGCCAGCCGATACAAATCAAAGCACACCTAAAAAGTTTTTATTTTTCCGTTTTTAGTGTAGGCGTAATAAGCAAGTAATTTGTAAGAAGAAAGATTTTTAATAAAAACATATTCGATTAAGCCATTTATTTAAAAACCGCTTGACCGATTTCGATAAAATTTATATGGGACCACCGGGGAAGAATACCCTTTGAAACAAAAAAAAATTTTCCAAATCAGTCCAGTCGTTTCGGAGATTAGCCGGAATAAATAGACAGATGAAAATGTTTTAAATTTTTGTTTTTCTTATAAGTAGGTACTGTATATAATTTCATATGCATTTAGTAAAAAGCTGTTATTTGGACATTACAAACGGACACATTAATTTTATTTATTTGTATAGATTATTCTGAGGGTACAAAATTATCCAATCCCTGGCAAAAGAGTACACAAAAGAAGCGTTACTTTACATAAACTATTAGTATATAGTTAACGTTTAGTATAGATTTCTCAGAGATGATATATTTTCCTACAGTAAAAAGAATCCTATATGTTGACCCGGATAACCAGCTATCACCATACCAAATTTCATCAAAATCTGTCCAGTGGTTTTCTCGTGATGCGGTCACAAAAATTCTAAAAACTATAGATTCGGCCTCTGTATCGATAATAATGACTATTTCAATAAGATTTTCCAAAAAAAATATTTCATGTACAGATTCGATTCCGTTAGAATTTTATTATATGTATAGATAATACAATTTCAGACTTATCGAACATATTCGAGTCGTTCCTGCCCCAGTTGCTCACGTACCCCAACCCCATCGATCCTCTCAACGGTGACGCGGCCGCCATGTACCTGCACAAGCCGGAGGAGTACAAGAAGAAGGTGTCAGGTGAGTTGAAATGCTTCGTATCTGTTACTAGCGACTCACCCTCGCTTCGCTTCGGATTCGTCCCTAGACAAAAACAAATCTATCCCACGGGAGCCGTACATTTTTCCGGGATGATATATAGCCTATAGCGGGCTATCTAATGCAAAAAGAATTTTTCAAATCGGATTAGTAGTTCCTGAGATTAGCGCGTTCAAGCAAACAAACTCTTCAGCTTTATAATATTAGTATAGGTATACTGAAAAAAAAATTAGGTCCATTTTAAATGTATCATGATAGTTGTATTGGAAATAGACCAGTTTACTTCAAACCTTAATAAATCATCAAAAAAGCTTCTATCATATTATTAAACGAATCGAACTTAGTGCTAAGCCTTCATCAGGGTCGAGCGAGATTGTCTTTCAGCGCCGTTTGGTCGAAACTTTCATATGACCTAAACTATATTTCAGTTCATCTATACTAATATTATAAAGAGGAAGGATTTGTTTGTTTGTTTGTTTGCACCGAATAGGCTCCGAAACTACTTAACTGATTAAGATGAAATTTGGTAAGAAGATAGTTTGAAACCCTGGGAAGGATATAGGATAGTTTTTATGCCAGAAATCATCCCTTAAGGGAGCGAAAATGGGTATGAAAGTTTGTATGGGAATCAACCTAGGGACGAACCCGAGCGAAGCGAGAGTGAATCGCTAGTTTTAAATAAATAACAAATACCAACTTTTTCAAAAATCAATACTTATTGAATTTAAATTAATTAGCTATTTTTATCACACTGAAAAGGCGTAGCTCTAATTACTACACTGAAAATTGTTATTAAAATTTTAGTTTTCGCTCGAAATTCTTCGTCCGCTTATGTCGCTCTACCCCAGGGCTGGCGCTGATCGGGCTACACATATAAAAAAATTAAAGAGTGCGTGTACGAATGTGTACACGCGCAAGAAGTAAAACTTCTGTAGGTTATCGGTACTCTTTATGAAATTCAATTTATGTTTTAAATAATTAGGATAGGTGAGATACTAAAAAAATAATTAAATAACGCATATTAGGCATATTACAATTATATATTTATAGAATATCATTTAAGGAAAGAATATAAATATAAATATAACATCGGTTGCCATGGCAACAAACTTTCGCCTTGCCCGATCACACTTTTCGTAACGCTCTCGTCACATATTCACCAGCCTATTCCCCAAGTTAAGCGTGCGTAAAGAAGTTTTACTTCAAAAATGATAGAATATACAGGGTTATTGGTAATACGTCACGATCCCGTTAAAGTGTTATAGTACAGGACATTAGCTACCAAACGACCCCCAAAGCGCTAATGCAAAAGTGTATCGTTTTCGAGTTATTATATTTTTTTCTTTTTTTATAGGTAAAGGGTGGTTTGCGACTTTAAAAATTAATAAAAAATAAAAACAATCTATTTCATCATATATTTTTTTATTTCTTGCTGGTGCACATCCTTGTTAATAATAACCAGAAATAAAACAAAAACAATCTTCAAGCATTTTTAAATTATAACTCCAAAACTGTACAAGTTTTGGATTTTTAATTTTAATTCTTTAAGTAACTTGCAAATTTTCTCTAAAAATCCCTACGACACTTATTCTGCCGATTATTGTAAAAATATCTACGTTTCGTTAGCTATCCATCGGTACCTAAAAATTACAGAAAGAATCATAAAGTCAAGAAAAAATTACACAACAAAGTGACCAGGTAGAAAATTCTAACAAATGCTATTTTTAAGGAATTAAATTATGATCAAGGTAGAAACGAATTTAATGCAAAATTGTTAAAGATTATTTTTCAATAGGGTCAACAAGTAAAAAAGGAGAGATAAACTAGATCTGTTTGTGCAAAGTTGTATAAAAATACTGAACATTTGAGAACATTTATAAATTTTAAAATAGTAATTATAAAAGATGCAATAATGAATAAATTTCTTAAATCACTTAATTTAATTAGGTAGGTACATACTCTGGAAATCACACGGGTTAGTTAAAACGAAAAAAAGCTTACAATTAAATTTTTCGATTGTAACTCGTGCTCAAAATGTGATATACAGACACATACAACTTTGCACAAACAGATCTAGTTTATCTCTCCTTTTTTACTTGTTGACCCTATTGAAAAATAATCTTTAACAATTTTGCTTTAAATTCGTTTCTACCTTGATCATAATTTAATTCCTTAAAAATAGCATTTGTTAGAATTTTCTACCTGGTCACTTTGTTGTGTAATTTTTTCTTGACTTTATGATTCTTTCTGTAATTTTTAGGTACCGATGGATAGCTAACGAAACGTAGATATTTTTACAATAATCGGCAAAATAAGTGTCGTAGGGATTTTTAGAGAAAATTTGCAAAGTTACTTAAAGAATTAAAATTAAAAATCCAAAACTTGTACAGTTTTGGAGTTATAATTTAAAAATGCTTGAAGATTGTTT
The DNA here is from genome assembly GCA_905404265.1 of Fabriciana adippe. NCBI lineage: Eukaryota > Metazoa > Arthropoda > Insecta > Lepidoptera > Nymphalidae > Fabriciana > Fabriciana adippe. The sequence goes on from FR990009.1 coordinate 9,714,920, forward strand.
TTGTTTTATTTCTGGTTATTATTAACAAGGATGTGCACCAGCAAGAAATAAAAAAATATATGATGAAATAGATTGTTTTTATTTTTTATTAATTTTTAAAGTCGCAAACCACCCTTTACCTATAAAAAAGAAAAAATTATAATAACTCGAAAACGATACACTTTTGCACTAGCGCTTTGGGGGTCGTTTGGTAGCTAATGTCCTGTACTATAACCCTTTAACGGGATCGTGACGTATTACCAATAACCCTGTATACATATAAAATGCGAAAATTTGTATGTGTGTTTGTTCCTTTTTTATACTGAAATAGCTGGACGAATTTGAATGAAATCGGGCACACAGATATACCATGACTTGGAGTAACACCCGTGACCATGATTGCTGTAAAGCATTCCAAACGTCGGGAACCAAAAATCAAAATAAATCCGCGAAATAATCCGAAAAGATAGTTTTATTTAAAACTCTAAAGATAATTTGAACAATAATAGAAACGACCCTTTCTTCCAGATTACGTCCGCAGATTCGCAACGGAAGAGGCTCTGCTAGAAAAGGACGCCATTACGGGCGTCGGCGCCGCGTCAAAACAAAATGGCGCCAATTCCGACACAGAATCATCCATGTCCGAGTTCAGTGACGACGAAGCGCATGATATGGAGTTATAACGCACGGAATACGTGTGCTAAACGTTTTGTTAAATTTTGGGGCGCCCTGGACGTTTTGCATCGGGTTTTGTGGGTTTTTCTGTCGCTTCGATTTCTGTCACTGTCACTTTTTTTTTGTTTCGGTTGATTGAGGGTTGATGTCTTTTTTTTTTAAATTTGGGCGTTGTTTATGGATGTTTGTCTGCTGTACTTTTTTTTGGTCGTGTTAGTTGGTTTAATTTTTTTTTTCATTCACTTCAAACTAAATTTTTTTAAGTTACGGTTTTTGTCTTTAATTTTATTTTAAAGGTTTTGTCTTTCATAAATATTTATTTAATTTTCATGGATTTAATTAAAAAGTATAGCAAGACTCCATTGACAGACAATGTGACGTTTTAAACTGAAATTTTGCTTAAGTATCGGCCAAAATTTAAAAAAATTATAGTTATTTTTAATTGGTACTGTATCCAGTTACGGTTGTGCGTTCAATTTTCGCGTGATAAATATATTTTTTTATATTTTCGATCGTAAATCTTTTTAAGTCCCCATTAACTTAATATTAATTATACGTGGATTAAAATTTTAACATGTAAGAATTTGTCATAGACATTGTTATAATATAAAAACGTGGATACCCTCAATGTAAAATAATTTAACTCTACATCTTATATCGCTAATAAGGCAGGGCGCCCGTAAACAAAGAGAAATTATCTTACTACCTCAAACAGTTATATTTAAAAAAAAAATACTAAAAAATTTCAAAAGTGTAACGTAAAAATTTAACAAACCTTTACATATCTTTAGAAATGAGTTTATTAGGTTTTACCTTCAGACGTTAGATTGATAAGTTTTAAAATATTTCTTTTTTTTTATTATTATGGGAAAATTATAACGAGGTAGTAACATAATGTCGTATCACAGAGTGTAAAGCCAGTTATGTAGTCTACTGTCCGCTGTATACATCTGTTTAATCTATGGACCATATTATGCCAACTTTAGGATTTCTAGATCGATAATGCTCAGAATACAACATAAAGGCGAAAGTGCTTTAAAATTTAAAATAAAATGAATCATATTGGAAAGTCTTCAAATTGTCTATGGCTCGTGTGATTGGACTCCCACGTCACTGCCGTAAAAAAAATAATTATATAACGTGCTGTTTTTTCTTCATTTTTAATACTTTTTAAAGTGATGTGTAAAGTCCGTTAGTTTACGCTTAAGCAATATTGTAAGAGGGGCGTTGATTAACGTGTTGGGAAGCTCGATGGAAAATTAATGTAGGTTCACTGTAAGGACATTTATTATCTATATTCGAAATATTCTGAGTAATATAATAAAATTGCTTAAATATATTTTAATAATAAAAAAAGTAACTTAAATATTTTACACTATTACTATTGTACTGGCAACACAGCGGATAAGTGATTTTGTAAATATTTTTTTAATCTGTCCCCATAGCATAAACCAACTTATGAGCCCGTTGTCGGACTACAGTCATCACTATATCTCATAGGTATTTAATTTTTTTATTAGTGTTAATTTTTTTTAATAATGTGTCATGTATGTTCGTCCATCTCCCTCTAACTACATGCTTTGTAGTTTTTTATATGGCAACACTATAGATGATTTGGGAATGGAAATTATGTGATAATGATTGGGATTGAACGATTGTTAATAATTTTAAATAACTAAAAAATTGGTTTGTAATTTTACACCGTCGTTCGTAATTTAATAATATGAAGATATTTCAAATTAAAGTTTCATACCCAAAGAATCATTAAAAAAAAACGAATTAAAGCGGTATTATTTGAGACCCAAATCTTTAAATTTTTTTTATAATTATTATTATCAATAATCGTTCGTCCTAACATATCTGTTGTTCATCTCATACTGTGATCAATCACTCGACAAGAGAATAACGTCAATTTGTTTTGAAACGTTGAGAGTAATGTTATCTGTACTTAGTATAATTGCAGACAATCTGCTTTAGCACAATCGTTTTATTCTTCGGACTTGTTTATTATGGATTCGTACATTTCTTGATATTTTAAAATCGATTAAAATTAACCTTTTTTTTTATATATTGACAATAATACGATATAAGTTTCCCTTCGCTTAAAAAAACAATGTGATGTTATAAAATCATTATTATCAGCTAATAGCAGTCCGTTTTACCAAATATTTAGCATTTTTTATTTTATTTTTGATGACTCTGAGGCAACGTTTTGCTACAACCAGCTAACGTTAGTTTTGGCTCCCTTTTTTTAATAGTTCTTCTAATAATTTAGTATTACACATTTAATTATGGTTTGTGTTTAAACTTTTAGATTTTTTTCCTTCAGAAAATCAACATTACAAACGAATAAGATTCAGATCTCTAAAAAAATGACATTTTGCGATCCTAAAAGTGTTGCAATCGTCGTATTAGTTAAGGCTAGGTTACTATAGAATTAACACGAAAAATATATTAATATAGAACCTATATGTATCTTTGAAATGATAACAAGCCATAATAATATATTTTGGTATAAGGAAATTAACGGTAAAATTTCTTAGTTATAAAGTTGGGTTGATTTTTTTTTATTGGAAGTATTTCATGGATTTATTCGAGCTTTTACAAGTCCACCCAGCTTCGGGTATCGCGTGCCGATGAGCTATTATGAATGATTACTAATATCGATACCCCATATTCTAAACTAGTACGAATAATCGATTTTGTCATAACTTTGCCTTCCCTTTATTATCTGTATAAGCATTCATAATCGCACATCGTTGTTAATGTTTAGTGTTTGAATCGTGGTGAAGATTTTCAAATGCATCGTTGTTTTTTATCCGTTGACTCACTTTTTTAATCTGATCATATTTCCCATTCCACGTGCATTTGAAAGTGTTAGCCAAAACGATAGTGATGTGACGAATAATCGATGTCATGTCCATCACTATTGTTACTCGAATCGTCAATCGGTTGTACCAAATTTGATTCTGATAAGAATGTTTATGGCTGCAGATGTGAAATCAGTTACATGTAAAAGAATAAAAGTTTATAGTATATTTTTATTTCATTACATGTAATAAACTTACGTTATTTTTAAACTAGACTTGTTTTTTATTTTTTTCTCTATTGTTGGTCCTTCTAATTCTCATAATTGATTAACGAACTAAAAAGATAATATGATAGCTGATGATAGTTGAGAATCTATTAAATCTTTAAAAAATCTGTAAAATATATGCTAAAATCAGCCAGTCAGTACTTTAAGGCAGATCAGTAAGATTTTCCACACTTCTGACAAACACACCTATAAATCGAACACCATTTCGAGTTAGCTAGAATATGTATATATTGTAGGATGTATATCCTTAAGTGCATGTCAACACCTTCTGGTTAATTTCCAAGAAGTTAATTATTAACTGGACCACCGGTGGCTCGGCGGTCGTTGACAGGTTAAAAAGTATCAATAGCAAAGTTTAAAAAAAGGCACAAAGATTATAAAATTTTTACATTTTATAAATAAATTGAAAAACTGAACGCCTACTAGCGACTCAACATCGCTCCGCTCGAGTTCGTCCGTAGTTATGTTTTAACGTTTAGCTCAGAAATGAGATATTTTCCTGCAGTAAAAGTATCCTATATGTCGACCCGGATAACCAGTTATCATCATACAAATTTAATCAAAATCTGTCCGTTTTTTCGAGATGCGGTTACAGACAGACAGACAGACAAAAATTCTAAAAACTATAGATTCGGCCTCTGTATCGATAATATTATAATATCTATTTCAATAAGTTAAAAATATTTAATGTACAGATTCGGCTTAGTTACAATTTTATTAATATGTATAGATTTACTGAGTAATTAAAAGAACAGCTGAGCAATCATCTACGTTAACAAACAAGTGTATAATAAAAGTAAGGAAAGAAAGGATGAAAAATAAAAGGCCATATGATTTTTTAACATAACTCTATTAAAAATAAACAGTTCAACAACAAGCTATGTACAGTACATCTATCTACATTCATACACTGCGGGACGTTTCATTGCAGATTGCACTCTAGGGGATGTACCTAATACTTAAAGTATAAAGTTGAAGCAATGAGCTTCCCCGATACCAGTGAGCATAATAAATTATAAAACCTAGAGCCAGATGTAAATTATATAAAATATTTCCATAGTATTGCTATGTAAGTTCAAAACATTCAAAATAAACAAGATTAATTAATAAACTGGATATATAAGAATAAAATGTAATGTCAATCCGGTTAAGCTATAGAAAAAACTTTGATCAATCCGTTGCTGCGTTAAAGGACATACCAACAAACACACTCACATTTATAACTAATAAGGACTAAATACATAATAGTTTTTATTTAAAGAGGAAATAGTTACCAAATTTTTTATTTCAATTAAAAATTACTATACATTTGAAATATATAGATATATTGATAAGCTATAAAAAAATATGTTTTACTAAATCATATTACATTAAAATGGCATTTAAAATGCAGATGCAAAAGCCCTAAAGTGTCAGTCATAAATGCTATTCTGGTCGAAGTAGCAAGAAATATGTAAAAAAAAAAAACGTGTGTGTGTACTTATGTACGCACGTACGAAGTTATACTTCTTTGGCGTAACAGAAAAAAAATAGCTAAAGATTTCATCCCGTAGCTAACTTCATCATGTCGCTTTTAGCTAACTTCATCATGTCGCTTTTTGGCTGTCAGTGTGCGTGCGCATCGTAAAAATTTTACTCTCATAATTTTTTCCAAACGTGCCAAAAGAAGTATAACTACAAAAATTATATATATCAAGTAAACATTAAGAGCTACCATTTTCACATTTTTCCATTTATATAACTGTTTTTAATTCATCTGTCTCGCTGAAATCAGCCATCTGCATAGATAATTATTGTGCAGGCTAGTGACAGTGCATATAAAGTGTACTCCCTGTTCCTTTAATTCCCATAGTAATACCGCTTAACGGTGGTGTTTACGTGCTCTGATTGAAATGGAAATTCAAATAAAACACTAAACTATAAAAATTGAAAACTGTGAAAGAGGTAGCATTTGTGTCCATTGTGATATTTAGGATTCTAAAGTACATAATAAACATAGTAATTTGTATTTTGGATTTATAATAATTAGATTCAATATGAAACCTTTTACTTTTAAATGTTATCGAGCTTTGGCAATAATAAGCCAAGTCATTCCTTCTACACTTATAATATTATAAAGAGGAAAGATTTGTATTTTTGTATGTTTGTAACGAATAAACCCAAAAACCACTGGACCAATTTAGATGAAATTTGGTAAGAAGATAGTTTGAGACCCTGGGAAGGGACATAAGTTTTTTTTATTCCAGTAATGATCCCTTAAGGGGGTGAAAATGGGGATGAAAGCTTGTATGGGGAATTAACTTCATCTATACTATAATAAAGCAGTAACTTAGCGAAATCTGTACATGAAATATTTTTTAAAAACAATGACTGTAACGTATTATGTATACGATATAGACCCCAAAACAATAGTTATTAAATTTTTTGTCTGTTTGTCTGTACGCGGTTCACGCAAAAAGTACTGAACCGATTTTAACAAAATTTTGTATAGTGATAGTTTATCACTCGGGTCAACATTTAGGATACCTTTTACTACAGGCACATATTTCGTTCCCGCGGGAAAACGCAATGACTGGTTCTGTCGAGTCGTCCTTAGAAATTTCTATGGCTAACGCTGGCTGAACCTTAAGAGATACATCAAAACAATGTACTAGAAAATTGTAGGTCTTAAAAAGTTATACAGGGAAGTTCGCAATATTATACGTCTGTCACCTAAGGTACATTCGCAATTACTATTTTTATTCACTACCCGCGATTCACAGACTGACTTATCAACGTTTAGTTCAGTTCAGCAGTAAAACGTAACTAGGGACGAACCCGAGCGAAGCGAGGGTGAGTCGCTAGTCAGTAATAAATTGCTCGCATTATATAAATTATAATAGTAATTCGAATACATAACTCTATATCATATATTACCACAGGCCATACACTTTGTATCTACTTTGATACAAATATTTTCTAAAACTTGAAAGTGAATCCAAAATACAAGTAACTAAACACTCACTCCATACATTATTGCCTAACTTAGTGCAGCGATGCATCATGATATATTAGGAATAGCAAGAAGAAAAACATTAGGCCATACTTTCAAAATTTAATTGTTTTTTATAATCTGTTAGAAAAAAACTTTGATAAACTCTAAAATAAAAAAAATTATTGTTATATATTAAGCAGAAATAGAAAAAATTGTCTACTCCACCCAGGTCATGGTGGGGGGCATGTTTGATGAAAGACGTATCTTTGGTACCTTAGCAGTTACATAATCTAAGAATAATTAATGCGTTATGTAATGAGCAGAAGGACAAATTAATATTTATGTGTGTATGTATTCAGCACTTTTTTAACGTCCCACTGCTGGGGGTGGGCCTCTCTTTAATACGAGGGGATCAGGCCATAGTCCACCACACTGGCCAAGTGCGGATTGGCGGACTTCATATGTCTTACGAAAACTTGCTAGGTTTTCTCAGACATGCCGGTTTCCTCACGATGTTTTCCTTCACTATAAGACAAGTGGTAGTCATGTTGGAAATGATTCACACATGAAAATATCAGAGACCTAGGATTTGAACACATTTCACTCGGTTTCCCAAGCGAGCGTGTTACCACTGAGCTACCACTGCCTTAATTTACAACAAACCTCATTTGAAAATTTGTTTATTTAGTATAAAATGCAGTATCAAATGCTCGTAAAATATTAAAACCCACTGTTAGATTCATCAGAGCTCTTTATCAATTGCACAAACATCATATGTCATATTAACTATTTTAATATTATGTTATTTAATTTAATGGAAGATGTCGGTTTCTTACAGGTCTATTGAAATATTTATCACTGAGAAAAAGTACTCATTATTTCTATTTCAATAATGTATATACTGAGTTCAAGACAAGGTTTAGTATTTACTTTGTATGCACTAAGTTCACCTATAAAACGCAGATTAATTAAGTAAAATTTTAAGTGAAATATACATACAATTTGAATAACGGACATGAAAACTTTATATTATATATAAAAAAATAACGCTCCACATATAAATCACTATGTGCAATATACAATAAGTAATGGATTTCACCAGTTTTTATTCTTTCACAACACCAGTCGCAATGTCATTAATTTCAAACCAATACAAGTACTCCAATGTTTAAAAACGGACATTATTTCAAAGGAAACTGCCACTTAGCAAAGAGTGTAATAACATGTAAGAAATAAAGAAAATATACCTATATTTTGCTTTTAATCTTGAATTCACTATATCACTTTGCATCACTACACTGTACAAACACTATCACTTTGATTAGCCGATGATAAGTCCGCAGCCAAACTTGAACTGTTGCTTGGCCTGGTTGGCCATGCCCGAGAGGGCAAATGTGAATGGCAAGGGCTGCAGTTTCTTCTCTAAAACAGCTCCAATATTCCAATTGGAGTCTACCATACCTGTGAAATATTTAAAAAAAATTATTATCGAAGTGCTGTTAATTAAAAATGTAAAGAAAATGATAGCAATGGAAATTGAAGATGGAAATGCGTGGTATTGAGAAATATTGACTCATATGCGGACTATCGATATTGTAAATAAAATAAATGTAACTTCGATATTTAAAAGAGCAGCTGTTGAGTTTTTAGCTGGCTTTTCTCAGTAGAACTGCTTTCCGAGCCGGTGGTAGCTTCCTCACGGACTGACCACACTGACGCTTAAATTAAATTGACGATTCAAAAGTGCTTGTAATAAGTCTAATTGGATAAAGTTTATTTTATTTGAAGAGGTGTGTAGAGATGGTAGCAATTCACACTCAGTTTTCTGTGCCTACACTGCAAATGATATAGCGGGAAGTTGTGTGTATGTTTTATAAATGATTCATATTTCACATTTCATTGAATAACCACCATTTGCTTTCAACAAACATATTTTGGCATTAGCGGCGAACCCTCGCTTTGCTCGGGTTCGCCACTAGACAAATAAAAACAAACCTATTCCACGGGAACCGTACATTTTTCCGGGATAAAAAGAAGCCTATTTGTTATTCTGATGTATGAACTATATTATTGTAAAGTTTCATTAAAATCGAATCAGTAGTTTTTGTGTACTAAGCTGTATAAGTTACTATAGTTTTTTAACTATCTCACAGGAACTCTTCAATTTTCCGGGATAAAAAGTATCTGAGATGTTGACCAGAGATATAAGGTATCCCCATATAAAATTTTATTTAAATGTACAGACATTCGACCTCCACAGTTTTATTATTTGTATAGATTATACTATTATAGCATGGAAAAGATTACATGTGTGTTATGTGAAAAATGCTTGCCAACCAACTGTAACAGGACTTGACAAAAGAAATCAAATGAGCTCAAGCTCTAAAGTTTTTATAGTAGCCATTTAGGAAATAGATTCAAAATAAAATTCTAACAATTCACTATATTGCTTAAAATAAATAAAAAACGTTAAGAAAAAAAATGGCTGTCCATTTTACTAAAGAAATCACAGTCTGTTTCTGCATATTAAAAAATAAATGTATATACCTCTAAACACAAGTTCTGCCTTTGGAATAGTCACTTGGTAGCCGATAGTGCCTGTTGACTCCATTCCTCGGAAGGATGTCTCCATCTCTGCTACCACCTGGAATAAATATTACACTATACTTATTTTTTCTTGACTGACTTCTTATAAACAATCTCTAATACATAACAAACACACGCACTTACAAATTTTTGTATTAATAATATATACATAAAAATATGAAAATACCACCAGTAAGAGAGAGAAAAATAACATAATCTAGCCGATGAGTTTGCTTGTAGCATCATTTCCAACATGATTACCACTTATCTTAATGACTGAGAGACAGAGAACCTAGCAAGTTGTCAAAAGACATGCTCATTTCATCAATCTGCACTTGGCCAGCATGGTGGACTATAGTCTGATCCCTCTCTTATTAAAGGATGTGGAACAGTAAAAAAAGGAATAGAATCAGAAAATTACCTGTAATTGTTCACTTGCTTGTTTGAAGTAGCACACATGGAAGCTGGCCGCTCCCAGTGTCGCTGACACTTCAGAATCTGGAAGATGACAAAGTAACTTTTAAGGAATGGCCTTCATCTATCAATCAATTATATAGTGTTATTAAAAGTTATTTTACTAATTGAAATACTAAAACATAAGCAAGTCAAAATTTTGGTCTGACCATGATTTCAAATGCAGGATATTATAATTTGCAGCCGCAAAGACTAGGTCCTAGCTAGAGTAAAGAGGCATTTAGGTGTGATTTTTTTTATTATTTTCATGCATGCTCAGTTTCCATGAATGGTTTAAACACACTATCATAGTGTGCTAAAACTAATCTAATTAATATAATTCTTAAACTAGTTAATATTAAAAACAAAAAACTTCAAAAAAAAAAAACTTTTAATTTTGGCATTGTAATATAAACTTTTAAATAAAACTATCTTTTCGGATTTTTTCGCGGATTTATTTTGATTTTTGGTTCCCGACGTTTTGATTGCTTTACAATCAAAAATCCAAAAAAATCCGCAAAGATAGTTTTATTTAAAATGTCAAATTCGCGTCAATCTAAAAAAGTATTATTATATAAACTTTTGTCACAGTAAGAAATGTATGGTAAAACTATAACCTAAAACACAGGTTTTTAACTTAGTTCAGTTGCAAATTAATTATCTGATTTAATTATGTATGATTTAATGGGTTTTTTTTATAATTATGTAAGTTTGTGTGTCCTGTATAATGTATATACATATAATGTATCTTAGTAAAAGTATATGAATAAATTATAATTATTGTTAAAACTGAACATGTATGAGTAAACATGCGTTTATGTGGGTTGTTACCAAAGATATAAAGCAGGTTTAAATTGAATTCTGTTTGGAGATAGATTATGACTTAGCAAACTGGCTATATCTTGCATTTTTCAGTTCGACAATGCAAGCATAGCCATAGATAATAAGTAGTCTAGCCCAAATATATTACATACTAGCGACTCACTCTCGACCCTCTCGGGTTCGTCCCTAGTTACCTACTTTTTAACTTTTAGTATAGATTTCTCAGAGATGAGATATTTTCCTGCAGTAAAAAGTATGCTATATGTTGATACGAATACCCAGCTATCAATCATCATATCCATCAAAATCTATCTAATGGTTTTCTCGTGCTGCGTTCCCAGATAGACGAAAATTCTAAAAACTATACATTCGGTGTCTGTATTTATAATAATGACTATTTCAATAAGATTTTCCAAAAAATATTTAATGTACAGATTCGCCTCAGCTAAAATTTTATTATACATGTAGATGTATGAATATGTATACTTGAAAAGAGTAGTAAATAAACAATTATATATTTAATCCATACCGTCCATGGTGTATCGTGCGGCGGCGGACGCCACAGCCACCTCCCCGCCGGCTATGCGAGGGCTGGACTGGTACACCAGCTCCGCTCCCAGTGTCAGCCTCTGGGTTACTGCCTGGGACCATGAACATAGGCCTAATTATTTTTGTACATAACCATAGATATTTTTTTATTTATTTTTAAAGATTAAGTCTTTGAACCATGATTTTGACTTTTTCTAGTGTATATTACATTCTACTAGCGGTTTAAAAAAAGGGAAATGTAGTAGGCGCCATAATATATATTTTAACTGAAAGCATTAGATATATAAAAATTTAAAATAACTATTCTTATAAATCAAAGAAGAAACCGTTTAATTTACCTGTAGGTAATGTCCAACAAAGACTGAGGACTTTTCACTGCAGTCAGGCTTTCCGACGGCTAAAGCCAGTGTGTAGTCAGAGCCTTTATATTCAACTGTGCCTTGTGTTGCTGTTAACTTGCACTCTTGGACCTAAAAAAGACAAATAGGTATATGTAAGAAAACCCATTTTTTTTGAAAAATGAATGCTTTATAAGTTGTTAAATATAAAACTTAAAAAGCATATTTTAAAATAAAAACCAGTACTAACTTTTGATTTCATATTGAATCATTGATTTATTATCTTTAAAAATTGTAAAAAATATTTTTTTTTTTATACATACCATTTATACTTTATATGCATTTAGTATTGAAGCCATCATTTTGACATTACAAGCAGACACTTTAATTTTATTTATTTATGTACATAGATAACCATATAATGAATAACAAACCTGTGCAGCTCCTTTAACTCTAATTTCTGGTGTGAGTTGGTGTATAAGATTAAAATTAACATTTCCAGCAGGATCCACATCTCCCAGAACAACTGGGAATGCCTCTGTTGGAGATATTTGTTTTGTGCCAATGTAAGTTGCTCCTAGTTTGTAACCATTTTGCATTGAACTCATTGTTAGTGTGTGGGACATCTAAAAATATTGCAGATTCATTTATTATGAATACAAATTACAACATAACTTCCTCATTAGTAACTAATTAATTCAAAATGTTAATTTAAACTTAAGATTTAAGATGTATAGTTTAATTAATAATAAAGAATAAAACTTTAAAATAATGAAATAATAAATTAAATTACTTGGAAATGATTTGAAATTCCTTTGTTGACCATAAGCTTACCACCTTCAAAGTTCACTGGCATCACCTCTGAAAAATGATCAAATAATTGATTATAACAAAATTCTATTTAAAAATTATATATTTTTTTAATTGATAATGAAAAATAATAATAGAATAAATTAGAAGTCCAACAAGATATCAAAATAATTAAAAAAAAACAGATAAAAAACACAAAGTTTAAATTTTAAGCTAATATACTGGCTGGTTAAAATTATCTTATCTGAATACAAGCTAATTCTAGGTTGGCCATGCATACCAGCATTTGTTACTTAAATTTATTTGAGATTTATATATATTTTTCATATTTTAGTTACTTGTGATTTATATCATAAATAAATATCAATGCCATATTATATACCATAACTTTAACATACAAACTAGCGACTATTCTCAAGAAAATCACTATATTACATCACAGTTAACCAAACTTTTTCAGTTAGCCTATATATATATTTTTAAGTATTTCTGAATGAAGAAATAAAAACAACATTTTATAAAAATGCCTATGGAGACGTTTTACATTGTGTGCATTTATTTAATATTATTAAACCTTTGTGAAGCTTACCTTTGGTCTTTTTGTGCAGTTCATCCAACGTCCCGGGATTTTCCCGTTTATTTGCATTTTCTATATTTTGTACATCGGTGCTACTGAGAGCTGTATTCGAGACACGGTACCTACTGGCTATAGCACCCATTTTAATTAAGATTAAACACTATTTTTTTTAACTTTCACGAAAATCGATGAACATGTGCGGTGAAACACAAATCGGCAGAATAAAAGACAATCGATGTGAAGTTGACAGAAAATGATACTTATCATAGACTATAGAATCATAAACTATCCCTCCACAATATGTTGGCTTTAAAGGTGGGGATACACATGCCATCAAATTGTAAAGCTTTAAAGTAGTTAATATGCCATGTAATGTAGGGAAAAATCAAAAATTGGAAAATATATTGGCATGCCAGCCTAAACCTATAGGTTTGAAGACTTTGACGAATACAAAATACAAATATTTATCATCTGCAATTCTTGCCTGATGGCAACATTAAATCGCTTGTCAAAATACTAAGGAGTTTATTCTGTGGACTAGTGTGAAATGTCATTTTTCGCTGACAAAAACACTAAATAAAATCTTAAATCAGACTTCAATTAAATCGTATTTTGTATTCTCCTAAAAGATCTGTTTTAAATTTAATTAATACATCACTTTTTACAATGCCGAAAGTAGTTTCAAGAAGTATTGTGTGCTCCGACACAAAGGATCAAGAAGAATACAATGAGACGAAGCCTCTTCATATTTATTATTGCATTTGTGGTCAAATGTCCCTTATTTTGGATTGCACTTTAGACAGATTACCGCTAAGACCCACAGACGGGGCCAGAGTAATAGATGGTTCCAAACACGCACATAAACTTACATCAGATCAAGATGAAACTGTCCATTTAAAACGCGAGAAAGGTATTGAAAGACAATTTAGACAGAAGTGTAGAAAATGTGGAATACCTTTATATTACAAACATGATCAGAACAGCAATGTAGTTTTCATTATGAACGGGGCACTCGTGCAGTCAGCTGAGGGTTCACTGGCTGACATTTCTAAACAAGTGGCATTATCACAACCCAAAAAAATTATGGTGACGAAACATACGAAAAATATGGGTAAATTCAGTTCAGTGACAGTGTCCACGATTGATGAAGAAGAGGATGAGATTGAAGCTAGAGAGGTTGCAGACAGTTATGCAAACAATGCTAGGATCATCGAAAAGCAACTAGAAAGGAAGGGCATGAATAAGAGACAAGCTGAAACGCCAGCTCAGAATGTTGCAGAAAAACGAGCAAGAGGGACTCTAATAGATAAATAAATATTTGTTAAATAAATATAATTTTATTTGTGTTTTATTATATTTGTATACTTTAAGAGAAACTTAAAATGTTTAATTCTTTTATCTTTATATATTTAAAACCCTTAATCCCTAATACATCTATGAGACCCCAAATTAAAATGATCCTTGATAGTAAAATTTAGTAAAGTAAGGTATTGCTATTTATTAAAAGTTTGTTTAACAACATAATGAATTCTTTGTTAGAAAAAGAGGACTAAACTTAATTTTTTTCTATAATTTCTAAACTGTATAAACATTTCTGTTTAATGAGATGCATAAAAATTATCACATAGAATATTATTAACATCTATATATTTTTCTTTAATTATTCAGTAATAAATAAAAATTAAAATTCTCAGTAAAATCAAGATTTAATAAATATCGCCAAACCTGAGGTTATTCTTAAGTTTTTCATGATAGGTAAAGCAAAGCACAGCTTTTTTGAGAATTCAAGGCCTTATGATTATAACTTTGATAGGGTCTGTCAGATGTATGGTAGGCGGTTTAATAAACAAGTTTCATATCTTTTCTATTGACTGTTGATACTGATAGCGGTCTTCTCATAAAATCCCTATTTATATAACCCAACATATTCGACGCGCAGAGCTCAAAATCGAGCTCAGTTGCGTGCCAAAGGAGAGGCCTATGTCCAGCAGTAGACGAAAGCATGCTGAATATGATGATGATAATTCGACTTACTTTAGCATGCTTAGGATTTTTCATTTCAATCCCTATTTCACCCCCTTCAAGTTTTATTTTTAAAATGTAGCCTATGTCCTTCTCCAAGGTCCCATCCATCTCTTTACCAAAATTCATCAAATTTGGTTCAGCGTTTAGGCGTAAAAACGTAACAGATAGACTGACAAACAATAACTTTCATATTTATCATATTTAATATTAATAATTATATAATTATTTATTTTCATGTAGCCTAGTTGAATCTAAATACAAAACCTTGGCCATTTTAGATGCTAAAGTCCTTTTGAAAATTGTCATTACCGATTTCGAAAATGTCGGTAATTTTGAAATAATCAATAGAAGCGGACAAGTGCAAGTCTGACTCGAACACCAAGAATTCCATAGCAACTAGCATGAGACGTTATGTTTTGTAACGTTAAATGGTAAAGAAAACATTAATAATAAAATAATTTTCGTTGAAATTATTTTGGAAACTATTGTCTTAAATTTTTTGGTCAAAATTTCAAAACTTACTTGTGTCATGTGGACTTAATTTTTTTACCCCTCTGTTACATATATGGAGTGCCACCCCTATATATTATTATTTTACTACAGAGTTGTGTAGCGGTTGACGTTAAACATCCACCCACTAATCAGTAGGTAATATAACTCCAATGGTGTTCCGCTGTGTGGCTGTCGGACAGACGGGCATGGCGAAATTACAAGGGGATCTATTTTAGCCATTTGGTTACGGAACTCTAAAAAAGAAATAAAACGCTCTATAATTTTCATATTTTTAATTTATATGAAAACAATTTTACAATGTTTTTTAAACAATAAATATAGACAATAATTAATGCCTCAATTTTATGACTGACGGAATAAATATATTTTTTATTTATAATTTTTATTTACATAATTATGTACAGTCAAAAGTCCATTACGACTAGCTGCGACTAGCGAGCTAGAATATAAAAAATTTACTTAAAAAGACAAAAATTTGAATACAGATTTAATTTGTACATTATTTACATTTTATTTCGAACATTTAAACATTTTACAATGGCTTATATTTCTTTGTTTTCATTAAATAATAACTGAGCTGTAACAATATTTAGAATTTTCAATGCTTTTAAGCTATATGAGTAACGTAAACTATATGCAAAGACACGACAACATATTTAGGAAGAAAATACATAGTTATTTTGAATCTTACATATTAAAAAACCTAGTAAAATTAAAAAAAAACTAGAATTGGCACTAGATAGTTAAATAAGAAGTAGGATTCTGGAAGAATAACTTTTTTCTCTAGACAATTAAAAAAAAAAATAATGCGAAAAGAACAATAAAAAGTGGATGATACACGTTTGTTTCATTGGCGAGGTTACGATATTTAGAATTTTTAAATCACGATAACTTCCGTAGACAACGGATCTTTACTATAGAGTAGAAAAAATGAGAGCTGCAAGAATATGCAGTAAAATATTTTTTCGTCCGTTTCTTAATCCTAGAGGAATGTGGTTTGTGATTGTTCGGGGAGGACTCACATCTATTCTAAATACGTTGAGAGTAAAAGGGCACTTACTCGGGGGAATCCCTACGCTACGTTACGAAATGTCCATTGAGTACCAAAAACGAATATAATTAAAACGTAGTGCTGGGTCAACATAATTTTCTGTTAAAAAATGTTTGGTCTGATTTTTTTTGTTTTATTATATTTAAGATTAGACATTTGTTTTAGAACGTATTATTCTCGCAGTACAAAAGATTTTTATGCCTAAGAACAATATTTTTTGTAAGCTTAGGCAGAATAAAAAATGTAAGGTAAAAAATGTCTATTCGTCTTTGGTACTGATCTCTTTTTATTTAAAAATGACGATGAAATATGCAATCGAAACTGTTGAAATTCGTCTCGTGTCTCGTCATAAATGCTGTTCCCTATCAAATATATAGATACTATTTATCTACTGTCTTTTAAGAAAATGACTGGTGATAGTCGATGAAATAGCGATATCGCTACGCGTCCATTATGTTTTCGAATGCGAATGAATTTATATCCATTGATTGTGGAAAGTCAGACCTACTTATATCAATTCCTGAAAGTCCGCCGACCTTTTAGAATATTGAATTAGTATACTTAATTGTAAAGTTTGTCAAGTCTTTAAAAGTGCAGTATTGTCACTCTCATGTAAGTAAATCTGTTTCATTAAAGATACGTGAGTGTAAATGCAAAAATTGTGTTGAATATAATTGGTAGAAAATTTTACGAGTAAAATTAGATATTCTATCACGAAAACTAGCGAATTGTTCAGTCAGGTTTCAATGCCAAATAAATAGAAAGTATTTCGAATGGTCCATTTTCACAAAGGAATCGTCTACTTACGAACTAGTAATTACTATTAATACTGGAATTTCAATAAACTTTCACACAATTTTTTACATTTAAAGTAGGTACATTCTTAAAGCTCGAACAAACTTTAATTTTTTTTAATTATTATAATTTCGGCCGACAAACAATATACCGATAAAGACATGGCGGCACCGACGCCGTGACAAATCTATAAGGAAATAACTAATAAGAGATTTT
This sequence comes from Fabriciana adippe, assembly GCA_905404265.1. Taxonomy (NCBI): domain Eukaryota; kingdom Metazoa; phylum Arthropoda; class Insecta; order Lepidoptera; family Nymphalidae; genus Fabriciana; species Fabriciana adippe. The sequence goes on from FR990009.1 coordinate 9,732,380, forward strand.
TTTTTTTATAAATTTTATCGGTATCTTGTCAACGTGGACTCGAATAGTCAAAAATAAAACAGCATGAAAATATCATAAATCATAATCCATAAAATTCACATTACCAATACATATTGTAAAACAGTAATTTATTGAAAACATTTATTTAAACAAACAATAAATTAAAAACTATCACCTAATATTTGTACGAAAAACTAGGTCTCTCTCGAAATTTCGAATTCCATAATATAATTATTAAAATTTATTTAATCAGCAAAATTGTAATGAAATATTAAGAATTAAAAGTACAATCGTATAACAATTCTGAAATACAATAAACAAAAAGACTATATCTGAAGACGAACACTAATTATATAACTATATAAAATACCTACAGAACTACAGATCTCACTTGCGACCGTGACAGTCGTTGAAATTAACCGACCGATTATGAAGTGCTGTCACGAATTGGATTATTGCCATTAAAGAAAATCACAATTAAAAAATAAACAATGAAAACAGAAAACTGTTCATTCGAAGCGGCATATCACATCGGTCGGGGTATCTAACTAGTTGTGTGGTCGTATTCGCCAAAAAGGCGGGTTTGAGCATTTTATCAAAGTGTAAAATCGAGTACGCGTAGTCTAAAGTGTCTAAACAAGCACGGGGGTGCGGCGGCGGCGCGCGCGCGCGGGCGCTGCTATAACCGGCCGCGGCGCGCCCCCAGCGACATCATCTCGCCCTATATAATCCCAAATATTACCCTATACCTCCATTATATTCTCTTGATCGGTGTGTGTGCGCACTACGGTAGTTTTCTAGTTAATTTCACCACCCGTTTAATTTGTTTTGGAATTTTGTTAGCAATTTGCAATAGGTTCTTTTAAATACCAATTTTTACCAATGATCTTAAAAATAAATCTTGCGTATTAACTCCCAATCGGCGTGAAACGTACACGAATGACAAAACATAATAAACTAACACACTTAAACCACTATTACGCTGAGTGGGACTCGAACCCACGACCCTGGTGTAGAGGAAAATATTTCAACTAATACACCAGACGTCCGTTAATGCTACAATTAAATTTATGAACATTGGGCTAGGTAGACCCGGTAGCCAGACGTTGTCCTGTCTAGATTTCGTTTAGTTGGAAAATAAAAAAAAACATCTATCTGAACACAGCGCCACGTACCGGGTCCATAGCCAAGATTTTATTGAAAACATAAATCCAGTACACACATTTTTTTTAATTTTAATCGGTCAAGCCGTTTAGGAGGTCAAGAATTACAAACATACATTGTATCTATTTCTCACGTTGAGGTGGTGAAATTAACCTTTCTACTCAAATTAAATACATACCACAGGGGGTTGTTGGTTTTGAACTTGCTTCAAGTTCCTCTCCTTTATCATAAGTTGGTGCGCCGCTCTGGAATACACAATTTTATTACTATACATTATTAGCATGGTTTAATTTTTAATAATGATGTGCCATTAGTATTCACTAGCGACTCATCCTTGCTTCGCTTCGGGTTTGTCCTTAGACGAAAAAATCTATTTATTCCACGGGAACTGTATATTTTTCCGGGATGATATATAGCCTATACCCTTCCTCAATAAACAGGCTATCTAATGCAAGAAGAATTTTTCAAATCGGATTAGTAGTTCCTGAGATTAGCGCGTTCAAACAAACAAATAAACAAACTCTGCCTCTTTATATATAAAAAATAATACTAGCGGTTCACTCTCACTCGGGTTCGTCTCTAGGAAAACAAAAACAAATCTATCCCACGGGAACCATACATTTTTCGGGATATAAAGTAGCTTATGTGTTATTCCAGACTATAATCTATCTCTGTACCAAATTTCATCCATACTCACAAACTTTCACATTTATAATATATAGATTAGTATACCTAGCGACTCACCCTCGTTTCGCTCGGGTTCGTTCCTACTTACGTCTTAACGTTTAGTATAGATTTATCAGAAATGAGATATTTTCCTGCAGTAAAAAGTATCCTATAAGTTGACCCGGATAACCAGCTATCATCATACCTCATCAATATCCCTCCAGTAGTTTTTCCGTGATGCGGTATACCAAATCTGACATGTTATTAACACTTTGATAGTCAAAAATATTGAAACTTAATAATTTCGACATAAATTATTTAAAAAGTATTTTGGCAATGGCATAATTATACATATTTTATTCTATCAGTAAATATCCGTTCGTTACCTGTCCATCTGCTCTTGAGTCATGTCAAGTGCCTCCTGCATTTCCCTTGAAGTATTCCTCACGAATTCCGGGTCACAGTATTCCGCCAAACCTTGTTCCGCTAGTACCTGTTAATAGAAAAGAAAAAAATAACAAAAATAATAAATATTCTTTACTAAAAAAAAATTGAAATATTACATTTGTTACTTCATGACATTGCGTATATCATTTCAATATTTCACGATATGGCGGTTTAAAAAAAAAATCAATCCTATTAGGAGTCTTCCTGAAATGTCTATTCCCTTTTCTAGGAAATCTTATTATTACCTATTACGTTAAAAAAATTTCAATTTGCCAAACTTAATTGAGATCATCTCAAACATTTAGCAATTATTTTTTAGCTTAACTTTTGCTAATATTATCGCGATGTAAGAAGTTAAGATAAAAATTCTAGTCTATTATTAAAAATAAAAATAATAATAACATTAAATTATAATTTACTAGAAACTCACCCTCGCTTCGCTCGGGTTCGTCCCTAGTTACGTTTTAACGTTTAGCTCAGAGATGATATATTTTCCCACAGTAAAAAGTATCCTATATGTTGACCCGGATAACCAGCTATCATCATACCGAATTTCATCAAAATCTGTTCAGTGGTTTTCCCGTGATGCGGTAACAGACAGACAGACAGACAGACAGACAAAAACTCTAAAAACTATAGGTTTGGCTTCTGTATCGATAATAAAGTCTATTTCAATAAGATTTTTCAAAAAATATTTAATGTACAGATTCGGCTTAGAATTTTATAATATGTATAGATAATAAACAAATCAAACCGCATACCCTCGTGACGAGACTCTCCGCGGAGCCGACCACCGGCACTGCACTGTTGCGGGGACTCCCGGGCAGCGACACCACGCCGCGACAACTATCGCCGCCTGCCACAACGTTACTCTCAGTACGTAGCTTTGTTGCTATTAAATATATATTTTACTCAATACTTATTAGATTTACGCCAATATTTGATATTTTAAATAAAACTATCTTTTTGGATTTATTAGTGGATTTATTTTGATTTTTGGTTTCCAACGTTTCGAATGCTTTACAGCAATCATGGTTACGGGAGAGACTGAGGTTTTAGATCACCTTTGAGACATCTGAAACCTTAGTCTCTCCCGTGACCATGATTGCTGTAAAGTTTAATTATTCAAAACGTCGGGAACTAAAAATCAAAATAAATCTACGAACATATCCGAAAAGATAGTTATATTTAAAATGGTCTTTTACTATCAGTTTCAAATAAAATAAACAAAATATTTCTTTAAAAACTCAAATAGACTGAATATTAAAGATTTTAACGCACAATTTTATTAAACTGACTGTTTTTTTGAACAAAGCTAGATTATATTTTAGACTAGAATCTTTTCTATTAACATTTAACATGTCTTCACCAGACCCATCTATTTCAGGCACTACGTACTATTCCTTTACATTATATACAGTTAATACTAAATTTGTTAAGCTTGTATTAGCTATGAATTCTGTATTATCAAGCGGTTGCAAATCTACACTTTCACTAAATTATCGATAGGCTCTCGTGAAAAATTGTGATATTTGACATTCGTGCAAGTTTTCAAATGCAAGCGTTCATTTAGTTATTCCTCAACATTATCTATAAGCTACTATCAGTCATTCTAACTAAATGCAACACTTTAGCCGCTCGAATGATGCGTTAGTTCATGCCGTTTTAATTTACTACGTTTATTTTGATAGAATTTTCGTTTGCATGTGATTGTTGAGTTTGATTTTCTCATTTATTGAAAGCTTAAGATTCATTGATGTGATTATTATTTCAAAATGTGCAAAAAACTGGTGTAGAAATGTTTTGTGTAAATGGTAAATGGAATGCAGTTTGCGATGTGAGAATCTCGTTCGATTTGTGTTTTATACCATTTGGAACGTCATATCCTTTTATTTTCGCTTAATTTCTGAAAAGCTTGAAAGTCGTTAGTGCGTGATGCTCGTTATAAGAAAGTTTCCTTCATATATCCCTCGTCACCTAATATAACTCAGTAAAAGTATATTATTCGGCTTATATAAATATTCTAACAGTAACTATCAACACTATTAAATAATAAATATCAATCACAATCGATATTCCCAATGTCTATTAACACACACGATATAAAGTCAAATAAATAATTAAAACGTTAAATTCAAAACTATTCAACTTGGAACTCTTTAAATTACACAAAATTAATTATCAAATATAAACAATCGTAAAAACAATTGAATATAGAGAATTGAATCAGAATAATGGTTACAATCGTAAAACCGGAATAGCCAATAGCCAATAAGAAGGAAACTTCCTGCGTGCAGACCTTCTACAAGCTGGGCGGCGGGTGCGGGTGCGGGGGGCGCAGGCCCGGGGGGCGCGGGCGCGGGCGCGGGGGCGGCGCCCGAGGACGCGCTGCGGACCATCCGACCTGCGGGCGGGCGCGGCGCGCGCAGGCTGCGGCGCTCGCGCGCGTGCGAGAACGCGAAGGGCAGGCGCGCCGCCGCGTTGTAGCCGTACAGCGTCATGGGCCGCGACTCCGCCGGCGCGCACTCCCGCGCCAGGAACGCGGATATCTTGGGCGTGATGGTCTCGCCCGGCGACGGCGTCTTCTCCTCGGGCGACGCCTTCCGTATCGCCAGCTTCTCCGAGCCCTCCGGGTGCACCCTCTGCCGCGACGGCGACGTGGACTTCGCCCCCGACGTCTCCGGCGTGGACAGGTAGTTGACGCAGCCGAACGCGAGCCCGATCTGACCGAGCATCTCCGGGTAGTTGGACTTTTGGTTGCTGTCCGTCCGAGGCGGCGTGAGGATAAAGTTAGTGTTAGTCACGCGATGCAAGATAAGTAAGGGTGAGTCACGCGATGCGAAGTGAGTAAAGTTATTGGGATGGATGTGTATTTATAAAACCACTCGTTCAAACTTTTAGCTACCTTTGTAAATAGCGTTCTTTAGATCATTTGTTGTCGCTCTGCAATAAGGCGAGACACGTTTATTGACTATTCGGAACGATAATATTATGAATGTATTAAACATTAAGCTACAATGAGCGTGTTATTGTTAATAGTGTACGGTAATACTTACTCTAACACTTGATATATTTTTTCCGACTCCCCGTTGAATATCAGAGGTCTTAGTGGTATTTGCTCTTTCGGCTGACCGTTGGCTCTATAAAAGTCGAAACTTGTATTAACCGTAAATTCCTCAAAAATATGTCGTCCGTAATCGTATCATTAGATCTTCGTAATAACATATTCAGATAGATTATTGATTTTTGAGTTTGTTTTTTTGTTACATTCTATATTAATTATTTTAAAGTACTTACAAATTGGCAGCCATTGGAGCCATCGGTAATGGTCCCACTCCGTACTCGCGCTGCATCATCGAACTTAAATGATTACCCACAGCTTCTGAGGAAGCGAAATTAAATGTTATATTAATTAACATATCTTAATAGAGTACTCATGAGACAGTCTACTTCAGAGATAGATTTTTACCTGGTGGACCTTCACCATGTTTCCGAGGCCTGTGAAAGTGTCTGTTGGGACCGTGTCTGCGGATGCTGGACCATACTCCACCGAACAATGAGTGATTTCTCTGTAAGCACAATAAACAATAAAAAAAAAAACTATTTAAGCCCAGTTACAGTAATTATCCAAGAAATCGTAGTAATATTTAACCTGGCTGTGAAAATAGTATATTACCTATTACCCTAGAAACTTACATAAAAACTTATGTATGTATATAAGTAGGTATGTTTTTACGTATGTATGTATCTATATATGGATTTATATATGTAACTATTTATCGCCTACCGCCTTATGAAAACTTACTCCTCCACCAGGTCGCCTGGAAAAGATCGTTTCCAGCGTGAAGGCCGCCTGCTGTGCATTTTTTCTTTGTGTTTTGTGTTTTATGTTTTTTTTGTGTTTAATAAAGAATATTATTGTTTTTATTTCTTAATAAGCCTCGGTACTCAGTACCGGAATATCAACAATCACTGGCTTAAGCCAAGTGAGTGCCGATGTACTATGAGTTAGTTAAGTAAACGGTGGAAGTCCAAGAAATTTGATAGACTGATGAAGACTTCTTGGGTACAACACCTGTGGTGGGTATAACAATTGGTACAATTGTAACTGTCTTTATTTATTACTAACGATTCGTATGACTTTCGTACGACGAACATATTCGAGTAAGCCATTTATTTAAAAATAATTTATTGTTGATTTTTTAAAAACCGCTCGACCGATTTCGATAAAATTTAATTGTGACCACCCGGGAAGTATACCCTTTGAAACAAAAAAGAATTTTCCAAATCGGTTCAGGCGTCTTCGAGTAATCGATGAACATACATAAAAACAAAAGATTCCGACGAATTGAGAACTTCCTCCTTTTCGAAGGAGTCGGTTGCAATCGACGGTGACAGACGTGGCACTGACTGAGCACTGACCCGGTGCATGGGCACGTCGGCGTCGGGCAGCGCCTCGTCCAGCGCGCCGGAGATGGCGCGCTTGAGCTCGGGGCCGGCCTCGTGCAGCGTGCGCAGGCCCGCCTGCAGCGTCATCTGGTGGCTCTGCTCGTCGCTCTGCCTCATCTCCTGCTCCTTTCTCTTTTTGAACCTTCGCGTCAAATCGACAGTTTAGTACACGTCCCGTCATCACTCCGTCCTAGATCTCGACTACATATATTGCTATATACTATATATATATATATATATATAGAATATGATTTGTACATTAGTAGCTACGGTTTTAATAAAAGTGAAATTTTGGAGCCACAGTTTCAAATTCAATGTTTTGTGAGTGCAACTAAATTTTTTCAGCTATTCTATTGCGATGTACTAAAATTGATTATTATTTTTAAAATTTATTCTAATTTATATCCAAGTGATATCTATTCTATCATTTTAAGCTACTTAAATCTTTTTCTAGCGTCTTCTAAGTGTTTTGTAAAACTTCAAAACTCTCCGAAATGTTCGATGTGGCTATGTATCGAATTTTGTGTGTATCTGTATATAAACGCGGACAAAACACAAAAACACAACATTAATCTTCGGATATTGGGTGGGTCAAGACGATTAAATGAGCTCACGTTTGTCAATGCATGCTCAATGTCGTGATTAGACTGTGATGTGGGTACTTTGAAAGAGTATTTCAAACCGTTTAATGTTTATGGAATATTAAGCCTCGAAGGACCATGCGGGGGTACAACCGAAAACAGCTAGAATTGAACCTGCTATCTTTTGATTCGATAACTATCTATCTTTGAGCTTAGATAAAACACTAAAGGGCAACATTCTCTCTCCTAAACAACATACGTTTTTCTGAGATGCGTTACTTACGCGTGATTCCTATGGAACAAAAACATAGTGTCAGTGTTACACCGAACTAATATAAATAGACAATTAAGGTAAAATACAAAAATAAAACATAGTTTATATAAGGAAAACAATTTTTATAAAATTACTCAACATAATATTTTTTGTAAAATTGTAAGTTCATAGACCACTTGGTCATAGACTAATTCTGTCACTTCACCTGCAGATCTGTCAATTAACCTGTCAGATACCAGTAGATATAATTAAATAGTATTCATTAAAGCATTTTAAAATTATATTTATTTATATTTATAACAAACCAAAAATAGTGCAATTATAAAATTAACTCTTTATTAATGAAATTTTACTAAAATCCTTAAACACATGATCAAGATTCGACTATCTATATTTTTATTAAGCTATATTTTTTTCTTAAATATTAGAAAAAAAACGGTTGTAATAGTACTAAATAAAGAATGTTGTTATATATTAATTTGTATTGAAAATATTTTATTGTACCGTACCTCCTGAAGTAGTCCTGTATGAGGAAGGTGGCGTAGAACTTGCCGACGGTGATCTCGTTGGGGTCGCCGGGCGGCGGCACCACCTGGTCCAGCAGCTTGGGCGACGTGCGCTTCCAGATCTTTTTGATGACTGCTCTCAGTTCTGTGTTGCAGTCGTCTATGTTGCCTGTGGGGGAAGTTTGATATGTATTCAGCCCTTTTTACGTCCCATTGCTGGTCACTGGCCTCCCTTCAATACGAGGGATATCAGGCCATAGTCTACTACACTGTCTAAGTGCGGATTAGCAGACTTCACATGTCTTTCGAAAACTTGCTAGGTTCTCTCAGACACATAGCTTTTCTCAAGATGTTTCCCTTCACCGTAAGGCAAGTGGCAATCATGTTGGAAATGATTCGCACATGAAAATATCAAAGGTGCGAGACCCGGGATTTGTACCCGTTTCACTCGGTTTCTCAAGCGAGCGTGCTACCACTGCCTATACCAAATATTTATGATGAACAATTTATTTCTTAAAACATCTATACATATAACAAAATTCTGAGTCGAAACTGTCATTATTATCGTTTTTAGAATTTCTGTCTGTCTGTTTTTTTGGGAACGCTTCACGAGAAAACCACTGGACAGATTTTGATGAAATTTAATATGATGATAGCTGGTTATCCGAGTCAACATATAGGATATTTTTTACTGTGGGAAAATATCTCATCCCTGAAAAATCGATATTAAACGTTAAAACGTAACTCGGGACGAACCCAAGCGGAGCAAGGGTGAGTCGCTAGTACTAATTAAATTCCAGTTTTTAATGCTAGATTGTTTAAATAATACTTCATACATTAAGAGAATATTTTAACTCTCATAGAACGAAAACAAAATTAGCTCCATTCAGCCCATTATTCAAGCCTGATCTGGTAATCTACATACATCAAAAAAATGTCGACAACTGCAAGTAGTAACTGTAAATATAATATATGAGTCACCATCGGTTTTGATCTTGAGCGAGGTGCGCACGACGGCGAAGAGCGTCGCGTTGAAGAGCACCGTCCCGTCCGAGTTCAGCGGCATGTTCATGGACACCAGCCGCTTGCACGCCACGCGGTGCGGGCACAGCTTGCCGAACCCTGGCACATGATAAGTATCATATTATGTCATCTGTGATAATAATAAGGTCCTCCTGACGGCCAATCTCACGGAGTCTAGTCAACAGCAGGAGATATTTTAGTGTAAAAGTATGCACGCAGACATAACTCGCAGTGAGAGATCCAGCGCAGGAGCGACGGCTTTACGTACTCTCCGGGGCACGTGGATGAAACATCGTCCACTTCCTAACTCCGGGTTGTTTCTGAGACTTTCCAAACAGAAAGACTCGGTAACTAAATTTGGCCGTACCTTGATACTTACCACATGTATAGACACACAAATACATTTAGATACCACAGTCATATATACTATATTGACTGCCTCGTTGGTGTAGTGACTAGCATGTACGGCTGCACACCCGGAGGTCCTGGGTTCGAGTCCCAGGTCGGGCCAAGTTTAGTTATTGAGTCTTTCTGTCTAGTAAGCCTCAGTAGCAGCCCGGAGTAGGGAAGTTGGCGGTGTTTCACCCCCGTGCCTCGGAGAGCACGTAAAGCCGTCGGTCCTGCGCCGACACTCTCACCGGTCGTGTCGAGTAGTCGTCCCACTGGAGTATGAGAGTGACAGGAATAAAGAGTGCTCTTGTGTCTGCGCGTACATTTGCGCACTATAATATCTCCTGCGCAGTTGGCTAGTCTCAATGAGATTGGCCGCCGTGGCCGGAATCGGTCGGGAGGACATCATACTAATATAAATGTGAAAGTTTGTATGTGAGTTACTCCTTCAAACGGCTGAACAGATTTGGATGAGTAACACTAATTTTTAATCATATAGTAAAAATTAATTTGAACATAATAATTCTAAAACCTAAAACATTTTCATGATTATTTACTCATAGATAAAATTATATACATAAGATTAAAGTAATATCTTACCTAACGGCGGACTAATTTTTCTTAACAAAGTAACTACATCTAAGTGTTTTATTCGTCCCTTTGCGTCAGGATCGTATTCACTCCATAGTCTGGAAAAGTATATTGTGTATTAAACTATAATGTAATTTAACTTTCAGAAAGCAATACTTTTAAAATTGTAATCAAATCTTATTTTAAACTATTTGCTAGGGTGTGTCCCTAAGCTTGAATGGCTTAGGAACGCATAAAAAACACATGTCCAAAGAAAAATACTTTTTTTTTGCACCAGGAATTTTTGCAGACGTATATAAAATAACCCATCAGAGTTTCATCACAATCGGATCAATAGTTTAGGACAAACATACGATTTTTATATAAGATATAAATATGATAAATTACAAATTTCTTTTGAATTGTTCATGAAAATATATATAAATGCATTAAATATCATAGAAAATAACTTTTCTTTCTATCAATTCACTTCAACTACAAAATTCTAATATTTAAATATTATTTTTGTATATCATTTGAACACCTTAACTTTTTTTCCAATATATATATATATATATATATATATATATATATATATATATATATATATATATATATATTTAAATTTTACACTCAACATTAAAAACAATAATAAGGTTTGCATGCTAAATATTTTCTTATCAGAAGAAACATATCACCTTATAAATTCATCTAAGTGGTGTGGTCCCAATATTGACCAGTCTCTGGTTAAGTAATCGAAGTTATCCATAATGACAGCGACGAAAAGATTAATGATCTGAAAGAAGAAACGAACATTCAGTATTAATTGGATGCAAATATGCAATAACATTAACATGTTAACCCACAATAACAAGAATATTAATGTTTTTCACAAACCCATTCTCATTTTGATCTAAGTACGATTTGCAATAACGTTTTAAATCAAATAATCCGTGTTTTTTATAAAAACGTGATTTATTGTAAACGTTTATTTGATTTAAAACGTTATTGCAAATCGTTCTTAGATCAAAATGAGAATGGGTTTGTGAAAAACATTAATATTCTTATTATTGTGGGTTAACATGTTATTGCATATTTGCATCCAATTATCCAAGCATATCCATTAAAATCAACTATAAATGTATATTGTGTCTGTCATTTTTAAATTAAAACGAAGCTTTACTTTAGCGCTCTCTCTATTCCTCTCCCTGTCATACACTACACAGTCAATAAAACGTCAACTCAAAGTCAAGCTACAAAGTCAACAGTTTACTCCTGTAGACCGATCATTCATTTTATAGTTTTAATTTCACATTAAAGCGATTAAATTTCAAAATTACCGCTCAAACTCATTCGTGTTTTCCTCACAAAACGTGACACTGGCAGAATGTATTGCGTCTGTTGACGCAACTCTAATCCATAGAGAAAAGAAAAAAAAAAGTGAACAGTTTGTTCGTTTGTCCATTTTATTATACAAAAAAGTATCAAAAAGCACTAACGAGAAATGAGCAGAGCACGTAGAAAGAGATGAAGTAGGGGAAGGCGAGCACGCTGCCGCAGGAGCCGCCGCTGTCGTCCTCGCCCTCCTCGTCGTAGTTGCGGTCGCAGCGCACCTCCGGCTCCGGCGACACACCCATCATTATGTCCTGCCACGCTTCACCTGCCCATGGCGATCATTATAATTAAGTTATCTTTGCCTGTAGCCCCACTTCCGTAGGTAATTTATCTATATTGTCATAAAGGGCCGTAGCGTGGTCTCAGATAGCTATAAGCTTTTCAATAACTAGGGTTAATTAAGATCTATAAATAAGAAGTGGCAGGAGTCTATTCAACTCAACCAGAGTTTCACGCATTTGAGAATTCCATGTGCGAACTATTTTCAACACGATTACCGCTTGCCAAGAGCAAAGCTGGCGAAGAAACCTGCGTGTCACAGAGAACATACCGTATTTTATCGAAATACGTGTGAAGTCCACCAACACGCATATGGATATTAAAATGAGGCCCTCACTCACTCGTTAGCTGTTAAAAGGGTTAAATTAGAAGCAAACTAAGCCAACTTACCGGTTGCTGAACGAAATAACACTAAAATAGCTTGTGGAAACGTCTGAAAATGATTGTTTCTAGTGATGGGGGTGTCGTCATCTATCGCTATTTTTCCAAATACCTGTAAGGAAAAACAAAAAATATATATTTCATGTATATAATTTAAAATTTTTCAAAAATATGGCGTAAAAATATTTATTACTAGCGACTCACCCTCGCTTCGCTTTAGGATCGTCCCTAGACAAAAACAAATCTATCCCACGGGAACCGTATATTTTTCCGGGATGATATAAAGCCTAAAGCTTTCCTCGATAAATGAACTATCCAACACGAAAAGAATTTTTCAATTCCAACCAGTAGTTCCTGAGATTAGCGCGTTCAACCAAACAAACAAACTCTTCAGCTTTATAATATTAGTATAGATTTGTTTTAGTATTAATTTTTAAAAGATTACTATGATTTTTCAAGAGTTTTATATGAACAGGAGTGATAATGACATACTCACTTGCATTCCAACCACTGCGTAAATAAAAAACAGCATCAAAATGAGCAGCGCGACGTAAGGCAAGGCTTGGAAGGACTTGATGAACGTCCACAGAAGGGTCCGGATGCCTTCCCCTCGGGAAAGCAACTTCACCAGCCTCATCACACGGAACAGTCGGAAGAAATTGATGGAAGGAATCGAACTTTCCTGTATCAGTTAATATCGATATTAGATATAAGTAGTGTAAAATTGAAAGATATTAAAAATGTATTAAATTTTCTTTGATTTAGTAGTTACTTCTGTATTGTGTTATTTTGATAACATTTATGTTGTACGTATATATCAGAATTAGTGTTCTATATATCTATATCACCTTGCAAATGTAACATAAACTGTATTCAACATTAGTAGCTGTTTCTATGATTTTTTTAATAGCTTCATATATCATTGCTAAGTCATAACATTTTAATGATACGGTATTTAAAAGTGCTATCTATTCATTTATTTATGTGTATGTACAGTTTCTAATATATAAAAATCAATATTCTATTGCTCTCGTGTACGAGTAGGTCCTATGTGTGACGTGCTGTGTGCTTCTTGCTCTATATGGTTTCCTTGAATACATATATATAATACTATATGTAATAGATAGATCTATTGCAGGTTACTGTCCCAGATGCAGTACTGTACATAGAAAGCTAACCTTATCATTAATTTGCTCGACAACATCCAAAGCTATAATATTAGTGACACCAATTGTTGAAGTATACTTTGAATTTTTACATTTATATAGGATCTATTGGTTTTCATCGAGTTTCTTTAGATGTCTAAAATATATTATGTTCTAATTTCTATTTTATTGTTTGGTATCCTATTTGTTAAATCTATAATAAACTATTAAATTATCATTGTAATATTAATAACAAATCTATCTATTATCTATTATTTTAAGTAATATACATTACAGTGCTCACACTATATGAAAATAACAAAATGGCCGTTACATCTAAATGGCGAAAAGTACATGGAAATATTTTTACATTGTATTTTTATTTGTTTGATAAATTAGGGACAATTTAGTTATATAGTATCTCATTGTTAAATTACCACCTATATATATACAATACTTAGTTCGATATACTTATACATATGTAAATACGTAGGCATATAAATATATTTAACAATATAACTTTAAATATAAATCAAATTACTAAGCGTTTACATAAATTTTGTTGAATATTCATTTATTTTAACAAAAAATACTGACATTTTTTCTTATAGCATAAGCGTGCCCTTACCTTCACAACGTGGGCTCTTTGCAGACCACTTCCCTGAAAGAAACAGTAGGCTTCAATGATCTACGAATAGACGCTATGTGTGAGCTTGCTGTTATTACAACATCTATGTCCATGCTCGGGACAGTAACTACACTGCCTAGATTTAAATACCCTAAAACTAGGACTCTATTATTTAAATTTTTACCTAACTTTATAATAATTTTACACAATTAGAATAGAATAAAAATATCAGATGTTGCTCAAACCATAGTCAAATTAAGTAATGAAGATAAAAACTAACTTTTCAATTAAACGATTCAAACATTACGATTCAAACAGATGGATTCTTAAACTTAGGCAGTGTAAGAAGTGAGTGGTTAACTAAATATAATATAATATCGCTGGAAGCGTGCAGAGTGATTTTACCTGATTCTTGAGTTCGTTTACTTGTGAGACAACGATGTCGATGATGCTCCCGAGCACGATGATGAAGTCGAACGTGTTCCACGCGTCGCCGAAGTAGTTCTGGAATATAGGGAATGTATTGCCTTTCATATGTTAAATGGTGGAGCTGATCTTGGTAATGATTTAGAGTAAGACACGAAATCGTGGCACTTGCTATAGTATCAAAATATTTGACGCTTAGAAATCTTAAATATAAAAATTATAAAACTTATATTGTACGGTTTCGATCATTGTAACTTTCGTTGCAATAAAATAATGTACAGTATGAAATAACATTAATTTTACGGATATTTTCGCTTTCTATTTGATCTTTTAATTTTCGATGACGTCACGGGGGAGACTAAGAGGCTAAATGTCAAAACTGTTGTAGTCATTATAGACGGCGTTTATTCACAAAATAATACAAATATTTGAAAAAGAGAAATTGCACTTAAAACACTTTAGAGGAGAGCCTCTGAACATGTTTACCCAAAGCATCTAAAACATCCGTAACAAAAGCTCAAAAAAAAAAATCGCGAAAAATACCCCAAAAAAAAACAACATAAAAAAGTCCAACATACTTTTTTATGTTGTTTTTTTTTTCAAATTATACCATATTCGAACATAAATTCTAGACCACAATCCAAACAAAAAGCATTACCTTAAACCTAAAAGCGGCGAGTTTGAATATGAACTCGAGCGCGAACACCGCCGTGAAGATCATGTTGAGCATGTCCAGCGCCTTGCTGTACTCCGGCGACTGGTTGTGGTACTTCATGGCGAGCGTGATGGTGTTGATCATGATCAGCACGAAGATGGCGTACTCGAAGGGCTGCGACGTCACGAACCACCACACCTTGTACTGGATGCGGTGCTTTGGGATGTACCTGGACGGTAAAGAACGAGCCTTAGGGGTACTTTACATGACAAATATTCAAATATTCTTTATTGCATATATATATATATATATAACAAGGAAAATAGCACAACAGGCGGCCTTGTCGCTAAGTTAGCGAGTCTCTTTCAGAACTTTTGGGCAGAGACAAAGAAAAAGATTGGGAAGGGGTGCAATCAAAAGTTTTACAGAATATATATAATATGTATATAAATGACATTACAATTGTTAAAATAAATAAGTATCGTAAATTTGCAATTTTTTTCTATAATATATTTATTTATCGTTTAGATTTTTTGATATTTTAACATTATGCTAATAATAAAATATAGAGCCTTTTGAATTACTTAAAAAATACGTATGAAACATAATGTTGAAATTGATTACTGATTTATCATTTAACCAAATGTTAAATTTAACCTATAAAAATATAAAAATTAATTCATTGGCGAAGTTACTGCGTAATATATATAAACAAAAAATCCAACTGAATTACATATTTTCTCATTTTAATAAAGTCTGTCAAAAATACCTTCTAATAGGTTTAGCTTTGAGAGCAAACTCTATACAGTTCCTTTGGTTCTTGTCCAGTTCACAGTTCTTGTACTCCTGTTCGCCCTCGTTCTGGAATGTCACTATGACGAAACCGACGAATATATTTACCTACAACATAACGTTATATTAAATTACGCTTGAATTTTTTTAGATATAGTTTATCAAAAAAATTTTTGAATTAGGGTTAATTGAGGATTTTTTTACTTAGTTTTGTTTCTTTGGGAAAACAATATTAATTACTTTTTACTTAAAAAAATACACCGATTTTAAAATCACTTAAATGTTATCATTCTATCCTTAGACGTATATTTTTTTTGTTATTTGGGACCATCCTTAAGTTATAATAATAAATCTATTCATTAAATATACCATCATGAAAATTGAGTTACAATGGACGAAGCTATAACGTAACATACATACATAAAAAAATGACTTATTAAGTTTGTCAAAAAGCTCAAATCAGTCATAAGCCAAATCTTAGAAGATCAGAATAACGAATCGAAACTTCATTTCCATCTTTTTACTCTTTATTTGATTATTATATACGACGACACGTTTGACTCAGTTTGTAGTGACCCTACTTGCTGTGCCAGCGGTCGCGGGTTCCAGTCTCGCTGGAGGCATTCATTTGTGTGATGAGAACAATCTGGTATCCATAACACAAGTCTCGTAGCTTACCATGGAACTAGATGGTGCTGTGTGTTAATGTATCAACATATTTATTTATTTATTTTATAGCACTTATATGAGGAACAACTCACCATAAAGAAGGCAATTATAATAATATAAATAATATAGTAGGCTGCTACGATTGGACGGAAGTTAGTGATGGGACCACGATCCTCGGCGTTCGAGTCTATAGACACGTACAATAACCTGCAAATTATAATTTTTATATATGTATGTATACTGATTTTTGCTCACGGCTCAGCTCGCTGTCGCTAGTTATGTATATCTATACCCTATGCTGCTATTTATGGATAAATTTCATCGTTATCGGTTCAGCAGTTTAAGAATTAAAAACTAACAGACAGTTTAACATTTATAATATTAGTATGGATTACGTTGTAATCAATTTGAACTATACTTCTCCAAACTCCGGTTATGCGTTGATTTGTTTCCGGGACACTATTACAATGTATACGTAAGTCATATTTTTTCTATGTGGCATCTTTTCAAACATACTTTGTATAGATACGAGTGGCATATTTTATCCTATATCACTATAACATAGCCTTCAATTTCAGGAAACAGTTCAACCCTTATAAGACCTTCTTTTAAGACATTTAAACAAGTGTTGCTGACCGAGGTTTTCGAAAATGTATATAAGATGTAAAGATGTACAAATGTAAGTAAATTGTAAAGTTCCATATCAAACTCACCCTGGCCACCCTTCAAAAGTAGATACAGTAAAGAGCGTAAGCATCCCTTTCATAACATTATCGAAATGGAAGTCATTCCTCTTCCAAACTCTATCTCTAACTACATAATTGGGATTTTCAAACACTAAATAAGTCCCCCTGGAAACAAAATCGATTTTAAGTGTATATTTCAAAGTAATATTAATAAAATATATCAGCAACAATACTTACTGACACTCGTCTTTTGTCATTTTTGAAATATCATTACACCTAAAAAATTTACCCTGGAACAAAACTTAGGTGATTAGACAAAAGAAAAACAAATTTTAGACGTAACAAAAGCAGTTAATTTGAATAACAAGTTGCTGAAGCTGTTACTGTAACCCATTTCTCATGATCTGTCACAAGCGGTATCATCTTAGCAATTTTAAATTTCATTTTATTAAAAATTATTTTGAACAGTTATTTTTTTGTTATTTATTCCATGCTGTACTGTTTGGAATCCATTTGACTATTTTTAGTATTGAATGTACTCAGTGATGTATTTTTTTATTAATTATAAATTAAAAACACAAATATTAAATATAAATTAGGTCAATATTTAGGTTCCTTAATAAAAATATATTCATCTAACATACAATAAAGATATAAAACGAAGTAATGTAATTGATATTGTTGGAGGTGTTATTCTTTTCCAACAATGTCAAGTATATTACTCCGCCTCTACTTTTATTCATAATTGAAAACAAAAATTGTAATTGATTATTATTTAATTTGTTATTGTTCATTATGGTCCAGTGGCGGATTTACTCATTTGCCGCCAGTAGGTTATTCAAATTTTACCGCCCCTATTGACCTCAACGAGAGTCAGTTCCTAGATTATTTTTACAATCCAACGACTTAGTTAAGATTGCACAAGAAATAGTTTTTGTGTATACTTCTGAGCTTGTATTCAGCCCTTTTTAACGTCCCACTGCTAGGCACGGGCCTCCCTTCAATACGAGAGGAATCAGGCCATAGTCCACCACTCTGGCCAAGTGCGGGTTGCTTGAAAACAACCGAAAACTTGCTAGGTCCTCTCATACATGCAGGTTTCCTCACGATGTTTTCCTTCACCGTAAGGCAAGTGGTAATCATGTTAGAAATGATTCGCACATGTAAATATCAGAGGTGCGAGACCCGGGATTTGAACCCGCTTCACTCGGTTTCCCAAGCGAGCGCGTTACCACTGGGCTACCACTGCCCTTCTGAGCCTATAAAAGCTCAATCATGTACTACTAATAAGGCGGGATTAAGTAATCCTTAATACTACTTACACAATAATATACTTTCCCGATTTCAGTTATAAATTTTTGGCAGCCATAATTTCTTGAACCAACATTAAGCAAATTGTTGAAAAATTTGTCTTAGTGGTATATACACATTGAATTGTTTTTGTGGACCTAATAACATTTAGGTATGAAACTTTAGGTAACTATGAATCTTTTTAATTTCTGTAAAGCAAAAAAAGTTTTGTCCCTAAATTTGCCGCCCATAAAATCTGCCGCCCTAGGTTCCAGCCTACTGAGCCTGCTTGTAAATCCACCACTGTTATAGCCACAAATAAAAACATTGCTCACTTTAACAATTCTCATGTATAGATAGTGCCATCCACGAAGGCGCGCGATTTCAACTATCAATAAAGAGAAGGGCGCATCTTCGTGGACGACATATACTATACTATGATGTCACATAACACCATTAAGTTATAAGCCAGATTATAAAAAGATATCACATACTCAGTACATACAATTAGAAAAAAAATGCCAAATTAATGTCAGCTTATCTCACTGTTAGGAGAGATCGATTGTCAATTCAACTTTAAATAGCAAACCAACATGTACGACGTACATACGTATACATAAGTACCAGTAGCTCACCTTAAACAACTGTACACCGACGACAGCGAACATAAATTGTAACAAATACGTAACTAGCATTATGTTTCCTATTGTCTTAATGGCTACTATCACACATTTCACTACATACTATAAGATGAAGGGTCGTGCGAGTTAGTGCAGTGTATACGTTACCAGGGTCCGGTCCGGTTCACGCAGCGTCGGGACATACGGGGGAAAAGCAAACAATCTTTAATAATGGGGCTATTTAACACGGGGATGGGTTCTACGTACTTTGTTAAGAATATATTGTATATTGTTAGACGTTTCCAGATGGGGTTGACGACAACGCCAAGGTAGGGGGTATGGTTATCTATGACATTAGTCCTCTAGATGATCTGGATTATAATCTACACCTTTGGGTCGATCTACTCATGCTCCATTGATGTTAGTGATACAGTAACATTGTATTGTAAGTATTATAATACAACATTTGTCAAATAAAAGCTTATTTCTTAAGTTTTGCTTATCTGTAGAATCATGCCAATTAATGGTATACTTTTAGCTTCTCTAAGAATTTTTAGTTGTCCAATTTTGGTTCTCCATAGCGATAGTGAAAGTATAGAATATAATAAACAAATGATTAAAGAAGGAAGGTTAGAAAGTGTTACATATATAAGGCGTGTAAGCAAGTGGTAGCGCGAAGAAAACAAAGCACAAAGCAAAGCTCAACCAAATATACAATATACATATATAAATAAGAAAAGAAAAATATAATCATGAGAAATGAGTGAGAAGAGAGAGGAATCAGATTGAGAGTGAAGACGTAATAAATTACCCAAAGGTGTAAGTTTAAAAGAGTTTAAAGTTTGTGTGTCACTCCACGCGGTGGCGTGCTGGTGGCGGAGCCCCCTACCTTGAACATTTGCACTCCCATCACCGCGAACATGAATTGTAGCAAGGACGTTACCAACAAAATGTTGCCGATCGTTTTGATTGCAACGATCACGCATTGAACAACGTGCTATAATCAGGGAAAAATTACTTTCAATATCCATCTGTGTTCATCATTATTTTAATATTTTCTTAGATTTACGTGAATATTTTACGCTTTAAATAAAATTATCTTTTCGGAGAGACATGTCTCTCTTGTGGACACGATTACTGTAAAGTATTCGAAACATCGGAAACCAAAAACCAACCAAAATCTGCGGAAATAGCCGAAAGATAGTTTTATTTAAACTTAATAATTAATTTATACTTAGTATTATAATAAGTTGATAGTTAAATATATTTAAGATGAAAAAAAAATATAACTGACCTTAAGGCCTTTGGCCCTGTTGATAGCCCTGAGAGGCCTCAGAACCCTGAATACTCGCAATATTTTCACAACAGATATACTCCCAGACCTAATTGAAAACATTTAACCATTTGTTATCGCAAATTATGAAGTAAAATGATTTGTTAAAGTTTCTACGAACTTTGAGATTATAAAAAAAAAACACAAAAAAAATTTTCCACAAAAGTTGCAGAAAATTTCATGCTCTATATTTTTTGGAATTACTTATTTTTTGTTATAACCTAGATGACGCTAGAGAGAAGATATTCCGCGAAAATTGGTTTTTGGTACAATTTTTTCAAAGGTTTTCTCAAGGTCGCAAATTCTGAATATTAACTAAAACACCAAACTGTACAACAATGTATTGTACTGTAAGCTGTGTAACACTCTGACAAATTAGAACTCTCCTTCACTTTTTGTAAGTGAGAACCTACTCAGTGACTAATTTGCAAATCTGATTAACTAAGATACTGAAGTTAATATATATTAGTGAATAAAAAAATGTGCGCACATAAGTCCTGGACCTTTGCCATCCACTTTGAATTTACTACGTTATAGTATATTTAAAAAAAAAAATAGTACATTTTTCCGAAAGAGGAGGTTTATTAATTAATTCAGATTACTTTACGTGTTATCTTTACGATGATTCTTTTTTCAAACCTTAGTATTGTTTTAAAATTAATGTAATATTTAAGTTTAATTAAGTTACAATAAGATATAAAGGCACGTACTTAAAGCTCATAGATATGAGTGAGACGCAAACAACGAGCATATCGAGCACGTTGAAGGCGGAGCGCAGGAAGGCGCCGCGGTGCAGCACCAGCCCGTACGTCACCAGCTTCAGGAACAGCTCCAGCGTGAAGATACCCGTGAAGAACATGTCGAACTGGCTCAGTAGCTGACGGGTTCGTAAAGAGTGGTTTGTTTAATTTTTTTTTCTTTTAAAGCTATTAAGAAATATCTATTAATGAACATTGAAATTTTGTAAAATCTGCATCTCCAGCTGCCAAACAGCATATGTTTTATAGGTCTTAGACTATATTAAATTTCATTCAAATCCGTCAAGCCGCTTTAACGTGAAGTAACAAACATACACATTTACAAACTTTAGCATTTATAATAGTAGTTTAATTAGAAAGATAAATCTATAATAAAAATTATAATCATCTCTCAGCCTATTTCCCAAATTACTTGGGGTCTCTCCTTATTTTTCCATGACCTCATCATTCACTACTTTTTCTTTTATATCCCATCTTACAAATTCTATCTATATTTTCTTTGGTCTTCTTCTTACTTTCAATCCATCTATATTGATATCCATCATTCTTCTCGTCACACGCGTCTCAGTCTTCCTCATCAGTTGTACGGACTCATCACACGTCCATACAAATTCAGACAATTTCTTAAGAATTTTTCGTCACTGGCGTTACTTTCAGATTCCTCTAATGCACTCATCCCTTATTTTATCCATTCTCGTCACTCCACACATCCATCACAACATTTTCATCTCTGTTGCATACGATCTTCTTTCATCAGATTTCTTCATAGCTTCGCCCAGTTGAATGAAATAATGTAATGAATCTGTAATGAAAATAATATTCACCCAATTTCGAAAGCCTTTTTGGGCAGCATCCAGTGGGTCCTCAGCAGCTAACATAGCAGACGAGAACATGATGCACACCAGGATGATGTTCCCGAAGGTTGACGACGATGACATCTTGTAGCAGAATACCCGAAACCTAATATATATAAAACTGTATATAGATTTCACTTTTACTTGTTTATGATAAAGTATAATAAAATAGGCAATATTTATATAATATTTTTGATTTTTTCAACACTGAAATTAACTTTTATTTTTAAGAAACATACAAAAACTAATTAAAAAATCAACACAAAGCGACAGAAATGATACATTTATTACACAACAATTTATATATCTATTTTATTATTTAGAAACTAACACAAACATAAGCTAGTTCATGCAATATTAAAAAAAGTATATTTTAAATAAAAGTTTTAAAATGAGCTCATGCTTTTATAACAGCACCTATAAACTATAAACTAAAAACATGCTCTAAGTTTCGGCATGTCCAAATATGGAAATATCTAAAATCTAAATCTTCCAAACTTTACTTCTATGTTCACTGTCCTCTATTAACATGCTTCTAGTCAAGAAAGCTGAATGCTACAAACATACCTAACCTCTAACATCGGAATTTAAAGGTACCCTGTAATCTCATTGTAAAAATTTTGAATGATTGGAAATAATTTTGAAAGGATCGAGGACAGCACTCGTGCAGAAGATGAAATGATACATATAGACATAGACAAAATGAACGGAGGTGAACCAATCGGGACACGCCAATAGCACAATGAGTCACGGGTACCGAGCGACCGATCACCTGTTGGTTGGTGAGAATATGAAGAAACTACTAGCGTTCGGTATTGGCGGCGTCTGATTTGGCATATTCAGTTCAGAGATCCGCCTCGGTCTAGCGGTTACGAGCGTTCCCTCCTCTTCTAACTCGCCGCCATCTTTGTGATAGAAAGATATGACATTCCTTTCATTCAATTCTATCTACAATTACTTAAAAATAATCTTCGCACCTATATGTAACAGTACGTGTTCATGCCGAATCGTGACATCCCTAACGCCTACGTTTCAAAATTAAATGCAAATAACGGAAGTGATTAGCTAAAAATGTGAGAGTAAATTAAGTACAATATAAAATAAAACGAACAGCTGAAAGTATTAAAATTATTTAAGTTAAAGGCATAAATACTGAAAAGAAAGTGCTCCGGTATATCCACGGACGTTTTAAAAAAACGGTGGTCACCGGAGCGATTAGAAACGAAAAGAAGAGGCAGGTAAGAAAACATCTAATCGAAGCGCCGGTCCGCGACGGTCCCTAACCTGTTGTCTTTGGAAAATATGAAGAAGGAGGAAGCATCGGGGATCGGCTTGGCCGAGTCCCGTATGTCCACCTCCGAGAGGCGCCGCGGCCGCGCCGAGGACGTCGTCGGCTTGCGTCTCAAGCGCGGCTCGTCCTCGAACTCTGTGTTCACTGTTTGGTTTCGTTAGCTTATTGCTTTCTCTCCGATCGCACAATTATTTTGCACTCATCTCTATTTGATTAGTGCAAAATAATTTTAGCCATGGATTGTTGTTAGTTTTGAAATTTACCGGAATTGTTTCTCCCCAAATGTAATACTTTGTTGATTCACTAAGTAAATCCAGTTTAATATAATCACATACACATTTATGCAGAAATTACTCTTTATGATAAAAAATATTATTGTTGCGTCAACGTGTTATGATTATAATGATCTCATATATTTATTTAATTTAATGTAAAATTAAATTCATAACGCTGCAAGCACATTTTTTTTCAATTCCGTATTAAGTATAAATAATAATCTTATTTAAAAATATAGTGCAAATTTCATAGAATACTTTAGATTAGTCTCACCAATATGATTTCTCTGATGATTCTCCATTTCATCTCTCTCTTGTTCTTCTTCAATTCTTTCCTCGTTTTCTTCATCAATACCTGGTTCTTCTATTTCCCCATCTATTTCTTCTTGTTGCTCACCTTCTGATCCAGTCTCTTCTCCTTCATATTCTCTTTCAGAACTATATTAATTAATCATTTAAACGTTTACTAATTTATACAATAACATTATTTTTTGTCTTAAAACATTAGAAAAGTTAGTTATTATTCATGAAAGTAGGTAATTTTACTCGAGTTCATAACATTAAGTTATATTTAACATCCCTAAAAACTAAAAACAGTTAGGAGTGTGACTCGCACACCTAGAATTCCGTAACATAAAAAACATGATCAAATTATACGGGATCTATTTTTTTTTGAGTTATGGAACCCTAATACTTTCAAAATACTTTTTTAGGTTGACGTGAATATTTAAAATTTAAAATAAAACTATCTTTTTGGATATCTTCGTGGATTTAATTTGATTTTTAGTTCCCGACGTTTCGAATGCTTTACAGCAATCACGGTCACGGGAGATACTAAGGATTTAGACGTTATATAGTTGTTACAGACCACTATAAAATGACCTTTGAAACGTCGAAAATAAAAAATCAAAATAGATCCGCAAAAAAAATCCGAAAAGATATTTAAAACTGTAAAACTCTAATAAAATTAAATTATATTCTTCAAATAATAAAACCTATACTTTCAAAATATGAGAAGGCCTTTCAAATAAGACATTAACTGCGTACTTATCACTGGTGTACACATCGTCGTCGTGGATGTACTCGTCGTCGGTGTCGGCGAGCGCGCCTTCAACTTCTCCTTGTTCCTCTCCTTCCTTCTCTTCTGCAGCTTGCTGAACACATCATATGTTTTTTTTAGTTAAATTAATTATTGTATTTTTAAAGTTTCAAAATACATAATAAGATGTTTTTCTAAAATAACATGGACTATAACAAATTAATAATTATAATATTTTAAGATTATACTCAAAAATTTGATAGTGTCGAACATTTTATAAGTTATTTTTTTTTATTTTATTTCTGTGTATTAAAATGAGTAAAATTTGAAACTCCAAATGTGTAAGATATAGATAAATAGACGAAGAGATAATGTAGTCCCGGTAAAGTTATTAAAATCAAACAGTCGTCGCAGCAATACTCACTCCTTCTTCCTTCTCTATATTGGTCAAAGATTCAGCATCAGCCAAGTTATCGACGGCGATGGCCAAGAACACGTTCAGAAGAATATCTGGTTCGCGACTAAAGAAATGTATGGTATGTGATGAGAGAGTGTTATTTTTTATTAAAGGCCAAGCTACGTTAATTAGAAACTTTTTACAATGTACTAGAATTCCACGTGATCTATAATACTAGATATACGGGATAAATCTTAATCAATATAACTATCACTTTCCTGTTCTTTGCAATCATATCTATACAAAAAATTATTTGTCTTTACGTTGATGCGTGAAAAAAGACACACCAACAAACAGATACGTATTTATAAAAGAAAAAAAAACTGATATCTAAAAGCAAGGTTTAAAATCAAAACTTTAAATTAAGCTCTTTAAATGCTTTCGGAAGAATTTATGTCTTTTTAAAATAGTAGAAGTAAGAAGCACTAGAATTAATTGCTAAGGATACAGTTGCCGCAGATGAAGAGTATGATGAAGTAGATGCAGGCGAGGATGCCGAAGGTGCCGACGCCGCCGTACGCCTTGATGCCCTCGTACATCACCGCGTTCCAGTCCTCGCCCGTCAGGATCTGGACACGACTCGGAATATAAATGATACATTATAAATGATACATTTATAGCCAAGGAGGGTTGATGTCAGGCAGCGGCCAATTGTAAAACTTTTTCCGAATCCTATTAGCAGTATGTTAGATGTACTGTGCCGACCCTAAGTAATTGGGAAATGGATAGGGAGATGATGATATAAATAATATATTTAGTATACAGATACACTATTACTGAGCCTCCGACTTAATAGTAGTAGCTGGTATATATAGATTTTAAATTTAAAAGATTTATTGAGATTTTAATACATAAATAATTAAAATAAATATAAACGACTAGCGACTCACCCTCGCCTCGCTTCGGGTTCGTCCCTAGATAAAAACAAATCTATCCCACTGGAATATTCCACATTTTTTCGGGATGATATATTATAGCCTATAGCCTTCCTCAGTCAACAGGCTATATAATGCAAAAAAATATTTCAAATCGGATAAGTAGTTTCTGAGATTAGCGCTTTAAACCAAACAAACAAACAAACTCTTCAGCTTTATAATATTATAATATAGATATTAGATAATAATTGTAAAAATTTATAAAGCCATTATTAACGCCCTCCACCAAAATAATTACAGAAAAAAACGTACATTCAGACAAAAACTAATAGACATTTAACATTTAAAAACAAAAATTTTACACTTTTAGCAAAATTAAATAATTTGACAAAAGGTAAAGTACGAGATATAGGGTGTAACTATTATTTTTTATAATTACAACTCTGCAATGTTTTTCGTTCTATTCCTTATTGGCATTTTGTTCTAAGGCAATATAAATAACATGTATGTATACCTGAAATACAGTAAGCAACGCTTGCCAAAAACAATCGAAGTTGTGCCGATCCTTCTCCTCCTCGGGGTCGTAGTTGAATTTGCCACCGAACACCTACCGCCAACAAAATGTAATTTGCATATTAAAAAACTAGCAACTCACAGTCGCTCCGCTTCGGGTTCGTCCCTAGATAAAAACAAATCTATCCCACGGGAACCGTTCATTTTTCCGGGATGATCGATAGCCTAAAGCCTTCCTCATCAAATGGACTATCCAATACAAAAAGAATTTTTCAATTCCAACCAGCAGTTCCTGAGATTAGCGCGTTCAACCAAACAAACAAACTCTTCAGCTTTATAATATTAGTATAGATTACATTTTCGGTGATTTAAAAAAAGGACACTGACTTCAATATCACTTAAAGCTTATTCTATTCGAGGTAGATTGATGATCTAAATTTCTAAAGTCAGTCAAAAATTAAAATGATGAGTTACTACTTTCAATCTTTCTGGTGTCTTCTCCATTCCACGTAACATTGGTAAAGTAAGTAATTTTATTAAATAATACTTTGAAATTATTTAAACTAAAAGACACATATAAAAACTTTTGCGATTATAAGTTCATATTTCATGTAAAACTATAATTTTATCATCGTTTTAATGATATTCTTCATTATTTTTGCAACAAAAATAATGGAATTAATTAATATTTTGGGTGGATCTGAACTTCTGATACATACATTATCACAGAATATATTAGCTTGATGTTTATCTTTTATAACAAACCTGCATCCCCAACAAGGCGAAGATCATGATGAAGAGGAACAGCAGTAGCAGCAGTGAGGCGATGGACTGGATCGAGTTCAGCAACGACGCCACCAGGTTGGACAGCGACCGCCAGTACCTGATAGTACGGGAAGTATTTTAAATTAAAAAAAAATATATATCGGGTTTTCCGTATAAAATTTAAATTAATGTACACGTAATTGTAATATTACATATTTGTATCTGTTTTTTATTCTATGATGTCGTAACCATTAAATTGTAATTTAGTTGTATATTTTTGTAAAAGTAGGAAGAAATGTAAAATATATTATTTTATTGAGTTATTCCCCGCCCGAACGGCACCCAAGGCGTGGTACAGTTCTCGCAACTAGATATTAATTTCTGTATGATTATTTATTGGGCAAAACATTCTATTGTCACTGGTGCAGACAACAAGATGAAATATATATTTTTCATAGTTTGTACACTCCGGCTCAGAGGACCAATGATTTTCGGTTTCAAGGATATCTGTTTAGACAAGGAGAAAGAGTTTATTTTTGTATTTATTAATTCATTTTGTAATATTGTGGGTAGGTCTGTCTGTAACAACTTAACTTAATAATGCCTTCGAGACGTCTAAAATTTTAGTCTCTCCCGTGGCCATGATTGCTGTAAAGTATTCGAAACATCGGGAGCCAAAAATCAAAATCGAAAAAATGCGAAAAGATAGTTTTACTTAAAATATCAAATATTCTCCTAAATCTAGGAAGATATTATCTAAGAAAGCTTTATAAGAAAATATTAGAGTAATATGAGCTGAGTCTCCTGTACGTACTTGGTGACCTTGAAGACGCGCAGCAGCCGCACGCAGCGCAGCACCGACACGCCCAGCGGCGGCATCAGCTCCGTCTTCGTCAGCACCATCTCGCTGATGGAGCCCACCACCACGAAGCAGTCGAAGCGGTTGAACAGCGACACGAAGTAGCCCTGGGAAGACAATGCGACCATGTGAAAATTGTCTTGAGCTCTTGTGGAAGAAGATTTCATACATTATGGAATGTTAAAAAAATCTGTTTTTTTTTTCTATTGTTGTATATTTTTGAGACTATAATATTCCATAAGGTTTTCATTTTAGTCGTCATTTAGTTGGTTTAATGTTCGGCGGAATATTATTGGATTGCATTAACGCTATACGTCAGCAATTGGATTACGTAGATTCAAGATATTTTACCTATAAAAACTATGATATACAGATACAAATATAGACTTGTGATCTTATAAGGATTCCTTTTTTCGAATGTACAGAACTCTAAACACAAAGTAAAAAATGTATTAGTCTTGCCGGACTAATTCCTAACAAATAGAATGTGAATTTCTTGAAAATATACCTCTAGTTTAAAATCAGACAAACATTTTGTATTGTTTATTACATGTCTCACCTGTAACCCTAAACTGTACATCTTGACCAACATCTCGAGCGTGAAGAGCGCCACGAAGATGGCGTTCCCGTACTCTTGGAAGTGGTCGAGCCACGTCGGCTGTCTGCGGACGTTAGACAGAAGTATTATAACTCTTAAAGTAAAATCTACAAAAAATCATAATCAAGAATAAAATGTAACTATAATCATTTATTTCCCTTTTTTATATGGTTTTTAGTTTCTACATTATTTTGTACATTTTTTTATTTTCTAACTAGCTCATCTTAGGTAGGTCTTCATAGACTTAGGACTATGGCTTGATTCCCCTCGTATTGAACGGAAACCTGTGCCAAGTCATGAGACGTTAGAAAGGGCTAATTACTTACACCTTAGTTATCTTAAGCTTTTTTAATGACAAGCAAAAATAGTTATACAGTTTTTTACAGATCAAGAAACGCATATTTTGTACGTTCGCATAACATCCACGTGACGTGAGCGGATATAGACAGATAAACTTTAAAATAATTTATAAATTAATTGATATTCGCAGTAGTATTAGTAGAAAAAAAAAAAAAAGAATTAAAAGTGGACTTTAGATCATATTTAGATCATTACAGATATGTACAGTCTAATCATAGATAGATATTATCCTCTTGTGTAGCATAATAATCGGACTACTATTATAAATATGTAAATATGTATATATATGAATGTGTATGTCTGTCACTCATTTACGCTGAATCGGCTGAATGAATTTGGATAAAAATTTTGTACACAGATAGATTATGACCTGAAGTCATAGAGGCTACTGTTAAGCAGAAAAATATCTAGTAAATGAGTACGAAATGCCACTGACTGGTAGTGTTCGCTGGCGAGCACCACGGTGTTGAGGAACACCAGCACGATGATGAGCCAGTAGAAGGTCTGCGACTTGACGGCGCGGCGACACGCGCGCTTCATGCGCCGGTTCACCTGCCGGCGACACGACCGGTTATCAATGGACTCGTTCAAAACTTTGTTGTTAATTTATACCATTTAGTGCTATTCCGTAAGAAAGTAATATATAAAAATTTAACACAATATTAATACTATATGGTGTATGTTGGCGGACTCAGTTATCGAGTTACATATAAGTTCTACCACAGCACTATTGATCCCCAATGTTACTAGTTTATTGATAGAAATTTTCTGTAAAGTTTGATGTAATTTTTTTATTGGCAGACATCTATGTACACTCTTCTAGTCTAGATTAGTTCGTTTTGTAAGTCCGCTGCCACTACCACTGTCACTTAGGACGTACGGACGTACAAAACAAAATAGAAAGAGGGTAGATATGTCTGTCAATAAAAAGTTTAAAATTCACCAATTAAGTCACCAGTTTTGCTCAGTGGTAGCCCAGTGGTAACGCGCTCGCTTGGGAAACCGAGTGAAGCGGGTTCAAATCCCGGGTCTCGCACCTTTGATATTTTCATGTGCAAGTCATTTCTATCATGATTACCACTTGCCTTACGGTGAAGGAAAACATCGTGAGGAAACCTGCATGTCTGAGAAAACCTAGCAAATTTTCGAAAGACATGTGAAGTCCGCCAATCTCGCACTTGGCCAGCGTGGAGGACTATGGCCTGATTCCCCTCGTATTGAAGGGATTCCCGCGCCCAGCAGTGGGACGTTAAAAAAAATGGCTGAATACAAATACAAGTCATCAGTATACCGTAACCATGGCGCTTGTAACAGTGCCGGAATATTTTAAAAGAAAATCATAAATATCAGTCAGTGACCATGAGAGTTTAAGACTTATATCACTTATAAGTTATTATTAAGAAAATGGTTTGTCAATTTATACATACATACGAAGACTTTTTAAGCACAATAGACTCGTATTTGTCTCGCATTTCTATCATTGAGCATTTTAAAGTTTATCTTCGCAGAATATGCGCAGACGAGTTGGCGCGTTTTTAAAACGTCTTGTAAAGTACATAAGCTCTTAAATTAAAGCAAAATAATAGTAAAAGTGTTTAGGAGTTACTAACATATAAAAATACTATCGTAGTGATTTTTCTCTAGTACTTAATAAACTGTTATTTTTATCACCTTATCGAAGTCTTTCTTCCACATTTTCCCGATGGGCACCTTCTGTTGCTCCGCCGGCTCTATGCCGAGGTGGTCTGTGGAGTCGTGGTCGCTTTGATTTTGACCTGTAATTTGTTACTACTTACATATGATTTATCAGGCAAATTACTGTAATAGGCACAAGTTGCACTTTCTTAGCTTTAGAGCAAATGTATAAAAATATTATGTTAATATCTATGTAAATTATATCTCTGCATATGCATATTAAAAATGCACTGACGATGCGTTAATAATACATCTATGTGTATTCTGCGCTGATAAAATTAAGAAACGCATATTACACGTGTGGATGCAAGGGTGCAATAAGCACGCGTCGAACGTACTACGTAAAAGACTTCGTGTGCATAAATCCTGAAAAACAGAATAATAAATTGGACGACACACACAGGCACCTAACATACACACACACACACAAACACACATTTATACTAACGCGTGTTATAGTGTTAATCTGTTACTACAGATACAGTGGCATTGTCTCGGGTGCATCGGTAGGAGACTGACACTTGACAGCTACGTAAGAATCATCGGGTCAGTGGACATGTTAAACTTAAACCTAACCTATTGATAATCAAACGAGCCAAACTATCGTGATAATTCTATTTTTGCAAGTACCTACTACACGTGTCAAAATAATAAATGAAATACTTTAAATACCTATTAAATTCCCAATCCCGTAGTCCCCCTTGAGGTCGACCGCGTCGTGCTGGTCGGCCAGCGGCTCCAGGTACTCGGCCTGCGTGATCCAGTCCAGGTAGCCTTTCAGATCTTCTTCTAACTGCTGTTTCTCCCTTAACTTTTGGAAATCTCCTCTGTTTTTCGCTTTTTCTCTTTCTTTTGAGAACTCTCTAAAAAAGAGATTTTACAAAGGATCTTTAAAGTTTATTTTGACTTTAATGTTATTAAATAATAAATAGTTATTTGTTTACTTACATCATTAACTAGCATTAACTTTCTATAATAATGACGATTGAAATGAAACAAGGTAGTTCTTTGCATGACACTAAAACGGTTTAAAATTCTTTTTACGTTATTATGTTTTAACCTAAACTGGCGGCTCACCCTTGCTTCACTCGGGTTCACTGACTAACTAATCTATCCCACGGAAACCATTAATTTTTCCAGGATATAAAGCCCATGTGCTATTCCAGACCAAAATCTATCTCTGTGCGAAATATCATCCAGATTCCTTTAGCCGTTTTAGCGTGATTGAGTAACAAACATGCAAATATCTAAACTTTCACATTTATAATATTAATAAGATCTAAAATATAAATAAATGTAACAAATATTTTTCAAGTTTTTCTGATTCCGAGCACTCACCCGGACAACACACCAAGAATTAGGTTCATAACAAAAAAAGCACCCAATATCACCATCGACACAAAGTAGATCCACTCCCAACTGTTGCCCATCGCGTCTTGTATCTGAAAGTACAATTACAACAATAAATTAATTATATTTTTAATAGGTCCACTATTTATTATACTTTAGTTACGTAATCAAAAGTGAAAGAAAAATATTTGAGGAAGCTTCTATATCTATACTTCAAATAAAAAAAACCGAGCTTATTATATGATAACTTGATAATGTTCCTGTGTTTGAAAGAATTATTTTTTTCTTAAAACAAATGGATAAACAAAATGACAGGTATGCGTATACTATATCATCAATATTTTGATTAATATAGTGGTGGTGGTAAATTAATAGAAAAAAAAAAGATTTAATAGGAGAATACAAATACCCTTAGGTGATAGTGATTAAATTAAAAGTAAATAAATAAATATCTCAGGACACTAACACACAGCACCATCTAGTTTCATGGTAAGCTACGAGGCTTGTGTTATGGATACCAGATAGTTGATATACTAAACATATATAACTTTAAATACATATATATTATTAATATAAACACCCATGACTGGAGTACAAAAATTTGTGCTTATCACACAAATGAACGCCGCCAGCGGTACTCGTACCCGCGACCGCTGACACAGCAAGATCACAAATTGAGTCATCCGTGTCGTCAAATTAACATATTATTATTAGTCTCCCAAACATAGCAGAAAACCAAAAATAAAAGAGAAAGTCCCATCTCACATTATACATAACATCGGTCCAGCCCTCGAGCGTGATGCACTGGAACACGGTGAGCATGGAGAGGCCGAAATTGTCGAAGTTGGTGATGCCGAAGTTAGGTCCGATCCAGCCCTCGCGGCACTCCATCTCCTCGCCGATGCTGGAACAGTTGAAGCCGTTGTCCACGTCGCACGGGTGGGGGTTGTCCATGATCTCATCTTTGTGCAAAAATTTTTGACATTTTAATACAAATAATTTAAGTTAATGTTATCTTCAAGAGTGTTGAGAAGATTAAAATATACACAATTAAAGTAAACTAATCTATACATATAATAAAATTGTATCTAAGCCGAATCTGTACAATAAATATTTTTTTGGAAATTGTCATTATTGTCGTTACAGAGGCCGAATCAATAGTTTTTAGAATTTTTGTCTGTCTATCTGTCTGTGACAGTATCACAGAAAAACCACAAAGAGGGATTTTGATGAAATTTGGCATGATGATAGCTGGTTATCCGAGTCAACTAATAGAATACTTTTTACTGCGGGAAAATATCTCTGAGAAATCTATACAAAACGTCAAAACGTTAGTACGAACGAACCCGAGCGGAGCGAGGGTGAGTCGCTAGTAAGCTATAAAGGAATTAACTCAAATACCTAATAGTTCAATTTTGCTACCTCCCTCCCCTTCAAGAATTGTAGCATAATGTTACGTATGTTACAACATTTCGTTATAAATAGATTGTAAAATGCATTTTCAATAATTATTTAGATTTTTTAGTTCCTGACATTTCGAATGCTTTACAACAACCATGCTCACGGGAGAGACTTAAATCTGTGAAAAATCCAAAAGATAGTTTTATTTAAAAAAATAAAAAATAGTCTCGTAGATATAGACATCACCTGATTGAAATAAAAAAGAAACATTTCAGTTTTAGTATCAGTATAGATAAAAACACAACTTACTCTTAAACCTACTTATCTGTGACAATATCATGACAAAAGCATTGAATTCTAATAAAATTACTAAATTGTTAACCTGTCAGCCTACTGTAGCACGACTTATGCATCTTCCCAGAGAACAGCTCGAGGCCGATGATCGCGTAGATGATGATGACGAAGATGACGAGCAGTGCGATGTGTAGCAACGGCACCATTGCCTTCAAAATGGAATTTAAGACAATTTGCAAACCTGGAACAAAATACTTGATTAGAAAGAGTAATTATAGTAAAAATAAATACAATATTATTAATGAAACTAAAAAGATAGCGAGATGATTTTTTTAGTATTCCATGGATTCATTGTATTGCTGGTCCCTCGCGTTACGCGCGTAAGTCTTTGACCTTCGATCTAAGTAAAGATTTACTTTCCCCCTAATAATGCGCAGGCGCAACAAAATTTTAACTGCAGGGAACTTCGATTAGATAGATATATAAAAATGAGTTCAATCGACAGATGTATAAAAAGGATACTAATATCGTATATAACAGAGCGTGACAGATTAATAGCTGCTAAGAAACTAGTTAAAGAAAAACGAACATCCACCACTTTTTTGAATGTGTTTGAAAAATGCATGTTAGATGGCGGATTTAATTTCGATTAATACAAATATCCGTTATAAATACGCTATTAAATAAAAATGTTACTTTTATTTTACAATAATTAAAATACAATTTCATCAATAGGATGAATGCACGAGTAGCATTTACTGATCAAGGAAAGTTAAATTTGAAATAGCAGCACTAGATCATTCTTATAATTATAAGCATTGTGTATTAGATAAAAAATTTAAGCAAAAAATAATCTCTTATCGATATCAAAAGCATACCAACATTATTTTAGATATACATATGTAGTTAATGCATCAGTTAGAACAATTTCATTTTGGTAATTTAAACATCCAGTATGACGTTGTTCATTAATTTATACAGACAATACATATTCTGAGTAATAAATATCGAAAGCCAAATGATACTGCGTTCGTAAATCGATACAAATATGCGCTTTATGTAATATATTACTCTATTATACTGTAATATTTCCTCTGAATTAGATCAATGACCACCAATTTATCTGTGGAAAAGTAGGGCTCTTTATAGATATTAGATATTAACCTCACTAACATTATATTGCGAGATCTAATATTAATTTATTGATTGCCTAGTTGTTCTAGTAGTTTGCATTTATGACTGCAGATTGAGAGGTCGTGGGTTCAAGTTCCCAGTTGGGTCTAAATAGCTGGCCTTTTTGTCAGAAAAGCTCAGTAGCAGCTCGGAGTTGGAAAGATGGTGGTGTATTCACCCCCGTGCCTCGTAGAGTACGTTAAGGTGTCGATCCTGAGTTTGATCTCTCACCACGAAGTCGAATTGCCGTCTCACAAAAATATGAAATTTAAAACGAGTAGAGATTGCACTTGTATCTGGGTGCACACTTGTGTCAGTAATATTATCCGCGCAGATGGTTATTCTCAGTGAGCTACAGTTACCTAAGTCGGTTAGGAGGACATTATTATTATTATTATTTCATGCAGCTTAGATGTGATTTTTTCCATATTTTATCCAGAAGCCTTGATGTAGGCTTATTATTCAGTATATCAAGTTATTTTCTTGTGATTTTGCAAAGCTATAAAAAGAAGTACCCGATCGTAGCGAAAGGAAACTTTAATTATTTTTTATTTAAATTGATAGTATAACTTGTCCAATTTCTTAAATGAATCGAAAGATCTTTTTTTGTGTATTTCATTGTAGCATTTCAGTAAAGTTTATTAATTTAGACCTCCTCATAATAACTGTTAGCTAATTTTTATTTCCGGAACTTTATACAGCCTTTATGTCACATGCGGCTTATTTTAATTAATACATACGAGTATTATCATTTCAAAGTTCATTTATTATGACTAAAACAATATTTTAGGTTTTTAACCTTGATTTTAATACTCGAGGGAAAGTAGTCATATTGTTTAATCTATACAGCTCAATTTATTGTCATGAGGATAATAAAAAAGTATCATAACCTGACTTTGTAGTTTTGATTTTATTTCTACTTGAATATATATTTTTTACCAATTTTATTCAAAAATGTGCTGATTTCTTAAATAAAAATGGAAAATAAAACAATAATAATTACGTTTTTTTTTTACATTATTATGTCTAACTAGCGATTCAGTCTCGCTTCGCTCGGGTTCGTCCCTAGATTGATTCCCCATACAAAATTTCATCTCATTTTCACCCCCTTAAGGGATTAGTTTCTAATATATTTAAAAAAAATATATTTTAGTACTTACTTGGCACGCCCGACACGAGCCTCAAGGGCCGTAACACCCTGAACGCCCTAAGAGCTTTCACGTCGAACGCGTCCTTAAATATACTGGACAGTACCGTGCTCACCATACTGTAAACATAATTGTGATAATTAAACATATATAAATAAATAAATATGTTGGGACATTAACACATCACCATCTATTTCCATGGTAAGCTACGAGGCCTGTGTCATGGATACCAGATAGTTGATACACATATATAACTTTAAATAAATACATATTATAAACAAAAACACTCATGACTAGAGTACAAACTTTCGTGTTCATCACACAAATGAATCAGCGGGACTCGAACCCACGACCGCTGGCACAGCAAGTAAGGTCACTACAAACTGAGCCACTCGTTTCGTCGTCGTCGTAATATAGAAGTATTAAATAAAGAAATAGAGGTAGAATAATAAAGATGTAGATAGAGTGTGTGAAAGATGTGTGTGACATGGCGGCTGATGGAGGCAAGTGGAAGAAGGAAACATGGTGTACCTACCCTACGTAGCGTGGGGTAAGGACAAAGGACAGAATGATACATTAGTGATTATTACATTACTTGAAAATAATATTAATATAACTTTATAATAAATTTCGTATCTTAAAAAGAATTTAATGATTAAATCATAAAATATTTTCACTATACTTTAAATGACTCTACACAAAAATACCAATCGAATTGATATAATATAAAAACTTTAAAAAAAAAAAAAAAAACCGACTTCCAGGCACTGAAAAGTAAAAAATAACTAAACAGGGGTTTTCATTTAGAATAGATACCTAATCTGATATTTTCGAAGTCGGTGCTTACCGACTTCGAAAATATCAGATTAGGTATCTATTCTAAATGAAAACCCCTGTTTAGTTATTTTTTACTTTTCAGTGCCTGGAAGTCGGTTTTTATTTTTTTTTTAAAGTTTTTATTTTTCCATTTTTGCTTGGACGTGTAGACGTAATAAGCAAGTAATTTGTAAGAAGAAAGATTTTTAATAAAAACATAATATTCGATTAAGCCATTTATTTAAAAACCGCTTGACCGATTTCGATAAAATTTATATGGGACCACCGGAGAAGAATACCCTTTGAAACAAAAAAAACATTCCAAATCGGTTCAGCCGTCTTCGAATAATCCGTGAACATACATAAAAAAAAAAGGAAGAAAAAAGATTCCGACGAATTGAGAACCTCCTCCTTTTTGGAAGTCGGTTAAAAATGTAAAGTAAAAATAATAAAATGTAGTGATTTGCAAAATTTGAATTTAATTTTTTGGAGGATTGGTAAGTGAGTTCTATTTTAAGTGTCGTGGGATAAGAGCACTTTTACTGAGTGGTTCAGATATAGAGAGGTTGAGACGGTTTCCATTGCCAGGATTTGGTTTTAAGACGAATCTTTTCTTGGTGAAACGTATATATTACCTCAAACAGAGATAGAAGCCATATACCGTTTCTGGGTATACAATCTTTCTATAAAAATACCATTAGGTATATATAACCTCATTACTATGGGAAAGGGTTGGTTTATTCGTGAAAGTGAAACAAATAGAAATTATTCTATTAAATCTCCTAGTCCTAAGCAATCTAAATCTACATGTTCATTTGAAACTTCCACAACTGTCTGTCTCGAAATCAACACTTTCCTTCCAGGCAGATGTTACATATTATCAACTTGACGCTTCTAACTTATTCAGGCCGTCCCAAAACGGTCGTTCAAAGGCAACCTACTTTGTAGAAATATATATGCTACTATGTTTGTTATAAGCCTTTTTGCTTCTTTTTTTGTAACATATATATATATATATATATATATATATATATATATATATATATATATATATAAATAATATTCAGAAAATACTCTTGTGTATTATTTTTTTATTTATGTATTTGAAATGAGTATTAATTATATTCTATATAGTAAAATACGGCCAAGTGCGAGTCAGACTCGCGCACGAAAGGTTCTGTATCATTCTCTATAAAAACGGCAAAAAATCATGACTGTTGTATGGGCGCCCCACTTAAATATTTGTTTTATTTTAATTTAATTATTCATTTTTAAAGTGTAGTAAATATATTACTAAATATTCTGTGAATTTTTCAAGCGTTTACCTGTTGCCGTTATTAATATCGAGCGAAAACGAGCAATAAAATCAAGTTTGTTGTATGGGAGCCCCCTTAAACATTTATTTTATTCTGTTTTTTAGTATTTGTTGTTGTAGCGGCAACAGAAATACATCATTTGTGAAGATTTCAACTGTCTAACTATCACGGTTCATGAGATACAGACTGGTGACAGACGGACTGACAGACAGACGGACGAACAGAGGAGTCTTAGTAATAGGGTTCCGTTTTACACTTTGGGTTTGGAATCCTAAAAATGAAATACTACTTGTTGGTAAGCGTATTACTTGAGAAAGGCTGAACCGATCTATCTATTTTTTTTTTAATTTCCGTAATACTCCGCGTAAGGTTTTAAGGGAAAAACATTACTCGGAAAGTTGGAAAATTCTAGATTAAACTAAGTAATTTTTTATACAATTTTTGTAAAACCTCATATACTTATTATATATAAAAAAAATTAGAACAGAACTACGTCTGTGGGATTAGTTATTTACATATATATTACTGGCATCACCCGTGGTTTCGTCCGCTTTCTAACTTCCGATCGTTACTCGCTGGGTTAATCTGAAATTACCTGAAAATTTCATCAAAATCGCTCCAGCCGTTTTGGAGTCCACAGAGGGTAACAAACATACACACATCGATTTTTATATATATAGATAGATAGATAAATATAATAATAATTAAAACATACCCTATTACTACTATGGTGAAATCGAGTAAATTCCACCCGTTCCGGAGGTACGAGCCAGGGTGCATAACGAAACCATACGCTATGATCTTCATCACGCACTCCCCCGTGAAAATAACCAGGAAGATATATTCGATCTTCTCCTGCAAACAGAATTTATTAATATGTTGAATTATTATCGATAGCTTTTACACGAGCTGTGAATTAAGTTAAAAATACAAATGTAGCACATACGATATGTGAGATTTAGCAATTATTTTTATTTCGCACTCATCGCTTAGTGCGTATAGATAAATTTAACATTCAAACTTCTGTACAATACTAATATACGTAAAAAAAACGTGTGTGTGTACTTATGTACGCACGTAAGAAGTTATACTTCTTTGGCGTAACAGAACAAAAATAGCTAAAGATTTCATAGCGTATGTCACAACTCTCTGTTTGTAAAAGGAATGCAGCTAACTTCATCATGTCACTTTCAGCTAACTTCTTCGTGTTGCTTTTTGGCTGTCGGTGTGCGCGCGCATCGCAAAAGTTTTACTC
Source organism: Fabriciana adippe (assembly GCA_905404265.1). Lineage (NCBI taxonomy): Eukaryota > Metazoa > Arthropoda > Insecta > Lepidoptera > Nymphalidae > Fabriciana > Fabriciana adippe. The sequence continues at coordinate 9,771,841 of FR990009.1, forward strand.
TCATATTTTTTCCAAACGTGCCAAAAGAAGTATAACTTCAAAATGTATTTGGAGTTTACTTTTTACAATGAAATTTCCATAATAAAAGTCTCGAACAGAGATTGAATCTGCTATCTACAACGCAGGAGAAAGAGCCATAAGGACACGACACAGTGCTAAATACTAAAATTAAATCATTTACAGTTTATTCTAATATAAGGTAGATAGTTTCAATAAAGCTAATCGGTAAACCACTATCAAAGCTCAAACATCTGCCTATATCTGAAAGTGAACTATCATATCAATTATCAATAACCAATAACACCAATAACATTATGGATCCCATTCGGTATTATTTGAATTGCTAGCTTGCTAGTTGGTTAGGAAATGTAGATGGCGACCGCGATATATTTAATTCAACATGCTCATAGGACAGATTGTTAGAAAAGGCAATCAATAACTATTGTTTTAAGTCCCTTTTAGCGTCCCTTTGTTTTCACAACCCACCTTTTATTGCAAAGGGGAGGACAAAGACTGCTGGACAAATGCATATTGGCTTACTTTACATGTATTTCTAAAATTGCGGACTTAGATAATATGTTATTTCAATACGATTTTAAAAATTTACTATCCAATTATTTTAGAATTATATCTATATAAACCCTTTAGTTAAGTTCTCTTAGACGTTAAAGGTTTCCCAACTATCTTTTCCTTCACCGTACAATATGCCTGGGCAGTGGTAGCCCAGTGGTAACGCGCTCGCTTGGAAAACCGAGTGAAGCGAGTTCAAATCCCGGGTCTCTTACCTCTGATATTTTCATGTGCGAATCATTTCTAACATGATTACCACTTGCCTTACGGTGAAGGAAAACATCGTGAGGAAACCTGCATGTTTGAGAAAACCTATCAAGTTTTCTAAAGACATGTGAAGTCCGCCAATTCCGCACTTGGCCAGCGTGGTGGACTATGGCCTGATTCCCCTCGTATTAAAGGGAGGCCCGTGGCCAGCAGTGGAACGTTAAAAAGGGCTGAATACATTCATATAATATGCCTATATCACTATCAAAACTCAAATATTAGCCTATATCTGGAAGTGGAATATCGAATCAATAATAACCAATACATACTAAAACCCAGTTGGTGTAGTTCGAGTCGCTGGCTGGATAGGGAGTGTAGACGGCGAGCGCGATGCAGTTGGCAAATATCGTAGTCAGGATCATCCACTCGAACGGCCTGCATACTGAGTTAGGGTTATATTGGATTGAATTGAAAATCTATCAATATTTATATAAATAGACTCTTGAAGAAATAAACATTTAACTGAAAATCTTTTTATATATTTAGAAGTTATTGCCTTTTGCCTTTAAAAAGAGTATCTATAGAAATAAATAAAATTAGAGTGTCTGTTTGTAATATTAAAATAACCGCTTTTTACTAAATGAATATGGATGTGTACACAGTACGTATACCAAAATAACATTTTTAACAATTTTTGTCTGTCTGTGTGTTTGTTCCAGCTAATCTCTGAAACGGCTGGACCGATTTTGACGGGACTTTCACTGGCAGATAGCTGATGTAATAAGAAGTAACTTAGGCTACTTTTATTTTAGAAAAAAATAGGGTCTCACGAAAAAAAAATTAAAACCAAAAAAAAAAATAAAAAAAAGTTTGTTTTGGGAAGCAACCTAGAGACGAACCCGAGCGAATTAGTTGAAGAAAATATAATATTAACACATGATTTTTTTCATTAGTTGTCTCACCTGGCTCTCCTTACGTTCATAAATATAGCCTATATTTATAGACGTATAGCGTCCTTCATGTATAAGCTAGCACATTTTTCGGATTATACGAATATGAGTTTGAGTGACAAGTGGAAGGAGAAGGTTAATGGATCTTATTCTGGATTTACAAATCGGGGACATTTTATCGACATACCTATGAAGCCTTTCCATAAAGCCTTAAGAGCCACAGCAAAAATTACTTACAAAAAAATCATATCAGCCTTCGAACAATACAACAGTAGTTAATATAAAATAAGCAGTTATGTAAAACGTAGTTTAAAACTTTCAGTAATAATGACTTTTCAATCCATTAATAAATAATTATTTTTGCAGTCACGAAAATTTTGTCAGACGTAATTTTACATTGATATAATATCAAGTTTGTTGGCAAAAGTTCATTAATTTTTAATGTAATGTAATTCTTTGATTATACACTTTATTCGATTAACCTGTTTGTTAGTTCCGCGCTTACTAGGTTTCATCTAACATCAATGGCGAACCGTGAAAAAATATATCTTAAAGCGCATTTTCTTCTTAATATTTATTTAACATATCGAATATTGTTGATATGTTAAATAAATATTCGTATAATTCTTATCACTTATGTTTTAATATACGATTTGACGACACGTTTAGCTCAGTTTGTAGTGAAGGGTCACTTGCTGCGCTCGCGGGTTCGAGTCCCGCTGTGGGCATTTATTTGTGTGATGAGCATGACTGTTTGTACTCCAGTCATGGGTGTTTATATTTATAACATATATGTATTCAAAGTTATATATGTGTAGTGTATCAACTATCTGGTATCCACAACACAGGTCTTGTAGCTTACCATGGAACTAGATGGTGCTGTGTGGTAACGTTCCAACATACTTATTTATTTTATATTTATATTGTACAATAACGCTGTACAGTGTACAAAGTATAGAGCGTTGTTTATCATTTTCCTTCAGCAGATAGCAAATATTTTGAAAAAATAAACAACTTAGCCATTTTGTATTCCGTTTTCCGATGACTGGATTATGCCCATTATATAGGGCAGCCAACCAGACGTCACAATATATTATCGATTATCGAAAAAATACATCGACTATAATAAATGTCGCATAAAAGAAACATAAAAACAACACTCAGATTGAGTGACTCGTTTTTTTAAGTCAGTCTAAAACTAAACACTAGAGATTTTCTATTATTTTTCTTAAGTAGTTTAGTATGGACTAAAATAAATACGAGATGATCTAGACAAATTCCTTTAAAATTAACCTAGCACAAGACCGCATAACTTGGAAAAGTAGAGCCGAAGCCTTTACCCAGCAGGGGGATGATCTGATCTAACTGTAAATCCTACTAATATTATAAATGCGAAAGTTTGTGAGGATGTATAGATGTCTGGATGTATAGATGTATGGATGTTTGTTACTCTTTCACGCATAAACTACTAAATGGATTTTAATGAAACTTTACAATAATATTGCTCATACATCAGAATAACACATAGGCTACTTTTTATCCCGAAAAAGTATATGGTTCCCATGGGATAGATATGGGGTGAGCCTTTAATGTATAATAAGTAAGAAGACGTGTTTAAGTGTGCACTTTATAACGAATTTGTTAGGCTACTGTTTTTACTAACAACGTACCGGATCAAAGTTTCGATCGATACAAAATCTATAGTTTTGGTGTAGATCTTACATTACACAAAATATTGTTCCATACATATTGTGGAAATCGAACCCGCGATCTACAGCTCTACAATACATTAATAAATAATTGTAATTTCTTAAATATTCTAAGTGACACAGTAAGTCGCCTATTTATAAATTTTTAATCATTGTTTTGAAGGCGTTAACTCGCGATATCGCGTCGAATGCCAAGCTGCCGTGACTAATCTAATTAGTTCGGGTTTATAATGTTTATATGAACAGCAATTTGCTACTCAATTGGCTGTAATACTGAAAAAACGTTTAAACTTGCGTAAATAACGTCGATTTAGCCGATGTAATGAACATTCTTAACTCAATTTGGGGTTTACTTTACCTTTATACCACGGGTTTTTCTCTGCTTTTAAATGTATGATTTTTTACCAATAGATTTTTTTTGTTAATGCCTTTTAGACATGTCATTTGAGCATAATTTAGTTTGTCAATGTCTTGCAGAATGAATGCTTCTTTTTTTTAAGATGATTTTTTTTTATTTATTTTTAACTTTGCCATCTAATCTTGGAAGTCGATTTTAACCTTCTTTAAGTTGTCACATCAATTTGAAGCTTTAAGTTTTGGGATGATAATACAATGATATAGTATTAACCTATAAGCATAGTGGAACTTTTGAAAGCTTCTAAAAGTTTCGAGAACGGACTTATTACGAATTTAATTCGTTTTGACGGATACCATACATTACATACAGCTAGTGATGAGTGTCTGATGATGGAACCAGAATGTGGGTAATGGGCAACTCTTATACGTTATTTTTATTGATATGATTATAAAATATTACATGAAGGTAAAAGAACATTTGTGATTTTATTTGAGGTATAATAATTTATTTTTTTACGCAGGGCGTACGTTACGTAGGTACTCTGTGAATATGAGCTATTTAGTGGCATTTTAACACTCTTTCTTTTGTCTTCTCAGTCAACAATCTGTTTAAATAAATTTTATTATTAGACATTAAATTAACTGGACATTAGGTGTATCATACCTTATAAAAAGAAGCTGATTAGAGATTGAATACATTATAAACTAGCGACTCACCCTCGCTTCCCTTCGTGTACGACTGTAGACAAAAACAAATCTATCCCAAAGGAACTGTTTATTTTTCCGGGATAAAAACAAACCTATGTGGTATTCCAAACTATAATCTATCTCTGTGCCAAATTTTATCCGGATCCGTTCAGCCGTTCTTGCGTGAAAGAGTAACAAACATCCATCCATCGTCACAAACTTTCACATTTATAATATTAGAATGAATTTAAAATATATTTGAGTAAAATGTCTTTAGAAATAATTGAATAGAAAAAAAAGTTTCTATATAAAATATTATAAGTTCGTTATAAACATCAGTACTTTAGTTTCGAAATTCGTTTCTATATAAAAAAAAGTAGTACAGTCATTTCGTTTGAAATTCGCATTTCCATTGAAAGCGCAAGGTATTTCCTGAAGGGTAATCTCCAAATATTTGTTCTTCCATTCATCCAGTCGTATTGTTTGGCGTCAAGCCAGCCAGTTACCCAATTCACTGTATTTTATTTATTTTCGAATCAAAGTGTTTTATTCTTTTGTATGTTAAGTTGACCCTGTTTTATCGATATGAAATTTGTTTTCGATAAAAGGTATATGGAGGTGTTTTTCGTTTCGAAGGTTTCATTGGGGTTAGAATTGATATTTAAATAAAACTATCTTTTCGGATTATTTCGCGGATTTATTTTGATTTTTGGTTCCCGACGTAAGATAGTTTTATTCAAAATGTCAAATATTCGCGTAAATTTAAGAAAGTATTAATTGATATTTACTTAGAATTGATTTTTAAATAGCGCACCGATGTGGTAGAATGCTTAAGCCATCTGTCATTGCTTAGTTTAGCTAAGGTTATTGGCTCTTCTAGTTAATGAGCTACATTTATCTTTGTAATGGGCTGGGAGCAATGGCGTTGAAAAGTATTTACTAAGATTAAACTATAAGTTTTATATCTATATAAGGCTTACTCAGGTACTTAGGTAAAAAACAATAAGGATTTCCTTTTTTTGAGGAGCGTTTTTTGAGGAATAAGGTTTTCCCCGCAGCTCCACATATATGGTTGGTAGGATGAAAAATAGTCTACATATGTAGGAAACCAATATATGTATATGCTATCTGTGTACATTGTAAATTACACCTTAAATCCGTAAAGCCACGTTTGTTTATAAAATACCAGTGATCATATTCCTATATGCCCTTCGCATTTAGAATACGAGTATTCTGGAAAGTCTTAGAAAGAATAATTTTTTCTGATTTAATTGGTACTTATCGGCTGCGGTATTACCGGTAATGTAAAAGGCAAATGGAAATATTTGTTTATTCAAAATTTCCATAATAGCCTATAACCTTCTTAGATGATCCCTCTTGTCTATCCGTAAAATCCGTAAGCTAATTCATACAGTAGTTTTTGAGATTAGCTAGAACAAACAGAAACTGAGTGCGACGGGGGATTTCATTTGTAATATGTAGTGATGATGATATATTCGTGAATAGCAATAAACATATTTCAAAGAAATGTTAAAAAACATTCAGAAAATGATAAGATATTAAAGAAACACATAAAACAATCTGAAATGAAAATGTGTTGTGTTATCTAGAATTAGTCACATAATACTTTCTTAGATTTACGCGAATATTTGACATTTTTAAATAAAACTATCTTCTCGGATTATTTCGCGAACTTTCAAAATCATTTTTGTAAAATTGTGGGTAGGCACTGTCTGTAACAAGTATATAACGCCTTTGAGATGTTTCACACCTTAGTTTCTCCCGTGACCGTGATTGCTGTAAAGCGTTCGAAACGTCGGAAACCAAAAATCAAAATAAATCCGCGGAATGATTCGAAAAGATAGTTTTATTTAAAATAGAATTAGTCATTTATTTCCGTGGCATATTTCACGAAAGCCAAAGTAGCTGCCTCGTGCTCAGTTCCCAACACCGTCATCACTTTAGTGACCTCGAGAAATATCAGATCAGATGTCAACTTGTTATTTAAAAATGCAAAAATTTCAAAGCTCAAAACGGAAAGTTCAATAAAATATTTTTGAATACAAAAATGTGTTTTCCCAGAGACTGTTTGTTGCAAAATTGGCAATCCGGAAGTTTGATTGAAGAGCTTGAATCACGCTTGGTTAGTTGGCCGAGTGCCATCTGACCAGGTACTGCATTTTTCAATAACATTTGGATGTATATTGGCTTTAATATACAAAGACTAGCAGAACCTGCGGCTTCGATCGCGCCAAAACTATAAAAAAACTAAAAAGGTAGGTTTCATACAAACTCTCATCTCCTATTTTACCCTCTTAGGGGTTGAATATTAGAAAACGCTGAAATACGTAACTCATTATTTTTGCCGTACTCAATTCATACGAAATTTTATGCAAATATGTCCAAAGAATAAAAAGTTTCATACAAACTTTTATCCCATATATCACCCCCTTGGGGGTTGAATTTTGAAAAATCCTTCCTTAGTGGATTCCTTCGTCATATGAGGAATACGTGTGCGAAATTTCAATTTGCTAGTCTTAAGGGTTTGGCCTGTGCGTTAATACATCAGTCAATCACTTTTGCCTTTTATATAATAAGATGGTACTACACGATATTGACACATAGCATGCATTAAAATGTTTGATGACCTAATAATCTTAGTCATATTTGTTTCTATTGAGAGATGTGTACAAAAAGCATTGAGTATTAACTATCGGGCAAAACAGTAAATACTAATTGGTAATGAAATGTATATTAGTATTTTACAGTTAGCTGTACAACTCGTAAATTATTTATTAGAAATTATCCTCTCAAAATAACGTGGTTGTATAAATACGAAGTGGTGCGTTAATTTAAACTAGAGGAAATCTACACGGCGTTAGAATTAGTAAAAAATAATATGTCATTTTACTTATTCCATCTCTATCGTCTTCGGAAGCTAAGAGATATCGTCTGAATATAATTTTTCATCAAGTTGCATATCATATTCATTATTCATAATCCGCCAATAACGCTATTGAAATTCAATAACGTTTTATACTCCATATGGAATCGCTCAAAGATTTTCAATATTATAAACTTAAATAATATTTTTATATTATGTATTTATCTTTTAACAAAGAGAAAGAGAGAGGGAGAAGGAGAGGGGAAGAGAGAGAGAGAGAGAGAAAGAGAGAGAAAGCGATTGCTTTTAACCGGGTGAATGCTACCAGCACTCTTAAATCAATATGTCTGTATATGTAATATCTTAATCATTTTACGAGTATATGAAAAATGAGCTATAATATACATCATATAAAATAGTATAAAACAATTATGTATGTTACTATGTACTAACTAATAACTTTTCTTCTTATTTTATATATAAAAAGGATACTTCCATTCAACAATATCAATACACAGTTTTCTTAGCGGGTTCTTTAACGTGAGGCAGAAGAGTGCTCGTTTAGGCCTTTCTTGTTGAACTTTGGGCCCCCTCCGCGGAGGCTTGCGGGGGGGCACCGGCACGGGGATGAGAGGACCTTCTGGCGGGTTGGCAGGTGTTGTAGCGGCCTCTTCGCCGCCTTCCGTTGTATTCATCTTGACCTGAAAAATTGAAGAAAGTTCAGAAATGATTATGTAGTTAATATTTTTTTGAATTAACGCGAATATTTGATATTTTAAATAAAACTATGTTTTTGGATTTTTTTCGCGGATTTATTTTGATTTTAGGTTACAGACTTTTCTCCCATGAACATGATTGCTGTAAAGCATTTGAAACGTCAAGAACTTTGAAATTGTCATTTAATTTAAAATTATCACGAGGGATTAGGGGATGTATCTAGCGAACATAAAAATATGGTACTTGGGCGAGCGACTTCTCGCAGTTCTTTTTTGTTATATCGTATTTTTAGATAAGAAAAAAAAAACCAAAAAACTTGAATAAATACAAAAAAAAAAACAAAAGTAAAAACTTTGTATCCGACCGAGATTTGAACCGGGACACTTGTGATTGTCAATCTCGCACCTTGGCTGCTTGACCACGATGCTTATGCCCGAGCGTAAAAAAATACCGACCATATTTTGCGTGGAATAATGCGAAAGAAAACCGCATGAAAACTCGAAAACACGAGATTCCCAGACAAGACTAATATAGATCGATTTTTCGCCCCCAAAAACCCCCACATACAAAATTTCAGCGAAATCGTTAGAGCCGTTTCCGAGATCGCCGGTATAAATAAATAAATAAATAAATATATAAGAATTGGTCGTTTAAATATATTAGATAGATAGATTAGATTACGTTAATTAGATAATGCTTGTTTAATTAGCATCGTTTTTATCTTAAGGTACAAACTATGGCGTACTAAAAACTCATGATGACAGTGTAATTAAGAAGGCTTTATTTTAATTTATGCTGTAATTTTTGCATATTATTAGAATTTTTATACAATAGCTGACGAGTATTTACTTTACCGCAGCAATTTCATAATATTTCCGCATAAATAAGAATAGTTAATAAATAAATATGTTGGGACATTAATACATAGCACCATCTAGTTCCATGGTAAGCTACGAGGCTTGTGCTATGGATACCAGATAGTTGATACACTACACATATACATATAACTTTAAATACATACATATTATAAATATAAACACCCATGGCTAGAGTACAAACATTCGTATTCACCACACAAATGAATGCCCCCAGCGGGACTCGAACCCGCGACCGCTAGCACAGCTAGTAGGGTTACTATAAATTGCACCAAACGTGTCGTCAATGTACACTTACAGAGTCTACAACGCTGTATATGTGAGGCTTAAATTTTAAGTAAATAATTCTTAAAAGATACGAGTATAACACCGCGTCTTATCGCGCCTCTACTGGTGACAAAAGAGCTGGAGCATTTTTCGCCCAAAGAATCGGAATTGCCATTCATCGGACATGATTTGTACAGTAATAACTAAGTACATTTGTTTTGTATATTTTGTGTATAATTATGTAGATATATTAGTCATTTTCTCTCAAATCAAGATTTTTTATACATTTAATTAAAATTGAAAATTTGTCTGTGATTTCAAAATAACTATGTTTTCAAGTATATAGAGTTATTTATATCATACCAGTACCTAAAAAAACCCTTTTTAAAATGTTTGTCCATCTGTCTGTCTTTCTGTTTGTCCGGGGTCATCTTTGGAACGGCTTAATCGAATGTCATGGTATTTCCACTGAAAGACAGAGGAGTTCGTAGGGACATATTATATAGGATATGTTTTATTCCGGAAATATTTAGGGTTCTAGCGCGAAAATTGAAAAGCCTTAAAAATGATGCGAAATTCTTTCAGAATATATGTACATTTCTAAACTGCACGGGTCGCAGCCGAGCGAAGCAAGGTTAAGTTACAAGTATTTAATAAAATAATGACTTTATTATTTGAAGAGAGTGACTCTATACTTTATGGTAAAAATCAATTGTTGTATGGAATTACAATAGATATGATATAAAGGATAATTTAGGTATGATAACCTACCTATACTAATATTATAAAGATGTAAAGTTTGTGAGTTTGTGACGTTGTAGGGGGTAATCTCTGGATCTACTGAGTCGATGTAGATGTTTGGTAAGAAGACAGTTTGAGACCCTAGGAAGGACATAGGATACTTTTTATCCCGGAAATCGTCCCTTAATGGGGTAAAAATGGGGGTAAAAGTTTGTATAGGGAATCAAGCTAGAGACGAAACTGAGCGAAGCGAGGGTGAGTCGCTAGTTTTTTATATTTTTTCCATTTCATTTTCTCATAATAGTTATAACTGACTAAAACCGCTATTTATAACAAAAGTTAGTTTTTAAGAGCTTTAGGAAAACACTTTAGTTAGCAAATAAAGTACGAGTACGTTAATAGAAAGGTAGAGCAGAAAGGTAGAGTATTTCATATTTGTTTAAAAGCTCACTGTAAAGTTGGCTCTATATTATATATGCGCAAGTTGTTGATAAAGCTAGTTTATAAAACTTTTTACCCATACAACTTAGTGCTAATGTGCTATGTATGTAATATTTTCTTACATTTACGTGAAAATTTAACATTTTAAATAAAAACTTAAAAATAACCTACTTCCAGGCACTAAAAAATAAAAAATAACTAAACGGGGGTTTTCATTTAGAATAGATACCTAATCAGGTATATTCGAAGTCTTGCTTTGATTTGTATCGGTTGGCTCCGACTTTGAAAGAGTTTATTTAGTTTATTATAAAGTCTATAAAGCAAACTCTGCCTGAGTTTATTTGTTTGTAGGTTTTTGAACGCGCTGATCTCAGGAACCGATCCATTTGAAAAATTCTTTTTGTATTAGCCCTTTTATTGAGGAAGGCTATAGGCTATATATCATAATATGTAGTCTATCTATTCTATACTAACCGTTAAAACGTACCTAGGGACGAACCCGGTCGAAGCGAGGGTCAGTGGCTAGTGTAATATATACCTAAACAAAATCTCAAGTGTTTAGAGTTCAATAGCTCATAATTTGATATTAATAGCCGGTTCGCCCTTCGCTGCTCGAGACATGGGTTATATCTATTTTATGACGCCTTTATGGATAAATTGGCAAGACCTCGTGTTATAAACATACATTACAGAGTACCTTTTACTTCGACTTTGTGTATTCTAAACATAATCTTAGCATTCTACCTCGTATTAGCTCGCATTTTTCACATTAAAAGGTTCATTTAGTTTTTCCAGCGAATACCTAGCAATGATCTATCACTGCATACAGTTAGCTCACTAGATTTTAAATTACTATGTTTCATTACTTATATTGGCACAGTTTAAATAGTTATAAATAAAACTATCTTTTTAATTTTTGTGGTTTTATTTTGAATTATAATTTTCGACCTTTCTAAGGGAGAGACTGGAATGACCGTAGGCTGTGAATCATTCGAAACGTCAGAAACCAAAATATCGCATAAATCTTCTCAAATAATTCTTTAACATCATTAAAATATTATATGTTTTTGAAGATTATACCGTTATAGTTATTACTAAATATTAACAATTAAGTTTATTATGCCTCAAAACTTGTGGTTTAAATACGACGGTCTTGTCTCCGCCCATTTCTGGAAAGGTCTCATTAATTATTGGTGTGGCTAGCAAGATCATTTAATGAAATGCTTAGAAGTACATATTTGTGGTTAGACGAACGGAGGTCCTCAATTATGTCATACTAACGACTCACCCTCCCTTCGCTCGGGTTCGTAAGTACGTTTTAACCATTAGCATGTAATAGATAGATTATATATTATATTATTGCTCCGCTCCCTTGGTTAGTAGCATGATAATATATAGCCTATAGCCTTAATAAACGGGCTACCTAATGCAAAGAGAAATTTTCAAATCGGAATAGTAGTTCCTGAGATTAGTGCGTTCAAACAAATAAACTCTGCCTCTTTATAATATGAATATATTAGTATTAGCATAGATTCAATGCAAAGTAATTTTATTTTTGTCATATATGTACATAGATATCAGAAGGCAATAAGACGATTTCAAAGTTTAAATTTTTAACAATATCTTTTATAGGAAACTAATTTTAAAATTTTTGCTTTCAAAAACATAACAAATCAATAAAAAATTAAGTACGAGTTAACCTGAGAAAGACTAGCTTCCAACTACTGATATATGTTTGAATCCGTTTAGTAGTTTATGAGATTATTTTATATATCTATAGTATAATTTTTGAAGTAAAACTTCTTTACGCACACTTGACATGGGGAGTAAGCTGGTGAATGTGTTACGAAAAGTGTAATCAGGCGAGGCGAACGGTTGTTGCCATGGTAACCGTTGTTATTGTCTGACAAATGATATATAATATTATATTCTTTCCTTAAATGATATTCTATAAATATATGATTGTAATATGCCTAATATGCCTTATTTTTAGTATCTCACCTATCCTAATTATTTAAAACATAAATTGAATATCATAAAGAGAACCGATAACCTACAGAAGTTTTACTTCTTACGCGTGTACACATTCATAAATGCACTCTTTAATTTTTTTTTTATTGTAAGTCCACTTAACGACAACACATTTTGTATGTAAGACATTATTATATGATTATCAATTGTTTAGAAGGCAAAGGAACGTAATATTAGGAAACATACATGGTTAAAGCATGGTGTTATGATTTATGGCAATAAATGGTGAGGGGTGGCCCGACCCTGCAGCGGACAGATGAACATTATAAATGCCACGAACTGCCCTACATTCACCATTTCTTTTTGCGTTCATATTTAATTAAAAAAAAAAAAACAAAAGTTTTGAACACTACAAAATCTACAAAACAAAATTTTTTATTCAAGCCAATTATATAAGAACATTCTACATGAACTCTTCACTGTATACAAATTTTAACGCTTATACCATCGACATTTAATTACGTATTCGCTATTGTATTTTATCCAGCACTTCGTATACAAGAGATTGTCACAACAACGATGTTCTGCTAATGAGGTTAAAAGATACTTATAGGTATTCAGAGCATACTTTATTTCTTTGAACTCATTAGTATGCTGAATAGAGTAAGGAAGAGTGGCTCAAATTATGTACGGGTAGCGTCTAGTTTCTTAATAGGTTCGATTTTTCCCGTCCGTATTCTTCTCAGATCTAAGGCTTATCTTCCAAGCTGTTGATAACGGGCATGGAGTAATTTCGACTTCGAGCTTAAATACAGACTGATACCCAAGTTTAAAAACATTTTTAATTCTAACTAAAGCGAATTTAATTACTAATTATTGTATTTTGTATTGATTTAAAAAACGTGCGATGTTAAGCCCACATATAAACAAATAATGTTACAAAAATAAACATCTAGCAACTCATTGTCGCTCCGCTCGGGTTCGTTTTGAAGTTTAGTATAGTTTTCTCAACATTTACCCGCAGTAAAAAGTATCCTATATGTTGATGTCCCGGATGCCCAGCTATCAACATACCAAATTTCATCAAAATCTATCTAATGGATTTCTCGTGATGGGTTCCCAGGCAGACAAATATTCTAAAAACTATAGATTCGGCTTCTGTATCGATAATGACTACTTCAATAAGATTTTCCAAAAAAATATTTAATGTACAGATTCTACTTAGATACAATTTTATTATATGTATCATTCATATACTATTAAATATTAAATAAAAGAAATATTCTATTATAGGTATCCAGTATCCACTATACACACGTCTGACGTCCGTTTATTGGTAGGTTTTACTTTTGTTTTTTTTTGTATTTATTCAAGTTTTTAGTCTTTTTTTAAAAGAAAATTGTACTTTTGGCTAAAAACTCCGAGCAAAGCTCTATCGTCCAGGTACTAGAGTATGAATTCTATACACGTTTTAAGCCATTTAAAGCCGAACCGGAACAGAACCCGTTACCTCCGGTCATTAAAATACGGAATTAAACATCTCGGAGTAAATATTATGTTAAACTTGTTCTCTAATATAACAAATGGAAACGTTCTCGATTGCAAATTGCTGCATTAATCAACACTGAAATGACTAGTCGTAAGCGGAATATGCCATTAGTTTCACAAGTCATATCAATCATTGTTTGTGACTAATATCTAGGAATTAGGTCGGACACATTATTTTATTCGACAAATAAAGTTGGGAAATATTTTTGGGATAAAAGCTTATATAATTTTTATAGATAACTAGCAACTCACCCTCGCTCCGCTCGTGTTCGTTCCTAGTTACGTTTTAACGTTAAGCTCAGAGATGTGATATTTTCCCGCAGTAAAAAGTATCCTATATGTTGACTCGGATAACCAGCTATCATTATACCAAATTTCATCAAAATCTGTGCAGTGGTTTTCCCGTGATGCGGTAACAGACAGACAGACAGATAAACAGACAGTCAAAAATTCTAAAAACTATAGATTTGGCTTCTCTATCGATAATAAAGTCTATTTCAATAAGATTTTCCAAAAAATATTTAATGTACAGATTCGGCTTAGTTACAATTTTATAATAATATGTACGTATAGATATAATAGAGACTTTTTGTTGTTTTTTCTAACATACCAAAAGTTTTATGTTGATTTGTGAATACCAAAGGTATCTAAGAAATTCATTTAAGTAAAATCCTGATGACTGATTATGAAGTTTTTTTTACTATTCAAAACACACCTTTACATTTACCATTTCCTAACATTTCTTGACAATACCCTTTCTTAACTATTTGCTGACGTAATTTGTTTTTGGATATGAGTCATTTCCTGTAAATGACGCGTTTTTGCCGCTGAAATGTACAAACGGGAAAAGTTTTGTCTGTGACAAAGGCATAGGCCTGATTCACTTTCAACTTGAGCCTGATGCTTCACTGGCGTCTTTGTGTTATTTCTATTAAATTCTACGTGTAGAACATACTAAATAATGTTGAGTTTTATGAGAGCGCGTAAGATCAGTCTTTAAGCTTTCATGGTCACTGACAATATTATTTTTTTTATTTAAAACACTTTCACACTTTTTATTTTATTGCACAAAAAAAAATGGTACATTAACAAAAAAAAAAATACAATTAATGAGATGTGCAAAGGCGGCCTTATCACTAAAAGTGATCTCTTACAGGCAACCATAGGCAGTATTATTATGGTGTAAAAGGGAATTTCGAAAACAAAAGACGGGGTTATAACGTAGAATGGCGCCATGGGTATACCCTTGACCATGGCGTTTGTAATAGTGTTAAAATATCGAACTGTTAAACCTAAGTGAAAAACATGGTAAATATCACTTTTTACATCACATTAAGATGGTGCTATCATCATATCGATCGATTACAATTGTACTGCAATGTTTTTAATTGAATTAGCAAGTCACAGGTCTATCTAACTGCGACAGATAAAGTCTGCACAAAAAGCCTCTGCTTTACAATAAAGGAGTCGTATTCAATAACAAAATAAATAAGATTCCTAATATGTACATGTATTTAAAGTTATATATGTATAGTGTATCAACTATCTGGTATCTATAACACAAGCCTCGTAGCTTACCATGGAACTAGATGGTGTTGTGTTTATTTTCCAAAAAAAAAAAAAAAAAACTGTATAGCTATTAGTTACTATATATTATATGTGTAATTATGTAAGTACAATCAGAATTAAAAAAAAAATTAAGCACAACTTGACGTCCCACTTCAACAAAAGTGCTCGCACCTAATTTGTAATTGTATTTTTTTCTTTTTTATTGAAATTATCTGTAACTAAAACGTTAATAAATATTTGAACTAATTTGAACTCTATGTAATTTTTCAATCAACTTCAAACCTCAAAGTTCGCAATTCGCGTGAATAATTTTTACAAAGAAATTGTAAATAGATTAAAAGCTAGGTATAAGGAAGTCTAGGCTAAAGCAAACAGTAGCTGTATAAAAAAATAAGCCATTAATCTAAATTACGTAGAGTGACTAATACTAATACCTAACGAATGTAGGTCACTGGATTATTTTATTTGTCTCAATAATTGTTAGTGGGAAATTGTTATTTATTTTATTGCCTTTTCAAAATATTCTTTTATGCAAGAAAAAATAATATCAATTTTTTAATTCATTTGCTGTATCTTTAAGTAAGTTCGTCCAGTGGTCAAAATTCAACTATAACCATTATTGAAAACATAAATGAATAGAATTTAGCCACGAGTATGTACATGTATTTAAAAAAAAAAAAACTGTTTTTTATTCTTGTATTCTCGTTAATAGTCACTAAACAAAAAAAACTGTACTAAACTGTTTTGTGCTTGCTTACTAATACATATAATATAGAAGACTAGCTGTACCCCGCAGTTTCAACCGCGTTAAATTTGATTACACAATATACATATAATGTTGCATATACCTACGTACGATAAGTACTTGACCAAAGTTTCTGAGCTTAAGACATTTAAACATATTATAAACATCAGTCTTACAATAATGTATGGAAGTCTGCCCGATTTGTTGACATTTATGATTATTACTCCGCTCCCTTGGGTAGTAGCATGATGACATAAAGCCTTATAGCCTTCCTCAATAAACGGGCTATCTAATGCAAAAATAATTTTTCAAATTGGATTAGTAGTTCCTGAGATTAGCGCGTTCAAAGTAACTAACAAATAAACAAACTCTGCCTCTTTATAATATTGAAGTATAGATTATAATATAACGTTTAAGTATCTTTCGCCTGTGTGTTTGTCTGTGTCTCTTGCCCATTTTTACTTTACAAACTTTAATACAGTGAGCAGTTAAGAGTCGAGCTGAATTTAATAAATATGGTGTTTAATAAATTAAAACGAAGGATTGAAACTAAACTATGGTTAAAATTGTATAATAATTAAAACGAAAAAAGAAAAATGTTTATTATAATACATGGAATTAAGAATGGTCTACTTTTTAAAAGAACATTTTCGATTAAGTTAAGTACATTTTAAAGATGGTTTTTTTTCAGTCAAAATAAGTACATATAATATTGTGTATATTAAAGATAGAAAGTATACCTTGAATTTACTATAATAGTTTTTGAAAGAAAGAATATTCCACAAATTTTTCTACTATCTATTTTTGGCATGACTAATAAGGGTGGGTCAGCTATTTCTGAAACTTTAATTACCCCTCGCGTGTCTAGGGCTCATTTACATGGTACGTTTGCACGTTATGGGAGACATATTTAGTGTTTGTAAGCGTAAAAAGTAAAACAACTATAATATGAATGGGTTATTGCTTTGTTTTGTAAATTTCGTTTCTGGTAATTATGGAAATAACTGAAGTTTTCTATAAAATAACATAATGATAGTTGGAAAAACTATTGTCTTTATTATGTTTTAGACAAAATGGAATTTTTATAATAACGGTTAGTATGGAGTATCTAGTAGATCCCTTTGTGAAAAACACAAACAAATCTATCCCACGGGAATCGTACATTTTTTTGAGATAAAAAGTAACCTATGTGCTATTCTGGACTATAATCTATGTCTTTGCTAATTTCATCCAGATCCGTTCAGCCGTTATGGTGTGATCGAGTAACTAACATCTATCCATCCAAATTTTCGCATTTATAATATTTATTATTTATGGGATTGATTGATTGATACATGAATGTTATTAAAAAGTATATGAATATTGAAAATTGCTATGTTTTTACAGAAATTATTAAATTATTATTACTTCGACTTGACCTATTTCTTGGGTTACTGGCTGAATGCGGTTAAGTCAGTGTCACATAAAAATATGCAAGAACATGATAAATGGCGTAATGTCACCTTTTGGCGGGAACATGTGCCGCTTCTTCATAAACGTCACATTTGATTTATTAAGGTCTCAAATTGAAATAATTTTAAAACGTTATCTTTAAAACGTCGCAACATAAATTAAATTGCGTCATGTTTGTTTTGTAATAATATTTAATATTACACTGATTACAAAAGATTAGGTAAGTGAGTTTATTTTCATATTTTGATGTATAATTATTGTTACATGTTGTTGCGTAGGTGTTAGTGTAGAACGTATTTACATTAAAATAACAGTACGCTTGAACCATGCTTAAGAATAGACGTGAAGACAATTGTCAACTCATGACAGTTTATGTCAAGAATGGTTAATGATAAACTGCCACAAGTGGGAAAGAGACAGAATACTTTCAAGAAACAAATTGACATTTCTAGAACTTTTTCGAATTTTCGATAACTAGAATGTTCTTGAAGTAATTAATGTATATAATATTGCCTAAGAGGGGATTTTGGCATTTACTTAAGAATGGCAGATTTACATAAGGGGTTAAAATATTTTGATAAGTTAGAAAATAGAAATACTTAAAACTGTCAGATTAAAGTGTGGTAAGCTTCTTATACGCTGAAAAGTGTGCAATTCATTAATCTGCCGATTTCCACAAGCCAAAAGAACAAAAATCGTCTATAAAGTTTATGGACAATTTTTGTTTCTTCAAGTTCAAGTGAAATTAAAGGTGGAAAATACTCCTCCGTGACTAAATGAAGCTTACGCATATACCGCGAGTGTATATAAACAACTAAGAGTAACTCTTGTGTTTGAAAAATCACAAAAACATATAGTATAGTGCAGGTGAACTTCTTTAATTTCCATTTCCTAGTGTAGGAGGTCACTAATAAAACTTCGAGATAATCTTTGCATATATATTCATAAATTCAGTACTTTTATAATCGTCAGTACGTCTGTTCGTGTGGAAGCTACCACTGGCTCGGAAGGCAGTTCTGCTGAGAAGAGCCGGCGAGAAACTCAACAGTTACTCTTTTAAATAATGAGTTACATAATTTATAACAATAACTTTCATTAGGTATTACAAACATTCCATGACTAGTCACTACAGAGTGGTACCGACATCACCGTGACAAAGCGCGGGCAAACAAATTAATATCCGCGTCCTTTTTACTTTTTTTTTCTAAATACATTCCTATCGGCCAAGGTCACACAACTAAATGCCTTAAACACAAATCGTTACAAATTAATCTATACACATAAATAAAATTGAAGTGTCTGTTTGTAATGTCAAAATAACAGCGTTATACTAAATACATATGGAATTATATACAAATTAAAATTCTAAAAACACAATTTTTAGAATTTTTGTCTGTCTGCCTGTCTGTTTGTTCCGGCTAATCTCCGAAACCGTTGGACCAATATTAACGCAACTTTCACTGGCAGATAGCTGATATTATAAGGAGTAACTTAGGCTGATTTATTTTAGAAAAAGAATTAGGGTTTCGCTCAAAAAAATTAAAACGTACCCAGGGACGAACGTCCCGTCCCAAGCGAAGCGAGGGTTAGTCACTAGTCAAATATATAAATGCAACCTTACATTTGTATACTATATTCTTATTTGTCAAATATTGATCGTATCTTCGAAAGGCTTGTATATCTTCTCGCGAATTAAAAATACAGTGGTCAACCACTGCTTGCGTGGAAAGTTGTCGAAAAAGAAAATAGCACTTTTACGTAAACAAAACTATTAGTTTTGCGCGGTTTTATTTATCTTTTTTATTCTCGATGTTTGAAGGCTTTACAAACATAGTCGCCGTAGAGACTAAAGTTTTTGACGTCTCAAAAACCATAGTTATTACAGACGGTGCTTAAAAAACCGGTGTTTGGAAGATAGTAGGTAGTTTGTAATATAGAAAAATATGTATTGTACACAAATATAGCTAATATATTTTAAAAAAACATTACAAATGTTTCGTATTCTAATGTAATGAAGCACTTATCAATTAAAGTTATGTCTATTTCTCTATGTATTCAGCCCTTTTTTAACGTCCCATTGCTGGGTACATGCCTCCTTTCAATACGAGGGGAATCCACGCTGGCTAAGTGCGGATTGGCGAACTTCACATGTCTTTTGAAAACTTGCTAGGTTTTCTCAGACATGCGAGATTCATCACGATGTTTTCTTTCACCGTAAGGCAAGTGGTAATCATGTTAGAAATGATTCGCACATGAAAATATCAGAGGTGCGAGACCCGTGATTTGAACCCGCTTCACTCGGTTTCCCAAGCGAGCGCGTTACCACTGGGCTACCACTGCCTTTATTTCTCTATAATACATAAAAATTGAATTACTGAAGCAAAAATATATTAACGGTTACGCCACACTTGCGTGGATAGTTTCATCAATGACCATTAAATACATTAATCGTATTCCTTTGCATGATGCCGAGCTGTTAATTAAAATATAGATAACTGTATTTTATGATATCGTTAAATCATTTAATGAAGCTGCTGAAAACATCTATACTATTCACGAAGAATTCAAAACGTTCAACTAGATTAATAGTTTTTAATTATTTTGCGAATGTTTTAACGACTGAAGAAAATGTAAATTGTAATGTATTAAGCTATTTATTTATTTATTTTGTTTTACTAACATAGTTCTTAAGTAATTATATTGTACTAAGAAACTATGAGCCTATGTTGCTTGATAATAAAAGATTTTTATTTTTTTATTTATTAATATCGTTACATCGATGTAAGCTTACAGTAGGAATAAAACAATTAATCATTATTAATATTAACCAGTGGCCTAACTTGCCTTTTTGGGCCCTAATACAAAAGAAAATGGAAATGGAAAATGAATTCGTAATAGGCAAAGGGTTTCGCTTTGCTTATCTATACTAATATTGTAAAGATTTGATTTTTTGTTCGTTTGTTTGTACTGTATAGACTTTGAAACTACTGGATTGATTAAGATGAAATTTGGTAAAAAGATAGTTTGAGACCCTCGGAAGGACATAGTTTTTACCTTAAGGGGGTGAAAATGGGGATGAAAATTGGTATTTGGTCAACGAACCCGAGCGAAGCGAAGTTGAGTCGCTAGTTATGGAATAAAATGCGGAAACTTTTTTCTTGTGGTTTTTTTATACTTGTATGAGGGACGTCCTCAAAAAAAAAGGTTTTGTAATAAAAATTATTATCTATAGTTAAAGTAGTTGTAGTAAAATGTAAAGCATAATTATTGATATTTTGATGTTTTCATTAGATTTGATTTGTGACCATCTTCTATATGTGGTTCTATGGAAAATATGATTACGTCATACTCGCCAGAATTCTAAAACAAGTAAATATAACACTCACCAGTTATAGAGTTAAATGTTCATAAACAGACAGACATAATTATTGAATGGTAGTTCAAACTTTATAGCGCAAATGGCGGCTCAATACCGAACAGCTATTTCGAAATGACAGACTCTTAAATATTTTTATATTACGATTGATTTTATTAATTTTAAAGTTATGATTGCTGACTAAACGGATGTACTCAAATGATTACCACCCACTGGATTCCGCGAAAACCCGACATTCGGAACATGCTTTGTTTATTTTGGCTACAAAATACAATACGATTATAATAAAACAAACTCAATTGTTATATGGGCGGTAAATTTAAGTATTTGTGGAATTTGACGGCGGTTAATAAATAAGAAGGGAGTGGTAGACCGGTGGTAATGAGTTCGCTTGGGGAATCGAGTGCAGCAGGTTCAAATCCCGGGTTTCGTACCTCTGATATTGTAATATGCGGAACATTTTCAATACGATTACCACTTGCATTACGGTGAAAGAAAACGTCGTAAGGAAACGTCTGAGAGATCATAACAAGTTTTCGAAAGGTGTGTTAAGTTTGCCAACCCGCACTAAGCACCCGTGGACTATGGCTTGATCCTGATCGCATAATCGCATAAGTGTCCAGAAGTAAGACTTTAAAAATGGCTGAATGCATAATAAATAAGAATACAAGCTTTGCATTTTTCATGGTTTTATTAGGGTTTTTTCCTTATGAGTTCAAAATTGAAACTTGATGTGAAAACGGCAGTGAAAAATTAGAACTGTGACAGTTATTCACGAGATATTGCTTGCTATATACATACATTATACATGTTTGTTGCATGTATGTTACATATCTATACATATATGCAACAAATACGTAATGTTGTTTCGATTCTAAATGAGACGAATCTGTACATTAAATATTTTTTGGAAAATCTTATTGAAATAGACATTATTATCGATACAGAAGCCGAATCTATAGTTTTTAGAATTTTTGTCCGTCTGTCTATCTGTCTGTTACCGTATCACGAAAAAATCACTGGAGAGATTTTGATGAAATTTGGTACGATGATAGCTGGTTATCCTGGACAACATATAGGATGCTTTTTACTGCGGGAAAATATCTCATCTCTGAGAAATCTATACGAAACGTTAAATAAAAGATCCACCCACCCCTAAGTAATTGTGAAAAAAAATAATTCAAAAGGTATTGTATTTTTCATTGTTATTTTATAGTTACGGAAGTTTCTAGGGGTAAATGGTTTGAAACGTATAGAGGACAAACAGACAAAAAAAAATTAAGCAAGGCATCTTCGCGGGAGAACTCGTTCGTAACACCTCACCAAAGTTTCATCATAATCGGATGAAATATGAATGGTTTAGGAACGCATAGAGTAAAAACATATAAAGTAACGTTATTTTTTATTTACATTGAATTTGTGTATAGATAAAATGTATGAGCTCGAGGTGACATTAAGTAGTAATTGGATATTACTATAATGGAAAAAGTTACCGAAGTACGTTCGGGTAGAGTTATTGCCTGAGCAAAGTGAGGGCGCATCTCTAGTGTTATTATATTAAGAAAACTTTAACTTTAGTAATTATTTTAGGCAGTGGTAGCCCAGTGGTTACGCGCTTACTTGAGAAACCGAGTGAAGCGGGTTCAAATCCCGGACCTCGCACCTCTGATATTTTCTTGTGCGAATAATTTTCAACGTGATTACCACTAATTGTCTTATGTTAAAGAAAACATCATGAGAAAGCATTTCTGGGAGAATCTAGCAAGTTTTTGAAAGTCGTTAAATCTGTTGACCCGTACTAGGCCAGCATGGGGGCCTGATCCCCCTCGCATTGAAGGGAGACCCATGTCCAGCAAACGGATGTTAATAAGTATTGAATACATACATATAATTATTTGAAAACGAATTTGCTTTTACTTTGGATTAATATATAGAGCAAAAACGAAGAATCGCTTATTTAGTTTTCCATCCGTATGTTATTTAGTTTCAATCGAGCAAAGTCACGCGTGAAAACTAGTGAAAATATAAGGTGTTTTTTTATTATTTTACATTACATGAAATACATTCGACGCTTTTAAGGTTTATTGCAATTTAAAAAATATTTGTTCAAGATAATAAATCTCAGCAGTTTTCCGCGTGGGAGTGAATAAAGTCGATGGGAGATAAAAATCGCATATCAATGTTAGTGAGTCATTTGTTCATTGTAGAGTTCCTCCCACGTACTACTATCACTAAGTAACGTTAGCTATCAGTATGACGCATGAGTCTCTTGCATTTAAGAGCTAGGTTACGTACATAAAGTGTTTTCGTTTGTTGAAATTCATATTGATTTATAAACTTTCAGTGTTATATCCTGTGATGATGGTGCTACGTAAAAGCGTTTTGAAAACTTTATTACGTAAGTTTGTCGATACAAAGTAGGCTACCTTTGTTAATCCAAAGCATTGATAAAAAAGTACTAGATACACAATCCCATGCAAAAGTTCTCTTGAAACTGTCACCAATTTTGTTTAGATAATTGTTCTAGTTGAAATAAATATACAACAATGTAAATTCAACCTTAAATGCAATGCTTAAAGTTGTTTTCACAAAAAAAAAGTTAAAATCGCGCTCAAATGTTCAAATGAGTGCTCATTCGGCGAGGACATTTTTTGTCGCTGATTGTGTATCTAGTATTTTTTTAATCGATGTTCTAAAGAATAAACTATCTCCATTTCAAATTTCACTTGAATCGATAAAGAATTAAAGCCTGAAGTAGTTAGAACTTAAAAAACATTCGCCTTTATAATATTGCTAAGATTTTTTCTAGTATAACTATTACTATTAAGTCTTTACATTACAAAACTAGTTATATATATGCAAGATGAAATTAATTTTACGAAACTAATTATTCTACTAAGTGACTCGAAACCCTCATACATATATGTTTATGAGTAGGTGTTACGTCTAATACTGCTTCTTAATGAATTTTATCTTGTAAAATACAACTCAAATGTATTTACGTGACATATGATGCCTTCACGACCAATTTCGGCCACGGCGACCAATCTCATTGAAACTAGCCATTTGCGCAAAGATATTATAGTGCATAAGTGTGCGCGCTATTTAACATAGGCATAACTGACTGCCCACCTTGCAGGGCCTGCATGAGGGCAGATGAAACGGCTGCGCATGTTATCTTGTACTGTCCAGGTGTAGCGGCGTACCGGGCACAACATCTTGGCACCCCTAGTACACTCCTGGAAATATTTAGTAAGACGAAGAGACTGCTGAACTTCCTGGAGGAACTGGGATGGCAAGAATAACACGAATTGAATTTCCCCCACACGCAAAATAGGCGCATAGTCGTCGAGTTGCGGAGACTAGCCCGAACATACCATACCATACCAAGTGTGCACGCAGACACAACGTGCACTCTCTATTCCTGTCACTCTCATACTCCGGTGGGACGACTACTCGACACGACCGGTGAGAATTAAGGCGCCAACGGCTTTACGTGCTCTCCGAGGCACGGGGATGAAACACCGCCAACTTCCCAACTCCGGGCTGTTACTGAGGCTTACTAAACAGAATTACTCAATAACTAGACTTGGTCCGACCCGGGACTTGAACCCGGGACCTCCGGATATGCAGCCGTATATGCTAGCCTCTACACCGCCGAGGCAGCTTTTCATACTTACTAAGAGATGTTTATACATATACACTGAGCTAAGTTTTTTTTACAAAATTTTGATAAAACCCTAGATTGTTATACGTCGTCGGATAGCTGATGAAACGTAGATATTTTTAAGCACATCGCGGAACAGGCGCCATAATATTTTTTTAAGATATCCATTAAAGAAAAATAAACTTTTTAAATTTTTATTAATTTTTTTTAGATGTAATCGTCTACAACGACTTACTTATTCATTTTACGTATAATATTGGTTATTAAGGTGACAATCATCTTATCTTACACGTAAAAATCAAATAATAGTAATAATAAGACTTACACATTTTAAAATATCTAAGCTAACAGCCGAAAATCGGGATTTTTTCGTAGAAAACAATTAAATTCAAATATCTCGAAAATGGTTAGATTTAGGATAGGGTGTCTCATAGTGAAATCTATCAGAAATGATGTAAACTACACGCCCTTAACGGGAATAGGTCGACTTAACCAGTAACCCTGTATATGTACAATGTACAAATATCTCTCAGCAAGTTACATTTACTTGTTTTAATCTTTTTAGTTCGCTTTTATCGCTAATAAAAAATATATCGCTAATAAAAATAAGTAGATAGTTTTACGTCACTAATTCCTTTATGTAATATCACTTTCAAAATAATTTTATAAAAAAGAAACTCGTATTAAAATTTTAAGACTTGTGCTTAATTTCATACATGGCTTTTAAAATAATAAAGTTCTCGTACTACTTTCATGCCTCGAGACAGTTTTGAAACTTAAAGCTTTCACATTGTACTAATATAGATAAGTATCTATACAGATAAATAAAATTGAAGTGTCTGTTTGTAATGTCAAAATAATAGCTTTTTACTAAGTACATATACCTATAATATATACGGTACTTATAATAAAAAAAAAAAAATTAAAATTTTTTGCCTGTCTGTTTGTTCCGGGTAGTCTCCGAAACGGGTGGAACGATTTTGAAGGAACTTTCACTGGCAGATAGCTGATGTTATAAGGAATAACTCAGGCTAATTTTATATAAGAAAAAGTATTAAAGTTCCGCGGAAAAATTTAAAACCCATGAAATTGCGAACAAAATCCGCGAATCCAGGTACGCATTCGAGCGAAGTAAGGGTAAGTCGCTCGTCTTATACTATTTAGTATCTAACTAAAATTACACATGCTCTTAGATGATTATTATATATAAATTCCTACTTAAATAACATTGAAGTCTTAATCTGTAGAACAACGTTGGAAATAATTAAGAGGAAATCTAGTTAGCAGTTAGTACTCGTAGCTCCTTTGTCTTATGGCAGATACGTAACAATAGCGGTAGATTTGTCGAGAAAACTCTCTTTACAAAATTTCTTTGTACCTAATTAAATAAGAGGCAGTGGTAGCCCAGTGGTAATACGCTTGCTTGGGAAACTGAGTGAAGCGGGTTCAAATCCCGGGTCTCGCACCTCTGATATTTTCATGTGCAAATAATTTCCAACATGATTATCACGGTCTTAACGGTGAGGGAAAACATCGTGATGAAACCTGCATGTCTGAGAGAACCTAGCAAGTTTTCAAAAGACATGTGTAGTCCGCCAACCCGCACTTGGTCAGCGTGGTGGACTATGCTTATGCATATGCATAAAGTATCTTCATTGACATTTGTTTTAAAATTTCAGTTCTTACTATATTTTAAATGTTAATAGATTTATTAATTGCTGATCTAGACTTATTTTTATTTATCAACTATCTGGTATCCATAACACAAGCCTCGTAGCTTACCATGAAACTAGATGGTGCTGTGCGTTAATATCCCATCATATTTATTTATATTCTTTTTATAGAAACAGCATATCTAAGAAGCCTTAGGGTTTTTATTTCACAGGGTTATTTTTATTGCATGGTTCTTATGAGATATTAGTATATAACAAAAAGTCACTAGGGGAACTAAGGTTCTTGGATGGGGGATGAATTATCCATAAACTTGGTGGATAATTTTTACCATAGAACACGCCTAATAGAATGCTTCATCAAACATTATTATTTATTACAAATTGACCTTCATCGCTTCACTGATAACTAAGCGATCCCTCAAATGTTTTATAATAAGTTCTTAATTCAAGTCTAACACTAAGTGAGATCTTTGGGTCTAGGAATATGTCATTTTGAAATTAAAAATTCATCTTCTAAATGGACTAAATAGTCCAGTCAAATAAGGCCTGATCCCCCTCGTATTGAAGGGAGGCCTATGCTCAGTAGTGTGACGTCAAAAAGGGCTGAATACATACATACAATTAAATAATGTACGTAATTTTTGATTCTTTATCCAACAGAGATGTGTATTATTTTGAATGTGAGTTCTACAATCGGTAATTAATTTTAACTTGTAACCGCTTTGTGTTCGAAAATGAACCAAAATTCTTTAATTTTTTATATTTTTCACGTAAAATGTTTTTTTTTTTTTGTATGAGATTAGCACGTGAAATAAATTACAAGAGCGAAACCGCGGGCAAATGCAAGTTAATAAATTTTAGCTTATTGCAGTTATTGTCCTGTCTCTATATGTACGTTAAATATATGAGGTTATCCTTTGTATTCGTACGTGCAATATGTTAATTAAAAAACGGGGACAAGTTTTTTTACGTATTATAAATAAACAAATATGTTGGGACATTAACATACATCACCATCTAGTTCCATGGTAAGCTACGAGGCTTGTGTTATGGATACCAGATAGTTGATACACTACACATATATTACTTTAAATACACATATTAAAATATAAACACCTATGACTAGAGTACAAACATTCGTGCTCATCACACAAATAAATGTCTCCAGCGGAACTCGAACCCGCGACCGCTAGCACAGCAAGTAAGGTTACTACAAACTGAGCCAAACGTGTCGTGATACAAGTGTTTGTTACTTCTTCACGCTAAAACGGATGTAAGGATTTGGATGAAATTTAGTACACATGACTTGGAGTAACACATGGGCTACTCTGAGACACCTGGTGAGGAGCTCGAGCGAAGCGATGGTAAGTCGCTAGTATATAGTACAGTATTCACTTGTACGTTTAAGAATACAGCTCATGTACAATCACTATTTTAGGCTACTAATCTCATTTAGACATAAGTCCAAATTTACAACAACAACTATACTAATATTATAAAGCTGAAAAGTTTGTTTGTTTGGTTGAATGCGCTAATTTCAGGAACTACTAATACGATTAGAAAAATTCTTTTTGCATTAGATAGCCCGTTAACTGAGGAAGGCATCCCGGGAAAACGTACGGTTCCCGTGGGATAGATTTCTTTTTGTCTTGGGACGAACCCGAAGCAAAGCGGGGGTTAGTCGCTAGTTATTTATAATTGTTTTTGAGTACATTAAATATGTATAGCTATTATGCAATATGTGCATAAAAATATAATATTAAAAAAGAGTAGTAAAGATTAGAAATTGCTCTCACAACTAAGATTTCTTTTCTAGAAAATGCTGTCTGTTGAAACTACTTTGAAAATTTCCATAAAGTTGGGTTATAAAGCTATTTTTAGATAAAAACGGCCACACTCGTGAGTACAATATGTTTAGTACAGGATACTTTATTTTTTTTTACATTCTCTAGTTTTAGCTAAAAATTTCGCATGTGAATTTAAACTGTGAAAAATATGCAATATTTAAATTTTGTCCATTTGTAAACATTGCTGCAATTATTTTGTATTTCGATGACTTTTCTCTCTTTTTTTTAAATATATATATATATATATATATATATATATATATATATATATATATAATGTTGGCTGTTGATAGCCTATAGTCTTCCTCAATAAATAAAAAATTAACCCTTAAGTGGGCGCATGGGGTCATAGCAACTTTGACGCAAAAAAATACGTGTTTGTAGCAAAGCGTGCCTAAATTCTTGCTAGCTTCTTGATTTCTCCCACTGTTACCAAATTAATTGCATTTGAAAAAAGTCAACCCCTGCACCTACATTCCTACGCTCTAGCACCGTGACCCCATGCGACCATTTATGTGATTTTCCCCATGCGCCCGATTAAGGGTTCAAAAGAGCTTTTAAAATTGAAAAGTAGACTGGTTATTTCAGAAATTAGCACAGTCAAACAAAACAAAAGAAATCACACTAACAAACAAACTCCTCAACTTTATATATATACGTAATAATATGGATAATACATATTTTAGTGCTGATGCAAAAGATATTCAAAGTTTTTTGTTTAAAATTCAATTTATTTCTTGCAATCTATCAACATCTCGCCCTCGTTACAAAGAGTTTAATTGAAGAAACTCTTTGTAAATATCAAAAGCTTTGAAGTTTTATGCGTTATTTCACCATTCATGCGATTGTTTAGAAGGCGTGGGTTTTACGGAATCAATAGAATCAAACTCAAGTAAAGTTTCATAGATCGTGTGAAGGATATTAATGTTCTGACCGGTTTTTGCAACGGGAGCTATACTCTCTGAGCCTACCCTGTAGATACAAGGAACTATAATAATAATGACGACACATTTGGCTCAGTTTGTAATGACCCATCTTGCTGTGCCAGCAGTCGCGGGTTCGAATCCCGCCCGGGGCATTCATTTGTGTAATGAACACTAATGTTTCTACTCCAGTCCAGGGTTATATTAATAATATGTATGAATTGTAAGTTTTATATGTGTTGTGTATCAACTATCTGTTATTCATAACATGAGCCTCGTAGCTTACCATGGAACTAGATGGTGCTGTGTGTTAATGTCCTAATGTCCCAACATATTTAATTTAAACAATAATGCAGTGCATGTATATGCAAACAGTCTCTACGCCTTTCACTCTTAAAAACTTGTAGAGAGAAAATTTGCCACGACACCTCCCTAATCGCGTAAAATACACAAAAAATCGAAGCGAAGTCACCACTTTTTTTGTTAAATCGCTCACAAAGTCATCCCGTGACACTCGTTAATTAAAGTACTCGGTGAGTGTCACTTCCATATCGTAGATTTTAAGATACATTGGAACTCTATTTATACTATTCTTTATTGCACTTACATATATGTAAAATACAATAATCAACAATCAATAAAATTAGTTAGCAAAGGTGGACTTATCTCTAAATATAAATAATTAAATAAGAAAATTATATATAAATCTATACTAATATTATAAAGCTGAAGAGTTTGTTTGTTTGTTTGTTTGTTTGGTTGTACGCGCTAATCTCAAGAACTACTAATCCGATTTGAAAAATTCTTTTTGAATTAGATAGCCAGGCTATATGTCATCCCGGAAAAATATATGGTTCCCGTGGGATAGATTTGTTTTTGTCTAGGGACGAACCCGAAGCGAAGCGAGGGTGAGTCGCTAGTATATAATAAAATTTTATACAAACTAGACATAACCAGAGATAGATAGTGATAGAGATCTTCATTAGATATAACCAATTCAAATAAAGCGAATGTGTAATAGTCATATATTAAATTAAAATTTTCTATTATATAAAAAAAACAGATAATATAAACTTTAAAAAGATTTATATATAGCAACAGATTCATTAAATCAGCGCAAGCTATTAAAAATCTCTTTAACGTTTATCGACATTGAAGGATGTCCAAATATACACTTAGCAGAAACGTTATAATCTAAAAGATGAATCACAACGCGGAATTGAACACGTGTTCCTCATCAAAAATGTTGAACGCTTTATATTAATTTCGATAGATTTTTTGTTTTAAGTAGATAGAAAAATAATTATCTATACTAATATTATAAAGAAGTAAAGTTTATGGGTTTATGACGTTGTAGGGGGTACCGATTTGCATGGTAAGAAGATAGTTTGAGACCTTGGGAAGGACATAGGATACTTTTTATCCCGGAAATCATCCCTTAAAGGGATGAAAATTGGGATCAAATTTTGTATGCGGAATCAAGCTATGGACGAACCTGAGCGAAGCGAGGATGAGTCGCTAGTTATTTATATACCAAAATGGTCTCTGTCTTGATCTCCAGGAGCTTTAGACGAGATGTTACTCTACAATCGCTATCTTTATGAAAGATTAAAGAATGTACGGATATAATATTATATCTAACCATATTGCTTTGTGGTCGATGTTTGATTTTTTTTCTTTTCATATTCCTTAAGCGGGATGGGGATCTCATAATTCCTATGGGGTAATCCCATGGAGATTATGACATTACGACATTACCTCACTATGACATTAAACCAGTAAACTTGTCATTTCGATACATATTTTTAAATTTTCTTTGCTCACACAACAATGAAAGAAAGATGAAATGATTTTTTGTCGCAAAAATTAAAGGACTTTGAAGAAATTGTATTTATTCCACCCTTAGTAATGAACATTCTTCATGTCAATTACAATACTGTAGTATGTATTGTATGTATGTATTCAGCCCTTTTTAACGTCCCACTGCTGGGCACGGGCCTCCCTTCAATACGAGGGGGATCAGGCCATAGTCCACCACGCTGGCCAAGTGCGGGTTGGCGGACTAAAATACTGTAGTATTTAAATATAACTTACATATAAACAAATCAATTAAAGAGAACATCTTTTTTAAGTCGGTTATAAATAAAAGTTCATAAAGACGTATAAATGCAAATCTTTGGCTTTAAAGTAGAAAAGTGCCGAAGAAAAAAAAAGCTTGCTTTGTTCTATAAGATTAAATAGTTCGTTATTGCTGAATACGTCTAGACTGGGACATTTGCGTCTTGGTTATACCGTCTGCATTGTAATCATTGATATTTACCGTATACTAGCTTTTATTTGTGGGTTTACTTGTGTAATATTTAAATTAACTAGTGTTCGTCTAATAGTTGAAATTAGATGAAGATAATTATTATTACAAATAAAAAAAAAAACAATATGAATATGAAACTGTTTTCATTTTTTTTTATTAATAACACTAAAGCTCGGTAATAGCTAAACAAAGATAATTAGTTGATGAAAAAAATACAAAAAGCTGAATGTTTTGTTTTTGCCTATCTTAATATATATAATTCTTCTGTACGTGTGTTTGTCACCTTACTCCTCCTAAAGGGCTGGATTGAGTTGGATGAAATTTTGTATGTATATTTTAATGGGCTCCTGGATGGTTTGAAAATACAATTGGACCCAGTAGATGGCGCTGCAGTCGGTGTATCAAAGAGTTTGTTTTTTTAGTAGTTTGAACGCGGGCGAAGCCGCGGGTACTGCTAGTTTATATATTATAGTTTATATTTAGATTAGAATTAAAATGTTATAATTATCCCAAAATTTTACCTCAAATAATTTTAAAAATAAAAGATAATTGTAGAAGTAAGAAAAAAAAGTTACTAGTTTGAAAAATACACTTTATTCGATTAACCTGTTTGTTAGTTCCGTTTCCGTTTCCGTTTCATCTAACATCAATGGCGCTTCGTGAAAAAAATGTATCTTAAGGCACATTTTCTCTTTTATATGAATTAACATATCGAATATTGTTGATACGTCAATTAAATATTTGTATAATTCTTATCACTTATGTCTTAATATACGACGTGACAACACGTTTGGCTCAGTTTGTAGTGGCACTTGCTGTGCCAACGGTCGCGGGTTCGAGTCCCGCTGGGGGCATTGGTTTGTGTGATAAGCACGAATGTTTGTACTCCAGTCATGGTCATGGGTGTTTATATTTATAATATTTATGTATTTATTTAAAGTTATATATGTGTAGTGTATCAACTATCTGGTATCCATAACACAAGCCTCGTAGCTTACCATGGAACTAGATGGTGCTGTGTGTTAATGTCCCAACATATTTATATAAAAAAGTATTTTGTCTTTAATTAATCGAATAATTAATACAGGTTGGTCAGTGGGTGACATAAGAACATAATTCGCAAATTTTTTAAGTTTTAACGTTATAGAGCTTTTTTAGCAGAGCTTTGTCAAAGACTTTCAAAGCCTATTTTTTTTAACCTTCTCCAATAAATAAGGTTTTTTCAAATCGAACCTGTACTTTAAGAGATTAGCATGAGAATATGAAACAAACAAACTTCTCAGCCTTATTTATTAGTATAAAATTGATAGACAATCTTACATCACACTGTAGCTCTTCGAAAAGAATTTTACATTATATATGTAAAAAAATTCAACTACGCGAGGCAAGCCGCAGGCAAAATCAAGCCGAAAAATTTTAGCTTTCCACAGTCTTTCTCCATATAAACTTTAAGCATCCAAAGCTCACATTCTTTCAAGCGCGCAATATGTTTAAAAAGGGGTACATAGTTTTCTCTTCAAGTATTTTATGTATCTAGATCTGTCGTCATAAGAAAGAAGGCCGTAACTAACAATTTGGTCTAAAATGACTTATATGCAGATTCGGAATCAGCAAAAAAATGCTACTTGATAGTCTTACTCATAAAGCTCTAAGTCTTATGAATCCGGAGACACCATAACCATTTTAATCGTAACTACGTCAAAACTAGTAGTAATTTTGACGTAGTAGTAAGACAAAACGTCAAACATCTGGAAATCAACTTTGACGAAGTTGCGGCCTTCTTTCTTATGACGGCAGAAATATTTTAAATTTGTTTATGAACAACGAATCAGTCAGAATCCGTTTGCGAAACGAGTAAAGGTTGGTTATATGTTAAGTTTTAGAACAAAGCTTCATTTCGCTAATTAGCAAGTGCCATCGAGGGGGTCAAGTGGGGAGCGATCATCAAAGAGTGATAGCGCCGTTGAGATTTTCATTAAACATATCCCAAGCTTGCAAAAAAGCTACTAACATTTTTTATAAACTATTATGTGTTTAGGATTTTTTAGGATTAACCATTATTTGTTACTAGTGCACACGACAAATGTTGGTCTGTCAACATTTCAATAAACTTTGAGATCTTTGAATTCATACAAAATCCTATAGAAATAAACACTTTCAATTCTTGCCGACTTTACTACATATATTCCGGGACAATATTTTTCTTAAAGACGATAATGAACATTCTAAAAAGAACGTAGCGCTATCTAATTGGTCCAGCCGCTCCCCATACATACATATTACATACGTACATGTGCCTTCAAACAATTACCACTTTATTAGGATCTATTAGATCTACGATTAAAGTCTCCAAAAATTATAATCAAAAACTTCTAGTTATTTTCAGGTGTCTACACATTGATATAGTCTTATTTGTTTCGCAAGAATTTGATGGTGAAATGGTTTTAAAATTTTTAAGAATAATGCATTAAATTCGTATATATTCTAGTAACTAGTGACTCACTCGCTTCGCTCGGATTCGTCCCCAGGTTGCTTTCCCATACAAATTTCCATCCACATTTTGTCCCCTTAAGTAATGATTTCCGTGTTAAAAAGTATCCTATGTCCTTCCCAGGGTCTCAAACTATCTTCTTACTAAATTTCATCTAAATCGGTTCAGTAGATCCAGAGATTACCCCCTACAGCCTCACATATAGATGTAATATTTTAAAGGTATATTTTATAGGGTTATAATATGTACCCCACATATATTCGAAGTCCTATGCTTAAAAATAGCTGAAGTGTATCGTATACGCAAAAACAAAATCGAATAACACGAAGGTAAATATTAAAACATCCATTATACAATTACACACGAGTACATATAATAATTATATTTAACTAATAGTGAGATATTATTCTTGAAATTTTATTCGAATTAAGTAACTTCAAAAATGTACTTGTGACTGTACATCAAATGTTAGCAATTATCATTATTTCTCTGTTCGTTTGCTTGCTTGAGTAAGTGTGTTTTTTGGTTCGATTATTCGTTTGTTTGTTGGTTTATTTATCTATACATATAATAAAATTGTAACTGATTGCTATCTGTACATGGAAGATATTTCAGAAAAACTATTATTGGGGATCTTTATTAACGCAATTGAACCCAAAACAATGATTTTTAGTTTTTTTGTCTGTATATCTGTTGGTTTATGCGTTTGTGCGCGCTAATCTTAGAAACAGCTTAAGCTAATCTTAGAAACAGCTTAACCGATTTGGGTGCGGTTTTCACTAATGTATTGTGGCAAGCTTCATTTAACATTTAGTATTTGTTTTATTTTAATCGATTCCTATATAAAAAAGTAATGTCAATTTAAAGAATCATCTAGGGGCGAACCCGAGCGAAACAAGGGTGAGCCGCTAGTAGTTAATAAACTTTTAAACTCCTGAACCAATTTTAATAATTCTATAACTGATAGATAGATCAGTATTCAAGAGAGATATATGGAGACGAAATACTATTAAAATAACTGTAGTAATAACCTTGGATAAACAAACTGAAAGTCAGATCCACTTTCGCATAAAACATTATTATGGATTCTACTGATATCAATTCGAAATGATTGCCAGTTTAAATGTAGCGTAATGATATTGTAAGACCATCAAATGTTTATTGCGATTCATGGTTTTAGATGGTTCAGGTCATCGCATCTGAGTCAAGGCGACGTGTAAATACTAAATACATACATACATATAATACTAGTAATATGGCTTCACACAGGTGCAAGGTGCACTTTGTGAGCCATCCATCATATGTCGATGGATCTATGTCAGTAACCTTTTCTAGCATGTGTTTAAAAACTCAATTAAGTTTTATCACGATCGAATTAAGAAGATAAACATCATAAATACATACATATTATGTAGACTAGCGGCGCACCCTCGCTTCGCTCGGGTTTTCCTTTAGGAAAACAGAAACAAACCTAACTTGAGGCTCATTAACATCCGGAAATTCAACCAGATTTGAATCCAAGAAGCACACTAAGAGATAGCCCATTTTGGTGGGTGGTATACCATGCGGGTTGCTCCTGGTACTTCTCTGATAACAGAGTGAACCTTAGGAGCAACCCTATGGTTGTTGTGGTCTGCCTCGGCAGGTTAGCCAGCCGTCGTGGCATCTTGATTGAGTGCGTAAGCGATACTGTATCGAAGATGGTGGAGATTCCGTTGGGTGTTAGTGGGTAGTACTGGTTTTTCTAGCCGGTGAGTCCCACATAACCACCTTTAAGTATACAGGTGGTATGCGTAAATGCATTTCCTAACTTAAAAAAAAAAGTTACTTCAAGCAACATTGTGCCATCATGAATTATAATTAATATAGACATGTAAGCGGGAGATAACTTTCAAATGATATGTGTATTATGTATGTAGCTACATACAATGTATATAACAGTTGTAACCGATATACTTTGTAATTTCGCGCTTCCGACACGTCCAGTCATAATATTTATACAAATCTTATGCAACGATTCGTTTTAAACTCGGTTTACACAAACAAAACTGAATGAAATTACATATTAAATTGCTCATATTACTGGCTGGCATAGCGAGATAAATGTAAGAGATTTAAAGCTTGAATGAAGATTTATACTTTTATAAATAAACACGTTTCCAAAAAATTACATTTCGATAATAAAGATGTTCCAATTTTTGGTGATGTTACAAGACGAACATTCGACGCTAAAACGCTGTCGTCTTCTTTTTATGGACATATTATGTATAGGCAGGTAGGTATGAACGCAAAAATTTAATTTTACCCCGAAAATATGATTAAAACATTATTTTTAATAAATTACTCGTAATTTGACTTTATTAGTTTAACGATAAAACATTAGCGAATAGTCATCAAGGAGCACTTTATAACAGTAAGTGCTTGCAATTAGGAATAAAAACATTAGAAATTTTGTAGTCAGGGAGGTAATTGTATGATATCGTATGCTTACTGATGTGACAAAATTAAAAGCACAAAAAAATGCTAATACTATTTCAGAGCAGATCCCATCCCATAAAAAGGACTGGACTAATTAGGATTATTTTTACGGTTATTTGGTTTAGCCTCAGTAAGCGCTTAACTTTAAACCTCTTTTATTTCATACTCATTTGACCACTAGAACACCGTGTTTTATGACGTGCAAAACCCATTAAATACCTACAGGTAATGCCATCCATAGACGTCAAGGTATTAACCGTCAGGGTCATGATTTATTTTAAACTAAAGTTTTTTTTCGCGGATTTACTTTGATTTTTGGTTCCCTACGTCTCGAATGCTTTACAGCAATCATGGCCACACGAGACACTATAGAAAATAATATAAGAAACAAAACAAGAAGTTATGGAAACATTCATGTTGCCATAAATATTTGCGGATCCACTTAATCTAATATTTAATTTAGAAACATGCTGTTTGGTTTTATACCGTTTGTTTGAATTTCCTTTTGTTTAATACCGAAGGATTTGCTTTAGCAAATGCTTTATTTAACTAAATTGGTGACTTGAGTAAGCGCTCAATTTCATATTTTTTGACATTTGTTTAATTTAAGTTGTCGTCAAATATATTAAATATTACTAGCGACCCTCGCTTCCCTAGGGTGCGTCCCGGATGCCTGATGTATTGCTTTATTTCAAACATCGATACAGCATTGAAATGCTAGTTTCTTTTCCGATATCGATTAAAGTTATTCGTAACAATTTTAGAATTTTCAGAATAGGCTGAAAAAACTTCAGAATCTCTAGTTATTTCATAGGCGGTCTCTCAGACTATAACGCACGCGTTTTATTTGTCGATGCAGTATACATAAGAAGCGCAGAATGTAGGCCAATAACGCAATGCCCACATGAATCATACTCGAAACTGGATCCAAAAGTGTGAAACTGTTGATTTAAAACATTTCAAGTTTCAAGAAAAATAATTACTTAGGGAAGTAGGTACGGGATTGATTTTTGTATTTTTTAATGAAACTCTTTTTAAATCGAGGACTATTATAAATGCAAAACTTTGTACGTGTGTTGTACATTTGTGCCGAAACAGCTGGATCGATTTTGATTGGCATGCAGATAGACTATGGCCTGGAGTAACGCATAGAATACGGTAAGGCACCAGGCAAATAACACAAAGGTAGGGAGTTATTGCCCCCCCCCCCCCCCCCCCAACGTGCGTTTACCTTATCGTGGTAGGGAGGCTCATTAACGTCCGGCAATCCAGCCGGGCGCGAAATCAAAAAAAGTACCGGGAGGCGGCCCAACTCGGTGGGCGGTGTGCCATGCGGGTTACTCCTGGTACTTCTCTGATAGCAGAGTGGACCGTTGGAGCAACCCAGTGGCTGTTGTGGTCTGCTTTGGCAGATCTGCCATCGGGGCGTCGCGTTGAGTGCGTAAGCGATCCTACGACGCCCTATTAAGACGGGGGAGGTTTTGTTAAGTTTAAGTGTGTAGTACTGGTTTTTCTAGCCGATGAGTCCCACATAGCCACCTGTATGTATGTATGTATTTCCCAACATTAAAAAATAGGCGCTTAATCGCTAGTTGTTAATAAAAATTTAGTACCAGAATTTTAGAACAAACCTTTAAATAACGCAATTATTATTTTTAATGGTGTAGTAATTATGTTACTGGAACAATCTCTCGGACTAGAGGGCAATAATTACTTTTTAACTTAAAAGCTTCAACGACTTTAACATCACAATAAAAATAATTTTACTTTTAGAGGTGGATATTTAGTTGAAATTGTGTGATTGAGTTATCTGTACATATAATCGGACACTCTGATTGGCTGACTGGCTGATCTATCAACGCATAGCTCAAACTGCTGAACGGATTGAGTTGGAATTTGGCACACAGATAGTTATTATGACGTAGGCAACTATTAAGAACGGATTTTTGAAAATTCCATTCCTAAAGGGGTGACACGGGATTCATTATTTAGTATAGAGAAATCATATAAGAGAGATGTATCAATTATTCGAAAATTCGCAGGATTACTCCTGTCAACAAATAAATAAACACGTGTTTCGTGCTTTCTCAAAAACATCCATTTCAGGGGGTGAAAAGATGTAAATAGTCTAAAAATGAAACTTGGCGTGAACAAAGCTGCGTGCAAAAGCTAATTTTAAAATAAAAAGTACACGTTTAAAATGTTTGTTTTAACAACTAAAACTTAGTTAAAAGAAATATACCATGATAATTTATGGCTTAACTATAAAACTATTATTTCGTAATGTAAACATTGTATGTTTGTTGTAATTGGCTTTCGTTTCGCCAACTCATTGAAATAAAAATAAATTATACATTTTTTCTTGTCGACAGCCTTTGTTGCTTTACCCTACTACTTGTTTATTATTTCATTAAATAAAGCTACATATAATGCACGGAAGTATTTTAAAATTCATGCCATTTCTTTTTTCTTGCTAGTAATTATATAATTTTTGTGAACTACTTTTTGTAACTAAGACTTTTGAAGCTCCAAAAATCTGAAACGTGAGTCTGGAAGTAGAATAAACTCCGGAAGTACTGATTTTATTTCACTAAAGATTGCGCGTAAGCATAATAGTGCTGAACGCAATGATGGAGGGATGGGGCTCATAAAAGTATTTTTCATGACAAAAAATCCCTTATATTATTATAATATATTTAGTCTATTCTAGACGGTAGTATCAATCACCTTTTTATTATACCAATTCAATAGGTATTAATATAGGACAAAGAAAAAATATCAAGCCTATCGTTGAAGTCCACGATGGAATCAATGAAGCGAGAAAACTCTCGCTAGTTTTAAACCTATTCACCACGTATTTTGATGCCGAAGGACATACATATTTAATATTTTTATTTTATCCCTAATATATATATAGCAGTAAATAATACATAAACAATGTTTACGAGTTTAGAATTAGAAGCATAACACGGCATTATAATACACAAAAAAAAAATAATTTTAAAATCTATCAAGAGATACTCTATACCACAAGCTTATGTGAAATCAAATTTTATACCTCAGTTACATGTAGAGAGTAAGAGATATTTTATTATTTTTCGTAATTTGCAGCAAATTGCAGATTTGTCTAGTAGTTTATATGAGATACTTATTTAGCTATTTCAGCAATATAGTTCCAATAGTCTTCGAGTGAAATGGTTGTGACATACAGACATGAGGAAATTACAAAGGTTCCGTATTTATCTTTTCGCTACGAAACCCCATAAAAAAATGTTTTTCCCTTTTAACACAAAATTGTGCAATGATAATTTATTTGAAACTAGTAACTAGTAATTCGAAATATGTACAGGAACAATCTGAACTCTGTGGAATTGTAGGCAAACACCGCAGGTGTCTGTCTATACTATACTAATACGTCATACGTCATTGGTCCATGGAGGCGGACCTGTCATGCTACATTTACACGCTTGGCCAGTTTCAACAAGTGTCCACAAACACAAGCGTGTGAACGGGGTGTTTGGCTTGGCTTGCGTGAGTTTGTCACCGATCCGGGCTAGTGTCGGTTTTTGAACACAGATCAAAAGAAGCTTGCGGCAAGCGTGTGTGACGAATTTACAGGTTGGTGCGTGTTTAGCGTCGTTCACGACCTCGCGCCGAACTGGTGTTTTTACGCTGAACTGTGTTTGAACGACGAAATTATGGCCTTTAGTGAGGCATATCAAAGTGAACCGTCTAGTGTCAAGCCAAACGCAATAGTCGACACACCTTCAACGTCCACGTCTACCATGTTTGCCTGCACAGCTTGCCTGTCCGGAACACAGGCACTAGCAAGCGAGTAAATGGCATCCAAGCGTTTGTAAAGGCTTGGAGCTCGTAGATGTTTGCCAAGCCTCGGCAAGTATGTAAAGGTAGCACAATATTATTATCATTAATGAACATGATCATTATTGAACATTCGATGAAAATATATATGACATTGTAAACTCTATGTTAAAAAAAAAACTGTTTCCAAAATTTTTTCATTAATAACACTAAAGCTCCTTAAAAACTTCAAAAAAAAAAAAAAAAAAACGGTTGACAGAGAACAAAAAGGTAATGTTTTGTCTCTATCTATTTATTAACTTAATTTGTAAATAAGTTATTATATTAGTCTCTCTTATAAAGAGTTTGTTAGATTAACTTCAGGGAATTGAGTTACTCTTACCAGTTATTATCCAGTAAACTATAAATTAACTATTGTTCTATTACCTTCATAGTATTATATTATTAGTGTTTAGTATTTTTTATATATGGTATTATTGTTTTAAGTCATGTCTGAAATGACAGATGACAGTTGTCAATTGGATTCGGGATTGTTCGGTCGGTGTGACGAGTGCTCCTCTCGTTTGAATTGTTTCGGTTACAAAGTAAAATAAGTATTTTCGGTCGGATTAATTATGGGCTTATATATTTATACATCACATACACACAAACACCCCTAGTGATCAGTGCCTACGCAGGATTAAGGATTCCGGGCCCGGCAACGCTTCCACGGCTAAGTCCACGTACAAGGTACACTTTATATTATAATTTATTAGCGTTAGTTTTATATATATTTTACTCCGCGTATCGCGGATCACACATTTTGGTAGCAGAGCGTGGTTGTATTTTCGGTCTTTTACGTGTATAATACACGATATCTTTAATTTGCGAGAAATCGGTAATTTATATCTACCCCTTATTGTGTTAACATTTTGTCACGCGTTGCGGAGACAGCTGATACGGCGTTGAACTGTGTTCGTTACCTTTATACGTACATTGTCAATATAATAATTATATAATAAACTTATGATGGTTATCGGATTATATCTTGGTGATTTTTGGATTTATGTATGTTACTAATCGTGGGTTCATTATTTCATTCAATGAAATTAGCATTAAAATTGCATTAATTGAAATATACATATTATAAACTTGGAATAAGAAGTAAAAGGTTGTTCGTGAAATATATAGGATAATTATTATCGAGTTGTTTCATACGGTTTAAGATGTCATTGTTGAAAGTTAAATTTATGATATAAAGTTAAGAAGTATTATATACTTTATATTATACTGTGTTTAAAGATTAGCATTAACGGTTTATAGAAATTATAATTGTAATAAAATATTATATATAGTTTAACGTTCGGAATATTTTAATATTTTATTTGAAACATTTTTATTTATTGTTTTATTTTTGGTTTGGCTTGATTATTAATAGTTATTTATCATGTCTGTACGGTTTCATTGGTCCCAATTTAGAGTAAAGTTGCAATGGTTGTTAGATAGTGCTGATCTTATAGATAGGCCAGAACTTTCTATGCGTTTATCGGTACGGCTTTTAACGGTGAATTCGGAATTTACGGCTTTTGAGACGTCTTACCAACGTATTCTTGAACTCGCGGATGAGACTATTACGGCGGACAGAGAAATAGTGGTTGCGGCCCGGGCGGACTATACTCGTGCTTTGGAAGCTTTTGATAAATTAATGACGATTAAATTGCAACAATCTCCTCCTACGTCGGCTTCTACTTCGGAAAATATTAAATCGGATCGGATGGAACTGGATGCTCTGTTATCACATTTACCAGGACTTCGGCTCCCATCCTTTGATGGTGATATGGATCAATGGGTTGGATTTAATAATCTTTTTGATAGCCTTGTAGATAAGCGGTCGGATTTATCTCCTGCGCAGAAATTAGCATATTTAATGTCATGTCTTTCCGGTGAACCTCGCGGTTTGGTTCAACATATTAGAATTTCGGATGAAGGTTACAGTATTGCTCGGAATCTTTTGATGAAGCGTTATCAAAATACTAGACGGCTGGCAGATGTTCAGGTTGACCAGATTTTAAAATTACCTGTAATTTCTATTCGCCTTAATGGACTTCGGACTCAATTTTTAAATCCATTAATTATGGCGGTAAATCAATTAGAGCGGCTTGGTTTTCCTGTCGAGGAATGGTCATTTTTACTTTTACATATATGTTTGTCAAAATTGCCTACTACACTAAAATCTCGGTTTGAACAGAAATTCGGATGTGAAACAGATATTATACCAAAATATTCGGAATTGGTTGAGTTTTTGGAAACGGAATGTCGGCTTTTAGAATGTGCAAGTTCGGAATCTACGCATGGTTTGTATAATGAATATAATGCGAGGCAAACAAAGCCTTCACGTAAGGCTGGTCATTATGCTGCGGTTGAAGTTTCTCCTCCATGCGCTTGCTGTGGTGAAACAAAACATTCTGTTCTGAATCATTGCTCTCAATTTAAAGCAATGACACCTTTCGCGAGAAAAGATTTAGTTAACCTTAAACGCCTTTGTTTCTTTTGCTTAGGTCCTCATTCTTATCGAGTGTGCAGCCGAATTCCTCATTGTCATTGTGGTAGTAATAAGCATCATCCAATGCTTTGTTTCAATCGGTCGGGAACCCAACAAAGGCGGAATATTAATCGGAACTCTACGGAACGGTCACCTCCTCGCATGGGCGGGGGTGGTCGCTATTATAATAGAACAGTTAGAAAATCTCCTCGGAACTCACCT
The DNA here is from genome assembly GCA_905404265.1 of Fabriciana adippe. Classification (NCBI taxonomy): domain Eukaryota; kingdom Metazoa; phylum Arthropoda; class Insecta; order Lepidoptera; family Nymphalidae; genus Fabriciana; species Fabriciana adippe. The sequence continues at coordinate 9,814,862 of FR990009.1, forward strand.
ACTCGTACGTCACCTTCTTCGCCGCACCAACGAGGAGAAGTGGAGCGAGGTGGTAACTCTAACGGTCGAAACCATGGTCAACATTATGATGAACGGAACGCTACACGTGAGGCTGTTTATACTGACTCACGTGGTTACTCACCAGGTCGGCGCTAGGATACGGTCCCCACCTACCCTTTTGAGACGTGCCCTAAAGCTACTGTTTTATTACCTACAGCATTGGTTAAGGTTTATTTTAATTCGGATTCGGAAAGGGGCATTACAGTTAGGGCTTTATTGGACGCAGGTTCTCAAGGGTCATTGATCACCTCTAAGTTATTGGGTAGGTTGGGGTTATGTTTAGAGAAATGTACGGAACGGGTTAAAGGAGTAGGAGGTATTGAAAATATTAATATTATCGGAAGGTCCTCGGTTACATTTTCTCCATTAAATAATTCATTTCCTAGAGTAACTACAACGGTAGTATGTATGGATACAATTGTCGGTGATCAACCGTTAATTTGTTTGAATAAATCGGTAACGGATTTAACTATGGGTTTAAGTCTCGCAGACCCAGATTTTTATATTCCACAGCCAGTGGATCTTTTACTTGGTTCGGATGTTTTCGGTTCACTAGTCGGAGGTGACAAAATTATATTAAATTCTTCTGGTCTTACGGCGTATAGTACGGTTTTCGGATACATTATTTTAGGTCCAGTGGAATATATTGAATCGAGTTTAATTGATAATTCGGAATATTTCGGTGTTTCTATTTCGGATACCTTACAAAGGTTTTGGGAGGTGGAAGAACCACCAACGGCATCGCGTTTGGGTTTACCTGATGAGGAGTGTGAACTCTTTTATATTAATAATACTTTTCGGTTAGAAAACGGTCGGTTTGTTACTAAGTTGCCTTTCTTGTCTAATAGACCTTTATTAGGTGATTCGAGAGTGTCGGCGGAAAAAAGATTTTTTGCCTTAGAAAAACGGTTTACTAAAAATCCCGTATTGCGAGAAAAATATATTGATTTCATGCGTGAATATTTAAAGCTCGGACACATGTCGGTATCAAACTTTGATTTTAATCGTAATCCAAAAATCATCAAGGTTTACTTATGCGTCTTTGTATGTCTGACCACTAAATCTGTTCATTTAGAATTGGTTTCGGAATTATCAACGGAGGCTTTTATTGCCACTCTTACTCGGTTTGTTTCTAGGCGTGGCCTACCTTCGGTTATTCGGTCGGATTGTGGTACAAATTTTAAGGGAAGTGATAGATATCTAAAGGAAGTGATTAGTTTAATTTCGGTTAAAGCAGTTTGGGACTGCTTGGGCGGGGGAATGTTTAGTATTTTTTATTTATGGTATTATTGTCTTAAGTCATGTCTGAAATGACAGATGACAGTTGTCAATTGGATTCGGGATTGTTCGGTCGGTGTGATGAGTGCTCCTCTCGTTTGAATTGTTTCGGTTACAAAGTAAAATAAGTATTTTCGGTCGGATTAATTATGGGCTTATATATTTATACATCACATACACACAAACACCCCTAGTGATCAGTGCCTACGCAGGATTAAGGATTCCGGGCCCGGCAACGCTTCCACGGCTAAGTCCACGTACAAGGTACACTTTATATTATAATTTATTAGCGTTAGTTTTATATATATTTTACTCCGCGTAACGCGGATCATACAATTAGCTTAGCTATATATTTGGCTATAGCTTAGTTGTTAGTATCTATCTATAGTTGTGGACCCGAAGTTTCTACGTCCGATATTCCGGTTAGACTGCGTTTAGCCATTGAGATTTTCTGTTTGGATATTGTCAGTAGTACTCCGGACTCTAATATATTATATTTTTTACATTATAGTATGGTTATAATAAGGAAAAGTTTAGTAGTGCAATTTAATTTACTTAGCTCACGTACTTTTACAATATAAAAATATCTTGCGGAATCACTTGGCGTTTAATAATAACCCCCAGACCTCCTGATTAATTTCGACCTCGACGGGTAACCTCACTGAGATATCTACACAAAAGATATTAAAGCATACTGCATTCTATTTCATTCACTTTCTCAGTCCGATGAAGCGATAATTAATTCAACACTCGCAATTAGAGATCAGGACTAGGACCGATGCAACACGTGCTATCCAAAGCACAGGGTTGTAACGCAAACTACGGTCTAATACTGAGAATTCCTTGATAGAAAAACCCCATATCTATATTTGTTCCGACTTGGTCCTCGAACCCAGGACCTAATGGTCAACAGCTGTACATGTCACTAGAGTCTAGACCAACGAGCATATTAAGATTTAAAATTTAAGTATGTACGACTGGTTGTGGTTTTGCATAGAGATAGTTGGCTATCTCTATGCAAAAATCATTTTAATCCGTTTGTCCATTTTGCTCCGTAAGCAGAACGTGCCAGCAGACACAAATAATATTAGTACGATTTTTGTATGAAATGACGAATATATTTATTTATAAACGTAATATTATCGACAATATTGTCGACACGTTTGGCTCAGTTTGTAGTGACCCTACTTGCTGTACCAACGATCGCGGGTTCGATTCCCGCTGGGGGCATTGATTTGTGTGATGAGCACGAATGTTTGTATTCCAGTCATAGTGTTTATATTTATAATATTTATGTATTTATTTAAAGTTATATATGTGTAGTGTATCAACTATATGGTATCCATAACACAAGCCTCGTAGCTTACCATGGAACTAGATGGTGTGGTGTGTTAATGTCCCAACATATTTAATATTCAATTTTGTATAACATTATTTGAAAAAAAAATAATAATAATATGCCAAACCTCACCTCACCTCAACCTCACAACGTTTCCGCCGTAAAATGTTATGACATTTCAAGTCAAGTCTGGCATTTGTATTACCATCGAAAAATATTTAGATATAAACATTAGCGTCTATCGTGTCTCTTCTATTCTGTCGCTATTTAGTGAAGTAAATTCTGCCTGCTGGCACGCTTAAAATCCAAACTTAAACTATTTTTTACCAGTTAATGGCGCACTTACTAATTATAAGAAATAGTATTGGTAATATTACATTTCGTCAATATTATATAATAGTATGATGCTTTCTTAGAGCAGCTTCTTTCATGTTAATTCTACTAAAGCTATATTACTTTAAATGGATAAATAGTAAAAAACACGAAATCTAATCTACGGGCATTAAGTTAGAAAACCGCCTGTCCTTCTATTGACTCGCGCAAAATAACTATTAAATAAAAATATTAAGAATTATCTCCCAACATAATAACCTATTCATTGATACCATTTCAATGAACCTAAACACGATGTCTTTGCAGTATTTTAGTAAAGAGTTGAGTTTCTTGCAGATTCCAGATGACTCTGCAGCATCAAGCCAGGGTTACCATATCATTGCAATGGCATTAAAATAACGGGATGCCAAGTTTTGAATCGATTAGATCTGTTGAAGTTGTTCATGTTCTCGTACCATCCAGAAAAGTGCTGATAGCTTGCAAATAGCTGAAAGGATTTTCTTGATTTATAGCTTAAAACACTTGATTAAAACACTTTTCAAATAAAAAAAAAACTAAATTAAAATCGCTTCGTTTGGGTGCTACGATGTCAAACAGATACACGTTAAACTAACAGCACCCCTCTTACATCGGGGGTTAAAAATAGTTAAAAGTAAATTGTTTTCGATCAACTATAAACCAGTAAAGTTAACCAGTATACAAGTACATTGGACATTATTATACCAGTATACGTTAGCGATATCGTTCAACACGCGATAGAATCAATTTGTTGTATCGATATTGACTTGTTTGTGGTAATGGTTGTCTGACTCTGGCAACAAGCCGTAAGATTAAACTTGGTTCTTTTTACCAACTTGGAATAGGAGGCGCTCAATTAGGTTTTATGGTGTTTTTTGGGACCGATTGTAATGATTATTATTTAGGGTACCTTAGCCTAATATTATACTCGGTAATGCGTAACGGTTTCTGGGGAAACGAAATTAAGCAAGTTCGAATCCTGGGTCTTGCACCTCTGAACTGATTATTATTATGTCTTACGGCGAAGGAAAACATCGTGATACCTGCATGTCTAAGAGAGCCTAGCAAGTTGTCGAAAGACATGTGAAGACCGCCAACTCGCACTTGGCCAGCATGGTGGATTATGGCCTGATCTTCCTCGAATTGAAGGGTGGCTCATGCCCAGCGGTGGGACGTTAAAGGGGACAGAATTCATACATAAAATTTGGTCATGTCTGTATGTCCTTCGGAATGTGACAGTCGTGTTACTCAAAGACTATGAAAGGTACTTGGCTGTGATTTAGTTAGACACTTCTATAATCAAATTAAGAAAAATAAAAAATGGGGATGCCAGTCTCTATATGTCACTGAAATATGAAAGAAAATGGAGTCTGAATGTACATTATCTTAAATATTTAAGATGTTTTTAAGTCACTTTATTGTTCAAGTCAATAAATAGTTACCGAGTCCCTTTAGGATGCAATAAATTAAGATTTTAAAGCGGCTAAATTTCAAAATTACCGCTCAAACTCATTCGTGTCTTCCTCACAAAACGTGACACTGGCAGAATGTATTGCGTCTGTTAACGCAACTCTAAGCCATAGAAAAAAGAAAAAAAAAATTAAGATTTTTAAGTTATTTTTTAGTTCCAAAGGTTATAATTTTTTAAGATTTATGATACGTAATGACTATTACACAAGAACGCTAACCACAACCCTCGTTGAAGCGAAAAGCAAACTTATGTTAAATAATAATTTATTAAACATGCTTGTCATATGGTAAGCAGATGGGCGAAGGACGACCTTACTATTAAATATTTATTTTCCAGAGGATTCTTGCCCCTTTTTACTTCAGAAGAATTTCATCCCTATATTTCACGAGAACTTTACTCCCATATTATATTTTTAGTGTAGTTGAGATTTAACTACATTGCACTTACGTATTCTACGTAAAGTCATGCAAACTGTAATCAGACTATTTGTATATTCTTATAGAGGTAACAAAGAAAGATAGCTTTGATCACAAATCTTAATATTACGGCCTTTGGTTAAGCGTCTCAACTTAAATGAGGGCCGTATGTGACCTTTTTGCGGTCTGCTGAGCATCAATTACGATGTTAAGCTAATGTTCAGTCAGAGCTGACCATGCTCGTGTATGTGATTCCATAGAAAACATTTTATAATCTTATCTACATCAAAATATACATACTCGTATAACATATCGACTTTGTTCGTTTGCATTTATATTATTACTAGCAACTTACCCTTGCTGTGCTCGAGTGTGTGATATAAATAGTTATTAACCAGCGTTAACCATGTAAATTTTTTTTTTCCCAAATTTTTCCGATGTTTTAACAGTTATTCTGTTATTCGGGGTCGAGGCAAATCCAACAAATCAAATATCATTGGCAATTTTTATGTAAGTACATACATATGTACATATTTTTTTTATTTTTATAATATACTAGTGATCACTCCGCTCGGGTTCTTCCCTAGGTACGTTTTAACGGTTACTATAGAGTTCTCAGAGATGAGATATTTTCCCGCAGTAAAAAATATCCTATATGTTGATCCCGATAACCAGCTATCATCATACCAAATTTCATCAAAATCTGTCCATTGGTTTTCTCGTGATGCGTTCTCAGACAGACGGACAAACAGACAAAAATTCTAAAAACTGTACATTCAGCCTGTGTATCGATAATAATTACTATTTCAATATGTTCTAAAAAATATTTAATGTACAGATTCGGCTTATTTACAATTTTATTATATGTATACAAAAAGTAGTGTGACGTAGAGTTATCTTATTATATAATTCTGGAAATATCTTGTTATTGTTAAAGATCGATTCGAATCAAGAAATATTATATAGCCAGTGTAACTATAGCGAGTGGCCACTGGAGAGTGTGCGTCACTGATCAATGGAGACGGGACGTTTAATGGGGCGGTTAGCTTAAGTTGTGAATATCTGATGTTGTTGTCAAAGAGTTTTCTATTAATATCAATGGTTTCTATTGAGTCTACGAAGTTAAGAAATTGCACGAATGTTGAGTTTTGCTTGATTCGTGTGCTTTAGAAAAAAGTAAAACTTAAAGTTAAAGGGTATCGATCCTTGGACATTTTTACATGTAAATCTCCTTTGTTAATATGGCGATTGAAAACGTTCTAAGAAAACCTTTATAACTTTGATCTAACCCAACTTTGAATTATTCTTGATACTAGGTATTCTTAGTACTCTAGGTACTCTTACTTCGCTCGGATGCATCCCTAAGTACGCGGACTTTGTTTACAATTTCATAGCTTTTAATATATGTAGCCCTACAATCTCCTCTATCTTTCAATAATATTCTAACATCGATTAAACCGTTCCAAATATGACCCCGGATAAACAGAAAGACAGACAGATAAACGATTTAAAAAGTGTTGTTGAGGAACTGGTATCATATAAATAACTCTAGGTTCTTGAGAAAACATACTTATTTTGAAATTACTTACAGATACTTCAATTTTATTTATTTGTATAGATGAAAAGATTATTTGTTCTGTAAATAACATTATTCACTAATCATGAATCTCGCATTCGCAAAAGGGATCACATGCTCTTTTGATTTATTCTATCGATTTAAATGACAGATGCGATGTCTGCAATACAAAAAGGGAGAGGAAATAAAAACATTCTCTTGTTATTGTAACAATAAATGGCTATGAAATACAAACTCGTAAATACATAGTCAGTGCCGTTTTGGTACTTTTTGAAAAAAATTAAGTGTGACTAAAAGATTTTTTGTAATATTCTTCTTATTTATATTATATTCTGATTATATATATATATATATATATATATATATATATATTGATATTCTGATTTCTTAGTCTGGAATAGGATAATAAGTATTAAAACATTAGAAAAATTAAAAAATGAAATAAAATTTATATGTCTAACTCTGGCAAATAACTGTTTTAAATGTCTATGTAAAACGTACCTAGCGACGAACTCGAGCGAAGCAAGGGTGAGCCGCTAGTTTGAAACAAATTAATATTAAAAAACATATTTTAAACAAGCTTTTATTTAAATTCTCTAAAAAGAAGGAAATAAACGTTAAATGAAATCAAATCCAACAATTTATTACATTACACAATTTATATTGAGATTTATCTATTTTAAATATTATTCTTGTTTATCTACACAGGTAAATTTTCATCACACAAACCCGGAAACTGAATAAAAGCTTATAATAAAACTATCTTTTTGGATTTTTTCGCGGATTTATTTTAATTTTTGGTTCCCGACGTTTCGATTGATTTACAGCAATCATGGTCACGGGAGAGACTCTCAGACTCAGTTAAGAGTTAAAAGATGTCAATTAGCTAGAGTATATAGATATTTTTTTGTTATTTCTAAGGTCTCTTATATTTTCGTGTAAATATATATATATATATATATATATATATATATTACAGTTGTAGGAAAAAGACAGAAGTCTTATACGAGTATAATAATTCGTGTGTTTATTTGTCCGTTTGTCACAAGTAAGACAGCTTATTTTTTTCGAACTTTCTGGACAGAAAATTTTTAGTAGATTTAATTATAGATAATGTATGAACTAATATCTAAAAAAACTATAAAAATATCACTTACTTATTTATATTTGATCTTCTCAACCGGAGAATCAAACTTGCGGCTGGTATCTGTTCCATACGCCTATTCAACTCAATCACTATTTTAATTGCAAATACGGTACTATCTAATTTAGAAAAAAATTATAACACTAATTTTGGTAGGTATTTTGAAGCTTAAGGCAGTCTGTTTTATGTGAAATTTTAAGAATTTTAATGGTTAAAATTTAATTATGGCTATGTAGGTTTGACGATGTTGCTGGTTGGTTGGTCCCCTGAAACAAAAAAGTTTCTTATTTTAATTATTTATAATTATTAATAATTATAATCTATACACATAATAAAATTGTAACCAAATCGAATCTGTACATTAAATATTTTTTTGGAAAATCTTTTTGAAATAGTAATTATTATCGATACAGAGGAAGAATTTATAGTTTTTAGAAATTTTGTTTGTCTGTCTATCTGGGAACGCATCACTAGACAACCACTCGATAGATTTTAATGAAATTTGGTACGATGATAGTTGGTTATTAGGGTCAACATATAGAATACTTTTTACTCCGGGAATATATCTCATTTCTGAGAAATCTACACTGAACGTTAAAACGTATGAATTATATAGTAAAGATAAACATAAATAATATTCATTATTTAAATCGTATTAATTATAACAAGTATCTATAACAATTGTTATAAGAATGAAATGCATTATAAAGCATAATTTTGGAAAAAGTAACATTGGACACAACAACATCATATTGGAAAATATTATGTTATCAAAAGTTCTTTTAAGACTTTATTATTTAGTTTATTCTTTAGAACTATTTCTGCTTTAGTTGCTTTAATTTTTGGGGTAAGTTGTACATAAAGGAACATTGTCACAGAAGGGGATGATAGTTTCTGATCATATTGTATCATATCTCTTAGGACTCAATATGCTGGGATAAAAACCTGTTCATGAAAAATCTCGTTAATTTTGTTCCGTTCCGTTTTTGTTTGACGGAAAATATAAAATATCTTCTGCTCTTCACAGTTGATCAATTTTGACGATTTTTATGAAACGTATACCTTTATCTTAGCGATCGATATTCAATAAGATCAGGTGGGATCTGTAAAGCAATCAATAATGTCTTCAAGGATAGAGTTGGATGAAAAAAGTTTGTATGTATGTATATATATATATATATATATATATATATATATATATATATATAATATTTTTTTAATTAATTTGCATATTATCAATTATTATTATTGTAAAATATTAATTAATAATTGTATACAGTATATTTTAGCATAATATATGTTAATTCATTCAGATAAAAATAATTATAAAAAATCACGGACAAAGCCGGTTACAATCAGTAATAACTATAAAGAATTCTAGCCCTTAGTAAATTTGCTCAAGTCTCAATAAGAGCAGTCCTTGAGAGTACCATAAACGTTAAGTGTTGCTATAAACGACGTCATACTGAGCCTGATAACATTTAAACTTAATATTGATTATATTAATGGACGATTCTATACAAAATCATGGTGAGCCTAGGTTATTTTTATTTTATCCAAACTAGAAGATATTGAGGCACTTTTTTAAGTTGACACTTTAAAATTTGTAAATGACCACTCTAACTACAATTGAATTTGGTTATTCAAACGCTTTAAAAAAAGGGGTAAATCGTGGAGGTTGCTTCTGGTACTTCTCTGATAGCAGACTGAATCCCCATGGTTGTTGTGGTCTGCCTCGGCAGCTTAGAAAGCCGTTGGGGCATTGAGGTTGGCGCATAAGAGATCCTACGACGCCCCATTAAAACGGGAGAGGTTCCGTTGAGTTTAAATAGATAGATAACACTAGTTTTTTGGCCAGTGAGTCTCCAAATCACCATCTATATATATGCAAATGGTATGCGTTTCCCAATGTTACATAAAAGTTCAATACAGTTTGATATAGTGTCATCTATATATACATAAAATGCTTTGTCCTGACTGACTGATCGATCAACGCACAGCCTAAACCGCTGGTCATAGAAACGTGAAATTTGGAGGACATATTCCTTATACAATGTAGGCATCCGCTAAGAAAGGAATGTTATAAATTCATCCCCTAAGGGGGTAAAATAGGGGATAAAAGATTGTATGAAACTCTGTCATTCTTAACGCGAAATGCACGAAAAGTGGTATTTAGTTTTAAGATAAAAAATAAGAAATATATGTATTAGATTTCTTTCGAAATTCATTCCTTAAAGGGGTAAAAGGGGGTGATAAAATTTATATGGGCAAACAATTATTTATGATCAGAATTACTTGAAACTTAGTATTAAAGCTCTTAAATACAATTAAATAAATACGTATTTCAGAATTTTTTGAAATTCATCCCATAAGGCTGTCAAATAGAGGATGAAAGTTTGTATGAAACTCTGTAATTGATGCACGGAAAATGGTTTTTTAATGGAAATTTACCTTTAAAATGAAAACTAAAACAATACAAGTATCTATTTTTTTGAAATTCATCCCTTAAAAGGATAAAAGGGGATTGTGCTGTTTATATAAGGAAAAAATTGTTTATGATCAGAATTATTTGAAACTTGGTATTATTGCTCTTTAATACAATTAAATAAATATGTATTGTAGAATACTTTCTTAGATTTACGCGAATGTTTGACATTTAAATAAAACTATCTTTTCGGATTTTTTCGCGGATTTATTTTGATTTTTGGTTCCCGACGTTTCGATTGCTTTACAGCAATCATGGTCACGGGAGAGACTCTCCCGTGACCATGATTGCTGATTGACGAAAAGATAGTTTTATTTAAATGTATTGTAGATTTTTTTTTAATTCAGTCCCTAAGTAGGTAAAACTGGGCGGTGAAGTTTGAGTTGTTGAATATATTTAAATAGAGTAACATGGCTCAAGTGTGGGATATAAAGTAGAGTAAATTTATTTACAGAATATACGCTTAACATCTTATACATATTTTTGCAAGTAGTAAAGTATGTATTGCGAAAAAGTTTATTTTTTTCGTAGTTTCATCGCGGGCGAAGCCGCGGGTTCTGCTAGTCATTAAATAAAAAATGAAAGAAGGGTCAAATGCGTGGCTATTGGTTGGGACGGATTGGTCGACTTAACATGTCTTTCGAAAACTAGTTAGGTTATCTATACAGATAAATAAAATTGTAGTGTCTGTCTGTAATATTAAAATAACCGCTTTTTACTAAATGCATATGGATATATATACGGTACATATACCAAAACAACATTTTTTACAATTTTTGTCTGTCTGTCTGTCTGTCTGTCTGTCTGTCCGTCCGTCTGTCTGTCTGTTTGTTCCGGCTAATCTCTGAAATGGCTGGACCGATTTTGACGGGACTTTCACTGGCAGATAGCTGATGTTATAAGGAGTAACTACTAAAGTAGGCTACTTTTATTTTAGAAAAAATAGGGTCCCACGAAAAAAATTAAAACCAAATTAATTAATTAATTTTGTTTTGGGAAGCAACCTAGGGACGAACCCGAGCGAGGCCAGGGTGAGTCGCTAGTTTATATACCTATATGTAAGTTATGGTGTTATCATTCACCGCATTAGCAAGTGATAATCACGTTAAAACTGAGATTCATGTGAGGTATTAGAGGTGCGAGTTTGAACCTGGACCATTTGGTTTTCTAAACGATTGCGTTACCAACAAGCAACATTGCATAATAATATACAGTGTAAATCAATCCAAAAGGTTTACAAGTCTAGTTGATAAGAGAATCACAATGGCCTATTTACGAGTATTTCGTTGTGACTGCCAAATTTTCAGAACGTGTAGATTTCGACACGCGCTCTTACATGTGGCGCAGATACCCCACTTCCAGTTATAGTTATTAGTTACATATTTCTTCTTCTGGAAATTATTTTATTACAAAACTTACAGTAGTTGAAAATAAAATGTTAAGTTTATTTATTAACCGCGGTTTCGCTCGGGTGAAACGTTCAAAATATTATAATATCCTTGGTATGGCTCAGGGAATTTCAAGGTTTTATATATGAAAATGTTTTTAGAATCGGTACAGTTAGTTAGTAAGTACTTATTTATAATAATAAAAGACTAGTGTTATTTCCTACTTTTTTTTTAAATAAATCCTTACATAACAGTGCTTCAAGAGTCATTTCGTCCGTCGTAGAGTCTAATTATGCCCGTTCGAAACCTTTGAATTGAACGAGTATCAAACCCGCGAACTTAATTATAAAAACAAATTACATAATATTAATTAATAATTAATTATTACATAATTATACCTTCGAAAATTAAGTAAAGGAGGCATTTACGCTAATTACAGTAAGCGTTTAAATTTTAATTTTTTGTAAGGTGTCTTTATACTTTACTTACAAAATGTACCTAAATACATTATATACATATTTTTGTACACGTATATTATTAAACATGAAATTTTAAAGCTGAGTTGACATCGGCTGGACCAACTTGATTGGTTTATAAAACATTTATAACAGTTCCAATAAGATTTTTAGGAAATAAAAAATTAAAAAATTGCGAATCAATGGGCTTTTTTTTTATAAGAAATCAAAAATCACAAATTTTATTAAAATTTAGACAGGACAGGGTCTGTTGGGTTAGTTAGTTCTAAACATACAGTTTCTTATTTACTATAAATATATACTTTAAGGATGAAACGAGAAAGCTATCATAAACATTGGATTTAGCATCGCTTAGTATATTATAGGAACAGTCGCAAATAGCAGCAAATACGATTTCGTTCGCGAGCTATAAATTTTTTGCTTTCATTATGATAGAAAACTTTTGAGTTTCTCGCCGGCACTTGGCCATCGTGGTGGACTATGAACTGATTCTTCTCGTATTGGAGGGAGCCCAGCAATGGGACGCTAAAAAGGGCTGAATACATAGTACATACCTATTAATTTGATAACTGCGAATATTTTTTCGGTGCTTTGCACGAGTATCTTACAAGTGACCTAACCTCCTTTCTTTCGGGTCCTCGGGGCGTCGTGGTTGAGTGCGTAAGCGATCCTGCGACGCCCCATTAAGATGAGGGAGGTTTTATTGGGTTTTAGTGGGTAGTACTGGCTTTTCTAGCCGGCGAGTCCCACATAACCACCTGTATGTCAACAGGTGGTATACGTAAATGCATTTCCCAACATAAAAAAAAAAGGATATAGTTTATCCGTGTACTAAATTTCATCTAAATCAATCCAGCCATTCCGCATACATACATATATACACACAAATCGCACTTATATTAGTAGTCTTATTTTCTTTTACATAACAACCGGTCGGCGGAATCACGTTGCGCCAATTCATGGGCGGAAGAATGACGTTTCCCCATAATTAGATACATAGGTATTGAACAGGTATTGACTCTGAAAGATATTATTATAGGCTTTGCAAAAGAGCTAAGCAAGGGTTAGTCATAATTTAAAGGTAAAATAAAAATACCAGCATATAATTATTCGCTGTACAGATAATAATAGTACATACAATTGCACTGCAATTGCCGCCGCATGACCTATATGAGATGCAAAAATAGATCTTGCGCCCGTTGCAATCATTGCATTAATTGTTCTCAAGATCGCGACTTTATTCAATGTATCTAAACAAAACTTTGATATTCTTAATTAATTTATATACATTATTATACGCGAAACTTAATTACTTTTTAGGGTTCCGTACCCGAAGGGTGCCAATGGAACGCTATTATTATGCTTCCGCTGTCCGTCCATCCGTCTGTCAGAGGGCATCTCATGAACTGTAATGGGCAGAGACTTAAAATTTTTACAGAGTATGTATTTCTATTGCTACTATAATCTATACAGATAAATAAAATTGGAGTGTCTGTTTGTAATATTAAAATAACCGCTTTTTACTGAATGTATATGGATGTATACACGATACACATACCAAAACAACATTTTTTACAATTTTTGTCTGTCTGTCTGTCTGTTTATTCCGACTAATCTCCGAAATGGCTGGTCCGATTTTGACGGGATTTTCACTGGTAGATAGCTGATGTTATAAGGAGTAACTTAGGCTACTTTTATTTTAGAAAAACAATCAGGGTTCCGCAAAAAAAAAATTAAAACACATGAAATTGTGAACAAAATATGCATACGGCGTACGCACCCGAGTAAAGCAAGGGTAAATCGCTATATAATTTAAATTAATATCTTAGGAGTAGCAAGCTACTTTTTATGTATAAAAATAGCTAAACGTGAAAACGTACCTAGGGACGAACGCGAGCGAAGCAAACGTGAGTCGCTAGTAACAAATAATAAAAAAGGAACATTTTTTTAACTATCTATCTTTTTTTCTATGTATCTTTTAGTTAAAAAGCAATTGTGTATTCGCAATATTATAGACTATCAATTAAACCAAATAAATTAGGTACTTAATGGATTCATTTTTATTATTTTGCTCAAAGAATATATAGATGAAAAAAATATTAATGTCAATGTCAAGCGGTACGCTACAGACTTTATTCTAATTAGTTGAAGCAGTAGGTAGTTGTTTCAATGGCAAAGTGCGAAAATTATTGTTCCAAAAAAAAAAAACTTTATAATACTTATTAACTAACAGTATGGTATATATTTGTGCTAAATAAAGATGATCAAAGATAAGAGCACGATATAAATAAGTCAAAAATGTCATATGAGCTTTGAATTTCAATTTAGCAGCTTCCAGTTATTTATATGTTTGTTAAAAGTGTTTGTTATTCAATAGTTAAGGGTTTATGCACATCATGCATTATAAACGCCCCGATAATGTGCGTATAATTAACGCGCAATATCTGCGTGTATTCTGCACTGATAACAGGTACTAAAAAATAAAAATGCACATTACTTGCATAGTCGATTGACTTCATTTTAACGCGCGCGTCGATAGCGCTTTAACTTCTTGGAAAAAGCGCATCGATAGCGCGTTTAAATTTCCTCGTGTGCATACGACTTAAGTAATATGCATCATACTTATAAGTTCGAATTGTAATATTAAAAAAATTAAGGCAGGAGAATTTGGAATGAAATAATAATATATAAGAAATTAATACCAATTTATAAAATATCAATATTGACTTACAGTATTGTTCTACGCAGGAATCAAAGTTGTAATATTTTTTGTTATTACAGTTTACCAAGCGCCAAGACAGCAGACGGCTCACGAAATGACCAATCTTTTTAGGAGCGGAGGAGACGATAAACACGTTCACACAAACTAACAAAGAAACAAACAAACAAATAAACTCTGTCTCTTTATATTATTATCTTACTATAGACTAAAAATAGATTGATTAAGTAAAATAAGACAGTAATTTTAAGTGCAAGTGCAAAAAAGCACACAGCATATGGATTTGATAAAATATAAGGCAATCATATACATAAACAAGTGAAATAAAGCTAAAAAAGCTCTTCTTTGAACTTAAAATTAAAAGCTTCTAAGTCTTAAATATTATTATACGCTAGTGTTTAATAACAATATAATATTATAGACATATATTTCAGTATATTATAAGGAGTGCGAACAAATAAAGGTATTTTTATTAATAAATATTTTAAGCTTAGTGTGGGCGTCCTCAGTCCTTGCAGAAGCTAGATGTAATTGAATACGCATGTAGGTCAAGAGGTCAGTCAGCGTAACAAGAGAATATTCGATGTGTAATTTTTGTCCGACTTCAAATGAAATGGATACACGGTATGTCTCAATAAATAAAAAAAACGTATTTTGTATGTATGTACGCATGTAAGAAGTTATACTTCTTTGGCGTAGCAGAACAAAAATAGCTATAAATTTCATCCTGTATGTTATAACTCTCTATTTGTAAAAGGAATCACAAATTAATAAAATAAATAAGGCATATTAGGCATATTACAATCATATATTTATAGAATATCGTTTAAGGAAAGAATATAATATTATATATCATTTGTCAGACAATAACAACGGTTACCATGGCAACAAACAGTTATCAACTAACTTCATCATGTCGCTTTTTCGCTGTCGGTGTGCGCGCGCATCGTAAAAATTTTACTCTCATAATTTTTTCTAAGCATCCCAAAAGAAGTATAACTGCAAAAAAAGTAATTATTCTATTAATTAGTGACATTCCATATGTCTTTCCAAAATATAGTTAGCTTTTATTATACTATTCCTGTCGCTATGTCCGTAGTAAAATAATTCATACAGTATACAGTATAAAAAAATATATTATTAAATGTAAAAAAATATTAAAGTGATATATTTTTTTGACATTGAAAATATCATTTGATTTATTTGACAAATATTCAGCATTACAGTACCTGGCGACCGAGCTTCGCTCGGTGTTCTTATTTGTTATAGTGTATTCTTTAGATAAAAAGAACTAAAAACTTGAATAAATACAAAAAAAAAAAGTAAAACTTTGTATCCGATCGAGATTCGATCTCAGGCACACCTACTGATTGTTAATCTTGTACCTTGGTCGCTTGACCACAATGCTTACCTCTGAGTGTAAGAAATTATCGAGCATATTCTGCGTAGAATAATGCAAAAGAAAACTACATGAAAACTCGAAAACACGTATTTTCCCAGACATAAGACTAATCTAGATCGATTTTTCGTCCCCGAAAGCCCCCACATACTAAACAGCGAAATCGTAAGAGCCGTTTCCGAGATCGCTGGTATAAATAAATAAATAAGGATATAAATATACAAGAACTGCTTGTTTAAATATATTAGATTATTCTTTTACTAAACCTAATGAATCCACTACAGTAGTAACGTTCGGAATGAAACAGCCTATTGAGAAGAACTGGCGGAAGAAACATATCGATTAAAGTTTTTTTTATATTTTTTATCTCATTCACTCCTCCTTTCTCTCCCATTCTACGTGACATTAACGAAGTAATTGTGTTTAACTGGCACGGTTTAAGGTCTTAAATGGCTTATTAATCTTTCTTAGGCACTCTGAGGTCAAGTCACATTGATTCTTAGCTCTATGACTCCACGACAGAAGGACGACAGACTTACAAAGCCTTGATCACCAACGTAGGGTTGCCAGCCTTTGTGTATTCTATAGGTTACATTTCGGAGAGTTGCGTAGGAACTACACGGCTTAATTCCCCCATCCCCTTTCCATCATCGGACAACCCGACGAACGGCTGGTCTCCATCTTTATGTCGTGGACATTCCACCCGTCCGGACGAAGCGTTTCGCTACGTCATTTATTATACGTGCAGCTAAGGATTGGAACAGCCTGCCTGCGTCGGTGTTTCCGTCCGATTACAATATGGGTGTCTTCAAGGTAAGGTGGCTACTGAATTAGTGCGACTTACCATCTACGACTGCGTTACCACTTACCATCAGGTGGAACGTGGTCAAGCACTAATTCAAAATAGTATTAAAAAAAACATACCAAAATGTCCACGTGTTATTACCAGGTCATACCCCACAGATCTACAGACGGTAACAACTCGTTGAAACTATAAGATGCAATTGAATGCGCAAATAGGTCGGGAGCTCGAGAGGTCAGCGACTGCACGAGTTTTCCAAGCCGTTATTAGGTTATATATATACATATATATAAATAAAATTCCACTGTCTGTTCGCTTGTGATTTTGTAACGAAAATTTCTTAGTCTAAAAACAAATATACTATTTGAAACGTACAATATATATTTGATACATTTTGAAAATTGTGTCATAACGCAATTTTTAATACCTATTTTATAAGAAAACAACTCTCCAAAAATGGGACTTAGAAATCTCCAAGTGTTATACGCTTGTAAGACGCTTATGTTCTTTTAGTTTTTTTAAGCCATCAGTTACATGTATGGAGTGCCATCTCTATACTATACAGTATACATACCTATATATACTATAGACGGATATGCCAAAATTATAAGGGGTTCCACTTTAGATTTCTGACTATGGAACTTTTAAAAGTAAAAAAATACACATAAAACTATTGTAATCTACTTATGGGTTTCGATAAAATAGATCAAATAAGTAAAAAAAGTTGATAATGTTAAAAAACCAGCTTCGTTCTTCTCTGGCAATTAAACTTTAAGAATAATTTTTTTCAACATTTCGACATTTTTAAACAACAAATAAAGTAAACAATGTTTGTCTGTTAACATGATTTCAGAAACAAGCTTGCTTAACTCAAAAGCACGTCCTCATTTCCTAGTAGTCATGAGCCCTAAGCGAGGAATGGCTGCCGATTCCGCGAACACATTTCATAAAATATACTTGAAATACCATCCAATCACGGATTTATTGGTTAAATAAAACTATCTTTTTGCTAGAGACAGTTCCTCCCGTAAATTTAAAAAAGTATTTAACGAACCCTAATAAAGAGTTGAAAAGGAGTGACGACAAAGTTTTTATGAAAAAAAAAATCTCGTGTGAAACAAAAAAATAAGAAACTTTTAAGTTCTAATATTATAAAACAACCTATTCAAATATGACGGACGTCCTATATGATTTTTAATTAAAATATTTTAATAGAGTACATTCTATTACAGCTATCTTGCAAACTATGTCAGAGTTCACTGAATATAAATATGAACTATTTCTTATAAAATATTGTGTTTACACAAAATATTTTAGAAAAAATATTGAAAGTTTAAAAACCAGCTTATCTTTTTACTCGACTGCGGCGAAGCCCAAAAGAGCGTTTTGTGTTTAGCCTCTATGTATGTATGTATGCATGTCTAATACCATATTTCCTCGTAACGTAGCAAGATTCACATCATCACATGCACATCTCGGCTCTCGCGGCAAGGATGAAACGTGTATATCTCCGAATGCATAATACTATATTCCTTCATCAACTTGTTTTCGTATTTCTAGTTAGCTTTTATGCAATCGGGTTTTTAATACATATTTAATTACTAATTAAAAAAAAAGCACGTTTTTCAAATTAAATCTACCAACTCAAGTTAAAAAGTACATTAACTAGTGGTTCATTTAACATTGTAAAGACGTGATTATTACCGGTAATTGAAGACCCGACGACATTACCGGTAAGATCGCGTGAAGGCTGAAACTTAATTAGGCAAATTTAACGTAGCTTTTATTTTGTTTGTAAAATTCATGGTGATAATGTTATTACTTTTACGGGGGAATTAATGGGGGTTTGAAGGCTATGTGTTATTATTATGTCAGTACGTGTGTTTACTTTCGTTTAGATTATAATCAGTGTGATTATAATCTAAACAAGATAGAGAATAACAAGATTTCAAAAATTTATAAAAGGAATATGTTATGTTTTTAAATTAACTAGTATTCGTCTAGTGATCAAAATTCGACCAAAATTATTATTGACAATTTGAAGAAAGTATATATGAATAGAATTAATCTGTCTA
Source organism: Fabriciana adippe (assembly GCA_905404265.1). Lineage (NCBI taxonomy): Eukaryota > Metazoa > Arthropoda > Insecta > Lepidoptera > Nymphalidae > Fabriciana > Fabriciana adippe. Next base: position 9,833,841 of record FR990009.1, read on the forward strand.
TATAAAAGTATTTCCAAATTTTTCAAGCTCATCAATAGCTACCAAATAAATATGTTGGGATATTAACACACAGCACCATCTAGTTCCATGGTAAGCTACGAGACTTGTGTTATGGATACTAGATAGTTGATACACTACACATATATAACTTTAAATACATACATATTATAGATATAAACACCCATGACTGGAGTACAATCATTCGTGCTCATCACACAAATGAATGCCCCCAGCGAGATTCGAACCCACGATCGCTGACACAGCAAGTAGTCACTACAAATTGAGCCAAACATGTTATAATTGTATGTAATGTATTTCTTTAAAATACATTACATTGCATGTTATGTATGTTTTTTGTACAAAAGTGTCAAGAAACAAAATTCAAAATAAATCCGCGAATAATCCGAAAACACGGTTTAATTTAAAATATCTGTTCATAGTTTACTTTGTGAAGAAAACGTTGTCCTCTAACAGAATTAAAATTTATGATAGAGCAGAACTTTAAACAAACGTTATCTTATATCAATTTATTCAAACAAAAACTTCCAGTCTTAATTTCGAAAATAGGTTAACGATGGAATGTAATGGCTCACGATTACTTATCTTTCACTTAAAACTTTTAAGAGAAAAGTTTACAGTGTTCGCTATTTCTATAGTGTACAGATAGATTATAGTGAGCTTTATTGGTTAAAATTTTAACCTTATAAGGATTGTGAAGTGTCGATACGTGGCGCAAGTAGGTTTTAAAAAAAATGCTATCTGTTTCATACTGCTCGCTTTGCCAACCCGTATGGTGCGATAGAGAGAGTTGCAAATCTTAGAGGCAATTACCTACATTACCTGTTTGAAATATTGTTTCAGGCGATAACGTTTTCACCCCCCTAAACATTTACGAAATGAGACAATTTTGGTCTCATTAGATTCAGTACACCTTAATCTAGATCTGTACGTTCTTCTTTTTTAGTAATTCAGTTTAGTTTAATTCAAAATAAATAAAAACGCTCGAGGAAGTTTTTAAGTCAAAAATACAGATATCTAGATGCTAATAACTTTTATCATACTCAATATTTCTGTAAAATAAAAACATTATATCTACAACATTTCCAAAAATTATGAAAATTGGACTATGTTAATGGAGGAAAAAACGTTATCGCTATTTGTATGAAAATTTACAGCTTCACAATCCTCTTAATGGGTTGTCCAGTGGTCGAAATTCGACCTAAATTATTATTGAAAATTTGAGGAAAACATATGAAAATAAAATTTATCTATCTTTATAAAATAACTGTATTTTTTTTTATTGATAACACTAAAGCTCGTTAATAGCTTTTAAAATAAAACCATTTTTTTTGGATTTTTTTGCAGATTTATTTTGATTTTGGATCCCGACGTTCCAAATGCTTTAAAGAAAAAACGTTCATGGCCGAGAACATGATTCCAATCCCAGAGATCAGTCTCTTTTTTTCTTTGTTTTAAAAAAAATATCACGTGAAGGTCTACAGACTTTAATTTATACTCCTACTAGCAGATCCGGCCACGCGTTGTTTTGGCACACTTAAAATGGTTTTTCTTTAGCTCGGGAGTACAATTTGTAGTTTTGGGTATTTCTTTCTCCAAAATTCCTCTCTGGATATGAAAATCGTTAATTTTGCAATAAAAAAAGGAAATAATCGGAATAAAAACTATCCTATCTTTTAAGTCGAAAGAAATCACATGCGAAAAAAAAATACATTAAGATCGGATAAGTAAGTTTCGGAATTCATCCCGGACCAACATCGTGACATGGGAATTGTATATATAAAGATTAGTCTTATAAATAAAACTATCTTTTCGGATTTTTTCGCGGATTTATTTTGAATTTTTGGTTCTCGACGTTACGAATGCTTTACAGCAATCGTGGTCACGGGAGAGACCATGATTGCTGTAAATTCGAAGCATGCTGTGCATTCGATTTCAAGATAGTTTTATTTAAAATGTCAAATATTCGCGTAAATCTAGGAAAGTATTAAAGATTAGTCTCTTTAACATTCTCATATTCGGTTCAATTGTAAATAGATCTTTGAAACAGATTTAGCCTATTTCTATTCTACCCAAATTCACCTACAATAACTTGATACTATCAAGGTGAGCGGTGGAAGGAGATCCAAGAATTAATATTCGAGGAAAATTCTTAAATTTAATTAACAGCTTAATTATAGAATTAAATCTTAGAAGTCTACTGTCGTAAGTAAATGAATTCTAGACACTACAATAAAGTGGGGGAATAAAACCCAACCTTAGAAGTGAAAAGTGAATAATAATAATGGAGCTCCTTGATATACAATACATATTATGTATAGTGGATGTTATTGTTGTAGACACTGTTGTTTAGGTTTGTATGGACATTATATTTGCTATATATAAAACAAAGTCGTGTTAGTTACACCATTTATAACTCAAGAACGGCTGGACCACTTCTTATGATATTTGATTTTTTGGATTTCTCTTAGTCCGGAATAGGATAATAAGTAGGTATTAAAACATTAGAAAAATTCAAAAAAATATATTAAAATTTATATGTCTAACGCTGGCAAATAACTATTTAAAATATCTATGTAAAACGTACCTAGCGACGAACCCGAGCGAAGCAAGGGCGAGCCGTTAGTATTTGCTAAAAAGCGTATTTTTGGAGTTTTTTTATATTTTACTTCAGCTTTAATCCTTATACTTAATTGCACCTAAATCTATACAGCCGTTTCAACATGAGGGTGATCGTAGTCTGATTAAACACCCACAAGAATATCATGACCTATTGGAATAATAAGTACCGTATGGTTATCACGTCAATGCGTTGCTTCCTTACATGCGATAAAATAAGACATCAACAAACCTTATCTAGGTGATAGATAGTGGCATATCCGCCCCGAACACTTTTCAGTAATCTATACATATAGTAAAATTGTAACAAAGCTGAGTCTGTACATTAAATATTTTTTGGAAAATCTTATTGAAATAGACATTATTATCGATACAGAGGTCAAATCTATAGTTTTTAGAATTTTTATCTGTCTGTTTATCTGTGACCACTGGAGGGATTTTGATGAAATTTCGTATGATGATAGCTGGTTATCCAAGTCAACATATAGGATACTTTTTACTGTGGAAAAATATCTCATCTCTGAGAAACCAAACGTTAAAACGTACTATTGCATAAAAATTGACACTCAATAATTCTGCAAGTAAGTTTGTAAGTTTGTATAGAAGATAAAGCTTAGCAACGTTTACATAAAGCATCAAAAAAGCCATGTCCTTTTCTTTGATATACAAGGTATGTAACCCTTATCTATAAATTTTGAACTTAAGTTTTCTGCAATCTGACAATTTACATGTTTCCATTACATCACAAAATCGCTATTGTCTTACTAAAATTTTCGCAAAAACTAAGCGAACTAGTCCAAATATTTGCAGTGTTGTACAAACTAAGTTGAGACCGCTCTCGACACTCGCGGCGAATTTCAATTAAGTTTTACGTTTCCTATCTCTGTTTACACTAATTAGTGTTTCGGCTTTTCATAAAATGTTTTATGATATATAGTTTAGGAAATTATATTTATGCCGCTAATAAAATGTATTTCGAAAAGGTCTTTTTTTTATTTTTGTAGTGGAATGAACCACAAGTCTGTTTTTTTCACAGATGTTTATATTAATCATACCTATCTCGTTGACATTACTAGTGCTGCTGTAGATCTTGAAGTATTGGGTTCGAGTTCCAGATCGGTTTAAAAATAGGTTCATGTGTCTCAAAAAAAAATTGGTCAAATATTGGTTTTTGTCAAAAGCACATAAAGACAGACGCAGGACCCGATTTTGAGTATTTGTAATTTTTGAATACAGTATTACAGATGTAAGTTATATTTGTAATACGTAATAAAAAAATAGTAGTCAGTTTCAACTTTCTTATAGAATTCCAATAAATGCGAGAAACATGCTGCAACCGAAATCGATTTAACGAAAACTCTGAAATTGTTATCGTAACTTGAATTCGGCTTTATCAATATATATTAGGGCATGGCAGCATTTATTTATACTATTTTCTTCTATTCTTATTTTATTCATATTTCTATTATTTATTCTTACTTTATTACTATATTTATAACTAGCAGAACCCGCGGCTTCGCCCGCGATCAAACTAAAAGATAAACTTTTTCGCAATACATACTTTATTACTTGCAAAAATAAATTTGTGTAAGTTTTATTATTTGTTAAAGTATATATGGAAACAAATTTAATTTTAGCGATCGTAACTCAAAATAAGGTATATGTCCTTTAGATTAATGTTTAGGCTGTGAGTTGATCGATCAGTCAGTCAGTCAGGACAAAGCATTTTATGTATATATAGATAGATAGAAATGTATGTATTTAAAGTTATATATGTGTAGTGTATCAACTATCTAGTATTATGTATCCATAACACAAGCCTCGTACTTTACCATGGAACTAGATAGTGCTGTGTGAAAAAATCTTCCTTAATGTTTGACTTCTTTATAAACAATCGTGCAAAATTTTAATTTAAGTTACACACACACACACTTAAGTTTTTATTAGTCTTTAACCCTTTTAAACGCTCCACTGAACTGAGTAAGAGCTACGCTGGACAAGTGCGGATTGGTGGACTTCATAATTCATATGTCTTTTAAAAACTAAAGGGATTCTCTCAAGATGCATGTTTCCAAATGACATTTCTTTCACCGTAACAAGGGGTAATCAGATTGTATATGAACACATTTATGAAATCCTACTAATATCCTACTAATATTGTAATTGCGAAAGTTTGTGAGGATGTATGGATGTCTGGATGTATAGATGTATGGATGTTTGTTATTCTTTCACGCAAAAACCACTGAATGGATTTTAATGAAACTTTACAATAATATAGCTCATACATCAGAATAACACATATACTACTTTTTATCCCGGAAAAATGTACCGTTCCCGTGGGATAGATTTGTTTTTGTTTTTCTAAAGGCGAACCCGAGCGAAGTGAGTGTGAGCCGCTAGTTATTTAATAAAACGCTGAAGACGTAATTTTTAAAACTTTATAAATGCTTATTTCGTCGAATACCGCGAAAGCGATATCTGTTTGTATTCGCTGAACACATGTGTTTCTCTGCATTGTAGAGATGAAAGCTCTATGCTAGGAACCGTCAGTCAACAACGTTAGGTCGCTAGTCTTTAATGTAAACATGTCACTATAAAGAGTAAATGTTGAAGAGAATGAGCTACGTAAATATGTAGGTCATTATAACTTTAAACACGCTCATAAAAAGTAAAAACTCTTTGGTTTCTAACGAATTAGCCCTTGGAATATTTAAAAATTTACGATTTAGATTTTATAAAACACTAGCACTCTCGCTCCGCTCGGGTTCGTCCCTAGGTTGATTCCCCATATAAACTTTCATCCTCATTTTTACACCCTAAAGGGATGATTTCCGGAATAAAAAATATCCTATGTATTTCTCAGGGTCTCAAACTATCTTCTCACCAAATTTCATCTAAATCAGTCCAGTAGTTTTTGAGTTTATTCGTTACAAACATACAAAAATACAAATCTTTCTTCTTTATAATATTAGTGTAGAAGTGCAGACTAGGTTTTGAGCGCGGTTGTTTGAAACGGTAATAAATTTATCTTGGTGTGAATAAAGTTTATTAATGACAATGGCTTATGATCAATTCAGTGCTTCAAGACGATATCCTATAGTAATAGTTACAAATGTAAATATTAGTGGTAGCTCAGTGGTAACACGCACGCTTGGGAATCCGAGGAGGAACGAAGCGGGTTCAAATCCCGGGTCTCGCCCCTCAGATATTTCCATGCGCGAATCATTTTATACATGATTACTACTTGTCTTACGATGAAAAACATCGTGAAGAAGCCTGCAATTTTTGAGAGTATCTAGCAAGTTTTCGAAAGATGTGAAGACCAACTGGCAAATGGCCAGCGTGGTGGTCTATACAACCCCCTCATATTGAAGGGAGATTCATACCCAGCAGTAGGACGATAAAAAAGGGCTCAATACAAATACTAAATAAATATATTGGGGCATTATCACACAGCACCATCTAGTTCCATAGTAAGCTACGAGGCTTATATAATAATACTAAATAGTACCTAAATTTCGTAGAACTTGCGTCTACTATTAGATTGTATATTCACACATACTCATATCGTACCCTATCCGAGTCCTATCGCTTATTGGTCAATTTGTGGCTTCTTAAGGGAACAGTGTAAATTTGAATAGGCTAATTAACACCAATTAAGGTTGCATGACTTCCTTCATTCTCTTGTAGTATTCAAATGATAATAATATTTATTAATAATAACTGGCGATTTACCCTGATTTTGCTCGTTCGCGTCCCTAGGTGTTTTTTGTATTTATAATATTATATACAGGTAGTGCCATCTTTTGATATATTTTATTAGTAATAGTAGCCTAAATGTCATTCAAATCCATCCATTTCACCATTAAGGAGTAACAGATATACCCACGCACGCGCACGCACGAACGCACGCACATGCGCACGCACACACATGAGCACGCACGCACATGCGCACGCACACATAAACACGCAAGCGCGCGCACGCGCACGCTCAAACAGAAACTTCTCGTTTACAATTGTAGTTTTATGTAAGAATGTGTTTGTTAGTCCATCTTTTTTTCTGATTAAAGCTTAGGTTTCGGATCAAAAGCACACATCATATATGTAAGGCTGTATACAAGACAGAATTAACTCTTAGCCCAAAACAAAATGGCACAACAAAGTTCGAACCCACGATCAGTAACGCAAAAATTAGCCTGCTAAAATAGAAAGAACGCGATAAGCTAATGCAAACTCAAGGTTAACAGATGATTACATGAACAAGATTATTATAATTCCTGAGACTTAAATATAGCGACGTAATAATGTACGGCGATATGTTTGAACGTTGTGTTGCGTTCGAACGCACATGAATATAATATGTATAATTGACGCAGAAGATCTATTAGGAGATAAGTCACCATGGAAACAGAGATGAGCCTGTGTTGAGATGTAATTTACTAAACGTTCTCCAAGTCTTTTTGCCAAACCCAAAATATGATTAGGTTTGCGCAGACAAAAGCCAAAAATTGACCCTTTTATCGTGTATGTTTGTTGTGACAGTCACATTATTCGTAAACTATTGGTAGCCATTATATAGCTGAGAGAGCGGTGTATTTCATGTCATGTCATGAAAATGGAGAGGTCTAACTACAGGAGAAAAACTACAATAATTACACACAATTAAAGGTATATAATAACACAATTACAAAAGACATCTAGAGCGTTCGTTCGTCGAGTCGTTCGAGTCTTCTATCTATATAATAGCCAAATAGTTCAGTACATTTTTCTTCTCTGTTTGTCAACCGATTTTGTTTTCTCTTTGTTTGCTTAAACTTACTGATGAGCTTTAGTGCTGTCAAAAAAAATATGATCGAATTTCGACCACTACGTGACCACTAGTAATAATTAAAAGTACTTGTTTCATTCTCGAGGTGTGGTAAAGTACTTGTTTGATCATCGATCATTATCGTCCATTTCAACACTGTAATGCTTCGTAGATGGTAATTATCCCCTTAATATTATAAATGCGAAAGTTTGGATGAATGTTTGTTGATGTCACGCCAGAACGGTTGAACGGATCTGATGAAATTTGGCACAGAGATAGATTATAGTCTGGAATAGCATATATGTTACTTTTTATTCCGATAAAAGTACAGTTTCCGTGGGATAGGTTTGTTTCTGTTGACCTGAGCGAAGCGAGGTAATATTTTCTACATACCGATATATTATATTGTCACCTGCACTTATACTATGTGCGTGCTGGCTTCACAATATAATTTTACAATTGACATTTACATAGGTACACTTTATTTGGATTTACATCATTACTAACAAAATCAAAACATAATAAATTAAAAATTATTTTTTATTAATTAAATCAAAATTAATTTAAATTTAAAATGTAAAATTGACGATTCAAAAGGGCTTGTAAAAGTTTATTTGAATAAAGTATATTTTGATTTGATTTTATTTGATAATATCAACGTCGTGTTAAGTAATTAATAAGAGAAAAAGCAATTAATACAGGAGTGTTTTCGCAATGTTTCATATGTGACTGTGTGAAGAGAAGTTGAGAGTTCTAAAAACTTCGTATCTGTCTCTAAAACTTTTGAGATTTTCATGTTCATTGCGAAAATGTAGGCGGAAAATATTGTGAGGAAATCTGTACATCTGAGAAAACCGCACTAGTTTCAAACGTTCGAAATCTGCTAACATTTGGAGCGTAGTGGAGCGACATACATGAGTCTTATGGGATAAACCCTTCGTATAACTAAAAAGTCTGGTAATGGGACGTTAAAATGACTGGATATGTAATTGGGAAATTAATACACAGCACCATTTTTAGTACCATGGAAAGCTACGAGGTTTGTGTTATGGGTACCATATAGTTGATACACTAAATATACTCGTATATAAAACTTTAAATACATGTATATTATAAATATAAATACCCATGACTGGAGTACATACATTCGTGCTCATCACACAAATGAATGGCCTCATCGGGACTTGAACCTGTGACCGCTAGCACAGCAAGTATACAATAAACACGACAACTACGACAACACATCACTACAAACTGAGCCAACCGTATCGTCTAAAGTCTGATTTTTAATTCGACGGAATTCTGACATTTCAGAAGTGTTGTCAACTTTGAAACATTGTCACTAAAAACGGAAAGCATTTTAGCAAAATAAAAAAATAAACGTATCTTGAATTTAAGGTTTCAATTAGAAAAACTAAGACTAAAAAAATGATTGATAATTCTAAAATGGTAATTATTTTTTTTAATATCATATTATTGAAGTTACAATAATTATTATGGAAATTATTTTTCTATTACAGGGATCCCTGTCCAATAATCCATAGGTTGCAAGCCTTTTTTAGGAAAACCCCTTTGTTTGTAAAATCTTTGCTTCTTGTAAGAACATATTATTAAAGAAGAGGATAAAATGTGCCCTTTTAATGTTTTGATGGATAGTGTTAGTGATTCTTTTATAATCTACATTCGGATTATATGACGATGTTGACGACAATGATGATATACTCGTAAGAGATAATGATTTATAAATATTTTCATTTAAGAAATATCTTGTTTTACTCTGTTATTTTTTTTTCATTTAACCATTAAACATTTATAGTTAGTGTGCATTGAATGCACAAAACATAGACTATTTACAATGTCATACATATTATAGTTTAGTTGATCTAATTCTGTTTCATATATTTTGTTATTTTAAATTAAAAAATTCAAAGCAGAAAAGGTTTATGATATCTGAATTATCAAAGAATGACAGCTGTCATATTTCCGTGGAATTAAAAATCAGACTATAGTTGTTTTTCTTGCGTTTTATATCCTTATAAATAATTTAATCATCGTCCGGCTCTTAGTATTCCGTTCCGATAGTAGCTTCCTCACGACTGTCTACATTGATTGAAATTGAAATACATCGAATAGCTATAATTTTGATTATGCTGTTTTAGTTTGTTTTAAGACGAACACAAAATAAATGCAAAAAAAAAAACATTTTTTAAAACAAGCTTTTATTTAAATGCTCCAAAAAGAAGAAAATAAACTTTGAATTAAATCAAACCTATCAATTTATTACATTACACATTTTATATGACACTAATACTAATATTATAAAGAGGGAGAGTTTGTTTGTTTATTTATTTGTTTGTTTGTTTGTTTGTTTGTTTGAACGCGCTAATCTCAGGAACTATTAATCCAATTTGAAAAATTCTTTTTGCATTAGATAGCCCGTTTATTGAGGAAGGCTATAAGCTATATATCATCCGGGAAAATGTATGGTTCCCGTGGGATAGTATTTTTTTATCTAAGGACGAAAGGGTGAGTCACTAGTATAATATAAAAGCTTATCGCGAGGTTTACCTATTAAAAAAAACATTATTTTTTAACATTTTGTTTCCTTTTTACCTTCACAAGGTAAATTCAATTGCAAAATTAGACCCAAACTAACATACTAACTCGGCAAGTTTTAAATAAAAGCTGTAAAAAGGGCAAAACTTAAAAACATTAAAAACAGCATAAAATGCAAAAGTTGCTAGCTTCTACGTTGCATTATATTGGATACTACCGATTCACCCTCGCTTCGCTTCGGGTTCGTCCCTACACAAAAACAAATCTATCCCACGTGAACCGTACATTTTTCAGGGATGATATATAGCCTATAGCCTTCCTCAGTTAACGGGCTATCTAATACAACAAGAATTTTTCAAATCAAATTAGCAGTTCCTGAGATTAGCGCGTTCAACGAAATGAACAAACAAACTCTTCAACTTTATAATATTAGTATAGATATGTATGTTGAGCTATAAAAATTTAATATTTTACTACAAGTAAAGTTACTTATAAAATGAGTGTATTATGACGTTATTTTCTTATTTTTATACTTTACGTTATCTGAGGCATCAAAGTAAAAGCTCTTCTTCCTTCTCTACGTTCATACATTTGCAAGGGAAATTGATTCTTTGTAACAGGATACGGTGTACTTACGCTACGTATAGGTGTGTGCGGAAACATACGGGTGATCTCTATGTATCTATAATAATATTACAAGACAGAAGAGTTTTTTGTTTGTTTGTTTGTTTGAACAAACTAATTATGGAATTACTAAAAAATATGTCTATTTTTTTTGCATTTCATAGCTATTAATTAAGGAATTAAAAATATTAATTATATTCACGTCTCACTATTGGGTACGGGCCTACCTTCAATACGAAGGGGGATCAGGCCATAGTCCACCACGCTGGCCAAGTGCGGATTGGCGGACTTCACATGTCTTTCGAAAACTTGCTAGGTTCTCTCAGATATGCAGGTTTCCTCACGATGTTTTCCTTCACCGTAAGGCAAGTGGTAATATGTTAGAAATGAGTCGCACGTGAAAATATCAGAGGTGCGAAACCCGAGATTTGAACCCGCTTCATTCGATTTCCCAAGCGAGCGCGATACCACTGAACTACCACTGCCTCTAAGGTTAAAGAAAACATAATATTTACAGTTTACAATTGCAAATACGATGGTATTTAAATTAACAAACAAATTGTCAGGGTTAAGGTGAATCAAATTTGATATAATTAAGCTATTTTAATCAATGTTACAGTTAAAGGACGAGATCAAAGTTTCAATAAAAAATCTAAAATCACACCAAAACTAAATGATATCATTATTGAAAAAGCAAATAAAAAAAGCGAAGCGAATGTGCAAAAGAAAAAACTATCCAATAAATATAGTTAACGGGTGATTATAAAAAATTATAAACTATGACAAGAATTTTGACTCTCCTGTAAATCTATTTTCCGCGTTGTTCACACTTGCTGAGGCACTCAATTCCCTTTGAAGTTTTACCGCTGTTCATACATAAATATTTCACATTTCAGTTCGTTGTCAGTCAACCGTTAACGGGTTATTAGTAAGGCTTGGCCATTACTATTCTGTGGTTTCCTACGCCATTATTTTTATAATCATCGTAAATTAGTTGGTATGGTATGTACGACTATATAAACTACTAAAGTGTAAGAATTTTATATAAAAACTATTTTTGCCAACTTTTCCGCGGGTCTATTTTTCTTTTTTTTGTCCGATGTATGCTTCACCGCAAACTTGGTCATGGCTTAAGGTTTTTGACGTCTCAAATGACATGGTTATTACAGAGCAAAAGTAAAATAATAATTTGGAAGAAGAGAGAAATGGCACCGAAGTACTTTATAATTTAAAAAAAATGATAAATAAATCTAATTAGAGCTTGCTTTAGTTTTATATTTTGAAAAAAAAAATACTATCATTATGAACATTTTATGAAAAATTAGATAATATATATATATATATATATATATATATATATATATATATATATATATATATATATTAAGCCTTATTATTGTGTATACAGTAAGAGAGTTACGAGTAGGTCTTTCTTTAACGGTCTATTACTTGTATTTTTATTTTAAATTTTATTCTGTTCGTTACCGTTTACAGGATTTCCCTAAGATAGTAACCCAATCCTTCTTATGTTTTGGATGTTTTTTTATATCAATAGTTTTGCAATTCATTTACGTAAAGCATTCGAAACTTTTATACCAAAAAATTATAATAAAACTGCGAAAAATCCGAAAAATAATTTTATTTGACATGTCAAATTATATAAATAAATAAACGGAGCAAGTTCTAATAAAGTATTAAGTACAAAAATCTTATTAAAATATCTTAAGGTACCTACTTTTAATTACAACGGGATAAAATTTTGAGAATAGGAGTCGTAAGATGGCTTCTTTCCAAGAACTTTTTGTTGTACAGGAGGGCGAGATTGAAAACATGTTGAAATATCAGCACGTGGTACTGAACAAATAAATTTCTATCAAGGTTTCTTTTTATATCAGTATATAAGCAGGTTGCGTGTTTGCCAAGTGAAAATTGTAAGGGTGAGTCCCTAAGAGAGTATATTCAACTCAATTCTAAAAAGTTTATTTAGCATTGAAGTCTTACAAATCTTAATGCCATGTGTTTCCCATTAGTTCAGAAAGAAAACATCTTTTTCATGTTAAAAATGATGAAATTAAAACAGCGAGATAAAACATATTTTTTTAGCTTTCTGATAGCCAAAAAAATCCTAACCAGGAAACAAGTGTACAAATTTCTTCCACAGGATTAATAATTAATAGTTTTTTTTTATGGAAAAATGTCGCAGCGCAGCGTGACCTTTCAATGAATCGCAGGGTGTACATTCAAAATTAATAATATTAAAGACCTTTCAACCAGGTATAGGGCATGGCAGCTGATCTCCCTATCAACAGCACCTATAAATCCTTAAGTGAGAATGATAATTTAATTCGACAAAAGAGAGTGCAGGACGATTGTCACGGTATCACATGGTGGTATAACTCTATAAACTTCCTATAACTATAACAAATGCAGAATGCCACTGAGTGTCTTTACCGACACCAATAACTATTTTCGATTCGACATAAAACTCGAACCTTATAGTAAGCAAGTACATGCTATTCACTTGGCCAATTGTCAATACCTAGATAATAAAAAAGAGTGCGTGTATGAATGTGTACACGCGCAAGAAGTAAAACTTCTGTAGATTATCGGTACTCTTTATGAAATTAAATTTATGTTTTAAATAATTAGGATAGGTGAGATACTAAAAATAACGCATATTGGGCATATTACAATCATATATTTATAGAATATCATTTAAGGAAAGAATTTGTCAGATAATAACAACGGTTACCATGGCAACAAACGTACGTACATTTTTTCGTAACGCATTCACCAGCTTACCCCCCAAGTCCAGCGTGCATAAAGAAGTTTTACTTCAAAAGTATTATACTTTATTAAAGTACAGCCGTCGGTACATAAAAGTGAAAAAAAAGAGAAAACTTCTAATTTACTATTCCAATCGTGCCCGCCCATAAAATATTCCCGTATGTTTCCGTGACCCGGTTCAAGGAGTACGGTGCGAGCTTTATTGCACTTTTTATGCATACTCACAAGGACTCGAGTGAGTGATAACGATTTTATTGTTCTCTAGCTCTCGATGTCGTCTCTCCTTGCTATCAGTAAGTTAATTTCACTGATGTATTGTAGAGTTCTTGACAAAGAATAAGTATATTATGTATCTATATGCCTGAAGTAATCATTTCATTTGAGCACTAGTCAATTAATATTATAATCAAAATTTGTAAATATGTTTGAATGTTTGTTACTCAATTATGCCTAGACTGTCTTTACATAAACCCTTTTTTATTAAGGAAATTTTTTTAAGGAATTTTATTAAGGAAGCCACTCTATTCTTGAATAATAAAGAGGTTTTTTTTTATTATACAACGAGTATGTAGCGAGCTATTTACTAATACAATCACTACATATTATAAAACAAAGTCGCTTCCCGCTGTATGTCTGTCCCTATGTATGTTTAAATCTTTTAAACTACGCAACGGATTTTGATGCGGTTTTTTTAATAGATAGAGTAATTCAAGAGGAAGGTTTATATGTATAACACATGCATAGTATAGTACGGAAAAGCTAAGAAATTCAAAGATTTGTATTTCATACTAGGCGATAAAACGTACATAGGGACGAACCCGAGCGAAGCCAGGGTGAGTCGCTAGTTACATATAAAATACTTTGAATACTAATATAAAAATAGTTGATATGACTTTTTGTTCAAAAAAGTAAATAATACCGTACACCTATATCAACTTAACAATATATTGTAAAAGCCAGAATTTACCCGCTGTCAAAATTCAATTATCGCTTCACAAACAAATAATCCTCTTTGGAGTACGCTGCGAGGTCGGTGACACATTCCATTTACTGAAAAGAATTTGTTGACAGGATGTTTGGGCTTATAGCCATACTTTATGTAATAAAAATTCAAATTTCTACAAAAAATGTTAGTTATGCTTTAAGAAAATTTTAAATATCGTGATTTTGTTATAACTAAAGTATAATAATGAGAGAGTGTTTTTGTAATAACTAATTGATGTATAGAACCGTGCTATTCTGGGTATGTGCATCTTCTCAATGCGATTGCGATTGAGCCAGACACCTCTTAGTCTACATGTCTTTCCAAAAAAAGCATGCAATAAAAACTTAAAAAAAAAAAAATAAAAACCGACTTCTCGGCACAGAAAAGTAAAAAATAACCAAACGGGGGTTTTCATTTAGAATAGATACCTAATCAGATATTTTCGAAGTCGGTGTGCTTTGATTTGTATTGGCTGGCACCGACTTCGAAAATATCTGATTAGGTATCTATTCTAAATGGAAACCCCCGTTTGATTATTTTTTACTTTTCTGTGCCGAGAAGTCGGTTTTATTTTTAAGTTTTTATTTTTCCATTTTTGGTGTAGACATAATAAGCAGGTAATTTGTAAGAAGAAAGATTTTTAAAAACATATTCGATTAAGCCATTTATTCCGACCCCTAATGACACTCACAACCCATCTAGGTGTAAAGTTCTCATCAATACAAATTAATCAAGTCCAAACACCAGGTAATTGCTGTAAATAGTTGAGGAGTTTCCTCGACTGTCTTTCGGTTCCATCATCAGATCGACTCCAGACCTTCATTAAATAGTAGTGCTTTAAAATACTTAATGGAAAAAAAATTTACAAGCGCACTAGTCGCCACTACGATTTTCGAAGGTTCCCCTCGATTTCTCTAAGATGCCATCATCAGATCCTGGTTTCCTTATTATGGTACCACCCTTGAGATATCTCCTTTCAAACAAAAAAAGAATAATTTAAATCGGTTCATGAACGACGAAGCAATCCGCGAACATACATAAAATTACATCCACCTAAACAAAAATTATCATTTTTTTTTTTCATAAAATGAAAACTACTGGGCCAAAGTATGTTAAATTTTTATGGGACCACATGGCAACTACTCCGCATCAAACAAAAGAAGAATCACGTAAATCGGATCATAAATCTCAGAGTAATCGATGTACATACATAAAAAAAAATACCAATCGAATTGATAACCTCCTCCTTTTGGAAGTCGGTTAAAAATCAAAATAAAAATATACTTTATTCAATTACACTTTTACAAGCACTTTCGAATCAAATTAATAAGTAAATAATAATAATAAATTAAGAATTCTAAAAATTATAGAATCGGCCTCTGTATCCATAATAATGATTAGTTCAATAAGATTTTCCAAAAAATATTTAATGTACAGATTCGACTCACTTAGAGTATAATAATGAGAGAACTAAAGTTACTATGTTTTATTATAAAGTTTTATTATTACATCGAAGGTATAGCATAGATAAACTTCATACCCACGCGAATTGTACAGTATAAGTTTTATCCATGAGGAACAGCGAAAAGAATGCTATCTGCATTTCATCGCTGAATTAGTACCTTGGTTCATATAATACTTTCTTAGATTTACGCGAATATTTGACATTTTAAATAAAAAAATGTCTCTCCCGTGACCACGATCGCTGTAAAGCATTCGAAACGTCGGGAACCAAAAATCAAAATAAATCCGCGAAAACATCCGAAAGATAGTTTTAGTACCTTGGTGATAAGAGGCAGATATATCATTACTGGCGGAACCAAGTTTTTAGCAGTACTAGTGTATAAAGATTGAGGCAGTGGTAGCCCAGTGGTAACGCGCTCGCTTGGGAAACCGAGTGAAGCGGGTTCAAATCCCGGGTCTCGCACCTCTGATATTTTCATGTGCGAATCATTTCTAACATGATTACCACTTGCCTTACGGTGAAGGAAAACATCGTGAGGAAACCTGCATGTCTGAGAAAACCTAGCAAGTTTTCGAAAGACGTGTGAAGTCCGCCAACCCGCACTTGGCCAGCGTGGTGGACTATGGCCTGATCCCCCTCGTATTGAAGGGAGGCCCGTGCCCAGCAGTGGGACATTAAAAAGGGCTGATACAAGTAGTGTATAAAGGAAAAAATTAAACAATATTTATTACGCTTTAGTAAATTCAGGTCAAAAGTCTTAGGACACCTCAACGAGCTCACTCGAGGCGACTGATGACTATAAAAAGTTATGTAAAGATCTTAATACTTAGCATTTTATCTGTGTGACCCACCAGCGTAACACCCCAATATCGTCGGGCGGCTTTTTGTATAGATTTCTGATGAAATTAAATTTTTTAAGTAGGTATTTTGTTTAAGAATTGATTTTTTACCTCTTAGTAGGTATGATTTTTATTTTTAACTTTTTTTTATCTGACAAGCGCCCCTAAATAACGCACACGCGATTTATTTAAATTATTTTTCGTCGACTTACGTTGCGAAATTGGTCTCCACGATAAACCCTTTCATTCAAATGAAATACAGCCTATGCCCGACGACACGTTTGGCTCAGTTTGTAGTGACCCTACTTGCTGTGCCAGCGGTCGCGGGTTCAATTCCCGCTGGGTCATTAATTTGTGTGATGAGCACGAATGTTTGTACTCCAGTCATGGGTGTTTATATTTATAATATGTATGTATTTAAAGTTATATATGTGTAGTGTATCAACTATCTGGTATCCATAACACAAGCCTCGTAGCTTACCATGGAACTAGATGGTGCTGTGTGTTCATGTCCCCACATATTTATTTATTATTTATATTTATAGGTTACTATACGTAACATATGTGATATAGTCATCTTACAACAAATTTTTTGGATGACATTCACACGGACCAAAAGCTTGTAATATCCTAAGAGCGCGGAACCCTTAAAATACTCATGACCTTAGAAGTATTATGAAATTAGGTAATTCACGTAGAATGTGCGTGTCACCCCTAAAAAAATTGAATTAAATATGTATGTGGAAAGTCACAATTTTGTATTATGTTTGTGGAACGTAAAAAATATCATTGTAAAGAGGTCTCGCATCAGTAGAGATGCGAGGGCCACGCTCTCATTAGTCGGAGGGCCCTCGACACGGCATTATTAGTCGCTTTAACTTATGCCTGTATTGTTGGCGACTAGTTTGCCTGTCTGATAGTTATGATTTTTTTATAATAAATATATCTATACATGTGTAAAAACTTATTTTTTATATATGTTTATTATTTATAGATATAATAAAATTACAACTGAGTCGAATCTGTACATTAAATATTTTTTGGAAAATCTTATTGAAATAGTCATTATTTATTTATTTATTAGCTAAGAACATCATTTTGGTATATAATCATAATCATAAACAGTTTCTAAGTTAATAACTGCATTAGTTAAATATAGCGACTCACCCTCGCTTCGCTTCGGGTTCGTCCCTAGACACAAACAAATCTATCCCACGGGAACAGTACATTTTTCCGGGATAATAAATAGCCTCTAGCCTTCCTCAGTTAACGGACTATCTAATGCAAAAAGAATTTTTCAAATCGTATTAGTAGTTCCTGAGATTAGCGCGTTCAACCAAACAAACTCTTCAGCTTTTATAATATAAGTCTAGATACATATATGTCGGTCATAGTAAGCAATACATATACATACATTGCATATTTCCTTTCGATCGACCTTCAATACAGGTACAGGTTCCAACTTCCACATTCCATAGTATATTTATGTGTATATTACACGATATTCTCGCACTTAGGGTACAGATTTTGACGATACTTTTTTAATTTATACTATAAATCTCGAGGTTACCATATAAACAAGAAATATTTCCACTTCTAAACAATCAATCAATTAAAAATATTTATTTATACGTACCTCGATGATAAAGTACCGTCTTTTCTTCACACAAAGATTGATCCCTTCATTCTAACTAACAGAATCAGGTTAAATCAATAAATGGGTAAGGTGTTAACGATTACCGGCGGGCTTTCGATGATAAGCGATACTGATGCTTTAACACGCTATTTACTGCATTAATATCTGCTAAGTTTCATTCAGTTTTATTTAAAACTAGCGACTCATTCTCGCTCTGCTCGGGTTCGTTCCTTTTTACGTTTTAAAATTTAGTATAGATTTCTCAGAGATGAGATATTTTCATACAGTAAAAAGTATTCTATATGTTGCCCCGGATAACCAGCTATTATCATACCAAATTTCATCAAAATCCCCCCAGTGGCTTTTCCGTGATGCGGTAACAGAAAGACAGACAGACAGACAAAAATTCTAAAAACTAAAAATTCGGCCTCTGTATCGATAATAATGTCTATTTCAACAAGATTTTCCAAAATATATTTAATGTAGGTACAGATTCGGCTAAGTTACAATTTTATTATATGTAGGTATAGAAGTGCGAAATGTAATGTAGTAGTTTATGCCCGCGGGTTTGCTCGCGTGGTAACTGAATCAGGGATTATTGGTAGCCTATGTCCCTCCCCAGGATGCAAACTATGCCATTGCCAAATTACATCGAAATCTGTTCAACGGTTAGAGCCTGAAAAGTTAATTTCATATTTATAAAATTATAAATAAAATAAATAAATATCCTCCAGTCATGGGTGTTTATATTTATAATATGTATATGTATTTAAAGTTTTATACTCGTATATGTAGTGTATCAGCTATTTGGTATCCATAATACAAGCCTCGTAGCTTACCATGGAACTAGATAGTGCTGTGTGTTAATGTCCCAATATATCTAAAAAAACATATGAGCGAAGTATGAGGCTATTATGTCACATTCACAGACAATTGACAAAGGTCAACGATATTTTAAAGAAATTTCTAGTGAAAATATGTTAAATATTTATTGGATTAAATGTTTAAATTAAAAGAAAAATTACACAGACTCCAATATTACTTTAAAGATAATGATAAGTACTTAATTTTTTTTTAGATTTTAATATGACTACACTTTACGTATTACTTTACTTAAAAAAATATATAAATATATCATGAAAACTGGTTCACTATTGGCGAAGTAAATCACACACTCTAATTCTTCGTCATTCTTTTTTGAAGTTCCCTAAAATTGTATATAAGAAGATGTGAAGAAAATCAGTGTTTGTCTGGCTGTCTATTCATTTAATCAGACGTCGACAGGCTAGTATATGTAATACATGTATATTGAGTGCTCATAATTTCCTATAGAGAATATTTCCATCAATATCGCTTAGCTTTATCACATTTACTCATAGTCTTTAAACTGAACAAATTGGATAGTCCATTTATCGAGGAAGGCTTTAGGCTATATATCATCCCGGAAAAATGTACGGTTCCCGTGGGATAGAGTTCTTTTTGTCTAGAGACGAACCCGAAGCGAAGCGAGGGTGAGTCGCTAGTATAAAATAAAATAAATAAATATGTTGGAACATTACCACACAACACCATCTAGTTTCATGGTAAGTTACGAGGCCTGTGTTATGGATACCAGATAGTTGATACATTACACATGTATAACTTTAAATACAAATGTACATATTATAAACATTTTAAATATATACATATCTATACTATAATAAAGTAGTAACTTAGCGAAATCCGTACATGAATTATTTTTTAAAAACAATGACTGTAACGTATTATGTATACAATATAGACCCCAAAACAATAGTTATTAAGTTATTTCTCTGTTTGTCTGTTTGTCTCTTTGTCTGTACGCGTTTCACGCAAAAAGTAATGAACCGATTTCAACGAAATTTGGTGAACTGATAACTTATTACTCGGGTCAACATTTAGGATACCTTTTACTTTAGGAAAATCTTTGTTTCCTGCGGGAAATCGCAATAACTGGTTTTATCGAGTCCTCATTAGGAACCCTTCGCTGGCTAAACCTAAAGACATACATCAAAACAATGTACTAAAAAATTGTAGATCTTGAAAAGGCCAACAGAAAAATCTACAACAGTATATGTCTATATCTTAAGGTACGCTCGCAATACCTGTTCTTATCTATACCTTTAATAAAACTTAGTTAAATCGATGTGCGCGTTTCACGCAAAAAGTACTGAACCGATTTCAATTAAATTTTGTATAATGATAGCTTATCACTCGGGTCAACATCTAGGATATCTTATACTACAGGCACATTTTTCGTTCCCGCGGGAAAACGCAATGACTTGTTCTATCGAGTCGTCCTTAGAATTTTATATGGCTAACGCTGGCTGAACCTTAAGAGATACATCAAAACAATGTACTAGAAAATTGAAGGTCTTAAAAAGTTAAACGGGAAAGTTCGCAATATTATATATCTATCACCTACGGTACATTCGCAATTACTATTTTAATTCTCTACTCGCGACTCACTGACTTATCAACGTTCAGCTCAGTCCAGCAGTAAAACGTACCTAGGGACGAACCCGAGCGTAGCGAGGGTGAGTCGCTAGTATCATATATGAGATATTATATTTATCTAATTTACTCTACCAAAAAAGAAATTGTCTAGCAGTCTGATATATAGTATTCGAACGATGGTTTATTTACTCAAGCAAACTAAATGGTCTCGACAAACATTAATATTCATGTGAATTATCGATGATGACATATTAGAAATTTACAAGATATTAATTCACTAGCGACGCGCCCTCGTATCACTTATTCCCTCATCACGTCCCGAGCCAAAAAACTCATAAAACATCTATTTTAGTCCTTTATATGTGGAAGTTTTTCGTAAGAAACTTCATACAGTGAAACTTACTTCATACAGTTGTATGAAGTACTAGTGATCCACCCTGGCTTCGCTCGTGTTTATCCCTAGTGAAAAACTTTTCCGGCATAAAAAGTAGCCTATGTGCTATTCCAGACTATAATCTATATCTATGCCAAATTTCATCAATATCCGTTCAGCCCTTCTGGCGAGATTGATAAACAAACATCCATCCAAACTTTCGCATTTATGGGATTTATTATGCGGATTCAGCTGTCAAATTACACAAAAGTTCTTACAGAATAAGCACAAGGACAACCAATATTATGTTACATTTGATCAAATAATCCAATCAAGCCACTCAAGTCTATTTTTTATCTTGCGGAAACGGAAACAGTTCAGTACCTTTACTTGTACCTTTGTTTGTCGACCAATTATTATTATTTTTTTTTGTTTAAAACCTATTCACGACACGACGATATGGTTATCAATAAAAAATAGTATTATTTTACATATAGATAGGTAAATTCTATTATGTTTTCCTCAATTTTTTTAAAATGATTATTGTCGAATTTTGACCACTAGGTAATTTAACGACCACTGCAGCAATGGTACGCCAACATTCTTGGGCACAGTACCCTGAAATATTTTAAGTTTTATTCTTTTCTTATATCGTCGTTGTGTCGTTGTCTTAGATATGGCAATATATTAATAATGCAAATACAATTTTCAATGTTTACGTTCACATACATTTTACAATATATAAAAGTGAAATAACTAACTCTACGCAGTACACACGAACGTATTGATTCAAAAAGTTGTTTTGAAGTTAATGTTTTGGAGTTAACCTGTGCTAATGCAACAAATTTGAAATTTGGCAGGCAGGTTCTTTAGACCTCAACGTGCGTTCACTTTGTCGTGGTGGGGGGGCTCATTAACGTCCGGCAATGCAACCGGGCGCGAAGCTAAGAAACGCACTAGGAAGCGGTCCACCTCGGTGGTTGGTGAGCCTTGCGGGTTGCTCCTGGTACTTCTCTGATGGCAGAGTGGACCGTTGGAGCAACCCCATAGTGTTGTGGTCTGCTTCATCAGACCTGCCGTTTACAGATTGTATGGGTAAATGCATGCAATCATTGGTTCTTCAGATGAAGATATTTGGTTAGAGAGTTTTTAGAAATTTGTAAAAAAATTCGTTATTTTTAAAAGGCGCAGGCAAAGCCAAAGGCAAATGTCAATAAAGAAGCAGTTTTAAAACTTTTGTCCCTTGGTACGTTTTAACGGTTAGTGTAGATTTCTCAGAGATGAGATGTTTTTCCGCAGTGAAAAGTATTCTAAATGTTGGCCCTGATAACCAGCTATCATCATACCAAATTTCATCAAAATCTGTCCAGTGGTTTACTCATGATGCGTTCCCAAACAGATACAGACAGACAAACAGACAGACAAAAATTCTAAAAACTATAAATTCAGTCTCTGTTTCGGTAACAATGACTATTTCAATAAGATTTTCAAAAAAAAATATTAATGTACAGATTCGATTCGATTAGAATTTTATTATATACCTATATAGATTTATAAGAACACTAATCTTAATATTCACCCGTGAGTATACGTACGAGTACTTCGCATTACTTACATATGCATGAAAACAAACATATGCTATGCAAAATTCCTTTTTAGTGGAGCGTGGAGCGAAATAATACTGATTATATATTACTGTTATATATATTAAACATTTTTTTGTTTATTATATTATATTAATATAACTAGCAAATATTATTATATTGGTTATCTAGATCTGTTTGTATTTTCAAGTTTACTTACATATATAATTAACGTGAAATTTTTACAAATAATAAATAATTATGATTTGTTTTTATAACGTTTTTGTAATTTAAAATAACAGTACTTTTTATTTTTAATTTATCTATTTTTTTCACTGTAACTTAATTTTTTGATTCATTTATCATTACGAAATATATATATATATATATATATATATATATATATATATATATATATATATATATATATATATATATATATATATATATATATATTTTATTATATTTAGTAAATATTGTAATTAAAATGTAACGAACAATAATCTCGATAAAATCATATTTTTTTTAAATAATGATAATTCAATTAAAGTGATCATTAAGTGCCAAAACTCATTAAATATGTACATTAATCATTCCCATCTAATGATTAGACGTCAGACAATTGTTCTGATGAAATTATTTGGCTACAATATTATTGGCGTCACAATAACTATTTATATAATTAAAGATGCATCTAGAAAATTTATTTCTATACAAATATATTATATACTTACATAGGGTTGATTTAAAATCAATTAAGAAAACACGTACACACTATCCACACAAAAACACCTCACTTAAGTCCAGTCCTCGATAAACATATTGATGTAATCACTGGAATTTTTTACGCGACCGCGTAGAGCGCGCCATTTTGATTATATACTCCTTGAAAAGTTGTATTTTTTTTTATTTTTTACTATTTTTTTTTTAATTTTGAGATGCGATGGTCGTGCTGGGCGAAGGCTGGGCGGTACACAGCGCAGACGTAGTGGCTAACTTCAGGCGAGTACAGGCGTGCGCATCGCTGCAACTTCAGTCGCTAAGTTGACCTCATTTCGGAACGCAATGAATTATTTTCGAAATGGCAACGCACTGCGTTTTTTAAGCTTTATTTTGAATAATGTATGTATTAACTTGATGAGATTGAGATTTATGTGCTCTTATATTTGATTAGTACTTCTTAATTGATTTATTGTGTTACTCGAATTACTTTTTAAATTCGAAATGAACACTACTGTTTTAGAATGTTTTTGTAAGAAGTTGTTTGAGAAATAAATGTTATTTATAGGGCTAGCTTGGTAATTATATATAATATGTTTTTGTACGTAGAGATAAATGCAGTGTACTTTTAATTTATTTTGTGTATTGAATAATATTGTATGTAATCTAATCGCTAATAATAATTATAAAATCGCTGATTATTTCTAAACTTATTGTCATACATAATATATGTGTTATTTTAATAAATAGAATTCACTTGAAAAGCTGCATTGGGCGGGTTCAAACCCCAGATCGTATCTCTGAAGTTTTGCTATTACGTCCAAGAAAAATGTGAAGAAACCTGCACGTGTCCAGACCCTAAAGTTAAAGGTAAAGTAAGTAAGGATTTCGAATGACGTGTTTCGTAATGTATCAAGCAGTGAGACAATAAAATATAAATAATAATAATTAATATGTTGGGACATTAACACACCGCATCATCTAGTTCCATGGTAAGGTACGAGGCTTGCCTTATGGATACCAGATGGTTTATACACTATACATATATAACTTTAAACACATACATATCATAAATATAAACACCCATGACTGAAGTACAAACATTCGTGCTTAACACACAAATGAATGCCCCCAGCGGGACTCGAACCCGCGACCGTTGGCACAGCAAGTAGAGTTACTACGAACTGAGCCAAACGTGTCTTTATAGTATAATATACGTTTTTTAATAAAACTTATATATCTTTAATGTCTTGTATTACCAAAGAAGATCAATTAATGATTTCCCGAATGCTTGCTCTAATGGAGTTAAAAACTGCATAAAGGCTCCATGATTTGTAGGCGAAGCGACTCATTAAAAAACATTACTATTGATCAACTTTAAAAAGGTGCAGGAGCAGAAAGCAAATTGAGTAAATATGAGCGAAATTTACATTTATATTAAACTAGCTACTCACTCTCGCTTCACTCGGGCTCGTCTCTAGTGAGAAACAGAAACAAGATCTATCCCACGGGACCGAACAAATTTCCGGGATAAACTCAATAAAAAGTAATAAAAACTTAAATCCATTGACTCATGAGTCATGGGTAAAAACTATGCAGATTTACATTATAATGTATTCATATATTATCATTTATAACATAAGAATTTTTAATTAAAAAGTTCAAGTATTGTATGGAAAAGACAAGTTACGATTTAGCTACGAATTTTTTGTAGCGGTCCTACGCGAATTTCGTAGAGGACCTACAAGTGTATTTTATTCTGATAATAATTGAAATTTATAATATGTATTAACTATTATGCCTCCTCTTATCATCTCTACTGATGATAAGAGAGTGGCTCCTTTTTCCCTAAAGAGTCAGCATTTTAGGTTTTCTACAAACTATATTGTTCACAACCCTTCAATCTTAGTTTGTCTATTCCAACACCTTAAGGTTATCTTGAAGAGATCGCTGTTTTAGCGATAAGGCCTCTTGTACATAGTCCGAATTCTATTTTTATTGTTTTACTAATTTTTGTAACTTTTGTTGCTGTACATTAAAGGCTACTCTTTTTTTTACTTTACTTTAATATCTACATATGATTGCCATTCAGCGAGGGAATGCGGCTAGCATTCTTGCCACAATTCCCGCGGACGTGACTTGTACAGTTATAATTGAGTGTACGTTTATTTTGTATACATAATTAAGTATATTTGTAATTTCCAATGTATTTTTAACCTCCGACGCAAAAAGAGGGGTGTTATAAGTTTGACGTCGATGTCTGTGTGTGTGTGTGTGTGTGTGTGTGTCTGTCTGTGGCATCATAGCTCTCAAACGGATGGACCGATTTCGATGCGGTTTTTTTCATTTGAAAGCCAGTTTCCTTGCGGTAGTTCTTAGTTATGTTTGGTTAATATCGGTCCAGCAGTGTAAGAGTATCAGCTCTTTTCCAAAATGATGTAAGGCATTTTGGCGTATGTTTACTCGATTAAGTGCTTTACGCGTGCCAGTGTAATCGTTAAATGACAATTAATTGATAACTTCGATCTGATGCTGCAACCAGAATGGTCTCCAGAGAACCCAACTCTTCGAAAACTCACAGCAGACATATCGTATTTTTTGAGTTCAATAATTAGTTTCAATGAGTAAGGTACCTTGCAGGTTTTTGCGTAAGGGGTTTTTAAAATTTTTATTTTAATCTTTATTGTAAATAAGAATATAAGCTCTTATCTATTATATTAATATTCAATATAGTTTTTTATATTGTATAATATAACGATTTATTTATAAAGTCTTTGACACTGTTTCACTAAAGTACCTATAACATTTTTACCGACTATATAACAATGACGTTTTTACCGACTTTCAAAAAGGATGAGGTGCTATGTTCGTCTGTATGTATATTTTTTTTGTAAATGCCGTTTATATTTCGAATGAAGAATTTTTTATAGCAATATGAAAAATGTGGGGATTTTGCCAATTTTGGAGCTAGAAATTTAGAAATTCATGTTTAAGCTTTTTATATCGATTAAAAGGTCAATAGGAAATAAAATAAAATTGTAGAGCTCAAAGTTGTGCATTAGATATTCTTCAAAAAATACCTTCTTGATGTTTTTGATGTAGTAGTATCAATACTAGCTGTAATTTAAAACTTTTTGATACTGTATCCTAAGTGAAATAGGTGATGAAAATGAAGCTTCATAGTTGATAATATAATAATATGATTCTAAGCGCTTAAAAGCGAGACAGTAATGGATGTAGAAATGTACAGCTATATCGCAGATAGCGTCAATCACGTACAATACTTCATTGTTTACTTTAAACTATCAGTAGATATAAAGTTATCTATATTATTTCTATTTATGAAAAGTTATCTATATTATGTCCATATTATGTCGCCAAGTGGTCGAAATTCGGCAATAATATTTTTTTTTATTGATGACACTAAATCTCGTCAATAGCTACTAAACAAAAAAAAAGAAAATCGGTTGACAAACAAAGGAGAAAAAGGTACTGAACTTTAAATAAAACATCTTTATATTTCTTACAGACTGCATATAATGTCTTTGAGACATCTAAATCCTTAGTCTCTCCCGTGACCATGATTGCTGTAAAGCATTCAAAACGTCAGGAACCAAAAATCAAAATAAATCCACGAAATAAGGCGAAAAGATAGTTTTATTTATTATATCAAATATTTTCGCGTAAATCTAAGAAAGTATTAGGTACTGAATTGTTTTGTCCTTGTCCATTGTTTCGTGTTAAAATTAAAAATAAACAATAAAACAAGCAGTATCAATGATCTACCTGACTTATCAGAAGTTCTGCCTTGAAAAAATCCAAAAATTACTAAGAAAACATCGACATTGGCGAAGTTAATTGTGCTCAAATGGCACGCCTATAAGCCACAGAACAAAGAACACACATTAAGAAAACGTGTTCTATTGTCATTAATGATAATGTATAAAAATGAAAAAATATATGATAAAAAAATTGTAATGTCGAACTGAAATTATATTTTGTAAAGTGTGTGCATTCGTAAACATACATATACTAAGCATATAATAAAGATTTTATGAGTAAAACTACAGGTTTAAACTATTTAAACTAATATAGTAATTTTGGTAAAAAATACCTAAAACACACCGTATGTTATACACACGCTTCTCCTTCACAATTATACTCTCTGTGCCATGCGTTATGTATTGGACCTATCAGAATAAACCAAATAAGCTCGAATTTGGGGATTTTACCATTAGATATTAATGAGTTATGGCGCTCGCAACAGTGCTGAAATAACGGGAACTAAAAAATCAAAAGGAAAAGCATGGTGTATATCCCATTTCACATAATAAAAATAAGACATTAAAGAGTTCATCTACTTCCCGACTTCACCATCAGATCTGCTATTAAATATCATATGTATCAAATTATTGCTATATTATAGAAACTTCTTATTTACGATACTATGAAGAATGTTAAAATCGATGTTCTGGACTTACTTATATACAGGGTAATTTTTAATTTACTGAAGACCTTTTGGGAATATACTATTTAGATCATAATAAGAACATCTGTAACAGAAAATATTTTTCTTAAATTTTTATTTTCATACAAAAATAAAATTATTTTTATTGCACCTTCTAAACGGTGATAGTCCTAGCATCTGGTTAAGTTTAAAGGAGTAAGGGACGCATCCTGCATCCCCCTCCCCCTCCCCCACCCCTCCCCCCTCCGCCCTCCCCCACCCCTCCCACTCCACCGGCCACGTGCTTACTTTTGCTAATGCTGGACTATTACCGTTTAGAAGGTGCAATAAAAATATTTTTATTTTTGTAAAATTTAAGAAATATTTTTTTTTCTTACAGATGTCGTTGTTGTGATGTAAATAGTATATTCCCAAAAGGTCTTCAGCAAATTAAAAATGACCCTGTATAATATAGTAATGAATAAAACTTTTAGTTATTAAGGAAAAATTTAGTTTTTTTTACGAATTTGCAATCGGACTATTATTATAAATGTGAAAAATTGTATGTGTGTCAATGTTTGTTAGTCCTAAACGCTGAAATAGCAGGTTGAATTTGAATGAAATTTAGCATTTAGATAGACTGTGACCTGGAATACATAGGGTCTTGTTAGGTACCTAGGGACACATTAGAGTGAAGCAAGGATAAGTTACTAGTTCATAAAAATTGAGAGGTGTCTTTTTATTAATGAAAACCGTATTAAAAATCTGATGCGTGGTTTAGAAGAAGTAAGCGAAAAAACAAACATACGCAGCAGCGACATTATTTTATACTACATACTCGTAGATATATTTATATATACAGTATATATTATAGTGATTTGTGCCCGGTCTAAAGAACAATGGCAGGTCTCTATACAACGTTTTACCTGATATCCATTTGAGGCGTCTTGAAATGAAAAAATGCTAAAACGATAGGGATTAAATAACATAAGTTTATCCGAAAAGATTTTTTTTTGTATTTTCCCATGAAAATGATAGATTTTAAAGCACTAAATTCTAAAGAAGTTAGTACACTACATCGTCAGCTACAAGTGAAGCGTACATTAAAGGCATGTTAAAAATACTTTATCGTACACAAGCAAACCATCAATTATATTAACATGCTATAAAATAACTTTTAACAGTAATAAACTCTTAATTGAAAACATGTATAATGAACACGAAATAATGAGTTACGTCCACTAAATTTACTATTTACTAAATAATTTACGTTTACGAATAACGTTTTACTGAATAATTTAGGTCTTATTTTTTGTTCGCTCATATTATGTTTTAATTTATGAATATTGCTCGTATAGTCCGGTCAATTTAGACATTCGAAGCTACATAAAACAACAAGCTGAAAATTGGTGAAATCGTTCAAAATATAATTATAAATATAATTTGAAACTTCCCCATCTTTCCCCTGTATGGAATTTTTTTTATTCAAGGTCAAAGGTCAAAAAAAGAGTTTTTCGCAATTTTCAGCAAAACAGTAAGTTTCATCATAAACATAATTTAGACAAAAATTGTAGATCATAAAATTATCTATAAAAAATGTATGAATACTTTTTTTCTTACGAGCCACCGTTTCTGAGACATATCGATTTAAAAATTTGAGCCTTAAGGTAGAAATTTCGGCTTAAACTTAAATAGAACAACCCAGAATTCCTATCAATTAAAAATGTTCATCTATAACAAGAAAAATTACATTTATGGCTTGAAATTTATATCGACCTACCCTCGAAACATAACTTATTTATTAAAAGAACAACTCTGAAAATCGATTCACAATTAGCTAACACATCGCTTAATAATAAAAAAAGACTCTCGTAACTTGAAAAATAAATTTAAAAATCAATAACTCCTTTTATAGTCGATCAAAAATGTAGCAACACATAGTGTTGGTTCATAATTCCAGAAATTACTCAACTAGCGAGAAAATAACTGGAAAAACACAGATGTTTTATTTTACGCTGGCAGTTTCTAATAAGAATAAATTTTAGCGATCATTATTTTTACTATGGATTATTTAACATATTTATGAGTAATATTGTGTAAAATAACAATTTGCGCCACCTGTTGAACCTAAACGTATAAACATAATTAATGTTGGACTACAATGAAGTGGTTTTTGTTTGCTTTTCCGCTTTCTTAAAAGTAATTTATGTATTCAGCTCTTATAAACTACCTTCTGCTGGGCACGGGCCTCTACTGGATTAAAGGGGACCAGGTCTTAGTCAACCACGCTGGCCAAGTATAGGGCGGACTTCACATGTCTTTCGAAAACTTGCTAGGTTCTCTCAGACATGTTTCCTTACGATATTTTTTTCAACGGACTTCAACACGATATCATACGTGTCGTAGTGATATATTATTTATAATTTTATTATTATTTTGAACAAAATGTCAATTATAAATTTTACTTGATTTACTTTGTTTTTTATAATAAAGAAGACGTCTAAAACCTTAGTCTCTCCCGTGACCATGAAAAAAGTATTTTTCCTACATCAAAAATGGAGGGTACTTAGTTTGGAAGTATGTTTTTGTGTGTATGTTATTTAGTGTGAAGATCTCATATACCTTCCCTTCCTATATTTTGTTCTAAGATCCTCAATAGCTCCAACCGTTCGCTGTCTGTCAGTACAGCGTGGATTTGTTATAATATGTATGTTTAATAACATGAATGACTTATATAAATAATCAAATGGAATATTTTCATAATAAAAAAATTATGAACGATGAAAATTATTATTGAGGCAACATCTGTACACATCTGCTTATTACGTTTTAACCATTATATTAAAATACATTTTTAGTATACAGATGATGTAAGAAGATATAATGCTATATACAAGTTTGAGTCGAAATTGCCTCCACTAGGAGGGTTGTATAACACAATAAGATGCTCAACTTTATTTTAATAAATAAAATATATTTGTACTAGCCACTCACCCTCACTTTGCTCAAGTTTGTTCCTAGGTACGTTTTAACGGTTAGTTAATGGAATAGATAGTCGATCATTTATTCTGTGAAAAATAAAACCAAATGTGTCCCACGGGAACCGTAGATTTTTCCGGGATAAAAGTAACCCATGTGCTATTCTAGACTATAATTTATCTCTTTTCCAAATTTCATACAGACCTGTTCATTTGTTCTGGCGTTATTGACTAACAAACATCCATTCCTCCAATCTTCGCATTTATAATATTTATGGGATTACGTATTCACTAATAAAATAGAACCTTAAGGCGGTTAAAACCTATTATAAGTCTCATTCAGACCATTAAATGTCCGAGAGGTATCAGGGCAACGACGCTGGTCAAGTGCGGGTTGGCGGACTTCACTCATCTTTTGAAAACTACTTAGATTGTCTTAGACATGCAAATTTCATCATGATGTTTTTCTTTGCAATCGCAACGATTCGCACTTGAAAATATCAGAGGTGCGCCTTACTTGGTTATTCAAATGATACCACTGGGCTACCGCTACCTCATTTTCTATAAGTTGCGACCTTTCCCAATTGTAAACTGATTTTCATGACAATTTGTAATGATTACCTCAAATTAATAAAAAAATACTGAAGTGATAGTTTAATTTAAAATATCAAACATTCGCGAAAAACTAAGAAAGTATTATGTGGACCAATACAAGTACCTTAAGTTGGATCCCACAAAAATTTGCAACAAAAGTTGCATCTCTAAAGGTTGAAAAAATATTTTGTAAGTTTAGAGATCTAGAGAGAGAGAGAGAGAGAGAGAGAGAGAGAGAGAGAGAGAGAGAGTAATTATAATAGGTATATAGTATGTAGGCGTTTTAGATTTAATCACAATAATAAATAGAATCAATAAATAAGCATTTGCTGTTTAGAAAAAAAACGCGCAAAAGTCCCATATTATAACAAATGCCGATTATTACTATACAAATATTTCTATTTTAAATATTTATATTATTCTTATAAAAAATAACTGTAACACATAATAAAAACTACGAAAGAGAAAATATCTATACTAATAATATAATCTATACTAATATTATAAAGCTGAAGAGTTTGTTTGCTTGTTTGTTTGGTTAAACGCGCTAATCTCAGGTACTACTAATCCGATTTGAAAAATTCTTTTTGCATTAGATAGCCCGTTAACTGAGGAAGGCTATATATATCATCCCGGAAAAATGTACGGTTCCCGTGGGATAGATTTGTTTTTGTCTAGATACGAACCTGAAGCGAAGCGAGGATGAGTCGCTAGTAATATTAATAAATTGACTACGAAATGATTCAAAACCAAAGTTTTATTTGACTAAGAACTATTCATACTGTTCAAACTAAAAATTAGATACTCACGCTCTCTCCACGTGCTACAATCGAATATTTTCAATATAATATCATACGTACGTTAATACACCCACAATAACGCATAGCTTTTCATTTCACGGAAAGGCAGAAAATAAATTGATTTTTCTATTTACTGAAATTATGTAGTTAGTTCTTTTGAAATCTTTTAGTTCTAATCTGCAATAAGTAACTAGTTTGAAACGGTGACCTCTTAAGTATAAAAAAGTAAAAGTATGTGTACATGAGGTTAGATAGATAGATATAAACTCTTTATTGTACATCTTATAAAAGAAACAAACATAATGAAAATAATCTACAAAAAATGAAATGTACAGCAACCGGCCTTACCGCTAAGAGCGATCTCTTCCAGGCAACCAGGTTTATAATCCTAAAAAGTTTTCATATTATATTATTTAATATTAAAGTTAAATAATGTTTCATTTATATACTATTTTTAATTGCACTTATTTATCAGATGTAAAAAATATCGTAACACTAATGAGGAATAACGTTAAAATACTATTAGTTATAATAATAACGGAAGAAAACTGCGAAATTAAATATTTCTTACTTCTCTATATCTTTATCGCTATATCTATATGTATATATATGTATATGTGTATTTTTTTGTATATAATATTTATAGTCATATTATACTTGTATTTTTTATTTTTATTATTATTTATTTGATTATTATAATATATATTAATATAAAAATTTCACATAAAGACCCACAAAACTGTTTACACAGTTTGTCTGTGGGATCAGACTTATTTACTTACTTAAAGATAGACTTATATTATGGTATTTAAGTCTTAATTATTTATTTTTTAATAATTTTGTAAGGTTTATATATGTAACAGTATTTTTTTTTCTCTATGATGTATCTTTTGGCACTTAATGGAGCTGCAACTTAACACTATCTTTCACATCCATGGGTTGACTGGACGAAATCTCTTTTAGAGATAATTCCACCTTTGTCTTTGTCTTCTGATATGCAATTACCATATTTTGTTTCATAAGTGCAATAAAGAATATACTATATTTAAGCATATCCTGTACGCAAAAATAATTTAAAAAATTATAATATTAAAAATACCTATTTTATTCGTGTCCTTCCAAAAAACTTCACGGAACACTACACAGCGATCACTTCCTGAATACTGTCGGAACTGAGCGTATTTCAACTGAATACACTTTTAAAAGCACTGTACCCTGAATCATCGTTTAGATGGAAACGCCAAAAATGTGTTCCCAAACTGTCCCGAACATTCCGAAGCACTTTGTCACTTGTACTTTTAAAGAAGAATTTGAACCCGCGATATTTATAGTTTAATACATAGTTATTTATAATGATTTAGAAATGTATATCGTTGGATGGTCGATCGGTAAAAATAAACGGGCGCGTGGCGGCGCACGCGCACGCGAGTGAGCGTCCAGATGGTCCGCTAGGGATGCTGGAGAGCGAGTTTAGTTCGATAGTTGAATTTAGTCATGATATAAATATGTTTAAGTCATGAACCGAAATAATTTGATGAAATATTTAGAATTGCGATTTTTACAGTCGTAAATAATGATTTGATTTGTACGTACATATGTATATTACTTTCAAGACCTAGATATGGACAATGAAAATCAGAAATCTTGAGATAAAATCAATCATGAGTAAAAATATTATTTGCCTTATATTATATTTATTGTTTGTTTTTTTTTAATTCAGGTACCGAAATATAATCCAATACTTGTTTTTCAGCTGTTTTTCTTTGAAGTAACATTTTTTGTTATTGAAGTGATGGTAGAATAGACTATATGATTTTTTTATTTTACTTAATGATATCCAATATAAAAAGGTACACAACACTGGCTTTAAAAGCAATTCAAATTATTTTTTTTCCATTGGCCATTGCCTTTTCATTAAATGAAGATTCATAAAATATTGTTTCATACACATAAAATAACATGCTTGATAGAAAAATACAACAGTAAAATAAAAACATGTTTGACTCAGTTTGTAATGACCCTACTTGCTGTGCCAGCGGTCGCGGGTTCGAGTCCCGCTGGG
Organism: Fabriciana adippe; assembly: GCA_905404265.1. NCBI lineage: Eukaryota > Metazoa > Arthropoda > Insecta > Lepidoptera > Nymphalidae > Fabriciana > Fabriciana adippe. The sequence goes on from FR990009.1 coordinate 9,868,209, forward strand.
GGCATTCATTTGTGTGATGAGCACGAACGTTTGTACTCCAGTCATGGGTGTTTATATTTATAATATGTATGTATTTAAAGTTATATGTGTAGTGTATCAGCTATCTGGTATCCATAACACAAGCCTCGTAGCTTACCATGGAACTACATGGTGCTGTGTGTTGATGTCCCAACATATTTATTTATTTAAATAATCGTAAAAAATATCGATTATTAATTAATTTTTTAACATTTATCCAACACTATTTATAAGCTTCAAATCTAACGGCGTACAATCTATAGGATAGTATCTACCCGTGCTAAACATATTTATAGAAAAAATTGATTTTTATGGTGCAATAAATCATTCGACGCAATTCGTACAGACATTTGAAATTTGGATGATTGACTTTTAATTTATACAGCACATCGAGCTTTATAGCTCTCGATGTATTTTGGATACATTTTTGTAATGGGTATTTTTCTGCCAACCTGTAATGAAATGACATGAAATAAAATAAACTTTATTCAATTAGACTTATTACAAATGCTATTGAATCGTCAATTTAATATAAGCGTCAGTGTGGTCAGTCCGTGAGGAAGCTACCACCGACTCGGAAAGCAGTTCTGCTGAGAAGAGCTGGCAAGAAACTCAACAGTTGACTTGACCAGCATAGTGGACTATGGCGTGACCTTCTTCGTATTGAGCCACAAGCCTTTGCTCAGCTGTAGGACATTAAAAGGCTACCTGTAATAAAAAAAAAAAAACAATTGGCAAAGATAACGCGTAATAAAACAAGACATACCCCCATTTTGGATTCGATTAATTCGAGTTGTCTGAATAAAACTATTGAAATGAAATAGGTCATCATTGTAAAATTAACCCTTGTCTTAAACATTTAAATAGATAAAGCAAAAAATCACCACATACAAGAATCGAACTCACGATCACCACGATCTTCTGCGCAGCAGTCACCACCTGCCAAACACCTATCAAACAGCGTTATGATTTTTAATATTATTGACAAAAGTAAGTAAAGTAGATTTGTGTAGTTTTTTTTTATCTCGAATGTTACGTACAAAAAGCTTATTTGACTAAAAATGAATAAATACGTCCATCATATTTCATACGTTTTCAGTAAACACTGGAAAAGTTATCAAGGAGTACGATAAAGTTTATGAAAAATAAATATAATCAAGTACCATAGCATAAAAAGTGTATTTTTCCTACAAATCTAAAAAATCAACAAAATTTTCTAAGAAAAAATCTTTTTCAATCATACATTCTTTGGCATTGAGTGTAGTCGTCATCGCATCGTTACAAATGTCATCACCTCTTCCGACACTTCTCTGTTAACGTTATTTGGGTTTTATTGACAGTTTCGATTTGTATTATAATAAATAAACTATCTCGTGAAAAAGACTTTAAAGTGTCTATTTAAACGAAAAAGTTTGGATGTGTTATCTAATATATAAATATCTCCTGTCACGGTGTTTGTGAAACGGCTCGACCGATTTTAATGGATTTTTTTTGTATATTTGGCAGGTATGAGAATAGGTTGTAAAGTATTTTTCACCCTCCTACCCCCACCCCCCATTCTGTACCAGAGGTTCGTGGAAAAAATATGCAGAACCTACACACGACATACACATACACATAAATCGTGACAAATCACCACATACTCGTATTATAAAATAATACGATCTCATCTGTCTGTCTGTCTGAACGCGATAAACACAAAAACAACAGAACGGATTTTCATGCGGTTTTCACCAATAGATCAAGCGGTTTATGAAGAAGGTTTAGGTGTATAATTTATTAAGGTTTTCATTAAATTGGCTGAAATATGACGTTGATTGTTAAAAATGTTGAAAAAAAATTATGCCCACTAAGAGCTTTATTGGTGTGCGCCGCGTAAACTAATATACTAATTTGAAAACAATGTATTTCAGAATTATACCTTTTAAAAAGATCTTCATATTAAACTGTAGGAACGCTATGTACGCGTACCTAGAGAGTAGGGACGCGACTCGATCGAAGCAAGGGTAAGTCACTAGTATGTATTCAGCCCTTTTTAACGTCCCACTGCTGGGCACGGGCCTTCCTTCAATACGAGGGGAATCAGACCATAGTCCACCACGCTGGCCAAGTGAGGGTTGGCGGACTTCACATGTCTTTCGAAAACTTTCTAGGTTTTCTCAGACACGCAGGTTTCCTCACGATGTTTTCCTTCACCGTAAGGCAAGTAGTAATCATGTTATAAATGATAGTCACAGGTGGTTATGTGGGACTCACCGGTTAGAAAAGCCAGTACTACCCACTAAAACCCAACAAAACCTCCCCCGTCTTAATGGGGCGTCGTAGGATCGCTTACGCACTCAACTACGACGCCCCGACGGTAGGTCTGCCGAAGCAGATCACAACAACCATGGGGTTGCTCCACAATCCACTCTGCTATCAGAGAGGTACCAGGAGCAACCCGCATGGCACACCGCCCACCGAGGTGGACCGCCTCCCAGTGCGTTTCTTAGCTTCGTGCCCGGCTGGATAGCCGGACGCTGCTGAGTCCCCCACCACGGCAAGGTGAACGCACGTTTGGATATATCTATATATCTATTTAACCCTAATTAACATAAGCTGTTTTACTTCACTCAAAAAGCTTCTTGCCGCCTGATGAGTGAAAATATTAGTAAAACAGGGACGAATCTCAAGTGAAAACTAAAATTAGAAAATAAATTTTCATTACAGTGGGAACGTCGCCTGTCCGCCCATTAGTTGCCTACTGATGAAAGGTTTATAGATTTGAGACACTAGTGCAGACAGACATGACACGTAAAACACATCACATTTTTATACTAACGTCACTTCCCCGATTGTCAGGCGATGTAGATATAGATTTATTAACTTGCGTTCAGTTTATCAGTAAACTTGATGTTTTGTCTTTATAGAATACGATTTTATATTGAGTTATAAAGAATACGGTATATTATAGATATATATTTTACAAAGGTCTCTTAATTTAACCACAAATTCGTTTTTACATATTACATGAATTAGTTATGCTATCAAATAATATACATATTATGTACACTTGCGGCTCACCCTCGCTTCGCTCGCAGAGTTCACCCCTAGAAAACAAAAACAAATCTATCCCACGAGAATCGTAATTTTTCCGAGATCAAAAGTAACCAATGTGCTATACCAGACTGCAATCTATCTCTGCCAAATTTCATCCCGATCCATTCAGCCGTTCTGACGTGAAAGAATAACAAACATATCCCACGGGAACCGTTCATTTTTCGGGATAAAAAGTAGCCTATGTGTTATTCCAGACTTTAATCTATCTCTGTGCCAAATTTCACCCAGATCTGTTCAGCCGTTCTGGCGTGAAAGAGTAATAAACATCCATACATATATACTCACAAACTTTCACATTTACAACATTAGTATGGATGCATAACTAATACTGTCATACAATACAAATCATAAATGAGCGAAGTAAGGAAAATTCCACAATTTTAATCTCAAAATATTACCCTTGTTGAAGATATCCGGGTAAAAATTTCAACCTGTTGTTAAGTTGTCAAAACTCCTAATATACATTGAACTTTAATAAACACGTAATGCGGCATTCTAATGACCACATAAAATTATATTGGCTTAGTGATGTCTCTACCTACCATTAATAAAGAAAATATTAGTTTTAGCCAGCTAGCTTTATTGGGACTTTATGTATGTACACACATAAATAATAATAAATAAATATGTTGGGACCGTAGACAGAGAATCAGTCTACGGTTGGGACATTATCACACAGCACCATCTAGTTCCATGGTAAGCTACGAGGCTCGTGTTATGGATACCAGATAGTTGATACACTACACATATATAATTTTAACTACATACATATTATAAATATAAACACCCATGACTGGAATACAAAGACTCGCGTTCATCACACAAATGAACGCCCCCAGCGGGACTTGAACCTACGACCGCTGGTACATCAAGTAGGGTGACTACAAACTGAGCCAAACGTGTCGTCAAATTAAAATGTTGTAGATATACTCGTAATTTTGGGGAAGTTTTAAAAAGTTGAGAAATCCTTGTAAGTAGTCTCATAACGACATGTATAAAACACGTATGAGGGGTGTTTGCTCTTCTACTGCAATACTAAGTAAAATGTTTTCATGTTTTTTTTTTATTGTTAGATAGGCTTGCGCTTGACGACAATCAACACTGGGAAGCACTGAGAAGGTTTAGGTTGGAGAGCGCTTGCCTAGAAGATGCCTATTCACTCTTGTTTTAAAGGTACTTATATTATAGGTGGCAGAAAACACAGATGCTGGAAGGTTATTCCATAACTTAGCAGTTCATTTCAGAAATGTAGAACTAAAGCGTTTCGTGCGAGTTGGTTGGATTTCTATCACATAAGGATGCCAGCGCTCACGAGTTCTCGAAGTTCTTTGGTAAAACGGTGAAGGCACATGGTTGTGAAGCATCTGCGCGCACTCCCCAAAGTACATACATATATCCGATAGACGTGATCAGATGTAATGTATTTTAGAAGAAAAAAATATTAATAACTATTTCATAATTACTACTGTACTATTATTAGGTACTATAGAATGAATTCTATCGCACATATGTACGTTACAAGTATAAATTTATTTTTGTATATATAGCATGATTTTATATAAATTAAAATATAATTAGAAGTCTCTAAAACGAAACAAATTATGTTTTTAAAAGTTAAATTTCTACTAATACAATATTATAAATGCGAAAATTTGTGAGGATGTCTGGATGTATAGATGTATGGATGTTTGTTGCTCTTTCACGCAAAAACTACTGAATGAATTTTAATGAAACTTTACAATAATATTGCTCATACATCAGAATAACACATAGACTACTTTTTATCCCAGAAAAATGTACGGTTCCCTTGGGATATATTCGTTTTTGTTCGTAACTATGACACACCGTCTTTAAAATCACTATAAACGTGACTAAGAATCTTTAAAGGTGGTCTCTTGACGTATAGGTTATTAAAAACCTATTCATTAAAAAAAAAACATGAAAATCAGTTTGTAAGCCAAATAAGCTTGTCAAATAAGCCACCAAAATTCAGTGGTTTCCTAAGTGTCAAAAAATCATGCTAATGTTTGTGCCAACATAAATTATTTTTTTCTTTTATTTCACTTACAATTCACTCTATTTTATTCCAATAAAATATTCTTATAACCTTCCTGTAAGATATTTTTGGCTTAATTCTTTTCTCTTGGTTGTAGAGCGACTAAACGTTCACAACAAAGAAGAATCAAAAATATATAAAACCAACTCTACCTCTATTCTATCTGACTCTAGGCCAGACTACTGGCTTCACTACCAACGTTAAGTATCCAATAATATTGTTTAGTATTTTTTATATATGGTATTATTGTCTTAAGTCATGTCTGAAATGACAGATGACAGTTGTCAATTGGATTCGGGATTGTTCGGTCGGTATGACGAGTGCTCCTCTCGTTTGAATTGTTTCGGTTACAAAGTAAAATAAGTATTTTCGGTCGGATTAATTATGGGCTTATATATTTATACATCACATACACACAAACACCCCTAGTGATCAGTGCCTACGCAGGATTAAGGATTCCGGGCCCGGCAACGCTTCCACGGCTAAGTCCACGTACAAGGTACACTTTATATTATAATTTATTAGCGTTAGTTTTATATATATTTTACTCCGCGTAACGCGGATCATACAAATATATATCCCGAATAACCAAGTTCCAACGTCCAAAATAAACTCGTCCACACTCCAATAGCTCGTAAACCTTACGATTTAATGCGCTGCAATCAGGTTGTAACAAATGGTCCCTTTGATTTGCTAGATTTAGTAACAAAAGAATAAGAGCTCAATGTAATGTGAAAATTGAAAATGATTCATTTTCAAAGTAAATTTGCGTTTGCAACAAAATACTTATACGAGTATACACGCTATACTTACTATACCCTGTACAAGTTAGGTTAGGTTATTTGATCTTTTTGACAGACGGGCTAGTGATGAGAAACAGAAAATATCTAATAGTCCATAAAATTACGTTTTAAAATACGTGTAACTGTGACGAGATGGTGTAGGTGTATTATGTGTGAAATTCTTTATTGCACTAGACATATAAAACATTGGGTAGATAAGCGACGGTGGGTCAATATTCATAATAAGTACCTATTTAATGTTACAGGGTTATTTTTGGACCTCCCGCCAAATTTAAATAGGTGGTTCAGACCATGAAAGTAAACAACTTTCCCAAAGAAACACGGGTCGAAAAGTGAAAAAAAAATCAGACCTTCCATACGAAATCGACCACGTGATCGAGCAGTTTTCTTTGGGAGGTTCGAATTTTTTTTCACTTTTCGACCTATGTTTCTTTGGAAACAATAATTATGTTACGGGCAGGTAGTCTAGCTTCCTCTTAACTTCTTCCTTTAACCTCTTCTTTCCTCTTGATTTTACTCCACACTACTGACCCCGAGTGTTCCCGACGTTGGCTTATATCGTCAGTCGATGGAACGATGGAATGCGTAATTCAAATTAGAATTCAATTTTTTTTACCTTATTTTTCTAAAACGAGTTAGAAACCCCAACCACTAGCCAAAGAGACCCCAACCAACCCGTCCGTAACAATAACTTAACAATGATCTTTAATAATGATTTTTTGTAATCGATATTTGTAACAGTTACTGCCTGTTATTCGTGTCCCATCCGTATGTACCGACCGATGTAACATTGTACAAGCGTCTATTATTTTCAGTGTTTCTATTTAAATTTTACTTTGAAGCAATAAAAAGTCTTAAAATTTTCGGATAACGCTTGAATCTTTAGGGACTTTTGGGTTATATGTATTTTTTAAATATTTTTACAATTTTTAAAATCATTAAGAAAATAATATGTTCGTCATTGCAAAGTTATGTGGATCAGAAAAATTTACATTTGTCAAAAAGATCAAGCTAACTTGTACAGGGTATAATTACTATATCTATACAGATAATTATTATATCTATGAAGTGTATTTGTAATGGTAAAATAACAGCTTTATATCAAATGCATATGGAATTATATACGGTACTTATAAGAAAATTACAATTTTTAAAATTTTTGTCTGTCTGTTTGTTCCAGCTAATCTCCAAAATGGCTGGACCAATTTTAATGGGACTTTCACTGGCAGATAGCTGATATTATAAGGAGTAACTTAGGCTACTTTTATTTTAGAAAAAGAATTAGGGTTTTGCTCAAAAATGAAAACGTACCTAGGGACGAACGCGAGCGAAGCGAGGGTTAGTTGCTAGTAGTACATACGTACAATCAGCAGTTCCAGTCAAATTCTAAGACTATTCGTACGAAATAGCGAGGACAGTATAAGAGAGAAAACTAAGGAGTTTAAAACGATCACGAGGGTCGACGTTCTATATTTAGTATGAGAAAACCTCTTTAGTATCTTGGAATATGGCTATTATAAAAGTTGTCAGTTACTTTCAAACTGCTAGATGTTCCTTTTGGCACATCAGTCAAATCAAATTTTCTGTCAAGTTACAAAAAACACAAAAAAAAAAACAGGTTAGTGGTATTAATATTTATAATATTAATAATTCAGATTTTCACACGATGTATATTTCTTCTGAGATTCCTGGATAGTTTTCATGTGTTTTACTGTTTCTTTTATTATTAAAAAGTGATAATTATGTTAAGTTAGAAAATGATATAATATGTATTTGAAAACAATATATCTTAGGGCTTAGGTGTAGTTCAAAAATATTGTGATTAACGCTCACTAAGTCATGAATAATAATTGTTTTTGTAGCAATCCAGAATGTATTTTTGATATTTGATATAATAACATAAATGCGAAAGTAACTCTGTCTCTCTGTCTGTTATCTTTTCGCGCTTAATCCGCTGAATCGATTTGGAAAAAAATTCGTATGGAGATAGTTTGAGACTGTGGGAAGGACATAGGATAGTTTTCATCCCGGAAATCATCGCTTTTAAGGGTTTTAAGGGATGAAAAGAGGCGTGGAAGTTTATATAATACTATTCACATTAAGTATTAAGGTAATTTGAGTTTTTATAAGTGATTTTTTTTTCATTTCCTAATTATAGAGTCAAATCAATATTTTGTCACGAACGTACGACACAGTAGTGATTCTTACATATATGAATAAAAGAATTATTATCTAAGTTTGTTCTATTTATACAATAATTCCATATACAATTAGATTAATATTTATTAAAAAAAAACAACCATCTTTTGTGGAAGACTTTTCAGATAAAGTCCATTAAAGCAGAACAACCTTATAAAATAAACAGTTTCTTCGTTATTGTCTTTATAGCGAATATAAAAAATAATTGACTCTATCAGTTTGCTGGTATTGTACAGTCTTAGTTTTATTACTATATATGTTTGTAAGATAGACCCAAAACAATATTTTCCAACAATTTACAACGGCCAATTCTAGTTTTCGCTCGCGTCTCAGGACCATTTTGTCAAAATCATATCAAAACTGCTTTAGGTTACTATATAAGCCCAAACAAACACAGTAAAATCTGGATAATAAATGGTTGGAAAGGTACAAAAGGTAGGATTTTTCGCAGATGACTGCAATGGTCCCTAAAAGACCATGGGCCTGATCCAAAGTGCCCTGTGTCTGCTCTTCATGTTCTTCTCATTGGTATCCAGAGTCGAAGGCTGCACTAGAAAAGTATACATAGCGTGTAGGTCGCCTGCACCTTGCACCAAGAAGTAAACATTGGTAAAAATGAGAAAAATATTCCAAATTAAATTATTTTCTCTGTATTAATTATTTTTAAGTAGAAATATGAAATTACAATATCTTGAGCTTGCTTGAGAACCATCATACTCCTCATACTTAATAACTTCATGTTTACTACTATGTTTTTGCTAATTTATACTACAGCTTTATTCTGTACACGATTTTAGGTACAAAATGGCAAAAATTAATTGGACGATGCTGTATGCGATGCTGATTGTCTTATTCACAGCTTTCGCACTAGGAAACGCTTGTTGCAAGAAACCTTTAACTTGTTCTGGTCGGGCGCCATGTAGAAGAGGCCCTTATAGAAACTAGAAATCTATGTAAGAATACTTACATAATAAATACACTCCGAAGAAAATGTCTTACAAATTTCCAGAAGAAAATAAAAATTATGAACGAACTTACTTCAACACAAAATAAGTCCAAATAACCTTTCGCCGTAAGGAAATCGGAAAACGAAAAAATATGGGAATAATTATATGATATTCTTGTGTATGTGCAAAAAATCTATATTTTTATGGATTTTCACCATGATTATACTTGAATAAATTTTTCGACGATTTTTGTCTTTCTTTTCCCCCGTTTTTTTTTTGTGCGTAATAGAGAAATATTGTTTTGGGTCAAACTCCACCTTTTGTTAATTCTTACATATATCAATGTCGTACTAATACTAAATTTATTTTACACTTACAGATATTTTTGGTGGACTCAATACATTATTTCTCTTTTACAGGAACTCCCAATTAAGATCAAAATTTATCAAGTGGAAGATAAGTTTATAAAAAAGGATTCCATTATTGCAAAACTAAAATTTAGAAGAGCAAAATATGCAAAATTTATAAGTAAGTTTCTTGCTTTTATTTTTAAGCGTTATTTATTAAGAAACCTCTGTAACAAGTAATAAATTTAACTTACTAAAGAAAACAAGAATTTTGACCAAATAGCAGAAATTTAATTCTGTACGATTTATTTATTCAATTCTTAAAATTTCTTTCTATAGCCTTTTAAAAGCTAATTATAAAATTAAATATTGAAAATCCATTGTCCAAGATATTAGAAGTGAATAGAGCTACTCTTCAATGGCTTCAAGTAAGACCTTTTTCTTAGAGTTTTGGCTCCTTACATTTGTTTTGATAATTCCCATATATAATTAAAGTTGGTTTAAAGCATGTTATTGTAGGTGTTTTAAGGCTATTAATATTTTAAATATTTTTAAATATCTATACTAATATTAAAAAGAGGTAGTTTGTGAGCTTGTGAGCTTGTGACGGGGTAATCTCTGAATCTACTGAACCGATTTAGATGAAATTTGGTAAGAAGATAATTTGAGATCCTGGGAAAGACATAGAATATTTTTATTCCGGAAATCATCCCTTAAAGGGGTGAAAATGGGGATGAAAGTTTGTATCGGGTAGCAAGCTAGGAACGAACGAGCGAAGCGAGGGTGAGTCGCTAGTATATAATAAAGCAAAAATAACAATAACATTTTTTTTTCGAATCTTCACTACCACAAACTACCTGGGATCAAATAATGGTAAAACCATCTACTTATACAAATCTGAACGCTCGAATTTTAATGCGAGATTTTTTGGGTTTATTTTTATGATTGTATTGAGTCCTTTTTAATGTCAGAGGCTTAAAAGGGGGTCAGGCCATAGTCCGTGCTATCTTAGTGCAGGATGTTTTCCTTTCCTTTACCGTAACACAAGCAGAAATTATGTTGGAAATTATTCGCACATGAAAATATCAGAAGTGCGAGACCCGGGATTCGAACCCACATTACGCGATTCCCAAACAGGCGCGTTTGCACAAAGCAACCACTGCCTTATTTAATATTACTATTTATATATTAATAAAAAGCTGTATTAAATTGGTGAAAATCTCAGCAGATGGTGGCTGCTAACGTATGATGAACAGACAATATCTAGTGGCAGTTTTGGTTTTCCTTTTAGCTTTTTTACAAACAGTCTGTGGATGTAAAAAGCGAGTGACTTGCAATCCTGATAACCCGCCCTGCAAGCGATAGGTATGTGTATATATTTATTTTTATAGTAAACAAGCTGGGGCTTGCGACTTTTGAGTCTCCTGCACATCTGGCTAGTCTTAGTGAGATTAGCCGCTGGAGGAATATAATGTTTATTTTAGAATAACTTTCATATTTAATCAAGCTATGTATGTATATTACGTATTAACTAGCGATTCCCCTTACTTCTCCCAAGTCCGATCTAGTGTTGCAAAAGAACTGTTTTTTTTTCTACCGTGAAAAAACCTAAAAAAGAACTGAAAAAAACGCATTTTTTTCTAGAGCTGGTTTTTTTTTCAAACGTACTAGTCTTAATAAAGAAAGAAATTGACGACACATCTGGTTCAGTTTGTAGAGACCCTGTGCTTGCTGTGCCAGCGGTCGCAGGTTCGAGTCCCGCTGGGGGCATTCATTTGTGTGATGAGCACGAATGTTTGTACTCCAGTCATGGGTGTTTATATTTATAATATGTATGTATTTAAAGTTATATATGTGTAGTGTATCAACTATCTGGTAGGATATTTCTAGTAGGATTTTTATTGTTTTTCTTTTGGTATTTTTTTTCCTTTGCATTGTTTTTTTTTTACTATTTGATTGTTTTTTTCTTTCGGTGTGGGGTAATGTAAACAGAATGCCTTTTTTATTATCATGTTGAGCTAGCCTGTAAGTGTGGGTCACATTGTATGTTGCGTTGGCTTGCCTAATAAATAAATAAATCTGGTATCCACAAAACAAGCCTCGTAGCTTACCATGGAACCCGATGGTGCTGTGTTAATGTCCCAATATATATATAATTTTTAACATTATTTCCAGGCAATTTCCCCGTGCTATGGACAAAGCTTTCGTCCAAGAAGTGATAGTGCTGATAGTGACCCTGCTCCTCTCCTATCTCGAGTCCTGCTACGGCTGTACGCGACACAAGTACGTCACTTGTAACGAAGACCAACCTAAGTGCGATAAGAAGTACGTAACTTTGTAGTAAGATGTTAAAATTAACATTATAACTGTAAAGTACTTTAAATTATTGCTTTTAGATTGGTTTTGCGATTAGTCTTTGTGAGTTATCATTTAATATGGGTTTTGAGGATAACCATGAGTCATAGGTGTTTTTTCTTCCATAATAGCACTTACAAATCTATACTAATATTAAAAAGCTGAAGAGTTTGTTTGTTTGGTTGAACGCGCTAATCTCAGGAACTACTAATCTGATTTGGAAAATTCTTTTTGCATTCGATAGCCCATTAACTGAGGAAGGCTATAAGCTATATATCATCCCGGAAAAATATACGGTTCCCGTGGGATAGATTTGTTTTTGTCTAGGGACGAACCCGAAGCGAAGCGCGGGTGAGTCGCTAGTAGACTTATAATTTGAGAATCTCAATATTTCAGAAGACCTATTAAAACGTTTATAATTTCAAGATCCATGAAACATTTTCCATGAACAGAAATCATACCTTTATGGTCGTTGCAGCAATGTAAAATTATTTAAAGCTGTTTAATTTAAAACAGAAATAAAAAAAGTATTAAAAGTATATGTATATGTTTGTGCTAACATCATTTTTTAAATTGTCTAAAAGCTTAGAAATCCTGTTTTAATTTCTACAGTAAACCTCCTTTATGTATTGATATATAATATAATGAGTGTATTTAAACTAATAAGTTGTTGATATTCTTTCATGAAATTATTACATGAATAAAGAGCTGCTGTTTGCATCACTTTGGGCATGTTTATAATTTAATTATAACGAAAACGTATAAAATTTAATTAGTAAATGAAGAAAACGTGTGTGTGTACTTATGTACGCACGTAAGAAGTTATACTTCTTTGGCGTAACAGAACAAAAATAGCTAAAGATTTCATTCCGTATGTCACAACTCTCTGTTTGTTAAAGGAATGCAGCCAACTTCATCATGTTGCTTTTTGACTGTCGGTGTGCACGCGCGTCGTAAAAATTTTACTTCCATATTTTTTTCCAAACGTCCCAAAAGAAGTATAAAATTCAAAAACTGTAGCTTTTGACCTACCGTAATGTACCTATAGGATACGTCAAACAAACTTAAACTAGAAAGTTTCTCTAATTGCCATTGTGTTTCCACTATCCTTTTAGCCCCATCATCAGACCAGCTCGATGGTATCAAATTACTTACATATAAATAAATAAATAAATATGTTAGGACATTAACACACAGCACCATCTAGTTCCATGGTAAGCTACGAGGCTTGTATTATGGATACCAGATAGTTGATACACTCCACATATTATATAACTTTAAATACACGCATATTATAAATATAAACACCCATGACTGGAGTACAAACATTCATGTTCAACACACAAATGAATGCCCCCAGCGGGACTACAATCGAGCCACTACAAACTGAACCAAACGCGCCGTCAACGTATGTTATCCAGATTTCACATATTTATAACGTTTTATGTCGATAGGGCTAATTAGAAAGGCAGTGGTAGCCCAGTGGTAACGCGCTCGCTTGGGTAACCGAGTGAAGCAGGTTCAAATCCCGGGTCATGCACCTCTGATATTTTCATGTGTGAATCATTTCTAACATGATTACCACTTACCTTACGGTGAAGGAAAACATCGTGAGTAAAGCTGCATGTCTGAGAAAACCTAGCAAGTTTTCGAAAGACATGTGAAGTCCGCCAACCCGCACTTGGCCAGCGTGGTGGACTATGGCCTGATTCCCCTCCTATTGAAGGGAGGCCCGTGCCCAGCAGTGGGATGTTAAAAAAGGACTGAATACAGGGTTAATTAAACGTAGGTAAAAATTGACATCCAATTGAGTAGGTATATCACATTTAAGTTAATTTATTCTGGTATCGTCAGTGGGCTTGTTAAGTCTCTCCCCACAAGATTGGTGAAGGTTTAACATTAAAAAGCTCACATAGACTTCAAATACATACTAATTATACGTTAATATTCGCTATCAAATTTAATTTACTTTCTAATTTGACTGTCCATTTTTACGGTTCCGTATTCGAAGGGTGTCAACAGAACCCCAACACTAAGTCTCCGCTGTCTGTCCTTCCGTCCGCGTGTCAGAGGGCTGTATCTTATGAACCGTATTTGGAAGAATTGAGTAGAAATTTTCACAGTTTGTGTGTTTCTATTGCCGCTATAACAACAAATAATAAAAAACCAAGATGGCAAATTTGAAATAGTATAATATTAAAAAAAAAATCGATTATGGTACGGTACCCATTTTTTCACAAATATGGCTGTCAATCTTTTTCACCATAGCCTAACTTTATCTAAAGCGACACAACGTTTCCTTAAAATATTTAAAATGTACAAACTCCCGACATACTTACATGATGGTTGATGTATGATGATGATGATGGTTGATGTAACTCCAAACAAACGCCACGCTTCACGTGTAATGCGCACATCCGGCGTTGTTTGACAGTGAACGGTCGTTCTTAGAAATAGTCTCTTATTGTAATACAATATAGAATAAAAGGAATAGCGAAAATGGCGACAAACTGAAAGCTGTAGTAATTTTCACTTTATTTTTAGTTTTAAATGTCAGAACATGTTTAATGTATAAACTAAGATTGTTTTGGTACTGAATCAATTTACAACAAAATTTGACAGTCTAAAAGCTGCTAGATTACAATAATTGGTTTTTACAGTACTAGATTTAGGTAACGGCAACAGCTCCTAAGCTATTTTAATGATCAGGGTCCTTACAAAAGGAATTTCTAGGTGTGCGACATCAGTTTCTTATGTTTTACTAATGAACCCATAAAGGCACACTGCTTATAATAATACCCTCATGGCCGATAGTGGCCATTTCACTAAGACTAGCCTGATGCGCAGGAGATGTTATAGTGCACAAGTGTACGCGCAGACACTACGTGCACTTTCTAAAAGGAATACCTTTTACTCTCAAAGTCTGATCGGATGATACCTCGACACGACCAGTTAGAATTGAGGTGAAGGAACGTCGGCTTTACGTGCTCTCCGCAACACAGGGGTGAAACACTAGCGACTGAAAAACTCAGTAATTAAACTTGGTCCGACTCGGGATTTGAACCCAGGACCTCCGGATGTGGTAGCTGCTTAAAAGAATAACAAAAGAGCTGTGATTTCTTTATAATATTATTAAGGGACTTATGTTAAATTGTCTTCCCACCTGTGCGGATGGTAGTTTCGATGGTATTAATCGCATTATTATTATTATCTTTCATAACTAACTTTGTGCAACATAATAATATCCCACGCGATTAACTAAACATTAACAGATAAAATGTACCCTAGTTGACACTCGAAAGCGAAACTATAATCTATCCTTATGCAAATAATTATACTAATTTAGTTCGACGACACGTTTGGCTCAGTTTGTAGTGACCCTACTTGCTGTGCCAGCGGTCGCGGGTTCGAGTCCCGCTGGAGGCATTCATTTGTGTGATGAGCACGAATGTTTGTACTCCAGTTATGGGTGTTTATATTTATAATATGTATGTATTTAACGTTATATATGTGTAGTGTATCAACTATCTGGTATCCATAACACAAGGCTCGTAGCTTACCATGGAACTAGATGGTGCTGTGTGTTAATGTCCCAACATATTTATTTATATTTATAATTTAGACAAAATAATCGTATTTTATTTTGTTTTTGTTAGACAAAGTTAACTCATCACGATGGAGTATCTCAATGAGTTCGTCCTGGTGTTTCTGCACATCGTCGTATCGGTGTTCCACCTAACCAACGGCTGCAAGCGCGACAGGAGACATTGTAAAGATGGTGGATGTTATCCCTGTAATCAATTCGGAGGACCTAAAGTGCGTGCGAAGATCGGAATGAAGGTGAGATTTTAGTGATAATGGGGATAATGGCAAAGTTTTTTAAGTATGGCAATGAATAAGAGTTTTGAGCATTCGATAAGAACATTTTCGTCTTTTATAGTTTAAAGGATAAGAAATTGTAGTATTCGGTATTCAGCCCTTTTTAACGTCCCACTGCTGGGCACGGGCCTCCCTTTAATACGAGGGGGATTAGGCCATAGTCTACCACGCTGGCCAAGTGCAGGTTGGCGGACTTCACATGTCTTTCGAAAACTTGCTGGGTTCTCTTAGACATACAAGTTTCCTCACGATGATTTTCCTTCACCGTAAGGCATGTGGTAATCATGTTAGAAATGATTCGCACGTGAAAATATCAGAGGTGCAGGACCCGGGATTTGAACCCACTTCACTCGGTTTCCCAAGCGAGCGCGTCACCACTGAATATAAACATGGCCGGATAGTCGGCTATCCCGACTAATGGGCCATTAGTCGGTCCATCTCTAATATTTATATAACAAACATAAAGCTACATATTAATTGAAAATAACATCGATATTGGTATATGTTTCCTTTAATATCGCGGGTATTGTAGGTTTAGAAGAACTGTCTTTTTTACAATTACTTAAGTACATATTTATTGGCATTTTGTACCACGCTGATGTAGATTAACTAATAAGTGATATATTTGTAGTGAACAGTAAGGTTTAATAATGCAATACACAAAGTGCATCATATTCCTGCTCATACTGGTCTGTGCGTTGGTCACGTGCTGCAAGCGCAGGCGCAGCTGCCCCAAGTACTGTCTGCCGTGCACATACAAAGGACCTATCATTGAAGTTTTATATCCGAAACAGGTATCACACCAATACAATGTTATCTATATTAATAATATTATAAAGTTGAAGAGTTTGTTTGTTTGTTTGGTTGAACGTGCTAATCTCAGGAACTACTAATCCGAATTGAAAAATTCTTTTTGCATTAGATAGCCCGTTAACTGAGGAAGGCTATAGGCTATATATCATGCCGGAAAAATGTATGGTTCCCGTGGGATAGATTTGTTTTTGTTTAGGGGCGCACCCGAGCGAAGCGAGGGTAAGTCGCTAGTTATAAATAAAAATGGTGTTAATGGTACGGGATCCTTGGTGCACAAATCAAATTCGCTCTTTACCGATTTTATAGTAGAGTTGTGATATTCATACTTATTTTTTTATTTTCCATTGCAGAAAAATGAAACTAACGCATTAGGAAACAGAAAGTAATTTATGATTTTTAACATTATTATATTTTTTTTTAAGTAGGTATTGTTTTTATTAATTGTACTCTATCGCACTTCACCAGTGTTATTTATCTATTGTTACTTTAGATCTCTACTTACATAAAATAAACTTAAATGTTTTCAGTGTGTTTATTTCTTGTATTTTTTTTTTATTTTGGCTTTAGAGAACCTTTCCATAATAATTGATTTCTAAACATTATTATTGTTACAATTCTTGGTTGCATTTTAATACTTTCTTAGATTTACGCGAATATTTGACATTTTAAATAAAACTTTATTATTTTGATTTTTGGCACGAGGAAACCAAAAATCAAAATAAATCCGCGAAAAAATCCGAAAAGATAGTTTTATTTGAAATGGCTGCATTTTCATAGTAATAGAGAAAAAATACAAAAAACTTAGCAAAAGTCTACTTCTCTAAGATTTAAACTTTTTGACATTAATGATTCAATTCAATTTTAGAATCGTGGCATCTAGGAGACATTAATGTTATACAGTGCTAGTACATCTTCCCACCTTAACTCTCACCGGTCGTGTCTCGTGTCGTCCCACCGGAGTATGAGAATGACAGGAATAGAGTGCACGTTGTGTGTGCGCTCTCTCTCACACGCGCTGCACTATAATATCTCCTGCGCAGTTGGCTAGTCTCAATGAGATTGGCCGCCGTGGCCGGAATCGGTCAGGAGAACCTTACATCTTCCCATATAATTTGGATGGCAATCACTACATATTTTTGTTTGTTTTTATAGAGATGATAGATGGCGTTAATCTCCAAACTGTCAACCATTTTTTTTTCGATATCATGCAAATATCGATAACAGATTAATATATAATGCCATGTGTCTGCCATTTATCTAACAGTTTTAGGGTATTATTTATATAATATTAAATATCAAAAAAGTCAGGCAAAAAAATCTTTATTTAGAATTATCTTCTTAATTATAATTACTATAGAAATTAACCTTTGAATCTTTTATTTTTTTGTCTAATTAGGTATATTGCTTGTATGCTCAAATCATTAAAAGGACAGGCTGAATAAGTTCATTTTCTCCATTTTAAATGTTCAATTAAAAAAAAAATCTTAAATGAAACCAAGAGATATAATAATGCCAATATACTTTATTTACACTCCGGTACATTCTTGTCGATTAACTAGAAAATTAAAACTAATTAGATACATCCTATCGAACTAATCTGCATACATTATTATAATCATAAACAGACACACAAATAAATTTATATATAAACAAATGATATAATGGAAAATTAAGTCAAAAATACCTTTATTTTTGACAAATTTATTTATTTAACTAAATAATTGCCATATTAAGTTGAAAAAAATAAAAATCTTTGTGTTACCGAGCAATATTAAGACAATTGACATCAATGTTACATATGTACAGTTAGTCTAATAAGTTTTGACGAATCAAGAATGGAGAAGTTTCCCATTTTTTTTATTATTACTAAAATTTAAGTAAAATATAACAAAAATATGAATGAATTATTAAAATATCTCAACAAATAAAAAAGTTATGAAACTTTAAAGTTGCGCTTGTAAGAGTAATTTTGTGACGTCACACGACATCAACGAACGGAATTTAGATTTATTTCCCAGTCATAATACTTTCTTAGATTTACGCGAATATTTTACATTTCAAATACAACTATCTTTTCAGATTATTTCGCGGAACTAAAAATCAATATAAATCCGCGAAATAATCCGAAAAGATAGTTTTATTTAAAACGTCCTCAGTCATATATGTAATTACAGATTTCAAAAAAATTTTCACAGTTTTGATCTATATTATAATTCCATTGCGTTAAATATGATTTTAACAACATCATGAAACTTCTCCATTTGTTTGAACGGTTACGAATTGTTGCTGTAACATTTATTTATTAAAAGTGAATAACTTGCCAAAGCGCAAGATTCTAGCTTTTTTATATTTTTATATAAGCATTCAATAAAATATTCTCAAACTTCTTGTTTAATTCAAGATTAAACAATATTTTGTGATATTCGGTTGTTTTCGATTCGAATAAACCAATGTCTTTATTTTTACATGTAATGTTGAAATTGTTCGTTTTACGAAACTGACAAATTATCAGGTCGTTTTAGTGTTGCCATTAAAAAAATATTTTAATTATAATATAATAATAGCTAAGTTTTATTTGACACAAAAATACTTTTTATATAAGTTTTAATTACTCATTGACCTTTTAATAAAATAGCACATATATTATAAGGGTGTTCATAAATATAGATAAAAAATAATAAAAAAAATATATTTAAAAACATAATGTAGCTTTACTTAATATCAATATAAACTAATTAAATAATATCCATAAAATTTACATATAATATCGTTATCCTGAAATAAGTACAGCCCTGTTAGGTTTGAAATGAAAAAAGTCACAGTTCTAAACATTTAAGATTTAAGAGATAGATGGTCCCATACAGACTGACATACATATTTATGAACACTATTATAATAAATCTCAAAGATACAAAACAATAACAAATCTCACCACCCATTCATTAGGAGCCATTCAAGTATTACGTAAACACCAAAGGGGTGATCGGGGGTTCTTTATTTGCTTAAGTTAAATGACATAGGGGATGGATGGTGATTATCAGCAATATTTATTTATTATACATAATTCATTAAAATTTAGTAGATTTTGATTTGTCAAATCAATGTTTTCAGAACACACTTGACAAAGCTAATTGTTTATGCTAAAAAACGAAAAACATGTTCAGAGATTCCCTAAAATAATTGAGACGTAATGTTTAATAATGTCCTCCTGACCGATTCCGGCCACGGCGGCCAATCTCATTGAGACTAGCCAACTGCGCAGGAGATATTATAGTGCAGCGCGTGTGAGAGAGAGCGCAGACACAAGTGCACTCTCTATTCCTGTCACTCTCATACTCCAGTGGGACGACTATTCGACACGACCGGTGAGAGTGTCGGCGCAGGACCAACGGCTTTACGTGCTCTCCGAGGCACGGGGGTGAAACACCGCCAACTTCCCAACTCCAGGCTGCTACTGAGGCTTACTAGACAGAAAGACTCAATAACTAAACTTGGCCCGACCCGGGACTCGAACCCAGGACCTCAGGATGTGCAGCCGTACATGCTAGCCACTACACCACCGAATCACGTAATGTTTATACAAGCATAGGGGGGAGTAAGAGCATCGCTTACTTTTGCTGACAAGGGGGAGGGAGGGGTTAATAAATACTAAAATTCTGCTTACGTAATACTTGGATGGCCCGTTATCATTTATACGGAATTATTTAAAAATAGTTAAGTGTGAAACGACATTATAGACTAAGAGACGAACGTCAAACTCCTTACACCAAGTTATTATCATAACAACCTTAAGCTTGATCTATGTACGAAATCTCCACATTTTATAATTTACAAGTTAATTTCTACAAAACCTAGGAATTTAGGTTTCAAAATCCTTATTTGATAAATAAAATATCCAATCGATTATTTTTAAGTATTATTTTAATAGAAACAATTTCAACAGTTTATTACAATAATCTATGGACTATATTACAACCTATATGCTAAAAATTTTTATGGGGAACCCTTCAAAAATCATTCAAATCAAAATTCATATTGAAAATTTCAAACAGCATTTGAAAACGGTGTAGAGCATTTATTATACATAGTATTACATTATAAATAATAAAAGTTACATAATAAAAAGCAACATACAGACGCACATAGAACCTCCTTTTTGGAAGTCGCTTGAAATACATAAATATTAATATGTATGTATAAGTAAAACTAGCAGTTTACGTCGGAGATTACCGATCAGTTTTAGTCGAGATACTATTTTCCTTGAGCTCTTCTCAGAGGGAACTTTCTAGCAGATGGTAGCTTGCTTATGGACTACAGTGACTTTAAATAATGATTCAAAAGCGCTTGTAATAATCTAATTGAATAAAATCTAATTTGAATATCAAGACCTAGATCTTTTTTTATAACTGAGAAGTGTCACTATTTTTCTTTCTAAAAACCTCTTAGTCTATATATTTATAAGTGAATACTGAAAATTGTATTGTTTTTAATATTTAACGTAAAAGCAAGGGAAATGACACTCATTCAATATGTAGTTTAGTAAAAAAATATTTAAGTTGTTATTACGTAAAATAATAAATATAAGGTTTCTATACAAAACTCTTCGACTAACCAAATGTAAGCAGCAAGTTTTGATCACATACTTCGTCATAACAAATAAAATTGGTCAAAAATCGACTGTCTTTTATATACTTAAGTAAACTCTATTCAAATTTCCTTGTGCTGTTTGAAATTTTCCATAAAAACCATAGATAATAAATGTATACTAACTCCACGACTAAGCATACAGTCTTTATCGAGTCATAGACAATCCTGAGGCATAGATAACACCAAAGGAGCATAGACAAGAGCGTCGTTTCACGTTAGTAGTAGTACAAATGCTATAGCAGTGCTCGGATCTCCTTGTGTATATGGCAGAGGTAGTCGACGTAGGAGGAGCTCCCGTCTACTCCACGGTCTTCTACTAAGAAGTGACGTAACACCGTCTCGAGCTTGTCATGTTGTCGCATCACCGTTAGCTGTAACAATTTTGATGTAATTAAACTATTTTCGGCATACATAGTTTGGGCTTCCATATCCAAAAGACCAAAGTGGACTTCTATACTAACTGTTCTAACTCTTTGGCTTTCTTTGAAAGGATTATATTTTTATGGGTATCATGCATCGATCAAAAAAGTACACACAAACTAGATACACAATCCCATGCAAAAGTTCTCTTAAAACTGTCACCATTTGTGTTTAGGTAATTATTCTAGTCGAAATAAACATACTACAATGTAAATTGAACCTTAAATGTAATGCTTAAAGTTGTTTTTACAAAAAAAAATTAAAAGCGCGCTCAAATGTTCAAATGAGCGCTCATTCGGTAAGGACATTTTTTATCGCTGATTGTGTATCTAGTACTTTCTTGATTGATAGCATCATGACTGATTAAATTGCTTAGAGTTTGACCTATTATAGCAGATAATCAGTCTAATATTAAAAAGTAATGGAGGAGTTATGTATTTCATACTTTGATTTTATTATCATTTTTCCACTATTACAAACGGTTAATAACAATTAATATAAGATTTGATTATAATACAATCTCTAGGACAAATTCAATACATAATATAAAACTGGCTATAGTGTGTATTGGACTAGACTTTAACCAGTATGAATAGTTCTAATTTTAAATAAAAAACTTAATTTCCCACTAATAATTAATATATAACATAATTTATATTTACAGAGCTCTCGGTATGCAAGCCCAACTCACACTTAGCCGTTTTTTAAATTAAAAAAAAACAATGAAGCAAATCCCATAGAAATTGTTGTTGAAAATTTCCGTTAAAAACTCTATTGACTTTGACAAACAAGATAGTTATAGAGCAAAACTCGAACCCACAATTTGAGACATTTGATTTCAAATGTTCAAATGGTTATCAATAAATTATACCAAACATATATAAATAGTAATGCATTAAATAGAATACCGGTGTACGTGTATTCGTAATTTTTTCTCTATCTTTATCTTTCCGACAGTTTGTAGTAACCCTACTTGCTGTGCCAGAGGTCGCAGATTCGAGTCCCGCTGGAGGCATACATTTGTGTGATGAGCACGAATGTTTGTACTCCAGTCATATTTATAATATGTATGTATTTAAAGTTATATATACTTAGTGTATCAATTATCTGGTATCCATAACACGAGCCTCGTAGCTTACTATGGAAGTAGATGGCGTTGTGTGTTAATGTCCCAACATATTTATTTATTTATATCTTGACCGATTTTGATGTTTTTTTATGCATACATATGGGGTTATCTGGATGGCTCCTAGTAGGAACTTCCCAGTTATAGTTTGACTCCGTAAGTGGCGCTATTAATGAGATCCAGAATTTTTAATATAAGAAAATGAGATGTATGAATAAAATAATTGCAAGCATTTTATCAAATATAATTAGATAATTAGGCAGGAATAAAAAGCAACACTCTACAAACAAAAACTATTCACGAACATTTGACATTTTAAATAAAACTACTCTTTAAGATTTTTTCGCTTTCAGAGAAAAATCCAGAAATCTAAAATCTCTGTGCCTCTCATGAACATATTTGTTGTAAAGCATTTGTAACGTCAGCAACAAAAAATTTAAATTCAACTGTGAAAAAATCCGATAAATTGTTTTATTTAAAATTAAAAAAAATTCAATGCCCAAATAAAAATATAAAGCAGCTTTTATATCATTTTTTTAGAAAAAAAAAAACAACAGAAAATTAAAACAACAAGTTATCATCTACTTCCGATTAATTATTCACGAATGGTTGTGTTGGGACCTGAGATGATGAGAAGTATATAAAAAACAATGTCAAAGCCAAAACAATTATCAAGAAAAATAGTCATTTTAAACCCCCATAAAGTTTGGAAAACCAAAAAAAAATATGAAAATAAAAAAAAATAAAAAAAGAAATGATCATCCATGTGGTAACCCCATAACCCAAAAGCCAATTCCCTTTAAAGCCCCATAGATATAGAACCTACAGTAACTTCTGCACCGTCTTATGTACAGTCATAAGATTTTCCACATAGGACTCTGCTCCATTGATACCCTTGTCTTCCACTAGCATTTTTCTGAGGTCTGTCTCCTGTTTGCTGAACTGGTGCATTACAGTAAGCTGGGCGAAAAATATACCATGCTATATATACGTGCCATCTAAAGCGACAGTGGAAACCGCCATAAGATCCAAACATATTGTAGTGGTATTCAAATAAATAGGGAATATGCGTGATTTTTTTTTATACAATAGCTAACGTTGTATAATTTAAAAAAAATTACCAGCTCTAAAAGAATATTTTTTTGCGTATATTTTTTTTTTAGTATCATACCGATACGGATATTTTAAACGCCCGCCATTTCGTGCGCTTGGCGTGACGTCACAGTATCATACGACATTAAAAAAATGACGACTTTAGTTTATAGCGACAAAATCGCTAATCGCTCTGTTATGATAATACTTTGACGTCATATTCGGTCTGACCAATGGCGTGCGTTTCAACTACTTTGAATTTCCCACCTATATTTGCACTTTATAATAATTATTTTCTTAATCAAAATGAAATTACATTAAAAGTATATTGATATAGGCTTAATTCAAAAGCAATAAAGATTATAAAAAAAAATCACCTTTATATCACGCGCATATTTCCTATTGGACTAAAATGGCGGTAGATATTCAGTCTATAGAAAGCAGGTAGATGCAAATAAAAAATGGGATGCGAATTTGTGGCTTGGTTTTTTTTAGCTAGCACCATAACACAGTTTAAGCGACAGTTTATTTTGGTAAATCTATACTAATATTATAAAGAGGTAAAGTTTGTGAGTTTGTGATTTTGTGAAGTTGTAGGGGGTAATCTCTGTATCTACTGAACCGATTCCGATGAAATTTGGTAAGATGATAGTTTGAGACCCTGGGAATGACATAGGATACTTTTTATCCCGGAAATCATCCCTTAAGGGGGTGAAAATGGGGATGAAGATTTGTGTGATGAGCACGAATGTTTGTATTCCAGTCATGGGTGTTTATATTTACAATAGTTACGCAAATTGATCAAAGATGGCGCTGATTTGTGATACTACGAGTATTTATTAAACACCACCGCTTTTATATTAGTCCATATTTGAATAACACTACAACATCATATACAATTCTAACATACACTAGAGAAAGATTAAAAACTACAGAAAAGTGCATGCATTTCTTAAAATAAACTTTGTCATTTAAAATCTCTTTGACATATATGAATTAAAAAAATATATCTTAGTAATAAAAAAAAGGCATACTCAAAAAAAAAACAATTCTAAATTATTTCAAATCTACTATTACTGATAGTATTACATATATTTAATAATACTAAATACTAAAATTCACTGATATTTTGATAATTTGCGAATTGTTTGAACTATTCGAAAATGTTCGAATTATTTGTTTTCTTTTTTCGAATTATTTGTCGAATTACGAATAATTTAAATAATTTGATTCAATTCGAACGATGATCGCATAACCTTAATATGTACGGACATATAAAAAAATATTAGCTAAGCCGAATTTGTGCATTAAATATTTTTTGCAAAATTTTATTGAAATAGATATTATTATTAATAAAGAGGCCGAATCTATAGTTTTTAGAATTTTTGTCTGTCTATCTGTGATCGCATCACAGAAAAACTACAGGACAGATTTTAATGAAATTTGGTATGATGACAGCTGGTTATCCGGGTCAACATATATGATACTTTTTACTGCGTGAAAATATCTCATCTATGAGAAATCTATACTAAACGTCAAAACGTAAGTAGGGACGAACCCTAGCGAAAGGAGAGTCGCTAGAACTAAATAAACAAAGTATTCCCATAGTGCATAGGCGACTCACCCGCATGGCGTTGCGGCGCAGCGCGCGCGCGGCCGCCACCAGGTCGCGCACGGCGCGCGCGGCGGGCGCGTCCCGCGGCGGCAGCTCGCACACGTGCGCGTCCACGTGCTGCGCCGGCGCGCCGAACACGTCCTGCACCCACTCCGCCGGCGCGTTCGAACCGATCCAGATTAACATGTGGACGCCGTTCTCTGGAAGACGGAATCAAATATTATAGGTTGTTTTGAATTAAAATTTCTTTACGCACGCTCGACTTGGGGAGTGAGCCGGTGGATGCGTTACGATAACGTGTACGTACGTCTGTTGCCATGATGACCGTTGTTATTGTCTGACACATGATATATAATATTCTTTCCTTAAATGATATTCTATTAATATATGATTGTAATATGCGTTATTTTTAGTATCTCACCTATCCTAATTATTTAAAACATAAATTGAATTTCATAAAGAGTACCGATAACCTAATAGGAAAAGTTCTTGCCTGCAAAATGTGAGTACGTGCGAAACATCATGAACTTCGTTTAAATTTATCCCAACCGTTTAAAAAGCAACAAACACACATAAACAATTATAATCTTAGCGTTTGATTTAAAACATTGTTTATTATTTCCATAAATATTATTATTTTCAACAATCATATAAATAATGGCAATACTACCATAATGTTCAAATAACACAAAACTATAAAATTACTACTACTTTAAAACAAACAACATTATCATGATACCATTTTAATATAGACTCATAATAAAAAGAAAACAAAGAATTTCTAATATTTATAAATAACAAAACGCACACACATACTAAAACCTGACACACATGTGTATAGCACAGTGTACATACGACACAAGAATGAATGAGTGCTCATAGCACGTGCACGCACATATATGCGTACATGCGCGCTGTTATATCCCTAGACTGTAAGGGTTAGTAATGAGTATTTATTTATTTATTTATTTGATGATCAGACAGCGTTATAAAAATACAAATTGAGCACAAAGTTATCAACAAGTACGGCCAAAATTGGATTACTCTATTGTGATATAAATGTAATGGACAACAGAGTACCTACTCCTCGATTGAAAAAAGAAAAAAAAGAAAAGTCTGATTATTTAAATTCATTATGCTAATGATAAAGTAGGCGCCTAAGTATTTGCAAGCAAGCACCTTTGATTTAGATATTCATTTCATAATATATTTTAGTTTTGTTCAGATCAGAGCGCGAGAGCATATGTATTTGCCAAACCTAAAATAATAATTGACAATTGTTCGACTTTATGCTCACTTAGTGCTAATAAAAGTATTTCTTTTTTAAAACTATTAAATTTCCCTCGTGATAACAGTACGTATGCGTATTCGTGATCGTGTATAAGAGCAAATGTCTGCGTGCGTGTGCCGCCTGTGTGGCGTGTGTGTGCGTGTGTGCGTGCGTGTGGGTGCGTATGTGTGCGTGTGTGTGCGCGTGTACGTGTGTGTGTGTGTGTGTGTGTGTGCGGGTGTGTGCGTGCACTCACCCAGCAGGTAGACGCCCTGGTCGCTCATCTTGTCGATGGAGGCGCGCAGCGGCGCGGGCGCGGCGGCGGGCAGGCCGTGCAGCGCCAGCAGGCGCGGGTAGGTGTAGGCCAGCGACAGCGACACGTCGGCCGTCAGCGCGCGGTACATGGCGCACGACCGGTCGTCGCACGTTATGTCCGGACCTGGTGCAAACACACATACACGTACATTCATATGGTATACGCTACTTGTTTAGATAGCTCGATTGTTTTTTAGACTTTTCTCAGAATCTGTGGTTAATAGTAAATTACTATTCGGCATCTATTATCGTCACACGTCGACAGCAAAAACAAATCACTTTGTCGTGATGTATCGCTTAAGCACACTATTGCGTTGGAGTTTTGGACATAAGGAGTAGGCACAATAGCATAGCTATGATACATCCTTTGTTGTATCAACATTTTCATTTAAAAACAAAATATAGGTATTTACTGAAACTTCTTAATGGAACGATAAAATATAACATCTACATGGTGAAAGAAATGAAATGAAATGAAAGAGACGGCAATACCGTCAAATCTACATATCAGAGAGAGTCAGCACTCACTTCAGCCACTGTATCAGACCGTAGCACACAGCTAGTACAGTGAGCTTTGAGAGCAGCTGCATGCACCACGTAAAGTGTGAAAGAGACGACAATACCATCAAGTCTGTAGTCAGAGCGAGCCAGCGCTCACCTCAGCCACTGCGTCAGACCGCAGCATGTAGAGAGTGAAAGAGACGACGATACCGTCAAGTGTATACGTATATACATGAGAGCGAGGCCTCACCGCCGGCGACGGCGTCGGAGCGCAGCACGCAGCTGGTGTAGAGCGGCAGCAGCTTCATGGACTCGGGCAGCACGAGCTGGCCGGCCGACGACGGCGACGCGCAGTGGCGGCGGTAGGCGGCCAGCGAGCGCGCGCAGCGCTGCGTCAGCCCCTCGCGCACGGCGCGCGGCGGCGACTCGCGCAGCGCCCACACCGCTGCACACACATTTATTCATTTATTAAGAAAATTGCACTAACAACACACACATTAACACATTTATATACATTTAGAAAACATTATTAAGTAATCAAATATGTATGTATGTCTTTACAAGTGTACAGTTTACATTCGCTGTAATTACATAATCAAAAGTATACATAACATCATAAAAAATCAAATCAAATTCAAAATGAAAATATTTTATCCAGCATTAAATTACTACAATTTTTTACTGAACGTCATGTGTCCACTACCAATTCGGAAAGAAGAAACCTCAGAACCTGATTCTCATGCATATTTACATGCATATAACAAACTTTTTATATTGCATATAATCCGGTCTCTAATTTTATTACTAATAGCATGGGGTCACATCACGAACAAAGTGAAATTAGTTAAAAAAAATGATAATAGATGGCGTTGTATGTATTGATTTGTTTTTATGTTCATGTTAAATTCAAAATTTGAAAAAAATAAATGCGAAAAGCATATATTCTAACTTTAAAAGAAATACCTAAAGTAAGAAAAAAGGAAGTAATGGACAAAAGTATAATGTTTTTGAAATTTTATAAAATTCAATAATATTGTTATATTTCTGGCGGCAATAATGGGTACTACATTGTGATAGCACGATCTTTGATAATAATTATGTAAACTGTGTTCATAGATGGCGCTCAATATAATAAAAAGTTTTGTAGCACTCAAAGATAATATCTCAAAAATATAGTTTGTAATTGTCATAGTAGCCTTGAGAGACCTTACATAGTTACCTACAACATTGCGCAGCGGCAGCTCGGGGATAGATACCCTTAGCTTTTAACGCCATCTATCATTTAGAGTTGCTAGATGTCGCCTTATTTTTAATTCTCACTTGCGCCATCTATTATCATTTTAGGACAAAAAAAATTGTGTGTCCAATAGCGTGAGTTAGCGATGTCCAAATATTTGTATGGGATGCACTATCTGTACTCTATATATGATCTGTGCTAATAGCATTAAGCCAAAGATTTTATCTAGTTTTAGCGCGAGTGAAGCCGCGGGTTTTGCTAGTATTATATAACCGGCTTACCTTGCTTAGTCAAGAAATTGATGGCAGTATCCAGTTCAGCGGAACGGAACACGTCTGCGAGCTGGTGCGCCAGCGCCAGCGCCAGGTTGATGATGCGCAGCCGCCGCTGCCCGCTGGCGTGCGTGTACAGGAGTGCCGCCTGGATATACACTCCGTCTTCCGCTGTTAGCTTGTCGTCGTGCTTTATCTCCACACCTATTGCTTTGTCTGAGTCTGTGGGAGGGAGAGGTTATTAATTTATGTTTAGGTATGTAGTGATGTGTACATAGCAAACATTTTCCAAATTAAATCACTATCCCGTGGGAAGTATAACTTGCCACGGGTTAGAGTTAACGATTATAACTATGTATACATAGTTATAATCGTTAACTCTAAAACCATTTCCCGTATGTCGTATAAAATTAATTAAGGCACACGCACGTCCCGCACGTATGATTGCCTTTGGTAGACGAGTGGATGGAATCTCACAGATAACTAAACTGTGAGATGTTAGCCTCTTAGATTCTCACGATTGAATCCGAATAATTCAATTATAGATTACTATCTATACTAACATTATAAATAAAAATAATTGCGAGTATGGATGTTTGTTCCTCTTTCACACCAGAACGGCTGAACAGATCTGGATGAAAATTGGCACAGAGATAAATTATAGTCTGGAATAACACATAGGCTACTTTTTTAGTAAAGTACAATTCCGGTGGGATAGACTTGTTTTTGTTGTTCCCGAACCCGAGCGAAGCGAGGGTGAGCCACTAGTATCTTTATAAATTACCACTTATGAGTAACTCGAATGTATAAGCTATATTACTGTAAAGTTACATCAAAATCCGTATAGTAGTTTTTATGTGAAAGAGTAACAAACATCCACTCATCCATTACAACATTACTTGTATATATGTAGTATAATAATGACACTACGGGACTTCAACGCATGAATTCGTAAATGGCTAAATATTCCCGACGTTTCGACGGGTCGCACCAGATATTCACGTCCCGTAGTGTCATTATTTTACAATTATTGAACACGAAAATTTAAAATAGGTATATTGTATATAGCGGTCTCACCGATGGCGGCGAGCTCGACGTCGGTGGTGTTGGACATGAAGAAGTGTCCGTAGAAGTCGGTGGCGCGCACGCCCGTGGAGGTGCGCACGCGCATGACGGCGTCGTGCGCCGTGCGCCGCGTCAGCACGTGCTGCAGGTCCCACGCCAGCCGCGCGCCGTCCGTCTCCGCCTGGCGACGAGGATATCACAATTTATAAATAATTGTTAAAAAGAGATTTTTTTTTAATTGAAAAAAAAAAATAAGTTTTGTCAAAAAGATTAAAAAAAATTATTTGGGAAATAACAGTGGATGATTCGCAGTTTGCCGAGTTTTAAGCTAATCTGGATTATTCAATGTATAGGTAAGTAAGCTGAGGCTATATTTAGACAAACATAAGGTATAGCTAGTCTATACATATAATAAAACTGTAGAGGTCGAATGTCTGTACATATAAAAATAATGCTAAAAACCGAGTCAGAGGGATGTAAGAAGAGAAATAGAACAAATCCAGATTTTTCTCAAATTTTTTGTTTCTCTGTTTGTCCGAGCTAATCTCAGAAACTGTTGGACCGGTATAAATGAAATTTTGTATAGTGTTATCTTATATCCCCAGTCAACATCTTAGATACTTTTTATCGCGGAAAATTAAAGAATTCCCGTGAGGTAATTAAAGAAAACTATAGCAACTTATATAGCTTAGTACACAAAAACTACTGATTGGATTTTAATGAAACTTTACAATGATATAGTTCATATATCAGAATAACAAAAAGGCTACTTTTTATCCTTGAAAAATGTACGGTTCCCGTGGGATACATTTGTTTTGTTTGTCCGCTAGTAACAATTATATCAGTAGCAGTAATCGGTAGCCAAGTAGATGACTCACAGTGAAGTATGTGTACTTGTAAGTGGCGCCGCCGGTGAGGCGCGGCAGCTGGCCGAGCGTGGCGGCGTCCACGTACGCGTTGTTGGCCAGGAACAGCTGCACGCACACGCCCGCGCCCGAGCACGCCTGCCCCAGCTCGTTGTACGCCGTGGTCTGCGGGCCTGGGGGACGGTCGGAACATGTTACACCGTGTGTTCATGTTCGTTATGATGTTACATTTTGCAACCACGTATAACTTTAATAATTTACATAGTATTATTTTTCACACTTCGAACAGAAATCACTAATCATATAAATTTAAAAAAATTAAATGAATTTACAAATTAAGATTAGTGCTTTAAAACACCCGTGTATATGTCAAAACCAACTAGCTCAATCAGACTTCCAATTAACAGTCTAGTCTCTTAACTAAACCGCGCCGTTCAACTTAGTATTATTTAAAGTGTCCGGTCAAACTTAGAACAATAATAAAATTAGAGCAATAAAAAATTTAATATTTTATATATTAAGTCTACTATTACTTAACACAACTTCTTGTTAATAAACACATTTATTCACTGTCACAAATTAACATTACATCTTTAAGTTTATATAGTAAATACTAATCAACCAATTTAATTGAATGTGCCAAAAAACAATAAAATTATACTAAATTTTAAAAATAAATACTTCTACTTTGCGTAAACACCATAAATTTTGACCAAAACTCACAAAACCATACACCTATACCAAAGTATAAAAAAATAAAACTTACTCAAAATCTGTTTCTCTTTATCAGTGCCTAGTAACTTCCTATCTTCTCTATTGATGAGTTTGCCCGGAGCGTTGAAAGTGGGAAGGGACGTGTGGAACACGAGCAGCTGTCCGGACGTGTCCGCTGCTTTGAGGGCTTCGTAACCCGCCTGGAATTGAATTAAAATAATATAAGAATAACATATAGGCTGTAGTAGTGTGTCATTGCTGGCAGTGGTAGCCCAGTAGTAACGTGTTTACTCAGGAAACCGAATAAAGAGGGTTCAAATCCCGGGTGTCGCACTTTTCATGTGCAAATCATTTCCAACACGATTACCACTTGCTTTATGGTGAAGGAAAACTTCGTCAAGAAAACGTCGTGAGGAAACTTGCATGTCTGAGTAAACCTAAGAAGTTTTCGAAAGACATGTGAAGTCCAAACGCACTAGAACAGCGTGGTGGACTATTGGCCTGATCCCCCTCGTATTACAGGGAGGCCCGTGCCTAACAGTGGCACGTGAAACTGAATACAATGTCTCATTGCTAAATGCTTGCACTCAATTCAAGAGAATCAGGCAACCTACTTGCTTCGGAACTTGTAAATTCTACATACCTGCACAGCGGGCAACAATATGGTCTCCGTTTCCTTGTTGTTCTGGAACATGACCGGCAGCTGCTGTAGGAGCGACTCCAGCACCTGCCCGGAGTCCTCGGGGCGCTCCAGGAAGCCCTCCAGCAGCGGCACGAACATATCCCCAACATCACCCACTGACAGCATCTGTGGTTGAGCCAGCGTGCCCTGTGCCAAAAAGAGTTTTTTTTTAATTTAATGAAAAAAAAATAAAAAAATAAACGTGAATAAAATTAACGCAATTGCAATTTAAAACGAATTCAAATATTCCTATAAGTGTAAATTTGTAGGTTACAAGGATAAAATATTGATATCTAATCAAATTTTGTAATATTCTAATAAGAAAAGTTTGTTTGTTTGTTTATTTGAACCCATTAATCTCAGCAAGTACTAATACGATTTGAAAAATTCTTTTTGCATTAGATAGCCCGTTTATTGAGTAAGGCTTATAGGCTATACTCGTATATCATGCCGGAAAAATGTACGGTTCCCGTGGGATAGATTAGTTTTTATCCAGCTTGAATATAATATTAGTGGTCTTGTGCTTAAAAAGTCCATAAATAAAAACAGATAAAAAAATATTTTAGTATATATATATCAAATCATGTTTTTAAGTTTTTTCTTGTTTTATTTTGTTCCTTACCTTAATATTATAAAAGTGTACAGTAGTGCTGTAAGTGATGAATCCCACTCTCGTGTAGCTCTTGCCGGTTTGTTCGTCCTTCGGCATGGCCTAAAACAAAAATATACATGTGAAAGTTTACATTTTAGATAGATGTTTGGATGTTCGTTACTCAATCACACCATAACGACTGAACGGATCTGGATGACATTTGGCACAGAGATAGATTATAGTCTGGAATAGCACATAGGTTATTTTCTATCCCCAAACCCAAGCGAAGCGAGGTTGAGCCGCTAGTTAAGTAAGAAGTTTGTAGTGTGTATTCATAGGATGAATCTATCTTTTCGGATTTTGCCGTGTTTTTATTTTATATTACGGTTTTCGACGTTTCGAATGCTTTACAGCAAACATGGTCACAGGAGAGACTCGATATAATATAATTTCCCGAAAAAATCCGAAAAGGTAGTTTCATTTTAAAATGTCAAATAAAAGTATTATGTATTTAGCTATATTTGTTGTTAATCGAACCCACGACCTCCGGATCTACAGCCGTACATGCTGGCCACTAAACCAAGAAGACAATTTATTTAGCTTACCTGAAGAATATCCATGATGTTTTCACAGATGGTCTGCAGCAGACCATTCTTGATGGAGTTGTAGGAGACGTCGATAACGAACACTACCGCTGGAGGATTTGGCAGAGTGTTGTTCTGAAAAATATTTATTATTTATTATAATTTAAAACATTACTAACACAAACGTACGTTTTCAATTAAAATTACATTTTTTTTATATTTAACTTCCGTTTCATTAAACTATAATTAAAATAAATAGTGTTCCGTCATTTTAAAACAAAATTAAATAATAAAAAATAATTGACTAATACGAATATTATAAATGCGAAAGGTTGTCTGTGTCATCGATTAAAAAAGTACTAGATACACAACCAGCGACAAAAAATGTCCTCACCGAATGAGCGCTCATTTGAACATTTGAGCACGCTTTAAATATTTTTTTTTTGTGAAAACGACTGTAAACATTGAATTTAAAGTTCAATTTACATTGTTGTATATTTATTTCAACTAGAATAATCACCTAAACACAATCGGTGCCAGTTTTAAGAGAACTTTGGCATGGGATTGTGTATCTAGTACTTTTTTGATTGATGGTCTGTACGTATATTTGTCCTCCTTCGCGCTAAAACGGCTATACGTGTTTGGATGAAACTTAGAACAAAGACCATAACCTGGAATAACCACGTAAGGCCGAACAAAGTGAGGATAAGTCATAAGTTATTTTCATTTATAACATTTTGTAATCATTGTTTCATTTTTAATCAACAAAATTATTTTTAAACCCATTATTACAATATCCATAACATATGGTAGCCCAAGCATTATAAAATTAAAAACGAAGGTCTTCGGATTAACCAAACTTAACCCTCCAACCTCCATAATATCCAATACCCAAATTATACAAATTTCAATATATTCACTGAAATATTTACTGATTTACAAAACTCAAGTTTAATCCTAACAACATAAGGACGAAAATAGAATTAACAATTATTAATACACACAAAATCCATCCCTAATCCTATTCGCATAAAGTTGACTGTCACTCTCAGGATTAAAAAAAAAAGAATTAACAATTATGAATATACACAAAACTCAATTCTAATCCCAACAGCATAAGGTTGAATGTAGCTCACCCGACAGTACTCCTTGGTGGCCACTATCTCGTAGGTGCCGAGCGCCATCTCGGCCGGCACGCGGCCGTACTGCTGCATGCTGTTGATGTACTGCGTGTACTCCATTGGTACTGAAATATTTTATTAGTTTTTAAAATAAGAAAATTTTTAGAGAATTAACGGTTAGTATGGAATAAAAAAAGTCTGTACAAAACAAAAACAAATCTATCCCACGGTAACCGTACATTTTTCCGGGATAAAAAGTAACACACATATGTGCTATTCCAGAATACAATCTATCTCTGTGCCAAATTTCATCCAGATCCATTCATCCATTATGCCGTGATTCAGTAACAAACAAACATCCATTCAAACTTCCGTATACATATATAATAGTAGTAAGATGCAAATGCAATTTATCCGAATCTTTGAACCGAATTAAATGAGCCCAAATTCAAAGGTCTTAATAATGGCCATTGAAGGTTTACACATTGTAAGCTAACTTTAAGTTATGTCCAGATCCATGAAAAATTTCAAGAAAACATTCCACCGCTACGAATGGAATATTAGAAATTACATTTAAAGTGATTTTAACGTTTGGCAAAAATCCAATAAATATGCTCGGCCCAATCCGAGACTTGAACCCAGAACCTTGGGATACGCTGTCATATTGCCTAAGCGACTAAATTTTAAGTCAGGAGGACATTATAACCCAACTCACCCTCCGTAGTAGCTTTACAGAAGGCACACTTGAAGTGTCTTCCCGCGTCGATGAACTTCATGTTGGGGCACATGTAGGCCTTGCAGCGCGAGCAGCGCACGGGGCCCAGCGTCGGGGAGCCCGACAGCGCCGCGAAGTCCAGCACCGGGGGCTCCAGCTCCGACCCCACCGTATCCGCCATTGGGGATATCTGGGGATGATGGTGTAATGTGTTATATTGGGAAGTTATTGTTATAATAGTTAGTATACTTTGTTAGATAGTGGAAATGGTAAATAAAATTCTGACTCGAATCTGTACATTAAATATTTTTTGAAAATTCTTATTGAAATAGTTATTATTATTGATACAGAGGCTGAATCTAGTTTTTAGAATTTTTGTTTGTGTGTCTGTCTGGAAACGCAAACGCAGACAACCACTGGACAAATTTTGATGAAATTTGGTATGTTGATAGTTGGTTATCCGGGTCAACATATAGGATACTTTTTACTGCGGGAAAATATCTCATCTCTGGGAGGGAAATCTATACTAAGCGCTAAAACATAACTAAGGGCCGAACCCGAGCGAAGCAAGGTTGAGTCGCTAGCTGGTAATATAATAATACTGAATAGTTTTTTGTTTATTCCTTTGTATGTTTTGAAACATTCGTTAGACTAATATTGAGGAAAGTTACTGATTATCTATTATTTGACGACACGTTTGGCTCAGTTTGTAGTGACCATACTTGAATAAAAAAATAATAATGTTACCAATTGAAAAAACAGTACTTACGACTAAACAGAATGGCATCGAGGTCTGCTTGAGGAGGTCAGCGGTGACAGGCACACTGTACATAGAACTCCTTATGTATCTAGGACCTAAAAAACAAATTTAATTTTGTAGATTTGAACACTTAATAACTTTTGTCATAACAAAAAGAGTTTACTTCATCAAAAGTTCTCCGACTACCATTTTTAATAAATATCCATCATCTGTAAGCATCAATCAAAAAAGAACTAAATACACAATCCCATGCAAAAGTTCTCTTAAAACTGTCACCAATTGTGTTCAGGTAATTATTCTAATTGAAATAAATATACAACAATGTAAATTGAACCTTAAATTCAATGCTTAAAGTTATTTTCCATAAGAATAAATTAAATTAAAAGCGCGCTCAAATGTTCAAATGAGCGCTCATTCGGTGAGGACATTTTTTGTCGCTGATTGTGTATCTAGTACTCTCTTCATCAATGTCGGTAAGCTATCCAAAATTGTATACTCAAATCAATCACTATATATGTCATTGATATACAAAAACTCGATACACAGTTAGCGTCTCAAAAGTGTCCTTAATAAAAGTGCACAATTCGAAATTGAATTGCGCTTTTTTTCAAATCTCTTTTATTCATTGCTTTTCAGATGACAAAATTAAAACGCACGTTGTTTCGTTTAAAAAAGTATTTTATGTGGTGTAAGTTCGAATTTGTATTTAGGCAATTAGTATTTTTGATTTTTTAATTTTATTTTTCTGATAGAGACCTCTTAGTACATAAGGTATCTGTTTTCAATTTATATGTGTAATGTTTTTAATACTCACTCGCATTGCCTTTGTCATCGACAATAAAGTCCGTAGAGACTAGAGGCGGCACCAAACCTTTTTCATTCGTTACGAACACTCCTCCACGGTTTTGTTGGTCATCGGCCATTACTTGGATCTATTTAGGAAAAATTTAGTTTCAACTATGTCTAACAAAATCAAAATGATTAATTTTTAACTAAAAAGGTTCTAACTTCCAAAATTACTTTAAACGTAATTATTTCCACTTAACGAGTGAATTTTTTTTTTACGCTTAACTAAAAAAATGTAAGAAATGTATAAACTTTACTCTTCATACTACTGTTACAATATAAAAAAAATGACATGTATGTTTGTCACGCTAAAACGGCTGGACGGATTTGCCAGCGATCGCGGGTTCAAGTCCTGCTGGAGGCATTAATTTGTGTGATCAGTATGAATGTTTGTACTCCAGTCATGGGTGTTTATATTCATAATAGGCATGTATTTAAAGTTATATATGTGTAGTGTATCAACTATCTGGTATCCATAACACAAACCTCGTAGCTTCCCATGGAACTAGATGGTGCTGTGTGTTAATGTCCCAACATATTTATTTATAATTTCCCACAAATGGAGGCGTTACTTAATACAAGAGGTATCTAGTAACATACCCGAGAGAAATTAGTCTCAAATAAGATTACAATATACAGCTTAAAACCTTTCCATACTCACTGGACTAGGCATTTGATCAGGATCCAGCCTCTTTTGGGGCGGTTGCTGTTGGTATTGAGTGTTGTAGCTGGGTTGTTGTCCGGGGAATGGTGGGTATCCGGGGCCTTGTGGGTAACCAGCTTGTGGCTGGGGTTGGGGAGGCATACCTTAGATATAAGGATGATTTTTTTATATTTATATTAAAAAAAAAATTAATTATAATTATTATTACTAGAGATATTAAATATAACTTCCTCATCATCGATCAAAAAAGTACTAGATACACAATCAGCGACAAAAAATGTCCTCACCTAATGAGCGCTTATTTGAACATTTGTGGGCACCTTTCATTTTTTTGCGAAAACAACTTTAAGCATTGCTTTTAAGGTTCTATTTGCATTGTTGTATATTTATTTCAAGTAATATAATTACCTGAACACAATTGGTGAAAGTTTTAAGAGAACTTTTGCATGGGATTGTGTATCTAGTAATTTTTAATCGATGTTTCTCATCTATTAATTATCACGATGGAAAAATAACGTCATACATGTCCATTGCTATGTATAGAAACACATAAACGAACAAACAAACACACTTTTCGCAATTATTTACGTAATTTTACTTATTTAAGTAACACAAACACGTGATTTCAAAGAATACAACAATACAATAATCTAATATGATACCGCTTTTACTTTTATGAAAGATGTTATTAACCGGCTATGTTATTTTATGTTTTTTTTTTAAATTTAATTTTTCCATTTGCAATCAGCCTAATAGCAATAATCAGATATTTTAATTTATACATATATAGCTTGTTTGAGATTTTCCACATCCACTGACATGACATCTCTATTAATTAATCATATTTTGGACAATTTATTTTGCTAGTCGAGTTCTTTTCTAAAATGCTTTTACTTCACTTGTAAATATAAACAAATGTACGGTGCAACCGTACATAATAATTACAATTCAGCATTTTACTCGACACGCATAATTCATTATTATTTTAATTTTTAATTCATAAAAATCAAGTCAGTTCGCGTACCGCTAGCAAGTAAGCTGCGCGTGCTCACAAGTCCATAACATTTTCATTATCATTTTATTATTAAGTCTACAGATAACAGTGGCGAAGGGTCCATACAAGACGATTCCCACCGTCTTACCTTTTAAAAATCCAATAATCCGTCGTTCATTATGAATATTTATTTTTTGAATTAACATAATTAGTAAATAAAAAATCTATTTATTATTACTAAGTCAATTTCTGAAAATAATATAACGCAAAAAATCACAAGCAACACATAAACAACGCAAAATACATTTTTGCGCTCCAAACTGCTTACGCGTTTCTTCAAAGAAATGCGACGATAAGACGTTGTATTTTAGCTTACCGCGTTCATACAAAATTGTATTTCATTCAATGTTTTGGATTGAACATTGTCACGTGACTTCATTCATTTTTAGCATTTTACGCATGCGCACTTATCAAATTTTTGTTGCTCGAAAAGCTGCTTCTTTACGTCTTATCCTGCCTGTGATTGGTCAAAAATTACAAAACGTCCCTAATTTGACAAGCGAAGCGTCAGACGAGCAATGTTATTATTTGAATGATTTATTATTTAATGTTTTTTAAATTTAATTAATATGGCGGATTGTTATTGTTTACGAGTGCATTGCTTAAGAGATTTTTTGTTTTATAGAGTTTAAATTTGGTTTTAGTGTAATATAGACATTTTGTGCTGTGTTTTTTTGTGGACTATGAGTGTCTCACATATTTGTTAATTTCGGTGAGTTCTATTAGCCATTATGACATTAATTTGCATACTATTGACTTTAGTTTTCTAAATTTGGTTGTTTAATAATTAAAAAGCATGTCATCAAGATACTCATTTGTTTGAAATATGATTTA
Source organism: Fabriciana adippe (assembly GCA_905404265.1). Classification (NCBI taxonomy): domain Eukaryota; kingdom Metazoa; phylum Arthropoda; class Insecta; order Lepidoptera; family Nymphalidae; genus Fabriciana; species Fabriciana adippe. The sequence continues at coordinate 9,907,717 of FR990009.1, forward strand.
ATTATTACATGAAATGAGTTACCTAAATATTTTCATAAAACGTTTTAATTAAATTATGTGTGAATGTGCTAAATTAGAAAATATTTAGTTTTCCATGTTTATTATATTCTGATTCTATTTAAGTTTAGAGTGAATTTTAATATGTTAAAGTTATTTTAAATATGTTACATTATTTAACAATATAATTTGACTAATTAAGCTAAATACTAAATAGGATAGTCAGACATTTTAAAAACGGATGTATTGCTATATGATATTATAATTAAAGCCTGTGCTTCTTATCGTTCCTTTTTTGTGAATTATTTCATAATTTTCGTCCAATTTGGCTTGATAAATAAAATACAATAAAATAATAAATCAATTTCATTACTAAGCACGACGAAGTAGTTCAATGAGATTTAAGTAGATGGCGGTATTTATATAAAATATATTGATTAAATATATTTATGTAAAATTAACAAAAAAAAAAAAGATAAAATAATATTTAAATCCCAAAAAATATAGGTTGTAATATATGTACTTTTAATAAAGAAAAATAAAATAAAATCAAATTTCCGTACTAAGTCATGTGTAAAGATTTTTCATAGATGGCGTTATTAATATTTTATGAGGTTTTATTATTATATTAAATGTTAAATATATTTTGCTAGAATATTTTACATGTAACAACAATAAAAAACACAATAGCCTTATAAAAAAAATATCTTCACAATTACATTTCCTTTTTTTTTTTGCATTGATTGATTGATATATAAAAATTGTGTATCAATGTTTTTTGTCTTTTTTTTTGGAACGGCTTACCTCTACTAAAATTTCACCCTTCGCCACTGACAGATAATAAATATTATCAAGTATTAATTCCAAACGTCTTTCATTCTATCAATCTAATAGTGTATTAGTTAACAAGAACCGGTACATTATTAAATGGTCCTTCGAGCCGGATTGACGATTTCAACTACTTCACTTAGTACTTCAACTACTTAGTTTTTTAATCTATAATTATTGTACAACTCGTTTATCTAATATATTTAAACGAGCAATTCTTGTATATTTGTTTATATATTTATTTACTAGCGACTCAACCTCGCTTCGCTTCGGGTTCGTCCCTAGACAAAAGCAAATCTATCCCATGGGAACCGTACATTTTTCCGAGATAATATATAGCCTATAGCCTTCCTCGGTTAACGGGCTATCGAATGCAAAAAGAATTTTTCAAATCGGATTAGTACTTCCTGAGATTAGCGCGTTCAACCAAACAAACAAACAAACAAACAAACTCTTCAGCTTTATAATATTATATTAGTATATATTAGTATTAGTATGAAAGTATGGATTTATTTATACCGGTGATCTCGGTAACGGCTCTAACGATTTCGCTGAAATTTGGTATGTGGGTTTTCGGAGGCGAAAAATTGGTATAGAGTAGTCTTATGTCTGGGAAAACGCGTGTTTTCGAGTTTTCATGCGGTTTTGTTTCGCGATATTCCACACAGAATATGGTCGATAATTTCTTACCCTCAGACATAAGAATCGTGGTCAAGCAACTAAGGTGCAAGATTAACAATCACAGGTGTCCGAGTTAGAATTTTGATCGGATGCAAAGTTTTTACTTTTGTTTTTTTTTTTGTATTTATTCAAGTTTTTAGTTTTTTTTTTTATCTAAAAATACGGTATAACAAAAAAGAACTCCTAGCGAAGCTCGGTCGCCCAGGTACTAATGAAAATATAGCATAATTCATAAATCTACTTAAATATAATATACATAAGTATCTTGATTTATATATAAAATAATAAATTTACTTACCAGGATACTGAGCATTGGGTGGCTGTCCAGGTGGTGGTGGTCCATATCCTGATTGGTTTCCAGGAGGTGCTTGAAACTGTCTCGGTTGTTGACTTAATGGTGGCGGCATGTGTGGTAAGCCAGGCATAGACGGGAATTGGTTGGTAAATTGTGATTGCTGCATTCCAGGCTGCGGTGGCATGCCAGGTTGTGGTGGTAGTCCAGGTTGAGACATGCCAGGTTGTGGCGGCATACCAGGTTGTGGCGGCATACCGGGTTGTGGAGGAAGGCCAGGTTGTGACGGTAGACCTTGTTGAGGTGGCATACCGGGATGTTGTTGCATACCGGGATGTTGTGGCATACCAGGTTGAGGTGGCATGCCTGGTTGGGATAGCATGCCAGGTTGAGATGGCATGCCTGGTTGGGGCGGCATTCCATGATGCGAAGGCATTCCAGGTTGAGGCGGCATACCTGGCTGAGGTTGCATGCCAGATTGGGGTGGCATTCCAGGTTGACTAAAACCTGGTTGGGTTTGGTTAGGTTGAGGTGGCATTCCAGTTTGTGGTCTTAAAACAGAAGATTGTGGACCCGATTGTTGTAATTGCCCAGGTTGTGGTGGTAAGCCGGGTTGACTCAGACCTTGCTGTGGTGGAATACTCGATTGTCCAGATTGACTCATATTGCTTGGCTGGGGTAGCATGCCAGGTTGGCTTGATTGTGGTAATTTTGGCTGTGGTGGCATACCAGGTTGAGATGGTAAACCAGGCTGACTAGGCATTTGGCCAGATTGAGAAAAATTTGGTGGATTAGCAGAAGGTCCCTGACTTGACATGGATTGAGGAGGTAAATTTGACATTTGACCTGGTTGTGGTTGCTGACCAGGTCCTTGTGACGTACGACCAGGGAAATTTGATGGAGGGCCTGGTTGTTGCATCCCTTGTTGTTCAGGACCTCTCATTTGAGGTTGTTGCATTCCTTGTTGTTCAGGACCTCTCATTTGAGGTTGTTGCATACCAGGGGGTCCTTGGAAACCTTGCGGGGGTCCCATCTGAGGGAGCATACCGGGCTTTGATTGATCAGGAGGTCCAGATCGTGCCATAGAAGTTGGTGGTCCGAGTTGAGAAGGTGGAGCTTGACCTTGTTGAGGTTTTGGAGCCGCTTGCTGCATTGAAGTAGGAGGTTGGAATTGTTGATTTGGTGGAAAGCTTTGCGCTTGTGATACAGGCCCTGGGGTTGAAGAAGGAGGTAAAAAGTTTTGGTTTATAGGTGAAAATTGTTGTGGTGCACTGCTTACAGGGGGTCTGCCTTGCTGGAATGGAGGTTTTACACCAGGGGGTAACTGCCCACTGTAATTGGAAGTCGGAGCATAATTTGAAGTTGGAAACTGTCCAGGTGGCAATTGAGATGAAGGGATATTTGGGCCTTGTTGTCCATTTAAATTAAGACCTTGCATCTTTTGAGACACATCTGACTGGGGCCCATTTGGAGGCATTTGATTGTAAATATTAGCATTTTGGACACCATTATATTCCTGAGATGTTGGTGGGAAGCCCAATGGATTGTTTGGCGCATTGTTATTTTGCCCGGGAGGTGGATACTGCGGATTCATCATCTTGATTGAAGCCTAGTATTCTGAAAAAAAAAAATATTTTTACTTAAAAAAAAAACCTTCAAATATCTTCAAAGATTATTCATTTAATATATTCATTTGTATTGTTATAATTATGAAGATGGTAGGCATACAGCCACAATGTTGTTTGAAATTACTGTAAATGTTGTCTTAGAAAGCCATAGGAATGCATAAAAATAGTAATTGTTTGTCATTCAGAAGATAGATTTTTAAATACTATGTTAATTGGAGAACAGATCTAAAATAAATACAATAAAGTCATTATATTAAACAGCTTCAGTACACTTAGGTTATAAATAACTTAAATTTTAGAAACTTGACCCACATAAGATGTATTTTACATCAACACTCTTTCATTAATTTCATAAGAACTGAATATTGCCAATAAAAATCCACAAACAAAACTTACTATCAGAATATATGTGTAGAATAAAAAAATATATAACTTTTTCAATGTTCTTTGTGCTCTGGCTTATAGGCGTGACATTTGAGCATAATTTACTTCACCAATGTCGTGTAGAATGGAGAAATATAACTTTTAAATATAAATATTACAAGAACTATAAACAAAGATTGCGGCTTTGTCAAATCTTAGAGTAAGTATTAAGAATTTAAGCTTTTAATGTCGTATCAGCAAAGAATGAAATAAGTTTTACTATTTGTTTCACATTTACTAAGCAAAGAACAGAGCACGACTATAAAGTATATAGCTTAGACATAAAACCTTTTAAAACCATAATGTTAAATCCATATAGATAAAGTACAATCTAAGATGACTGGAGGAATTTCATATGGTATAATCTTCATTTTTTTAGTAAATATATATTAGTAAATTAAAATCCAATTATACAATGAGTATTTAATTAATACACAAATATAATTATCTCACTAAAAATATTTTATTTAAATTATATAATACATATAATTGATATTGAGATAATCTATTAGTATTTAAATGTTAGTTTTTTTCATAATGCTATATAAATATGTGTATGTTATAATTTAAGTAAAATGTTAAATCCTCTACATGCTAAAGAAGAAAAATAATTTAAAAGGGTCAATGAAACTGAACTTATTACCCTGTTATTAATATATTATGCTATAACAAGTATTGTTTGATAAGAAAGAATATTGGTCATTTATTCAGTTCTCATATAGGAATATTTTACACTGTCATATAGGATGATATTTGCAGGAAATCTTATCAGTGTATGGTATAGTCTAATTGTATACTCCAAATTGTTAGTGATCGTTATTAAAAATCATAAATCTGTACTACAATTATGAGTCTATATCAACTTCTTTATATATTTTCTTATAATATAGGGGTGGTTCAATAACACTTTATTTTAAATAATTAAAGAAATATAATAAAATTATATCTAAATGCGACAAAATTGGCCAAAAATCATATGAATATTACTTTGACAGCTGCTGTCTCATTTTTGATGATACATTTTGCCTAGATCAACAATGATATCACTAGTTATTTTAATACAGAATTAACTATTAATTATGAAAGAATATGTACTTACAGCTTCCAGTATATTTTCCAGCGAAAATTTATAATTAAAAATATAAACAATACACATCTATTGCACAGAACCACGGGCCACGTATTCTGACGGTGTTGTCAGCGTCACTTCGCTTATGTGGAACTTTTCAAATTCCTATGGTATTGCGTGAAACGAAGCAACATTGTCTTTATTTTAGTAGTTTATTAAATATTTTGAAATAAAATTGATCTAAAATATGATCTTAAAAATTTAATTTTATACATATTACAATGTAATTTAAGATATTTAAATTATTTTTTTTTAATGTATTAATTATTTATTGCTAAAAAAGACTGCTTTAAATGGAACGCAATTACTAAAATGGCAACGTCCAATTAGGAATGTCAATTATGTTAAATATTACTTAATGAATTTTAATCTTACTTCTGTGATCATACGGCTAACTTTTGCTTGTTCATATATAATTATATTGCAATTTAAATGATTACACCAAAAATGCAGAAGTAATTTGCCTCGCCTCTAGAAAGACAAAAACAAATCCATCTCATGAGAGCCGTAATTTTTCCTGGATAAAAAGTAACGTATGTGCTATTCCAGACTATAATCTTTCTCTGTGCCAAATTTCATTCAGATCCATTCAACAGTTCTAGCGTGAAAGAGTATTGGATAGGTATCCGGTATCCCACAGGAACCGTACATTCTCCGGGATAAAAAGTAGCCTATGTGTTAGTTCAAACTATAATCTATCTCTGTGCCAAATTTCATCCAGATCCGTCCAGCCGTTCTGGCGTAAAAGAGTAACATACATCCATACTCACAAATTTTCACATTTATAATATTAGTACGGATTTTTAAGCCAAGAAATCTAAAACATATTAAGTTTATCAAGTTTATGTACGACTGAAAATTAAACATATGTTAAAAATATGAATAAATATAGTTACTATTCCTTAGGCCTTTTTAAATTATAGACGAATTTATGGAAAAAATAGATAAAAATATACATTTATTCATGAAAGTTTTGATTAATCAGTATGAATTTTTGATATAATACTGACGTCCTGGGACTTTGTTCCAGCCCTGCGTAGATTTAACCTAAGTAATACGCATGCGCGTAAAAACTTTTTTTTAGAGATGGGACGTGTCGACAAATTTATAATTTTAACATATATATCTATACATACAGATAAAATTGAAGTGTCTGTTTGTAATGTCAAAATAACAGCTTAATATTAAATGGATATGCAATTATATACGGTACCCACTTATAAGAAAAACACAATTTTTAATTTTTTTGTTTGTTTGTCTGTCTGTCTGTTTGTTCCGGCTAATCTCCGAAACGGCTGGACCAATTTTAACGGGACTTTCACTGGCAGATAGCTGGTATTATAAGAAGTAACTTAGGCTACTTTTATTTTAGAAAAAGAATTAGGGTTTCGCTCAAAAAAATTAAAACATACCCAGGGACACCCGAGTGAAGCGAGGGTAAGTCGCTAGTTTTTTTTTATATAATTTATTGTGATTATTATATACGTTATAAAAAGACCACATAGTAAAAGAATTTCAATAAATAGGAAATGGTATTGTCAATTCATACACTTGTCACGTATTAATAGTTATAAATTCAACAAATTAAAATGACCCACATCTTGATATATGTGACGTATTACGTAATATGAAGACGAAGAGTTTATATGTTCTTTTATTTGTTTGAACCCGCTCTGTAACTATGAACGCAAACTCTGGAAATAAAAAAAAATCTTTTTCATTTTATAGCTTATTTAATTTAAACGATAAGAAAGTTTGTCGGTATATTTTGTAGAAAATTATAGGGATTAATAGGGAAGCGGGGTAGATGCGTCTGATAGAGGAGATTCAAGACTCGATACTTTAGGAAAAAATGAAAATAAATGTAGTCATTCAGACAGTTAATGCTAAGTTATTTTTCCATTTGAGAAAGGTGGCATACATTTTATTCTATAAATTAATTATAATAAAGCATTGTATTTTTAAAAACACATGGACACGAAATTGTAGGACAGCTGATATAGATTAAAGTAAATTGATAAAAAAATATAATACATTTTAAAAGTATATCGATATTAATTATTAACAACACTACCCTAAAAGCCCACCCTCTATCGATTCGCCCCGGCAAAGCCTAATTCTGTCTATTTGCTCAACTTTATTCACGCAACTCTACCTTATGTAATGTTATATTTACTCCAAAATGAACCTTAATAATTTACAATAAAATATAATTTATCTTGCTATACCAATTTAACATACGACGTTATCATTTTACTTAAAGCCCAACGTGATAAGCAATAATATACCGTAATTTGATGTGATAAAGTTCATATTATCGTGTCAAAGATGTAAGGGTAGTTGAATCTTGTTCAACCTGAAACTGTGGTTTCAGTAAGGCGTCTTACTGATGAAATGAGTTATAACAAGTACAAATTTATATCTAGTGTTCTAATAATCAGTTCTATGAAGGTTTTGTGACGAACGGACAGTGTTATTTCGTGTATATAATAGAATAAGTATTTACTCATAAGCGTTATGGCAGGTGGGTTATTTTAGAACTTTAATTGATCATGAAAATTTTCTCATAATTATAAAATATGAAATTGGCGATAATAATAAATTTAGTTATTATTATGTATTAAATAAAACCTATGTCTTTTTACCTGTCTGTGGTGAAGTCCAAAAGGCACCCCCCCTTTGGGCTTCTTAGGATTTTATTCAAATTTAAATAATAAATGTCCTATCCGACTCTGATCACATGAAGTTAATGGGGTAATATCAGGATCAGTAAGTTTCTGTAATTTTAATGCAAGGTCTCATAAATTACTAAATTACTCCTAGTAAGAATTAGAGTGTATGTATGTGTATCATATAACTTTTAACAGTGGAATGATGATATAATAAAAATTAACCTGGTGAAGTTATAATTATCTAAAAAACCTGTTAAAATAGTCTTAAATTTTATTTTGCTATTAAACTGTTGAAAGGCGCGGACACCCCAGAGTGTAGGTTAACAATTAATTTCTTAGAAATTATCCAGGAGGTGAATAAAATTAAAGAAGTATAGTAAGTACATAAAGTATCGATGTATATAACTTATGTCAAATAAATAAAATACCTATCAATAAATGGAGTTTAATGTACCTAGTTCTGCAATATGGCCTGAACCACCTCGTATGGAAGGCCCAGCAGTGGGACCTTCAAAAGGCCTTAATACAATGTGATTCTGTCACATATACAAAAAGTCTTGTATATTTGACAGAATCACATTCATACAATCACAATCACACAATCACAAATGAATAGTTGTTTTTTAATAAATACTTAAATTAAGTAACTAACATTAATTACATATATTTAGAAATATAAACGTAGATAATTTTAAACTACACCTTATTTTCATAAAATAAATTGTTTATATAGGAACCAAAATGAAAACTCTGATCATTCTGCTATCACTGACAATGAGTGCGGTGATGGGTGTACCTCAAAAGCCGAATTTGGATGCGATCCTAAATCGTCGTACGGACGTCTACATCGCCGGCTTCTTCCCCTTCGGGAAGGGAGTGGAGAACTCAAATACTGGTATCTTTAGATAATGCTTTTAACAGTTTTAAAGAATTATTGCTTAAATTTATTTATTTATAGCATAAGACTAGCGACGTACCGTCACCGGTGGTAGGACTCTGTCAAGCCTGAGGAGTCCGACTGGATGGGTACCACCCCCTTATCTATTTCTGCCGCCAAGCAACAATGATTGCATTGTTGTGTTCCGGTTTGAAGGATAAGGTAGCCAGCGCAATTACAGGCAAGAGGCATATCATCTTAGTCCTCACAGTGACAACGCACCTGCGGCTCTCCATTTGTGTTACCTAAAACTTAAGTGCATGAACCGTAGGTGTTACGGGCGACAGGTACTGCTTTCCATCAGGTGGTCTGTCTGCTCGTTTGTCACTGAATCTAAAAAAAAAACCCTCGCTTCACTCAGGTGCGTCCCTATAAGTACAATTTTGTTCACAATTTCATGGGTTTTAATTTTTTTACGCGGAACACTGATTCTTTTTCTAAAATAAAAGTAGTCTAAGTACCTACTCCTTATAACATCAGCTATCTGCCAGTGAAAGTCCTATCAAAATCGATCTAGCTGTTTTGGAGATTAGCTGGAACAGACAGACAAAAATTTAAAAATAGTTTTTTTCTCACTACTACCGTAGGTACGAGTATATACTTTCATTTGCATTTAGTAAAAAGCTGTTATTTTGACGTTACAAACAGACACTTCAATTTTATTTGTCTGTACAGATTTCACATGCAGAACACTCTTTCTGTATATGATATTAAATATATTACTTTCTTAGATGTGCGCGAATATTTCGCGTCTAAAACCTTAGTCTCTCCCGTGACCATGATTGCTGTAAACTTAAAGCATTCGAAATGTTGGGAACCAAAATACAAAATAAATCCGCGAATCCGAAACGATATTAAATATAATAAGAATGTACATATTTGATATTTATTCCAAAATTGCGATAACGAGAGCTCATTCTAGAGATCCAAAAAGTATCTAAAGTAATTTCATTATATGCTGGAACTTTTACGTATTTCTCATAAGATATATTGTCTTCAATAGTACATAATAACTTTACATACTAACCCGTCTCTTGGGAACCTATCTCTTATCGGGATACGTTGTTTCATAATTCAATATTCATACCAAGCTACTAAAACTCTATCATGTTTATTATAACATATTTCATAATCCATACTATTATATTTCTTAACTAGTGACTCACCCTTGCTTCGGTCGGGTTCGTCCCTATATACGTTTTAACGGTTAGTATGTAATAGATAGATTATGTATTATATGATATATCCTTCTTTAATAAACGGGTTATCTAATGCGCAAACAAACAAACGACGACGCGTGTGGCTCAGTTTGTAGTGACCCTACTTGCTGTGCCAGCGGTCGCGGGTTCGAGTCCCGCTGGGGGCATTCATTTGTGTGATGAGCACGAATGTTTGTACTCCAGTCATGAGTGTTTATATTTATAATATGTAAGTATTTAAAGTTATATATGTGTAGTGTATCAATTATCTGGTATCCATAACACAAGCCTCGTAGCTTACCATGGAACTAGATGGTGCTGTGCCTCTTTATCTATAACTCTGCCTCTTTATAATATTAGTATAGAAGAGCTAAGTACCAAAGCTATGCTAAAACCGCTGTAGGTCGAGGTGTGATGCCGAGCGTCAAGCTGGCGCTGGATCACGTCAACGAACACGACTCCGTGTTAAGAAACTACAGACTTCACATGTGGTGGAACGATACTGAGGTGAGGGAATGACATGATGAAGGATTTTTTAAGGATGGCGATAAACTCGTTACTATGTTAAAGTGGAACCTTGAATTTTATCGAATACCTTCCTTCCTACTTAATCTATCTATACGAGTACATAATTGCTTCATTCGATCCTTACGAATAGAGAAAGTGTAATGCTACCTCGATTATTTCTTCGTTTAAAAAATCCTGCGCAAAGGAATCAGGGTGAAATTTTTTATTTGTGAATACAAACACAAAAGCTCCTTGTGAGAATCGAACTCGCTAGCTCCATCATTTGCCAAGTTATGAGCAAAGTTACTAATATCAATATTTTAGGTTTTCAGAAAATCGATTAGGTTACCATATAAGCTACAGAAAGGCAATAAAATGTATCGTGCGAATCTACCATTACTGTATTTTATTATCTCCAATACTTATAAAGTTACAGTGGTTTATTTACATTTACATATATACTATGTCTACGCTTATACGATTACCTACTATATACACTTATACGATTTGGCGCAATGGCTAAAGTAAAGATTAAATGAATTCAAATATATAAATGTGTCTGTAGTGCCACCTTGTATTATCAAAAGCAATTATAACCACAGTTTAATATTCAATTCAATTCTTTTCCTATGCTTTATATGTGTGCTATTAGGGCACAGTTTACTTAGCCAATGTCGCGTAGAATCCCTGTTGAAAAACTCCAATAGGATCCCATCAAAAGCGACAAAAGCCACATAGAAACCAATAAATATTTATTACTTTCTATGTGGCTTTTGTCGCTTTTGATGGGATCCTATTGGAGTTTTTAATAGGGATGGTGAAGACGACGTATGATATTAGCAACCTGCCTAAATAAACCTGTTATACCCGCTAACTTAGGTCATCGAAAATGGCTTCTCAGAAATTCTCTATTAAAGTTAAGTTTAGGAAAAACAAATAATTAAATATTCTTTATCAGTGCAATGCAGCGGTGGGTGTGAAGTCATTTTTCGACATGATGCACAGCGGTCCCCACAAGCTGATGTTGTTCGGCGCAGCCTGCACGCACGTTACTGACCCAATCGCTAAAGCATCAAAACATTGGCACCTTACACAGGTAATAACTAGTAAACAGGACCAATGAACATTGGGTCCAAAAAGGGAATAGTTATTTAAAACCTGCTAAGAGAAGTGCTAGTTGTCCAAAATATTTAAACGAAAGGAATTTATAGAATCTCTTTAATAAAATATTTAGAACGGGATCTGGTGTGTTTTTGATTTTTCGAATCCATAATACAATTTTTTATTAAATGTCTGTCTGTACATAGAAGATATTTGAGAAAAACTATTGTTGTCAGTCTTTATTAAGGTAAGTGATTTTTAGAATTTTTGTCTGTTTGTCTATGCGTTTGTGCGCGCTAATCTCAGAAACGGCTTAACCGATTTGGGTGCCGTTTTTACTATTGTATTGTGGCAAGCTTCACTTAATATTTAGTATTTGTTTCATTTCAATCGGTTCATAAATAAAAAATGATGTCAATTTAAAGAATCACATAGTGAACAAACCCAAGCGAGGGTGAGTCGCTGTTACATAATATTTATCTATTTCAGCTATCATACGCTGATACTCATCCAATGTTTACGAAGGAGGCTTTTCCCAATTTCTTTCGAATCGTGCCCTCGGAAAATGCATTCAATATGCCCCGTATTCGGCTCTTGGAACATTTCAACTGGACAAGAGTTGGGACTATCTACCAGAATGAACCTAGATATGCTTTGGTGAGTAAAGGATATGGAGGCACTTATCATTATATGTATGTATTCAGCCCTTTTTACCGTTCCACTGCTGGGCACGGGCCTTCCTTCAATACGAGGGGGGATCAGGCCATAGTCCACCACGCTGTCCAAGTGCGGCGAACTTCACATGTCTTTCAAAAACTTGCTAGGTTCTCTCAGACATGGTTTCCTCATTATGTTTTCCTTCATCGTAAGACAAGTGGTAATCATGTTGAAAATGATTCGCACATGAAAATATCAGAGGTGCGAGACCCGATATTTGAACACGCTTAACTCGGTTTCCCAAGTGAGCGTGTTGCCACTGGTCTACCACTGCCTGCTCTGCTCTGCTGCTGCTATCATTATATAGGTTCCACAATATAGTTTTATTGATTTTAGAGTCACGTAGTCATGTATCATATTCTGTAATTTTTTTTATTGATTTTATAATTTTAAGTATACTAAAGATTATACCCTTATACAGGCTAAAAATAAACTGTATACTGTTTTCTAAAATTTTTGCTCTTTCAATGCATAATACTCAGCTGAGTATCCTGCTTTTTTCCCGAAATTAGTTTTTATTCTATCTTCATCAACAAGACCATCATTAAATGCTAATAATTTATGCGGGGCAATATTCAAATCTGCTAACATCCATAATAGGCCATCTGTTAGAATTTGTATTACATAAAAATCGTTATTTCAGGCCCACAATCGTTTATTAGCAGACCTAGATTCGGCAAACTTTTTGGTAGACGAATCTCAGAGCTTTGCAACTGAAGTGAAGACAGCGCTATCCAAACTGAAAGAGAAGGACGTTAGGATTATTCTTGGAAATTTTAACGAAACTTGGGCATTGAATATATTCTGCGAAGCGTATAAGTAAGTATTTGACAATATTACTAAAGTTTTAAATACAGAAATAATTATAATCATGGATCATCATTACATGGATGAGAATTTAAAAATCTGAGTACAGTAAGCATTAAAATGTTTCTACTATCTGAGATATCATATACGAGTATATTGGATCTATAGCCCTATATTTATAGTCATTTAGTTTTTTTACTTTGGATTAAACAAAGTTTCCATTTTAACACCAAATATCTATCTTAAAAACTGAAAACAACACGAAAGAGTTAATACATCAATTACAAATTATTATTGTAAACGGCTAATTCGTTGATTGCTATCGTATTTATAATATTGTATACAGGTAGCGCCATTTTTTTGGCTATTGTTATAGTAACCTATCATAGTTTATCTGTGCAATAGTTTCATCTAAATCCGATCAGCTGTTTGAACGTGAAGGAGACAAACATACAAACACGCATAGAAAATTTCTCTTTTATATTAGTAGTCTCATATTATGTTTTATTCCTAACCTTAGGTTAGAAATGTACGGGCGTGCGTACACTTGGCTACTGCTAGGCACATATAGCAACAAATGGTGGACGCGACGCGCGCCGTGCTCCCGGCGTGAGCTGAGCACTGCCTTGGACACCACCATCCTCACTGATCTTTTACCGTTGTCTACTACCGGAGAGACCACTGTCTCTGGCATTGTAAGTTTTGTCATGTTACATGTATTTCATTCTTGAAATTTCCAAGTTAAAATCCAAAAATGTACAGAACCCTTTATTCTAGCAAGTCCAGCTAAAACTTGACCAATTTTTCTTTTAACAAACAGTTTAGTTTTTTAGTGTGGCTTTGCTAAATTATCATAGGCACAAAATGATATATCTGAAATACAATTGAAATCCGTTGGAGGAAAACCACGTTTTCTCCTAGAAAAAACAATCGCACATCCTTAAGCTTCGCATTTTACTTACTGTGATATGATTTATGGATGTACCTATTTAACTTTTTTAAATAGATAACTTTATTTAAAATAAAGGAAAAAAAATTAAATTCCAAAAAAATTGCATATACAAAGCAACACTCAATTATTTTATGTACAAATCAAGTCCGCGAAATTGCGGCAAAAATGCTCTCGTCGCGTTTCCCCGCTGAATGGCAAAAGGATTCGAAATGCGATGGGCGAAAAACGAGACAGCTTTTTTGTCTAGAGGTGTTTTGTCTATCTAGAGACGAGGAGTGATTAGATAATAAATTAAAATAGATCCATACTCGTATGGAAATGTACTTTACGATATTTTTTTTACTTCAGACGGCTAAAGATTACCAAGTGGAGTACGACCGAAGACGAGGCGTTGAATATTCCCGGTTCCACGGATATACTTATGATGGTAGGTTATTATATTTTAACATTAAATTCAAATATTTTTTGTTGTTTATTGTAAGCAAGTAGTTTTTGCCAGGGAAAAGTAAAAAATAAATAAATAATAACTACGAGATTTATGAAATAACATACGTTACATACACATACTATAACATTGTACACAATGTTATGAATCCCTTGCAATATTACTAAGACAGGATTTTTGAAAACCCATCACCTAAACGGGCTATCGCATTAAAATAATAATAAAATATAAAATAGGGGGATGTTCTTAAAATTAGTGGTTATTTTTTTCTAAATATTAATATTTTTTGTAATTTTAAGGTATTTGGGCAATGGCACTAGCCATTCAGACCGTAGCACACCGAGTAAAGTTGAAATACAAGGAAAAGACAGTACAAGATTTTAGATATCGGGATAAGGAATGGGAGCAGCTATTCCTAGATGCACTGAGTAACGTCACCTTTGAAGGAGTTACTGTGAGTACAACGTATGAAATTTGATTGAGCCTTTGAAAGTTCGAAAAACAAAAGGTAGTAAGAGCCATGTTTCTTCAACAAACTCACTCTATTCACATTTATTGTCTACCAAGATTTCAGCAAAATTGTAGCTAAATCTTATTTTCCAGGGTCCAGTACGATTTTATGACAACGAGCGCAAAGCGTCAATCCTGCTAAAGCAATTTCAGGGGGAGATGGTGGGGGAAGTGAAGGTGGGGGAGTATTGCGCGGAGAGAGACCGACTAGATCTCAGCAGTGGAGAACCCTTTAAGTGGATTGGAAAGTAGGTTTTGATTGGATGTTTCAGAATTTTATTGTTTAGTTTGTATTAAATAATAGGTGCAATGGATTGCAAATCAAACTTATTGGTTTAATTTTAAACTCACTACTATTATAAAAGTGAAAGTTTATATGTGTGTCTGTTAGTTTTTCCTTCACGCTGGAAAGCAAAAGGCTGGACGTATTTAGATGAAATTTAGCACACAAAGCGACACAAGGGATACTATCTATACTAATATTATAAAGAAGAAGTAGAGTTTGTTTATTTGTTGGTTTGAACACGCTAATCTCAGGAACTACTAATCCGATTAGAAAAATTCTTTTTGCATTAGATAGCCTGTTAATTGAGGAAGGCTATAGGATATATATTATCCCAGAAAATGTACAATCACCGTGGGATAAATTTGTTTATCTATGGAGGAACCCAAAGCGAAGCTAGGATAAATCGCTAGTTAAAAAAGAAACAAACTCAAACTCCTCTAAGCTAGTTAACAATTCGGTAGACAATACTGCTTTATGCTTAGGAGAAACTAAGTAGTGACTCCATAACCAATTTATTAATTTTTCTATTTACTTCTCATACCCAATCTTCTAAATTAATCCCCTAAATAAAGAGCTTTATTAAAAACTTACATCTACAATATAAGTTTTTTTTTAAAGTGATCGCTAGTAGCGATAACACCACTTGCTGCGCATCTTTTGTTTGTATTTTATATCTTTTTGCTGTATCTCAGGTGTACAAACTAATATATAAATATCTCGTGTCACGGTGTTTGTGGTCGCACTCCTCAGAAACGGCTCGACTGATTTTAATGAGAATTTTTTTTTGGATATTTGGTAGGTATGAAAATAGGTTGTAAAGTATTTTTCACTCTCCTACCTCCACCCCCCATTTTTCCAAGTAACTAGGAGCAAACCCGAGCGAGCGAGGGTGAGTCGCTACTCGCTAGTAATGTATAATATGATTATGATTATTTTTTAATCGCTAGAAACCCCCCAAAAGACCGCACTCTGCGCTTGATCGAGCACACGCAAGTGAACATCACGATCTACTCGGTGTTGGTGTCATGCTCCGTGCTTGGCATCCTGCTCGCCACCGGCTTCCTCGCTATGAACATACACTACAGGAATCAGAGGTAGGACCGTGTGTAACTCTGTAATTTGAAACGACTTAATGTTTTTGTTTGTTTCTTTATACGTATGCTTCTTGATTTAGCCAGTTGTAAATCTATATTCATGATTATTTACTTTTAATGAATAGGTGTAATCTTATGTGATATACTATATAAATTATAAGGATGGCCCTTATGGGATTGGAATAATATCTTTTTTTAAACTGTGCTATATAACAATGATGATGATAATCATCAGAAATATGTACATAATTTGTAATAATAAAGTACTAAATTACATCGTTGCTTATATATTTTAATGAACCTACATGATTATATATTTTTAAGGAAATTATCAACTAAAAAAAATATATTAGTACTAAATTAGGACGTAAATGTTTTATCAGGTATATAATATGTTTTGTTAGGTATATAAAAATGTCATCCCCACATCTTAACAACCTGATCATCGTGGGCTGCATGCTCACGTACCTCAGCGTCATCTTCCTCGGACTGGACTCCAGCCTCAGTAGCATCGGTAATACCATTATCATGCATCATTTTTATATCTTATATGTCTGTTCTACAATCATTCATAAATATCTTTGTTCTTTCTGTCTTTCGGATTAAAGGTAATTTTGATAACTGATCGACCGGTTAAAAGTAACTTCGATAGTTAGCACTTTTAACTCGCATGCCGCTGGCACGTCATCTCATCGAGTTCATTAATTCTTAGGTCTTTCTCAGGGAGTTCCACGTGGAGGTAATAGCTTGCAACCCCAGCTTTAGCTTTCCAAGCAGAATTGAACCTGTAACCAAACTTTGGGAACCCCTCCCTGTTATAGATTCTGAGAAAGGCCTAGGCAGTATCTAGGTCATCGGAGTCGACAGCATGTTTCCAAGTTTTGGTTTACTCTCCTATGCATTGCTTTTATTGATTTTAATTTATTTTTTCAAGCTTTACGATCCGGTGATTGTGAGTACTTTGACGTTTTCGCTTTTTTTTTGTATTTTATTTTATTCAATTCTGCAATCACATTTTGAATCATTCGAATCACCTCGGCGAATAGCTTATCGCTATTTTATATAATGCATGCTTATCATAATGCTAATGTCTGAAATTAGAGTACTTTATAGGTATCAATTGTTTAATAAAATATTTGAAGTATTATTCAAATTTATATAGTTCCTTGAAAATTTTCTTTACGACATAATATATCCTTATTTCCTTATTCATAAACGTTCCTAAATTTTTCACGATTATGCGATGTTGATTTTGATGGTCTTTTTCAATGAAAATAGATAATTTCACAAGAGATCCTATGTTCTAGAGGGTCCTTCACTTACATGTTCACATGGATTTAATGTGCTCTCCAAACAAACACATACCATACTACAGGGTCATGGTATCCTACGATGCAAAGAGGCGGCCGCCTCAGCACAGGCACAAAAAAAGTCGGCATTTGGAGTTACAAATACCCCAGACTCTCATCTCAACTCTTGTGGACTCAAATTTTTCTGAAAGAGAACCCCTTTTTTCGTAAAGCAATTGACATAATATACCAACTTACCTTTTAGCAATATAACTCGAATAGTCACTGAGTAATATTACTGTGACATATGGACGGACGGGCGGACAAATTATAAGGCTTTCATTTTTGCCTCTTAGCTACGGAACCCTAATGAAAACTACTTAGGGGCGGTATTTCCAAAAGTTGCATTAACTGAGAAAATCTACAGTATGCCCCTTCCACACTATATACTTTAACATTAAGCCGCTACCGTCAATTTTTTGGCAGAAAAAATTTAGAAGTAGCTTGACATATGATACACATATAGAATATTAGCACTATCTTATCGAAAGCTTATTTGATAACAATAATCTAATACTAATTCTTAAACTTAATATTTATAGCTATGCAATATTATAAGGGTTCTAATTGAATTTAAAATATTAAAATATTTTAAAATATTAATAAATTTAATTCTTTAAGTGACATACGACTACATCGCATAAACTTTTAAGCAAGCACAAGAATATTATCTTTTTAACTAAGAATCAATGCCAGTTTATGACCTTTAAGGGACTTTTATGAATAAACAAACATATTTTATTGTTGCACCATAGAATCCATAATTTAAATACCATGAAATATTTCAATCAGCCGCGTTCCCGTACATCTGTACCGCGAGAGCTTGGCTGCTGATGGCAGGCTTCAGTTTGGCATTTGGGGCGATGTTCTCCAAGACTTGGCGGGTTCACTCTATCTTCACTGATGTTAAGCTAAATAAAAAGGTACTTAACCATTTTGCGGAATATAGATTTTGGTAGCAAAAAGATCAAAAACCCAATTAGCTGATTTTTTTGGCTTAAACATAAAAAAATTAAAATATATGCAAACAACACACAAATTAAATTATTTTAGCTTAAAATAAATTGAGAATAATTCTTTTGTTTTAGGTCATAAAAGACTATCAGCTGTTTATGGTAGTGGGTGTTCTGCTTTGCATAGACTTCGCTATAATGACAACTTGGCAGATTTCCGACCCATTTTATAGAGCAACTAAACAGATGGAAGCTTATGTGAGTACAATCTATACATATAATAAAATTCTGACTGAGTCGAATCTGTACATTCAATATTTTTTGGAAAATCTTATTGAAACTGTCACTATTATCAGTACAGAGGCCGAATTTTTAGAATTTTTGTCTATTTGTCTGTCTGTTACCGCATCACAAAAAAACCACTGGAGGGATTTTAATCAAATTTGGTATGATGATATCTGGTTATCCGGGTCAACATATAGGATACTTTTTACTGGAAGGAAATATCTTATCTCTGAGAAATCTATACTAAACTTTAAAACGTAAGTCGGGATAAACCCGAGCGGACCGAGGGTGAGTCGCTAGTTTGTATAATAAAAATATAATAATTTGACCTACAAAATAATATTTAGTTTCACTATACACTATGATGTTATAAGTGAGCCCTTTAGCCTATTACTTTGATGTAACCAACGCCAAAACTTTACGAAGAAACTGATGAAATTGTGAAATATGTAAAAAATGTGTAAAATGTCATTACTTATTTTTCATGTGTTTTACAGCCTCATCCCACAAGTGAAGATATCGTAATAGTGCAAGAGAATGAGTACTGCCAATCTGAGCGGATGCCCATATTTATTGGGGTCATTTACGCTTACAAAGGACTTTTACTGGTATGGGATTTTTTTACACCTTAATTGTGCTTACAAAGGATTTTTACTGGTATGGGATTTTTTTACACCTTAATTGTCTAAGTTGGTTTGGTTTTAATAAATTTTAAGGGATATTTTTGAACTACATTATTCTACTTTCGTATCTATTACTCATTTTGTCATTACTAATATGAATGGTCGTCATATGTGATCATACTCACGCACCTGAAATTATTGATACTTTTTATACGTTTATTCATATTGTATCTCTAAAAAGTTTTTGACAAAAACACGCATTTTCTTCCAGGTCTTCGGTGCATTTCTTGCGTGGGAAACTAGACACGTGTCTATTCCTGCATTGAACGACTCCAAGCACATCGGGCTGTCGGTCTACAACGTGCTCATCATGTGTATTATGGGTGCTCCAATCGCTTTGGTAAATATTTCCTTTTTTGGTGAATACTATATTATTTTTTAATAAAATAGTATTTCCTAATTTTTCTAAATAAAAATCATTGATTATAATAAGTTTTTCTTACATCTGTTCAATATTTTCAGGTGCTGGCTGATCATAAAGACGCCTTGTTCGTGTTGATCGCAATATTCATAATTTTCTGCACAACTGCTACTTTATGTCTGGTTTTTGTTCCCAAGGTAATAATTAATTAATATTATCGTTTAACTATTATAATGTAAATATCCTCTCTTTTCCCATAGATTGGTAGTATAGAGTAAGGACTACTAAGGAACAGGTAGACATTATTGTCTTGTGATTTTTTGTTAAAAATTCGGATCCCTAATAGGTTACTCTAGATGTATCTACATATATGTACATATCAGGTTACCCCTAGAAACAAGAACTATATACAAAGATTAAGAGTAAGATGTGTAAACTTCAATCTAGTGGAGCACTGGTGCAATGGTATGGGTGAGCCGGGAGGCATGAACCAAATAATAAATAATTCTAATTAGGGTTGCCATAGTTCAGAAAAAGTTAATTAGTTTATTTTAAAAAAATATTTATTTAAATTAAAAAAGGTTTTTGAGGTTGAGTTATATCTAAAGCTTCATAAATCCCCAACCCAGCTAGTGGAGCTCCGCCGCAACGGCACGGGCGGGCCGGGCGGCGCGCGCATCCGCGCCACGCTGCGGCCGGCCGCGCCGCACGAGTGCCGCTCGCCCGGCCCCGAGCTCGAGCGCCGCCTCAAGGAGCTGCGCCAGTACAACAACCGTTACCGGCGCACGCTGCAGGCTAAGGACAACGAGCTGCAGGTAACGCACTGCACAAGCTCGATATTCATCTTGGCAAACAATTTCTGCAATAATGGAGCGTACTGCTAAGGAAAACCTGCGGTTTATTGCTGCAATAGGGTTTAGAGGGTTACTCTAGTTCAAAATGCGGCGATCACTATATTGTGATCGCGTAGCATATGTCAGGTTTGGTGGAAGTAATATTATATTCAAATTCAAATTCATTCATACTGCACTGACCATGTACATTGTACATACATACGTGCACTACACTGTTGTGGCAAGAGTAATTATCTCTATAGAGATAAAACTTCATACAACAGTTCATCAATATATAAACTACTATACTATTAAACTACTATATAAGGCGGCAATGTATGCGTTTTCTTTTGAGCGTAAGGCGTTCAGTCTTACATTGTCAACAGCTCAAGCCAGAATAAACCGGTTTCGTCAACGGGCAGCGTGAACGTGAACTCTTCTGTGAGCTGTGCGCACATATGCCCCCAACATGTAGTAATGTAGCTATTGTTGTGTGATTGTGTGAAGCTTTGCCTCTGTAGGGGTGATGTGGTGGTGGTTTTGTTATGAAGTGCTTTAGCTTTGTACATATTACATTTATGGTAACGTATCTTTTTTATGATCATTAGATTATATTTAATTATTTAAAAGAAAAAATTAAAAGAAGTATCCCCAAATTCCACGTTTTATTATAATATCATCAAAACGAATGTGACAATTTTAAATATTATCTCATATCTCTTTTTTTCTTCTAGATGCTGTTAAGTAAACTAGGCAGTGACGTAAGTTCAGAATCATCAACACGGGACTCCAAATCTCCTGCAACTCAAAGAACTCGTTTACCAGTACCGAGGGAGAATCTCAGTCATCCTGGTAAATTAATAAATTATCTACTACTAGCGATTTAACGACACTTTTCTCGAATGCATTCCTAGGCGGGTTATAATAAATCTGTATACTAAATTTTATCCAAATTCAGCCAGTCATTTTAGCATGAGGAAGTTACAAACAAATATACACGAGCATTTTCTTTCACACAAGAATCGGTTTATACTTTCAGAGCTTATTCGATACAAACAGACAAAGAAACAAAAAATCTTTGCACTTTATATTATTAGTATAGATTTTTTTATCTCGGGAAAGTGAAATAATTACACTAAACAATAGGAGATAAAAATAAAATTGAGTTTTAAATACGAGTGAGTGAGGACCAAAATATGTATAATTGAAAGTGCGACGTTGATTTTCACATTTTTCAGTGACCGCCTTAGACGACGAATAAGGCAAGGTTCACCCTCGCCTTATTCGCCTTCTAAGACGTAATATGGCTAATAATGTATTAGATATATCCCGAAATTAGCGAGTAATTTATTTTTTATAGATTTGTACCCCGTTGCAGAGACGAGCGACATCACGTCCGTGTGCAGCCTGAGCGCGTCCGCCGGCGCTGAGACCGAGTACATCGGTATGCAGTCGCAGGTCGAAAAGTGAGTCTGCTACTGACTTTTAGACTTGAAGTGGAATTTACCTTATAAAATTAGTTTTATGTATGATGAATTTAACTAACAAACTATGAATGTTATAAGCTAGATACTCATAAACTCGTGGCGAATACAGTATACAAGAACTATTCACACGTCTGTCACGTCACGTCTTTTGAACTGCAAAAAGAATACGTAAATATAGCGTGTATAGCTTGCAATTAGAACTTAGTTTTATCAAAATAAATTCTTTGTTATCAAAAAATCACGTAATTTATGAAAGTAAGTTTTGTGAAATCAATGTATGTATCTATGATTAGAATTTTACACCAAGAAATTAAATTAATATGTAAGTAATTATTTATTGCCTCCAATATGATTTTCAAATCCATGAAGCCTTTACGTTAAAAGGTAAATAATATATATGAGTATAAAATAACTTCCAGACCAAAGCCATCAGCACCGCCCGAACCGGTGAAAGAAGTATTGAAAGAACCTAAAAAAGAACAAACAAAGAACGTTTCCTTCAAGAATCACTTAGACTACACCAGTCCCCCATCTTCAAAGGCCGTGCCTGAGAAAGATCAACTTGCGAAGTTACCATACGGATGGTCGGCTGAGGTGAGTCCTAGACATAAGGAGATATAATTCCGAATTTCTATCAAATTCGTCGAGCTTTAACTAGAAGACTTAATAAACAAACCAATAATAATTTCGTTTCAATACATCTTAATGACCTTCACTAAGAATTCCTCATATTTAATTACCTTAGGTACCATATTTAATCATCTGTTTGATGAAATAATGAACATTTGGTAAAGAAAACAAACGATCTTCAAATCAGGAACCATCTGAGCCACCAAAGCTCAAGTCGGAACCAGCTAAAGCCGAAGCTAAAACGATCCCAGCGCTGAAGTCGAGCGACACCGCCACGGCCAAATCAGTGCCGGCGCGCGTGCAAGAGCCCATGTACACGAAGGCTGCCACGCCTAAGGTTAATAAGGTACGATGAATGATGATCCGTCTTTATTTGTGTTGCTATTTATAAAAATACTTTGGATGTAATATGAACTATTTTTTATGAAAATATGTTTTTTTTATAAACTGTTTGTGGCTTAATATCATGAAACTTGTGTTTACTGAAGAGGAAGAACCTACTCCCACTCAGTAAATATGCATCCACAAAACTAGTTTAGCATTGTACTTATTTATTGTAAGTACACTGTAAATTTCGTGAGGAAATTAAATGTCATGAAAGAAAATTATTACCCGCCATTGATCTATTAATACTCATCGTTAATTGACACTGTGTCCAACACTAACAGACACCTGAAATGCAAAAGAAGATAAGCAAGCAAGAGGCCAAGCCGGTGAAGACGGCGCCGCGCGCGCACCGCCGCGTGTCCAGCGGCGCCGGCGCCTTGCTCGCGGACGTCATGCACCTCGGCGCGGACCAGCGCGAGCCGCCGCACGAGAGGACCAGCGGGGTTGGTGAGTAGATCCTCCCGATCGACGTCGGCCACGGCGGCCCATCTCATTGAGTCTAGCCAACGCAGGAGATATTGTGCGCACAAGTGAACTCTCTATTCTTGTCGCTCTCATACTCCGGGGATACTACAATTCAACTTGACTGGTGAGATACTAAGTGCAGTACTGACGCAACACGATTTCTCCGAGTCACGGGGTTGAAACACTGCCAACTTACCTGGCTATCACTGAGAATTTTTGACATAAAA
The DNA here is from genome assembly GCA_905404265.1 of Fabriciana adippe. Classification (NCBI taxonomy): domain Eukaryota; kingdom Metazoa; phylum Arthropoda; class Insecta; order Lepidoptera; family Nymphalidae; genus Fabriciana; species Fabriciana adippe. The sequence continues at coordinate 9,931,582 of FR990009.1, forward strand.
CATTTAATAACTTTACTTAACCCACTTCGATCGATCTATACTCTAACCCACAAACCATCGGTTCTGCAGCAATACATGCTGGCACTAAACCATCGAGGCAGTTAATTAATAATAGTAATAATTCGTACCTATTCTATTACTTGTATTTGAACATATATTTCGAATTTTTTAATTTCTTTCAGGTCAAGAACGTGATCCGACACCTCCGAAACCGAAACAAGAGCTCGAAGATATTTTAGACATTGACCACGACTACTCTTCCACGGAAAGGAAGAAGACGTGTAAGTTGTAGTAATAATATATTTAAAAAAATCCTTTTATTAATAAACTAGAGCCTTAGCCTCGCTTTCTTCGGTTGCGCCTTTACTCTTTATTACCATATGGTAAAAAAAAAAGTAATGGATATCCATACATACAAACTTTACCTCTTTATTATAATATTAGTTTAGATAGATAATTTATATTTTTTTTTATACATAGTTCTCTTTATTTTTAGGTCAACGAAAAGATTCGGAGAGGAGGAAAAAGGAAAACTTCATAGTAGTGCAAAGCGATTTGTGGGATACAAACACATTCCAGTACACTTGCCAGAAATCACCACCGAGTAGTACATATCCCTTTCCTAAATCCAGTATTCAAATATTTAAAAAAATCTTTTATTTTTCATATTTATCTGAATCCATTTTACATATATCCTTATTATTTCATTTTAGGTCATGCTCATTCGCCGATGCAGCGAAGTGTTTCAGAGAAGAGTCGACAGCAGCAGCAGTCGCCTCACCATCATAGGTATGCTTAAGAATTAAGCTCTACTTAAAGTTTTAAATAAAACTATCTTTTCGGATTTTTTCGACGTCGGGAACCAAAAATCAAAATAAGTCTGCGAAAAAATCCAAAAAGATAGTTTTATTTAAAATTTCAAATATTCGCGTAAATCTGAAAAATTATTAAACTATATAGTTATTTAAATAATATTTCAAAATAAATTTTACTTCCTGTCTTCTAAAATGTAGTATAAAACGTATTTCGTAAATTTTGTTTAACCGATTTCACAGGTCTCCCATAGGTTATATTTTGGTGTCTTCATGACCTATGTTTAAAATATAATATTTGAATCTTAGAAACTTAAAAATGCTCCCTTCGTAATTAAATAATTAAGAATATTTACTGATAAGGTTTTCTTGAAATCGGTTTACTTTTTACTTATAAGTTCATTATTTATTTACAACAATACTTAATTTTAACAATATAAACGTTTTAGGGAAAGTGATACAAGAAGTATGGATAGAAGAGCTTCAAACGCTTCTATCAACCATGGTGAGTACGACCAAGAGTTAAGACGTACATTGTACGAAGAGAAATGTGTATTTGATAACAGAAAATTATTGATAAATAGGTACACTTAATATCTTTAATGAAATTATGTACGAATGAAATAATTGTTGATTTTACCCTTACGTTCAGTGGGCTCGGGACGTGTCGGGACGCCAGAGGGCTACCGAGATTCTGAAACTCTCCGGATGACTGATCGACTATCTAAAGTACGTTGTATTTATATAATATAATAATAATATATATTTATTACATATTTATACTTCCAGTTTCAATTCCTATTAAAATATGCGAGTTTTATTATATTTTTAATAAAATCCAATGGTAGCAGTAAAATGGTCCGAATATAGCTTTATCTTGGCTTGCATGCTAGCACATACTTAATTTTTTTTTAAATCATATAATGTCGCTTACAGCGTCGAGGCTCAGAATTCCCTCAACCAGTGAGCACTCCTCCTCATCAAATCCAAATGAAGAGAAGACAGTCCGCTGCTCAGGTGATATGATAGCATCTTACTACTATACTATTTTTTATGCCGGAAAAATGTATGGTTCCCGTGGGATACATTTGTTTTTGTTTTTCTCTAGGGACGAACCCGAACGAAGTGAGGGTGAGCTGCTAGTTTTTCATAATTTTAGCGACTTACCCTCGTTTCGCTCGGGTCGGCACTCGTCCCTAGATGCCAAACAATTGCCAATATGTTACTCTATAGTCTGAATATAAATTTCATCAAAATCCTTCCAGCTGTTGCAGCGTGAAAGAGTAACATACCTACACACACATACTTTCGCGTTTATATCGAAACTAATATAAATTTCACATTAACATTGTCTCTTTATTTCGGAAAGTTTGTGAAACAGGATTTAAAATATATACATATAGATATATATTTTAACTTTTTCTTAGTGTGAAGTCATATTTAATAGCCAAGTTTATTCTCTATGTTATTTTTCAGATGAGAACATACCAGGAAGAAAGAGAAAGCAAAGCGGAGCAAACTCAACGAAGACTCGAGGATCTGCCCAAAACAGTATCAGAAAAAATGGAAGAACCAAAAGAAACAAAAGATTTCAAACCAGATCCAGACATTATAAGGATTTCCAAAAAATCTGAATCTCCTGCGAAAAGAATTCAGGATCCAGATACGATAAGAGTGACTAAAGGTCAAGACTCACCTTCGAAGAGGTTGAGGCAAGAGGCGGAGCCTTTGAAGAGGGCCAAGGGTGCCGGAGACTCCCCGAGACTGAGTCAGGTCCAAACAAGACCTGATCATCATAAAAGTAGCCCTAACGTTGCATCTAGACATAAAGCTGGTCAGTATTTTGTAAAAGTTGTTAAAAATGTCCAATGAAATGATTTATTTATTACTTTATTACGTATGAAATATATGTATGTATGTAAACTCTAATGATAAGCGGCAAAATAGTACCCTGTCCAAACATCAATTATTTTTTCTTCTGTTTCATGTAGATCCAACTTAGCTACGACTAAAATAATAATTGAAATTTCTAGAATCTCCCAACAAACGTGAAGAGCGTAAGTCCGCAACGTACTCCCGGAGCGAGTCCAAGCGTCAGGAGTCAGTGGAGAGGAAGATGTACACCGCGAGTTCTGAGTCAGAACTGTTCGAATGTGCTATATTGCCAATTTTCCAAAAACTGTTGACAGAGCGGCACAAGAGCCAGCCCCATGGCCTCAACCTGAGCTATGGGGTGAGCTGCCCAAATATATCCATTAAATGTGATATTGTGGAGTATTTGTAATTTTGTGTCGTATTCCATAAATAGTGATTAAAGAACTTTTTGGTGTTATAGTGAGAGTGTATGAAAAGTGTAGCTAGATTTGGTATTCATTTAGATGTTGAAATTGTGCGAGCACTCAAATGTACTTTAGTTTATGGTTTACGGTAAATAAACTCTTCCGTGGTATGGTTCATTGATGGTGGACATCTGTACAATGATAAGTGAGAATTTCAAATCTTACACATGTTATATTTGATATTTCCAATATAACAAAATCGATGCTATGTTAATTAATAAAATGTTGCTAATCTTTGAAGTATTCCACGTATAATGTAAATGATTTGTAATATAATTTCTTATATCTGATATAAATGAGAGCACGTAGTACCGTTACTTTTGATATATAGTTAGAAAAAAATATTTTTAAAAATTGCGGTAAGTGAAAGGCGATGTTCTTGAGCAACCCAATGATTTAAAGATACTTAATTTATAAGTAGTTATAATTAATATAATAATTGATGATAAAAAATCAAGTTCGGTCACGGGTTTTTTATATAATTACAATAGAAATGTTCTAAAAATTACCTATACCACATTGTATATTGCAATTTTAGCAGAGTTAGTTCTTATTGTAGCTAACATTGAGGTATTAGTATTATTAGAGTGTTAGGTGTTTCATCTTAAAGTTTATTGAATTCATTCCAATGCACAATTTATTATTGTTTATAGTTTATACATATGTATATATTTTATATGAATTGTTAAAGCAGTTTGTAGTAGTATAAGTATACGATCTGTGTAGATAAAAATATGATAGAAACGTACTAGTTACTAATGATGTTATAATTTAATTCCTACCTTGCAAATTGCAATGATAACATACAGTGAATGTAAAGAGTAAGGCGTTCGCTCTAAAAATTATTTTATTTGATATAAATATAATTGGTACTTTAATTCCGGCTAACTTTAAATCATCAAAATCTAAAAGGGCTTAACAGGCTATTGACTAATTGCTAACACTCATTCGACACCAACTGATTTTCACAGTGTTATACGCCATTGCAATAGTTTGATATTATTATCGGAAGAAATGAAAATTAAGTGTTCAAATTAGCTTTGTTATTAAAAGCTAAATAGTAAATAAAATATATCATTGTTTGCTTTTTTAGTAAAATTGATATGGGATTCCCTTTCATGTTTAAATAGTTGTATATTTTGTTTAAAATAAAAGAACTTCAGTTCAATTGCACTGTGTAAATACGTTATATATAACTTATACAGTATTATACATACCGAGAAAAGGTGTCAATATGGTATAATTTTGGTCTATTATTACGATATTGTAAAGTAATTAAGATTTATAATATTATACCTAAGTTTTATTTAAAATGTTATTTAAAAGTATGTATGTAAGCTACTTTTCGCACGTATTAAAGACTTAATAGATATTATAAAACTAAAAAGTATAAAATTCTCGTAATAAAATTTTGAATTATAACTTTTTGTTTATTTCACAATCCATAGAATTAAATAGTTTAATGAAATCGTTGTATGTAAATCATCGTCATATAAAAATTCAAAATAACCGCTTCATACTTCAGAACACGTACAACAGGGTATCTTTGAATCTACTCTATCAGCCGAAGCAATATAGCTAAGCAATGTATTAGCGGTAAGGATTTTTTTTTTATGTTAGTTGCAGAATTAACTTCGAACGGAGAAGACATTATTTAGACTTAGTTTGTAAAATGTTTAATAAAATATTATCGATCAAACTACTGAGTCAATCGTACCTAGTGTAAACTGCTATATTTAGTTTTAAAATCAGTAACTAGGAAAATCTAATCATCGCCAATGTCATTCATATTATTACAATCTAATATATTTAAACGAGCAATTCTTGTATATTTATATCTTTATTTATACCGGCGATCTCGGAAACGGCTCTAACGATTTCGCTGAAATTTGGTATGTGGGGTCTTTGGGGGGCGAATAATCGATCTAGATTAGTCTTATGTTTAGGAAAACGCATGTTTTCGAGTTTTCACGCGGTTTTCTTTTATCTAAAAAATACGATATAACAAAAAAGAACTCCGAGCGAAGCTCGGTCGCCAGGTACTTATTATTATGTATAGTAAAAACATGCTTTTTAATTAAGTGTCATAGAGACGCTCTCGAAGGAGGCGCGATTAAACCGAAAGGTAATGTAAATAGCTCAATAAGCTTTTTTTAGAATTGTAGACATCTTTGCTACATTATAATCGCCGTATATAAAGTATACACAATATAAAATGTAGAAATTAGGTCTCGTTGAATATAGTTTAAGAAAGCAGTTTGTTCATTATTGTTGAGCGTATTATTAGCGTTATTAATTTTAAAAGAAAAAGAATTAAAGAAGTAATGATTATTATTATCATTGTATATAATATTTGCCGAATCAAGTCTATTAAGTTATAATTAAAAAAAAAAAAAAACAAATTGCTTAAATATTCTTTGCATAATATTTGACTGACGAACAAATAATAATCTTAAAATTGGACAATAAGTAATAATAATTTAATGTGTTCTTTGAATATTAGATAATTAGCTACAACAACAACAATTACTACTACTCTCTAAGAGCTATTGAGAGTAGGTGTAAGCCAAATGTGTGTCTCCTTTTCACCCGACTGCGCGATGCCAAGAAGGGTAATGTGTTTATCAGTGTATGGATGTACGAGTATGTTTCTTTTGTGGTGTTCTAGAGATCAAACGCGTAGGCTGTTTTAATGATTCATACGTCTTTAGATTCGTCTTGATAACGCGAGTGTCATTAGCTATATAAAAATAGTCAAAAATTAAAATTGCGGATTTCAGGCGCCAATTTGTGTGTCTTTAAAAAAAATTCCAAACTAATCGAGTGGGGTATCAAAATAAAGATTTTTAGAGGCGATCACAAATATATATACAATTTATAATAACTTATACTTATGTTTAAAAGTAATTTAAAATAAAAATATGTTAAACATGTAATTTCAAATGTCTAATTGGCAAAAACTAAAAATCAGTAAAAAAAATATATTACTAATATAAAAAAAACCCCCGACTGCATCAAAGCTAACTAAAAAAAATTAAAACAAGTTGACGAAGGAATAAAGTATTATGCAGTTAGAGACTTTATTCCTTTCTCTTCTCGTTTTCATCTTTTTAGTTAGCTTTTATCTGCACGGATCAATCATAGTAATTCTAAAAAACGTAACTATAGGCTACTAATTTGCTTTTTTTCCTAATTTAATTCACACTTCTGTCCATAATTTAATAGTAATACATCAGTTACTATATTGTAATTTTGTACTAAATATATTCAGTTTTAGTTTTGTGTAAAATAAAAAAGTTCAAAATATATCGTATAATCTGCGATCGTTAAACAGAACGAACCTTCAGTATGACATATTACAGTCACACAGTGACATTGACAGCCGTATCGTGTTAGAATTTTGTCGTTCTTTTTGACACAGTATTTTTCTGTTGGTCTCGCTGTTTGGTTGTGTTTTCCGTTTTTTGTGTTATTAATATTATCTTGAATGCCGTGTTGTGTTACTATCTGGTGATATTCATGTGCTAGCAACAACAATCATGCCGGTCTTCCATACAAAGATCATTGAAAGCATTTTGGAGCCGGTGGCTCAACAGGTGAGTCATACTATTTATAGAAGTTTGACTTTCAATTTTATTCCAATTAACCTGCTTTACTATTGAAACTTTATCATTTAAATACATGTAAAACATATTTTTTCGATATTTCATACGAAAAGGTATTTAATTTTATTACTTCATTTAAAACTGAACTGCCGAAGCTGCACATGGAAACGTGCTATATCTACATTATTATTAAAAGTATGTAAACAAGACAGTTAAAATGGGAAATATGGTGTTTTAACTTTTTATTCTAATTTTATGTAGGTGTAAACTAAATTGTGCCTACTGTTTATGTTTGCTTACATTATCGCGTTCCTGCATTATGTCATCGTCGTAAAGTTATCTCGAACATATCGAAACCACTATATTTGGCATTGACACTATTCAAAAGGCGATTTTTAAGTACAAGAATATTTTTATTAGCAATTTTTATATTAAGTTGTATCTTAGAATTTACTTTGCTTAAATGTAAACTTTGTTTCATACAATGATTTTAAGTGAAAGCTTGCAGTTTATTGGGAATATATTTAAATTGATAACATTCTTCCTAAAAAATAAAGAATCAACACTTGGAAGTTGTGTTTTGTTGAGGAGGAAATGTGAAGAGCTTTATTAAAAACTATCTGTTACTTAAAGTTTGTTTAAATTAGTTTAAATTATTAATATATTAAAATTGTTTATCTGATATGAAACTCAAAAACAAAAAAATAATTAGGTGTAGTAATTTTGTAATTATCTCATGATAAAGAATCTGTAAAAACCTCTACTTAAAATATTGTATTTATATTCTACAGCTACAAGTAACATTGCTAAAATCTGCTAAAGCTGACTAAATCACTATATTCTATTTTTACAATGTAATAAACTACAGTGCTTCGAATCTTTAGTACTGTTTCTTATTTTTACCACGGACAAATAAGATGTTCTAGATGTATTAGATGAGTAATGTAAATGAGAACAAAATGATAAATCAAGAAATACTTTTAAATATTTTTGTGAATAAATGTACCTTTTTGGGATTTAATTTTTCTTATATAAAATTTACATAAGGTTCCTGAGGGGGAGGGGGAGTTCTCAAAATCTCCACATGCCTTATTTCTGGAGGAGGAGAGTAAAAGCCATCTTACATAATATTTTATAAGTCGAAATGTGCAATTTCTAACATAGTGTGATGGATATTTGAGAGCTAGGCGTTGGGGAAAAACAATCTGAGATCTGTTTTTTCTTTTTTAATGTACAATTTAAAAAATAAAAATCTTTGATTAACATCAAATTAGAAGTTTTAATGCAATTGATCCTTTTCTAAAACCAGATGTAATCTTATGTAAGAAGGGGGAGGGGGAGTCCGAAAAATCTTATGTGCTCTTACATGGGAGATTAGGGGGGTTAAAAATCGCCAAAATTGTCTTTACGTAATTAATGAATGGCCCCTTATTAAGTGCAAAAAGTTAAAGTAAAGGTGTCTAGTGTCATCTATATTCAATAAATTATGTATAAGTTTAGTAATTTTGTTTCATCTCCTGTCTTTAAAATGTGACATGAGACTGCTTTTTAGTTAATTTTTGGCTAAAACATTTTTTTTTTAAATATCAAGCTATTAATTAATAGGGCTTTTGAATTTTGGAAATATTTTATCCATGATATATTTACTTTCATATCATGTTACTTGTTGTTTGTATGTATGTCTGTATGTGTAGTCTTTGCAAAATCAAATCTGGTTATATTTATTGTTAGAGCCATGAGAATAAACATACTACTTATTAACAAGTGTAGACAGGAAGCAGGTCAGCTGTTAGCAAATGAAGTCATATCAGCATAATGGGTAATATTTTATGAGCCGCAACATAGCTGATTTGATTTATAGCGATCAAGTACTTTGGTACTTGAGTCTGGCAGATTTGTTTGAACAAAAATTGAAAAAAAAAAAAAAAAAACTATCTACTCTTATGCAACTTGCACTGTTTATTTATCATATATGTATATGTAGTTATATCTTTGCACTTCTAAAGAATATTTGCCTTGTTGTTGTTAAAGTGTAGCTTTTTTTTTTACTCTCTCATATGTTAAAGAAATGGAGAAATATGATATTTTTTGTCTGTATTAAAATATTTGTTGGTTTGTTTTTTAGTTTTTATATATATTTTCTATTTTTATATCTGACGACATGTTTGGCTCAGTTTGTTGTGACCCTACTTGCTGTGCCAGCGGTCGCGGGTTCGAGTCCCGTTGGGAGTATTCATTTGTGTGATGAGCACGAATGTTTGTACTCCAGTCATGGGTGTTTATATTTATAATATGTATGTATTTAAAGTTATATATGTATAGTGTATCAACTATCTGGTATCCATAACACAAGCCTCGTAGGTTACCATGGAACTAGATGGTGCTGTGTGTTAATGTCCTAACATATTTATTTATTATTATGATTTTGCTTAAACCAGTCTTATTACGAGAACGCAATTCGAAAATACCAAAATCCATACACAATTACCTATAAATGTATGTGCTTATTAAAAGCAAGCCAGTATATTAAGAGTTACATCATCCATTAGCATAAAGAAACATTTCATTATATCTATAGTTTCAACAGTAATTAGGGCCATGAAGCTACAACGGTCGGCATACACATCCGCTTTAAAACTGACCATGCTATTTCTGCGACGCCCTTCGTGTGTCGATTCGGTCGTTTATGATATTGTGTAATACAGGTAAAGTTACAGATGAATTTAAAAGTTTTAAACTACGAGATAACAAATGAAATGAAATCAAAAAATACTTTATTCAAATAGACTTTATACAAACACTTTTGAATCGTCAATATTATATTTTAAATTTAAATTAAATGTCAGTGCAGTCAGTCCGTGAGGAATCTACCACCGGCTCGGAAGGCAGTTCTGCTGAGAAGAGCCGGCGAGAAACTCAACAGTAGCTCTTTTAAAATAATAATTGTGTACAATATTGTAATACAAAAATTAAACATTTACACGAAATTCATAAAAATCAGAATATCTTATTTCTTACTAATATTATAAATGTGAAAGCTTGGATAGATGTTCGGATGGCCAAACGGATCTGGATGTGCTGAGATAGATTATAGTCCGGAATAGCACATACTACTTTTTATCTCGGATAAATGTACGATTCCCGTGGGATAGATTTTTGTTAGTTTTTCTAGTGCTAGTTACTATATACTTAATGACTTTTTATTTTGGAATAAAAATTGATGACCTTTGAGTCACTGCAGTACAAACACTTGACTAAATAAAAGTTTGTAGCAGTACATGCTGACCTTCTAAGTTGAATCACATGATTAAATTTATTCCAGTGAAATTTCAATTACACCTAATTTAAACTAAAATATGAAGTTTGCAGACTGCTAATTAACTGCATATGTATATATACATAATAGTAACTAAGAGTAAATAAAAAAATATGACCTTTTTGCGACAGTAATTTTTGCTAATTCCAAAAAATGGATCAAAATCTTATGCCTAATATTCTTAGTAACCAGCATCTATACAGATAAATAAAATTAACGTGTCTCTTTGTAATGTCAAAATAACAGCTTTATACTAAATGCATATGGAATTATATACGGTACCTATTTATAAGAAAAACATAATTTTTAAAATTTTTGTCTGTCTGTCTGTATGTTCCGGCTAAGCTCCGAAACGACTGGACGAATTTTAACAAGACTTTTACTGGCAAATAGCTGATATTATAAAGAGTAACTAAGGCTACTTTTATTTTAGAAAAAGAATTAGGGTTTCAATCAAAAAAATTAAAACAAACCTAGGGACGCACCCGAGCGAAGCGAGGGTAAGTCGCTAGTTCTACATATAATTTTAGACAATTAAGATAAATTCAATTTCAAAGAGAATGACTTGAGTTTAGCAAAATCAATAAGCTGGTGCTAGTTTGACCTAGACTTTTAATATTATTAGAGTACTTCTTCAGTCATATGCCTTAAATAAATTAAGAGCTTTATTCATATTTCGTGAATCTATATAAAAAAGGCAGAGACAAAAAAAAAATTCTCCGCCATTTGTCAACCGGTTTACTATTTTTTTTGTTTAGTAGCTATTTACGAGCTTTAAGGTGTCTGCCCACTACCCCGTCTCATACCATGACCGTGCTAGGAGCGTGTCAGGCAAAAAAATATTCTTTGTATTGAAATGTATGAGACTCTGCCCACTAGACCGTTCCGTCACCGACCGGCACCGTCGCGTGCCGTGCACGGAACGTTAACAATTGTCATCGAGAATATTTTACCGGTGACGGTACGCTGCGTGCCTGGCACGCGACGTTACGGGACCGGTGCGCGTAGGCGGCGCAATGGTGAGCATACACAACACTAAAACCGTTATGTACGGGTATGATACGTTGTTGATACGTTCTAGTGGTGCCATGCTCGTTTCCGTGCCTGATACGTTCATAGCACGGTCATGGTATGAGACGGTGTAGTGGGCAGACTCCTTTAAGTGTTATCAATAAAAGAAATCATTACGGTCGAATTTCAACTTTAAATGTTTATTCAAATTCCCGTATCCATATTAATATTATAAACGTGAAAGTGTGTTTGTTTGTTTGTCCTACTTTTTAGTTAAAATAGAGTGACGGATTGGCGTGATTTTTTGTATTGAGACCCAAAAAAATATTTATGATCACAATTACTTGAAACTTAATATTAATGTTCTTCAATACTCAATACAATTAAATAAATATGTGTTTTAGCATTTTTTGAAATTCATCCCCTAAGAGGGTAAAATAGGGGATGAAAGTTTTTAATGAAATCTACCTGTTTAGAGTTTTTTTTTTGTAGTTTTAGCGCGAGCGGAGCCGCGGGTACTGCTGGTAAAGTAATAAATGTTTTGATATAAGCCAATCTATTTTTTCATGTATATGTTGTATGATGTATCGTTCTCCCACTGGCTACGTAGGTTGAGGTGGTTAAACCGCAGAAGCTCGCTAGTATCATTTACTATTTATTTATTTTATACCAGCGACTCACCCTCGCTCCTCTCCGGTTCGTCCCTACTTACGGTTTAACGTTTAGTATAGATTTCTCAGAGATGAGATATTTTTCCGCAGTAAAAAGTATCCTATTTGTTGGCCCGGATAACCAGCTATCATCATACCAAATTTTATCAAAATCCCTCCAATGGATTTTCAGTGATGCGGTAACAGACAGACAGATAAAGACAGACAGACTCAGACAGACGGACAGACAGACAAAAATTCTAAAAACTATAGATTCGGCATCTGTATCGACATTATTGTCTATTTCAATAAGATTTTCCAAAAAATATTTAATGTACAGATTCGACTTAATTACAATTTTATTATATGTACAGATTAATTACATTTATGGTACAGGTCGCAATATTTCATATTAAAAAAAAAAAACGTAAATAGAGAAAACATATATTCAGCCCTTTTTGAACGTCCCACTGATGGGTATAGGCTTCCCGTTATTACAAGGGGGACCAGGACATAGTCCACACACCAAGTGCGGGTTGGCAAAAAGAGATCGATTTCCCCAAAGATCTTTGAGGAGTTTGCTCCAACAGAGATGCTGGACGAAGTAAAAGAAAAGCCGAGATGGTAACATTCCTTTAAAGAATATGCTATTTTGCAAGACATATTTTTAGAAATATACGACGTTTGATGACACGTTTGACTTAGTTTGTAGTACTTGCTGTGCCAGCGGTCGCGGGTTCGAGTCCCGTTGGGAGTATTCATTTGTGTGATGAGCACGAATTTGTTTTCCAGTCACGGTTGTTTATATTTATAATATGTATGCATTTAAAGTTATATATGTGTAGTGTATCAACTATCTGGTATCTATAACACAAGCCTTGTAGCTTACCATGGAACTAGATGGTGCTGTGTGTTAATATCCCAATTTATTTATTTATATTTTGTATACGCCAAAAATAATTACATTGAATTATAAAACATCGTTCCATAACTTGTCAATTCAATTATTCATCACATCGCTCATTTTTTCAAAACAAAGAGCAGGTGGTACAGTTCATAACATTGCTAATTTTAAGCTCTGACTCATGACTGGCCTCTTGCTTTCAGCGTTTTCCCACCGGCCATCGGCGCCTAAATTTAAAACTGGTGTTGTAAACTTCTTTCGTAATCTGCTGGGTTATTTTTTCACTGATATTATCTATAGATTATAATGGCTTATGTTATTTCACCATGAGAATGCCGTGGGTTTTGAGTTTTTAGTGGCGTTTTTATGATTTCTTAAATGCGAAGGAGTTTTACGTCTTTATGTAACTGTTACTTCAGGCTAGGCAAATGAAGTGGACATATTTCCTAGGTTTTCGCTTTGTTTGTTTGAAGGACGTTTTATTAAAAGAAAACTATTTTGCAAAGTATTGCTAGAGTCAAACATGTGATATCTAACTCATGTATCTAACATGTAGAAGTGTGTATACTTGTATAGTTATGCCAAGAAATGTTACTTTGTAATTTAACCATATCGGTTCAAAATAAATGGCACAGATAATACGTACGTCGTGCAGTATTTAATTAATTATTACTAGTTTATTTATAAATTAGCGACTTACCCTCGCTTTGCTCGGGTTCGTCCCTAGATTGCTTTCCCATACAAAATTTCATCCCCATTTTCACCCCCTTAAAGGATAATTTCCGTGATAAAAACTATCCTATGTCCTTCCCAGGGTCTCAAACTATCTTCTTAACCAATTTCATCTAAATCGGTTCAGTGGTTTTGAAGCCTTTACGTTACGAGCAAACAAACAAAAAATGCCTGTTTACATAATATAACATTAGTATAGAATATAGATATAAAATGTGATGAAAAAGTTTAAACAAGCTTTAAAAGCACAAAAATCTCTTATTTTTTAAATTCCTAATATGCAATATGAACAATTGCGTTAGAAGAACATTTATTTAATTATTAATTATTATTCTTAGGGAGTTACTGTTATTATTAGAAAAACGAAAGACTAAAAAGAAGTAATCGTCTTTAGGAATTGCCTGGAACATTTCAACTACACTGTCTTGAAAGTCGAGACAGCGACGAGGGCAATTATCCGAGACCGCTCGCTAACCGGTCGGATTCACCGGGAACCGCCCAAGAATAGAACTGCATATATCTGTGTGCTAAATAATTGGAAATAGACGACCCCACTGCGGTCAGGATACGGACTTAATTGAGAAAATGGCGTTTAAATTGACGACGTTTGTTTCGAGATTTCGCACCATAATTTTGTTTCGTTGAAAGCTTTTGTATTTTATGACTAGCGACTCACCCTCGCTTCGCTCGGGTTCGTCCCTAGGTTGCTTCCCAAAACAAAATTAATTAATTTGGTTTTAATTTTTTTTTCGTGGGACCCTATTTTTTTTTAAATAAAAGTAGCCTAAGTTACTCCTCATTATATCAGCTATCTGCCAGTGAAAGTCCCGTCAAATTGGTCCAGCCATTTCAGAGATTATCCGGAACAAACAGACAGACAGACAGACAAAAAATTGTAAAAAATGTTGTTTTGGTATATGTACCGTGTATACATCCATATGCATTTAGTAAAAGGCGGTTATTTTAATATTGCAAACAGACACTCCAATTTTATTTATCTGTATAGATTACGACTCTTTAATAATATATTACAAACAATGTGTCAAATTTCAGAACAAATTCCGCAGTAACAAACAAACACTAAATCTATACTAATATTATAAATGTGAAAGTTTGTGAGTATGGATATTTGTTACTCTTTTACGCTAGAACGGCTGAACGGATCTATGAAATTTGGCACTGAGATAGATTATAGTCTGGAATAACACATAGGCTACTTTTTATCCCGGAAAAAAGTACGGTTCCCGTGGGATCGGTTTGTTTTTGTGTTTTGTTACCCGAGCGAAGCTAGGTTGAGCCGCTAGTGAATTCATGAAGTATTATATATGTATGTATGAATGTGACGTGATATACCTACTATTACTATGTAAATGCGTAAAGCGTTTATGGAATTAACGTAACTAATCATGTCTTAAAAGTATGCTACTAGTTAAAATATCAATTCGTATTCAGCCTTTTTTTTTAACTTCCCACTGATTACACAATACACATGTCTTTCGAAAAGTTGCTAGGTTCTCTCATACATGCAGGTTTCCTCACGATGTTTTCCTTCATCGTCTTAATAGGTAATCATATTGGAAATGATTCGCACACGAAAATATTAGAGGTGCGAAACCCGGGATTTGAACCCGCTACACTTAGTTTTCCAAGCGAGTGCGTTACCATTAGGCTATTATGAATTAAAATTGATTAACTGCAGATTTCTATAATATAGTTAAGTTTATATACGGTACTTTGTCAGTACTTGTTAACCGAGTATTTCACAGGTCACTTGATCTAAATTAATTTTTTTTTGCGTGCATGCAGCATCCTCGGCAACACGTGACGAATCATAAGTAAGATGGATCTTCAGAATTTCTTTTAGTTTTGTTGCTAGCCCGTATCGTGTCGTGTGTGCCGGCTTATTTCACCTCTACGTGAGTTCAATAAAGCCAATTGCGTTATTAGATTTGTTAGGAAACAAAAGCCTTTATTAGTTTTTGTTTTTACTTTATACCTTTTTGTTGTCTTATCAGAACTTAGGATCGCACTACGTCACTGCCAAGATTCTATAAAAAATAGAAATGTTTCGCATAAAATAAAAAAATGAAAACATTGGTGATTATTAGTTACGGGATTATACTAAATAAAACTATCTTTTCGGATTATTTCGCGGGTTTACATGTCCGCGGAGTTACAGTGACATGGTCACGGGGGAGACACTTCCATGACCATGATTGCTGTAAAGCTTTCGAAACGTCGGGAACCAAAAATCAAAATATATCCGCAAAATAATCTGAAAAGATAGTTTTATTTAAAACTAGCGATTCACCCTCGCTTCGCTCAGATTCGTCCCTAAGTACGTTTTGACGCTTAGTATGAAATAGTTTTTTTTTCGAACTTTTTTTTCGTGAATTTTTACGAAGTTTTAATAGTTATTCTGATATTCGGGGTGAAGACGAATCCAACAAAAATCAAAATCCAATAAAACAAAGATCATAAATATCGGTCCAGCCGTTCTCGACTTATGTATAAGTGTTGTAACAAACCCGACTTTATATATTCGCGTAAATCTAAGAAAGTATTAGGATGATCCTAGTTATTTAAGAAGTGTAGAGTACACTTCTTAAATAACTTTTGATAGATTTCAAAAACGAGCAGATAGTTCGATCATCGCGATATATTCGGCTATCACGAACCAATTTTCATGAATGTTTCTTTCATAATAAAGGTTATACTTCAAAGGAACTTAAATTAATACTTCACCTTTAATTATTTAACTCAAATCAGTAGCTATATGTTTATTTTTACCTAAAAAGTAAAATATGTAGTTACTAAATTTAAAAATTGCGAGTCTAGTAACTTAAGTCTTAATTCTAGACTTTATGACAAGTGTTTATCATTCAGACATGATACAAAAACAAATAAATATGTATGTAGGTATAACTTACACTCACGGAAGCATATAAAATTAGACGGATTGCATGGTTTCATGGGAATCGGTAACAATAGCGAATATATTTATATTCTTGTTGCATCGCGACTAGCCTGCCTATTGCAATTTCTTTGCCCATTAAGTATTTCACCTGTGTCTATTACGTGATTATGTTTGTTTTCCTTAAGTTGTGTTCGAATGAAATAATGTTTTTAGGGTTTCGTACCCGAAGGGTGCCAACGGAACCCTATTCCTATGCCTCCGCTGTTCGTCTGCCCGTCCGGCTATTAGAGGGCGTCTCATGAATAGTAATAGATAGTGTTGAAATTTTTACAGAGTATGTATTTCTATTGCCGCTATAACAGCAAATAATAAAAAAAATACAACAAACATTTTTTTAACGTTCGCAATCGATGATCGAGGAATAATAATATTAACTACATACATAGAGTAAAAGTCATATTAATAAAAATTACATGTACGATGGTACGGAACCCTTCGTGTGCAAATTCGACTCGCACTTGACCGATTTTTTAGAAAGTGCTATACAAAAACATAGTTTAATAAAACACTCTTTGCCCTGAGTAACGCGTGCTATGTATTCTTACTATTATTACATTATTATAAAATTACTGATCACATAGTGTTCAGTAAAGTAAGTGATAGTTTTGTACATAAAAAAATCTATAGAAAAAAGCGCTATAACTCTTTCCCGAATTTACCGATTTTTTTCGAAAAATTTTATTCCTTGGAAATATTATTCGAAACATCGGAAGACAAAATATTAAATAAACCGCGACAATATTGGAACTATGTTATGAATCATATATTATAGTATATTATGCTAATCATTACTCATAATTAATATTATATACTTATTATTATTTTGTAATCCCAAAATGTACACTTGTCCCATATTATTGCCACCTTGACTACTACACACCTGATCTCAATGACATTATCTCAGCCATATGGCCGCAACGAAAAACACCCACGCTCTTACTTGTGAAAATAACGCCTTTGTCTCGTCACGTCGTCGTTTTGTGACACTCGTGAGCTGTCGTTATGTTTGGTCTACAAGGGTTTGTGTCACACTACTGTGATTGTAGCTTTGTAAATATATGTTGTTGGGACATTAACACACATCACCATCTAGTTCCATGGTAAGCTACGAGGCTTGTGTTATAGATACCAGATAGTTGATACACTACACATATATAACTTTAAATACATACATATTATGAATATAAATACTCATGACTGGAGTACAAACATTCGTGTTCATCACACAAATGAATGCCCCCAGCGGAACTCGAACCTAAACTAAAGAGTTACTACGAACTGAGCCAAACGTGCCTTTATAGTATAATATACGTTTTTTAATAAAAATTCGAACTGCTGAACGTGATATCTATCTATTTGGTAATAGAGATTGAGAAAACTTAGTTGATATGCATGATTCGAGAGTTGAATACGAGCAGGGAGGAACTACCTGTTAATTTTGTGGGAGTCCCCGGCGAAGCCAGAGCAGATCGCTAATATAATATCGGAGAACTGAGTAAAATGTCTATGATGCCTTTATAGGTCCGCCTATGCCGCAACAATATATAACCTGATACCCGCCCTTGACCCGAAGCGATATCAAGAATCTACAATTTTTGAACGTTATTTGGGAAACCCATTTTCGTTCAGTTGGAAAATTGGTAAAGCTTTTTTTGGTGCTATATCTGAATAAAGGGATTAAGAATAAGGTGGTTCATTTTCAGTAGTTATTATTCAGAATTTCCCAATATTCTTTAGGTCTTTAACGTCCCATTGCTGGGTACGAGCCTCTTATCATGGCGAGGTAGATCAGGCCATAATCCATCTCTATAACATACTAAATAGGCGTTATTAGAATATTCATGATTATTTAATCTAGACTCTAGGTAAGACTTTAGGTACTCTAGTAAGTTTCTCATTCGTTGACCTTGCAGTTAGTACTATTTACAATCGGTCTTAGACTGAAGCTTTTTTATCAAATCAATTCCAAAGATTCTAACTTGTAAAGATCAAATGTAATATTTTTAAAAGAAATAAACTTGTAGACTTGCTTATAATAATGCTCTAGTAGTTTTATATATAAGTTTTTTTTAAATTCTTGTCTGATCTATGAATTTAGTGTTCAGTATAATAAGCTAAGTAATGATATGACATTTATAATGCTACCACATAAATTATTATTTATTGCAATAGGAAAAAAATTAACGATAGTCTGGGATAGCACATAGGTTACTTTTTATCCCTGAAAAATGTACAGTTCCCGTGGGATAGATTTGTTTTTGTTTTTCACAATATTAATAAATATCAAATCGAAATTGCTATGAGAGATTTAGTATAAAACATTTGAATGTCACATTCAACATAGACAAAGAAAATGTTCTGTTTTGACAAAGCAAATGCTAAGCCCTTTCACTTCGTCGACTTTTATGAAGTTTTATGGCCAAGTGACCTTTAGAAGTGCTTAAGCCAATTTTAAGTATAAGGAAAAGTTTCAACTTTTCAACTAAGTTAGGTATACTTTTTGTTAAAAATATTTTTACTGTCTTATTGGTTTACTATTTAGCATACAGCAGCAAATCATTAGAAGTTTAGTTCGAATCCTAGGTAGGACTATAATTAGTAGTTACAACGTTTTTCTATAAAAAAAAATCCGTAACAGCCTACACTTGGGATGTTGATGTAATATGCTTATGAGCCTATGAACACGAAAAAATGTCGATCGCCTTCTAATTGTCTTACCGGACTACAGTGAAAGGAATATAAAGTGGGTTGTACACACAGTTGAGTACAATACTACCTTCCACGTATATAGCTGGTCTTAGAAGCGGCTATCCAGGAAAATACAGTTACTTAAAAAAATATGTTATTAGTTTCTTCACCTTTGAAATATTATGAAAAAGAGTTATGTAAGTTATGAGATTAATGTAAAACTTTCCTCTTAATATCTCTTAGCGTTGTTTTCCTTCTAGTGCTTAGACAACAGGACTTATAATTTGATGGAGATATAATGATACGTTGCAAATGTATCGGAGAAGTAAAACCGCGTAAGCTTCTTTATACACTAACTAGCGGCTCACCCGCGCTTCGCTCGGGTTCGACTCTAGAAAAACAAAAACATATCTATCCCTCGGGAACCATATATATTTTTACGGGATAAAAAGCCTAAGTGTTATTCCAGACTATAATCTATCTCTGTGCCAAATTTCATTCAGATCCGTTCAGCCGTTCTATCGTGAAAGAGTAACAAACATCCATACATATCCACAAACTTTCATATTTATAATATTAATACGGATGACTTATGAGAATGCGAAGAAATGATAATAACGATCCTTGGCATTCATTTCCAACTGACAACACTGTTACTTATCAAAACAATGCATACAACTCAATAAGTCAAACACCGGAACAACTAAATGGGTGTCACGACTTTTGTTAGACAAGGGGAGGAACGCCCTTTCCTGAGGGAGGGGTTCCCTCATTGGCAGACGGTTATATTGCACTGCAGTATTTCTTATAATCGTGATTCACGTTTACGCCATTAGTCGATATATTTAATTTTATACAGACTTGACACTTGTAAGGTATATTGTTAAGTCATTGTAATACAATTTTGGATTTGGACATAAAAAATGTATATGTGATATAAATGTCTGTTTTCAAATTATTAAAAACCATTTTATATATATATATATATATATATATATATATATGTATATATATATAGACATACAGAGTGAATTTTTGAGACGGGACAGTAATGGCAGGTACTTTAACTGTTATAGTTACAGGAAAACGTTATCGTAACGTATCCATAACTTTTTGAGATATCCTGTACTGCATTCACAGATTTTAGAAAAAATGTACAATCGATCCTATTTCATGTGGAGATCGAAAGGCTCTATGGGACCATTTAAGGTATGAGTAGGTACTAGAAATGACAGAAATCGCCAAAAACTTTTTCCATACATTTTGTATGGAAAAACGATTAATCAAGTCGAAATATTCTTTGTTGCCAAACGTCTATTTTTTACTTTGATCAAAATAATGTTATTATGTATGCTTGTTTTCTTTACGTTCCTAAAGAGCCAATGTGTCCGTAAAGATTCCTGACGTAAAAAAACTTTTTTTTTGGGTATTATTATCATGTAAAACGGGATAGGTATAGATAGCACTTACTTTTGTGAAATCACGATATTTCGGCATTATCAGGAACTCACAACGGCCCCATGGTCACGGGTATAATTTTGCAGGTGGATGAAAAATTTTTGCAACATGGTTTTTTCTCGTTTAACATAATAATAATATTGTCAATGACCATAAAAGCTATATAGAAATCTTGGTTAAATGTATCGGTTATTTTTTATCTAGTTTATATATATTTATAATATGTATTAGTTATATTAGTATTCTTATATGTGTATACGTATGTGTCAACTTTTTGTTTAATTTAGTCTTATGCTTTCTACTCTTTCTTCTAATTATGTGTTTTTTATTTGTGGAAACTTAATTGGTAAATGTGTTTATTTTTTTAATGTAAATTGTCTGTACTATAATACTGTTTGTTTCCCTGTAATAAAAAAAATAAAAATAAAATAAAGTGTATGTATTTATAGTTATATATGTGTAGTGTATCAACTATCTGGTATCCATAACACAAGCCTCGTAGCTTACCATGGAATTAAATGGTGCTGCCATGCTGGATGTTAATGTCCCAACGTACTTATTTTATCGAACTCTTCTTTTATAACGCGAGTGGAGTCGCGGGTAAAAATGAATTTTATAAAACGACTTAGCAAATCAGATGTTAAGACTAATAAATAAATGTCAGGTATAAGGGTAGGCGCGCCTTATTACTGCGCCAGCCCTACCTTTGCGTCTGGATCCAAGGGCATCGGCTACTGCAGTCATAAATAACTGGTTATGTTTCTTAAGATATTAGTGAATTAAAAACTCTATACTATCTATACATAATCTAATATATTTAAACGAGCAATTCTTGTATATTTATATCTTTATTTATTTATTTATACCCACGATCTCGGAAACGGCTCTAACGATTTCGCCGAAATTTGGGCTTTCGGGGGCGAAAATCGACCTAGATTAGTCTCATGTCTGGGAAAACGCGTGTTTTCGAGTTTTCATGCGGTTTTCTTTTGCATTATTCTACGCAGAATATGCTCGATAATTTCTTACACTCAGGCATGAGCATCGTGGTCAAGCGACCAAGGTGCAAGATTAACAATCATACGTGTATCCGAGTTCGAATATCGATTGGATACTAAGTTTTACTTTTGTTTTTTTATTTATTCAAGTTTCAGTTTTTTTTTATCTAAAAATATGATATAACTAAAAAAAAACTCCGAGCGAAGCTCGGTCGCCAGGTACTATTATAAATGCGTAAGTTTGTGAGGATGTATGGATGTATGGATGTCTGGATGTATAGATGGATGGATGTTTGTTAGTGTTACTCTTTCACACAAAAACCACTGAATGAATTTTAATGAAACTTTACAATAATATAGCTCATATATCAGAATAACACATCTACTTTTATCCCAGAAAAATGTACGGTTCTCGTGGGATAGATTTGTTTATGTTTTTCGCGAGTGTTTTTGAGTTCGATTTAAGCGTGGGTGAGCCGCTAGTATCTATAATGGCCTAAATTTTGTTTATTTGAATGTAGGGAATAGTCTCTCGATATACAGTAGAGTAGGTACTGATTTAAAAAATCTTTTATTTAAAAATTTACTATATATAGTAAGTGTTGACTGCTTTTTTGTAAATGTATTCTGTGATGGATAGAAATAGTGGATTTAGGAATAAAACAAGTACCCATTACTTAGGCAAGATTTTGCAATCTTGCTAACATGCAAATTGCTAAGGTAGCGTTACTGACTGACATAAATGTTTAAAAAAATCATGAATTATTTTCTATTCTTATTATGTACTAATTTTAGAGGTAAAAAAACTATTAAAACCAAAGCTGTTAATTCTTGGATTTTATTCATTACATTTTTTAAATTTATCTCACAGCATCTGCATTGAAATAAAATATTTACGTTTGCTGCGAAGTTTTCAAAAAGAACGTCTTGAACATTTGCCAAATTGTTTCACGTACGTTGATATAACTTCAAAAACAGCCTCAAATTCCAACAAACCATTTGTCTAACTCCACACACCGAATACTCTTATATGTCCTTGCGGGTCACAAGTTCTCAAATAATAAAAAAAGAATATATGAACAAAATGAGGCAATAAGGAGGAAAGGAAGAAGGAAAGGAGGAGAATGAGAGGGAAATATTTTACTCTAAATTGTTGTGCTGACCGACAGTTGTTATAGGTACTTTTTAATTTTCAATTTTGTTTGTGGTTTTAGAAATTATTTAAAAAAAAATAGGGCACCTTTTAAATTTTTTTTTTCCTAAAAACCTTATTGAGCCAGAAGCTGAGGAAAAATTAGCTAAAACAGTCGATTTCTATATTTTTTTCATTGACAGTTTTAATTTTAGAACAGTTGAAGACAACAGAGACACTGTTCTATTAATATTACGACAGTAACAAATAAGAAGAATTAATGATTTTGTTTGTTAGTTCTATGTAATTTGTAACCAACTTTATTTTTATTAACTGTTTTTTACTATGAATCTGTTTTGAATCATCAATGAATGATGTATAAACCTGTACATTATTGAGTCATGGGCATTTATATATATTTATATATAATCGAGCACGTTTCAATAGTAAACTACATATATAATATAAATAATATTTTCCGATACTGTCTCGATGTCAATGCATGTGAAAATAGTCATATTTTCATGAAAATCAATCCTTGATAACCTGTTTTGCGCTTTATAAAGTCTCTTAAGAATCGAAAAATTGGTAGTTTAGTTTGGATTATGTATTATAAGAAATAGAGCTTAAAAGCTAAAATCTCAACTATAGTTATATCTATGCTATATCTTATCAGTTTTCCTGCTTTTATTGTAACAATGACCAACTTCCATACAATCTTTCGTCTTCCCTTAGTGTTCATTGTCTCGGTGGTGTAGTGGCTAGCATGTACGGCTGCACATCCTGAGGTCCTGGGTTCGAGTCCCGGATCGGGCCAAGTTTAGTTATTGAGTCTTTCTGTATAGTAAGCCTCAGTAACAGCCCGGAGTTGGGAAGTTGGCGGTGTTTCACCCCCGTGCCTCGGAGAGCACGTAAAGCCGTCGGTCCTGCGCCTTAACTCTCACCGCGAGTGTCGAATAGTCGTCCCACCGGAGTATGAGAGTGACAGGAATAAAGAGTGCTCTTGTGTCTGCGCGTACACTTGTGCACTATAATATCTCCTGCGCAGTTGGCTAGTCTCAATGAGATTGGCCGCCGTGGCCGGAATCGGTCAGGAGAACATTATTTATTATTAGTGTTCATTGTGTCATTTTTTCATTTTTCATATATTCTAATATATTTATATACGTATATTCTAAACCTAGTGGCTTAGAATGTGGTCTGTCATTATGTGTTACATATGACTAGCGACTCACCCTCGCTACGCTCGGGTTCGTCCTTAGCTGCGTTTTAAATTTTATTATAGATTTCTCAGAGATAGGATATTTTCCCGCAGTAAAAAGTATCCTATATGTCGACTCGGATAAGCAGCTATCATCATACTAAATTTCATCAAAATCTGTCCAGTGGTTTTCTCGTGATGCGTTCCCGGACAAACACAAAAATTCTAATAACTATAGATTCGGCCTCTGTATCGATAATAATGACTATTTCAATAAGATTTTCCACAAAAATTTTTAATGTACAGATTCCACTCAGAATTTTATTATATGTATAGATTTATCATAAAGAATGAAAAGTAAAAAGCGTACTGTTTTGTAGAGGATGTTTATCGAGTGCTAGATGCTCTATGAAAGTGAAAGCTCGGATACTTGCACACGTACAATGCTGCCTTATATAGTATACGAACAATGTGAGCAGACCGACTGGTGTAGTGGCGTCTAATTGATATTTCTTATACATAAAAGATTACGACTACTATTCCCGCTTAAGGAATGTTTGTATAAACGTAGATATTTTTAGTATAGACTTACCCATTAAAAAAAATTGTGGAAATTCCTGAGTGGAATCCTGGAAGGTTGGTTAAGATGCCTTTTAGTAAATTTTTATTTAGTTCTTACACCTTTTTTTTAATGCATTTTACGCATACCACCTGTAGACATACAGGTGGTTATGTGGGACTCGCCGGCTAGAAAAGCCAGTACTACCCACTAAAACCCAACAAAACCTCCCCCGTCCGCCGCAGGATCGCATACGCACTCAACTACTAGTTCTAACACCTACCTAACCTAAGCCTTATTTTTTTATATCCTACTAGTAAAACCTCCCAATTTGGTTCCTTTTGATTCCAGATTTTAATTCGGACGTTCTCTATCCATAACAGTTGGTTAACGATCGTGTTTTTATTATTTAAAAAAAAATGTTTAAAGCGGTGTTTGGCTTATAGTATTGGGTATTAAATAAACATTAATAGGGAGTTGAACTGCCTCGGTGGTGTAGTGGCTAGCATGTACGGCTGCACATCCTGAGGTCCTGGGTTCGAGTCCCGGGTCGGGCCAAGTTTAGTTATTGAGTCTTTCTGTATGGTAAGCCTCAGTAACAGCCCGGAGTTGGGAAGTTGGCGGTGTTTCACCCCCGTGCCTCGGAGAGCACGTAAAGCCGTCGGTCCTGCGCCTTAACTCTCACCGGTCGTGTCGAGTAGTCGTCCCACCGGAGTATGAGAGTGACAGGAATAGAGAGTGCACTTGTGTCTGCGCGTACATTTGTGCACTATAATATCTCCTGCGCAGTTGGCTAGTCTCAATGAGATTGGCCGCCGTGGCCGGAATCGGTCAGGAGGACATTATTATTATTATTATTATAATAGGGAGTTGACAATTTTAAGTCACAGACACACACGTCAACTGTTTGTAATGTCAAAATAATAGCTATTTACTAAAGTCATATAAAATTATATACGGTACTTATAACAAAAACACAATTTTTAAAATTGTGTCTGTCTGTCTATACCTCGGTTAATCTCCGAAACGGCTGGACTGATGTTGACGGGACTTTCACTGGCAGATAGTTGATGTTATGATGGGTAACTTAGGCTACTTTTATTTTAGAAAAAGAATTAGGGTCCCGCTCAAAAAATTAAAATTTTGCCACCAGTTGCTAGGACTATCACCGTTTAGGAGGTGCAATAAAAATATTTTTATTTTTGTATGAAAATAAAAATTTAAGATATATTATATAAATATAAATTAAAAATGATCCTGTATATAAATGTAGAGACAATAGTTACGTATCTACGTATCGAAAGCGAAAGCTCGGTTACTCAGACAAGTTACTACGTCACACTGTGTACAGTATTGTTAGTGCAATTATTTCGAACACGTCTTCATACGAGAGATGACTGCATAGAGAGAATAATAAATGCAAGTATCGTGAAAAAAAGACTTGAATACATTTAAAACTCTTGGGTCTCATAGACCTTGTTTTGTCATGTCTTTATGTTTACGTAGACATGACGTTTTTACAAGCTTTTTTATTAACTTGCAATGTTCTTATCTAAGTAATTTTTCAGATTCTGCAACCATTTTTTCACCACTTCCTAATATTCAATTGATTTGAAATTTTGTATACTTTTGTAGTTTCGGTGACAGAAAAATATTATGGTAACATCAGTGGTAGCCCAGTGGTAAAGCGCTCGCTTGGGAAACTGAATAAAGCGGGTTCAAATCCCGGGTCTCGCACCTCTGATATTTTCACATGCGAAAAAACATTTCCAACATGATTGCCACTTGTTTTACGGTGAAGGAAAACATCGTGAGGAAACCTGCATGTCTGAGAAAACCTAGCAAGTTTTCGAAAGACATTGCCAGTGTGGTGGACTATGGCCTGATCCCCCTCACATTGAAGGGAGGCCCGTGCCCAGCAGTGGGACGTTAAATAGGGCTGTATACTATAATCGAGCCGATCTAATTCCCGATGTAGGAACTGGAACTCCCTGATCGCATATAGGCCAACCGAATTTGGGCTAGTATGTTGTTGTTTTAAGTACTTTCCATTACATTGATGACGAGGGTCTGAAGATGAAATCAGAAAATTTAGTAGGTCAATAAAATTGGGTACTCAAAGTACCTACTTCAAGAATCTACGTGAAAATTAACAATAGTATTTTATTTTGTTTTTATGTTATTATTTTGTTCAGAGATACACTTATATTCATCTCATGAAAGCGAAACAATGCGTGACCTTCATCAATCTTTCGTTTTCCTATTTTAAATCGCTAATTGATTATATATTCGCCATTCGGAATGAGTTTATATATAAATTTTTGATTTTAGTTTTGTTGTTATAGACATTATTTTGAGATAAAGTTTGTAGATATTAACCGACTACAATAATAAGGAGAACTCAATTCAATTGCTTGTGTGGATGTTTTCGCGTTGTCTTCGCCAATAGAGAACCAATTTTCATGATTGTTTTTTTAAAAAAAAAAAAACTATTGTCAGCTATCTGCCAGTGAAAGTCGCGTCAAAATTAGTCTAACCGTTTTGGAGATTAGCCGGAACAAACTGACAGACAAACAAAAATTTTAGAAATTGCGTTTTCTTTATGAGTACCATATATGTATAATTTTATATGCATTTAGTAAAAAGCTGTTATTTTGACATTACAAACAGACACTTCAATTTCATCTGTATACATAAGAAATTTCTATTCCTATATAGGTCGAAGTAATTGATTAGAGCTAGTTTAAGAATTAGATCAATGAAATGTGTCCTTTGCGGATGCTGCATGCTTCTGGAATCTAATACTTTCCTGTTAGCAAGATGAATGATGATGATATAGGATGTGACGTTCTGTTTTGATGAATAACTGAAATAGATTTAGTATGTATTTAATACCTGAATAATTTCTAAGAAATTAACTGTTAACTGGCACACCGGTGTGCCCACGATCCTCAACGGGTTAATTTTTTCAAAAATACGACTGTGAGTGTGACAGCTATTAGAGATATCTATAACACACTTAATATGGTAGATATCTTTGTTATCTTTTGCTGCATAGCTTTTGAAAACATACAAATCGGGTTTTATAATTAAACTATCTACTAACCTTCGCTTCCCTCGGGTTCGTCCCTAGTTACGTTTTTGCGTTTAGTATCAATTTCTCAGAGATGAGATATTTTCCCGCAGTAAAAAGTATCCTATATGTTGACGGATAACTAGCAATTATCATATCAAATTTCATTAAAATCTGTCCAGTGGTTTTCCCGTGATGCGGTCACAGACAGGCAGGCAAGAATTCTAAAAACTAGATTCGGCCTCTGTATTGATAGTAATGTCTATTTCAATAAGATTTTCCTAAAAATATTTAATGTACAGATTTGGCTTAGTTACAATTATATTATAATGTATAGAAAATTGTTTCTTTTTATGATATTAAAACATCTTGCCCTT
This sequence comes from Fabriciana adippe, assembly GCA_905404265.1. Lineage (NCBI taxonomy): Eukaryota > Metazoa > Arthropoda > Insecta > Lepidoptera > Nymphalidae > Fabriciana > Fabriciana adippe. The sequence goes on from FR990009.1 coordinate 9,959,414, forward strand.
TATGCCCCGCACTTACAATATATCACTCATAGACATACTATATGAAGAACCTTTACATAATTATATCAATTAATAAACATTACTACGTCTATTGAATTTAAACTAATTCGATGTTTCGATTTAATGACTCAGTTTGTAGTGACCCTACTTGCAATGCCAGCGGTCGCGAGTTCGAATTCCTTTATTAATTTGTGTGATGAGCACGAATGTTTATACTCTAGTCATGGGTGTTTATATTTATAATATGTATATATTTAAAGTTATATATGTGTAGTGTATCAACGACCTGGTATCCATAACACAAGCCTCGTAGCTTGCCATGAAACTAGATGGTGCTGTGTGTTAATGTCCCAATATATTTAATTCATTTGTGATGATGACACATCTTGACCACAGTGAGTATGACGTTAGTACACACAGTAGCAATACTAGAAAATCTATCTTGATTTCTTGTAAGTTGTAAATGTGGATCAAAATAGGAATATGACGTGATGGTATGTGGCACAAAAACTTGTGAATGAACGTGTCAGACTGTATACGGCGTGTTGCGTACGCGCACCGTATATGGTGGCGCCTGCGCAACTGTCGATAACCTACACACGTGGGATGGTTTGAATATGTTCTTTGACGAAACTCATTTGAGTAGGTTTTTCTTTTAATTTGAAATTTGTGGCTTTAAATCAATTTTATTGGTTAAATTTGTAATGCCTTAAAATAAGTCTAACTACCGACGCCAATGTCACCTAATATGGAGAGTTTATATGTTTTGGTTAGTTTTAGTAGACCACATTGTTTTGTGGTACCCTAAAAGAAATGTTAATATTTAAGATTGTACCATGGTACATGTTATATATATATATATATATATATATATATATATATATATATATAGGCGTACATTCAGTACATTTTTCTCCTCTGTTTGCCGACAGTTTCTTTCTGCTTAGTATGTAGCTATTGACGAGCTTTAGTGTTATCAATAAAAAAAAAAACCAAAAATGTTTTTTTTTTTTTATATAAATAAGTAAAGACAAAATAGTTAAATTATAATGGTACTGAACTCTATTATATTGCGAGTACATACATATGAAACTGTAAATTCTCAGATATACATACCTACAATGAACGAGTGTAAGAGTAGAAAAAAAATGTTGACAAAAGTAAATTCATATTACGTTGTCCTCAAATTTTCACTAAATATGGTCGAAAATTATATAGCAGAATAACAAAAAAATCTATCCCACGGGAACTGTACATTTTTCCGGGATAAAAAGTAGCCTATATGTTTTTCTGATGTACGAGCTATATTATTGTAAAGTTTCATTAAAATCCATTCAGTAGTTTCCGCGTGAAAGAATAACAAACATCCATACATCTATACATATACATCCATACATCCTCACAAACTTTCGCATTTATAATATTAGTAGCATTTCGAGCACTGGGCGAAAACTAATATTTTTAAATACGCAGAATATATTTGATAATTAAGAGTGAAATGTCATATTACTTTTGTCGCAGTAAGATTTTATAAATTTAATGAATACATAGAGCAACTTGCGTTTTAATTATGCACTTGAAGCGGCCGGCCGCATTTCAAAACATACTTAAGAGTTGTGTCCATGGCAAATGTCAACGAGGAAATTGGGAAATAAAACAGAAAAAGTACAAATATACGAATAAAGTACAAACTAGTATGCTAGAGGTACTGTGATTTGTACTTTATTATGTTTTTCTGTTAATTTCCTTAATACTCTTCCTTTTTTCTGGCTCTAGCTCTGGGCTAAACCGCACATGTCTTCAAAAAAGTGCGCCGTATCGTGATTTTTACAGTTATACCGGTTTTATAGGTTATACTGGAAACTTTGCCATAAGGCGAAATGGTTATCATATTATTTTCCTTACATCGTGAGATCTCATCTTCTATCTTCTCTATCACCTGCTTGTCTGAAACAAATTTGTTTTAGAAAGACGTGTGAGTGGGTAACGTCGTCCAACCAGCGGATTGTGGCTTAATTCCTCTCATATTAACCAGAAACCTGCGCCCAGCACTGGGATATTATTAAATATTATATTAATTTAAATATATAAATATTTTGGGACATTAACATACAGCACCATCTGGTTCCATGGTACATGCTACGAGGCTTGTGTGATTGTGTTATGGATACCAGATAATTGATACACTACACATATATAAACTTTAAATACATATTATAAATATAAACCCATGACTGGATTACAAACATTCAGCACAAATGAATGCCTCCAGCGGGACTCGAACCCGCGACCGCTGGCACAGCAAGTACGGTCACTACAAACTGAGCTAAACGTGTTGTTAAAAGGCATGCTATAACAGCTGAATTCTTATATTAAAACATACACATATAAAATAGTAGATTTTTAAAAAAAAATTGAGGAACAATATTTAAAACATTGTTTTAAATTACAGCTGTCGTTCAGTTTGTATGGACATAAAATAAACACCTTTTTTAGTACTCTCTACGGTATGCTTATCGCTATGCAAAGCTGGCATCCAGCCAGCGGCAAAGTGCTGGTATGCACATCGTTAATATGAAAGAGATCAAAAATTAGGTTAGCTCTACATATTGTGAAACACCGCCACTGTAGTGTGCTAAGGGTGATTATTAAGTACTCTATGGAATTGAAAGCCTTTGTTAGATTAAAACTAATTTTTGATAATGTTTAATACTTAAACGCTCTCAGGAGGAACATTTGAAAGTAAAAAGTAAAAGAAGATATGTATAAATAACTAGAAACTCACCCTCGCTCCGCTCGGTTTTGTCCCTACTTACGTTTTAACGTTTAGTATAGATTTCTCAGAGATGAGATATTTTCCCGCATTAAAAACTATCCTATACCTATATTGACCCGAATAACAGGTACCATTATACTAAATTTCATCAAAATCTGTCCCGTGGGTTTTTCGTGATGCGTTTCCAGACAGACAGACAAAAATTAAAAAAAATCTATAGATTCGGCCTCTGTATCGATAATAATGACTATTTTAATAAGATTCTCCAAAAAATATTTAATGTACAGATTCGTCTCAGAATTTTATTATACTTTATTATATGAATAGAATGGCTTGTTGAAGCTGCGGACACAATGGTCACTGTGCTGATGGTGTTGTCAGTAGAGTGTTTGTGCGTGCGTGTGTTTGTGTGTATGTATGTATGTGTGTATATGTCTGTAACTCTTTTACATTGAAACGGCTGTACAGATTTGGTTAAAACAAAGAAGAGATGCGAGAGTAAGTCGGCAGTGAATGATATATTAAAAAAAAATCAAAATTAACTTAATTGGTGGTTTGTAGCAAAAATGTGCAATATTTTTTTAGTGGGTGCGATAAGCAATTAGGTTAGAAGTGAACAGATATCACATTATTCCATAACCTACTTTAAATGGGAGACGAAAAATATATTATGCAACTGTTTATTATAATATTCTTATCACTGGAACTAGTCTATTTTATCTAACATTAATGTATATTTTGGCTCTTGAGCATGAAGTATTTAAAATACAGGATTTGGAGTCCGCGGAAAGAAAATAAAACATACCACATGCGAACGTTTTTGAGTATGCGTTTGATTTTTCTTCACAATGTAACTTGTAAAGGCCCAAAAGCCTTTTAAAAGTAATCATTTTATACATTAGAGTGGAATTTTTAAAAATCATATATGGGACCACTCCTGAGGTAGGTATAACTTATATATAAGAAAAAGTAGTCCACAATCGACGAAATATATCGCGTAACATACACAAAAACGTTCACTTGAAGTTCATTTTTGAATTCTGTTGAAGTCTTAAACTTCATTTTGAAGTCGGTAAAAAAGAAATGTGTCTAGTATATATAGAACCTTCTCACATCAACCATGCAGTAAATAATATGTTGCAAATAAATTCTCCCCGTGTTTACGAAAGCTTGCGCCCAAATAGCTGGAGTGTGTTTAAGTGGGGTAATCTATATCCGGCCATATTACTTTTGTGAAGCGAAAAAGTATAAACTCATACTATATTGTAAACACGGAAATAATTTTGTTTCAAGTCACAATCAATCCGTTGTCCCCATTTTGATGTGATTTTGGGTCTTACTATATCCTGCCTTATATCCTGTATTGAATCGAATCCATTCTCATACTATTAGCAATTCATAATATTGCTAAAATACCGAATATTGTTAAAACTATTATCAGTTGTAATTAGGCCGTTATAGTAACAAGGAGTTGCTAATATGTAGGTACATATTAGCGGCTCACCCTAGCTTCGTTCGGGTTCGCCTCTAGGAAAACAAAAACAAACCTATTTCACGGGAACCGTTCATTTTTTCGGGATAAAGAGTAGCCTATGTGTTATTCCAGACTATAATCTATCTCTGTGCCAAATTTCATCCAGATCCGTTCTGCCGTTCTGGCGTGAAAGAGTAACAAACATACATCCATACTCACAAACTTTCTCATTTATAATACTAGTATAGATGTATAAGCCAATACCAATGTTGGTTTCTAAGTACCTATAGCGTAGTAAAATAATTTTTACAGCACACAAAATTCCATCCGGCAGACTGAGGACACAGTAAACATGAGGATATTGCTTGGGGTTCTTTTAATAGAAAACTTTGCACAGCCTCTTAGAAAGGACTTTTAGCTCCATAATTTCGGAATATTAAAAAAAGTCAGTATAAGATTTAGAGGAAATGTGGCTAAGATTTTTGCTTAAACTTGACGCAAGCGTGACTTGTACAGTAATTATTTATTTATAAGTTTTTGGTATTATTGAATTTTGGTTCTTCATAGGTTGGCTCAAGAGATTACTTTTAGAGATAAGTCCTTAGTCCACCTTCGCTGCCATTGATTTATGTTTGTTTTTGACACTTTGATTTTAAAGTACAATAAAGTATGTATATATTTATTGTATACTAGCAATACCCGCGGCTTCGCCCGCACAAACTTCCCATATAAACATCAATTTTACCATAATGTATGGAAGTCTGCCCGATTTGTTGACGTTTATGATTACTGCTCCGCTTCCTTGGGTATATAGCGTGATGATATATAGTATATAGCCTTCCTCAATAAACAGGCTATCTAATGCAAAAAGAATTTTTCAAATCGGATTAGTAGTTCCTGAGATTAGCGCGTTCAAACAAACTGTGTATCTTTATAATATTAGTATAGATAATATATTATGTAGTACGGATTATTCTTACATTGGTGTCACTTGTAGCACGTAGTGAGCTGTCGCCCATGACATGATTTGCGGTTAACTTGGGTGACTATAATTATTGGTATAGGTACGTATGTATGTATGTAGGTGTGTTAGTTTCTAGGATTGGAATCTTTATGCATCTTCGTATAACCAGTATCTACTCGTAGATGAAAAGGCAGTGGTAGCCTAGTGGTAATGCGCCTGCTTGGGAAACTGAGTAAAGCGAGTTCAAATCCCGGGTCTCGCACCTCTGATATTTTCATGTGCGAATCATTTCTAACATAATTACCACATGCCTTACGTTGAAGGAAAACATCGTGAGGAAACCTGCATGTCTGAGAAAACCTAGCAAGCTTTCGAAAGACATGTGAAGTCTGCCAATCCGCACTTGGCCAGCGTGGTGGACTGTGGCCTGATTCCCCTCGTATTGAAGGGAGACCCGTGCCTAGCAGTAGGACGTTAAAAAGGGCTGAATACATACTCTTAGATGTCGTTCTACAGTGGTTGAAGAATCTATTCTTTGAAAATTGCATTGATATGACAATCGTTATGTCACATGAAAATACCAGAGGTGCGAGACCCGGGATTTGAACCTGCTTCACTCGGTTTCCCAAGTGAGCACGTTACCACTGGGCTACCATTGCCTTGCCATTCCATCAAGATAAATTAATCTTCGGAAATCAGTACTACAATGGTATTTTGAATTTTCATCACCACATTTTTATAATATTGACAATACGTTGACATTACTAATAATTGTATATTCAAATGACATCGTCATGACGGTCTCTAGGCTATTAATTATATTATGAGAGCAAATGCCAAAGCGATTACATCACCAATGCTTATTTATTATCAAATATTTTCTAGATGTTTATCGTAAATGGACATTTTTTGCACAAAACTTTATCGTTCAAACATATTTTAAAGTATGTGGTTTTTAAAGAGCTCATAATATATTCAATTTTTTGCATTCTGAAGCTAAATATATAATATTATTTCTTACTTTCAAGCGGCTCATATGTATAAAAAAAAGTATATTTTAGGGACAAGAGGGGTTATTTGTTTGACCTGTACGTCTGTATGTATGTCCGATCTTAGGCTCCCTCGTAAGTACTAAACGGTTTGACCTATTTTGATGAATCTTACGTCGCTAGATTCGTCTTGATAACGCCAAAACTACAAAGCTGTAAATAAAAAGTTAAATTATAAAGTAAAAAAAAAAATATGACTGCGTCAAAACCAAACTAAAAAGATGAAACAAGTTAAGGACCAGAGCGACACACAGTAATGATGAAACGTGTATGTATGTCTCCGACTAGGTATGCTCCTTCGTCTACTTGTTTTCATCTTTTTACGCAGTCGAGATTTTCTTATTATAATTTTGTAAGCGTTTCAAAGATGATACACACCAAAGACTGGAATAAATTCAATACAAGACCAATTTCATGAAATTTAATATAAATTCCGCTATGACTAGAATTTTTAATATTAAATATTACATTGCATTCTACACGAAAGTCCCAACAATCTGAAATTAATATATTTAATTAAAGCATATTTTGAGATGTAATAGAAGATCAATAAACTGTCAGTTTGGTGTCGACGAGAATTACAAAGGAGTACTTATCGAATCGTCGTTCAAAAAGTATTCGAAAAGGTCGGAATATGAAGAATGTTGTTGCAAATCCTTAAGTTTTGTTGGTATCACTTGACATGAGGATTATTCTGTATTGATCGCAAGATTGTAATAAAAATTTTTTGACTGAACTAGCGACTCATCCTAGCTTCGCTCGGGTTCGTCCTTAAGTTGCTTTACAATACAAACTTTCATCTCCATTTTCACCTCCTTAAGTGATGATTTCCGGAATAAAAACTATCCTATGTCCTTCCCAGGGTGTCAAACTGTCTTCTTACAAAATTTCATCTAAATCGGTTCAGTAAATTCGAAACTTATTCGGTACAAACAAACAAACAAAAATATCTTTCCTCTTTATAATATTAGTATAGACTATAGAGTATAGATAAAACGCCATTTCAAATTGAGAAGTATCAGTTTGCTAATTTTTTTTATAGAAAACCAACTGCTGGATAAGTCCAGTAAGCTAAAACGTCTATAAAAATAACCTAAAAAAGGAATGGCTAGTTAATTTTTCACGTCGACCCAGTTTAGAATAGCGAGGAAATAATAGAAAAATCAAAACAAGTCTGCCTATTCCAAAAATATGTAGTGAGAGCGTGCCTTATTTCAACGTCAGATAAGTGGTCTGTAGCCGCCAGCGCTTTAAACTGAGGGAGAAATGTTTGAATGATCTGGAGTGGAATGTTCTAGTTGGATGTAAATATTAATAATAATAAGGGTTTGGTTAGAAAACGTACATATAACGTTCTTTCTGAGGTACAAAAAATTTTGATTTATATATTTAGATCAATATATTCTCAATTTGTTTATTTTAGAGGAATCCGTTAGATACTATTCAAGTCAATCACAACATACTTTGTCTTAGCTAAACTATGGCTATTGCTTGGATGGCATTTATTAGGAATCTGCCTCTGGAACAAATCTAGATCTTCAGTTGACGCATTTAGTGGTCATTACATATGATTTTCGCAGATTGACACATTATCGTAAGGGATTAGGTTTAATGGAAAGCCAGCTGTTGTCCAGCTATAGAACTTTCTCATTCCAGCTGGCTGAAAATTGAGATTCTCCCACAAAAATAATCCATTAAACGCCCGATCTCCACCTTAATCCAATATTTTAAAATGTAAAGTGAATATTTCAAATTTAAATATGGATTGTCCAGATATTACAGCACTGAAGTTTTAAGAACTTATGTTTAATTAAGAATAAAATATCCTTGGTGATATCAGTTGTTTATATTTTCAAAGTTGTTATCGTGTGCACTTGCAAGGAATGTCCTCAGCTGATAGCGGGGTCATCAATGTTTTCAAAGTGACTCATTAGCTTCAGAAGTCTATAAATATTATATTTTAAATTTCATTAATAACATAACATAGGTACATCTATACTGATACTAATCTTATAAAGCTGAAGAGTTTGTTTGTTTGTTTGTTTGTTTGTTTGTTTGGTTGAACGCTCTAATCTCAGGAGCTACTTATCCGATATGAAAAATTCTTTTTGCATTAGATAGCCTGTTAACTGAGGAAGACTATAGGCTATATATCATCCCGGAAAAATGTACGGTTGTCGTGGAATAGATATGTTTTTGTCTAGGGACGTACCCGAAGAGGAGCGAGGGTGAGTCGCTAGTAATAAATAATTCTGAACTTTTCGATTTTCGTACTGTTTTTGGGGGGATTTCCATATTTTTTATACTTAAACCAAACCTTGACACATCCCAACAAAACAAAAAAAAAATATTATTCAAATCGGTCCAGCGCCTTTTGAGTTTTAGCAAGAATAACGAACGGCAATTGATTTTTATATATATGGATAAAAATTTAATATATAATTTATTTTAATGTCTCCATTAAAAAAAAAAATCGGGCAACATGAAACATTTTTGGAGTTCCTTTTGTAAAGTAACAATAAAAACTGGCTACATATACATAAATCTGATTCATACTAGATGATTCAAAATTGCCATGGTCATTTTGCTAAATGCATAACACAATAATCTATACTAATATTATAAAGCTGAAGATTTTGTTTGTTTATTTGTTTGGTTCAACGCGCTAATCTCAGGAACTGGTAATCCGATTTGAAAAATTTTTTTTACATTAGATAGCCTGTTAACTGAGAAATAGGCTATAGGCTATATATCATCCCGGAAAAATTTACGGTTCCCGTGGGATAGATTTGTTTTTGTCTAGGGACGAACCCGAAGCGAAGCGAGGGTGAGTCGCTAGTACAATATACATCTACTTATTAAACACAGGACCCGAGGAGAATGAGTTCAACTCGCACTTGACCATTTTGAATATCTCTACATAATGTAGCGATCATTGTTTAAATTGCTTTATAACATTTATTAATAGTTTTAGTTTAGTATTAAGTATATATAGCAAGTTTTATTTAATTTTGTTCATTTAACGCGAGATAAAATGTATTAGTACACTTGAAAAGTCTTAAAAAGGTCTTTTGAAGTAATTTTGGTGAAACAGGGACAGACCATAAATTAAATAATGAACTTCAGGCAACTCCTCTTAATGGAAGATATTTTAGTCGTCCCTTAGACATTTTCAGGAAGTGTAATTTGTGAAACGTTGAAATTTTGTACCTAAATTTGGTGTAGCCAAGTTGGGCTAGAGTTTATTTTGTTGAAAATAAAGATTATTTACGCTTTTGTTCATATTTATATTAGTTTCCCAAGTATCAATTAAGGGAAGACCCTTGCTTAGTAGTTTTCTATATATAAGAATATTTGGTAGATAAATATGCCTAAAATAGAAATCCTAGACCAGAACCCTATCACGTATTAGCCTAGGTAATAAAATGATTTAGCTTGAGTACTAGCGCTAAAAAATATTATGTAATAAAATCAGCGAAAAAAAAACCCATAATAATAATATTACTTCAAATGATCTTATTTTTTATTTGGTAACTAGCGACTCACCCTCGCTTCGCTCAGGTTCGTCCCTAGGTACGTTTTGACCCTTAGTATGTAACAGATTTTTTTTTATTTCTTTGTCGCGAATTTTTCCGATGTTTTAACAGTTATTCTGCTATTGGGGGTGAAAACAAATTTAACAAATCAAAAACCATGAAAATCGGTCCAGCAGTTCTCGAGTTATAAGTGTTGTAACAAACCCGACTTTGTTTTATATATATAGATATGAAACTTAAGCTTGCTTGTATTGTACGGACATAGACACTTTAAATAATTTACTAATTACATTGGGGGTACCCATACTATGTTTTCATGTGTTAATTCTACATACTTATATTTTAAACCCAATCTATTACTTACTGAGATTTACGCGATAATTTGACATTCTAAATAAAACTAACTTTTAGGTTTTTTCGCGGATTTATTTTGGTTTTTGGTTCTCGATGTTTCGAATGTTTTACACTTTACAGCAATCCATTCCACGGAAGAGACTAAGGTTTAAGAACATTCAAAAGTTGTTATACTATAGTTGTTACAGATGGTATCTACTCACAAAAATTATTTAAAATTAAAATCCAATATCTTTCTTCCAGGTGTCACGTCTGGTGATCCTCCATGAAGAAGCAGAAGATGGCAACGCTATGCCGGACCTGGCGCGGCCTGTACAGGCCGTGTCGCTAGCAGTAAACAACCTAGTTAAGGTACACTACAATATAATATTCTCATTCAGTGTAATCTACATATTTTTAACCGACTTCAAAAAAAAGGAGGAGGTTCTCAATTCGTCAGAATCTTTTTTTTTTTAATTATTCGTTTTCTACTATACATACAACTATCTGAGACTTTTAATGGCAATATTTAAAATCTTGTTGGTACGCTGTACATTATGGAGAAATAAAATTTTATGGTACGATCATTATGTGAAAAGTAAATACATGTTCATACATGCACTGAACGAGTTTAGAAACTTTTTTGAACTATCTATGAGCATAAACATTCCAAGCATGATCTTATTATATATATATATATATATATATATATATATATATATATATATATATATATATATATAATTTTTTTTTATATAAACCTTTTTGTTTTGTAAAATGTAAATAAAAATAACATTTTCATACTCATCCGCGCGTGTGATAGGATTTGTTTACACTGCCAGTTATAACTGATATGAGGGTAGAGCTAGTGCAGACTATTTAGGATAAAATAACTCTCGGCAAGAAAACATCTTTTTTTTATGGTGCTCAGTGATAAATGAGCAGACAACCCACCTGATGGAAAGCGGTACCTGTCGCCCATTACAACTATGGTTCATGCACTTAGGTTTTAACATCGATCAAAAAGTACTAGATACACAATCCCATGCAAAAGTTCGTTTAAAACTGTCACCAATTGTGTTTAGGTAATTATTCTAGTTGAAATAAATATACAACAATGTAAATTGAACCTTAAATGCAACGCTTGAAGTTGTTTTTACAAAAAATTTTACATTAAAAGCGTGGTCAAATGTTCCAATGAGCGCTCATCTGGTGAGGACATTATTTGTAGCTGATTGTGTATCTAGTACTTTTTTGATCGATGGGTTTTATGTAACAAAAACGCAGAATGACAGGTGCGTTGTCACTGTGAGGACTAAGATGATATGACCCTTGCCTGTAATTGCGCTGGGTACTTTATCCTTCCAACCGGAACATAATGCAATCATTGTTGTTTGGCGGAAGAAATATATAAGAGGGTGTTACCCATCTAGTCGGACTCCTCAGGCTTGACAGAGTCCTATCACCAGTGATAATCATCACATTAAACTCCAAAGACGACGGGTTGAAGGTTTTTTTTATTCCTCCATGTAATGGGATATAGTAAGATGATATTTGTTTGTACCATAGAAGAAATTGGCTTTATTGTTTTTTGACTTTTGTACTACACTAGGATGCCAATATTATATAACTGTGCCCAAATGGCACGCCTGTAAGTCACAGAACAAAGAGCATAACATAATATAATCGTTTTTTTTGAAGAAAACCAGTTAAATATTCTTGTTTATAATAACTTACAATTCTTTGTTTACGTTTTCTATTTACTCCAATGTGTGCTAACCCTTACAATTCCTAATAGTAAATGTGACGTATAAGAAATAAATAGGATTTATTTAATACACTTCAAGATTCTTTACAAGTTGTCAAGAATCTATTGAGAAGGTTGTTCTTTTTCTGTTTGAGATATCTGTTTGAGTGTAGTATTCTTTTCCAATAGTGCTTGGAAAATAAATATAAAAAAAAAAGATTCCGACGAATTGGGAACCTCCTCCTTTTTGGAAGTCGGTTAAAAACGGGGATTTTTTTGGGAAATCAGTAACTTGAAGATGTGTATATATTTATCGTGTTATATAATATTTAATAAACACAAACACTTGTTTTGAATAAGTGATGTTTGTTTAGAAAATATATAGACAAAAATCATGATATCTCGAAAAAAAATTATTAAATCCAGTCGTATACCAAACGGTGCGCAGGTCGGGCATGAGACGATAGAGTCGTCTGATGATGTCGTGCTCCGAGCAGACATGCCTGGGGCGTTGCGGAGAGTGGAGGGCGCGGCCACGCTGCTCCAGCAAGCGTCTGATATGCTGCGAGCTGATCCCTATTCTGGACCTGCTAGGTGAGATAGAAATACTTTTTTTTTTAAAGCTCCGGTATTTAAGAGGCTAGAATATGGATGTCATGATGTATTTTGCGTTTGGGCTATTATAAAATGTAACTATACTGAGATTATTGCATGGTTTCTAATTGGAATCAATGTAGTATGTGTGTGGTAGTGTGATTTAGACTAAGCACAGCGATGGAAATTGTTATACGCAATCGTGCTAAAGTTGGCGGATCAAACGATTTATTTATTTGATTATTGCTGTATGTATTGCCATATTTTGTAGGTCTGCGATATCCGGGATAAAAAGTATCCTATGTCCTTCCCAGGGTCTGAAACTATCTCCTTATCAAATTTCATCTAAATCGGTTCAGTAGATCCAGAGATTACTCCCCACAACTTCTGAAACTCACAAATTCACAAACTCACAAACTTTACCTCTTTATAATATAATAATATTAGTCTAAATTAGGATGTTAATATTTTTGATATCGTCTGATATTTTCAATGAAGCAAAATGAATCTATAAGTATTTAAACGTTGGCTAATGCGTTAGTTGATATTGATATAAACCGGATGTTTTTTAATTATGGCATAACTCAATTTAAATCTCATTTCAGGAAGAAACTCATAGAAGGTTCCCGTGGAATCCTTCAAGGAACATCGGCGCTCCTTCTGTGTTTTGATGAATCTGAAGTACGAAAAATTGTTAAAGAATGCAAAAAGGTAAAATTTATGAATATTGTGTGCTTTACCAAAAGAAAATTAATTTAAAATCAGTGCTTGAATAAAAATTGATAACAACTTTCAGTGCTTGAATAATATTCAAGCACTGAAAGTTGTTATCTGGTGTTTGAACCACCTCCTTGAGGTAAAATGTCACCAACTTATAAATATTTTAAATATGTTTTTTTTGCAGGTATTGGATTATTTGGGTGTGGCAGAAGTTATAGACACGATGGAAGATCTGGTCCAGTTTCTGAGGGACATTTCTCCAGCTTTGTCCAAAGCTGCCAGAGAGGTAATGCTAGTACTTTATATCATATTAACTTTGCTATTACATTTAGACCGATTTCAAAAAAAGTTAAAAAATATATTCTAATTTTTGAGATGTGTGGTTTTGTTCATGACTCTTGATTTGACCCTTGACTCATACCATATTTAATACAAAAAAACATCAAAATTAGTGAAAAAATCCAGTCCAATTAACAACTTAAACAATTATAAATATACTTATTTAGCTTTTTCTTATAGGGAATTCGATGAGATAATTAAAAGTTTGATGGGGACAGTGCCCTGAACACTTCGTGATAGGGAAAACTGACTACCCTATAGAGACTAAATTAAAGAGTGGGTACCCAATTGGTTTATTTAATAAGTACTACTACAACAGAGCTAATCCGAAAATATGATATGCGATTGTAATTTCTAACGTGAGTTAAATCGTTCTACCGGTCGTCCAGCGATCCGCTTCTTTTATGTCGCCGACCCCCCCCTCTACCCCTCCCCCTCTCCCCCCCCCTCTACCCCTCCCCCTCTCCCCCGCCCCCCCCCTCCCCCGCCCCCCTCCTAAGCGCACATTGTTCACGCATATCAGGCGCAACCTTGTCTTTACCAAGTTCCCTATATAAAGTACCCTATATCCACTATGAAATCCTTTAGATCCATAACAGTCAGAAAGTAATAAACAGATTACTTCACAAACATTTGTATTTATAATATTAATGTAATAATTATTCTATCAATGATAAAAACATAACCGTTTGTTGTCCCCAGGTGGCGTCCCGTGCCTCGGAGCTGACGCACCCGCCTCACGCGGAGACCCTCACGCGATGCTTGGAGAGCGTCAAGAGACTCGCACCCGTGCTTATTTGCTCCATGAAAATATATATACACATCCTGTCCGAAGGTTAGTTACTTTGTCTATCATGTACATACATACAGTAAGTGATCACCCATTGATTTTAACGGAAATGCTTTATAATGCAAGAGGCATTTTTTTAAATCGGTTAAGTAATTTTTAAGTTTATCCATTACAAATAAACATATAAACAAAAAATATTTTCTTTATAATATTAGTTTGGATTAATAAATCTTAGATAGAGTTGGCTCCGGCAATACAATTGATGAGTGATTAAGAAATTTTATTCAATAATTTAGCGATTCACTCGGTTGCTTCCCAATACAGATTTCATCCCCATTTTCACCCCTTTAAGGGATGATTTTCGGGACAAAAACTATCCTATGTCCTTCTCAAGGCCTTAAATTATCTTCTTATCAAACTTTTAAATCCGTTTATTAGTTTCGGAGCTTATTAGGTACAAACAAAAAAAAACTTTCCTCTTTATAATATATAATATTAAGTATATACTATCAGTTTGTAAGTTTGTAAAGTTTTTATAATATGAATATACAATTTTTTATTTATTTATTGGTAGGAGGCAAAGGTATTGAAGATGCGGCCGAAAATAGGAATTACTTGGCGCAGCGCATGGCGGATGAGATACATGAGATTATACGGTAAGATACATTTATTAATCAAAAAATGACATTCGTTTTTTTCTATTGGATTTGTGCGTTATTCCTGGATATAATTATTTTTTAATATTGAAAATTATCGGATAAGATTATATTTTTTTCTTATAATGCAGTTTTATTTAATACGGCCTCATGATTATTTGAGTATTTTTCTCTTTTACTTGGGATTCCGCTATCAATGCTTATTCAAAAAATTCGTCTTATACATTCTAATACTAATATTTGAATAACCGAATTAATTTACAGCTCTATTTCACTTCGTAATACTTTCTTAGAGTTATGTTAATATTTGATATTTTAAATAAAATTATGTTTCCGGATTTTTGTGCGGATTTATATTGATTTTTGGTTTTGACGTTTCGAATGCTTTACAGCTTTCCTGCCGTCATAAGATAGAAAGAAGGCCGTAACTTCGTCAAAATTGAGTTCGAGATATTTGAAGTTTTGTTACTACTAGTTTTGACGTAGTTACGATATAAATGGTTATGGCATCTGCGGATTCATAAGACTTAGATCTTTATGAGTAAGACTATCAAGTAGTATTTTTTTGCTGATTCCGAATCTGGATATAAGTCATTTTTGACGAAATTGTTAGTTACGGCCTTCTTTCTTATGACTGCAGAATCATGGTCACGGGAGAGACCAGTCAGTCAGATCCATTCATTTCTCTTAAAATATTATTATAAATTGAAATAGTAAAAGTATGTTCTGTACCGCAGAGTGCTCCAGCTGACGTCGTACGTGGAGGACGGCGGGGAGAAGGACAACATCGCGGTGCTGAAGGCGCTGCAGAGCGTCATCCACAGCAAGGCGCCCGCCGCGCACGACTTCCTCAATGTGAGTCCGTGTTTGTGCCTATAGTTCTATAACTCTATGAATTATTCAATAACTCTTTATTGTACACCCAAAAAGAGGAAAGAAAATATACAAACATATAGAAGAAGGTACAAGAGGCGGCCCTATCGCTAAAAGAGCGATTTCTTCCAGGCAACATTTAGGTGTAGGAAATAGTACTAAAATACTGGTTTATAACTTTTTAAATTTTTAGGCCGGACTTAGCATCAAACATTCGACAGTTAGAATGTTTGCGTCGGGAATAAGGTATATAGCTGTTAATGAATTCACATGTTAAGTCTCGTAGTGTAATTATTATATGAATACATAGTGAGTTTATTTTCAATTGATTGTTTCCATATGTTGACTTTTTACTTTCAAATATATTTATTTACTTATACATGTTTCATTGTGCGCCGCAAAATTAGAAAAAAATAAAATAAAAATGGTGGAATGTTGGCAATACCTTAAATGTTCTATTCTCTTTCAATATTTTTTGAAGTCTAGTTATTTAATTTTGGTGTAATAATGTTCTAAAATTGAAGAAATAAAAAAAAATGAGTGCGTGTAAACCTTTATGCGCGGTTGAAGTAAAACTTCTTGGGCGCTGTCTCAGATACCGCAATTAAATTAAAACAAATCAAAATAGAAATATAATATTTTTTACAAAATTATTAGTAATAAATATACATTTTTATAAAAATTAATAATTATAAAAATTAATAATTATAAAAATATAAATATATTATTTTTTTAAAATTATTAATAATAAATTTGACTCTCACATCCTCGATACTCATTTTTCCAATATATAGAATTTCCCCTTAGTTACACCTAAAGAAGTTTACTTCAAAAAAAAACGTCTAATGTAATAATATTCCAAAATAAAAGATAAATGGATATGATGTAATTGGTAAACAATAAATGTGTGTCGGTCGCCAGGAGCCCACCGCGCTGCGCAACAGCGCGGGCGAGCGCGCGCTGCGCTCCGTGCTCACGTCCGCGCAGCGCGCCGCCGAGCACGTGCGCCCCGCGCGCGCCGCCGTGCTGCGCCGCACCGTCAGGTGAGTTATGGCCCCCGTTTCCACCTCCATCGCTCCCTACCCCCCCCCCCCCCCCCCCACCCTCACTTCCCCTGGCCCAGTTACAACCAACCAACCCCCCCTCGCTTACCTTGCCCCCCACCTACTTTCCCCCAGCCCCCCCACTCCCCCGCCCTCCATTTCCTCAGCCCCACTCCCCCCGCCGCTTCACTCCCCTCACTTAACCCGCCCCCCACCTAAATAAGAAAAGAATATAATATATATAATTTGTCAGACAATAACAAAGATTACCATGGCAACAAACGTACGTACATTTTTTTGTAACGCATTCACCAGCTTACCCCTTAAGTCGAGTGTGCCTAAACAAATCTTACTTCAATAAATGTGTTAAAGAAAAAACTACTATTATTATAACTGAGACTTAAAAGAATAAAGAATAAACATAGGTCTGAAAAATTACACTTTATTATTGTCTATTCTCAGTAAGGTTGACCGCCATAACCGAAGTTGGTTAGCTTATCTATGCAAATAAATAAAATTTTAAGAGTCTGTTTGTAATGTAAAAAAAAAATAACAGCTTTTTACTAAATGCATATGAAATTATATACGGTCCTTATAAGAAAAACACAATTTTTAAATTTTTTGTCTGTCTGTTTATTCCGACTAATCTCCTAAACTGCTGGACTGATTTTGACGAGACTTTCACTGGCAGATAGCTGATATTATAAAGAGTAACTTAGGCTACTTTTATTATAGATTAAGAATTAGGGTTCCGCTCAAAAAAATTAAAACGTACCTAGGATGCACCCGAGCGAAGCTAGGGTAAGTTGCTAGTACATTATAAACAATTTCTTCATAAATCCCTAATTTATTTCAGATCTGGCGGCAATAACGCGGACCAGTTGTGCGACGAGCGGCAGTATGGCCGCGGCTTGGAGTCGAAGGTAGGCGCTATTAAACTACTTTGAACCAACCAAACATTTGGCTCAGTTTGTAGTGACCCTACTTGCTGTGCCAGCGGTCAGGGGTTCGAGTCCCGCTGGGGGCATACATTTGTGTGTTGAGCATGAATGTCAGTCATGGGTGTTTATATTTATAATATGTATGTATTTAAAGTTATATATGTGTAGTGTATCAACTATCTGGTATCCATAACACAAGCCTCGTAGCTTACAATGGAACTTGAAGTTTTGTTTTTCTGGCTCTTACGTTTTTAGATTAAAACCGTTTTTTTTTCTGCGAAAAGACATTTTTGTAATAATTTTTTACTTTATAATATAACACTAAATTCTTTTTAATGTTGATGATGATTATACTAAAGTTAATGTAAGTATTCGTTAAAGAGATTTTGTAATCTGTTATATTTTATAACAGGCTCTGAACCTCGCCTCTGAGTTGAGGAACCAAGTTAATGAAGTGGACAGCGTCGTCAACGAAGGCGTGCGTGAGGCGGAGAAGCAGGGGGGAAAGACTATAGCCGCTAGGTGAGTTCACAATGTAACATGATCTATACATATAATAAAACTGTAGAGGTCGAATGTCTGTACATAGAAAAAAAATGCTAAAAACCGAGTCAGGGGGATGTAAGAAGAGAAATAGAACAAATCCAATTTTTTTTTTTTAATTTTTTTGTTTCTCTGTCTGTTTGTATGAACTAATCTTCGAAACTGTTGGACCAATTTGAATGAAATTTTGCATGTTGGTACCTTATAACCCGACAATATTTTAGGTACTTTTCATTCCGGAAAATTAAAGAGGTCAAGTGGGATAGTTAAAAAACTATAGTAACTTATAGAGCTTAGTACACAAAAACTACAGATTGGATTTTAATGAAATTTTACAATGATATAGTTCATATATCAGAATAATAAATAGGTCACTTTTTATCCCAGAAAAATATACAGTTCCCGTGGGATAGATTAGTTTTTGTTTGTCTAGAGGCGAACCCGAACGAAGCGAGGGTGAGCCGCTAGTAATCATATATAAATAACTCTAAAATGTCAGCTGTCCGGTTTGAAGTTAGCCGTAGATTCATCGCTAGAAAGGGGTCTAATTTAAAAATGGGTATTTAATAGTAATAGAAAATGGCGGCTTGCTTTTAGTAGTAGTTGTATATAATGAGTACATGTTAGCTGTAACGCATTCGAAATGTTCTTACAAAATTAAAAAATAAAACCGCTACAAAATCCGGAAAGATAGTCTCATTTAAAATGTTAAATATTTGCGTAAATCATATTATTATTCCATTATGCAATTCACCTTACAATAATGGAAATGACGTCCCTATTTCTCTATCTCAGGCTGGAGACAGCCCACAAGTGGCTGCTGCACCCGGCGGCGGACCCCGCGACCCGCGCCGACGGACAGAAAGCCATCAACAGCATTGTGTCGCAGGGACACTTGGTGAGTTCGATATATACTCGTTATTAACTATTTCATTCAATTTTGTTTTAGCAATTTTTATAGATGTTTTTCTTTTTTGGAACAGTCTTAAAGTACGTCATTCGGCACACTTAGCGAATGAGATTTTGTGATGTTGCGTGTTCGCTTCTTTTTTGTGAAAGCAACTTTAAGCATTGCATTTAAAATTCAATTTACATTGTATATTTATTTCAAAAAGAATAAATTATCTAAGCACAATCGGTGACAGTTTTAAGAGAACTTTTGCATGGGATTGTGTATCTAGTAGTTTTTGAATCGATGGAACTGCCTTATAATATATATTGTGAATTCGGATGTCAGATCGCGGACAACCTGGTGGGTCGCGAGAAGGCGGAGGTGATGCAGCTGTGCGCGGAGGTGCAGCGCCTGTCCGACCAGCTGGCCGAGCTGTGCGCCGCCGGCCGAGGGGACTCGGAGCATGCCCGAGCTATCACTAGGTTTGTATTTATTGTTTGTACTTATTTGTACTACTAATCGCCGCATGGTTGAAAATCAACAATAATTCATTAAGTTTGATCGATATTAGGTTTTTTTTTCAAAGTTATGTAGATAACCTATAAAGTCCAAGAGAATTTTCAAACGGGCCCATAGATTCAGAGATTTGCACGTATAGGTTATCTAACATCATACTACACTTTTTAGCAGTGAAGTATATATAATATAAATAAAATACGCGAGCGGATTCGCAGATAGAAGAAAGTCAATAAATTTTATAGATAATATAGATGTCTTGAATTCAGCCCTTTTTAATTTCCCACTAGTGGACATAGTAAGTTCCCTTCAATATGAGGAGGAACGGGCCATCCATGTTTGTGAGGATGGATGGATGGATATTTGTTACTCTTTCACGCCAGAGCATTTAACGGATTTAGATGAAATTTAGTTTAGATATAGATTATAGACTGGAACAGCACATAGGTTACTTTATATCCCGAAAAAATTTACGGTTCCCGTGGGATAGATTTGTTTTTGTCTAGTGTGAGTCGCTAGTATTATAAATGCGAAAGAAATTCTGTCTGTCTGTTACTTTTTCACGCTTAAATCGCTAAACCAATTTTAAAATATTTTAATGGTAATGGAAATTGATATACAAAAACTCAAGATACACAATTAGCGTCTCAAATGTTTCCTCAAAAGAAGTGCACAATTTAAAATTGAATTGCGCTTTTTTCAAATCTCTTTTCTTTATTGCTTTTCGGATAGTTTCAGATAGTTTTGTTTAAAAATATACTTTATTTGGTGTGCGTAAATTCGAATTTAATTAAAAGTTTTGACAATTAGACCTTTTGATTTTGAATTTTATTCTTTGATTTGACTTAACGTCACATATCGATGCCACTTTTCGAAGAGGTATTTGTTAGGAAATGTGTATGTATGTTTTTATATATGAATCGTAATCGAGCGTCCGTCTGTCCGCAGGGAGCTGACGGACAAGCTGCACGCGCTGCGGCGCGGCATGGAGCGCGCCGTCGTCAACCGCGTGGTGGAGGACTTCATCGACGTGGCCGCGCCGCTGCGCCACTTCACCGACGCCGTCAACGCGCCCGAGGGTCTGTACTCTGTCGGCTTGCTAGATCAATAATTTCAAAGATTACTCCTACATAAAAACTAACAAAATTTATCTGTTTATCCCAGGCACGCCGGGGCGCGAGGCGACGCTGCAGACGCGCGCGGCGGCGCTGGCGGCGTTCAGCGCGCGCGCCGCCGCCGCCGCCGGCTCCGTGGCGGCCGGCCTCGGCCACCACAAGCGCCTCGCCGACCAGCTGCTGCACAACGCGCAGGAGGTGCCCTACCCTACACGACACTAGTCTGCCCTACCCAACTCGGACCATGTTCATTCTGTTCACTACCCTACTCTATACTACCATTCCCTATCCTACTCTACCTTGCTCTATTCTACCCTACTCTACCCTACCCTACTCCTTCTACCCACCTCTATTCAACTGTACACTACCCTACCCTATAGCATTGTCCTATCTCTGTTAAGTCTCTTGAACTAAGAATAATCTGAAATTGATATTACGAGTATGTTTAAATTAAATTTAACTTTGCGATTAAACAAGTACTACTTACCGGGTCGGAGGACATTTTTTATGATGTTATTGTCATATTAACATACATACGGTAATGTTACCATACCTCTCTTATCAAACTCAATTGAAATTACATTAATAAAAAAATCTTAATAAGATGTGCAAGATGTGTGTGTACATATATACACGACTTATCTCATAAATAAAAAATAACAAATACTTATATAAACAAAAATGTTACAGGTAGAAAAGCTATCTCCGCAACTGATCTGCGCTGGCAAGATCCGTCTACATTATCCCGATAGCAAAGTGAGTGTTTTTTCATCTATCTGTAATTATCTGTACATCTATATGTATATGTATCTATATATATTAAAAAGGGTCTGTCTGTGGTTTCAAAATAAGTACATATGTTTTATCAAGTACATAGTTATTTATGTGATATCAGTACATAAAAACTCTTTTTAGAAATTTTGTCCGTCTGTTTTTACTGTTTGTCCGGGATATTCTTTGGGACAGCTAAACAGATTGCAATGGGACTATCACTGAAAGATAGAGGAGTTAATAGGGCTATATATAAGGTGTGTTTTATTCCGGAAATATTTAGGGTTCCAGCGCGAAAATCCAAAACCCTTCAAAATTTGAATTCACTAGTTCCCGAAAAATTCCGCAATAGCAGGTGTGTATGTTCTAAGGTACACACGCAATAACTATTCTTATCTATTGAAAACGTACCTATAGGAGGACGCATCGGACGAAGCGAGGGTAAGTCCTTAGTTTAATCCTTAGTTTAGTCCTTAGTTTAGCCTCTCCCGTGACCATGATTGCTGTAAAGCATTCGAAACGTCGGGAACCAAAAATCTAAATAAATCCGCGAAATAATCCGAAAAGATAGTTTTATTTAAAATCCTTAGTTTAAATTAATATATTTAATCTTTTTAGATAAGTTTGCTCGTGGTATGGCGTATGGTGAGAGGACGAGAATAAAAGCTCTAAAACTATGTCCGTTTCCATGAATCAATCAATATCGTATATAACAAAATTTATCAAAACATATTCAATGGTGGACTTATCATTACAATATGAATTTACAAATAACCATTTCCAGGTGGCAGAAGAGCATTTCAATAACTTAAAGAACCAGTACTCGGACGCCATCCTCCGCTGCCGCGACCTGTGCGACCAGGCCGTGGACCCGCTGGACTTCGTGCGCACCGCCGGTATGTTTTTTTTCAAATTCAATATTTTTTTTTTCAAATAATGGGTCGGAATTGAGGTCGTCTCGATCATAACTCGATCACTTATTATAGAAGTTTTGGTATATTTTATTTATACAAAAATATTTTCCCTGCTTTCAACAACATGCTTTAAATTTTTAGGGTTTATTATTTAAACTTCATTTAATGTTCCATGCTACGGAACCCTCGGTGTGTGGGCCAGACCCGCACTTGATTAATATTGTTTTTAACGCTTGTAAGACAACATGAAAATATATCTATAGTTCTAAATTCTTTATATTCTATATGAGATTATTTTTTTTTCGTGTCCAAAAACGGTTTAACTTTTTTTTTGCTTTTTTTTAGGTGAATTAATGCAAAAACACACATACTTGTGTGAAGACGCGATTAGAAACAACGATTCTCAAAAAATGGTCGACAACACTTCTGCTATCGCTAGGTAAGTATTCAATTCGAATATTATTTAATAAACTGCACCTACTTCTATTATCTACTTCTATCATTTTACTCATAAAGCTTCAGATTAATGATCAGATGGCACAATGCCGTCCTTGTTCCGAAAACAGGCTAATCTCAAAAGTAAAAGCAAATATTGTTGAATTATTGTCTTAATATTACGTTGCCTTAGTGGTTATCGGTTCAAACTACCAGAACTTGTTAATAGTAAAGAATTTTTTTTATTTTAAAAATAAATATTTCGACAAAATACAATTTTCGGTTGTATTAAAATGTGTATTTAATATCAATAGATTTGACATTTAAAAATCTATGCGTAATTCTCTATTAAAACGCTTTCGGTAATTCGGTTTGGACAAATGATTACTGAGATGACGATTAGTGGGAGTGAGATAGCAATAGCAATAGTAAATTGTTCGTGTAGACAAATGTTTACTGACTGAATGACCATGGATGTAGAGGATAGACTGATCAGTACTCTTAAGAAATTGGCCACTCTCTAGAAAGAGAGAAAGCGAACGTTCGGCTAATATCTGTCTTTTATTCCAATTTGAATTTATGAATGGAATGTAAATAATTTCAACGAATACAGAAGTCTTTTGGCCGCACATTCGTTTTGTTTCTGTCGCGTCTGTCGCGCCATTTTTTGTCGATGGTTGTTAAAAAAACACTCAGTACACTCTCTATGTCTATAACTGAGATAAATATTACCGAGAGTGTCACAGCAATAGTACTAGACGCTCTTCCGGTAAATCGGTCGTTCGGACAAATAGCAGTGACAATAATTGCGAGTGAGACAGCGTCAGCTCTAGCCGTCCCCGTCCCGCAGGCTGGCCAACCGCGTGCTGCTGGTGGGCGGCGCGGAGCGCGACAACACGGAGGACGGCGAGTTCGCGGCGGCGCTGGCGGCGGCGCACGCGCGCCTGCAGGCCGCCATCGCGCCCGCCGTGCGCGCCGCCAAGCGCGTGGCGCTGGCCGACGCCGCCGCGCCGCCCGTCTGGCGCAAGGCCAACGCCGAGGTACGTCACCTCTACTGCGATCGTACACCCATATTGTATACACTACATAATCAACATACGAGTTTTTATGTAGGAAGTACGCGCCACCCCTGGAGGAAGGCCAATGCTGAGGTAGGTGTCTCTAGAGACTATCTTGGTCAGAACAATCGGTCAGGGCGTACGCGTGATGAAGCACGTGACATTTGCTGATGAAACCGCGCAATCACATCACAATCGAAAGCACAAGAATTCCATAACAAAAATCCTATGACGTCACACTTTCAATTGATTCACATAATATCCTTGACAGATAATCCAAGCAGCGGCGAACGTGGAGGAGACCCTGTCCCGCCAGCACGCGCCGCCGCCGCCCGCGCTGCCGGAGGCGCTGCAGGCGCTGCACGTGGCGGCCCCGCAGGCGCCGCCGCGGCCGCCGCCGCCCGCGCTGGCCGCGCCGCCGCGCCCGCCGCCGCCCGACACCGACGACGAGGGGGAGGACATATTCAGAAGGCAGCCCCATCCCAGTCAACCTATTTTGGTAAGTAAATGTATATTAATATTATAAAACTGTTCAACTGCACAAACCCATATTTTTAAATCCAAACTAAAAAACTATTTATTATCACAAATTAGAAAAGTATCAGTCAGCACATTTTCACGTTTTCATATTTTATATACATATGTATGTATAAGTTATATAATGTAATGTATATAAAGTATGTATAAGTATAACTATGTATATAGTTAATAGCAGTGAACACGCTGACCAATACTTGTGTAATCGATTTTTTTTTAATATACATAGCGGCCAATTCAAAATTAGCCATTTTGGTTTTTTATTATTTCTAATTAATTTCAACTCTTAACTATCACGGTCCATGAGATACAGCCCGCTGACAGATAGACGGACGGATTGCGGAGGCTTAGTAGTATCGCTTGACATCCTTCGGTTATGGAACCAATCGATCAAAAAAGTACTAGATACACAATCCCGTGCAAAAGTTTGTTTAAAACTATCACCAATTGTGTTTAGGTAATTATTCTACTTGAAATAAATATACAAAAATGTAAATTAAACTTTAAATGCAAGGCTTAAAGTTGTTTTTACAAAAAAAAAAAAAAACACAAAAACGCGCTCAAATGTTTAATTGAGCGCTCATTCGATGAGGATATTTTTTGTTGCTGATTGTGTTTCTAGTACTCTTTTGATCGATGAAGGAACCCTACAAACGTATACACAAACAATCCCGTCCCCGCCAGGTGGCCGCGCACAACCTGCACAAGGCGGTGCGCGAGTGGTCGTCCAAGGACAACGAGATCATCGCGGCCGCCAAGCGCATGGCCATCCTCATGGCGCGCCTCTCCGACCTCGTGCGCTCCGACTCCAAGGGTACGTACTCCGACGCCTACTCAACTTGTCTTTGAAACAATTGAATTGAACACCTTTCCTGCATCCGTGTTTCCTGCTACCTATAATATAAGTACCTTCGAGGCAAGAGTGAATAGGCATCTTCTAGGCAACCACGCTCCAACCTAGATCTCATCAGTGCTTCCCAGCGCTGATCGTCGTCAAGCCCAAGCCCAACTAACAGTAAAAAAAACGTAGTTGTGCAAAATGAATCCAGTCCACGAGAACCGTTTTTTGAGTTACTGTCATAAATGACACCTAAATATCAACTTATATACAGAAAGTAGATAAAATACCCCAATATTTAAGAGGAATTTCAAAAAAACTACGATCTTGTTATTTTGATATACCAATTTTATTAAAGCTCCTATTTTCTCAAAAGTTAAGTTTTAGTGGTTGTATCCATTTTGCATAACTACGTCCAATTGACATCGTTAGTGTTAATTTTTTCAAACGACTAATATTATTTGTATTTTAATACTACAGAAAATTCTTCTTCTATTTTAAAAAGTAAACTAAAATGGATTTAATACGTTTTTTCGACTGTATTTAAGTAAAATGTGTATTTGATATTAATAGAATTGACATTTAAAATTCAAAGGCATGGACAAATAATTATTAAAATGGCGACATGGGATTCTCATTAAGCGTAACGTCAATTTCTGGGGTTTCTTAATGAGCGCCATATCACCTTCTGGGATACCTTACTGGACGCCATATCGTTGTCTTAGGCCCCACATTGGGCGCCATGTTATCTTCTGGGGCCCTTACTGGGCGCCATATCGTTGTCTTAGGCCCCACATTGGGCGCCATGTTATCTTCTGTGGATCCTCAATAGGCGCTATGTTAACTTCTGAGGCCCCGCACTGAGCGTTATATCATTTTCTGAGTACACTTGATGTGTTTTAGATTTATTATAGCTTTTAAACAATACACATGACCTGGAATACATAGAATATTAACATTTTTTACAAATTGAGGGTACCTGTATATAATATAAACACAAAAGATGCCTAGGAACACACCCTGTATAAAGCAATGCTAAGACGCTAGTATACAATAATATTATATTTAACGCCTTTCTAAGGTAAGAAGTGTATGCCATCGTCTGTCTCATTGAATCATTGGTTTAAACACAATGAACACCATTTTTACTGTAACATTCTCATCTCATCATTTCATTTTATCTTCATGTCGCTTTCGGTGTCCAAAATTATGTATATAGCAAATACAAAAGCCGAGATATAGATATATATATATATATATATATATATATATATATATATATATTTAAGTTATTATTATTTATATTATCTTTGATACACATAATAGAATTCTGTGTCGAATCTGTACAATAAATATTTTTTGGAAAATCTTATTGAAATAGTCATTATTATCGATATAGAGGCCGAATTTATAGTTTTTAGAGTTTTTGTCTGTCTGTCTGTCTGGGAACACATCACGAGAAAACCACTGGACAGATTTTGATGAAATTGGTATGATAATAGCTGGTTATCCGGGTCAACATACAGGATACTTTTTACTGCGGGTAAATATCTTATCTTTTAAAACGTAACTAGGTATGAACCCGAGTAGAGCGAGGGTGAGTCGCTAGTTATTTATTCATATAAATAATAATAACTTTGAAATATAGATATATATGTATATTTGAATAAAAATTATGTGATTATGTCAATTATGGTATAAATATATTAATTATCATTTAATTAGTATTGCTGTCTAAAGAGTGTAAAAAAATGAAAATTAAAAAATGGCTAAGCTATTATTTTAAGCTAAAAGCAATGCTAAGCTTTTATTATTTGATATATTATATTATGATTATAATGTGAGTAATCACGATATGTAAGATATGATCGTATAAAACAAAATGTATCAAAACACTGTCTCTAGTTATAATGTATATATTTGTGCTAAAAGATTAACTATAGTACAATAATACTTTCTTAGATTTACGCGAATATTTGACATTTTAAATAAAACTATCTTTTCGGATTATTTCGCGGATTTATTTTGATTTTTGGTTCCCGACGTTTCGATTGCTTTACAGCAATCATGGTCACGGGAGAGACTAAGTTGTTAGACATCTCATAGGCGTTATATACTTGTTACAGACAGACAGTGCCTATTCACAATTTTACAAAATGATTTCAAAAATTCAAAAATGGCACCAAAGTACGACAAATCTTTGCATAACCAAAAATCAAAATAAATCTGCGAAATAATCCGAAAAATATTATTTTGAATATACTACAATATAAAAAAAAATAATAAGGAATTCTAATAACAATAATATTAATATTTGAAGTACTAGTTTCTGATACATATTTTTTTTAATTTCCTCCTTTTTTTAAAGTAAGTAAAAATATTCTTTAAACATTATGACTATAGTCATATAATTAAGAAGCACAAATATAAATTTTATTTTTATGTATATATAAAAAAGCTATGACCGCATTGTCTGTCCGTTGCTTCATGGATAGAAGTGGCCATGAATCTCAGCGGTAAGTTGTATATAATATGTACATGTAAATAGTGCTTGCTCGTATTGCTATATATTTAGTATTATTTATATAAAAATGTTAAAAATATGAAACATTTTTACTGTAGTTGTTTTAGTGCAATATACAAAAAAAAAATAGTTTTTTTTATCAGTCATTATTTTATTATCTGGGTAAAAAAGTTTTTTTTTAAATTATAGAAATTCAGCATGAGTACTTAGTTTTTATGATAGTTAAGATGAGTAATTTTAGAAAAAAAAAATACAATTTTCAACAATTTAGTCTTTTATTGTAGTAATTTTGTTTCAAAATCTTCATTTTTTGCACTTTTCATTGTGGGATTGACAATTAGAGCATCTCTCTTTAATTATTTCTTCGTAACACGTACATGCATGTTAATTGGAATATTTAAAACTGATATTTAGTCACGATAGTCTCTCAGTAAGCCTTGCCACCTGATTGTTTCAATTTTAGGACTAACCTGAATATAAAAAACATATCACACACACATATATAATATATAATATATATATATATATATATATATATATATATATATATATATATATATATATATGACAATCTATATAGAAAGCCTTATCATCTATGGCAGTAGCTTGTTATGACGAGCATGTCTCCATTTTACGTGACATTGGCGAATTAATCTGTATTCAACTATATTCAGCCCTTTTTAAAGCCATTAAGCCACTACTAGGCACGGGCCTCCCTTCAGTACGAGGGGGATCAGGCCATAGTCCACCACGCTGGCCAAGTGCGGGTTGGCGGACTGGCACGAACTGAAGCCATTAAGAAGAAAATTGAATTGAATTGGTTTAAACTTTGATATACCAAAACGATTGTAGGAGCAACATGGCTGACTAGGGCTATACATATATTAAAGCATGAATAGATTCAGAAGATCCTTTTTTAAAAATATATTTTTTAATTAAGTAGATTATATGAGATCATTTTGATTTTTAATCTATTTAATTTGCATGATGAACCAACTAACAGATTAAATATTAATATATGTAATTTTTATTGTCTGTTTCCAGGCAGTAAACGTGAGCTGATCGCTACAGCCAAGGCCATCGCTGAAGCATCAGAGGAAGTGACCCGCCTCGCCAAGAAACTTGCGTTGGAATGCACCGATAAGAGGATCCGTACTGTAAGATATTACATATTAAATACTTTCAAAATATAGTATGAAACAAATGTGTTTAAAATTTATTATAGTTTTATACAGCCCTTTTTAACGTCCCACTGCTGGGCACGGGCCGCCCTTCAGTACGAGGGGGGATCAGGCCATAGTCCACCACGCTGGCCAAGTGCGGGCGGAAAGAACATATCTTTCCAAAACTTGCTGGGGACGCTTGGGAAACCTAGTGAAGCGGGTACATATCCGAGTCTCGCACCTCTGATATTTTCATGTGCGAATCATTTCCAACATGACTACCACTTGTCTTAACGGTGAAGGAAAACATCTTGAGGAAACCTTCATGTCTGAGAGAACCAAACAAATTTTCGAAAGACATGCCTAGTCCGCCAGCCCTTAGCATGGTAGACTGTGGCCTGATCCCCCTCGTATTGAAGGGAGGCCCACCCCCATCAGTGGGACGTTAAAAAGGGCTGAATAGAAATATAAGTGATTATTTTTTATTATTTTTATATATTTACATAAATATGTATTTTTCTTGTTTATCAGAACTTGCTGCAAGTATGCGAGAGAATCCCCACTATCGGTACTCAGCTCAAAATACTGTCCACCGTCAAAGCGACCATGTTGGGTGCACAAGGTACAAATATTTCTCAATTGTATAAGCTCTTTTTTCAATTTTTTTATAATCTAATGCAATTTATCATTTTTATAATAAACATGATATTTAACCGATTTCAAAAACAGGTAATTAAATTTGATTTAGGATTAGCCTCAGACTAAAGAATTATATAGGAGTCCGATAAAATAAATATCAAAGTCAAAAATAGTAGCATGAATTTCTATTTATGCTACTATTCTTGATTTTGACATACATATCGTTTACTTTCTTTAAAGGATAAGGGAAATATATATATATATATATATATATATATATATATATATATATATATATATATATTAGTTAAATTAATATGTAATGTTTCGGAATAACACATGAATAACAAAATAATACTATTTTTTTTAATATTTTAAACATTAGTTTGCTTCCCCTTGAAAAAGAGATAGCATAATATTAGATAATTTGATTTTTCTTTATTTTTTTTTATAATAAAATCCGTTAGCCATTTCTATTTATTAACATTTATTTACTTATCACTCAGTATACAAATTGTTATTTGTATATTATTTTAAAATATTATTGTTCGACTTCATGTTTAGTTTTATGACACTCTTTATTATTCCTTAGTCTGTGGAATTAACTTCATTGATATGTAAAGTTAATTTTTTCTTACACTAAAATAGAATAAACATATAATCATCGATGAAAAAAGTACTAGATACACAATCAGCGACAAAAAATGTCCTCACCTAATGAGCGCTCATTTGAACATTTAAGCGCGATTTTTTTTTGTGAAAACAACTTTAGGCATTTCATTTAAGGTTCAATTTACATTGTTTATT